>OU911039.1:10037500-11417500 GCA_918358695.1 Melinaea menophilus ssp. n. AW-2005 | reverse complement strand
ATGTAAGCGACGTCTTCTGTACGTTAAATTTTTTTTCTTTCTTAAACACAATTGTCAGTTAAAAACCGGTATACGGGTTCAAAAAAGACTTAATCCGGTGAAAAAACTTACCTGAACGAACAAAAAAAAATTATAACCCTTTTTGGAATTAAGTTTTTGCTGATTTTTTTCAAAAATACATACATACATACATACACGTGATGTTAAAAATATAATTTTGACACTAAATTAAAAAAGACACCCCCTATTTCAAGTAATTTGTTAACAAATTAAGTTAAAAAGTTATATTACAGTTAACTTAATTATGTATAAAAATTAACATTATACAAATTAATGTAAAAATTAAAATATTTTTGACGTTTAATCTGTTTATTTGTTGTTAACTCAAAACTTTTTAATACTTTGGTAATATTATTAGTTGGTAATCCTGTAATATTATGCCGTCGGTAATCAAAACTATAATCGTTCCTTAAATATTACAAATTAGTATGAAGAAAGAACATTTATGAGTGATTTTGTTTTTAGTTTAACACTATTAGTGTTAAGCCTTTAATTGATGAATAAATAATATAATTAAATATAAGGAGGCTTTTAATATATATGGTGTCTGTCCGTATATAAAAGTCCGTATATATATATATATATATATATGATATGAATATGCGGAGTCAGTCTATCTGATCGAATTCGCAATGAAGAGTTCCACAGAATGGCAGGTACTAAAAGATGTCACGGTGAGAATGAAGAAGAACGTGCTCAGGTGGTTTGGGCACGTTGAACGAATGAGTGATGAAAGAATGGTAAAAAAGATTTATATAGGAAAAGTGAGCGGTAAGAGAGACAGGGGGAGGCCTCGAGTGACCTTCGAAAACAATATTTACGATACTGGAGGAAGGTCACGTAAAGCATGAGGACCCCCGGAGGGCATGTATGAAGAGGTTGATGTCTGTGGCCGAGGCGAAAGAGGTATACAGATCATAATTAAAACATAAAAATCTATAGTTTCGTGTTAATTTTGAAATATCATATCAAATGATAAGAAACTTCAAAATAAAAATTCATCAATGATAAATGATAATAATATGATAAGTGTTATCAGTTATCATATTATTATCAATAATCTGTAGTTTAGTAGCACAGTATCTACTACTGTAGTCTTAAATATATATATAAATAAAATTGAATTGTCCGTTTATAAATTAATATCTTTCCGCTAAATGCATATTATATATGATATATAAAAATGTCTGTCTGTTTGTTCCGTTAATCTCTGAAACGGCTGGACCGATTTTAATAGGACTTTCACTGGCTGATGTCATAAGTAACTTGACTACTTTAACTAAAAAACGCGAACAGTCGCATGCAGAGGTAGTATATAAATTTGCTCTTCTTTCATTCAAAGTTTCTTTAATAAATGTTTTTTAAAAGAAACTAAATATATATATATATATATATAAGTGAGTCCTTTGGATATTTTAAGACTAATTGTTGTCCGTGACTCCGTTCACACAAAGTATAGTTGAATTAACTAATAAAATGTGTGTATTTATGTTATTTATATGAGAATTATCTTCAAATTGAAGACTTATTGTTTAATATTAACATTTACAGACGAACTGACAAAATATAACAATATATATATAAAAATGTTAAAAAAGAAAAGATTATAAAAAGACGAAAAAATTGTAGAATATAACGTTGAACTTAGTGAAGTAATTAAAACAAGTAACAAGGGGTGTTGGGGGTTGGGGGTTGGGGGTTGGGGGGTCGTAAGCGGCTTACGAGGGGGTTGTTTTCATTATTCCTAAGGATGTCTTCTTACGTTGTAAATTATGCAATGTATGTTTTGGGGTACCTACATTATTTTTTGATAGTATTTTATATATATATATATATATATATATTGTATGTTTGTATGTATATAAAAATATTTATTTAATATTATATTATAGTTTCAAAATGGCTACTAAATGTGGTTACATTAATAAATGTAATTCTAATTTTCTTTACTTTACTACAAAATACATTTAAGTTCAATCAAAATTGTTAAAGTTATATAAAAGAAGAAACTCGCATTTCTATTCAGAGATTAAACATTTTTTTTCTTTGTAAAAGACTTTTTATGAAATTTTACTTCAAATATATTATTTTTACATTAAATTATAGAAATAAAGTTAACTAACTTATAATTGTCTTGTTTTTGATAACTTACTTGAGTATAAAGAATGTGTTATGTGTTGGTCATACCTTGAGGGAATCCGACGGCCTCCAGGCCGTGGTGCGTGAGTCCAAAGGGCCCCAGGCCCCCCAACCCAGGCCCCATGCCCATGTGGGGGCCAGAGTGTGCGTAGGGGTTCTGAGAGAGGGGGGAGGGCTGCTTCAGGTAGTGGAAGTAGTGGTGCAATGGCGTTGCGGAGTGGGTCTGCGGGGTTGGGGCGTTGGGGGTCGTCGAGTTCGTCAACAGCGCCATCTTGTTCAGTCACCGACACATCCTGGGGTTAGCGGTGATTTGACATTTTGGGGGCTGAAACAATGTAATCATCTTTTAATACATATATCAAAATAATAATAGAAGACGACTCACAACATAATATATTTAAAACGTACAAAAATAGAAAAAAAACATTTCAAAGTTTATTCCCAATTGATCCAGTCACAACTCATCTTGACTCCCGTCAATCTTAACAATTATAATATTGCAATATTGCAATGCAATTATACGCAATTATAAAATATAAAAGATAATTTTCCGCGCGATTGCTGCTAAAATACAAAATTCGTTACGACCCTAACGTATTCTTGTTGTAATTTTTTATAGGTAATTTTTTTTGGTAAGGTAAGGTAAATGTTTACAGACATTTTGTCACGTTTCCTGTTACCTGAGTTTTCGAATTGAATTGTATTGTGATGATGGAGGCGTACTGATATACCAATAATGGTTGATAGGTTTGAAGAAATCACTGATATCCGTGTTCTTGAACTTATTATCACTTTTGAACCAATTTTTGTTATAAATTTATCAATTTCTTATCAGTGATAAGATGGGTTATGAGTTACTTATTAGTTTTGTTGATAGTCATTTAATATTATAACAAAATTATTGATATGTACACATATGTATATCCGTCCGTTTGTAAATTAATAGCTTTTCACTAAAATAAAAGTATATATAAAAAAATCTGTTGGTTCCTGGTAATCTCTGAGACATATTCATATAGATATTGTATGTTTAGGTTAATTTATTTTGGAAAAATAACAAACAGAGTCGCAGGCACAGCTAGTGTGACAATGGCGATGACAAATTGCAAAAAAAGAGTATTCAAACACTTTCATTTCATTGTATTATTTGGTGACAAAGGATCTTCCAAGAAACCACGTTTTCACCTTCGGATCAGCGGAGATTATCCCAAACCGTAGATAGGGATCGCTTATTAATTACACTCGACTATCGATCCTGGGTAGCGGTGGGAAGGTGTATGTTTGTTTGTGTGTATATTTTTGCAAATCTTCAAAGTCGCCGTCAACCCAAAGGTGTGATTGTGTAACTTGTGGCTGGGGACCGCGTCACTGAGTTTTGGAGATATAATTGATGTATGTATGTATTTTTGTTATTTTTTATCAACGACCTCCAACTTTGAGGAATTGATGCTTTATTTTCAGTTTTCCTATATATATATAGTTATGGTTGTTCTTGAAATGGTAGTGGGTTCGATACTCGGTGGTGACAATTTTGAGAATAGTTTAGTTGAAACAAATGTATGTAGCATGTGAAAGTTCCATTAAAATCGGTTCAATCGTTTCAGAGAATAACAAGACCAAACAGACAGGGAAAAATTATTTTTTTTATATACCTTATACTTTCATCTAGGGAAAACTAATTTGCAATTTGTATTATTTAGTTTCAATTGTTATAAATATCCCATTCTGGGTCCATATTTTGACAATGTAGAGTCGGTGAGACCGGGGTAGAGGCGTTTTGTCACCAATTTTACACATCGCAGAACTCTATTAAGCACTCAGAATAGATTTTTTCATTGTCACTAACCATTTGTCGGTGAGGAGGCGACAGTTGTGGCTTAATATATTAAGGTGTTTGGAATTTTAATTATAATATATATATATAGTTACATTTTACGACCGAGATTCGAATCTGCTATCCTTTTAACAAATAACCACTAAACTATCAAGGAACAAAAAAGAGCGAATAATTTTTTATCACAAATAAAAAAGAGCGATAAAATTATTCACAAATAGAATAAATAATCCCAAATTTATATTTTTAATATCTCGTCACAAGCAATAATGACAAATGATCTGTCAGTGCTGCCAACTGTTCAAACATGAGGGAGATGTTATGTTTGTTATGTTGGTATTAATGGCGTTTCACAAACACCGCCATTGACGCTCCAATTGTACAACGGTGTTAAATTCGGGGCGTTTATAACAATTTGAAATGCGATTTATAAATTCAATTAAAATGTAATTTTGCAATTTTATTAAATGTAGAATATATTGTTGTAGTTCATAAACAAAATGGCGGTTTATTCAGTGTTAATTGTTGTTGATTAAATACTTATACTAGGATCGGGTGTTGAGCTGAGCCCTCCTTTCTTCTTTTCTTGATAACTTTTGAATGGCTAAACATTTTTTCAATCTGTTTTCGCTATAATATCCGCGTTCGGATCAAACACACATGAGATTTTTTTTTTTTTAGCTAATTATCTCGTCGCATTCTGGAGACAACTAAACACAAAAAAAAGTCTCCCAAACGGTTAAGAGCATCTCTTACGCTCAGATCAAAAAATAATTCCTGGACAAATCTTTAATCTATTTAAGAGACAAGAACGAAAGTTGTGAAACTAATACTGAGATTTGGATAAATTATACTTGGTAATTGGAGCTGGTCTTCCACTCCTCACTCATAACCGACATTTAAATCACATTCTGGACATTTACTTTAAAATATGTAGGAATAACATTAAAATGAATTTTTATATAAAAAAGATTTAAATAATCAAAATATATATAGATACATATAAATAAAATTGAAGTGTCTGTCTGTTCCGGCTAATCTCTGAAATATATTTTAATGATATATGTTATAATTTTATTTAATTTTACGTACGGAGTCGCGTGTACAGCTAGTATAGAACAATGTATGTATGTATGTGCCCTCACCGCATCAAACAAGCCATTACCGCTCTCAAGGGACTATTAGCTTTTAATGAATGATATAGAATGAACGAAATACAAGAATGAATATTTTTTATCCATCTTTTTAATTATTTATAATTATTTTTTTTAGATTTTTTTTGTAATCGTTAATTATATAATTGTAAATAAAAATACTTAATGAGTGAATGAATGATAAATGATAAAGAATGAGCATTTTTTTATCATTATTGAATTTACTTATTTGTAAAAAAAATATTATTTATTTGTAAAAAAATAATTTGGTACCTACATTACAAAATATAAAATAATTTTATATTTTATAATGTACCAAATTGATGCAGATAGAATTACCTCCCATGCGGCCCTTATTAGGGACTCCCGGGGGAGTGAGCGGTAATGAATGTTTAACATTACTATTATTACATACATTCATTCATTCGTTTTAGCAATTGCATCTTTAGTTCAGTTATTATCAATCTTGAATTTGTATTCATCTGTCGGACATCTTAGTTTAGGATGTTTGGTTTAGAAAACAAACACACGTGTCCCTTGAATTGTGTATATCTGTGTTAAATGTAACTGTCTGTTAGTTTTTTTTGTACCCACCACTCTTAATTGTGGGGTGGTGGGTCATTTAAATTAATATGAAGATATCACGTTTTTCTACACACACGGTGTGTGTGTGCGTGTATGTGTGTGTGTGTGTATTATATTAAGTAACAAGTAATTAATTACTCATAATTAATACTAACATTGAATATTACTGTCTGTATATACATGATAATGGTATGAAATTTGAAAACGAGAGACGTCGGGTGTATAACGTAGTATAAATACATTTTCAATTTGTATCGAATTAATCCGTGGGGTCGACACAATGGACGTGCATCCGTATGCTTTTATTAGTATATTAATACATTACTATAATTAAATGTTACAAACATTTATATATATATATATATATATATATATATATATATATATATATATAATAAATTTGTTTGTTTTGTTTGATCTGAAGCTAAGTAACAGACTATTCCATCTTTATTTATCTTTCGTTATATATAAAAGATAAACTAATTAATTAAAGGAATAAACAAAAAAAATCTCATAAATTTTTCATAATATAATCCCACAAGTACCAGGACAACATAAATATTAAAGACGCCTCAATTCCAGGTACAAAATGGAATACCTTCAGTCATTCACATCTATAATCCGACCGCTCGAGTCAGCACGCATTTATTAGTAGCCGCTACCAGCATAGTAGCTACGTAATTCTGCAGTGTAAACACACGAAATCGATAACCGCTGCGGGAGAGAGAGGACAGAGATAGAGAGGGACGGGGAATGTGGGGCGTGGCCTAAATCCCCGCCTAGTAAACAACGTTGAGTCGTTTATATCTTGCTGGATATTAAAGAACACGGCGCACCGTTATGGCCACTGATTGTAATAACGTCTAACATAATCTGATATCAAGAGTTTTATGATTTAAAAAAATATATATATGTACACAAAATTATCATCACGTTTACGTAAACATTTAAATTAAATTTTGATACTTTAGACAGAGACGGATATAGGTTTGTGAGTACAAAATAATTTATAAATAATTCAGAATGCAAAATGTTTCAGGATTTACTCGGTATATAGAATAAAGTACACCGGTACAAATTAAATATGGTATTAGTTTGACGCAGCAGAATGGAATATTATTAACTATCATATATTATAACATTTATAATAAGAAAACAAGGTTTTATTTGTAGATATATGTAAGAAAATATTTACATCTCGCCAAGTAACAAAGGCGGGGAGCATTTAATATTTTATAAAGATCTACCGCAGGCAGAATGGCGTGGTGCAAAATAAAAACTCCTTGCTGAATACTTAATAAAAAAAAAAAAACGTGACATAATAACTTTCAGCCACAGCACAAAAAAAAAAGTAAAAGCGCCATTGCGTTACAAATCCAATTAAACATTTCCTCTACGTGACTATTTTGAATTCAGAACACCGGCCCGTGTAGTGTGTGTTTCACGTCGGACGTGATTCAAACAAACGCAAGCGTTGATTGTAGTTTGTAACAAATATATTATTATTAATGTTTTTGCGAGTCGTAAATTATTTTGCATTTATATTTTAATTCAGACATAAATGTAATTAGTTGTTAGTCGTTAATTCTTGTATGGAACATTTTGTTTCAATAATTTAGATAAAATAGGCTGAACTGTCTCAAGTAATATTTGCTATATTTTAAAAGATAACAATTTTCATTATGTATTTACTTTACAATATATTTATGTAAATAAAAAATAATATTAAGCAATAACTTTACTTTAATTATTTAATTTCATTAGATAGGTAGTTTATCAGTGGGTATCATTATATATTTTATTTAAATACACAAATTCCAGGTATTTCCAATAGATAACTCATTCATCAATCAAAATCCAAATCATTTATTTTATCTAACTTTATGAATTACAACGCACAGAAACAAAACAATTGTCCTCGTTCGAAATAAATTTAAATTTAGAACACAAAATTTGAATTTTGTTATTATCTAATAGAGCAATAGTGTTATCTTATAGAATTCAAACATGGAATTTCATTTACAAGTGGGTCTCGATTAATGACAAAAATTACTTCTGAATAGCGTTCTATATTTAAAATGTTTGAAATAAATTGTTTAGTAATTTAAAAATGGAACGTGGTTTGTCTAGTCGGCCACGAGCTACCGAAAACCTAATTTGTTATTATTTAATAGAACAATAGTTAGCATAATTTAACACTAAACCTACCAAGTACTGATCAAATTGACCGTTCTTAAACTTTTCTAAAACTTACACTTTTTTAAACGTTATAATATCGTTATCAAACTACATGATAATTCTTAGAATATGCATATAATATTTTCTACACTCTTTAATTTTAGTTATTTCCATTATTACCTGCGTTATATAATAAAATAGCTTTTAATTACCGGTCAATTTGACCGCGTGCGGTAGGAACAGGTACACAAGAATTGTTGGTAGGTTTAGTGTTAAATATTTCAAATCCTAATACGTTTCAAATATGGAACTTCATTTACAAATGGGTCTCGATTAATGACAAAAATTACCTACAAATAGTGTTCCATATTTAAAAACGAAATAAGAAATAAATTTTAAATATAGTAATTTAAAAATGGAACGCGGTTTATCTCGTCATCCTCGAGCTACCGAACACCTAATTACTGTTATTATCAAACAGAATGAAACCTTTTTAGATCCAACCAGAGGGCGTTTAAGGGCGTCGTCGAGAGCCCTAGGGGGTAATGGGAAGGGCGTATTGTTGTTACCCTATGAGTATGTAACATCTGCC
This sequence comes from Melinaea menophilus ssp. n. AW-2005, assembly GCA_918358695.1. Classification (NCBI taxonomy): domain Eukaryota; kingdom Metazoa; phylum Arthropoda; class Insecta; order Lepidoptera; family Nymphalidae; genus Melinaea; species Melinaea menophilus. The sequence goes on along the minus strand of OU911039.1, from coordinate 11,408,958 downwards.
ACAAAAAATATCAATACTATAGTTTTATTATGAATTAAAAGGAGGTTTTAAAACATCCATACTCCTTTATGGTACGGATTGAAATGAGGTTTTATATAAATGTAAGTTTGCTGTGTCTAATGGAGATAAAAATCTCTCTGGTTAGTAGGTAATTGGACAAGCTACTGACTAAGCGTTTTCTTTGTGACTACCGAGTTACGCTCCACCGTTTGGTTTTCTATGGAAAGTTTTGTTTTTTATTAACTAGCCTCTGCTCGTGGATCTGTCCGTACAATTAGTACTGTGTTCAGATCTCAGTTGCTACTTAGTATGTCGGATAAAAATTGTATATTTATTAATATTTTTTATATATATATATATATTTTAAATGGGCTAATAAAAAAGTAAGCTTGTTAATTTTAATTACAAACAAACGTACAAATCTTTAATATATGTAACGATAATGTCCGTCGTGTTTATGAGATGTTAAAATGTAGGTAAGTAGTGTATGTCTGTCTGTTAATTAGTTCATTTATCTCCTAACGGGTTTCGTTTCAGTTCAGATTAACAATGATAATTCATACATGTTATAAAACAAACTCCTCAGAAACTGTATGTATGTATGTAAGTGATTTTCTCAAAAACGACTGAGTTGATTTTAGTGCAGTTTTTACTAAAAGATAGTGCAGTTCTTGAGGAAGGTTTAGATATATAGTACATTAAATTACATAAATTGACTGAAATATAATGATCACTTAACAAAGGTCGCGCGGTCGTAAATCTCGTCTGTTAGGAGATTTTCTGGATAACCGGGATAGGTACACTAAAGTAATGTACTAGAGAATTGTAGATCTACAAAAATTCTACAAATAAGTCCTCTATAGCATATCTCTATCTCATATATATAATTCAGAATAACTAATTTTAGTTTTAAAATTTTAATAAAAATATGACGTTATTTTTAGCCTGTTTTCCTGTATTCTAAATACGTTTTATATAAATAAATACATTTGTCAGCTCCACCATTTAACACTAAACCTACCGACAATTCTTGTATACCTGTTCCTACCGCACGCCGTCAAATTGACCGGTAATTAAAAGTTATTTTATTATATAACGCAGGTAATAATGGAAATAACTAAAAGTAAAGAGTGAAGACAATATTATATGCATATTCTAAGAATTGTCATGTAGTTTGATAACGATATTATAACGTTTAAAAATGTGTAAGTTTTACAAAAGTTTAAGAACGGTCAATTTGACAGGTACTTGGTAGGTTTAGTGTTAAGATAGATCAAAATTGTCCTTTACATTATATGAATAGATTAAACAGTTTAGAAGATATTATAGATTTAAAATTATAAATAAAAAGTATTAAACGAACTACCGCAATTACAATGACATATCTGTGAAATGAAATGATACGAGCGAAGCGGGTGAAGCCGCGTGTAAAAGCTAGTTAATTATAGAGTTATTAGTGTTAATATTATTTAATTGTCATCGTGATGAACTGATTTTGATTAAACACATACATTAGCTGATTTGTAAAAATGATAAAACTATATATATATATATAAGTGATTATAAACAATGTGTATGTGTGTCCGTGTGTAACATTGAAGACTTATCTCTTACCTACCCTTGGACCTAAAAATCATATTTTATATTATTATAACAAAAATACGTTTCTGTAAGAATTCATGTTAACTTTTATTATTTTTGTAGTTTTTTTTGTGAATTATTAATTACATAAATAATAAACAAACGGAACATATATATTCTTTGTTTAAAATGTTACAAAACCACATGTTACCAATTGATAAAACATTATCAAAATCGATCCATTATCATTATCACAAACACATCGGACGTGTGATAATTATCGAGTTGCCAAACTTTTTATCATTTATAAGTAATTATAGATTACAATTGTTATTTATCACGCGTAACACAAGTATTGTGTGTGTGTTTGTCTCTGACTCATTTCTCAGTAACATTATATTAATTACATTATCAGTCAGTGTGATAAAATTATTATTATTATTATTAAAATATTTTGAATAAATAGAATTTATGCAATCAATCTAAGATTAATTTTAATCTATCGTTAACTGTGGATAGATTTTGATTATATATAATTTAATTGATATATGAATGGTCCCATGGAATGGTGGAATATGGTCCCAGGTTCGAATTCGTTTTGTTCTCTTATTATTTAAAATTTATTATTAATAACTATTAATAAAAAGTATTTTTTGTAATAGAAAAATATATATCAAATGAACAGTCTAAAATTATATGTAACTTTTACTTCATTAGTATTAAGTAGACTAAAATATATTATACATATACAATTAAACTGTGATAAATATTATTTTAATATTTTAATTTAAGGCGTTATATATATATAAGTATGTTTGTCCGAGATCTACCCTTAGGGTGAAAACCCACAAGGCGTGGTCTCACCACGCCCCTGGCGTCATGGGGATGGATATTATTATTAACAATACATTTTTTTTTTAATATTTAGTAATAAATATGATAAATATATTTTTTGATTTGATAAAAGTGACGTCATAAAAAAATGTTTAAATTTTTTTAAGTAAATGCTAGTTTATTGTTAAATAATATAATATTAGGGATTTTGTTTGTTTCTTTGTTTGTTTGTAATAACTCAATAACTAATTTTAATATTTTTTTTCTAAAAATCACATCAGTTAATAAGAATACTTACATATAAAACAAAAAAAAATTAAATATAATAAACATTAAATATATAAATATAGTTAGAATAAAGCAGACGAAGTCACTGACAACAACTAGTTACAAATTAATTACAAATATATATATAATATAATATAAATTAAATTTTAAAAATATTTTTATTGTTTCACAACCCGACGGTAAATTTATTATATATATAATTGATTATTTTATATAAAAATATAATAATATATCTTTTTTATATTAATAATATTATTATTTAATATATAAATATATATAATTTATATTATTTAAATGGTCACTTGAACAAGTAATACGAAGTAGGCCTAAACACATGTACAGACTGTTAAAATATATGTGTATATATATATATATATATATTATTCTTTATTATATTAAATACATTTTATTTATTTATATATTTATATATAATTTAACTCAAAAACTTTATAACCAACAGACAGACAGTCGATAAAAACAATTATCAGATAACAAATTATAATCAGGTATAATTAAGAAATTTTTTATATTTATTATCTTTGCGTAACACAAGTGATTTATTTTAAAATACCCAAAAATAAATTTAAAGTTTCATTAAATTTATATTTAATATAATAGCGGGTATTTGTAATATTGATAATAAAAAAAAATAATAAACAAAAAAAAATATTAAACAAGAAATTAAGGGTCAATGAACTGTAATGACAAATCGCGTTCAGAAATAAATGACAAATATAAAAAAAATCAAACTTACCTCCGGACACTAAAATCCAAAGAACACACAAACTGCACTACAATCTGTACACAGGACACGGCCACGTTATTAAATTATCTTATCAATATAATAATCACTTATCAATTTATCATAAATTCGTTGTCATTAGGTCGTATATGAATGTCATTAAAGTATTTATGCACTGGGACGGGCCGCAAATAAAAAATAAAAAAAAAGTATATCTATTATACGAATTCGAATTTGGAACGCTATGTGCACACTCGCGCTCGGCGCCTGGCGGACTGCCGGGCGGCGCGCTCCCCACCCCTGTGCGTAACGAATTATCTATTTTATCTATTCGGTGATGGTTTTTTTGTGATTAATTATTTGTTTAATGGCGTTTGTGATTGAGGTGCCATTGGATTTCTTTTGTTTTTGGCACGTGCGTGGATACGCCAGTGCGCGTTATCGCTTTATAGGTATGTTCGAGAGAGATGGTGGCAGACGAGTGGGAGTGAGGGAGTTTTTGATAAAGAGTATGTATATAAATTTGTAAATAGTCTTGGGTTTAGACTGAACGTGAATGAAATGTATAAATCACGGTAAGGCCTTGTGTATAAGTTTAGACTTATTCGAAATTCAAAATAATTTCACGCGTTTTTCACTCGTGTGGAATTAAATGTGCGTTCCTGTTCCAAATTTGAAATTAACATTTGTAATAAAGAAAAGAGTCAATTCTTTGTGTATTATGTATAGATTTCATTCCATATTCGAAATAGCTCCACGACTTTCACTCACGTTTAAATTAAATATTCGCTCCCGTTCCAAATTTGAAAAGAGACAATAATAATAGTATTTTTTTACGAATTCTTAAAACTTTTTTAACATTTCCATAATAAAAAGGTGACAATTACCTGATAGGTATATTGTTATTAAACAAAGGACAACATTGTTGTAACTGGTAATGGATAATCTAGGAGAGATTATATTTTAAGACACCATAGACAATGACATTTTCTTGTTAGGTCTTTTATATGTGCATTATTAATGCGAGGATTATGATAGTATTGATATCATAGACAATACTTTTTTTCTCGCAAGTTCCTTTTTTAATTTGGATGTAAAATTTCTCACTGTGACTTACTTCATCTTCAATTTGGTGAAAAACCCAGATTATTATTTTATCTTATCCTTAACACATCTAAGTATAATAAAATAATTATTATCTTGTTTGTAATACTTTTATTATTGGGAATTAAATTCATTTAATTAATAATAAATATGTATAAGTAGGTATAAGTGAAGTAGGACTTTTATAAGTATAAATTAGTTTAATGTAAATATTACTTACTTAGTACTTTGTGAACTGTTTAAGTGTTGATTATAATATAATTTATCAAAGAAAATCCTTATTAAGTAGGTTTAAAGGGAAATTTAGTGAAATCTTCATATTGATACAAGTACAAAAAAATACAGTTAAAACTGTATTTTTTTTTATTACCATGTCCAAGGTTCGAGTTACTAAGTTAGATTTTTGTACATATATTCATTATTATGAGTATCACGTATTTATATAACCCGTCCCGCTAAAGTGCAGCGTGGTGGGCTTAACTCTATTCGGAGGACGACCTATGAGACATTTATAGGCTACTTTACTTCTTGACTAAGACGATAGATTTAAAGAATTCCTTAACCGCCCTGACGTTCTATATTCAAATTCAAAGTATTAAGCATTCCATATTCAAATTTCACTAAACTAAACGCACTGCAGCCTAGCTCCCGACGAAGGCACAAAGATAAACAGCCGACAAAAATATCATAAATTTATAAACCGACGCACTGAAAAGTAAAAAAAATATAGTATTTAAAATATATCTCACTTTTTGTTACCGACGAAAGAAACGAGGGGATGAGACGGGTATTATATATTATATATTATTAATATTAATTACCGGTATAATAGATTATGGAATACGAAATAACCCGATCTCGACTTGGATCGCCGGATTATTTTTATAATACGCATATATAACAAAGTTTCACAATATCTTTGACCTTTTCATAGTTTTAAATCTAAAATTAAAAATGTATTATTAAATAAATCATTTAACAATAGTTTTTTGTTGATCGAAATGTGCTTAGGTTGTTGACTCATTTGTATTGATATTATAATATACATCTAATATTGTTAAATATCATTTAGTAAGAGCAACTGTTGAGTTTCTGGTCATCTCTCTAGCAGAGCAGCATTCTAAGGTAGCTTACTCACTGACTACACTGACCTTTGTAATGTAATGTTTCTTCAATACCTCATGTTTTCACCCAGCCATATCCCTATTTATTATAGATACTAAATATTAATCCAATCTAATCCAATCTAAGATCAAAACCAATTATTATGTTTTAGCATATTAATATTGTAACAGTTTTACAACATATATATTATTTAAAAACTCGTCAGCTTCCGAAATACTCATATAAAATATAAAAAATACCGATTTTACCACAAATTGCATATTATAAATAATTATTGATATCCCGGTGAGGTTTAATATATTATTTTATAACAATAAATCATACAAAAACAAAAAAAAAAATGCAATAATATTTCAAGTAATATAAAATGACGTATCCATATTTTACCACCTTCATTAGCCGGACAAAACCAACGACATTTACCATTATAACCCTTAATGCGATAAGGTTCTAATTCTATACTCTATACAAATCAAAATCGATCTTCTCCCCATATAATAAAGTCCAAATTCAATTGCACTATACACTAACACATACGACCATATCAAAGGTGAGAATTATATGACATTTTGAAATGATATAAACGTTCCGTTCCGAGTTCGAATTTGATTTTTGAATATCGAACTCTGGATTTGAATTTCGAATGTAATTTTGGTGTTTAATGTCATTAGAGGTGTTATGTATATTGTAAAGAGATACGACGGACGTGGCCCGCGAATAAAATAAACTTAAAATGGATAAATAAGTTAAAATATTCATAAAAATAGTAATAAAATATTTTATAATTTGGTGCTATTATTAAAATTTTATTTTATATTATAGACGTATTTGTGTCGCACGGTAGCGGTGTTTTGTTTAAATTTATTTATCAAATCTTCTACATACTATTCTTGATTTTTAAGAATTATTTCTAATAACTTGTTGTCTGTTTTGTTTTCGATTTTGCTGAACCGGTAGTGATGAAACTGTATCTAACATTTCACAAACATTTATGTAACTATCTACTTATAATAGTTTTTTTTTTCACCCTGACATTTGAGATGTGTTCTAGATCCGTTTGTATCTAGATCCTGATCTAATCCTAACATAACAATCTAAAATGTTAGAAATTAAAAAAAAAAAGTTCAAATAAGACGTGTTTTAAATTAAAAAAAATTTTGAGTGTACCTACAAAATAATTCCCACTAAGTAACATTAATTGCGCAAATCCGTTTTGCATTTGAGTCTTTACGAAGAGTCCGACGTTCGATTTACGTTCAAATAAATACATATATCAAATATAAAATTGTAGATTTACAAAAAATTTATAGTCCCTAAGAGTTTTTATGAAAAATATGTTTAATTTATTTGAACATCAAACAACTAATTTGAACGGTGACCCATATCAAAGAATTCAAAGACTACCCAGAACTTTAAGGTCAGGGGGACGTATGATTAATTAAACTATAACATACATTGCCGCATTTGTTTAAGCACATATATATTTATCTAACAAAACCAGCCGTGCATTGAAAACGATAACAAAATCACTTACATTACCGCTTTTGATATTAAAAAACATATCCGTCGGAATAAAACTGGAAATGTACACTAAATAGTTTGTATAACATCAACATGGATTTTAAATATCGAAGCCGAATAATGGAATGCCATCGCCCGGAAACGTATAAAAAAGGCGGCAAAACTTTCAAACCTGGAACACTGAATGGGCCGTCATTTTTTACGCCCGTTCGGGTTGTCGCAGTGAAAAATGATATAATTTATACCGGTGCTGGTAGCGGCTACCCGTTTTGTGATAAAATATAAATAATAAAAAAAATATATGTATATGAAATTTTTATAATATTTTTCTCTACTAATTTAAAATGTTTCCTTATCAACGCGGCGCGCTTCGACAAAAGGTTTAGGGATGGGATCCGGGTTTATCGATATTTTTATTTATTTTCATATATATTAATGTTAATAATTTTACTTATTTTAAATATATAAATATAAATATTTTATTCTTATACTATAATGATTCATATAAAATGTTATAAAAACAACATTCTAATTATATTTTTTTGAGTAGATTAAAAATCTAGAAGTAGTATTCAGTTTTACGTTTACGATATATCTATAAACTAATTTCCAAATTTATCGACTTGATCACATCACTACTACACACACGTGCACACGAACACAAATCAAATCACGTAAACGAATGAAATATTCAAATTTGGAAGCCGACTCCGTTTATGGCTACTTAATTTGGGTGATTCGATTTGAATTTAAAAAAAGAACATCGAACATTCCAAAGGAAATTATACAATTTGTGATTTATTATGATTTATTAAAACAAATAACGGGACGAATTTGTCTCTTTTTTTTTTACGTTTTTTAAAGCATTTTTAATTCTCAATTTTAGAACGAAATATTTTATTAAATATCACGTCCATTGACATAAAAATTTCATACAAAAAAAACGATATTTCATATAAAAAATCCTACTTATAAGTAACGACCGGGTTTATTACTAAAACCAGTAGCTCTCTAACATTCAAATAAAACTAAGCTTAACAAATTCCAATCATCGCAGTGATGGCTCTTATTATCGATATACATACTTTATCGATATAATTTATGATGGACATCTACCTTAATGTGATATGCAAAATAAACTTTTTTGGAGGTTTTTTTTTTTTTTTTTTTTTATGTTAGTAAATAAGTAAAGGAATAATTATTTGATAAATTCCCTATTCCCAGTCGATAGTTGTTCATTTTTTTTTGTACTCTTATAATTTTTTTGATAATTGTAATTGTTGGAGTTTTTTCTAGTTTTAAGCCATCAGTTATTTTCAATAAGAAATCATCAATTTTTTTAACTGAAACCTTTTTTTATATTCTATAATAAACATTAAAATATTTTTGTTAATGAAAAATAGTAAATTTTATGATCTTAAGCTATCATGTAAAATTTAATCAAAATTTAAGTTTAAATGCGTGAACAAACAGATAAACAAACATTATATATATTTTTATTCCATGTGACGGGTATGATTTTGAATATTTATTTAGCATTATTATTATTATGTATGTATCAACATTTTTAATGTCATTTAAGTATTTGCTGTCCAAAAGTCTATAATAAATTCATTCAATCATTTCATAAGATATTTTTTATATTATAATATTAACAAAAAATTAAAATGCTATATATGCTTACAATATATCTAATACATCCCGTAGACAAGTCGCGTCCGCTCTCTCCGGCGGACGCTGCGCGAATGAGCAGGAGCCTTTCATCTGGCGTCCAGTGGAGGGGAGGGTGGGGTTAGGCCCCGCCCACTCGACAGAACCTCGCCATTGGCGCATACGAAAATCGATTCCATTTTATAAATATGTAACTACTTTCATTTCCCGCGTTCCGTAGAGACACAGAACTGTCATGTTTAAAGGAAACTCACCTTTATTAATATGAAAATAAGTTTGAAAATGGAACGCGTTAGTAATGTGATACGCCATTTCGTAACGAGATCGTCTCAATTGTTTTAACGACATGTCTTTGGTGTTTCTTTTGTTTTATTTAAAGGAGATGGTTTTTTTTTTCTCTCTACACTGAGATGCATATTCCAATGTAGGTATATGATATAAACAAAGGCGTGGGTGAAATTGAAGTTATAATAAATAATGGTGTTTTGTGATTTGTGGTGTATATCGATGGAGGATTTATTATATTATTTGTAATGTTTTACGAGTTATGCGAAACACGATCAGATAGATATGTCCCCTTTTTGTAGCTATTAAAAAATTTTACTTTTACTTGGAAAGATAATCAATTCTATCTAGTTTCTTCGTTACAAATAAGCAAGAATCTTATAAGAATCTACCCTTAAGTATAGGTATTCTTAATAAACCAGCAATTGTAAAGTGATCTTTAGATCTACCAAGGTAGTATTAAGTGATGTTCAAGTACATTTGTTAACTTAATAGGTTGGTGCGAATACAACTTATTCACACGTTCCACCTGTCCGTTTAATCCAATTAATGTTTGATCCGATTAACCTAACAATTGGCGATGATGACAAACTGACGACAACTAAAATTAAGACTAGTGTTGAAAGTATTATAAGACCTTGAAGAAATGTACCCTGTACCCTGTAGTACCCTTGGATCCTGTTCAGACTAAGTCCCGGAATATAATTCGTAAACAACGTTATAACGGCCATTTGGTTTTATAATAACATTGTTCTCGCATTTCATCTTTTATAAATATTAAAATGAAGATGTAAAAACATTATTTTAATAACAACCTCCTTGGCATTTCCTCTTATATTTTCCATTTAACTAATTGCCGCCCTAACGTAATGGCTTTTCAGGGATAATCTTTTGTTTAATAAAATACTTTTTATAAACAACGATTATATAACGAGAATTTTTATTACGTAGTAGTTCTAATATATAAACTGCATGTCTGTCTGTGGCATCATAGCTCCGTAACATTTTAACATTTATTTTAAATTTTAATAAAGATGTCTGATAAAAACATCTCCAAGATCGGTTCTCATGATTAAGTGGATCAGTTCCAATTGGGATCCATTGTTATAATGCCTAGTTGTATTTTGTTCGTCTATTGAGATTACTTCAATAATAATTTCTTAAAAGCTATTAATAATTGCTAGATATAGATAACTAGACAAAAAATAGTTACATATAAAAAAAAAAATCCATCGTTTTTCTTATTAGAAGTTTTTGGAGATAAGATAGGTAATAATACGAAATTAATATCCGATCCTTTTCTAATTAGATTGAAATTATCTACGTTTCATTATAAGATCAATTCTTATCAGTTCATATAACAAATTTTGAGGTATATAGAAAACGATTCCAATCTCGGATTGCAGATCGATTATTAATTCCCAATCTCCTTTTCATTATAACATCAATTTTTATTACTACATTCATACAACAATTATTTTTTTTTAACTTCCAATCTGGGATCGCAGATCGGTTATTAATACAAAATCGAGATGAATGTAAACATAATATTTAATATAGATAACTCTTGTGGTTTCGTAAACATGATATATATTAAAAATCACAGCGGGTATGAATATTAGAGACGTGCTACCATCTGGTGGAGTATTACACGCTTCACGGTGAAGGGTGCGTATCTATAGTGAACTATAGTGAACTATAGTGAACTATGAAATTATTAATAAATATACAATAATATATTTTGTTAATATTTAATTTATTATCATGTATTTTGTGTTATTTTCCATTCTTCTTTCTTAACCAGTTCTAAAAAGTTTCTGTAACAAAAAGTTATTTAGGATTATTATTAAGGACTCGTATTTTATATATATATATATATATATATGGAAAATGTCACATGGAAAGTTATATATAGATATACAAAAAGCAAAACCTATGTTTAAGTATTGCAGTGGTTTTTATCTATTTTAATGCGTTTTTAAATTTTTTTCTTCTTTACATTAATCCGTAGTAAAAATAATTTGTAAAACAGAAATAATAATATAAAAGTGTGAAGTGTGAGCTAAATGTGTGTAAATAAAACATTAAAGTAGTAGTAATAGTAGTAAGGTACCGTCTAATAAGGACCGGTTCCAAATAAGGTCCACCTTTTGAAACCTTCCCCCATAATAATTAAACCAAAACCGACATTCATTGCCTTCTTGCAGTGTATTTATTTATAAAATATGAGAAGATACCATTTGAATTTTGCATAATTTTAGTAATAAAATCTTTTAATTATTTAATAATTTATATATAATACTATTAAAATACTTTTATAAAGTGCATTGACGGGGTTAGTAACTAAAATTATTGATTTTTTATCTCGATTTTGTATGTTTACCTCAGAACATATCTAAAAGTAATGGAAACAATGTTGTGAATATTTTTGTATGAGTATTTATCTCTTAGCTGCATCGGTTACCGTGATTGTGATTTTGAAACACCTAATAAGGTCCAATCACTAAGGTGTTATTTATTTTGGGATTTTCTTTACCAGGGCTAATAAAAAATAGTACAAAACTACAATGTTACTTCAAAAAAAAAAAATACATGAGCTACACCTCATTTACATTTTCAAAGACCTTATAAGGGCCACCACACTAATTTCTATCAACTTAATATTATAGTAATTAAAAGTCATATCTTTTTTAAAACAACACTTCTTCTGATGTAGGCGCAACACCTAAAATTTGCAGTTTCACTATGGACCTTATTAAGAATTCTAGTACTCCATAAGGACAAAATTTTGTATTTAAATATAAATAGTTTATCTAATTGTAAATAATTGATTTATAAGGATATCACAGCAACCGGCCCTTATTAGATACCTTTGTTCCAGTAGTACTAGTAGTGGTGGTGGTGGTAGTAGTAGTAGATGTAGTTTAAGTTGGTGTTAGATTATTATGACATTATTATTATGTGATGAATTATTTTAATGTAGTCCTGAAGGAACAGGTTGACTCTACAAGGAACTCGCCGGCAGTGATAGAGAAGATGAATTTGCAATTATAGTTAAACTAATGAGGGAGAGAGATGGAGATAGAGAAAGAGAATGAGAGAAAGGGAGAGAGCAAAACAAAGAGGTCCAAGTCGTCCCTCCAAGTCCATTCTCTTATTGCAGATAATAATGTATCTCTATTATAATTAAACTTAATAAATTTTATATTAAAATTAAACTAACGTGACGACGCGCGGCAAGTCAGGCGCCTCGCATAGGTTGTTGTGTCCCCGATCGAACACGTGGAACTGCAGCGGGGCTCCGCTCTCGGACCGCGAGGCCTTGATGCAGTCGTACAGCTGGGATTGTATATATTATTATATGTAGATAGTTCTGTATGTTAGTCACATTTAAATGGGCTTCTTTAAGAATATTATTTCTTCAAAATTACAATCATCGGATTACCCTTGAATTATATTAAAATACAATTTTAAGCTATTGTTTTAATAGCTTAAATTAATATAAATATTTCAAGCCGTTAAATGTATGTTAAACACTTTAGTTTTGGTATAAGGCCAACAGATCACAAGCGTGAATCGACCCTTGACCTTTGCGAGTCCCCGTCGGTAGAACGCAATCGAGTTTTTCGCACAACACCAAACAAAAAGTGCTTAAGTTAGAACCTTAAGGTCGTAGGGCATATAACATCAAAGAAACATAAAAGCATCTAGGAACCTTAACAGCAAGGTCATATGGCACTATCCTGTCTCCCCTGGAGTGCAGCATCAGGATCGGCAGCGAGCTGACGCGGCGGAGGTAAACGTCTGTGCTAAACCTGTACTCGGACATGAAGGGCTTCACGAACGACCCTCTGTAGTACGGCAGCCATGACACCAACTAAGGATAATTTTGTTTAAAACTACAATTATTATATATATATATATATATATATATATATATATATATATATATATATATATATTATTGTATGTTTGTAAAAAAGATAATCCATACAATAACTGATAAGTGATACCTTGGAAAAGGGATGGCTCTCAATTTCTTCTATGAGGTTGTTGAAGGGAGCCTCAAGGACGAGTGCGTGAGGCGCCGGCAAAGCACCGCCGCCATATAATGATGGCAGGTTGGAGACCAGGTCAGCTGCTATTGCTGTTCCTGGACCATACATTTAAAATATTCTTACACAAGTAGGCAATTGACATGCAATTTTAATCAACACATTAAAAAGGTCAGTATAATCAGTAACGAAACTTCTACCGGAATGCTGAGATGAGTCGCCCAAGAAACTCAAGAGCGCTCTTTTTAAATGAAATTTAACATTGATGTATATTATAATATCAATACAAATGAGCCAATACCCTAAGTAACACATTTCGATCAACTAAAAACTGTTCAACGTTATAATAAGATTTACTTAATAATACACTTTTGATTTTAGATTTAATCTAAGAAAAAGGAAGGTCTAAGATACCTTGTGGAACTTTATTATATACGTACACTAAGCCCGTGAAAGATTTCTTACTTTTTGGAGACGAAATTTAGGCGTTAAGATTTTGTTTGTAAATACTGTGAAGATTACATTTATAATACATATATGTTGTCAAGGAAGGAATGAATGTACAAGGAAGCGGTTCTGGCATCCAAGTTCTATATTAACAGTCCGAAATACCCCTTAATTCAACAAGGGCCGGCCCTTACCCAGTGAGTGTCCCCACAGCACCACTGTGGCCTCCTGGTTGCCTCGCAGGGCATCCAGGATCCAAGAGTACACCTGGAACGCATCCTCGACCACACCACACTCAGTCGGACGCACCCGGGTTGAGTCTCCGTATCCTGGGAATAAGTGGGATGAAAATGACTTAACTTAAAAAATATGAATATATTTTATTCTAAATCCTATTTCATAATTAATACAGTTGTCAAATACTATGAACAAGTTGTCTCTTGTCTTAATTATAACGACTAATAATATTCAAGATTTCAGTGCAAATAATTGCTATTTAGTACTCTATGGATCATTGAAATTCCCCACCTCTGTAATCAAAGGTGATAACATGGAAGTTGAGGCTCTGGAACACCTTGTACATCTGCAGGCGATGCGGAGACGCGCGATGGTTGGAATTACCTTGAATATGTGGGAGTTTATTGATACACATAGTGGGAGTATTCTGCGAGGGGCCATGAAAGTCATGACCACTTCCTCCGAAATAGTTCATTACAAATTATAGATAATTTACGAAAGACATAAATTATTAATTTCCTGATTTTATCGTCACCGTACCGTATATAGCGTGGTATATTTGTTTACAAAATTCTAATAAGTTTTAGACATATTGCTGTTTTAAATGACTACCTTGCCCTCTCCCCCCCATAACCTTTGGCTGCGACAACCCTACATGCCGGTAATGTGCCAAGAAAAGTTACATTTATTAAATACGTGAGTTCTTACCATGACAGTATAAAATAATAGTGTTTTTAGTCTTTTTCAATTCGTTAAACAGCCGCTGGTCCAAGGAGAGGTAATCACGAACCAGGAACAGTTCCCGAAATAAGCTGCAAGGTACTATGTGCCATACGCCTTTAACAATCAATTAATATAAACAGAAATGATGATGATGATGATCATTTATATTCTATCTATAGTTATTTACCTAATTTGATGGGACAGTTGTCAACAGTTGATTCAAATGTTATGTTGAAATTTCTTCCTCCAAAAACATTACAGCTGGAAGGATTTTCGAAGTCCAAATTTTTTGGATAATTAACTGTAACATTTTTTTACTTATATTTTTTCAACAATTATTCGTAATAGAATTTATTTTGACGCCTGACAAAAAATAATAGCAATGTCTGTTATTTATGTAAAAGGTAATTGTTACAGGCGCCTTAAAATATATGGTAAAAAATGCTGTTTTAACACAACACTTACTGCAATTAGAAAATACCATCTTTCTTTGAACCGATTTGCTGTATTTGAAGAGAAGTGGCAACACCGCCATTTGTATTACCAGCACACTCGCCGTCAGTGAGGCACCGGTTAAGAGGATCGCTCTAAAATAATTCTTATAGAAACAATTCATTCTACTTTATTTCATTGAATAAATTATCACTAAAATACTTACGCCACAACCATTTTTATTCAAAGTTTTTCACTCTTTATTTATTTTTTTTCTTTATTTTTAAATACATTTTATAATTTGTCGATATTTTATTTACATTTTTATATTGTTGTACATTTTAAATGACAATTATCTCTTCTTTTCTAGAGATTGTCAAGAATAAAAAAGTTTGTTATTGATAGTTTGCAATCTCGTCGTTCATATTAGAGACAGTTTTTATTGTTTTTAATATTTTATTTATAAAATATACATTCAGAATATATTGTAGGCAATATTTAGACATTTTCTATGTAATCTAATAAACTTTCTAATCTATGCTCATAGATGGCGCTGGTAATAAAATTTACTATGTTAGATGTCTATAAATAAAATGCATTATTTCCTAATTTTGATTGAAACAATATTTTATATTGTTAGTAGGTATGAAAGCGGTCCTTTTTAGCAGCATCTTTATTTATTTTACTTATATAATCCAAATATTTGTAACAAAAAAAAATTACTGTCCTTGTATCTTAAATATTGTAAATAGTAATTATATCTAGTTTAGATATTCTTATACTTATAATAATATTAGGGGCGCCAACAGACCCTCAATTTCGGCTCGCTGCTCGCGCGAAATTTCGAGTGCCGTTTGCATATTGAGCGAAGCGAGCCCAGTGCAATAACTCATCGTTTCCCATTGACTTCAATGGGATATCTGTTTTTTGACGATTATGACGACATGACATATTTCAAAAAAAAAAACCATCACCTAATGTGTGTCTTTTTCATTGCAAACATTCATAATTTTCCGTCAAGTAGTTTTTGAGCCTATTCGTGACAAAGAATGTGAAATAGTCTCCAGTAGAACGCTCCAGTCGCTTCACTCGCTTCGCTCAAAAATTATACTTTATTCATTAGAGCGTATTAGTCGTAATGAAAACGCAATTCATTGAAATAAATTTATTTCTTACAAAAACGATTAATAAATAAAAATATTGCAAAAGCATTTGAGAGCCAAGCGCGTTGAGAACTTCATTTGGAATAAAATAAAATACTGCTTCGTTTAAAATATCACATTTCTTCATCTATGACTCGACACGAACTCTCTGCAAATAATATATTATATTAGTATTAATATTAATATTAGTATCAGTATTAGTATTAATATTAGTATCAGTATTAGTATAAGTATTGATATAATCGATTCAAATCAAGTTTTTTTTAACACTAGCTGTGCTACCGACTTCGTTCGTTATTAAATGTTTTTTGTATAAAAATAGCTTTAATTATCAGCTATCAGTGAAAATCCAAGTATCGATCCAGCCATTTCAGAGTTTAGCTGGAGACAGACAGACAAAAAAATGTATATACTTTCATTTGTATTTAGTGTGAAGCTGATATTTTGGAATCACAAACGGACACTTTTATTTTATTTATATATATATATATATATATATATACCCAATAACTTCCGGTAGATCCTTAGCTTGACATATCCACTTGTGCCCGAGGTTGTCTCTCTTGTCGTACGAGTGTAGTTTGACGGTGGCGCCCCCTACGGACCGGGACTGCAATACCGCCTCGTACAGCTGACGGACAAACATACGCATATATATACATACATATATGTATATATATATATATATATTTATTTATCATTGATATTATACTGTAGTGTTTTCTGTATTACACACATATAGAGTATATATATATATTAAAATATTAAATAAATACAATCAAGAAAATATCTTAATTGCAAGTCGTGTCACGACTCTCTTACACTTAGTACACTTAGTGTCTATGCGAAATGTCTGTAGGAGGGAAATTTGGAAGAATTCTGAACAATTGAGGAATATTTCAAAGTGTTTCCGCTGTTTCTACTATTTTAATATATTGGTTTATATTTCCTCCCAGTCACCCCAGGAATATAAGACTTTTATGAAGTTTTATTTTAGCGGAAACATGGCGTTTATAACCCATGTACCCCACACTTAATTTACGCACGTATATACTAATAATATTTAAAATACTAGATTCTCTCGATTACTGTAATATATTACAAATTATCTTATCGATAATCGGGAGTGAATTTGGACCCCACATGGACCTCAATAATTAAAAAATTTGCTTTTCTTAAGGTCACACACAAGTGGTGGATGGCGAGTTGTCCCACAGCTGTGTACCTTTTCCCCCACTCGGTGTGGCACGACCGCGTCGTCCCTGGCGTGCAGCAGCAGCACCGGCAGGGAGCGCACTCGGGAGAGGTGAGCGTCGGAGTTGAACGAGTGAATGGGGTTGGACACGAACGGGACCACGAACGACGACCGGAAGTACGGCAACCAGGACACCAGCTGGAAACACATGTATTAAAATTTAATTAAGTTCCTGTTACAGTGACTTGATAAATGGCTAACAAAAGAGGAGTGGTGGAAGATTCTCTAATACAATTTTTTTTTTTAAATATCGTAATATATATTTCAATAATTTGGTTAAAAAAATGTATATAAAAAAAAATATTGGCCGCCATTTATGAATATAACCATTTTTTCGATTCCAAAACAAAAAATGGAAATATATTGTAATAAATTAATTTATAATTACATTTCAAAATAATATGCAAGAATTAAAAAAAAGAATTTCTTATCCATAATTAAACAGACACTATTAATAAAACAAAAAAATATTATTTGATAATTAATTACTCTTTTCTTAGATTAAACAATTATATACATTCCTGTATATAATGTAATTACCTTTGCCAACGGATGGTGGTTCACTTCATCAGCCAAATTATTGAACGGAGACTCCAGTATGAGACCGTTGGGGAGAGGTAGTGGCTCCGCTCGGTCAAGGATATCTCCTGACAGCTCTTTGAGGTTACCGAGGAGATGAGATGAGATACCCGTGCCTTAAAGTATATAAAGAAGTTGTTAAAATTCATAAATAAAAAAAAAGTTACATATACTTATAAAATCAGCTATTCGACAGTAAAATTTTTGTTAAAATCGGTTCAGTCGTTTTATATTTTATCCGGAACGAACAGACAGACGGAAAAATCTTAATATTTATTTATATGTACCGTACACTTTCATATGCATTTAGTAAAAAGATATTAATTTGGAATTACAAACAGACATACAATTTTATTTATATGTATAGATTAGGTGAAAATATACTTAACACTAAACCTACCAAGTACCGGTCAGATTGACCGTTCTTAAACTTTTGTAAAACTTACACATTTTTAAACGTTATAATATCGTTATCAAACTACGTGACAATTCTTAGAATATGCATATAATATTGTTTTCACTCTTTACTTTTAGTTATTTCCATTATTACGTGCGTTATATAATAAAATAATTTTTAATTACCGATCAATTTGACCGCGTGCGGTAGGAACAGGTACACAAGAATTGTCAGTAGGTTTAGTGTTAAAGATAATTAGTTACCAAGCGAGTGACCCCACACGAACACGGACGGACGGGACGTGGACTTCTCTATAATAGTATTCAACCAGCAAGATACGATTAGAGAGTCTTCCACCACTCCGCTCTCGGTTGGCATCACGTTTGTTGAGTCTCCGTAACCTGTATTATTTTATTTGAAATTTTAATACAACATAATGTAAATAAGGTTGGTATATAAGAGAAGTATATAGGGCTACTATATAAGGGCAGTATATAAAGTTAGAATATAAGGGTGGTGCATAAGGAAAGTATGCAATGAAAGTATATAAGAGAAATATATAAGGCTAGTATATAAGGACACTACATAAACATAATATATTTATATATACCTCTGTAATCAAAGGCGATTGTATGAAAATCCATTTTTTGAAAGAATTTATACAATTCAATTCTATGAGACGCAGCTCGGGAATTTGAATTACCTGAAAAATATTTAAAAAAAATGTGAAAAATTATAACCAGTTTCTTTTAAAGTGAATTAAAAAATACAAACCATGACAATACAGTAGGATGGGATATTTTGTATCCACCAGTTCCGTATCCAGGAGATGACTGAGAGCATCCGCCTCCCTATCAAAGCTGCCTTTCAGCTTCTCGTACAAGGTTTTTGGTAAAATGTGCCATACACCTACAAAAAATAAAAATGTATGTGCTTATTTTATTGACGATTCAATCTATCTATAAATAAAATTGAAGTGTCCGTTTGAAAATTCAAATTAACAGCTATTCACTATATGCATATTAAAGTATATACATTACATAAAAAAAAAAAATATTTGTCTCTGTCTGTCTGTATGTTTGGTTTTTCTAATCTCTAAAACGGCTGGACCGATTTTAACAGAACTTTGACTGGCAGATAGCAAATGTTATAAGTAACTTGGGCGACTTTTTATTTAAATAAAATATTTTCCTAGCGAACAAAGTCAGAGTGGGAACAGCTAGTTATAATACAAATAAGTATATTTTTTTATCTCAAAATAAATATATTTTAAATTGTAATCATTTTAAATAATGATCATCTTAATTTTAATCTCATAATGTGATTTATCAAGATATTATAATCATCAGGTCCGACCGTTATGAACATATATATTTTATATGAAAGTCAAACAAGGACACCATTTATAAAAAAATATATATTAATTTTCACTGATTTTTATATTACTTTTGTCCGAAAAAAAAAAAATTAACTTACCAATTTTAATAGGACATTTGTCGACCTTGGATTCATATTCGATTGTGAAGTTCCTGCCCCCTTCGATACCGCTCTCCGAGGGATCTTCATAGTTCACATTTAGCGGCCATTGCACTAAACAGAAATTATTTCACTCTCACACTTAACAAGACACTCTTAATCATTGTACGAAATTTAATACATACTTTATCCCACCCCGAGAAGGTACTACCAGAAAACCCAATTAAAAAGTTCTAAGAGATTCATTACTAGATGACATATGCTGTATAATATTAACCCTGCAGATGAGTCAACAAGTTCCACACATTTCAATCAACTAAAATCTCTTGAATGTTATAATAATATTTATTTATTAATGTTTTATTAAACATGAATCAAACTTACCAAAGTTGGCAAATATAAGGTGTCTTCGGAATGTTTTTGAATATTTAAATATCAGAGGCACAACAGCAACATGAAACACGAATATACCAACTGTGATGGAGGCACCGAGGACTAAAGCCCTGAAAATATATAATATTTTCTGTCAAATATGATTTTGATTTTTTTTTTTTGGTAAAATAATCATTGGAGCAGTAGCTATTATACAGATTTTGAAAGAATAGCATTTAAAACTGTGTTCTGACATCATAGGAAAATACACACAATTTTTATAAAAAAATTACAATGAATTTCAAAGTCAAGTAACAAAATGGAATAAATAAAAAAATAATTATAGTGTTCTGTTTCAAACTCTTTCATTTAAAAAGTATATATACTTTTAGTTTGAATAAAACAATTCTTTAATGTATAAAAAGTAATCAAAGATTACAATAACTCAACATGTCAATAAATTGAACAATAGAATGAGTCTGCAAAAAATCTCATCAAGGCAAAGTCCAACAAATTATGTAACTGAACCATCTTTAATGGCTGCAATAAGAAGTCTCATTATATTTCTTACTTCATTGTAAATAGTTTCCATTTTCTAGAGAATGTCAGCAATTAAGTTCTAGTACATGGGTGAATCATTAACATAAATTATTTATTTATACTAAATAATGATTGTCTGTCTGCCACAATACTATAATCTCAATTAAAAAGGCAATATTTCTGTTTTAACAATGTTTAATTGTAAAATTATAACAAAAACAAAATTGCCTTAAATAAGTTTGGTAAAAAATGTAACAAAATTGCGATTTTAAGGAAAATGTTTATTCATATTATTTAAATAACAGAGGTAAAGTATCATATATAAAACGTATTACATTTTAATGAAGTTTTTTTTTAAAGTAAGATTTCTGTTTATTTTGTATTAATTAGTTATTTTAGTTTATATATAAAGAAGTATTATTATAATATTGTATTTGAAGAGGATTAATAATTGGAACACAAGTTAATTTTATTTATAAGTTTTCATTAAAAAAAAAGTAACAATTTTCATTGGAGCGTGAATGATTTTTGTGGAACAGACCTTACTGAAGATTCATTAACTTTTTTATTCAAAAATGTCTATTAAATATAAAATAAAAACTTACGCCACGGCATATAAAGGCACCAAGATGAATATTTCTATCATTTTTCACACACGAATCGATTATACTTTAACCAATACAATGTTATATAAATAATGTAATAAGCGGACAATTAGTTACGAAGAATAATTTGGTGTACTAGAAAATGTGAAAGTATAATGATGAAATAAAATAAAAATATTTTACACTAACATTCTGTATGCTAAGTCCAATTTAGGGATTGATTGGTTCGTAAGGAATAAGAATTATAATTTAAATAACAATATTATTATTTATTATCGATAGTTCGAACAGTCGGCAAAATGACCATGAAACGAATGACGAATTGTCTTACGACAGATCCATGCATAGACTGTGTCGATCCATAGATAATACAGTGTTGCCTCTTTTTAACTATATAGTCTTAATGTTCTAAAGAAGAAGGATAAAATACAAAAAACTACATTTTAGCCACATGAGATATAAATGCAGGATTCTCATTTTAAGTTATGTCGTTTGATAGCTTTTGAAATCTCTGAAGTTTTTTGCAGTGATGTTCTTAGTTTTTTTAGTGGTAAACGCGCAAAACTTGTTTCTTTTGGCAATCGTCAACGTTTTCCCGAGAGAGCCCTGTACAGATGCACCCCCCGTGCTATGAAATAAAAAGGAATAAATTAAAAAGGGAACTTCCATCGTGTCGTATTTGCTATTAAAAATATTAAATGATTGGTTTTTCTTTTAATAATAACAGTATCTCGATAAACGTATGGAATAAAACTTTAGAGAGTTATAGTATCCTGCCATTTTGTAAGTATAGCGAGCACAGAGTAGTAATATAAACTAAGAAGCTACTACTGAAGTCGAGATATTCTAGCTTCCATGTACCAATATTAAAACTTACGGAGTCCTAAAAAAATATTGTATACAGTTATTAAGGAGGTGATCAATTTTTTTTGAGTTTTTGGCGTCGATACACCAACATAATCAAGGATAGGTAATAGTAACAAGTTTTAATTCAGACCGATAAACTAGGTAGTTTTGAAGTCGTATTAATGGGTGATATTTTTGATAAAATATATGTTACAGTTCTATCATTTGGGAATGCCAACTAAATGAATGAATGAAACTGAATGTCTAAAAGATTCCAATTGTTTTAAGTTCAGAATTAAACGGTAAATATTTGTTGGTTTCAACATATTTTGTCATCTCTTTTATGTGAATGCACGAAAGTCGAGACGTCAAGCGAAACGTCAAACAACTAAACTTGACAGTCAGTGGTTTTTAAATTTTAATCTATGTTGTATTATATTAATTTGTTCTAACAGATAACAAATAAATTTCTATTATTCTTGAGGAGACCAGAATTTGCAGTAGAAAACGACCAATCTCCATCGTGTCTTCTCAATTCTACATGACTTGGCAAAATATATTATCCGCAATTTGGCACAGATGAAAGCCATAACAACAATTAATGGCAACGTGCAAAAAATATTATTATTAGGCATTATAAATTGAAGCAGTTACTTTGTATTTTTTAAAAACATTTCGCCATTTAATGTACCATTATTATTGGTGGTATAATTTTTAATTCTTAAAGAGAACACAAATAAAATTGTTGTTAAGGAATATATTTTTTAATTAAGGCTTAATTTAACATAATATATAAAATATCAGTGTTTTATGTTTATAATTAATACTATAATTCTGTTAGTTAAGAAAGTTTGTTTTTTATTTTACGTCTATTTTTGTGATTCTTTAATATTTTATGTTTATTTCTATATTTTCTTGTCGTAAATGGTTTATTAACAAACTTAATTCCCATCCGTTCTCCCGAGGACTTGTCAAATACCTCTAACCTGGGGTCAGTAAAGCACTTCACTTCTATAACTTCTGTGGTTATTATTTCATTAACCATTCCATTCGCTTTCATAATATTTGAAATTAACGGGCTATAGAAATGATATTTTCCATATTCGTGAGCAAAATTTGCGATTATAGACCCCGTGAGAGTCGCTATATATGTTATTTTATAAAGGGCAATTGTCTTTTTGGCTACCAATTTAGTTGTAACCGTCTTCCCTGGACCGACGTCCACGTATCCAAGATTCTGTAGACCAAATTGTGTCTCCACTGTCCTTAATGTCGTGTTCCTCCAGTTATTTTTCAACTGAACCTTCTTTAAAATGAAATCTACATTAATATTGTAGTCAATATCATCATTGGGCAGGCCGTCTTTGGACCACGCGGAGGTGACTATGTTCTCAACTGGCACAAACTCATTAATTTTTATTTTAGTTTTATTTGTTGTATTATTAATATGATCTATGATGTTCACGACAACATCTGTACTAATAATGTCAAGGACTTGAGCATTTTTAACTCTTAAATTTCTATTTACCTTCGTCCATTTGTATTTTTGATATGTGTTACCGTATGGAGTTGGATCATTTAGAAATACATCTTCAGGTTTCCTCCCAAGTTCGATTTCCACTCCCCGTTTCAAGTTATCATCCGTTATATTGAATAATTTAATTTCTTTGTCCGTTATTAGTTTATCGTCGAAACCATCAACACTAACATTCGCCCCGGTTTTGATTGAGGATACTTTTATATACACATTTATTTTACATTCACACGTTACTATTATCCACAGACATATTAAACATATTAAGGTCATATTATTGTAATATGACGTTAGTACAATGTCACTGCCGGTCTGATTATTATTAATATGTAATAAACATATGATATATGTATTATATAACGTGTTTAATGTTATTAATAAATTAAATATGATAAAATTATTATTTATGAGACACGAAGAATGATATTTACTTATTTTTTCTCGCGACTCTGTTCATGTTCCATTTATTATTTTTTACTATTTAATTCTGCAATTCTATTTATTAGATATACGTCTAATAAGATAGTAGAATAAAGTTAAAACCAATACAATTTTTTTTATATAAAAGAAAGTTTCTTATATAAAAATACACACTAATATTTATGATATTTCGGTTAAGTAATAAAAAAAAATACATCATAAAAAAATGATTTGCTTATAGCTTGAACGTGGCTTGAAACAAGCACTGCTTAATAAATTGAATGTTTGCTGAATACATTAGATAGTCCTCATGTAGTGTTTCAAATGGAGACGGCATTTGAAATAGAAGATTGTGTGAACAAATAAACAAACAAACCTCAAAATAACATATGTATAATGAGAAACAAAGAATTAGAGGTACGAGACGCTACCATTTAAATAATAAGAAAAACGAGAAGAGACGAAGTCTGATTATATAACTATAGTTATATATCTGACTCTCCTTGACCTATTTATTATCACAACCAATGTCACAATAATATTTTTAATAGTAACAGTTAAAATGTCTATTTGTAATTAATAACAATTATTTATTAAATGTTTTTAAACAATCGCCGATTTTTTCTGTAATGTTATTCTTAAATATTATATATTACAAGAGGCGCCAACACACCCTGAATTTCGACTCGCTGTACTCGCGAAATCTCGGGTGCCGTTTGGATATTGAGCGAGGCGAACCTAGTATAATGACTCATCGTTTCCCATTGACTTCAATGGGATATCAGTTTTTTTACGATTACTCCTCAACGATATGACATTTTTTCATTTTTTTTTAAAACCCACCTAATGTGTGTCTTTTTGATTAAAAAAAATCATAATTTTCCGTCAAGTAGTTTTGGAGCCTATTCGTGACAAAGAATGTGAAAAAGTCTCCAGTAGAACGCTTCGCTCGCTTCACTCGCTTCGTTCAATAAAATGTATTTTTCACTTTTAAATATATAACGGAACCCTAAACGAGATTTTATCTCAGAGGTGATAGGTTAAAATTAATTAAAATTGAATATTTGTTCATAATAGTCGCTATAGCTGCAATAGTGACCAAATTTATTTATAAAGTAAATTTAATTAAAAATGTATTTGCTATTTATATTTCTGTCAATATTAGTTATAATTAACGCAAAAATAATAATAAACGTGGAAACAAATAAAAATATGTCCGATTTAGAAATAACATATGCGGGGTACGAACAAAACATTATTAGTGATGAAGATGTACAGTTATTTAATATAGATAGAAATAGTCTGAGGCGAGCTGTTAAGAGTCACTACGGAACACTACCGAGAGACGTTTACCTGAAAAGTCCAACTCCTTGGGGAGATTTGTACAAAACATACAACTGGGAGGAGGTGGTACGGATACTACGAGTGAAACACGTGAAAATAAACCAGAGTACAATGAAGCAAACTATAGTGTTGTCGCAGGATTTTGAGAATACATCAAATTTACCGATAAAAGTCAACGCGGGTATAAGTCAGACGGTTGAAAATACAATATCAACTACGTGGTCACAAACTAAAGAGGTCACAGTGTCTCAGGAGTTCGAATATGATCTTAATGTTATATTCGCAAAATTAACCGGTACCACCAGTATATCGTACACATCCGGTTGGGGGAAGAGTGAAGAAAAGTCTGAATCTGTTACAATTGGTTCAACTAGTGCTGTAGAAATAGAATTAAAACCGGGACAATCAGCCACTGCTGTGCTGTCAGCTAACAGATGTTTATTGGAGATTGAAATCGCGTATGTGGCAACACTGAGAGGAAATGTCGCTGTCAATTTCAGAAGACCCTACAAGGGACACCATTTTTATGGTCCTTCTATCGTTGCTATTTTAAAAAGTGGTGGGTTGGATACCGAAATAGTTTCCCTGGAAACCGTAAAAATTGGAATGTTCATGGAGGCATCGTTAAAAGTGTTTGACAAGGAAACAGGGTTGCCATTATAAAAATTTCAAACTATTAGTTATCTGATTTTTTGTTGTATATTATTAATACATCTAATTTATAGATTGATTTCTAAAGTAATTGATTTAAAGTTTACTAAATCTTAGGAATAGGAATGGAAAAGGTTTCTTCTTTTTTTATATTCACTATATATAAATTCAAGGTAAGATTGAAAAATATGTTTACCGAGCTGTTTTGTATTGCCAGCTTTTTTCAAATAGTCAAAACTGTTTTAAAGTAAATTCTCAAATCTTCTGCTATATTTTAACTAGTCATGTAGACCTTGCTTCACTTAAAAAAAATACTCCACATTTATTCAAACCGAACTGAAAGACATCTTTGACATCAAAATTTCGTGACAGAAAACACTTAAACCATTGCTATGCTACTCTCACTGACGCTGCATTAGATAAATGTTATGTTCCTTTATTTACAGTACATGTTTAAAATGTTGTAAATTTCTTCGATGAATTCACCCACTGCGACGCACAGAAAACAAATGATAAGTGGGGAGAAACTGTTTTTTTTATTGTCACCTTTTAATGGTATCAAAACCAGCCAATAACAAATAAAAAAACCCAAAAAAAAAAAATACAACTTTTTATTACAAAATACGAAAAGGCTTTTCCTTATACTGTAATATGAGAAACCCTATTACAATACTAATGGTAATATTGTATATGGGCAATAATAAAAAATATATTATATAATTTAATTTCTTTTATTTTAATATTATTACACTATATTGTGAAATAAGTTATATATTATTATATAAGAATGTTCTGTGACTAGATATAAAGATGAAATGAAGACAACTTTAAATACGTCTAACATTTTTAGACAAATATAATTATGTATATATATATATATATATATATTATTGATTAATCCTAAACCGTGTTAATAAGTCTTAAACGCGCCACAAATCATCCGTTGTCGCGCCAAGGCTACGTAACAAAGAGTGGTGATACCATTTGTGAGACTGGTAAGGTGTTACATGAACATGTCACTCTGATTGATGAGGGCCGGTCACACTGAATCATTAAACTGGAGTTACAACTTCATTATTAACTAGGGGCCTCACCCGTCTATTCTTTAAAATGTAATAAGGTCTGTTTAAGTAAACAACTTCTCTACAATCAGAATTTGAGATGATCTTTAACACTAAACCTACCAAGTACCGGTCAAATTGACCCTTCTTAAACTTTTGTAAAACTTACATTTTTAAACGTTATAATATCGTTATCAAACTACATGACAATTCTTAAAATATGCATATAATATTTTCTACACTCTTTACTATTAGTTATTTCCATTATTACCTGCGTTATATAATAAAATAACTTTTAATTACCGGTCAATTTGACCGCGTGCGGTAGGAACAGGTATACAAGAATTGTAGGTAGGTTTAGTGTTAAATGGTTGTTTTAAAAAGATACTGTTAGTTTTCGCTTTAATTTTGTTAGTTACTAGCATGGAGGAACACAATAGGGACATGGTTTTGAAAACCTTAAAAAGAAAAGAAACAACGCAAAAGCTAAATTAATATGAAGATCAGTAACACCATGGTCATGTTTATACAAATATTAACTAAAGTTTAATAAACTGTGAAGTTTGCTCTAAAACATTAAATATTCACGCACGACCCTCAATTGAGCTGCATCATATTAAACGCAATTAGTATTTTCGATTGTTTATAATAAAAAAAACCCTAAAACCGGATATTTAATAAACAATATATTTTTTAAATTAAAACTGAAATAAAATATAGTAAAACATATGATGACCCATATATTTTTATATGATGAACACTTTATTTACCTGCGGCTAAAAATTCTTTCGGGAGAAATAAATATATATTAAACAAAAGTCTAAATTCCTCCTTGTAACCCTGGCTATTCGCCAGTGAAAGTCCTGTTAAAATTGGTTCAGCCGTTTCAGAGATCAGCCAAACCAAACAAATGTATATACATTCTTATGCATTCAATGAAAAGCTGTTAATTAACACTAATCCTATCAAGTACCGGTCAAATTTACCGTTCTTAAACTTTTTAAAACTTACACATTTTTAAACGTTATAATATCGTTATCAAACTACATCACAATTCTTAGAATATGCATATAATATTTTCTTCACTCTTCACTTTTAGTTATTTCCATTATTACCTGCGTTATATTATAATAAAATAAATAATTAATTACCGGTCAATTTGACCGCGTGCGGTAGGAACAGGTATACAAGAATTGTCGGTAGATTTAGTGTTGTATATATTTAACTGGATAAAAAAACTAAAGCTTTTGTTCTATTTAGAGAAGTAATCAGAAACTCGAGATCGATTTTGTGATATTTAAGTTTTGTTATATCTTATCTTTTATAAACATACATACAATATATATATGTTATGATTATATAAAGGTATCGGTTAATTTTTAATATTTTAGTTAACTGTTCCTTATCTATTTATAATTATACTAATATATATATATAAAACATAATAAGTAAAGAGTAAGAGTTTCTACTATAACTGTAAAGAGGCAAAATCTGTATTAAACTAAACTAAACTAAAACTAAACTAAACTAAAAAACTAAACTAAAAACTGTATTTTTTGATTATACATCTTTGTTAATTTACTGTTTAAATATAAAATTAATGGATAATGTTTAAATCATATTAAGACTAGCTTATCCATGGCTTAGTTCGCGAAATACGTCATTTTATCAGTGAAAGTCCTGTTACACACGTTTCAGAGATTAGTTAGATAGACAAACAGACAGACAGACAGATTTTTTTTTATAAGTACCTACTATATATACTTTCATATACTGAGTGAAAAGCTGTTAATTTGGAACTACAAACAGACACTTCAATTTTATTTATATGTATATATATAAGAATTAGCCAACTCATCTTAATAAGTATACATCTAATTAAAAATATTAATTGTAGTAAAAGTGCATATTGAACTGCAAAGATATAAACATAATTTGTTATAAACAACTAAAAAGACGACAAAAAACAGAAAATGGAATTATGGTCAGAATTGTATTGACTCTCGGGAGTTTAGATAAAATATCAAACATAAAAGTAATTGACAAAATCATTGCAGATGAACGTTAGACACGGACTTAATGAATGTATCATTAAACTCAAACTATCGATTCATTTGAACAATAGCCCATCTGGTTCAGGCAGGTGTCGACATTCGAAGGTTTTGCCACAATGACTCCTCACTATTGTCACTCAAAGTTTATATTGTGGTTGAAATAACTAAGATAGTTTGACACGATCTGATTTCTGCATTAGATTAGTATAAATAGTAAGATCATTGTGGGTTTATATCATTCAAGTGTTGGTTCTTGTGACGATATCTAAGACAGGTGAATAGTATTTAATTGAAGCTTAGAACATGAAGGTAAGTTAAGATATATATATAATTATATATATGTATATAAATATATAATGAATATAATAAATATTATTTCAGGCATTCATATTTATTAGTCTTTTGGCGTTCACGTTGGCTGAGCCACCAGTGGGGTGAGTTTAAAATTGAACAAAAAACATAAAAAAATAAGACAATAATAATTACAAATGTTATATATTATTACTCCAGGGACAGCTACGCCTCAGCTCGATCAAGCCACCACCATGACCATGATGGAGGACGATCCCTTTCTCAAGAATATGGAGTCCCAGAATTCGGAGCGCGAAACCAAAAGGATTACTCTTTAACTGCTGCGAGAAATCAACCTTCACCAACATATGGTGCACCAGCGAGATCAGCAGTTTCTCAAGAATATGGAACTCCCAACCTTCGATCGTCACTTTCTCAAGAATATGGACCTCCTAACCTTCGATCGTCACTTTCTCAAGAATATGGACCTCCTAACCTTCGATCATCAGTTTCTCAAGAATATGGAACTCCTAACCTTCGATCTTCACTTTCTCAAGAATATGGGACTCCTAACCTTCGATCTTCACTTTCTCAAGAATATGGGACTCCTAACCTTCGATCGTTACTTTCTCAAGAATATGGAACTCCTAACCTTCGATCTACACCTTCTCAAGAGTACGGAACTCCAAGTTTCAGAACTGCTCCATCATTGGAATATGGCGTACCCAAGTCTCGTAGCTTGTCTCAACAATATGGACCTCCTACCTCACGCAACCTAGTTCCATCAGAATACAATACTCACCAACAAGATTTTGGAGTTCATAGTGCCAGATTGACTCAAGATTTCGTACCACAATCAAAGTCTCCTGCCCTTCAATTCAATAGCAGTGTAGATTTTCCTTCAGATACCTATGGACCACCCCTGCAAAGTTCTTTTGAGCGCAGCCAACCAGAACAACGTAATCCATCCGTGGAATATGGAGTTCCTTCTCAAAGAAATCTTGATCAGTCTCCTTCCCAAAAATATGATTCACCCAACTTTAGGAATACGCAATCTTTTGGGCAAGATAAACCATCTCCTGCTGCTAGATTTAGTGCCAAATCTTCATCTGTAACAAGGAACTATCAACCCTCTTTCGGTTCAAGAAGCTCTGTGTCCCAGACCTACGGTACTCCTCGGTCATTGTCTACTCAATATGGCGCTCCGGTATCAAGAAACATTGACTCTTATTCCCCTACTTCAAAGTCCATTTCCCAAACATATCTGCCTAGTACTAGAACTGTGTCTCAATCGTATGGAGTCCCAACTGAGCGTGGTCTATCTACTGAATACGGTGTACCAGAATCCGAAATCAATTTAAGAACCAATGCTATCGCATCGCAGTTTGACCTCACTAGGTTGGTATACCAAAAATAAGTTTATTGCTGTTATAAAAATTTAATTATTACGAATCAATAGCTTAATGAATTTGTCTCCAACGTAGATCGTCCCCATCTGATAAGTATGGTGTGCCAGAAGCCCGCATGCCTTCAGAGCAGTACGGAGTTCCTGAACAATATGATTCCCAGGATTCTCAGGGATACAACTATGCCAGAAATGCCCTGGATGAACTTCTGAACCAAGTATATATATTAACTAAATATAAATTAACTTTCTTAACATATACTTGTGATTCATGTTTGCATTTTTCATGAAAACTAATATACGACAACAACTATTTCAGGAACCAGCCAATTATGACTTCGGCTACAAAGTGAATGACTTCGAAAGTGGCAGCGACTTCGGGCACAAGGAGACCAGACAGGACAATAAGGCCGAGGGGACTTATTTCGTTGTATTACCTGATGGCACTAAACAGGTAACTTTAAAAATTATCTTATTATAATAATGTTTTTTTTGCATTTTTTAATATATTTTAATAACAGGTTGTGGAGTACGAAGCCGATGAACGAGGATTCAAACCCAGGATCTCTGTGGAGCCAGCTGAAGCCAGGTCCGGTGGTTATGATGATAATGCTGCTAATGTTGAGCGATCTGCTGATGGACCTTATTAAGGACATGAAATAGACCATTTTATATATTTTAAATGTTTATATAAATGTGAATAATATTTTTATGGAACGCTTTGTTAAATAATTAAATGTTATGCTTTAATTTTTATTATATTTATTTTAGCAATTTAAAAAATGTATAAAAAAATACGATAAACTTTAAAAGTTTTTTCGCTTCTATTGTATTATGGTAATAAATATATTTTTTTCAAAACTATCGTTTACTTTTATTCACTAATTCAAGTATATAATTAATTATTATTAAATGATAATTTTACGAATAAGACAAGACACAAAATGGAGTTAATATAATTACAATGTTAAATATATTAGTTTACTTATAAATTCAAACATTACGTGATGACATGTGTGTGTGTGTGTGTGTGTGTGTGTGTGTGTGTGTGTGTTATCACCAATTTAAGTGACTCTATAATTCCACTTTAACAGCTTTTTACTTCAATGATATGAACGTATATACAGTATTAATATAAAATATATTTTTTTAATTCTTTCTCTCCTAGTTTTATTAATTCTTTTGCTGGATAGCTGATGTTACAAGGAGTAACTTATAAAAAAACACATTCCGTCAACGAAGTCGCGGGTAAAGCTAGTATATACATGAAATGATGTACTGGAGAAACGTAATTTTTCTAAAATTACTGTTGACTCACAATAACTATATAACTCATTAATATTTTAATAAAATACTATATTGATTCTCTTACGTCATCTATTCTTATTCAAACCTTATTATTCCTGATCCAAAAGATAAAATTATTCATAGGAATTTAATATAGATTATAATTATCTTGTAGCGTTATTAAACGGTAAAATAAATACCAACCGTATCCCGGAAAATTGGCAATAATAGCAAATGCTTTAATAAAAAAATTCGGATGGGAAAGTTTTATATAATGATTTAGAAAAAAGAGTTTTACAAACAACGTTAAAAACGAAAATTCCGGACCTGTAGGTTAAATAAAATCTTGCACTTTGAAATATAGAAAATATTTTAGAATGTGATAGTAATATACTCGTAGAATTTAGTGATTCGTTTATTATAAAAGAAAGTGAAAATTTAGATAATAAAGCGTTGATCAAATAGGCCAAGTTTGCAAGGCCCTCTGTTAGACGAGAACCCGAACGTACTCACTAGTACGAGTTTTGACAATTCGAAATCATAATAGTTTTGAGGATTCACGAAACTATGAGTTTGTGGTGTGATTGGCAGTAACAGTCAAAGTTTGTACTCAACGTTTGACCAGCTCGGTCGTTTTACATTAATATATTTTATTTTCTTCTTTATACACATTTTTGTATGAATTTTGAGTGAAAACTCGTCCGGCGTATATTTTAGTTTTTAAACATTTTAGTCATTAATTTATGGATGACAGAAATCTGTACCGCGTTTGTCAATTTAGTTTTAACTATCGTTTCAGATACACTGGACATATTCTGATATAACCTTCATATAATCTGTAACTTTTATGTACGTTCCTTACATACTAGACTTATGTAATATGCTTAATTACTTACCTTATTTACTAGCCTTATAAAATACTTTCTTATATACTATTCGTACTTAATTCCCTGTACTTACAACAGGGTAATTATCACTTCCAAAAGCGGTGTCAGTCTACACCCTCATATGATCCTGATGTACCTGTTAATAATGTGCCAGATCCCGCATATAGAACATCTAAACAAAAAATGCATTATTTCAAGCAACGTACAAACATTTGAGTCAATACGTAATAAAAGACGTTTCATCAGCGGTTTAGATTCTGTTACATGAAGCATTTCCAGAACCTAAATTACACTGACGCTCCAAAAAAAATAATTAACAAAAATTATAATAAAAACATACGAGTATGTTAGTTTAAAAAAGAATTACATTTCTAAAATGTAAAATATGTCAATATAGCAGAAAAAATATTTAAATATTTTGGGAGTCATACAGTCATAGGCTTCGTTCCGAAAATAATGATCTCCAAGAAATTCCTCCCCACTCCTCCTCTTGTTATTCTAAATCTTACACTTGCTCTTTTCCCACTACGGAATTCCTTTCCCTTACAAGTAAGACATATTAATTTGCTAGCATTAGGTTAATAATCTGTAATAAGAATAATTGCAATTAATATAGAAAGCTTTTATTTATTTTCTTTTGTCTGTATTCTTCCTTGTCGTTTAAGTTTAATTAATTAATTAATTAATTGATTTATACTTCTTCTACTTTCAATTAATACCACGTGTGTCCCGGTATATCCACATGTATCCCGGTGATTCAAGTTCATTTCAAGTTAGTGTCTTGTAGCTTTCCGTTAACCTTGATATGATTTGATTTACATTTTATGAACTCAACATTTATTTTCATTTCATATATATGTGTATATACAATATAATATATGTATATAATTTGATTATGTATTTAAAATTTTCTCTTTTTTTCATATATTGTAAGTAATGTTTTAGTCTTTTGCTTACCCCTCGCATTAATAAAAGTCAAGAACAAAAAGAAGAGACCAAGAATTCACCCTTGAGGAATGACTAGATTTAGATAAGCAATGAAAGTATGTTAATAAATTTTTAAAGGTTATATTTATATTCTTGTTAAAAAATTATCAAGGAGTGAAAATCCGACAAAAACATGTATTAATATATATAGTCATATCCATGTTTGTAGATCATTGTCCCTAATAACAAAGACACGAAAAAGTAAACCACTTCGTTACGTTTTGGTTGCTTTTATTTTTCATGTAAATAGAAAATACATTCTAAAAGACTATATTTTATAAAATATACAATTTAATTGAAAAACCCTTCCACCGTGAATCAATGTAAAAGTAATTACAGACAATGAATAATATTTATAAACATAAAAACGCCAATTTTCAATTAATAGCCGCGTGCATCTTGTCCGCCATTTTTGTTGTTGCCATGGTTACGGGTGTTGGCGTTGGAGTTGTAGCCGGAAGAACGAACCACTTCCTCCGAGTCTTCATAAGATATTTGGGGCTTGAAACCACGTTCATCGGCTTCGTAGTTTACGGTCTGAAATTAATAATTAAAATGATCATTAATACGTAACAATAATGAAAAACTCTTTTTGGTAAAAACCAAAAATTAATATGAATAAAGAAAATGTTATTTGTCGTTTCTACTTCGTCTCCATCTGTAGTATCTGATGTAGTGAAGTACCTGTTTCCTGCCATCTGGCAACACTACATGGTATTGTCCTTGAGCCTTCTCCTCAATCCTTTCCTCGCGGTGTCCGAAGTCAGTGCCCTCGCTGAAGTCACTCACCATGTATCCGAAGTTGTAGTTCGCCGGCTCCTGACAGAATATAGTATAAGTACTGCGTTTGTATTATAATGATATTACACCAAAGAGATTACTTTTCTTTTATCAAAACAGAATTGAAAACATTTCTTTTAGTAAACTATGAGTACTTATGCTTTCTTCTGTATTAAATATAAGGGAGGGAGGAAAACGCTTAAATATCTTCATTTTACGCCTTATTTATGTGTAAGTAAATTGTGGTTATTCTTGAGACAAATGTGAGTAAAACTACATTAGCTTTTCTATCTAAGTGTTGTCTCACCGAGTTGGCTTCAATGGAGTTTCTCCCAAAAGCTGCTGCACTGTCGTCATAGCCTTGGGAACGAGCCCTGGTTGTAGCTTGATACTCACTAGGTTTGGACCTGGTGATGGTGAAGAATCATTTTAATATTGGTTAATTAAAACGCCTTTACTAAGGTTTCAGAACCGGATTAAGGTTTTAGAACTCTGAATAAAGCTGCGACTTCCGAATTTACTTTACGATAAGTTTTCATTGAATATCAATTTTTATATGAATGTACCTAATATTTTTCGGTTTTTATGAAATTTATAACATTTTACTAGATTCTATGCATCTAGACTTTTTGCTTAAAACTCTTACCTAGCGAAGCCACTTCTACTGTTCCCTTGCTCCAAGGTCCTGGCGGCGAAGACCTGGGCCCCCTGGAAACCCGAGGCTAATGGGGCTCCTTGAGGGTAGCCATTGTTACGACTCGTAGGAGAGGGAGGGAGGTAGCTGGAAATAATATGGTACTCGTATCATAATAATAACTTTAAGATCTCTATGGTTTTAATACAAAGAAAAGGGAAATAATTTGATGTTTCTTAAAATACTTTAATTACTCTTTAGTTATATTGATTGAATATATTTATTGATTATATGCATACCTGTGTGAAGGCGGTTCAGCTACAGCCAGAGCGGCCACAACGACGAGGAAATAAAAACACTGAAATAATAACATTAAATATATAGGTATACTTAATATACACACACATATATATATATATATATATATATATATATATATATATATATATATATATATATATATATATATATATATATATATATATATATATATATATATATATATATATATACTATTGTTACTCTTAATTAATGTTAAATTAATATTAAACACAATAAGTGTGTAAAACTTATTTACAGTACACAAAGCTCGCGGTGCGCTAACTCACCTGCATGGTGAGATGAGTCCACTCTGACACACTTGTGAGTGATGCCGGTGTCCTAACACTGCAGCTTTTTATACCGAGATCTCTTCGGGGATGAAAAATTGTATCTCATTAGACACAATAGAGCTCTCAAGGTAGAAGAGACGCTCCGGCGATGAATTGAGACACTGTTGATACTAAAAGATACGTTGTCCTTATCATTGTACTTTTATATAAACTAACTGCGTGTGATCATTAAATACTATTTTATTATAATATCTGATATTTCGGTCAAAATTATTTTAATACTTACTAAAATAATAACGTCATTAAAAAATAATACACCAAATTACAGTCATTACACTGTTCCTTGTAGGAATGTGATATTCAATTAAAGCTGTGTCTATTAAAAGTATTAATAATGACCGAGTATATTTATTTACATAAGGTTGTAGAACCGACACCGAACCACAGATCTCCGTGCGATGAGTCTCAGTACAAAGTGTAACAAGGTCACGAGTCATTGTTAATCACAGTTTAACTTTAGTTACTCTTTTAATATACGATAAAGTCTGTATGTTCGATAATAATATGACAGATAACAAATTTTCATGAAAATGTTATATATTTTCGTTTATCAATCCAGTGTAATGTTAAAATAATATAATATAAGAGAGTATAAAATGTTTAAATCATTTGTAATATTTGGAAGTATCTTATTTGGTACAGCGGCCGCTGAGGACATAATTACATTGTTTTTTTTTTAAATTTAAAATCAAATATATCTGAGGTCTTATTCTAAATTATTTCGAATTATCAGTTTTGGAGTAAATTACAAATAAGTAGTAATTTGGATTTGTTTAGAACATTCAAGTCGTCTCTATAATTATTTCGATAACCTTTTTCAATGTCTTTGATTCTTCATTCTGTGAAACAGATTCTTTGAATATTTTTTGTCACTGGGCGTAATTAAAGGCACCGTTAAATTTGAATAAGGTATTATGTACGTTCTATACATTGATATTCTTTATTCTACTGTCTTCATCTTATATTTTCCAACTACGTCGTAAACATATTTTCAAACTTTGAATTGTTTGGAATTAAAAAATTCATCCTAATAAGTTATTAGTATCTGTTTTTTATAATCTAGTAACCTTTGCAATACGCTGTAAAAGTGTAACAAAAGTAAAATATTTCTTTTTTATAAGTGATAGTTTTCGGTCAACTGTCGAGGGATAAAAGTTATTTGAACAATGCCATGGACTTTGCCTTATAGAAGATATGGGACAAAACATACAGAACAATGCTACTAATTAATGATTTTATTCGGGCTCCTCCTAATGTACCTTTGCGATCACCAGTTGATCAATGACCGATATGGCTTTCATCATGGTCGATTGACTGATGATCTTCTGTTTTATTTTACGCACCATTTTGTAGCTGTTATTAAAAGCAAGAGACAGGCTTTCGAAGCTTCATTCTTAACCTTCCCGAGAATTAATGCAAGTGAATCATCAGCAGCTGGTTTGCTCTCCTCAAACATAAAAAAGCATGAATTTGTCAAATGCATTTGATAGTAGCACAGGTTTTTCAAGTTTCATTTCATTTGTTAAACGACCAGTTGATTAATTAGTTAGTATTAGTTATGTCGCGACT
Organism: Melinaea menophilus ssp. n. AW-2005; assembly: GCA_918358695.1. NCBI lineage: Eukaryota > Metazoa > Arthropoda > Insecta > Lepidoptera > Nymphalidae > Melinaea > Melinaea menophilus. Next base: position 11,371,105 of record OU911039.1, on the reverse strand, counting down.
TCTTAACAAATGTTGCTATCTCTCGAGATTATCAGAGATCTCGAGATTATTTGTATCCTTATTTATTAGTTGGTCAATGACCGGCAATATGGCTTTCGCCATGGTCGATCGGCTGGTGATCTTCTGTTATATCTTACGCACCGTTGGGCAGCCGTTATTGAAAGCAAGGGAGAGGGTCTGGCAGTTAGTCTGGATATGGCGAAAGCCTTCGATCGTGTATGGCACAAGGGGCTTCTTTCGAAGCTACCTTCCTATGGGCTTCCCGAGAGTTTGTGCAAGTGGATCAACAGTGGAGCTTCCTCACTGGGCGGAGCATACAGGTCGTTCTCGACGGTTTTTGCTCGGACCCCAAGCCCGTGAACGATGGTGTACCCCAAGGCTGCGTACTATCCCCAAGTCTGTTCCTCCTGCACATCAATGATATGTTGGATATCTCCAACATACATTGTTATGCGGATGACAGCACTGGGGATGCGGTATATTTCGGCCGTGCAGGTCTCTCTCGGGAAAACGTCGACGAGTGCCGAAAGAAACTTGTGTCTTCTATAGAGACTTCCTTGGGGATGGTCTCTGAGTGGAGTGAACTGAACCACGTTCAGTTTAATCCCCTTAAGACACAAGTTTGCGCCTTTACCACTAAGAAAACCCCATTTGTCGTATCACGGCTCTTCGAGAGCACTCCCCTCATTGCCTCGCCAAGTATCAGAATACTGGGTCTCGACATTTCGAGCGATTGTCAGTTTCGTGGTCATCTGGAGAGCAAGGCCAAGTTGGCCTCGAAGAAATTGGGAGTGATTAATAGAGCGAGGCCGTATTTCAAACCTGGCCAAAGACTTGCGCTCTATAAGGCGCAGGTCCGGCCACATATGGAGTACTGTTCTCATCTCTGGTCCGGATCACCCCAATATCAGCTTCTACCATTTGACCGCGTACAACGGAGAGCCGCTCGGATTGTCGAGGACCCGGTGCTCTGCGAACGGCTGGACTCTTTGGCATTGCGTAGAGACGTGGTTTCTTTGTGCGTCTTCTACCGCATTTACAACGGGGAGTGTTCCGAAGAACTTTTCGATCTGATGCCTGCCGCCGAATTTCATCACCGCACAGCGCGCCATCGACTTCTTTACCATCCCTACCACCTGGATGCGTGGCGATCCTCCACTGTGCGGTTTTCAAGGACCTTTTTTCCACGTTCCACTCGCTTGTGGAACGAACTCCCTCCGGCAGTATTTCCAGATCGGTGCGACATGGGTACCTTCAAAAAAGGCGTCTACTCCTACCTACAAGGCCGGCAACACTCTTGTAAATCCTCGGATGTTGCAAGAGTTCATGGGCGGCGGTGATCACAAGTCATCTGTGACCCGCCAGCTCGTTTGCCCTCCTAAGATAAGTAATCAATAGCTTAATGAATTTGTCTCCAACGTAGATCGTCCCCATCTGATAAGTATGGTGTGCCAGAAGCCCGCATGCCTTCAGAGCAGTACGGAGTTCCTGAACAATATGATTCCCAGGATTCTCAGGGATACAACTATGCCAGAAATGCCCTGGATGAACTTCTGAACCAAGTATATACAGATTACCTGATGGCACTAAACAGGTAACTTTAAAAACTATCTTATTAAAATAATGTTTTTTTTTTGCATTTTTAAATATATTTTAATAACAGGTTGTGGAGTACGAAGCTGATGAACGAGGATTCAAACCTAGGATCTCTGTGGAGCCAGCTGAAGCCAGGTCCGGTGGTTATGATGATAATGCTGCTAATGTTGAGCGATCTGCTGATGGACCTTATTAAGGACATGAAATAGACCATTTTAGATATTTTAAATATATTTAAAATGTTTATGTAAATGTGAATAATATTTTTATGGAACGCTTTGTTAAATAATGAAATGTTATGCTTTAATTTTTTATTATATTTATTTTAGCAAGTTAAAAAATGTATAAAAAAATACGATAAACTTTAAAAGTTTTTTCGCTTCTATTGTATTATGGTAATAAATATATTTTTTTCAAAACTATCGTTTACTTTTATTCACTAATTCAAGTATATTATTAATTATTATTAAATGATAATTTTACGAATTAGACAAGACACAAAATGGAGTTAATATAATTACAATGTTTAATACATTAGTTCACTTTTAAATTTAAGCACCAGGTGTTCTGTGTGTGCGTGTTTGTGTGTGCGTGTGTGTGTGTGTGTGTGTGTGTGTGTGTGTGTGCGTGCGTGCGTGCGTGCGTGCGTGTGTGTGTGTGTGTGTGTGTGTGTGTGTGTGTGTGTGTGTGTGTGTGTGTGTGTGTGTGTGTGTGTGTGTGGTGTGTCTGTGTGTGTGTGTGTGTGTGTGTGTTATCACCAATTTAAGTGACTCTTTATAATTCCACTTTAAAAGCTTTTTACTTCAATGATATGAACGTATATATAGTATTAATATAAAATAACATTTTTTTAAATTCTTTCTCTCCTTTTAATTTTAATAATTCTTTCGCTGGATAGCTGATGTTACTAGGAGTAACTTATAAAAAAACACATTCCGTCAACGAAGTCGCGGGTAAAGCTAGTATATACATGAAGTGATGTACTGGAGAAACGTAATTTTTCTAAAATTACTGTTGACTCACAATAACTATATAACTCATTAATATTTTAATAAAATACTATATTGATTCTCTTACGTCATCTATTCTTATTCAGTCCTTATTATTCCTGATCCAAAAGATAAAATTATTCATAGGAATTTAATATAGATTATAATTATCTTGTAGCGTTATTAAACGGTAAAATAAATACCAACCGTATCCCGGAAAATTGGCAATAATAGGAAATGCTTTAATAAACAATTCGGATGGAAAAGTTTTATATAATGATTTAGAAAAAAGAGTTTTACAAACAACATTAAAAACGGAAAAACAAGACGAAAATTCCGGTTAAATAAAATCTCGCTTTTTGAAATTTAGAAAATATTTTTGAAGACATTGATAATGATATAGAATTTAGTGATTCGTTTATTATAAACGATAGTGAAAATTTAGATAATAAAGCGTTGATCAAATAGGCCAAGTTTGCAAGGCCTTTGTTAGACGAGAACCCGAACGTACTCACTAGTACGAGTTTTGACAATTCGAAATCATAATACTTTTGAGGATTCACGAAACTATGAGTTTGTGGTGTGATTGGTAGTACTCAACGTTTGACCAGCTCGGTCGTTTTACATTAATAGATTTTATATTCTTCTTTATACACATTTTTGTATGAATTTTGAGTGAAAACTCGTTCGGCGTATATTCTAATTTTTAAACATTTTAGTCATTAATTTATGGATGACAGAAATCTGTACCGCGTTTGTCAATTTATTTTTAACTATCGTTTCAGATGCACTGGACATATTCTGATATAACCTTCATATAATGTGTAACTTTTATGTACGTTCCTTACGTACTAGACTTATATAATATGCTTAATTACTTACCTTACTTACTAGCCTTATAAAACTTTCTTATATACTATTCCTACTTAATTCCCTGTACTTACAACAGGGTAATTATCCAAAAGCGGTGGCAGTCTACACCCTCATATGATCCTGATGTACCTTTTAGTAATGTGCCAGATCCCGCATATAGAACATCTAAACAAAAAATGCATTATTTCAAGCAACGTACAAACATTTGAGTCAATATGACGTTTCATCAGCGGTTTAGATTCTGTTACATGAAGCATTTCCAGAACCTAGATTACACTGACGCTCCAAAAAATGATTAGAGTTTTATCTTTTAGAGTTTTTGTGCAGTAATTAACAAAAATTATATTAAAATAATATGTTGTTAGTGTGTGTATGTTAGTTTAAAAAATAATTTCATTTCTAAAATGTAAAATATGTCAATATAGAAGAAAAAAAATATTTAAACATGTCGTACAGTCATAGGCTTCGTTCCGAAAATAATGTTCTCCAAGAAATTCCTCCCCACTCCTCCTCTTGTTATTCTAAATCTTACACTTGCTCTTTTCCCACTACGGAATTCCTTTCCCTTACAAGTAAGACATATTAATTTGCTAGCATTAGGTTAATAATCTGTAATAAGAATAATTGCAATTAATATATAAACCTTTATTTTTATCTATTTTTTGTCTGTATTCTTCCTTGTCGTTTAAGTTTAATTAATTAATTAATTAATTAATTGATTTATACTTCTTCTACTTTTAATTAATACCACGTATATCACGGTGTATCTCGGTGATTCAAGTTCATTTCAAGTTAGTGTCTTGTAGTTTTCCGTTAATCTTGATGTGATTTGATTTACATTTTATGAACTCAACATTTATTTACATTTTATATATATATGTATATACAATATAATATCCTTATCCTTACTATATAATAATGACCTAATTGACTCTGTATGCACGCGCATCACTTATCACCCACAAATCACACAATAATGTGTAATACATCAAAAAAAAGCTATTGAATCAGGCTACAAAATAGGGTAGGTGCCAACCTCATACGTGACCTTTGACCCTTCCTGGCCCGAAGGGCCGGGAAGTTCCCTTGTATGTATATAATTTGATTATGTATTTAAAATTTTCTTTTTTTTCATATATTATAAGTAATATTTTAGTCTTTTGCTTACCCCTCGCACTTCTAGAAGCAGCATGTCCACCCAATGGAAGGCATCATTTGGTGGTGGACGTAGAGACGTGGTAGAGATCGCTTGTGAACGATAAGTCCTCTTTTTGTATCACTAACATATTATGTTGTATTTTGAACTATTTTGTTTTAAAATTGGCAACATGCAACTCCCAACAGAAGTATCATTAACTTATGAATAAACTAAATTTTCAGTTTAGGTTAATTTAAAAACATAATTTTGTCGTGTCCAAATATCTATCAATTTATTTATAAGCTAATATTTAACTAAAGGCATTATAATCACAATTATGGAGACAAATCGAAAACTTTTGACGATTAACAAAATTAAATTACAATTATTCGTCCACAAACAGCAGATCATTAATAAAAGTCAAGAACAAAAAGGACCAAGAATTCACCCTTGAGGAATGACTAGATTTAGCTAAGTAATGAAAGTATATTAATAAATTTTTAAAGGTTCTTTTTATATTCTTGTTTAAAAATTATCAAGGAGTGAAAACATGTATTAATATATATAGTCATATCCATGTTTGTAGATCATTGTCCCTAATAACAAAGACACGAAAAAGTAAACCACTTCGTTACGTTTTGGTTGCTTTTATTTTTCATGTAAATAGAAAATACATTCTAAAAGACTATATTTTATAAAATATACAATTTAATTGAAAAACCCTTCCACCGTGAATCAATGTAAAAGTAATTACAGACAATGAATAATATTTATAAACATAAAAACGCCAATTTTCAATTAATAGCCGCGTGCATCTTGTCCGCCATTTTTGTTGTTGCCATGGTTACGGGTGTTGGCGTTGGAGTTGTAGCCGGAAGAACGAACCACTTCCTCCGAGTCTTCATAAGATATTTGGGGCTTGAAACCACGTTCATCGGCTTCGTAGTTTACGGTCTGAAATTAATAATTAAAATGATCATTAATACGTAACAATAATGAAAAACTCTTTTTGGTAAAAACCAAAAATTAATATGAATAAAGAAAATGTTATTTGTCGTTTCTACTTCGTCTCCATCTGTAGTATCTGATGTAGTGAAGTACCTGTTTCCTGCCATCTGGCAACACTACATGGTATTGTCCTTGAGCCTTCTCCTCAATCCTTTCCTCGCGGTGTCCGAAGTCAGTGCCCTCGCTGAAGTCACTCACCATGTATCCGAAGTTGTAGTTCGCCGGCTCCTGACAGAATATAGTATAAGTACTGCGTTTGTATTATAATGATATTACACCAAAGAGATTACTTTTCTTTTATCAAAACAGAATTGAAAACATTTCTTTTAGTAAACTATGAGTACTTATGCTTTCTTCTGTATTAAATATAAGGGAGGGAGGAAAACGCTTAAATATCTTCATTTTACGCCTTATTTATGTGTAAGTAAATTGTGGTTATTCTTGAGACAAATGTGAGTAAAACTACATTAGCTTTTCTATCTAAGTGTTGTCTCACCGAGTTGGCTTCAATGGAGTTTCTCCCAAAAGCTGCTGCACTGTCGTCATAGCCTTGGGAACGAGCCCTGGTTGTAGCTTGATACTCACTAGGTTTGGACCTGGTGATGGTGAAGAATCATTTTAATATTGGTTAATTAAAACGCCTTTACTAAGGTTTCAGAACCGGATTAAGGTTTTAGAACTCTGAATAAAGCTGCGACTTCCGAATTTACTTTACGATAAGTTTTCATTGAATATCAATTTTTATATGAATGTACCTAATATTTTTCGGTTTTTATGAAATTTATAACATTTTACTAGATTCTATGCATCTAGACTTTTTGCTTAAAACTCTTACCTAGCGAAGCCACTTCTACTGTTCCCTTGCTCCAAGGTCCTGGCGGCCAAGACCTGGGCTCCCTGGAAACCCAGAGCTCCTGGGGCTCCTTGAGGGTAGCCATTGTTATGACTCGTAGGAGAGGGAGGGAGGTAGCTGGAAATAATATGATACTCGTATCATAATAATAACTTTAAGATCTCTATGGTTTTAATACAAAGAAAAGGGAAATAATTTGATGTTTCTTAAAATACTTTAATTACTCTTTAGTTATATTGATTGAATATATTTATTGATTATATGCATACCTGTGTGAAGGCGGTTCAGCTACAGCCAGAGCGGCCACAACGACGAGGAAATAAAAACACTGAAATAATAACATTAAATATATAGGTATACTTAATATACACACATATATACCCGTATATATACTATTGTTACTCTTAATTAATGTTAAATTAATATTAAACACAATAAGTGTGTAAAACTTATTTAAAGTACACAAAGCTCGCGGTGCGCTAACTCACCTGCATGGTGAGATGAGTCCACACTGAGACACTTGTGAGTGATGCCGGTGTCCTAACACTGCAGCTTTTTATACCGAGACCTCTTCGGGGATGAAAAATTGTATCTCATTAGACACAATAGAACTCTCAAGGTAGAAGAGACGCTCCGGCGATGAATTGAGACACGGTTGATACTAAAAGATACGTTGTCCTTATCATTGTACTTTTATATAAACTACTGCGTGTGATCATTAAGTACTATTTTATTATAATATCTGATATTTCGGTCAAAATTATTTTAATACTTACTAAAATAATAATGTCATTAGAAAATAATTACGGTAAAATACCAAGTTACGGTCATTACACTGTTCCTAGTAGGAATGTGATATTCAATAAAGCTGTGTCTTTTAAAAGTATTAATAATGTTATATTAAAGATATGCTCGTGTATATTTATTTACATAAGGTTGTAGAACCGACACCGAACCACAGATCTCCGTGCGATGAGTCTCAGTACAAAGTGTAACAAGGTCACGAGTCATTGTTAATCACAGTTTAACTTTAGTTCCTCTTTTAATATACGATAAAGTCTGTATGTTCGATAATAATATGACAGATAACAAATTTTCATGAAAATGTTATATATTTTCGTTTATCAATCCAGTGTAATGTTAAAATAATATTATATAAGAGAATATAAAATGTTAAAATCATTTGTAATATTTGGAAGTATCTTATTTAGTACAGCGGCCGCTGAGGACTTAATTACACTGTTTTTTTTTAAATTTAAAATCAAATATATCTGAGGTCTTATTCTAAATTATTTCGAATTATCAGTTTTGGAGTAAATTAAAAATAAGTAGTAATTTGGATTTGTTTAGAACATTGAAATCGTCTCTATAATTATTTTGATAACCTTTTCAATGTCATTGATTCTTCATTCTGTGAAACAGATTCTTTGAATATTTTTTGTCACTGGGCGTAATTAAAGGCACCGTTAAATTTGAATAAGGTATTATGTACGTTCTATACATTGATACTCTTTATTCTACTGCCTTCATCTTATATTTTCCAACTACGTCGTAAAAATATTTTCAAACTTTGAATTGTTTGGAATTAAAAAATTCATCCTAGTAAGTTATTAGTATCTATTTTTTATAATCTAGTAACCTTTGCAATACGCTGTCAAGATGTAACAAAAGTAAAATATTTCTTTTATATAAGTGATAGTTTTCGGTCAACTGTCGAGGGATAAAAGTTATTTGAACAATGCCATGGACTTTGCCTTATAGAAGATATGGGACAAAACATACAGAACAATGCTACTAATTAATGATTTTATTCGGGCTCCTCCTAATGTACCTTTGCGATCACCAGTTGATCAATGACCGATATGGCTTTCATCATGGTCGATTGACTGATGATCTTCTGTTTTATTTTACGCACCATTTGGTAGCTGTTATTAAAAGCAAGAGACAGGCTTTCGAAGCTTCATTCCTAACCTTCCCGAGAATTAATGCAAGTGAATCATCAGCAGCTGGTTTGCTGTCCTCAAACATAAAAAAGCATGAATTTGTCAAATGCATTTGATAGTAGCACAGGTTTTCAAGTTTTATTTCATTTGTTAAACGACCAGTTGATTAATTAGTTAGTATTAGTTATGTCGCGACTTCTTAACAAATGTTGCAATCTCTCGAGATTATCAGAGATCTCGAGATTATTTGTATCCTTATTTATTAGTTGGTCAATGACCGGCAATATGGCTTTCGCCATGGTCGATCGGCTGGTGATCTTCTGTTATATCTTACGCACCGTTGGGCAGCTGTTATTGAAAGCAAGGGAGAGGGTCTGGCAGTTAGTCTGGATATGGCGAAAGCCTTCGATCGTGTATGGCACAAGGGGCTTCTTTCGAAGCTACCTTCCTATGGGCTTCCCGAGAGTTTGTGCAAGTGGATCAACAGCTTCCTCACTGGGCGGAGCATACAGGTCGTTCTCGACGGTTTTTGCTCGGACCCCAAGCCCGTGAACGATGGTGTACCCCAAGGCTGCGTACTATCCCCAAGTCTGTTCCTCCTGCACATCAATGATATGTTGGATATCTCCAACATACATTGTTATGCGGATGACAGCACTGGGGATGCGGTATATTTCGGCCGTGCAGGTCTCTCTCGGGAAAACGTCGACGAGTGCCGAAAGAAACTTGTGTCTTCTATAGAGACTTCCTTGGGGATGGTCTCTGAGTGGGGTGAACTGAACTACGTTCAGTTTAATCCCCTTAAGATACAAGTTTTGCGCCTTTACCACTAAGAAAACCCCATTTGTCGTATCACCGCTTTTCGAGAGCACCCCCTCATTGCCTCGCCAAGTATCAGAATACTGGGTCTCGACATTTCGAGCGTCTGTCAGTTTCGTGGTCATCTGGAGAGCAAGGCCAAGTTGGCCTCGATGAAATTGGGAGTGATCAATAGAGCGAGGCAGTACTTCAAACCTGGCCAAAGACTTGCGCTCTATAAGGCGCAGGTCCGGCCACATATAGAGTACTGTTCTCATCTCTGGTCCGGATCACCCCAATATCAGCTTCTATCATTTGACCGCGTACAACGGAGAGCCGCTCGGATTGTCGAGGACCCGGTGCTCTGCGAACGGCTGGACTCTTTGGCATTGCGTAGAGACGTGGTTTCTTTGTGCGTCTTCTACCGCATTTACAACGGGGAGTGTTCCGAAGAACTTTTCGATCTGATGCCTGCCGCCGAATTTCATCACCGCACAGCGCGCCATCGACTTCTTTACCATCCCTACCACCTAGATGCGTGGCGATCCTCCACTGTGCGGTTTTCAAGGACCTTTTTTCCATGTTCCACTCGCTTGTGGAACGAACTCCCTCCGGCGGTATTTCCAGATCGGTACGATATGGGTACCTTCAAAAAAGGCGTCTACTCCTACCTACAAGGCCGGCAACACTCTTGTAAATCCTCGGATGTTGCAAGAGTTCATGGGCGGCGGTGATCACAAGTCATCTGTGACCCGCCAGCTCGTTTGCCCTCCTATTCCATAATAGTAGAATTAAAGGCGAGCCCGAAAAAAAATTAAGAAACATTATAATCCTTACACTGCTAGAAAAATGGCGCTTTAAAAAAAAATCATCATTTTATTTTTGTCCTTTTCCTTAAGACACCCCCCGTAAAAAAAGTCTAAAGGGTTTAGATTCAGGGAACTTGGGGGCCATAGAATAGGTCCCAGGCGGACTAAAAAAATATTTCTTCAGAAATTTTACAGAAAACAATACTTTAACATTATTTTTTGAAAAAATACTACAGTTAGCTATGTTATTTGATAGTTATTCACTGATACGGTTAACAATAAATATTTAAGTATAAAAATTATTATGATATTAAGTGATTTGACCTCGTTACGAGTAAAAATATAAAAACCAGACAAAAAAAAAAGATGTTTTTTTTAAAGCGCCATTTTTCTAGCAGTATAAGGGTTATATAATATTTTTTTTTTTCGTGTTTGCCTTCAATTCTTCTATTAGCTTTTCAGAGGTTATCTATTGTATCCTGGACATCCTGTATAACTTCAGACCTTATTTCTATCACTTGGTTTCGCAGTAAGGTGGGACCGCCTAATAGAGGCAGCTTCCAAATAAGGTCCATCTTTTCAAATTACCCTATCTTAATATCTATATCAAAGCGGACATCGTGAGGGCCTTCCCTAGTAACCAAAGATAAAAGCGCACCGAAGTTCATTACTTTCGTGTCGGTTATTGCGTCAGTAGTTCTTTATATAACCTCAAGAGCGGTGGATGAGTGTCAATTTATAAAATATATTAATTGAATTTTGTAATAAAACGTCTTTTATTCAATAATTCTGGTAAAGTATTCTTTAAAACGTTCATTACTAAAACACTTATACTTCTTTTAAAATAATTTTACCCAATGGATTTACGTTACCTAACAGAATTATATATATAAAGATTAGTAAATACATATTGTGAATATTCGTTTATACTTATATCCATTAATCCATATATATCCATTAATCTTAGGTTGCAATGGTGGTCGTGTTGTTATTTTTAAACACCTAATAAGTTAAAGAAGTACCGAAAACCTACTAAGTTCTAAATATTAAAACTGAAATAAAATGCCTAATCAGTAATGTCTTGTGATTTTCTTTATTAAGAGTAATAATTAGCACAAAGGAACAATCTGTTTCTTTTAAAAAATGGATTAGCTATAACTCATATACTTAATAAGGTCCACGACACTAATATCAATGAGTTTCTATTTAAGTATTCGGCAGTTGCGAACTTAGTTGGTATTTAAAGTCATTACTTTTTTAAGATAAAATATTTCTGATATACAATATATAAAATCTTACATTACAATTATGGATCTTATTAATAACCTGAGTGCCCAATAAGGGCTAAAGACACATTTTTAAAAACTCTTTTTATAAGTAACTGGCCATTGGTGTCTTGTTTTTGTACAATATTTTAATTTTAAAATATAAATAGTTTATGTGATAATAATGTCTTATAAATGAACACACATACCAAAGTTAATTAATTAGAAATGCCAAAAATCCGGCCCTTATTAGATGCTTTTACCTTATTCTTTAAGGTTGTTTTAATTATAATAATAGATATATGTATGGTTTAAAATTCTGGTTTGTTTGTGTATGTGTACGTCAATCTACATCAAAAAGGAATAATAAATAAATATCTATTTTTCTTTTTTATTTTCTTTTTGTTTGTATAACACATGAACAAACATTTTTAGACTTAAAACATTAGAAGTGAAAATACAGCGTACTATAAGGTGTGACGATTAGATTACTTGGCCTGTTATTGGTGGACCTGACCCGAGGTCTAAGTGTGACAAGTGGAGTTACCGGTACTGGAACTGAACGATTGTTTAAATACATTCCAATAGAACCAAAAGCGAACGCTCGTCTTTGTCTCTGTCCTGATGATGTTGCACGGAGTGTGGTCAGTGGGCTGAATTTGCATAGCAGTGCAGACGGGGAAGATGGCGTACTTAGTGATGTTAGTGACTGTCTTGGCGTGAGTATTGTGTACCCGATAAATAATTAAATAATGACTCCAACAAAAGAATGTTTAACGACTTCCTAAAAGCCCACACACTCCCTTGATTTGTTGTAAAATATGTTACTATTCAACGTGTCGGTCGGTGGTGTCTCAACATACGCTCATGAGGTTTTAGTTGTCAGCATCTTTATCTGCTCAGTACCATTTTATAAAATTGGTATAATATTTTCATATTTGTAGTATATTTTCCGGGGTAAGTCTTTTTACGGTACGCGTGTTTCGGTAACAAGCTACAGATAAACCCAAAAAACTATTTTTTATCAAAATGCTTCCACTCCTTTCCCTGGAAACCTCCACAGACAACATAATAAACATTTTAAAATACTTTGTTCAATCAATCTAGCTTACTTAAAACATTATTTTAATTATCTACAACGTACATATATCTATAGATTATAGTCAAAACTAATTTATGTGTTTTAAATTGAGTCTAGAAAGTTCACTGTAAAGGAAGCATCCCATCGCCATCCAGATAATAACGTGTAATAATAATACACTTAAATTCATTAAAACCCATCCAGTACTTTTGGGTGTTGTGCGAACAAACAAACAGACTAACAGAAGAATAATCAATTGAGTTTTTCCCTTTATTAATCGACACAGTACATGTGCAGTACGATCGATGATAAAAATAAATTGGTATTTCAGAATAATGCACGGCGTCGTACATCCATACCCGCGCAGATCAATAAATCAACAAACGAAAAGTAATTTGGTATGCAAGGTGTATTATAAGCCAGACGCACCACTCGGTTCAAATAAGATTCTTTACATGAATTGTGAAGAACCGGGACCAAAGGAAATACCTGAATCACGGGGATCTGAAGTCTCAATACAAAATGAAATGAAGGTTGAGGCTAAACCTAAACGGGGTCCGTACAATGTGAGTAATATTGATTCTTGCCGAGTCAATCACTTTACAAATTCTTACACTATCGTGAATATTAACTTTGTGTAATGATTGTATTTTTAGAAGAAATGGCGCTTACCGAGAATTGAAAATGAGGAATTACAAACAGTATTTATTATTGGAACCGATGATTATTAATAATAACTGATTTACTGCTGACTTTGCACGTTTTGGCGAGAGTAATGTTATATTGTTGTTGTACCAAAAATAATGTATGACGGTAAATATTCATATTAAATTATTAATTTAATTAAATGTATTATGTAAGAAAAAAATGTATTCCATTTAGTATAATAATTTATAATTGATGTAATAAAATCATTGCTATTTAAAACAGTTTATTATTTCTCTTTATCTAACTGTACTACATGTACGAGGTTTAATTGAAATGGTATAGTAACAGGTACAGGGCAAAAACGTTCAATAATTACATATTACTACTAAAGAGTTGTAATGTTTCTTATTTATTTTTTAACTACCTCCCTTGAGCTGTCTTATCCATCATCAACTTTTCCTTTTCCAAGCTTTTCCCTTTCTAATATAGTATTTTAAATCATTCTTAATCCAGATTTAGCGACGAATTAAACTATGACTCTATCGAGTTGGTTTTCGATCATGGCAGTTTGTGGTACAATGTGATGTGTTAATCTCATCTTATTTTCAAATTTTATCAACTCTGTTAACCTTTGATCATTTTACTCCTCTTTACTACGCAAATCCTAACGAATTTCAAATTTACATTCAGTTTAGAAAATTGCCAAATTGCCGTAGCCATCTCGAATTTTACAATAAATTCTGATAAAACAACAGTTATCATAATTGATATTCCCAAACTACATTACAAATACACATTAAAAAACAGATTACCGTTTTATTTGACAATATCTACAGAGTTTATAGTCTATACGAAATATATATATACAACAACAACAAAACAATAAAAATATATATATACATATCTTTACAAGTGATAGTTTTGGATAGTTAAGGGATAAAAGTTATTTCTGAGCAATGCCATGACCATTGGCTTCAAGAAGAATTGGACAGAACACCATATATAGAGCAATGCTGCAAGTACAAGAAAGTGAGAAACTATAACGTACTAAAGTAAAAATAAATAACCTATTTGTATTTATTATTTCTTGATGAATAAATACACTAAATAATTTGGGTTATTTTGTTTTATTTTTTATTTTCTATTTTATAACGTTACAAAGCTTAAGGGCGCGCTCTCGCCCCACATGACTCTATACACATATCGAAAACGCTAAAAAAGTGCTTTTGCAGAGTAACTCATAATCTGAAACTTTTAACAGTTTGTAATCATTATAAAATAAAGTATTGGTTTTGAGATTTTTTTTTCCCTAAAGAATGAATATTGCAACTGCAGGGGCATAACAAGATAGTTGCATAGCTTTTATTTCAATTATTAAAGGACCAGTTTATTAATTAGTTATTATTAGCGATGTCACCTTGTTTTAACAGATGTTGCGATGACAAGAAGTTGAGTATTTGTATCCTTATTATTTGTTTAGTTCATGGTACGACTGTTTTTGAATAAAAACTGATTTAAAAAACTTTTTCTTTTTACGGTTAAACCTACCGGAGGAGAAAACTTTGCCAAAAAGCCAATTTATCTGCTTTAAGTTAGTATCACTTCTCTTTTTTACTAGAGAATATAGAACTTAAGATTTTGTTTCTATCACTTGGTTTCGCAGTAAAGTTGAACCGCCTAATAACGGCCGTTTCCAAATAAGGTCTATATTTTCAAATTATCCGATCTTAATATCTATATCAAAGCGGACATCGTGCGGGCCTTCCCCAGTGACCAAATATAAAACAGCACCGATGTTCTTTGCTTTTGTGATGGTTATATTGTCAGCAGTCACTGAAGATTTGACTACAGGAGCGATCGAAGAGTGTCGATTTATAAAACATATTAATGAAATTTTGTAATAAAACGTTTTTAAAAATTTTTATTCTGGTATAAAAAACTTTCACTACTAAAACATTAAAACTACTTTTGATATAAATTTACCCAATCGGTTTACAACACCAAACAGAATTATGTAAATAAAGAATAATAAATACATATTGTGAATATTCGTTTATACTTATTTAACCGTTGATCATAAGCTGCAATGATGGTCATGATTGTTATTTTAAAACACCTTATAAGGCCCACACTACAATTGAAGAAGTATATATAATACCTACTGAGTTCTAAAGATTGAAATATAAAGAAACTGTCTGATTAGTAATGTTTCGTGATATTCTTTATTAAAGGTAATAAAAATTCTTATAAAGCTAAATTCTAAACTAAATCGTGGTTAATACCACTGAGTTCATTATGGTGTATTGTTTCAGCCCGATCTCTATACTGATATATTTAAGCTCTCGAAGACGGTGTATGTAATGTAATGAAATAATATTTACAAATATATTACATTGAGAAATTAGATAACACTCAAATCACAAACAATATGTTAAAGACGTGAAGTTCTAAATGTTGACTAAGCTGAAGAGAACCGTTCCCTTTCCCTTCCTACCTCTTTATCTAAATTCCTTCAATCCCTCAATATCTCATGGTAATGAATGTATTTGTGGATATAATTAAGTAGCGTTGCTATTGTTTTCTATCTGGTAAATAATTGTAACATTGGTGGCTGCGTCGATGGACTGACATAAAATACAGTTTTTAATAATTTTATTATTTAAAATTGCCTTAATAAACAAAGTAATGTAAAAAATTACCATTGTGAGATCTCTCGTGACGTCCGTAAAAGAAAAGAAAATCACTGTTTCTCTCTTTTTTTTTTTGTATATTATATGAACATAAATAGTTAGACTAACAATTTTATAAGTGAAAATATCATAGAGTACGAAAAGGTGTGATTAGATCACTTGACCTGTCCCGAGGACTAAGACAAGTGGCGGTAACGCTACTGGAGCTGCCGATTGTTTGAAGACATTTCAATAGAATCTAAAACCAACTCTCTCTTTTTACCTCCGTCCTGATGATGATACGCGGAGTATGGTCAGTAGGATGAATTTGTAAGCGCCTTAGTTTACAACCAACCAACAGACACTTTGTGTATTTTAGAAACATTTTATAATTTACTGTAAAACAATTAAAAAAAATACATGTACTACTCTACTACAATACCTAGATAATTTAAGATATAGAATACTATGATTCAGTATTTATTAAATATGGCGAAATTAAAAGTTAATTACAATTATATATTATTTTTTTCTTAAATCAATATCTTCATGACTCTAAACTTTTTAAATGAAAAATATTATCAGCATTTCTACTAAAGACATAGTTTCGTATGCACATTATTATCGTCTAAAATGTAGTACGATCGTACTACCTAATACTACAAATCAATAAAACATGTAAAATAAAACTTACTACGTATAAACAGTCACTGTAACTATAATAATATAGTTGATATTAAAATTCATAGGCATTTTCTAAATGATTTAATCCACTCCTGATTTATTATAAGCAGGCAATCTTAATATTAATTGTGTGATTTACATTTTTATAACAAAAGCAAGTATATATTCTGTCCCGGGAGCTTCACTGTACCAATAGCAGTGCAGACGGGGAAGATGGCGTACTTAGTGATGTTAGTGACTGTCTTGGCGTGAGTATTGTGTACCCGATAAATAATTAAATAATGACTCCAACAAAAGAATGTTTAACGACTTCCTAAAAGCCCACACACCCCCTTGATTTGTTGTAAAATATGTTACTATTCAACGTGTCGGTCGGTGGTGTCTCAACATACGCTCATGAGGTTTTAGTTGTCAGCATCTTTATCTGCTCAGTATCATTATATAAAACTTATAAAATATTATCGTAATTATAGCATATTTTCCGGGGTAAATCTTTTTACGGTACGCGTCTTTCGGTAACAAGCTACAGATAAACCAAAAAACTATTTTTTATCAAAATGCCTCCACTTCTTTTCCTGGAAACCTCCACAGACAACATAATAAACATTTTAAGCTTACTTAAAACATCATTTTAATTATCTACAACGTACATATATCTATAGATTATAGTCAAAACTAATTTATGTGTTTTAAATTGAGTCCAGGAAGTTCACTGTAAAGGAAGCATCCCATCGCCATCCACCAGATAATAACGTGTAATAATAATACACTTAAATTCATTAAAACCCATCCAGTACTTTTGGGTGTTGTGCGAACAAACAAACAGATAAACAGAAGAATAATCAATTGAGTTTTTCCCTTTATTAATCCACACAGTACATGTGCAGTACGATCGATAATAAAAATAAATTGGTATTTCAGAATAATGCACGGCGTCGTACATTCATACCCGCGCAAGTCAATAAATCAACAAACGAAAAGTTATTTGGTATGCGACGGGTATGGTAACCCAGACGCACCACTCGGTTCAAATGAGACTCTTAAAATTACTTGTAAAAAATCGGGACCAAAAGAAATACCTGTATCACGGGGATCTAAAGTCTCAATACAAAATAAAAAGAGGGTTGAGGTTGAGAGTATTAAAAGTAAACTGGATCGGTACAATGTCAGTAATATTGATTCTTGCCGAGTCAATCACTTTACAAATTCTTACACTATCGTAAATATTAACTTTGTGTAATGATTGTATTTTTAGAAGAAATGGCGCTTACCGACAATTGAAAATGAAGAACTACAAACAGTATTTATTATTGGAACCGATGATTATTAATAATAACTAATTTACTGCTGACTTTGCACGTTTTGGCGACAGTAATGTTATATTGTTGTTGTAACAAAAATAATTTATGACGGTAAATATTCATATTAAATTATTAATTTAATTAAATGTATTATGTAAGAAAAAAATGTATTCCATTTAGTATAATAATTTATAATTGATGTAATAAAGTCATTGCTATTTAAAACAGTTTATTATTTCTCTTTATCTAACTGTACTACATGTACGAGGTTTAATTGAAATGGTGTAGTAACAGGTACAGGTCAAAAACCTTCAATAATTACATATTACTACTAAAGAGTTGTAATGTTTTTTATTTATTTTTTTACTGTCTCCCTTGAGCTGTCTTATCCATCATCAACTTTTCCTTTTCCAAGCTGTTCCTTTTCTAATATGGTCTTTTAAATCACTCATAATCCAGATTTAGCGACGAATTAAACTATGACTCTATCGAGTTGGTTTTCGATCATGGCAGAGGTACCACAATGTGATGTGTTAATCTCATCTTATTTTCAAATTTTATCAACTCTGTTAACCTTTGATCTTTTTACTCCTCTTTACTACGCAAATGCTGACGAATTTCAAATTTACATTCAGTTTAGAAAATTGACCCGTAGCCATCTCGAATTTTACAATAAATTATGATAAAACAACAGTTATCATAATTGATATTCCCAAACTACATTAACAAATACACATAAAAAAAAAATCCATACCCGCAGGGGGATACGCGTGGGTAGACCTCGTTTGTAACTCGTTTAAAATATACAAATAATTCACTACCTAAGAATAACACATGCTGCCGTTGTTTACATCAAAAATTTTCAAGCGAAAAGCGGTTTTTATTTTTTTTCACGGAAAAGGTATCTTTTTTGAAAATACTTTTGATACTTAAATTTAGAGTAAAAAATAACCTATTTATTAAAAATTTTTGCGAGGAGGGAATGTTGGCCAGAAAAAAGTTGGCGTGGTTTTAACTACCTTAAGTTTTCAAGCTAATAGTGGTTTTTATTTTTTTTTCTCGGAAACGGTACGTTTTACGGAAAAACTTTTGAAACCTTAATCTAGAGTAAAAAATAACCTTTCTATTAAAAATACTTGTGATGTAAGAATGTTTACCAGAAAAAAGTTATGAATTTTTTCCAAAAATTTTAGGTTTTTTTACCTCCACTCCTAAGTTATTGAAGTTAGGTTTTCGGTTTATGTACATTAGTTATAGGTATTATCAAAAACATCGTATAATATGAACGCGATTGATCTATTTTATATAGGGAAAAAGTTATGGTCGAAAAACTGAAATCAGAAAAAGTGAGGCCCTAGCGCCCCCTGTTGCCGGATTTCTCTGGTTAACGAACTTGACCTTCATTTTTAGATTGTTTATTTTTGTGCAAAGTTTGAAAATGATTCGAGCGAAACTGCGGCCGCTATCGTGCTGACAAAAGTCGAATCTGGACGCACGCACGCATATATATATATATATATATATATAAACTTTTTGACCAATGGTCATTTCGGACTCAGGGGGTCATAAGAAGACCTCCTGTGAAGAAATTTTTCCAAAATTCGAAAGTCGGGTACAAATGAATGGGCAGACCGAATTCTTCGAGGTCTACCCAAAACAGATTACTGTTTTATTTGACAATATCTATACAGTTTATAGTCTATACGAAATATATATATGTATATGTATATATATATATAACAACCAAACAAAGCAACAAAACAATAAAAACAAAATATATATATATCTTTACAAGTGATAGTTTTGGATAGTTAAGGGATAAAAATTATGTCTGAGCAATGCCATGACCGTTTCTTCAAGAAGAATTGGACAGAACACCATATATAGAGCAATGCTGCAAGAACAAGAAAGTGAGAAACTATAACGTACTAATGTAAAAATAAATAACCTATTCGTATTTATTATTTATTGATTAATAAATACACTAAATAATTTGGGTTATTTTGTTTTATTTTATTCAAGAAGTTAAGTATTTGTATCCTTATTATTTGTTTAGTTCATGGTACGACTGTTTTTGAATAAAAACTGATTTAAAAAACTTTTTCTTTTTACGGTTAAACCTACCGGAGAAGAAAACTTTGCCAAAAAGCCAATTTATCTGCTTTAAGTTAGTATCACTTCTCTTTTTTACTAGAGAATATAGAACTTAAGATTTTGTTTCTATCACTTGGTTTCGCAGTAAAGTTGAACCGCCTAATAACGGCCGTTTCCAAATAAGGTCTATATTTTCAAATTATCCGATCTTAATATCTATATCAAAGCGGACATCGTGCGGGCCTTCCCCAGTGACCAAATATAAAACAGCACCGATGTTCTTTGCTTTTGTGATGGTTATATTGTCAGCAGTCACTGAAGATTTGACTACAGGAGCGATCGAAGAGTGTCGATTTATAAAACATATTAATGAAATTTTGTAATAAAACGTTTTTAAAGTTTTTTATTCTGGTATAAAAAACTTTCACTACTAAAACATTAAAACTACTTTTGATATAAATTTACCCAATCGGTTTACATCACCAAACAGAATTATGTAAATAAAGATTAATAAATACATATTGTGAATATTCGTTTATACTTATTTAACCGTTGATCATAAGCTGCAACGATGGTCATGATTGTTATTTTAAAACACCTTATAAGGCCCACACTACAATTGAAGAAGTATATATAATACCTACTGAGTTCTAAAGATTGAAATATAAAGAAACTGTCTGATTAGTAATGTTTCGTGATATTCTTTATTAAAGGTAATAAAAATTCTTATAAAGCTAAATTCTAAACTAAATCGTGGTTAATACCACTGAATTCATTATGGTGTATTGTTTCAGTCCGATCTCTATACTGATATATTTAAGCTCTCGAAGACCGTGTGTGTAATGTAATGAAATAATATTTACAAATATATTACATTGAGAAATTAGATAACACTCAAATCACAAAGAATATGTTAAAGACGTGAAGTTCTAAATGTTGACTAAGCTCAAGAGAACCGTTCCCTTTCCATTCCTACCTCTTTATCTAAATTCCTTCAATCCCTCAATATCTCTCATGGTAATGAATGTATTTGTGGATATAATTAAGTAGCGTTGCTATTGTTTTCTATCTGGTAAATAATTGTAACATTGGTGGCTGCGTCGATGGACTGACATAAAATACAGTTTTTAATAATTTTATTATTTAAAATTGCCTTAATAAACAAAGTAATGTAAAAAATTACCATTGTGAGGTCTCTCGTGACGTCCGTAAAAGAAAAGAAAATCACTGTTTTTCTCTTTTTTTTTGTATATTATATGAACATAAATAGTTAGACTAACAATTTTATAAGTGAAAATATCATAGAGTACGAAAAGGTGTGATTAGATCACTTGACCTGTCCCGAGGACTAAGACAAGTGGCGGTAACGCTACTGGAGCTGCCGATTGTTTGAAGACATTTCAATAGAATCTAAAACCAACTCTCTCTTTTTACCTCCGTCCTGATGATGATACGCGGAGTATGGTCAGTAGGATGAATTTGTAAGCGCCTTAGTTTACAACCAACCAACAGACACTTTGTGTATTTTAGAAACATTTGATAATTTACTGTAAAGCAATTAAAAAAAATACATGTACTACTCTACTACAATACCTAGATAATTTAAGATATAGAATACTATGATTCAGTATTTATTAAATATAGCGACATTAAAAATTATTCACAAAAGTATATTTTTTTTATTCTCAAATCGCTATCGCCATCGCCATCTTTTTACCTGTAAACTTTTAAAATGAAAAATGTAATCAGCATTTCTACTACAGACATAGTTTTATATTCTCATTAATGTAATATAAAAAGTAGTACGATAGTACTATCCAATGACTATAAATCAATAAAACATGTAAAATAAAAGCTACTACGTAGAAACACAGTCACTGTAACTATAATAATATAGTTGATATTAAAATTCATAGGCATTTTCTAAATGATTTAATCCACTCCTGATTTATTATAAGCAGGCAATCTTAATATTAATTGTGCGATTTACATTTTTATAACAAAGGCAAGTATATATTCCGTCCCGGGAGCTTCACTGTACCAATAGCAGTGCAGACGGGGAAGATGGCGTACTTAGTGATGTTAGTGACTGTCTTGGCGTGAGTATTGTGTACCCGATAAATAATTAAATAATGACTCCAACAAAAGAATGTTTAACGACTTCCTAAAAGCCCACACTTGATTTGTTGTAAAATATGTTACTATTCAACGTGTCGGTCGGTGGTGTCTCAACATATTTTCATATTTTCATATTTGTAGCATATTTTCTGGGGTAAGTTTTCTTACGGTACGCGTCTTTCGGTAACAAGCTACAGATAAACCAAAAAACTATTTTTTATCAAAATGCCTCCGAAGTAGAGGAGCCTTCCTGGAAACCTCCACAGACAACATAATAAACATTTTAGAATACTTTGTTCAGTCAATCTAGCTTCCTCTAAACATCATTTTAATTATCTACAACGTACATATATCTATAGATTATAGTCAAAACTAATTTATGTGTTTTAAACTGAGTCCAGGAAGTTCACTGTAAAGGAAGCATCCCATCGCCATCCAGATAATAACGTGTAGTAATAATACACTTAAATTCATTAAAACCCATCCAGTACTTTTGGGTGTTGCGCGAACAAACAAACAGATTAACAGAAGAATAATCAATTGAGTTTTTCCCTTTATTAATCCACACAGTACATGTGCAGTACGATCGATAATAAAAATAAATTGGTATTTCAGAATAATGCACGGCGTCGTACAACCATACCCGCGCAGATCAACAAATCAACAAACGAAAAGAAATTTGGTATGCACGAAGTATTATAACCAAGAAGAACCAGTCGGTTCAGTTAAGATTCCTAAAGAGATTTGTGTAGTAGTTGCAGAAGAAGAAAAACCTTTATCATATGGATCTACAAAAATTGAAAAGAGGGTTGAGGTTGAGAGTGTTAAAAGTAAACGGGGTCCGTACAATGTGAGTAATATTGATTCTTGCCGAGTCAATCACTTTACAAATTCTTACACTATCGTGAATATTAACTTTGTGTAATGATTGTATTTTTAGAAGAAATGGCGCTTACCGAGAATTGAAAATGAAGAACTACAAACAGTATTTATTATTGGAACCGATGATTATTAATAATAACTGATTTACTGCTGACTTTGCACGTTTTGGCGACAGTAATGTTATATTGTTGTTGTACCAAAAATAATTTATGACGGTAAATATTCATATTAAATTATTAATTTAATTAAATGTATTATGTAAGAAAAAAATGTATTCCATTTAGTATAATAATGTATAATTGATGTAATAAAGTCATTGGTATTTAAAACAGTTTATTATTTCTCTTTATCTAACTGTACTACATGTACGAGGTTTAATTACATATTACTACTAAAGAGTTGTAATGTTTTTTTATTTATTTTTTAACTACCTCTCTTGAGCTGTCTTATCCATCATCAACTTTTCCTTTTCCAAGCTTTTCCTTTTCTAATATAGTCTTTTAAATCATTCTTAATCCAGATTTAGCGACGAATTAAACTATGACTCTATCGAGTTGGTTTTCGATCATGGCAGAGGTACCACAATGTGATGTGTTAATCTCATCTTATTTTCAAATTTTATCAACTCTGTTAACCTTTGATCTTTTTACTCCTATTTACTACGCAAATGCTGACGAATTTCAAATTTACATTCAGTTTAGAAAATTGACCCGTAGCCTACTCGAATTTTACAATAAATTCTGATAAAACAACAGTTATCATAATTGATATTCCCAAACTACATTACAAATACACATTAAAAAACAGATTACTGTTTTTTTTGACAATATCTACACAGTTTATAGTCTATACGAAATATATATATATATATATACGAGGGTCAAACTGAAAGCTCTTAGAAAATCAAAAACTAAGCATTCTAGCAAGTTATTAGTTTTATTGTAACTTTTCAAAATAGCGTCCATTTACATCAATACATCGCTGCATTCGATGGAACCATTGAGAAAAGCACCTTGCCCACTCGGCCTTAGGGGTCTCTTCGACGGTGTTTTGAAACGCAGCCACTGCTTCTTCGGCGTCTATAAAACGTTTTCCTCGAAAATTTTCTTTTATTTTCGGAAATAAATAAAAATCGCAGGGTGCGAGGTCGGGGCTATACGGCGGGTGACCCAGTAATTCCACGTCTGAGTTCACCAAATAGTCGATCGTTTGCCTGGCGGTGTGCGACGAGGCATTGTCGTGATGAAGGATGATCCTGCTGCGAGGTCGTTTCTCTCGAACTTTTTCCAAGACAAGTGGCAAACAATTGTTAGTATACCACTCTGCATTAACCGTTTTCTGATCCTCTAAGACTACTATCGCGTAATGACCTGTCTTTCCGAAGAACGAGGCCACCATCTTTTTTCCAACACTTCGACCTCTTTTCACTTTAGTTGGCAACTCTTCGGAAGGAAACACCCACTGAGCAGACTGTCTTTTGGTTTCCGGATCATAACAGTAAATCCAGCTTTCGTCACCCGTTAGTATGTCTAACACAGCATTTGAGTCACCTCCGTTAAATTTTTGGATCATTTCTCGGCACCAATCAACACGGCGGAGTTTTTGAGCCTCGGTCAAATTATGCGGTATCCAGCGGGCACAAAGCTTCCTGACCGCTAAATGTTCATGGAGGATTTTGTGCACTTGATTCATACCTATGCCTAGACTTGTCCGAATCTGCTGATAGGTCACTCTTTTGTCAGTCTCTATCATACGCCGCACAACACTGATGTTATCTTCAGTCGTCGCTGTAGAAGGCCGTCCCTCACGCAAATCATCGGTGAGATTAGTTCGACCACGTTTGAATTCATTAAACCAGTTGTAAACTGTGGCACGAGATGGGGCTTCATCGTGAAAAGCCAATCGAAGTCTATCATAACTTTCTTGTTGACTTAAATGACATCGAAAGTCATAAAAACTCATTGCACGAAAATTTTCTCGGCTTAAATTCATTCTGACGTGCACAGACAATTTTCAATTTGCCGCCAAATCGTAAAACAAATGACAAATGAATGAAATGTACACTCAATAATATTGGTAAAGAGTTCTATTTTCAAAATTTAAACTATTTTTTTTTATTGAGCGAAGCGAACGAAGTGAGCGGAGCGTTTTACTGGAGACTTTTTGCATTCTTTGTCACGAATTGGCTCAAAAACTACTTGACGGAAAATTATGAAACTTTGCAAACAAAAAAACACACATTAAGTGATGGTTTTTAAAAAAAATATTGAAAAATGTCCAAAAAAAAAATTTTTTTTTAAATATCATGTCAAAAAACTGATATCCCATTGAAATCAATATGAAACGATGAGTAAATACACTGGGCGTGCTTCGCTCAATATGCAAACGGCGCCCGAAATTACGCGAGCGCAGCGAGTCAAAATTGAGGGTTTGTTGGCGCCCCTAGTATAATGCTTTTAAGTGGCCAGTTCTAAAAACTTTCAGTTTGGCCCTCGTATATAACAACCAGACAAAACAATAAAATATATATATATATATATATATCTTTACAAGTGATTGAGCGAAGCGAACGAAGTGAGCGGAGCGTTTAACTGGAGACTTTTTGCATTCTTTGTCACGAATTGGCTCAAAAACTACTTGACGGAAAATTATGAAACTTTGCAAACAAAAAGACACATACTAGGTGATGGTTCTAAAAAAAAAATTGAGAAATGTCAAAAAAAATTTTTTTTTTTTTGGGAAACATTGAGTAAATACACTGGGCTCGCTTCGCTCAATATGCAAACGGCACCCGAGATTTCACGAGCGCAGCGAGTCGAAAATGAGGGTTTGTTGGCGCCCCTAGTAGTTTTGGATAGTTAAGGGATAAAAGTTATTTCTGAGCAATGCCATGACCGTTGACTTCAAGAAGAATTGGAGAGAACACCATAGATAGAGCAATGCTGCAAGTACAAGAAAGTGAGAAACTATAACGTACTAAAGTAAAAATAAATAACCTATTTGTATTTATTATTTCTTGATTAATAAATACACTAAATAATTTGGGTTATTTTGTTTTATTTTTTATTATCTATTTTATAACGCTACAAAGCTTAAGGGCGCGCTCTCGCCCCACATGACTCTATACACATATCGAAAATGCTGAAAAAGTGCTTTTGCAGAGTAACTCATAATCTGAGACTTTTAACAGATTGTAATCATTATACAATAAAGTATTGGTTTTGAGATTTTTTTTCCCTAAAGAATGAATATTGCAACTGCAGAGAGCATAACATGATAGTTGCATAGCTTTTATTTCAATTATTAAAGGATCAGTTGATTAATTAGTTATTATTAGCAATGTCACTTTGTTTTAACAGATGTTGCGATCACAAGAAGTTGAGTATTTGTATCCTTATTATTTGTTTAGTTCATGGTACGACTGTTTTTGAATAAAAACCGATTTAAACAACTTTTTCTTTTTACGGTTAAACCTACCGGAGGAGAAAACTTTGCCAAAAAGCCAATTTATCTGCTTTAAGCTAGTATCACTTCTCTTTTTTACTAGAGAATATAGAACTTCAGATTTTGTTTCTATCACTTGGTTTCACAGTAAAGTCGAACCGCCTAATAAAGGCCGTTTCCAAATAAGGTCTATATTTTCAAATTATTCGATCTTAATATGTATATCAAAGCAACTTACCTCCTACTTATCTGTTAATACCTTACTTCACCCTCTACAATCTGGTTTTCGTTCGTTACATAGTACCACGACGGCCTAACTTAAAGTGACGGAAGATATTTGTTATGATATGGACAATAAAAAATTAACAATCCTTGTTTTATTGGACTTCAGTAATGCCTTTAACTCAGTTAACTTTTTATGTTATGCTAGGTATTCTTCGCTCTTTTAATGGCTCAGCTCCAGTAATCAATAGTTTAACTCCTACGTTCAAGGACGTCGGCAGAGAATCTGTGTGGATGAGGCCTACTCAGACTGGGCAGAAACCCCTGCCGGCGGTCCACAAGGCGGCGTTCTATCTCCTCTTCTATTCTCTTTATTTATTAAAGAAATCTCTAAAGTTATTTCTTGTCACTACCATATGCAGACGATTTGCAGCTTTACTGACATACATCCCTTGCCGACCTTAATGCTACAATCGAATTAGTTACCGATGATCTTAGGAAGATTAAGCAGTGGGCCAAAGAATACGGCCTCCTTGTCAACCCGCTAAAATCACAAGCCTTAATTATAGGCAGTCGGCAATTGCTTGCTATATCCTTACCTTTAATAGAGCAATCAAAAAATCTTGGCATCATATTTGACTGTCATTTCTCTTGGGCACCGCAAATTGATGAAATTAGTAGAAAAAATCATTATTCTCTTCACTCTCTCAGACGGTTGCAGAATTTCCTTCGTTTACAAACTAAAAAAATGCTACTCGTAGCACAAACTCATCTCCTTCCACTTCTTGACTACGCTGACGTTTGCTATCTAGATGCATCCGAGGAGCTACTTGATAAGCTTGAACGACTTCAAAATTTGTGCATTCTTTTTATTTACGGATTGCGCAAATTTGACCATGTATCCGAATATCGATTACAATTAAAGTGGCTCCCTATTCGCCTTCGCCGGAATATGCACATTCTATCACTTCTTTTTAATATTTTAAATAACGCTTCCCCCCTTTACCTGCATGAGCGTTTTCATGTGACGCCACCAAGGACGGGACCATCTCGTGAATGCGTTACTTCAAAATCCCTAGTAGTGCCTTTTTACAAATCTATTTTTTTCATAAAATCTTTCTCGGTTGTTGCAGCTCGGCTATGGAACTTTCTTCCCCAGAGTATTTTGGATGGTAATCCTTGCATCAACTCTTTAAGTTAAGAGTTAAGCAGCACTACCTATCTTCGGAAATATAACTAGTATTTATGTTTATTTTATTATTTTTATATTTTCTACAATTGTATATATTTATTCACTTGTATATATATATATATATATATCTATATATGTGTGTGTGTGTGTGTGTATGTATATGTCTAAGTATTTTGTATGCTATATTATACAGATAATTTGTTAAATAACCCTTAAAAGATTAATCAATTTTCAATATCATTTATTTGTTCTCATTTATTTGTATTTAGTATAAGTGTACCGCACAGTCTCGTACATCCTCTCTCACACCAAAGGTTAACTGGGAGAAATCTCTAAAAGAGATAAATAATCCTGTGTACTACATTGTTTTCTGTTTTTTTTTGTATTTGTGATTTTTATTAGTACATAAATAAATAGTAGTAAATCGTGGTTAATACCACTGAGTTCCTTATCGTGTACTGTTTCAGCCCGATCTCTATACTGATATATTTAAGCTCTCGAAGACGGTGTGTGTAATGTAATGAAATAATATTTACAAATATATTACATTGAGAAATTAGATAACACTCAAATCACAAACAATATGTTAAAGACGTGAAGTTCTAAATGTTGACTAGAGATGTTGCTCAAGAGAACCGATCCCTTTCCCTTCCTACCTCTTTATCTAAATTCCTTCAATCCCTCAATATCTCTCATGGTAATGAATGTATTTGTGGATATAATTAAGTAGCGTTACTATTGTTTTCTATCTGGTAAATAATTGTAACATTGGTGGCTGCGTCGATGGACTGACATAAAATACAGTTTTTAATAATTTTATTCTTTAAAATTGCCTTAATAAACAAAGTAATGTAAAAAATTACCATTGTGAGGTCTCTCGTGACGTCCGTAAAAGAAAAGAAAATCACTGTTTTTCTCTTTTTTTTTGTATATTATATGAACATAAATAGTTAGACTAACAATTTTATAAGTGAAAATATCATAGAGTACGAAAAGGTGTGATTAGATCACTTGACCTGTCCCGAGGACTAAGACAAGTGGCGGTAACGCTACTGGAGCTGCCGATTGTTTGAAGACATTTCAATAGAATCTAAAACCAACTCTCTCTTTTTACCTCCGTCCTGATGATGATACGCGGAGTATGGTCAGTAGGATGAATTTGTAAGCGCCTTAGTTTACAACCAACCAACAGACACTCTGTGTATTTTAGAAACATTTGATAATTTACTGTAAAGCAATTAAAAAAATTACATGTACTACTCTACTACAATACCTAGATAATTTAAGATATAGAATACTATGATTCAGTATTTATTAAATATAGCGACATTAAAAGTTATTCACAAAAGTATATTTTTTTTATTCTCAAATCGCTATCGCCATCGCCATCTTTTTACCTGTAAACTTTTAAAATGAAAAATGTAATCAGCATTTCTACTACAGACATAGTTTTATATTCTCATTAATGTAATATAAAAAGTAGTACGATAGTACTATCCAATGACTATAAATCAATAAAACATGTAAAATAAAAGTTGCTACGTATAAACAGTCACTGTAACTATAATAATATAGTTGATATTAAAATTCATAGGCATTTTCTAAATGATTTAATCCACTCCTGATTTATTATAAGCAGGCAATCTTAATATTAATTGTGCGATTTACATTTTTATAACAAAGGCAAGTATATATTCCGTCCCGGGAGCTTCACTGTACCAATAGCAGTGCAGACGGGGAAGATGGCGTACTTAGTGATGTTAGTGACTGTCTTGGCGTGAGTATTGTGTACCCGATAAATAATTAAATAATGACTCCAACAAAAGAATGTTTAACGACTTCCTAAAAGCCCACACACCCCCTTGATTTGTTGTTAAAGTATGTTACTATTCAACGTGTCGGTCGGTGGTGTCTCAACATACGCTCATGAGGTTTTAGTTGTCAGCATCTTTATCTGCTCAGTATCATTTTATAAAATTGGTATAATATTTTCATATTTGTAGCATATTTTCTGGGGTAAGTTTTCTTACGGTACGCGTCTTTCGGTAACAAGCTACAGATAAACCAAAAAACTATTTTTTATCAAAATGCCTCCGTAGTAGAGGAGCCTTCCTGGAAACCTCCACAGACAACATAATAAACATTTTAGAATACTTTGTTCAGTCAATCTAGCTTCCTCTAAACATCATTTTAATTATCTACAACGTACATATATCTATAGATTATAGTCAAAACTAATTTATGTGTTTTAAACTGAGTCCAGGAAGTTCACTGTAAAGGAAGCATCCCATCGCCATCCAGATAATAACGTGTAGTAATAATACACTTAAATTCATTAAAACCCATCCAGTACTTTTGGGTGTTGCGCGAACAAACAAACAGATTAACAGAAGAATAATCAATTGAGTTTTTTCCTTTATTAATCCACACAGTACATGTGCAGTACGATCGATAATAAAAATAAATTGGTATTTCAGAATAATGCACGGCGTCGTACATCCATACCCGCGCAGATCAACAAATCAACAAACGAAAAGAAATTTGGTATGCACGAAGTATTATAACCAAGAAGAACCAGTCGGTTCAGTTAAGATTCCTAAAGAGATTTGTGTAGTAGTTGCAGAAGAAGAAAAACCTTTATCATATGGATCTACAAAAATTGAAAAGAGGGTTGAGGTTGAGAGTGTTAAAAGTAAACGGGGTCCGTACAATGTGAGTAATATTGATTCTTGCCGAGTCAATCACTTTACAAATTCTTACACTATCGTGAATATTAACTCTGTGTGATGATTGTATTTTTAGAAGAAATGGCGCTTACCGAGAATTGAAAATGAAGAACTACAAACAGTATTTATTATTGGAACCGATGATTATTAATAATAACTGATTTACTGCTGACTTTGCACGTTTTGGCGACAGTAATGTTATATTGTTGTTGTACCAAAAATAATTTATGACGGTAAATATTCATATTAAATTATTAATTTAATTAAATGTATTTGTAAGAAAAAAATGTATTCCATTTAGTATAATAATGTATAATTGATGTAATAAAGTCATTGGTATTTAAAACAGTTTATTATTTCTCTTTATCTAACTGTACTACATGTACGAGGTTTAATTGAAATGGTGTAGTAACAGGTACAGGTCAAAAACGTTCAATAATTACATATTACTACTAAAGA
Source organism: Melinaea menophilus ssp. n. AW-2005 (assembly GCA_918358695.1). Taxonomy (NCBI): domain Eukaryota; kingdom Metazoa; phylum Arthropoda; class Insecta; order Lepidoptera; family Nymphalidae; genus Melinaea; species Melinaea menophilus. Next base: position 11,340,313 of record OU911039.1, on the reverse strand, counting down.
GTTGTAATGTTTCTTATTTATTTTTTAACTACCTCCCTTGAGCTGTCTTATCCATGATCAACTTTTCCTTTTCCAAGCTTTTCCCTTTCTAATATAGTCTTTTAAATCATTCATAATCCAGATTTAGCGACGAATTAAACTATGACTCTATCGAGTTGGTTTTCGATCATGGCAGAGGTACCACAATGTGATGCGTTAATCTCATCTTATTTTCAAACATTATCAACTCTGTTAACCTTTGATCTTTTTACTCCTCTTTACTACGCAAATGCTGACGAATTTTAAATTTACATTCAGTTTAGAAAATTGGCAAATTGCCGTAGCTAACTCGAATTTTACAATAAATTCTGATATTCCCAAACTACATTAACAAATACACATTAAAAAACAGATTACTGTTTTATTTGACAATATCTATACAGTTTATAGTCTATACGAAATATATATATATAAAACAACCAAACAAAACAACAAAAAAATATATATCTTTACAAGTGATAGTTTTGGATAGTTAAGGGATAAAAGTTATGTCTGAGCAATGCCATGACCGTTGGCTTCAAGAAGAATTGGAGAGAACACCATAGATATAGCAATGCTGCAAGTACAAGAAAGTGAGAAACTATAACGTACTAAAGTAAAAATAAATAACCTATTTGTATTTATTATTTCTTGATGAATAAATACACTAAATAATTTGGTTTATTTTGTTTTATTTTTTATTTTCTATTTTATAACGCTACAAAGCTTAAGGGCGCGCTCTCGCCCCACATGATTCTATACACATATCAAAAACGCTGAAAAAGTGCTTTTGCAGAGTAACTCATAATCTGAGACTTTTAACAGATTGTAAATATTATACAATAAAGTATTGGTTTTGAGATTTTTTTTTCCCTAAAGAATGAATATTGGAACTGCAGGGAGCATAACAAGATAGTTGCATAGCTTTTATTTAAATTATTAAAGGATCAGTTTATTAATAAGTTATTATTAGCGATGTCACCTTTTTTTAACAGATGTTGCGATCACAAGAAGTTCAATATTTGTATCCTTATTATTTGTTTAGTTCATGGTACAACTGTTTTTGAATAAAAACTGATTTAAACAACTTTTTCTTTTTACGGTTAAACCTACCGGAGAAGAAAACTTTGCCAAAAAAGCCAATTTATCTGCTTTAAGTTAGTATCACTTCTCTTTTTTACTAGAGAATATAGAACTTAAGATTTTGTTTCTATCATTTGGTTTCGCAGTAAAGTGGAACCGCCTTATAAAGGCCGTTTCCAAATAAGGTCTATATTTTCAAATTATCCGATCTTAATATGTATATCAAAGCAACTTAACTCCTACTTATCTGTTAATATCTTACTTAACCCTCTACAATCTGGTTTTCGTTCGTTACATAGTACCACGACGGCCTAACTTAAAGTGACGGAAAATATTTGGTATGCTATGGACAATAAAAAATTAACAATCCTTGTTTTATTGGACTTCAGTAATGCCTTTAACTCAGTTAACTTTTTATGTTATGCTAGGTATTCTTCGCTCTTTTAATGTCTCAGCTCCAGTAATCAATGGTTTAACTCCTACGTTCAAGGACGTCGGCAGAGAATCTGAGTGGATGAGGCCTACTCCGACTGGGCAGAAACCTCTGCTGGCGTTCCACAAGGCAGCGTTCTATCTCCTCTTCTATTCTCTTTATTTATTAATGAAATCTCTAAAGTCATTTCTTGTCACTACCATATCTATGCAGAAGATTTGCCACTGTACCGACATACATCCCTTGCCGACCTTAGTGCTACAATTGAATTAGTTAACGATGACCTTAGGAAGATTAAGCAGTGGGCCAAAGAATATGGCCTCCTTGTACATCCGCTAAAATCACAAGACTTAGTTATAGGCAGTCGGCAACTGCGTAATAAAATTGATAATACACTTTCACCCACTATTATGTACGATACTATATCCTTACCTTTAACAGAGCAATCAAAAAATCTTGGCATCATATTTGACTGTCATCTCTCTTGGGCACCGCAAATTGATAAAATTAGTAGAAAAAATCATTATTCTCTTCACTCTCTCAGACGGTTGCAGAATTTCCTTCCTTTACAAACTAAAAAAATGCTAGCACAAACTCTTCTCCTTCCACTTCTTGACTATGCTGACGTTTGCTATCTAGATACATCCGAGGAGCTACTTGATAAGCTTGAACGACTTCAAAATTTGTGCATTCGTTTTATTTACGGATTGCGCAAATTTGACCATGTATCCGAATATCGATTACAATTAAAGTGGCTCCCTATTTGCCTTCGCCATAATGTGCACATTCTATCACTTCTTTTTAATATTTTAAATAATGCTTCCCCTCTTTAATTTAATCAACAAACTAAAAGAAATTTGGTATGCACGAAGTATGGTAACCAAGAAGTACCAATCTCCAGCCCTTCAAATGAGGGTGCGGGTACTCCTGCCATTATATGTACTCAATGGAAAAAAGAAGAAATACCTGTATCAGAGGGATCTGAAGACTGTATATAAAATGAAAAGAGGGTTGAGGTTGAGAGTGTTAAAAGTAAACGGGGTCCGTACAATGTGAGTAATGTTGATTCTTGCCGAGTCAATCACTTTACAAATTCTTACACTATCGTGAATATTAACTTTGTGTAATGATTGTATTTTTAGAAGAAATGGCGCTTACCGAGAATTGAAAATGAGGAATTACAAACAGTATTTATTATTGGAACCGATGATTATTAATAATAACTGATTTACTGCTGACTTTGCACGTTTTGGCGACAGTAATGTTATATTGTTGTTGTACCAAAAATTATTTATGACGGTAAATCTTATATTACATTATTAATTTTAAAAAAATATGTAAAAAAAAAAGATTCTATTTAGTATAATGATTTATAATTAATGTAATAAACTCATTGCTATTCAAAACAGATTATTATTTGACGATAATATATATATATATATATATATATATATATATATATATATATATATATATAATTAAACATGTAATATAATGTATGTAAGTAAACTAATGGGATAGTTTTCTTTGCTGTTTTAGACTAAAGGAATGTATTTACGTATAAATAAGCTGTATTTATTTGTTTAGCCTTTATTCCAAAAAACTGAGGCACAATCTGCTCCTATCAGGATAAAGTACACCGAGAGACGCTACACATATTCAAGAAGAGCAATTAAAAACAAAAACATTAAAATTAGCGTTCACAAACGAGCTGTGCGTTTAAAAAACAAACGGAAAGAATTTTAAAAATCGTTGTTTTGGTTTCTGTACTAATGTTTAATAATGTTTTTTGCATAATATCTTTAATGTACAGACAGCGATCACTTACAGATTTATTACATGTATATGATATAATTATATAGATAAATAGATAGAAGTTTTTGATTACAATTCTACAGATTCTCGCATAAAAACGGAAACTAAGAAGAAGTTAAGGAAGAAGAAGAAGAATAATAAGGAGTAAGAATAGTAACGAGTTATAAGGTCACAATAATATGCAAAATACAAAGACGGACAGTTAGATTTTTAACTAAATATAAAATTAATAAATAATTGATACGGGCAGGATTCGACCCTGCCTCGTCTGGGAAACCACCAATTATTTTTTTTTTATGATTTAATTTATTTATATACATCTCTCGCCACATGTGAATTTGTACAGATTGTGATATTAAATTAGATAAGGAAACTAAAAATAATTTATGTTAGACTGGTGCTGGTGCTGTATAGGAGAAACCAGTGCCACAGGTCACCAGGTCATCATAACAAAATAAGGATTTAAATATATACATGTATATAAGTCCGGACATACATAGGGTGATTTCTCTGAGGACGCAATTTTGGATCCTGAATGTGTCGATTAAATTGTTTATTTTATATTTAGTTTAATTTATATAAACATTAAAGATTTTCAAGATACAGTTTAAACTGGATCAATTAAATTGACATTAAATTGAAACAAGACTGTGCCGTTATTTAGTACTCGAAACTATGAATATTAAGAATAAGTAATCATTGATAGTTTGCTGAACCCAATGACACAAATTAACCTCCCCTTGATAAGATGACAACTCTATACGGAGGTGTTGCATTATGTTATCAGTGTAGTAGTATATACATATATAACCTCCATTCTTAAGAAAGACAAAAATATCAATAAAGGAATACGTCATAAGTTATATATGATATAATATATATTATATTGTATATTTTATACTTGTGACAATTACGTATTTTGAAAATATTGATCAGAAAAACCGTTTAACTTTTAATTAAGATGTTATCGGGTGGTTACTCCTAAAGCGGACACTCATCTGGCATTTCCGTACAAAACAAAGGAATATACAATGGATATTTTAATTATTTATATATAACCGAGTGTTAAATATATATAATAATTATTATGGATCACGAAAGTTTAAAAATTAAAACGTATTCAAATTCAAATTCAAAACCTCTTTATTCAAGTAGGCGTTTACAAGAACTTTTGAATCGTTGTTGAATCGAATTATTATATTAAAAAGGTCAGTGTAGTCAGGCCGTGAGTAAGTTACCACCGTCTCGGGATGCTGCTCTGCTGAGAAGAGGTGATCAATTGCTCTTTTTAAATGAAATTTAAAAATGTTTGATTTATATGTTATAATATCAACTTTGCAAATGAGTCAACAACCCAAGTTCCACACACTTCGATCAACTAAAAAGTCTTGAATGATATGATAATATTTATATAATAATATACTTTTAATTTTAGATTTATACAACGAAGAACACGTGACAGATCACTGTTTATTTCGTCTCAGTTAGTCCTATTACGTTTAAGTTTAAACATAAGCGATGGGGAAGCTTAGGATTAGAATAGGATTGTGACTATAGATAGAGGTCTCGGAACTTAATAAACAATAAAAAAAAATGCAGAGCTCAACGCGGTTTGACAGCCAAGTTCGTTTGTGTCCTTTATGGGTGTGACAGATCAATTATTTTTCTCTGAGCTGGACGCCGTGTCACTAGATGTCGTCTTGGCAGTAAAGAAATGGATAAGAAGAAAGCGAGGTATCATTAGCAAAAAGTACAATGTTAACATAGACTTGTTACGAAAAAGAGAAGTCATTAATATAAAGTAAAAATAAAAAGGGGCCAAGAATAGATCCTTGATGACCACCCATCTTTAGATGAAAACAAGCCGATTTAGAACTATTCACATCAACTGTCTGTCTGACAATGAGATATATTTTTTTGAGAAATTCCTAATTTTATTCAAGAATACCGGATCATGATTCCATTGCCGACCACTATATATATATATATATAATCTAACTTTTCTCTACTTTAATATAACTTTTCTCTACTTCTGAATATTCCGGTCCGGTTGTCCAATAACTAAAATTAAGTTTCAAGTATTTTATCCTCATTTTTTACTAAAAAAATATTATGAAATTTGTCTAAAAAAAAAAAGAAAACTTTATTAAATTAAATAATTTCCAATTTAATAGACAACATTTTTAACACAGACATCCGAACTTAAATTTGTCATTATCATCTATTCGTAAAAGTGACAGTAAAACACTAGTTACAAGATTTACTCAAATTTAATAAACGTACTTACTTACTTTAAAACGTACTTACATGAAGTTACTTGTAATATATCTACAGTAAAGTCGCCGCACACTATCACCGACTTGTTTTTATGACAAGTTTTGTTAAAATATCCAAAAATTTTTTTCTAATTCACCATCACCAGATGGAGGTTGGTACACATATAAAATAATACAATTCATTGAGCTCAATGCAGGATAGTTCAATAATTCGCTGGAAAGAGAGCATCATTATGTCTGATCAAGACTTTTAAAGTACATCATTACGAGCCAAGACAACTGAGCCACCGTGAATACCTTTCTCGCTACAGAACGAGCTTGACAATCGGTAATTTTCTATATTTATAATATTGTTGCTCTTCGACAACCAGTGCTCTGTAATGTACAATAAACCAATGTTATATTTTGTAACAAAAAGTTCTACTTCCGATTCTTAGGCGATTATGCCTTGAATATTTTGATGGATAATATTAAACAGCTTAGGCTTTGTCTTGTTTTTTAGTTTAAGATGGAGCAATTATTATTTGTGATTTTTATAATATTTCAATAACATTTATTTCTCGTTATATCATTCGTATAACGAAGTTGTGTAAATTAAATGCTATTAAATTAGCAATTTGTTTTCTATAATACAGGGGCAGAAATATTATACCACTTGTCATCCTAAAACTATTATTAATAAATTTTATATATATATTTTTTATTCTCCTTCGTTTCACTCCCTTAACTATAGCCATTGAAGAGTTGGGGACGGGGAAGGCGGTTACAATTGCTCTCAATTGGGGTATAAAAAAGTAGCTGCAACAGTTTCTTCTGGTCGAAATTAGTGTAGTACCTACTGTACTGCTCGAGTTAGCCCGTAGACTAGCTGTAGTCAAGTGACGTAAATTTATCCAAGTTTATCCAATCCAATCGTATCAAAAAACCATTAAAATGACATCAATGGCATTTTAAAAAAATCCGTGCCCGCAGGGGGACACGCGTGGGTAGACCTCGTGTGTAACTCATTTAAAATATAACTCACTACCTAAGAATAATACATGATGCCGTTGTTTACATCAAAAATTTTCAAGCAAAAAGCGGTTTTAATTTTTTTTCTCGGAAAAAGTATCTTTTTTGGAAATACTTTTGGTACTTAAATTTAGAGTAAAAAATAACCTTTCTATTAAAAATATTTGCGAGGAGGGAATGTTTACCAGAAAAAAGTTATGTTTTTTTTTCCAAAAATTTTTGGTTTTTTTACCCCACCCCTAAGTTATTGAAGTTAGGTTTTCGGTTTATCTACATTAGTTATAGGTATTTATCAAAGACATCATATAATATGAACGCGATTGATCTCCTTTGTATAGGGACAAAGTTATGGTCGAAAAACTGAAATCAGAAAAAGTGAGGCCCTAGCGCCCCCTGTGACCGGATTTCTCTGGTTAACGAACTTGACCTTCATTTTTGGATGGTTGATTTTTGTGCAAAGTTTGAAAGCGATCCGAGCGAAACTGCGGCCGCTATCGTGCTGACAAAAGTCGAATCTGGAAGCACGCACGCATATATATATATATATATATAAACTTTTTGACCAATGATCATTTCGGACTCAGGCGGTCATAAGAAGACCTCCTGTGAAGAAATTTTTCCAAAATTCGAAAGTAGGGGACAAATGAATGGGCAGACCGAATTCTTCGAGGTCTACCCAAAATGCTATGCATAATAATGCATGGAATATTTAAAGCCGTCTCGAACATTGTAATTTTATTATAAAGTAATAAGTATAAAACCATATTGATACTTTTTAAAGACGTTGAAGCGGTTGTTCTTTGAATAAAAAGATATCATTGGACAACGACACCATCGCCTAAGCTATAGTCCGCCCTTTGTATTCCTTTGTTTTAGGTTTATCCAATAAAGTTTAAATAAATAAATAAATAGCGATGGCCACTTCTCCTTGCGCTCACTTTTTATATCCTTTACATTAAATTGTTAATTTCCTAAACAGCCTGTGCTGTGAGATTACTACGCTAAAAAAAAACGCTTTTTTCCGGTAGTACCTTGCTGATTTTGACACAGTTGATTTTATTCTCCTTATTAAGGAGTAATAAAGCTACTTTTACTGGTGATTAAGTGTTCATCTCTTTTTATACCAAGTATTGGTTATATCTAAGTCGAAGACCAAAGCGCTCTCCAGGTAAGCCTCACCCTCATCAATGATGATGATGCTCCCCTAACCTTCATCTACCTTTCCATACAAACCACATGCACATTAAAATCTATATAACCATGATATTTGTATAGCGACTTTCTTTAAAACGTTTGTATATAATATGTTGATTTGATTACGTCATGCAGATATTGTTATTATTCCTCTTGTTATAAGATAAATTATAATTTTACGAAATATATATTTATGTCTAAGAATTTATCGTTTATTTGTCAAATTTAGTCAACATTTTTGTAAACTAAATCATTTATATCCTTTATAGATTATATCTTACAACAGTTTGAAATGAAAAATTGCTAATGACAACATTCAGTTTGACAACTGGATATGACATTTAATCCATCAATTAATAGTTGAACTAGATTCTCTGGGGTTTAAGAATAGTGTCATAGTTATAAACAGTGTAATCACAAAACCACTGTTTATAATAACGTTAAGACATGAGGGAAATTTTGTTTTAGTCTTAGACTACAGTTAGTCTACATTTTGTACTACCAATATCGTAGACAGACGAAGCTTCTTAGCATTCCATGGATTCACCGTGCTGGTGCCGGGCCCATCGCGTTGCAAGAAAAGGAGTGCAAACAATGCCTGAGACTTGCGACCCAGGTGTAGGTTTAAGGGGCCCTTTAGTATGCGCATACACGCTCACCTTCATTGATAATAACAATTTAATTACGAAATTAAAATTACAAAGTAATAAAATTACTTAAAATTTTGTTATATCTCACAAATGATATATGATGCCACTGTGTTGTGGTTTTCACCATAATTTAGATGATGTTTTCTGAATTAATATATATGATTAATAGATTCTAACTTACAACACTTAACAAGTGATAACAGATTATGCAAATAAGTCGTAAAAATAAGAAATCCAGAGCGTTTAGGGCGCATATGTATATATAATAGTATTAGGTCTACAACTTTGCTCCCGCTGTTTTTTTGGTAATTTTAAAAATTATATAAAAGAAAATGGTATCTTATTTATGTTTCAAAGTATTGTCCGTCACTTTCCACTACTTTGGCCCATCTTTCAGGCAACAAACGAATCCCGCGTCGGAAAAATTCTTCATCCTTTGATAAGATCCTTGGATCTTGGATCGATTCTTGAATCGATCCATTCTTTCACTTTTTCAAAAGAATCGAAGCACTGGCCCGCCAGGCCGTGTGCCATCGACCTAAATAAATGGTAATCAGATGGAGCAACATTAAGAAAGTTTGGCGGGTGAGGTAGAATTTCCCATTTCAGTGTTTCGAGGTACGTCTTGACTACTTTCGAGGTACGTCTTGATTTTTCTAGCTGTTCTTGAGTTTGGCACGAGTCTTCATTAAGTAAAGCCTCCAGTTCATCATCATCAAAAGTTTTTTCTCTGCCACTGCTATGCCGATCTTCAACAACAAAATCACCGCTTTTAAAGCGCTGGAACCACTTGCGACACGTTCTTTCACTAATAGTATCATCACCATAAGTACTTGAAATAACCCGATGAGCCTTAGCCGCCGATTTTTTCATGTTGAAATGAAAAAGTAAAATCTCCCCGAAAATGACGTGAATTCGGTTTATAAGTTCATATTTAATTAAGTGTAACTATATGACGCAAACAAAAATTAACTAATATCGATGTAAGGTTATATTTATAGACGTCAGAACTGATGGAAAACAACTGTGATTTATTTATTTGAACTATTACTGGCTACTAGCGCCATCGTTTGGAAAACGGCGGGAGCAAAGTTGTAGACCTAATACATATAAATGTTTAAAGCAAAGGTCTTTTCATAGAGAATAGCTTTAAAAAGTATTTTGGCCAAAATACGACCAAGCAAATGCATTTCTCATGCTTTTTTTTTGTCCGCGAAGGTAAAGTCGAAGGGCACCCATAGACTAAGTTATTTTAAATAGGACACCTCTTTTATATAATTTAATTGACGTCAGTTTACAAGCTTATTGATTTAGTAACAAGGTTTAACAAAAGCTATATGCTAAGTAATATCACTGACTTGTGACCTTGTTACAGTATGTGTTGTATCACCGCACGGCAATCTGTGGATTGGCGTTGGTTCTAAAAAAATATTCTTGATAAAAATATATATATATATTCTCATAAATGTTTCATTCGTTTCCTTTTTTCCATATTATCACATAAAATACTTGTTCTGACTGAACTGTCCATTCCCAAAAAAAATCTGAAAAGCTTTACTTCTAGACGACAATAAAAAAAAATAACAAATTCTTCATATGAAGTATGATACAAAAACTTTTTAAAGTAAAATTGTAATGTTATCTTGACTATTTAATAATTATTTAAATACGTTGACTCCAAACCTTTTAGTATCAACAGTGTCTCAATTCATCGCCGGAGCGTCTCTTCTACCTTGAGAGTTCTATTGTGTCTAATGAGATACAATTTTTCATCCCCGAAGAGATCTCGGTATAAAAAGCTGCAGTGTTAGGACACCGGCATCACTCACAAGTGTGTCAGTGTGGACTCATCTCACCGCCATGCAGGTGAGTTAGCGCACCGCCAGCTTTGTGTACTTTAAATAAGTTTTACACACTTATTGTGTTTAATATTAATGTAACATTAATTATGAGTAATAATAGTATATATATATATATATATATATATATATATATATGTGTGTATATTAAGTATACCTATATATTTAATGTTATTATTTCAGTGTTTTTATTTCCTCGTCGTTGTGGCCGCTCTGGCTGTAGCTGAACCACCTTCACACAGGTATACATATAATCAATAAATATAATCAATCAATATTATTAAAGAGTAATTAAAGTATTTTAAGAAACATCAAATTATTTCCCTTTTCTTTGTATTAAAGCCATAGAGATCTTAAAAGTTATCATTATGATACGAGTACCATATTATTTCCAGCTACCTCCCTCCCTCTCCTACGAGTCGTAACAATGGCTACCCTCAAGGAGCCTCAGGAGCCTCGGGTTTCCAGGGGGCCCAGGTCTTCGCCGTCAGGACCTTGGAGCAAGGGAACAGTGCAAGTGGCTTCGCTAGGTAAGAGTTTTAAGCAAAAAGTCTAGATGCATAGAATCTAGTAAAATGTTATAAATTTCATAAAAACCGAAAAATGTTAGGTACATTCATATAAAAATTGATATTCAATGAAAACTTATCGTAAAGTAAAATAAAGTCGGAAGTCACAGCCTTATTCTGAGTGCTATTTATTGTAGGTAAAAGAAGCCTATTCGGAAACCTTAGTAAAGGCGTTTTAATTAACATGATTCTTTATTCATATTAAAACCAATATTAAAATGATTCTTCACCATCACCAGGCCCAATCCTAGTGAGTATCAAGCTGCAACCAGCGCTCGTTCCCAAGGCTATGACCACAGTGCAGCAGCTTTTGGGAGGAACTCCATCGAAACCAACTCGGTGAGACAACACTTAGAAAGAAAATCTAACCCACAATTGTCTCTAGAATAACCACAACTTACTTACACATAAATGAGGCGTAATATGAAGCTATTTAAAGAGAACTAACTCAACCTGTGTAATATTCTAATCTCTTAGACTCAGATATTAAGATCAAGCATTTCTCTCTCTCCTTTATTTTGGATACAGAAGAAAGCATAAGTACTATTAGTTTACTAAAAGAAATCCTGTTTTGAAGGAAGAAGTTAAGTCTCTTTGGTGTAATATCATTATAATACAAACGCAGTACTTATACTATATTCTGTCAGGAGCCGGCAAACTACAACTTCGGATACATGGTTAGTGACTCCAGCGAGGGCACTGACTTCGGACACCGTGAGGAGAGGATTGAGGAGAAGGCTCAAGGACAATACCATGTAGTGTTACCAGATGGCAGGAAACAGGTACTTCACTACATCAGATACCTCAGTGAGGACGCAGTAGAAACGATAAATAACATTTTCTTCATTCGTATTAATGTTTGGTTTTTACCAACTAGAGTGTTTCATAATTGTTACGTATTATTAATAATTTTAATTATTAATTTCAGACCGTAAACTACGAAGCTGATGAACGTGGTTTCAAGCCCCAAATATCTTATGAAGACTCGGAGGAAGTGGCTCGTTCTTCCGGCTACAACTCCAACGCCAACACCCGTAACCATGGCAACTACAAAAATGGCGGACAAGATGCACGCGGCTATTGACTAAAAATTGGCGTTTTTATGTTTATAAATATTATTCTTTATCTGTAATATTTTTTACATTGATTTATGATGCAAGGTGGTTTATTAAATAAATAATATCTTTTATAAAATATAACCTACTACTTCTCTTTGATAACATATTTTTTTTTATATGAGAACTAAAAGTAACCAAATCAAAACCAAATGTTTTACTTTTTCTTGATTTTTTTTATCACAAACAATGATCTACAATTATGGATATGATTAATGATGTTAGTGCCGCGCTTCTTAAACACATTTAAGACACATGCGAGAAGTCGTAGAATGCTATTGAGGTGTTTTATTATTTGTCCAACAATTGTCTTCGAACGAAAGGCAGATCGATAAGTAATCCAGATATGTCCCGAGTCCTGCGCAGACTCACAGGATGCTTTTGGATACTTTTGTGGTATTTCCGGACCTTTTGACTGGGTTGGCCGTAAAACCGCCGTTATCACAATTATCACAAGCATAAAACATATACACTACTTAAAAATATACAGGGTATTTTGTAGCTGGTCCGACAAGCCAAGTGAGCGTGTTCAGGTACCTATTTAGAGAATACAAGTTGGCCGAAAAAAATCCCTGACCTCCTATTTTTTTTAAAGTTTTTTTTGTAAATTTTTCGTTTTTCACCGAAATTGTACCTAATCACTTAAATAACATTTCTAAAATTCATTTTAGACCAGATGTTTTCATGTAATTTTAGTCTCAAAGGCATGCTTAAGCCACGAAAGCAAAATTAGATACAATCTGAACTACCTAACTGATGTAGAGGAGGCATCCGTATGTAAAAGAAAACGGCAGAACTGCAAGCACCGCTCTTGGCCCCCTTCTACTAAACCTGAAACCAAAACAAACCTGTTTGTGAACATCAGATGGGCAAGTGGTACAGCAATTATTTTTATTGTAGAGCGCGCTCTACAAAAACTACTACAATCATAAATTAAATGTACCTTGCACCGGAGTAGAAAAAGGATGCCTCATTTATTACTGTCCAAACTTTCCATGTCGAAACTCCCAAGTTATGGGCCACTTTTCTGACGCTGGTGGTGGGATCTGCATCGAATTCTTGTAGAATGTTTTCATCTACAATGACACGATGCTTCCCCACGGTTCCCTAAAATGTAGGGTACCAGTTTCCCGCAGTCTCCGGAAAGTGTTTGAAAGTCTGGTGTGATGAGGCACACGTCTATCAGGGTACGACTCTCTGTAAATTCTTTGTGCAGCACGTGATTTCCCATCAGCTCGGCCGTAGACAAAAACCATGTCAGCCTATTCCTCATTATTAAACTCCGTCATGTCTTCATAGAAAGAATCCACACAGCAACAGCAACAACAGTAAAAGTAAATAACGGATGACAGTCAACAACGGTAACAGTTCAACAAATCAACGGAAAAACAAAACAGAAACACAAATAAGTGTTACGAATCGTACACGCGTCAAACAGTAATAGGAGTCAAAGCTCGACTAGATACTTACACATTTTATTGTTTAGATAACCGGTATCCTTGGCTTTACCACGCCGCCTCTGCATTTTTATATCTGCTCGTCGTATTTGGTCCCTCCTTTACGTAGATGATACATTTGTTTGTTGTTATGATGTTACCTTAAATCTTAATTTTACTCAACAAGCTGGTAAGTATTATAACATTTTTTTATGTCGTTGTAATAAGTGACAAATGGAGAACTTTTTTAATGTATACTACCTCCAGAATCCCTAGTGGTTTTTTTTAATCATTGTGAAAGTTGAACTTAGATGTCAAGCTTAAACTTTATTTTTCACTTTATGAGTTCTACATCAGCTAGGTAGTTCAGATTGTTTCTAATTTTGCTTTTCGTAGCTTAAGCATGCATTTGAGACTAAAATTACATGAAAACATCTTGTCTAAAATGAATTTTAGAAATGTTATTTTAGTGATTAGGTACAATTACGTTGAAAAACGACAAAAATTTCAGGGATTTTTTTCGGCCAACTTGTATTCTCTAAATAGGTACCTGAACACGCTCACCTGGTTTGTCGGACCCTCTACAAGATACCCTGTATATTATATCATATATAACTTATGACGTATTCCTTTATTGATATTATTTTTGTCTTTATTGTAATGGAGGTTATATGTATATAGCAATACACTGATACCATAATGCAACACCTTCACATGTATGTTCGGACATATATACATGTATATATTTAGATCCATATTTTGTTATATTTACTGTCATTGAAATCGTAATGACCTGGTTTCTCCTATACACCACCAGCACCAGTTTCCCACAAATTGTTTTTAGTTTCTTTATCTAATTTAATATCACAATCTGTGCCAACTCACATGTGGTGAGAGAAATAAATTAATGAATTATATAATCAATAATAAAAATAAGGGATGCTTTCCCAAACGTGGCAGGGTCGAATTTGAGTAATTTTATTGAACAATTCTGTTTTTCGGGTAATTTCAAATATATATATGTATGATTTATAAGTACATAGTGTGTTGAGTGTGAACGTTAGTTATATGCAATATATTTTAATGTTTTTGTTTTTAATTGCTAGTTGAATATTTGTAGCGCCTCAGTACTATGTTGTAATCTATTCTGATAGGAGCAGATTGTGCCGCAGTTATTGGCAATGAAGAGTAAACAAATAAATACAGCTTATTTATAATTTAACATTAATATAGTCTAAATTCCAACAATACCTCTCATTATTACACTTTATATTACATTTTTAATTATGTTTGCTCTTGACAATAAGATATAAAGTTCGGTATGAAAACCTTTATCTGATTTCCTCAAAATCGGTCCAGTAGCTTTTTAATTACCTTGATAAACACCTGTTTAGCGTACTCCATACGTAACATGTTTATTTTATATTTATTATAGATACAGATTTGCTTTGTATATATGTATATATGTATATATGTATATATGTATATATGTATATATGTATATATGTATATATGTATATATGTATATATGTATATATGTATATATGTATATAAAATAGGGATATACATATTTTATCGTCAAATAATAAAAGGTTTCGAATGGCAATGAGTTTATTACATTCATTATACAATAATTATTATACTAAATGGAATCTTTTTATTTAAATTAATAATTTAATATGAATATTTACCGTCATACATTATTTTTGGTACAACAACAATATAACATTACTGTCGCCAAAACGTGCAAAGTCAGCAGTAAATCAGTTATTATTAGTAATCATCGGTTCCAATAATAAATACTGTTTGGAATTCCTCATTTTCAATTCTCGGTAAGCGCCATTTCTTCTAAAAATACAATCATTACACAAAGTTAATATTCACGATAGTGTAAGAATTTGTAAAGTGTTTGACTCGGCAAGAATCAACATTACTCACATTGTACGGACCCCGTTTAGGTTTAGCCTCAACCTTCGTTTCATTTTGTACAAAGCCTTCAGATCCCTTTGTTATAGGTATTTCTTCTTCTCCAACTTCTATACAAATCTCGTTAGAAATCTTATCTGAACCGAGTGGTGCGTCTTGGTTACCAAAGTCCTTGCATATCATAATTCTTTTTGTTTGTTGATTTGTTGACCTGCGCGGGTATGAATGTACGACGCCGTGCATTATTCTGAAATATCAATTTATTTTTATTATCGATCGTACTGCACATGTACTGTGTCGATTAATAAAGGGAAAAACTCAATTGATTATTCTACTGTTAATCTGTTTGTTTGTTCGCACAACACCCAAAAGTACTGGATGGGTTTTAATGAATTTAAGTGTATTATTACTACACGTTATTACCTGGATGGCGATGGGATGCTTCCTTTACAGTGAACTTCCTGGACTCAGTTTAAAAAACATAAATTAGTTTTGACTATAATCTATAGATATATGTACGTTATAATTAAAATGATGTTTTAAGTAAGCTAGATTGACTGAACAAAGTATTTTAAAATGTTTATTATGTTGTCTGTGGAGGTTTGCAGGAAAAGAAGTGGAGGCATTTTGTTAAAAAATAGTTTTTTGGTTTATCTGTAGCTTGTTACCGAAAGACGCGTACCGTAAAAAGATTTACCACGAAAAATATGCTATAATTACGATAATATTTTATAAGTTTTATATAATGATACTGAGCAGATAAAGATGCTGACAACTAAAACCTCAAGAGCGTATGTTGAGACACCACCGACCGACACGTTGAATAGTGACATATTTTACAACAAATCAAGGGGGTGTGTGGGCTTTTAGGAAGTCGTTAAACATTCTTATGTTGGAGTCATTATTTAATTATTTATCGGGTACACAATACTCACGCCAAGACAGTCACTAACATCGCTAAGTACGCCATCTTCCCTGTCTGCACTGCTATTGGTACAGTGAAGCTCCCGGGACGGAATATATACTTGCTTTTGTTATAAAAATGTAAATCACACAATTAATATTAAGATTGCCTGCTTATATAAATCAGGAGTGTATTAAATCATTTAGAAAATGCCTATGAATTTTAATATCAACTATATTATTATAGTTACAGTGACTGTTTCTACGTAGTAACTTTTATTTTACATGTTTTATTGATTTGTAGTATTAGGTAGTACGATCGTACTACATTTTATATTACAATAATGTGCATACGAAACTATGTCTATAGTAGAAATGCTGTTAATATTTTTCATTTTAAAAGTTTAGAGGTATGAAAATATTGATTTAAGAAAAAAATAATATATAATTGTAATTAACTAATTGTTTTACAGTAACTTATAAAATGTTTCTAAAATACACAAAGTGTCTGTTGGTTGGTTGTAAACTAAGGCGCTTACAAATTCATCCTACTGACCATACTCCGCGTATCATCATCAGGACGGAGGTAAAAAGAGAGAGTTGGTTTTAGATTCTATTGAAATGTCTTCAAACAATCGGC
This sequence comes from Melinaea menophilus ssp. n. AW-2005, assembly GCA_918358695.1. Taxonomy (NCBI): domain Eukaryota; kingdom Metazoa; phylum Arthropoda; class Insecta; order Lepidoptera; family Nymphalidae; genus Melinaea; species Melinaea menophilus. Next base: position 11,323,385 of record OU911039.1, on the reverse strand, counting down.
AGCTCCAGTAGCGTTACCGCCACTTGTCTTAGTCCTCGGGACAGGTCAAGTGATCTAATCACACCTTTTCGTACTCTATGATATTTTCACTTATAAAATTGTTAGTCTAACTATTTATGTTCATATAATATACAAAAAAAAGAGAGAAACAGTGATTTTCTTTTCTTTTACGGACGTCACAAGAGACCTCACAATGGTAATTTTTTACATTCCTTGGTTTATTAAGGCAATTTTAAATAATGAAATTATAAAAAACTGTATTTTATGTCAGTCCATCGACGCAGCCACCAATGTTACAATTATTTACCAGATAGAAAACAATAGTAACGCTACTTAATTATATCCACAAATACATTCATTACCATGAGAGATATTGAGGGATTGAAGGAATTTAGATAAAGAGGTAGGAAGGGAAAGGGAACAGTTCTCTTGAGCTTAGTCAACATCTAGAATCACGTCTTTAACATATTGTTTGTGATTTGAGTGTTATCTAATTTCTCAATGTAAATATTATTTCATTACATTACACACACGGTCTTCGAGAGCTTAAATATATCAGTATAGAGATCGGGCTGAAACAGTACACGATAAGGAACTCAGTGATATTAACCCCGATTTACTATTATTTATTTATTTATTTATGTACTAATAAAAATCACAAATACAAAAAAAAAACAGAAAACAATGTAGTACAAAGGATTATTTATCTCTTTTAGAGATTTCTCCCAGTTAACCTTTGGTGTGAGAGAGGATGTACGAGACTGTGCGGTAATACAAATAAAAGAGAACAAAGAAACGATATTGAAAATTGATTAATTTTTTAAGGGTCATTTAACAAATTATCTGTATAATATAGCATACAAAATACTTAGACATATACATACACACACACACACACACATATATAGATATATATATATACACAAGTGAATAAATATATACAATTGTAGAAAATATAAAAATAATAAAATAAACATAAATACTAGTTATATTTCCAAAGATAGGTAGTGCTGCTTAACTCTTAACTTGAAAGAGTTGATGCAAGGATTACCATCCAAAATACTCTGGGGAAGAAAGTTCCACAGCCGAGCTGCAACAACCGAGAAAGATTTTTTGAAAAAAATAGAGTTTTAAAAATGCACTACTAGGGATTTTGAAGTAACGCATTCACGAGATGGTCTCGTCCTTGGTGGCGTCACATGAAAACGCTCATGCAGGTAAAGGGAGGAAGCGTTATTTAAAATATTAAAAAGAAGTGATAGAATGTGCACATTACGGTGAAGACAAATAGGGAGCCACTTTAATTGTAATCGATATTCGGATACATGGTGAAATTTGCGCAATCCGTAATATAAACGAATGCACAAATTTTGAAGTCGTTCAAGCTTATCAAGTAGCTCCTCGGATGCATTTAGATAGCAAACGTCAGCGTAGTCGAGAAGTGGTAGGAGAAGAGTTTATTCTTAGATTTTTTTGTACTTTGTAAAGGAAGGAAATTCTGCAACCGTCTGAGAGATTGAAGAGAATAATGAACTTTTCTACTTACGAGTATTTCATCAATTTGCGGTGCCCAAGAGAGATGACAGTCAAATATGATGCCAAGATTTTTTTATTGCTCTGTTTAAGGTAAGGATATAGCAAGCAATTGCCGACTGCAGAGGTTTCTGCCCAGTCTGAGTAGGCCTCATCCACACAGATTCTCTGCCGACGTCCTTGAACGTAGGAGTTATACCATTGATTACTGGAGCTGAGACATTAAAAGAGCGAAGAATACCTAGCGTAATATAAAAAGTTTACTGAGTTAAACGCATTACTGAAGTCCAATAAAACAAGACTTATAAATTTTTTATCGGCCATAGCATAACAAATATCTTCCGTCACTTTAAGTGAGGCCGTCATGGTACTATGTAACGAACGAAAACCAGATTGTAGAGGGTGAAGTAAGGTATTAACAGATAAGTAGGAGGTAAGTTGCTTCGATATAGATATTAAGATCGGTTAATTTGAAAATATAGACCTTATTTGAAAACCGCTTTTATTAGGCGGTTCCACTTTACTGCGAAACCAAGTAAGAGAAATAAAATCTGAAGTTCTTTATTCTCTAGTAAAAAACGGAAGTGACTAACTTAAAGCAGATAAATGGGCTTTCTCTTCAAAGTTTTCTTCTCAGGTAAAGTTAAAGGTAGGTTTAAACGTAAAAAGAAAAAGTTGTTTAAATCGGTTTTTATTCAAAAACAGTCGTACCATGAACTAAACAAATAATAAGGATACAAATACTCAACTTCTCGAGATTGCAACATCTGTTAAAACAAGGTGACATCGCTAATAATAACTAATTAATAAACTGATCCTTTAATAATTGAAATAAAAGGTATGCAACTATCATGTTATGCTCTCTGCAGTTGCAATATTCATTCTTTAGGGAAAAAAAAATCTCAAAACCAATACTTTATTGTATAATGTTTACAATCTGTTAAAAGTCTCAGATTATGAGTAGTAACTCTAAAATCTAACTGAAAAAGTGCTTTTGCAGAGTACTGCAAAAGCACTTTTTCAGCGTTTTCGATATGTGTATAGAGTCATGTGGGGCGAGAGCGCGCCCTTAAGCCTTGTAGCGTTATAAAATAGAAAATAAAAAATAAAACAAAGTAACCCAAATTATTTAGTGTATTTATTAATCAAGAAATAATAAATACAAATAGGTTATTTATTTTTACATTAGTACGTTATAGTTTCTCACTTTCTTGTACTTGCAGCATTGCTCTATATATGGTGTTCTGTCCAATTCTTCTTGAAGCCAACGGTCATGGCATTGCTCAGAAATAACTTTTATCCCTTAACTATCCAAAACTATCACTTGTAAAGATATATATTTTTTTTGTTTTTATTGTTTTGTTTGGTTGTTATATATATATATATATATATATATCGTATAGACTAAAAACTGTGTAGATATTGCCAAATAAAACAGTAATCTGTTTTTAATGTGTATTGTTAATGTAGTTTGGGAATATCAATTATAATAACTGTTGTTTTATCAGAATTTATTGTAAAATTCGAGTAGGCTACGGGTCAATTTTCTAAACTGACTGTAAATTTGAAATTCGTCAGGATTTGCGTAGTAAAGAGGAGTAAAAGGATCAAAGGTTAACAGAGTTGATAAAATTTGAAAATAAGATGAGATTAACACATCACATTGTGGTACCTCTGCCATGATCGAAAACCAACTCGATAGAGTCATAGTTTAATTCGTCGCTAAATCTGGATTATGAATGATTTAAAAGACTATATTAGAAAAGGAAAAGCTTGGAAAAGGAAAAGTTGATGATGGATAAGACAGCTCAAGGGAGGTAGTTAAAAAATAAATAAGAAACATTACAACTCTTTAGTAGTAATATGTAATTATTGAACGTCTCTGACCTGTACCTGTTACTATACCATTTCAATTAAACCTCGTACATGTAGTACAGTTAGATAAAGAGAAATAATAAACTGTTTTAAATACCAATGACTTTATTACATCAATTATAAATTATTATACTAAATGGAATACATTTTTTTCTTACATAATACATTTAATTAAATTAATAATTTAATATGAATATTTACCGTCATAAATTATTTTTGGTACAACAACAATATAACATTACTGTCGCCAAAACGTGCAAAGTCAGCAGTAAATCAGTTATTATTAATAATCATCGGTTCCAATAATAAATACTGTTTGTAGTTCTTCATTTTCAATTCTCGGTAAGCGCCATTTCTTCTAAAAATACAATCATTACACAAAGTTAATATTCACGATAGTGTAAGAATTTGTAAAGTGATTGACTCGGCAAGAATCAATATTACTCACATTGTACCGATCCAGTTTACTTTTAACACTCTCAACCTCAACCCTCTTTTCATTTTTTACAAAGTCTACAGATCCGTTTGATACAGGTATTTCATTTTTTCCAACTTCTATACAAATCTCTTTAGAAATCTTATATGAACGCAATGGTACTTCTTGGTTACCATACTTCGTGCATACCAAATTTCTTTTCGTTTGTTGATTTGTTGATCCGCGCGGGTATGGATGTACGACGCCGTGCATTATTCTGAAATACCAATTTATTTTTATTACACTGATCGTACTGCACATGTACTGTGTGGATTAATAAACCGAAAATCTCAATTGATTATTCTTTTGTTAATCTGTTTGTTTGTTCGCACAACACCCAAAAGTACTGGATGGGTTTTAATGAATTTAAGTGTATTATTACTACACGTTATTATCTGGTGGATGGCGATGGGATGCTTCCTTTACAGTGAATTTCCTGGACTCAGTTTAAAACACATAAATTAGTTTTGACTGTAATCTATAGATATATGTACGTTGTAGATAATTAAAATGATGTTTTAAGTAAGCTTAAAATGTTTATTATGTTGTCTGTGGAGGTTTCCAGGAAAAGAAGTGGAGGCATTTTGTTAAAAAATAGTTTTTTGATTTATCTGTAGCTTGTTATCGAAAGACACGTACCGTAAGAAAACTTACCCCGGAAAATATGCTATAAATACGATAATATTATATATTTATAAAATGATACTGAGCAGATAAAGATGCTGACAACTAAAACCTCATGAGCGTATGTTGAGACACCACCGACCGACACGTTGAATAGTAACATATTTTACAACAAATCAAGGGGGTGTGTGGGCTTTTAGGAAGTCGTTAAACATTCTTATGTTGGAGTCATTATTTAATTATTTATCGGGTACACAGTACTCACGCCAAGACAGTCACTAACATCACTAAGTACGCCATCTTCCCCGTCTGCACTGCTATTGGTACAGTGAAGCTCCCGGGACGGAATATATACTTGCTTTTGTTATAAAAATGTAAATCACACAATTAATATTAAGATTGCCTGCTTATAATAAATCAGGAGTAGATTAAATCATTTAGAAAATGCCTATGAATTTTAATATCAACTATATTATTATAGTTAGAGTGACTGTTTCTACGTAGTAGCTTTTATTTTACATGTTTTATTGCTGTGTAGTATTAGGTAGTACGATTGTACTACATTTTAGATGACAATAATGTGCATACAAAAATTTGTCTATATGTTGATAAGCTATTTTTTTTAAATTGATACCTAAAAGGCTGTGCTCCTGTTGAAAGTTTTCTGATATTTATATAGCAGCATAAAAGATAGATTTATAGAAAAGGTCATTTTTATTAAAATATATAACTAGTTGATTGAGAATAATTTATTTAAAAATTTTACTAGATGTGAATAACACTGAAATATAGTTACTGGGCGTAATGGTTTAAACAATGGTGTTATTTTACTATAATATATTTCATTAGATCAAAAAATATAACACGATCAATACAGTTATTAAAAGTTAATGTTATTTTTAGCGCACCAATGTCTATTGTTGGCCTGAGTATATTAAAGACATAAAGACATAAAATATGTAAGAGTTATATATGTTTTATAGTTAGTTATCTTATCTAGTTTTAAATGAAATAGATTATAGTTTTGTGCTAACTTTTATTACATTTATTAAAGAAAATCACAAAACCTTACTAATCAGTGTTTTTTTCAGTCTTAAGCCTTGGACAATATTAAGTATTACACTTCTATAATTGTAATGTGGACCTTATTAGGTGATATAAAATAACAATCGTGACAACCATTATGGCTAAAGATTAAAAGATAAATAAGTATAAATGAATATTCATAACAACTCAAAAAGTGAACTTTAATTTAATTTATTTTTTTCTAGAAATTAAGGTAATGTTAACAATGTATATGTAAAGTGATCAAGAAATAGGAAACATTTCAAAAGGTTTAATATGAAGGAGAATGTTGTGAAACCAAGAGGAGAGGAGATGCAATTTATAGTTTAGACAAATAAATAAATATAATAATTTAAAATACTCCGTTTATTAATTAACATACTAAAATTACAACTTATAAGATATTAAGCAAAAACAATTTAATATATGAACGCTCTAGAACATATTGAATATAAATATTTAATCCCTACTTAGCACTTCTAATATATTCACAGCTTTTAATTCCGTTGCTTGCCTATTTTATTTTACTTTCTTCTCGGGTCAATAAAATCTTTATATTGTTACACTTAAAATGTCTCCGCCCCATTAAAAAGTTAATTTTAATAAGTACTTTTAGTAATGGTCGTTAATTACCAAATCCAAATATTACGGCTGTTTTAAACGTTTTATAATAATACCTTTTTAAGTATTTAATAATAGTATAACATTGTTCAGCCTGTCTGTCTGGATCGGCAGACATACACAGAATGATCATAACAATTAATTATTACCAAATTATACAGGTTTTATCGTATATTAAAAGAGTAACTAAAGTTAAACTGTGATTAACAATGACTCGTGACCTTGTTACACTTTGTACTGAGACTCATCGCACGGAGATCTGTGGTTCGGTGTCGGTTCTACAACCTTATGGAAATAAATATACACGAGCATATCTTTAATATAACATTATTAATACTTTTAAAAGGTACAGCTTTATTGAATATCACATTCCTACTAGGAACAGTGTAATGACCGTAATTTGGTATTTTACCGTAATTATTTTCTAATTACATTATTATTTTAGTAAGTATTAAAATAATTTTGATTGAAATATCAGATATTATAATAAAATAGTACTTAATGATCACACGCAGTTAGTTTATTTAAACGTACAATGATAAGGACAACGTATCTTTTAGTATCAACAGTATCTCAATTCATCGCCGGAGCGTCTCTTCTACCTTGAGAGCTCTATTGTGTCTAATGAGATACAATTTTTCATCCCCGAAGAGATCTCGGTATAAAAAGCTGCAGTGTTAGGACACCGGCATCACTCACGAGTGTGTCAGTGTGGACTCATCTCACCATGCAGGTGAGTTAGCGCACCGCGAGCTTTGTGTGCTTTAAATAAGTTTTACACACTTATTGTGTTCAATGTTACACATACATATGTGTGTAATTTAATATTATCTAAAAATAACAATAGGACTGTGTAGTTTGACCAAATATATCAATATAAGTATTAAATATATATTTTTTATGTATAAGTAAGTAGTCTTGCCATAAATGTTATGACAAAGAAAACAACTTTTTTTATTGTACGTATCATTTATTACTATTACAATGTATTAGTTTAATGCATTAATATAAAACCATTTAAAATATATAAAGCTTATTCGAAGTGGTCTCTATACTGGTCATAAATCATAATCCAGTGGATTACATTAAGACTAAATAACGGCCAGTCTTCAGCTCTGATGAAGTCCGGCACATCCGTTTCTAACCAAGATTGGGTGGATCGAGCTTTATGACTCGGCGTCCAGTCTTGCTAAAAGGACCATTCTTGGTTACTGAACATGGTGTTGTTAAGAGACTTAACTATCTTCTCAAGAATTATCTTAATAGTATATTAATTAACTTTTACCGACGTTTTGATACCTTTTTCAGCATAAATACGGTCATTTTGTTTGTTAAGATATTGTTCCATGGTAAAATTTTTCTCATCGATAAAGATAATTTTTAGTTATTTTGATTTTACCACTCCATTTTTTTTAATTATCAGTTAAGAAATGACCAGCTCGAATCTTTAAGATGCAAGTCATAAGTCATCTTTTAAAATATTCGAAATGATTCTAAGTGATGTATTCATCTCTCGAGATAAAATCTTTTGCTTTCGGAGAGGATTTATTCTTCCTCCCCTTTTCTTCTTCCCCTTCTATCCCTTGCAGCTTTGATCGGCCATTCGGTATTAACACTACGTAGACGGCCAAATCTTTTTCATTGTATCAATAACCCAGTACACAAACATTTGGCTAATTCCAAGCGTATGGACGATTTTAATCCGCTAAATTTTAATCAAAATACAAAATATTTTACAAAGTATTGGCGAATTACGTCGGTCACAACCGGAGAATCCAAAAGAATACAAATTTATTACTTAAAAATAAGAAAACACAATAAACAATCCAACAACAATGTTCTACAAAGATATATTCTCGGCCCCTTTTTATTTTAACTTTATAATAATGATTTACCCTTTTGCATAAAAGATCTGTGTCATTGTACTTTTTGCTCGTGACACCACGCATATTTTTAAAATTGAGCGTGGTGGAACTAATTACCACGAAGTAAACATTTCTTTGTCACGTGTTCTCCATTGATTCAAAATTAATAATTTAGTCTTAAATGCTAAGAAAATTAAAAGTATGGAGTTTACTCTTCCTAATGAAAAAAGTCAAAACTTGCTCCTTAACAATGAAATGTTAGAACTGACTGATTCAACAACTTTTTAAGTGTAACTTTAGATAAAAAGCTCCCGTGGAACCCTCATCTCTTAATACTTTCAAGTAAAGTCAGCTCGGCCGTCAATTACAATTACAAAGGTTAGATAATTAATGGGCGTAAATACGGCTCGACATACTTAAAAAACAGTAACAGACACACGATAAATGCAAGAAATAGAAATAAACTCGTAACGTCTACATTTTGTCTTCAAAAAGTTAACAAATCCTTCGCAGGCTTATGCGCATATATGATAGAGTTCCACAAGATATCTTAGATCTTTCTTTTCTTAATTTTAAATCTAAATTTAAGTGTTTTTAGCGGATCGAAATGCGTAGAACTTATTTGTTGACTGATGTGAAGGGTTGATAGTACAATGTATATTATCATCTAACAATGTTAAATTTCTCACATTCATCATACATTGTTAAATTTCCTTTAAAAAGAGCAAATTTTGAGTTTCTGACCGGCTCTTCTCAGCAGAGCAGTATTTCGAGCCGGTGGTAGCTTACTCTAGGACTGATCACAATGACCTTTTTTATTGTAATAATATTACTTGTATATGCCTACTTGAATAAAGATATTTTTTATTTCAATTAGATTTATTTTAATTGTAACAATATTAATACCAGACTAATAATATGATTATTCCAGTGCGTTTATTTCGTCGTTGTCGTAGCTGCTCTGGCTGCAGCACAACCACCTTCACACAGGTACTTATTTCATCAATATTACTAAGAATAATTATAGAATTTTAAGAAACATCAAATTATTATTATTATATTTTTATTAAAGTCATGGAGATCTTGAAAGTTATTGTTAATATACGATTATCACTTCTTAGCTACCTCCCTCCCTCTCCTACAAGTCGTAACAATGGCTACCCTCAAGGAGCCTTAGTTGCCCCGGAGGTCCATGGAGCGCAGGTCGACGCCGCCAAGACCTTCGAGCAAGAAAACAGTGCAGGCTTCGCTAGGTAACTGTTTTAAGCAAATAGTTTAATAAAATTGGTAAGAGTATAATAAAATTTTAATCCAGATAGTAGCCTAGATGCATGGCATCTAATAATATGTATTATATATCATTAAATTCAAGAAAAATTATAATTACATTCATTTCAAAAGTGATATTAAATGAAAAATTATCCTAAGGTAAAGTAAAGTCGGAAGTGGCAGCTTCATTCACCGTTCACTTTATTATGTGTAAATGAAGCCGGTTCCGAAACTTTAGTGAAAGGAGTTTTAATTAACCAATATTAAAATGATTCTTTACCATCACCAGGTCCAAACCTAGTGAGTACCACGCTGCAGTCAGGACTTCTTCACTAGGTTATGACGACAGTCCAGCAGCTTTTGGGAGGAACTCCATCGAAGCCAACACGGTGAGACAACACTTAGATGAAGAAGTTAATGTAGTTTTACCCACAATGGTCTTTATAGTAACTCACACCTAAATGAGGAATAATGTGAAGTTATTTAAAGAGAACCAACTTAACCAAACAAAGAAAAACAATATTATTTAACAACATGACATCTATAACTGTGTAATATTATAATCTCTTATAATAAGATATTAAGATCGAGCATTTTTCTCTCTCTCTTATAATTGATACAGAAGAAAGCATAAGTACTCATAGTTTAGTACAATAAATGTTTTGAGGAACGAAGTGTAATCTCTTTGTGTGTAATATCATTATAATACAAAAGCAGTACTTATACTATATTCTGTCAGGAGCCGGCAAACTACAACTTCGAATACATGGTGAGTGACTTCAGCGAGGGCACTGACTTCGGACACCGTGAGGAGAGGATTGAGGAGAAGGCTCAAGGACAATATCATGTAGTGTTGCCAGATGGCAGGAAACAGGTACTTTACTACATCAGATACTGCAGATGGAGACGAAGTAAAACGACAAATAACATTTTACCTATTCGTAACAACATTTGGTTTTTACCAAAAAGAGTACTTCATAATTGTTACGTATTATTGATAATTTTAATTATTAATTTCAGACCGTCAACTACGAAGCTGATGAACGTGGTTTCAAGCCCCAAATATCTTATGAAGACTCGGAGGAAGTGGTTCGTTCTTCCGGCTACAACTCCAACGCCAACACCCGTAATCATGGCAACAACAAAAATGGCGGACAAGATGCAAGCGGCTATTGACTGAAAATTGGCGTTTTTATGTTTATAAATATTATTCTTTGTCTGTAATATAATTGGGAGGTTTAATGTTGTAAATTATATATGTATTTACATGATTTGTTATTATAAATTAGTATTTACATTTATTTTAAAGTATTTCTTATAACCTATATTTCTCTCGTATATTTGCAAATTGCATTTTTCATTGTCAAAGCTACCACCAGCTTGGAAAAATAATTCCCACCGACCTGAGAAGAGCTGGGGACAGAAACTCAGCGGGATTGTCATGATTTTCTTTTTTTAATTAGAACTTAAATTCATTACATAAATACATTACACAATACTAAGTAAATAATCTTGAAGTAGCCTGGCAGAGATCGCTTCATACCCACGGTGCATTATCCTCTAAGTATTCAGATACATTGTAATATCCTTTTGCACACAAACGTTCCTTAGTTATTCTCTTAAATTTGTTAAATAGTAATACTTGAACGTTTACTGGGACTTTGTTGTAAAACTGTAATCATTGCCCCATTAAAGATTTACTCACTTTTTTAAGTCGAGTAAGAGGTCGCGCGAGCTTGTGTTTTGTTCCTGGTATTTATAGTGTGTATATCACTGTGCTTAATAAAATTGTCAGTATTTTTATGTACATATTTAAGATTTTCAAAAATATACTGACTGGCGACCGTAAGTACATTAATTTGCTTAAACTTATCTCTTAAAGAATGTCTAGGACCCAGGTTGTAAATAGCACGAACAGCTCTTTTTTGTAAAACGAAAATGGTATTTATATCAGGAGCACTACCCCACAGTAGGATATCATAAGACATTATACTATGAAAATAACTATAATACACTAACTTAGCAGTAGTCTCGTCAGTTAGGGATCTAATTTTTTTAATAGGGTACGCGGCAGAGCTAAGTTTACTAGCCAATCCTGCTATATGAGGGCCCCATTATAGCTTAGCATAAACAGTGATTCCTAGAAAAACTGTGGATTCCACCACTTCCATCGCTTCCTAATTTAAAAGAACATTAGTTTGCACCTGTTTAATATTAGAAGTAGAAAATCTAAGAAGTTTAGTCTTCTTACTATTAAGCAACAGGTGGTTAACACTAAACCAATTCACTATTCTAGAGAGAGCCTTGTTTACATCGTCATATATTACCTGATGCCGTTTTAATTTAAATATTAAAGAAGTGTCATCAGCAAACAATACTATCTCATTATGTTTGTCTACAAAAGTAGGCACGCCATTTATATAAACAAGGAAAAGAAACGGGCCTAAGATTAAACCTTGAAGAACCCCCATATCAAGCAGAGCCCCAGCCGATCTTTTTCCATTCACCTTTACCCTCTGAATTCTATTAAACAAGTAAGAAATGAAGAGTTCGATGTCAATGTTCTTAATGCCATAGTGGTACAATTTCCTGACAATTGTTTCATGCTGAACACAAAGCCTTAGATAAATCACAGAATACTTCAAGAGCATCCTGTGACTGATCCCAGGCCTCATATATATGTTTTATAAAAAAGATGCCGGCGTCCATAGTAGAGCGACCTCTAGTAAAACCGAACTGTTTATGGTAAAGCAATTTATATTTATTAAAATAGTCTACCAGCTGATTAAGCTTGATTTTTTCAAATATTTTACTAAACGAGAGCAATACTGATATTGGTCTGTAATTAGAAGGATCTGAATTATTGCCTGATTTTAAGAGTGGTATTACTTTACTATGTTTCATTAGGTCAGGAAACACTCCACAAGAAATACAATCATTAAAAATGGTCGCTAAGTAAGGTCCACTATTGAGCCAATCACTTTTACAGATATTCCCCATAAGTCGGAAGTATTCTTAATATTTAAGGTCCTTAAACATTTTATTATGCCATTGGATTCAATTTTCTTAAATTTAAATTGAATAATACATTTTTATATTTTTTTTTGTAGTAATGACTCAGCGACTACAGGAGAAGAAAAAAGAAGAAGTGGTAGAAGCTGGAATTTTTTTCAATTAATTTTCAAAAGCAGAGGCAACTTCCTTATCTCATTTTATTATTTGATTATCTATGTGAAGAGAAAATTTGGAGTTGTGAGCTTTGCTTTTACCAACTTCGCACTTTATAATATTCCTTGTCATTTTAATTTTATTTAAAGAATTACTAATTAAGTTTCTAATATGCGATGACCTGGCTTGTGAACAAGCTTTATTAAATAATTTTGAATAATTTCTTATATGATAAGCAAACGAGTCACTGCGATTGAGCTCCCTCTCATTGTAGAGTTCAAACAGTTTTTGTCTACTCTTATGAATTCCTGGGGTCGCCCACTCATTAAAAGATAGGGGATTCCTCAAAGTGCAAGTTTTAGAGGAGAATGTTTTAGAGAGATTTGAATTCAGAAAAAATTATCAAATAGTTGTGAAGGATTTTTATTATATTCCAGATATGAGCATTTAGCCAAAATATTATTTTTAAGCTTTTCCATGCGTCTTACAGTTATAGGAACAAACAAAATGTTTTGTTTTTTTAAATGATATTAATTGCCCACAGTGATCAGAATTTAACCTATTAATTATATTCTTATTCTTTGGTATAAACTCTATGAAAATATTATTTATTGTGGGCTCTAAGAATAAGTTAATAAGGTTATATGATTTTAACAATGATCTGAATCTTATACTGGTAGAGGAGTTATCTAATAAGTTTATGTTAAAATCACCACATACAATAATATTTTTATTAGATGTAGACAGTTTTAATAAAACATTCTCAAAAACAGGTTCACAAGAATCATATAACGAAGTTGGGGGTCTGTAGACACTAACAACAATGAAGGGTTCAAGCTCTGCACAGGCTATTTCAATAGTCCGCTCTACAGAGAGGCTCACAATATCTTTACGTTCCTTAAATTTTAAATAATTGTTGACAAGAACTAAAGAGCCTCCGCGTTTAGAATTCACCCTGCAGAACGAACTAGCCACCTGATTCTCAAAGTTAAACAATATTTCATGGTTTTTACGCCAATGCTCTGTAACACACATTATATTAATTTCATAACTTTTCAAAAATAGCTCAATTTCAATTTCTTTATTCATAATTCCTTGAATATTCTGATGCACCAGGTGTATTAAATTACTAACATTATTATGGGCAATGCACTGATTACATGATTTAATGTTTTTATGTAAAATATTTTTTTTATTGCCAGAGAGTATCTCCTTTGTCTTATTTTCTAATTTATATGATTGGATTCCAAATTCAATGTCAAATTATTAATGGTCAAATTATTAGATGTCATTATATTATTATTCTGCTCAATAAAAGCAGTAGTCCTATTAACCAAATATTTGGCTGAACTAAAATGTAAAACTAAAAATTATCTTACCATACAGCTTTTTCTCTCATCACGGAAGAACAAATGACCTAGTGATCGTTGAATATAACTTTTATAGCAATCCCTTGTAAAAAATAAAGAGCTAAGTGTGAGCGGTGCATCGCACCAGGGTTCCGTATCATATTTGTGATATAATTTACGATTTCTTATTATTTAAATATACAATAATCATTGTTAATAATAATAACCATTTTAACGATAAATATTAGAACATGGAAATATTAAATCAAGTAAATATTATTTTTTTAAAAGTCTTAAACCGCTTCCCTTAGGAAGGACAGGCGTACAAATTTTTACGGATCCCCAATTATAATCCTCTTAGTTTAATCAAACAAAAGTGATGTAACTTATAATAGATAGCAAATAGATCGTTTATTAGGTAAATAATATAATATTTATATTTCGGTGATCTTATTATACGTGCTTCTAGACAGGTCTTAATATTATAATAATTATATTTCAAATATCTTTGTAACATTAAATGTAAGACATGAACTGTTATGAGGGTAATACGTTTATTTATTATTTAATATTATAATTTAATAATAGTTAATTAAATTTTTATTTGTATAGTATAGGTTATTAGCTAGATATATTCATTTGACTGGGTACCACCCTCATAGGTAGTAGGAAAGTTGAAATTTGTACGGTATGGGGGGGAAAGGGGTGTATTGTGTAGGTGAAAGTGAGTGTCATTGGGAGACATTGGTCTATATGATTTATATTTGCGATGGCACCTATCAAATTGACTGTCCACTTGTTTGCCGTACTTGCCCTATTATTATTATACAATGTTACAAAAATCTAAAAATTTACCCGTTTTTAGTTCCATAGTCCTATAGGAATTCTTTTAGTTATATCATACACATCCGGCCCTCCGCAGCATAGCTCAGAGACTCTTAGCATTAAAAACTGATATTTTTTTAGGATACTTTTTTTTATTTGGGGTATTTTTTGAGTACCCATACGGTATTGTTAGATAGATAAATAAAGAATATTGAGTAATTTCTGATTAAGGGATTCGTTTGTGTAATTTTAAGCTAAAAAGTGCACATTTTTGTTATGTTCTAGTACCGCCTCTCCCCTAACAGTTTAAGGTCGATTTTGGAGGTCGCTATATTACATATAACGAAAGAAAGAAAAATTATACCAATGAAGTAGGCTATATACCTGTAAGTTTATGAGTAATAATCGTTTAACTTAAAATATATAATTTTTGTCCACTTCTATTACAAACGCCGGCTAAATTTTAGAAGATACATCTAAGTAATGTACTGTAGAATTGTATATCTTAAAAAGATCTTCAAAAAGTCTTCAAATGTATGTCTATCTATCCATCATGGGTAACTACGAAACCCTAGATTGCGTGTGACCCCAAACGCAGTGGGCACTTTTATTTTTTATATTATAGCCAAAACTCTAAAATAAAATAAAAAATAAATATTACTTTACTAAAAAAAACATCCTTAAATAAATTAATTACGTCCATTTATAATATACTAAAAAAAAACATTTTAATATAATATAAATCGCTTACTAGTTCGTATTTTGTTTCTACATGTGTATTCTGAGGTACAATTAAAAAGCCTTACAACATCTCTCTTAATTATATTCTTATTTGCAACGTTTTATGAATGGAACAGTGTTTTTAATTTATAATATATGATAAATCTTTTAAAAGCGATGTCAAATTAAGGTCCAATTACGTTTTGTCTTGCAGAATCACGATTTAAAACGATAGTTAAACAATATGGACCTTGATAGTCGCTCTAAATTCGCTCTTCGATCGGATAATTCACAAATATTTGCGGACCTTGGTCCGTTTTATTTTGATAACTCCAGTTTTATATAAATTGATTCTCGATTTCGAGTCAACATCATTCACATCTGATTACCGAGGATCTCAGTACCTTAGCAAGATGAAGGTAATGTGTTCATAATATTTCTTTTTATTTCATATATATAAATACAATGATTTTGCAGGCTTTTGCTGTTCTTATTGTTGTGGTAGCCTCAGTGGCAGCTAAAGGCTCAGGACCTTACCTACCCAGTGGATGGAAACCAGATGGACCCGCATTCTATCTACCATCAGAAATCGTGGTAATTATTATATTTTGGTTATAATTTTTCGACACTAAGAAATATTCGAAATATCAATATAAAAGTTGAAATGCCATTCAAACTAATTGATTTTACTTTTTATATAGATTAAGAAGAACGTAACTTGCTAAGACATATACGGTTATTTATTGAAAAAAAAAACCCTTTATTCCAGAAACCTTCAGAAAATCCAGTTGCTGATGTGGTTCTGGATGGATCTGAAGCATCGGGGTCTGAATCCCTTCGTGAGTACGGACCCCCCGTGATCACATCTCAGAACGTCGTTGAAGAAAATCCCTCAGAAAACCCCACCGCTGATTTGAACGGCTCAGAGGCATCAGGATCAGATTCTCTCCTTGAATATGGACCTCCTGCTTTATCTGAGAACATTATCAATCAGGGGTTACCTGATGCTGTCACAGAACAAAACTTCGATGTTGTAGTCAAATTGGCACTTCCTGAAGGTAATGGTTAGAATTCAGTTTCATTGCATTATAAATATCCATACTGATTTAAATGAAGCTTATTCCTTAAATAATGTGTTAAAGGTAATTGTAAAATTGGTTACAGCTACGGCAGACGTGTCAGAAGAGCAAGAAATCGTCACAGAATCTGCAGAACAGACAACATTAGCTATAAATATTGATCTTCCATTCATCGACGAGACTGAAATTGAGTCACAAACAACCGTTGAGAGTACTGAAGCAAATGCAGCAGTAACACAGCTGGAGGGTCTATCTGAAGATAATGTTGAAGTAGGAGAGGTATCTGAAGCTGAAACCCAGACTACCCAATCAGCAAGCCAGGAGGTGACACTCAGTGAAACTGTTCCTGATTCACCAGTACAGAACATCCCCGAGATCCTTGCCAATATCGAGAATGAAATTACATCCGAACAGGTGATTTATTATTTTTCTATAGACAGATTATATAATATATATATATATATACTAATAATAATAATTTTGTTATTATATTTGTAGGTGGAAATCAAGGATTTGAACACCCAAGCAGTATCTGGGTAAGGAATTAACTAATATTACAACTTTGAGGAAAATTTGTTTTAATAATATTATAATGATATAAGTTAAAATACTATCAACACGTATACCATTCACCAGATCTTTGGAGCAAGCGCCTGAAGGTTTCTTAGAATATGGACCTCCTGGTTTTACTGAATACGGGCCCCCCAAGGACGATCTCGTCTCCAATGACAGCAACACAGCCAGGAGGCGTCGTTTTTCCCCAAAATTCAGGTATATATCATTTATAAGAGATATTAATTCTACGGGACATTTAAACAATAATATTACTATTAAATAAAATTATAAGGCGATTTGTGGTTTTTAAAAATATATTTATTTTTAATATATTATATTAATAATATTCAAAACGGCATTCATTGAATAATATAATATAGGTTGGCTATAATTATATATATTTTTTATTTCCAGGTCTTCAAAGCATTAATCACGAGCAAACGGACAGAGTGATGATTTAGAAATGTATTTACGATAAGCAATATTACGATTACCCATGTAACAATGTTTAAATAAAGAATTTAATGGCCAACATATTTATTTTTAATATTATCTCCGGCTAATATTTTGAAATTATAAAGTACCTTAGAATATTTTCTAACAATCCTTGAAAAAAGCAATCAAATCTAAACAATACTCTAATAAACAGATAGATTTTTAAGATTAAAATTAGGTAATTGTTTAGTATATTATAAAAACCTGGTGCTTATAGACATTTAAATCTTAGTTTTAGACACTATAGACAAAAATATGCTTATTTATAAAGTTTATCGGATAATATCCTATATTCTAAATTGTATTATATTGCTTTTAACTTCAAATAGTCGACAATAGGTTTTTATTTTAGATTTAAAAGAATACACGATAAACTCTACATTAATTAGTGTTGTACATTAGTTAAAATATTTGTTATTCCTCTAATGCCCTTAAAAACTCGAATCCAAAGCTAGGAAATGACACGTAAAATAAAACTATTAAATGAAACGTCACTTTGAAGTTACTGACAGCAGTGACAGCTGAATTGCCAAATTAAATCTAAAATCGACAATCGGCAACTTCAAGTATCAGAAGTCAGAACTTCACGTCAGTTTGGTTTGGTTAGTCACTTAGTTAGGTGGGTGTTGTTTGTGGTTGTTTTGTTTACATTTAACTATATAAATAAAATCATTTACCCTTTTTTCTTTATACATTTATATAAAATTAATGTGTTGTGACTGCTGTGATAATTATAATACCAACTTTACCTTAAAATCTAGTTATGATCCGATTGTATAGTGCTTGTGATTTCGGTTTTATTGTGAATTTACAGTATTATTAGACAAAATTTGAGAAAAAAACAAAATATTATTAATATTTGGTAAGTTTACGTACTTTTTTTTTCTATCTTGATGATTTTGCGTTTAAAAACTTGTAACCAATCATGAACAATGTAATGTTTTTGCCTTATAAGACTTTCGTTGCAATTTTTTTTCTCCCAGTTTGACCTCGATGGCCGGTAAATCTGATACGAATTACGCTATGGATTTCGTTTTTTGTATATTTAAATAAACTACGAAATTTAACTTACAGTTACTAAGTTAATATAAAAACTAAAAAATGAGACTAGTTTATTTATAATTTATTATATTCTTATCGCTATTAAGGATTTTAGATATAAGGAAAAAATAAACCAAAAATATATTACGAGTTATGAGAAATATTTGTAGGTGATAAACAACCTGTATAAACTATCAAAACATGTATCAAATATTTATTATTCTTGATAATTAAATATAATTAAAAAATAATAATTGTTAAAATCGTCAAAACTTTCATTTAAAACATAAAAGGATAAACCTGTTTACCGTATTGAGATGTCTGCCCTTGTACATATTAAGTATCGGGTATTCAGCATAGTTAATGATTTAAGTTTACATAGTAAATTAAACCTGTATTATATATATATATATATATATATATATATATATATATATATATATATATGTATATATAAGCAATAAATAATTAATATTATTAAGTAAAAACTTAATTATCTTACCATCTTATATATGAAGAAATGAACTTTATATATATATATTTTTTATAATAAACACCTTGAATAATCAATTAAGTTCAACTGTAATACATTAAATAAGTATTAATGACTTATTGTGAGTTGCTGTTACATGAAAATTCCTAATTAATAATGATTATTATGTAAAATCATATAAAAAAAGTACTAAATTATATAAGAATGATGGAAACTGGATTTTGTATCCAGGGATTAAGTTAAATTTCTAACTTACTTTATTCTTAACATATACAAAATATACAAAAAATAATAATAATATATATGTGTATATATAAAGAAAAAAATGGATAGATAAATGATAAAACATTATGAATCTGAGGTGAATTGTTAAAAAAATAAACATTGAAAATGATTCAATGATTTAAAATCAAATCAAATCTTATATATATACATAAAATTTAATTATAAATTAAATATATAATTAATAAACATTTATACAACCATTATGAACATATACATCTAATAAAAATATTTTGTATAGTTAGTTAATATGTGAAATAATTAAAAATACATCAAGAATAATGGCTATCAGATATATTTATATTTTTAATAACCACAAATCTACTTTTTAAATTATATCAGAAGAACTTTAATAATAAATTATTATATATATACATATAAATAAAATTGAAGTGTCCGTTTGTAATTCCAAATTAACGTTTTACTAAATGCATATGAAAGTATATATGGTACTTACATAACGAAATCAATTTAAAAAATTTGTCTCTGTCTGTCTGTCTTTATGGTCCGGCTAATCTTTTAAATGGCTGAATAAACGGAAACCTGATTGTATATGAAGTAACTTAGACTTTAATTTTAAAAAACATTACACAAGAAAACAAAGTCGGGGGCACAGCTAGATTTTAATAAATTTGATAGATATAGAGATATGTTTTGTAACAAACATACGAAGAAACAAAATTAATCCTTGTGCCACTAACATACTTGTATCAATTATGATACTTGCACCAAATTACCAACTCTATTAGAATTGGTGCTCCGGTAATTGTAATATATAAGTCAAGATGCATTTATACATATCAAAACACTTAGTTTCTATCTATTCTAGTCTAACTATTTAATTCTAGATATTTTTTAGTCTAGTTTAATCTAAGTATTTTTGTCTAAAACTAGAAACTAGAGGGTAAGATGAGTTAAAGAATTGTGAATTTTTGAATTATAAATATTTGTTCAGAAATAAAAATAGTTCTATACAAATAAAAATCATTGGATTGAAAATATTTGCATTGTATTGTATATCTGTATTTCAAGGTTGTGTATACACCAAGTTCATAGATTAAGCCAGCACAGCGCTATTTTGACAATTCACTTTAAAATATTTTTCTCATAATTCTATTAATAAATAAATCCAAATATTTACAAATATTGGTTATCTTTTTAACTTTTAACATAGCTTCAAATTAAAAAAAATATTATTTTTTTTAATTTGAAGCTATTTTTTTTATTTTTTTATTTTTTATTATTTATACTATATTTTATTTTTAAAATTGCCTAAAGTTAAAAAAAAACTGCTTTAGAATGTTTTTATACTATATTATTTTTTATCTGTGGCTCCAAGCTCTTACTCGTTGAGCGGAACAAACTTTTTTAATGCATCACATGATTCATAGATTCAATCAGCTCCATTGAGAAATGTTTGCTCTTGAATATTTATATTGCTAAATGCTTGTATACGTGTTTTTAGTTTCTATCTTCACAGATATAAAATTACTTACTTAGGTTTTGCAACGCATTTTTATGAAATCATTTGTTTATTTCTTAAATATTTTTCCTGTTTCTTGGCTTTTATTTAAGGTATATTTATCACCGTGTTTTAATAAAAAAAAAACAAAAACTGTCAAACAGCTGTCAGTTGTCAAGGGTGGAACAGAATTAAAATATGAAACACCTGGCCTCTATTATAAGATTTATATATTTTTTTAAATAAACGAAATTTTAAAAACTAACACATTTTGAGATATCTTCTACACTCGTAATGACCAAAATCTTAATTGTTTATTTTTGCTACTAAATATATAGTATTATTTAACAGATTAAAAATATAATCATATTTTTGATTTTCTTTAAACTGAACTCTAAAGACTGACTCAGTCAATCTAATTAGTTGTTTGACCCTATAATTTGACTTTCTAACGCCTACATCAGGATATCTCATCGTATGAAGTCAGAATTTTATTATATATCGAGTCGAAGATCATTGTTTGATTGTTTGTAACGGATCGCGTTTATATTATTTAATTGATTG
Source organism: Melinaea menophilus ssp. n. AW-2005 (assembly GCA_918358695.1). Taxonomy (NCBI): domain Eukaryota; kingdom Metazoa; phylum Arthropoda; class Insecta; order Lepidoptera; family Nymphalidae; genus Melinaea; species Melinaea menophilus. Next base: position 11,302,025 of record OU911039.1, on the reverse strand, counting down.
TTTAAATTGGACCAGCTGTTCAAGTGGTTCGCCATCTTATTGGCCGTTTATTTGTATCTATACACCATATACATATAGTTATTGGTAATTCCGTTCGTGTATCAAATTTTATATTGTAAATTTATCCTTATATCTTTTACATAAAAGATGTAATTTTAAGGTCTATTTAATGTGGAGTTCCGTAACTGTGCAGTGACCCTTAAATACAATGGTCGTAGACAAATCTATAACAAATGTAAGCGTCGTCGCCAAATTTAATCCAGACATGTTTATGTCTTCCGAAAAAATCTTTATAGCTGGTTTCTTTGAAGGTGGCATCAATCGCCATTTCCTTATAGCTAGGGTTGTCACCTTTTGGGTTTTGTTTATGTAATTAAAGTTCATTTTTTGTTACTATAAACTACACCGTGGTAGAATATGTTTTTATGGTTATGTTTAAGATTTTTTTTTATTTATAGCTTTACGTAAATGACACAGCGTTTTTACAATCTATGTTTAAATATTGAATTAAAATTAAAAAGATTTTGTTTTTTCAATAAATCTTACAGGGTTGCCCATAAAATTTATTTATTTATAAAAATTATTATACATGTAATGAGTCAACAAAAGATATCGTTTCTTGTAAAATGTTTGCTTAAACTTTTTTTAATAAAATACTTTATTATAAGGTACGGGTGACAACCCTACTCATGGCTATTTTAAAGAAAGTCTTTCGTAAACATACGACATAAAGTAAAATATATGATATATTCCTTAATTCAAATTGTACTAATAAAATATTTCACTAATAGGCTGAAATAAAGCGCTTTACGCTTGAAGCGACCATAAAGTAACGCTACTGTCCGTAACAAACAGCACGAATTGTTATAACTGTAAAAATATACAAAGATTAACCAAAAATCAGAAAAGCATTGAGCAAGACAGCTTCGTTCTCACATTTCGTTTGTTAATAATAATTATGGTTTGTGTGAATCTCTTATAACGTGTGTGTGTGTGTGTGTGTGTGTGTGTGTGTGTGTGTATGTATATGTGTAACATTGCTCAAGCTGGAGATGGTCTAAACTATGAAAACTAAATATAATTAAATTCCAAGTTGAACTAATTAGTTTGTTGTGAACTAAATTGTGTATGAATTATCTATATATATAAATAATTGAAGTGTCTGTTTGTAAATTAACAGCTTTTTACTAAATGCATCTGCATATATGCGATACTTTAAAAAAAAAAAAAAAAAAAACTTTTTATCTGTGTGTCTGTTCCGGCCAATCCCTGGAACGGCTAGACCGATTTTGATAAAAATGTGTACGGCGGAAAGCTGAGGCTATAACTAACTTAGGTTATTTTCTTTGGACGATCCAACCTTCAATATGAATATTTCTATGATCGGCAGAATTTTGAAATATATTCTAGCTTATAATAAATGAAATTCTAGAAATATAACCATCTAGTAGTGTTATAACCAATTTATGTTATAACCATTATTATAACCAAAATGGTAATTCGTGTTATATCTAAGTATCTTGTGGTTGAGATAATTCGTTCAATACATGTTGCGGCTTTGGTGATGTCATCTTTGCTATTTTGTTTCTAAAAGTATACTATACTAGCTGTGCCGACGACTCCGTTCGTTAATGTTTAATAAAAGTAGTCTGAGTTAATCCTTATAACATCTATCGGCCAGTGAAAGTACGGTTAAAGGCGGTCCAGCCGTTTTAGACAGACAGAAAGAGATATTTTTTTATGTAATCTATATATTTTCATATATATTTAGTGAAAAACTGGTAATATGGAATAACAAACAGACACTTCAAATTTATTTATATATAATATATATTAATAATATTTATATATATATATATATATTAAATTAAATAAGGCGAGTGGCTCAGCAGGCTGAGGGACGTCAACGATATCCCAATGGCAGTAGATTCAATTCCTACACCAATTAATAAATATTTCATTAAATATAATATTATACACACACATATATATATATATATATATATATATATATATATATATATATATGTGTGTGTGTATGTGTGTGTATATTATATTATTTATTTAGTACGTATGTATAACAATTTTATAAGGACAATAAAAAAATGTTTTTTTTTTTTTCAGAGAATAGTCGTATTACAGACAGACAGATAAAAGTCAATATACACTTTCATACGCATTTAGTGAATAACCGTCAATTTGGACAATAAACGGACAATTCAATTATATTTATATGTATATATATAAACTTTAGAGCTAGTAATGCGTTTGAGAGATTAGTAATGTCTACCTAATAGATGGATCGGAATGGGAACGGAGTGGATTGTTTAAACGCATTACTCGGTGCAGTTGACCTGCATCGCATTGTACACGACAATTGTGCTCAACTAGCTGTATGTCTGTCCATCACCGGTGTTGTATCTCCGGAATATGAAAAATTTAATAATATTTTTACATAGAATTTTTATTTTATACCAGCTGTGCTAAATATATATACATATATATATATTTAATTTCTTTTTGTCTGTCTGCGTGATCCGGTTATTCTCTGAAACGGCTGGACCGATTTTGACAGGACTTTCGCTAAAGGATAGCTGATGTTATAAGCAACTTGGCTACTTTTATTTTAACAATATATTCCGCGCGTACGAAGTCGCGGGCATAGCTAGTATTTTATGTAATCAATAATAAAGAAAATAAATGTATAAATTGATCCTGTAAACCTCATTTTTAGTCATACCTGAAAGATACGGAACAGGTTTTAGGTATGACGCGTTTATGCGTTTGCAATTCACAGACAGACATTTATTTATATGTATATATTGTAATGTTTATCTAATATATTCCCTACTCCACTGACTCACCAAATACCTAACTTTTAATATCAATTAGGCGTTAAACTTGTGAAATCTCAGACTAATTTTGGGGTTCCTTATAGATGGAGGAAAATTGGCAAGAAACTATATAATTTTTAAGTTATAATTAATTTTAATTGTATTATACAAAATTATTGATATACGAGAAAAAATAAGCAAAGCCAGGTACCAAAACGATGCTAGAACAGCTGATAACAGTATACATTTACAAAAAACTAGGATTCTAACTTTTAACATTAAAAATAATATTAATATCTTGAACGTTCAACTCGGAATAACAAAGTAACTGAAACTAGATTTTTATTATACAAGCCGTGTTCACGACTTCGCTCGTTTTTTTTTAAAGTAACCAAAGTTACTCCTTATAACATCAGCTATCCGCCAGTGAAGGCCTGTTGAAATCGGTCCAACCGTTTCAGAGATAACACGAACAAAACAGACAGACACAAAAATTATTAAGACTTACGTAGATAGTAGGTATACACTTTTATATGTATTTAGCGAAAAGTTTTTAATGTGTTACAAACGGACACTTCAATTTTATTGAGCGAAGCGAGCAGAGCGTTTTACTAGAGACTTTTTGACATTCTTTGTCACGAATAGGCTCGAAAACTACTTGACAATTGAATTGAAAAATGGCGAGGATTTAAAAAAAAATAAAAAAAATTGAAAAATGTCATGTCGTTGAGGAATAATCTTCGAAAAACTGATATCATATTGAAGTCAATGGGAAACAATGAGTCATTACACTGGGCTCGATACGCTCAATATGCAAACGGCACCTCAATTTCGACTCGATGCGCTCGCGAAATCTCGGATCTGTTGGCGCCTCTAGTATTATATATATCTAATGAGGTATTTTTTGACAAATCACTTCACTGTTTAACTTCTGCATAATTATATGTTAAATCGTAAGACTAGTTTTGAAGTGACTTCATAATAAAATACAACAAAATGTGTTATTCAAATTTATATCTTATAGCAATTAACATAAAACACATTTTCCCATGTTTAATTTATTGATGTGTTTATCTTGAATTAATCAAATAAGCAATTATATGAAGTAATATATTCTCTTGCTTTTATGGACTTTATTAGCTCTGAATGTGCGAGGTTTTAATTATAAAAATAAAAAACATATGTTAGTGACATTGAAAAGATAAGTCACTTGTGTATCACGGGAGTGTCAGGACTATGACACTTAACGAAGTAAGCCTCTGTAAGACGTAACTTAAAGTAAGTGTTATAAATGCTGCTCTGAGAATCACACAAACTCAGACGAGTTTATTGTGATAAAATTTATTTATATATATATTATTTACCTATAAACGATTTACCACTCACTGACTCATCATGAAACTATCTGTCCGATTAACTTTAAATTTTACATAGTTACTCCTTTTGTTACGTAGACTGTCCACTGAGAACGGATTTTACGGAATTCCTATCCCAACGGATTTTAACTTTTTGGATTGCGCCAAGTTATAAATATGTAGGAAGATACACTTAACGCGTGGGTAAGAGTTACTATAGCAACGGTTACGATGACAACGGTTACCATAGCAACCTAAGTTCACTTTATTAATAATGTACCCAGAAACGCGGGAGGGTATAAGCTAGTGCTGTTATATTCTCGATAAGGCATTATAATGTTATTATTTGATAATGTAAATACAACAGTTCCAAGAACGCTAACAATCAATTCATAGAACACATCCAAGTGTAATCTGATAGTAATTGTTGCAAAGATTACACTCAATACACTTTGTTTAGTTTCTATTTAAATTATGTTGATACAAATTTGATTTGAACCCGTGATCCCAGATGTATTGACGCGTTTAACGAACTGAGCTATCGTGACAGATGACTATATATATATATATATATATGTTTAATATTGTTATCTTGTATTCAGGTAAAACAAACGGACCTACATACATTTATCTCGGATCTTATCAGATGACATTGATAACTGATTGGTTGGTTTTCATCTTTCTTCCTCTATAAATATATATTATATAGTTTTTTGACCTTTTCCCACATTTTTTACAATATTTAGGTTTACGAACTTCTCCGGTTTCAATCAATGTAAAATTATTATGTCGTACGTAAACAATTCAATGTCTCGCTCTGCGGTTTGAACTTGTCGGCTGACAATCGTAGCGCTAATTATAAACACACACACACGCACACGCATACACACACACACACACACACACACACACATCCTAAGATATGTTACTATGTATTCATTTTTTTAATAGCCTCTTATCTCTGTATGACCGTTGGTATCATGATGTTAACTCTTGTCGTTAAGTTTTTTGTAATCCCATGTGTTATTCTCGGTCATTTTGATATTTATATATTATAAATAAATTTTGAGACGTAACTCACTAACCAGCTGTGTATTAGCATGGTGGGTTACGGACATGCTTGTACAGAACTAAACTATACTTTACATGTGATTTTTTGTGAAAGTACTTGATATAATTTTTAAATTAATTTGTATGTATGTAATACAAAATTAAAGATAGACAGATAGATAGATTTTATATATATATATGAAATTGAACGAGGCTTTCTCCAAACCAGCCATTATCCGTAAAGAAGTCATGTATAACTTATTATCCGTGATTATCGATAACTTTCCAATAAAATAACTATTACGTCCCAAGTTATGAAACACTGCGGTTATTATTGAGTGAAGTTATTTATTTGTACGGAGAATACGCAAAATAAGAGGACAATAATAAAATTGAAGCGAGATCACTGTTTGTGGTACTGAATTTTTGATAATACTTATAGTTATAGAAATGTCATATTCTTAGAAGCTTATATTCAGGGTTTTTCATTCCTTTATATACATATACATATATATATATATATATATATATATACTAGCTTATTCCCTCCCACTTCGCTGGGCACAATATTAATTTGTATGTGAACTTTGGTTGCTATGGTAACCGTTGTCATATTATCCGTTGTCAAGGTAACCATTGTCCGTTTCCGTAAAATCCGTTCTCAGTGGACAGTCTACGTCACAAAAGAAGGAACTATGTAAAATTTTAAGTTAATCGGACAGATAGTTTCGGAGATTTCGTAATGAGACAGTGAGTGGTAAATCGCTTACACACACACACATATATATATGTGTGTGTGTGTAAGCGATTTAATGTGTGTGAAAATATAAGTAAAAAAGTTCTTACGACGATTTTTTTTTTGTAATTCTATTCCTGGCCTTAAGAAATAACAATTACTAAGAGAAAATACTACAATAAAATTTAGTTTATAGATTTGTTGTTTCAATTTGTATGTTCATCTATTGGCAATAAATCGATGAGTCGAAGTAGCTTCACGGTACGTTGAGTCCTAAACGCTATTGGATATTGTTGCTATCTGTATTTGAGATTTATCTATATAACTTGTGTGTGTGTGTGTGTGTGTGTATTTATAACAATAATATTATTTATATGCAAGTTGTGTACGGACACGATAGTTCAGTTTACAGAGCGCTCGGTTACATACCCAAAGGTTGTGGGTTCGAATTCTGTTTTTTTTTATGTCAATGTATTCGAGTACATATTTTAATGACAATGATTGCTGTTGTAAAATAAATGACAGAAAAAAACACTTATATACAGTCTGTCAAAAATCACGTTTTATTTTAAGTCAATTAATATAAGTCTTAAAGTCAGTGAAATAGAGTTCATAATTATTTGTAGATTTTTTTTTATGTCGATCGATCTAAAAGACAAATTAGGTATTTTATTTTCGCAGCTATTTTGCAACTGATAAGTTTTATAGATTTTGTTATGGGATTTTTAATAAAATAACGTCTTAAATATTCCAGATAAGAATGTCTATATGTTTGTTCGTGTATTGTGTATTAAATGAAATTGTTAGAAAATATTGCACAGATAATGAAAAGGATATAGGCTAATTTTATTCCCAAAATATCCATCTACTTTTTACCCTAGAATATCCATATTGTATTTAATGGAATTGAAGCCAGCTATCATTAGTCACTAGAGGGCGTGCCGACGCTGTTGTCATCTTAGTAATTTATTTCATTATTAAATCCTTGCTCGCAGGAAAAGCTGGGTGCAAAAGCTAGTAATAGTAAATAAATATTTCGCAGACAGTACTTAATTAATATATTCATCAAAGTAATGTTTCTCTACATGACTTTTATGATTTTCAATTACTACTAGGTATTAGAAGAAAAATAGTTTTCTAGGCAAATAGGTCGTATAGGTATAAACTTTTTATATTCATTAATACGGTCATTATATTGGGTTAACGCTACCACGTATTCGATCTTTAGATTTTTCTTTAGAATCATCAAAACAACAGGCCGGTAACATTTTACTGTGCTGTGACGTCATCAATTTCCATTCTATAACTATGTTGTAACTTGTAAAGATTGCATTCTTGCTTAATATATATAGAAAGTAAGTTTTGACCATACATAGCGCTTCTGCATAACGCGGTTTTGCATATTTTTTGTTCGGTACGATGATATTATGCATAAGTGAACCATCCGTTGCATTGTTATTACCTCAATAGTGCACGTTACAAATGAAAACGAATATTTAAATTTCGAATGACGTGCCTCGCTCAAATAGATTTAATGTGTAATTGATTGTGTCAATTCAATTCAAATTTCGAATACGCGTCGAGAATATGCGGGTTATTGCCATTTAAATATTTAAAATTCGAACACATGGTGTTGTTTCGTAATCGGCAGACCTCGATCTAAGGCCATACATCCTACGTCTAAGCACACATAAATAAGGCGTTTACACATAAGGCGGTTAGCACAAATGCGATGACTTAGTAATGTATAAGATTTGTGAACGTATAAAAATAGAAATAAAGCTAACGGTTTATATAAATTGTAACAAGAAAATATTATCTTATTTGTGTTTTCAATATTCAATATTTACATAAATAAATATAAATCTAGAGTCTATTATAATATTTTATTAAATCCTAAGTCACTCAGTGTGTAAAAACCTTCGTTTGAATAAAGTAATTAAATCTTTTTAAACAACATTACCAAGAATCGAAGTCAGCCGTGTCCTCGTGACAAACATAGCGAGATAAAAAAAATGTACGTATTTATGTTATTTGTTTAACTTTGAAGGAACTTTTTTAATTAGTTTTTAAATTTCGAAACGGCCATTTTGAATAGTGTACTTAGAGAACATCGTTATGCAATACATCTATTAAATAATATTTTTTATTTATATTATTATTTTGGACAGTTTAATTGAGCTAAGCGAGGGGAGTGTTCTACTGGAGACTTTTCCACATTCTTTGTCACGAATGGACTCGATTTAAAAAAAAGTGAAGGTTAAAAAAAATGTAAAATGTCGTGTCGTTGAGGAATAATCAAACAACAAACAATGAGTCATTACGATGGGCTCGCTTCGCTCAATATTCAAACGGCACCTTCAATTTCCAATCGCTGCGCTCGCGAAATCTCGTGTGCCGTTTGCACCCCTAGTTTAATAACATGTCTTTTTTAATGTAAGGAAATAAAACTTAACCATACATATTTAATACCGATATCTATAAGGTAAAGTAATATTAGTTTATAGTAAAACACATGTTTCAATGACGTCCGTGTAAATAAATACAAATTCCTCTCACGTACGCGGAGCGGTGAAAGTCATGAGCGACAGCGTTTTAATAAATATATATATATATATATATATATATTTTATTATAATATATTATTAGGTAATTTTGGTTAATAATCACTTGTTTTAGGGTTGTCTTAGTTAAAATAACATTCTCGATTATAATCTGTTATAATATTTGACAGCAAATCGCTATACAAGATAAAATAAAAGATTGCGAAGAGTAATATTTCTTGTAACGTGTATTACTTAACGAAGCCTTGTGTATAAGATTATATAACATTACTTTGTGTGTGTGTGTGTGTGTGTGTGTGTGTGTGTGTGTGTGTGTGTGTGTGTGTGTGTGTGTGTGTGTGTGTGTGTGTGTGTGTGTAACCAATTAGTGTGCTTTACACAGTACACTAACTTTTCGTTACGTTAACGTTAGTACGATACAAGGGATCGTAAACTTTAATATGGGTATGTGTATAATTGCATTAGTTCCGTTAGAGTGGTGTGTGTGTGTGTGTGTGTGTGTGCTTTAAATATCAAAACTAATAGATATTTCATATGCTGTTAAGCAATAATTAAGCATCAATTGAGTCAACTGTTAACGAAAGATTACGATATAACAATCTGGATTGCAGCAGATGCAATCCAGGGATCGATTTATAGTTATCTTTAGTGTGAATTAATTTAACAAAAACTGTATACAGTTATGATTAATTCCCTATCTTTTATATCCCGGGTTTCCCTCCCGTAACTTGTACCACACGGCAACCAACAAGCGACGCTACAAACTGACATCATGACAACACGTAAATGAATTTTAATTGCAAATTATCGTTTTAAAATAACAAAAATATATTTATCATTCCGTATAACTTTAGAGATTTTTTGTTTTGGATGGCTTCATGCAATTATATGTCAATATTTATTTTTTTATTAATTTTAAAATTAGGATTTATAAAATTAAAATTATTCGTCTAGTGCGGTCCCGAGTTCGATTTCCTGTCGTGGTGTATATTCGTTTGATGTATCGGTGTCGGTTTGTTTGTTAGTTTGTTTTACTACGCACGGTAGAATCAAAGTAACCACATGTAAACTATCTTTGAAATATTTATTTATTTTTCTTTTCCTTTAGACTTATCCGTGGAACTTTTGAAGGGAGTTACATGTATGGAAGAATAGTTCAGAACTACTAATCGAAATTTGGAAGAGAATAGTCTTTTCTGAAATCCACTCAACCGGAGTCAAGTGCAGCAACTAGTGAATTATATTTTGAAAGTTATTCTAAAGAATTTCCAAAATATCACAGCAAATTTAATTAATAAAATAATATGAAGAGTAAACAACTTTGAATATTTACACAAACACAAACGATCCATTATATATATATATATATATATATATATATATATATATATATATATATATATATTTACCGCATGCATTGGTGTGAGTGTAATAAATAATAGTTACAGCGCGTTCGTTATACTAATTATGGCGGTAGTTAGCACTTACGTAAGATGGTTTGTAGCGTTAAAAAAAATGGGCGCTTGTGAAAATGGTGCATTGATTAACGTTTTTCTTGTCTAGGTCTCAGAAAACAACTTGTTCGATACCTCACCTGAATAAAACATTTAAAAAACTGTTTTCGAGCCTACAACATATATCCCCAAAATTCGTATTGTCGAGTACTGTAATCCCCCCTATAACGCGGTACTCTTATAACGCGATTTCAGTCCCTCGTATAACTCGTGTTTTCCCTTATATAACTTAGCACGCTATATTTCTATACTATGAAATTTATAATTATTTTTTACAGTTCATAATTAATTTCACTTACCTTGTGTTGTTATAAAATTAAGAAAAAATTAAAATTAATATATACATTTTTTAATATGCCATTTCAGCAGCCTTTAACGAGAAAAGTTAAACCTGAACTATTTGTACATAACGCGTTATACAACAATATTCCTTCAACGCGTTTTCCTATAGCGCCTAACGAATCTACTGCGTTATAGGGGGGATGATGACAACAGACAAATCTCAGTCGCAATTTTGGATATTAACGAAACGTCACTGAAATGGGACGCCATCTTGAATTTGTTAATTCACACGTATCAGTAATAATAACAATATCCAAAAAAATCTACCTACATTTTGTAAAAGATTGCGTATTTTACCCGAGCGAAGTCGGGTTTTCATCTAGTACATAAAAAAAATATATAGTTTAAAATTGAAGAGTTGCCATTTATCTCCTGTCATGATCACTTTAGATCCATAGATCATTACGATAATTAGTAGTATCATACTAAAGTGACACTAGAATAAATCAATTCATTTTAATATATAGGTATAGTTGTCATGATCAATGATCGAGGACAAAATAATTGTACATATTTAACATTAATAGTAGTAAATATTTTGTACTTGCACTTAAATTTTTTTATAAGATATATTTGTTATTTACGAATATTATTTATAATAATTAATTAAACAATTACAACATAACAAACAAATGTAATAAAATACTAATTATTTATCTAACCACGGGGATATAAAATGGCAGTAATGATATAATATATATAAAACGAACCTGTATACCTACCGGGTACGTTGGTAATTATAATTAACACTAAACCTACCAAGTACCGGTCAAATTGACCGTTCTTAAACTTTTGTAAAACTTACACATTTTTAAACGTTATATAATATCGTTATCAAACTACATGACAATTCTTAGAATATGCATATAATATTGTCTAAACTCTTTACTTTTAGTTATTTCCATTATTACCTGCGTTATATAATAAAATAACATTTAACTACCGGTCAATTTGACAGCGTGCGGTAGGAACAGGTGTACAAGAATTGTCGGTAGGTTTAGTGTTAAGTAAAAAGAACAAACATGCATATATAAATATATATATATAAAAAATTATAATATATATATATATAAAATTTTTAATTACTATTGAAATATTATGACATTATAAAAACATTATAAACACTTGTCCATAATGTGCATATCTTCTGTAATAATGATATTATAATATCTTTACACACAAACAATTACTGTCATTATGTATATAGTTATAATAATGTGTAAATAATTGTCTGTGCATGTTATATTTAATTGTAGATCATTAAGTCGTTGATAATCGATTAAAAATATAATTAACATTTTTGAGGGTAGTTTTAAATATAATTTTGGTATCTGAGACACAGATTCTCAATGTATATATAAATAAATTACCGCATGTTGAGAAACTCTGCATCTTGCTACCACAAACTTTTTAGTTCTTATATCGATAAGTTTTTCATGGAACACAGATAATAAAATAAACTATCAATTATGTTATCTATAACCCAAATTATATAGAATTAAATATGAAAGAGTTCAAATGAAACATTGTTGACTCCTCGTGTCTCCTCGTGTCTCCTCGTGACTCATGCGCTAATGAGCTAGTCTTGAACAGCGCGTTTGTTTCACTATGACCCAGTGGTAGATAATAAAATTGTATATAGCCGGCTATTAGAAAATTTTATCACTCCACTACACTACAGTTAACGGGTCAATGACCTTTTTAAAAATTACTTTTACACCTTAAACGTGTCCACTAAAAGTAAACATAATTTTGGAACTGTATAAAAACCTAGATTTCTTAAATGTTTGTTTTCTTTAACAGTTATGTAACGGATGTTAATAAATACGTTTCCTCCGATTTCCTTGTACGGTACAATGATTCGCGTTACGAATTCAAATTTTCAACTGTTCTTCCAGGCGATGATCCCGATTGGCTAATCCGCTGTCGCAATGACGTTTGGGAGCCTCTGATTGGTCGAGAGCTAGCAGCGGACGAAATGTCGGGTCTGCCAAATAGGGCGGACGACCCGATCAATGGAGTCGATGTACGGGAGCAAGGAAGCGCATTGAGGTCGGTATTACCTTGACTATTTTGGAAGGACATTAAATTATCAACCGTTATAGGATAATGCACTTTATTGTATTTAAATTAAAGTCGACTTTAGATAATTTTATTTATTTAGAACTAGTCTTTAAATGAGTCACATTACGCAAGATCTAGATTCATTCAAACATGATTCTTAATTTGAAAAACATTGCCTTTCCTACGAACAATTCGCATAATTTAGATATCGATAGAACACAACCTTACTCCGTTGTAATAAGGATGATATTTGAATAACAGTATTACACGGATGGTCGGTAGAGCGAAAATTTTTGCGTCCGAGTTTATTTAAAGTAATTGTGTCCGTACGTAATACATTTTCTGGTTTCATTTTTCATTGTATTCAAATTAGGAAAAGTAAAATACATGGAAAATTATAGAAATATATATTTTTTTCTTCTAATTTCAAAATTGTTTTAAATTTAGGTATATGGAAAATTAAAAAAGTATATATTTTTTTTTTATTTCAAAATTGTTTTGTTTTTTTTTACGTTAACAAATCTCTATCCCTATGTATAATTAATATATTAATGTTAGTTTGTTTGTGTGTGTGTGTGTGTGTTTGTTTGTGTGTGTTAGTTGTCATAATCTGTTTGTGTTCTAAATGCATTACAAGGTTACAAATCTGAAGCCTTACAATAGATAGGCTTTGTCATAACATAATTATACACGAAATATTATTATTTTAAGAGTTTTTTTTAATAGTTCCTAATGTCGTAATACCTCTTGCGCTCTTCACCGAATTAACCGCGGAAATGGATGTTTAGTTTAATGTGTGTGTTTATTGGTGTTTATCTCGAGAACTTTGGATGTTTATGATTAGCTTGCTTTGCCTATTCTAGGATTATTAATGTTAAGAGAAAGTTAATTATGTCTTACTTAACATTTTAATAAGATATTGATGTAAGGAGATAATATAATATAAAATGTATGTCAAACGAGTCGTCTGTCAATCATAGGTTAAATTTTCGTAATATCAGTCTTGGGACTGTTTCCTAAATGATATAAACGTTCTCAAAGATGGCTTCATAACTATCTGTTAGCAATGTTATGCTTGTTTATGCTTGTCCCAGAGGTCCCAGGTTCAATTCCCGAAGAAAATTATAATAGTGATAATTGGGTCGTACCTAATCTGTTGAAGTTAAAGATATAAATAAAGATAAAGAGAATAAGTAAATAGGATATCATGTTATAGATCTTAGAAATAGAAGGAGTAGATGGATGGAGGGAGAGATGCGAATGACTCTGTGTTACCACTGTTTTAATCTGTATGAACACACACACACACACACACACAGACACACACAGACACACGATATGATATTACATTTTAATGAATTATAACGAATTTAAAATAAATATTAATAAAATTAAATGTTACGTCAACATAGAGTATCATCAAAAGATGTTAAGCAGTCACAATTAGCGTGCGGGGTCAACGACCCCTCTATTCCCGGACGGCATAGATTAATTGAAATAGACGATTACTTACTAAGAATATATTGGAATTGAGATATTTTAATTAAAATTTAATTTATTATTACTATAATGAATATTCCTTAACGTATTTTTGTATTGTGTGTGTTAATTAAGTTTTTAAAGTTCTTAAATAAGTTCTCGAAGTTCTTAACAAAGTTCTCAAAGTTCTTAAGTTCTTCATAAAGTTCTCAAAGTTCTTAAGTTCTTGCAATGTACTATAAATATATGTTTATTATTCTCCGCATCTCTGTGTTGATTTGTAGTTAGATTTCTCTGAGATCCAATATCGTCGACTGATTCATACAGACAAGATTTTAAATAGATTTTATATGTTAGTTTTGTTATAATCAGTATGCATCATATATTTTATTGTGTTGTATTGTCTCGGATTCAATTCCGATCGGGGAAAAATGTGTAGGATAAATATTTATATCAAAATATCGTGAATTTACACTGGATTTTTCTGTACGTTTTTGTAACTAAATCTAAAATATGTAATCACCCACCACGCTATGGAGTAGCGTGGTGGGTTACGCCCCGATCCTGTTCATGATTTGAAAAAGTTCTGACCCAGTGGCAACTACATTTCTAGTTGAGTATTTTTATAATCTAAATAAATAAGTTCCAAATTACTTTTTTATATAAAAATTAAATCACATAATAAAATTACTCACGAGACCGTCTTTGAGATAAAAATAAACAACGCTCAAAGTTTCTGAATCATTTTAAGCGAAAATCTTGAGTCATATTTGTTTACTAACATAATTTTACTTCAGTATCATAAGTATATAATAATTGTTATAAAACTTTTTAATCTTAATTTACTATGTTATAACATATTAATCTATAGATTGAACTTGTATTTGATCAACGCCATCTGTTGTCAAACGAATGTTACTAAAAATGCAAATTCAGTTGTCCCTCCTATACACGGTAGATTCGCGTTATAGGGAGACGCGTTGTAGGAATATTGTTGTATAACGCGCTCATATGACCATATAACGCGTATGTACAAATAATTCATGTTTAACTTTTCTCGTTAAAGGCGGTTTAAATGGAATATTAAGAAAAAAATGATTAAATTTAATTTTTACTTAATTTTATTTAATTTTATAACAACACAATGTGCAAAGGTAAGCGAAATTAATTATGATCTGTAAAAAAAATATATAAATTTCATAGTATAGAAATATAACGGGAAATGCTCGCGTTATATGGGGGAAAATAAGTGCTATACGAGGGACTGACGTTATATGAAAATGCGTTATAAGAGTAGTACGTGTTATAGGGGGAATTACTGTATATTTATATGAGTGCGAGGACTTGTATTTGATCAACGCCATCTGTTATCAAACGGAGGTTACTAAAAATGCAAATATAACAATTACCATTGTAAATGTTTGTCCGTAGTCAGGTGAAGTCATATCTAATCTATAGTCTGTCTGTTGATATGTAAACATCCGCTTAGTCAATGCATTATATATATATATATATATATTTATTTAACAGACTGACGGACGAGCAACCATTGATTTTGTCATTAACAGTTTATACAATCTCGATGACAGTCGTGTTTTAAGTTTCCGATCCAGAATCGGATCGGATCCACTTGAATAAAATCCGGATGCTGTCGAAAAACTATATAATTATATGTAACAGCTGCCCCGTTTTTTTCTACTTCTTTCTGACACGGTCTTTGTACAAATTGTTATATAATTTTTTAAACAAAACAGACTCTCTCTTAATCTGATATTTAATTATTATATTTTTTAAATATATATATAACATAAAAACTCTTTTGTATATGTATGTATGTATATAAGACGCACAGTCTTTAGTTTGTATCCTAGCCATAGAAATATTATTATCTAAAGTAAACATTTTTTATAAGATACATGAAATTTTCTATTAACCGCTTTTAATCTTAACTCTGAACAATTAACCACGATTAACCGCGATTAACATGATTAACACGGTTATCATCTTTATAAACTGATAAGATAAGATATTGTCTATATAATTTAAGATTAACAGATTCTAACCAACATTACAAATAGTTATTAACTTGACTCTTAATGTGTTATTTTAATTGTTTAAGTGTTTTTAATCAGTTTATTAATAAAATATAATACTAGGGGCGCCAACAGACCCTCAATTTCGACTCGCTGCGCTCGCGAAATCTCGGGTGCCATTTGCATATTGAGCGAAGCGAGCCCAGTGTAATGGCTCATCGTTTGTCATTGACCTCAATATGATATCAGTTTTTTGACGATTATTCCTCAACGACATGACATTTTTCAAATTTTTTCAAACCATCACCTAAAGTGTGTCTTTTTGATTGCAAAATTTCATAATTTTCCGTCAAGTACTTTTCGAGCCTATTCGTGACAAAGAATGTGTGCACTCCAGTAGAGTGCTCCGCTCGCTTCGCTCAATATGTCCACTTTAATGGTCTTAAATGACATAAACATTAAAACCTCAAACAATTTAATACTTTACCAGGTAATCTGAATCTGGATAGTTTATTGAAACGCGAGACGCTTATCGTTAAGCACGGATAGGTATGTGGGCGGGTTATGTAAGTGTAATCATATATGTATATTTGTAAATGATCTGGAAGAGATATTTTAATTTATTGAATTCATATAGGAATGAATTTTAACACTAAACCTACCGACAATTCTTGTATATCTGTTCCTACCGCACGCCGTCAAATTGACCGGTAATTAAAAGTTATTTTATAATATAACGCAGGTAATAATGGAAATAATTAAAAGTAAAGAGTGAAGAAAATATTATATGCATATTCTAAGAATTGTCATGTAGTTTGATAACGATATTATAATGTTTAAAAATGTGTAAGTTTTACAAAAGTTTAAGAACGGTCAATTTGACCGGTACTTGGTAGGTTTAGTGTTAAATATCTAAATATAATTGAAGTGTCTGTTTGTAATAAATTAACAGTTTTTCACTAAATGCGTATGAAAGTATGTATATAAAAAAATAAAAATTTCATGTTTCTCTGTCTATCCGTCTGTCTGTTCCTGTTAATCTCCGAAACGATTTAATAGTACTTTCACTCTCAGCTAATGTTTTATTAAAAAAAAAATATTCAGCGCGATCAAAGTCATGGGCAGCGCTAGTATAAAATAAATATATGGTACAAACATTTGATACGGTCAAGATGGAATCATAGCAAGGTCTCTGGTATCATTGGCGGTACAACGTACAGGTGAATAAACAATGTCATTATAGGGTCCTAAAAATGATTGACCTATGACACGTAATAATGTACTACATTTTTAACATATAATATAATTGTTTTGGATAATATTGTTATATTATAACACTACCTGCTCCCAATACTTCGAATTTATATAATAAAATAAGTCACTCTTGTAACATCAGCTATCCGCCAGTGAAATTCCTATTAAAATCGATCCAGCCGTTTCAGAGATTAGCCGGAACAAACAGACAGAGAAAAACAATATATATATATATATATATGTAAATACCGTACGTACTTTCATATGAATTTTGTAAAAAAACCGTTAATTTGAAATTACAAGACACTAATTTTATTTATATGTGCGAACTATTTTGATAAATAAATAAATATATAAAAGTTGTAAGAAAACATAGTAAGTACGGATAATGCTACTAACACCAGGATTAAACACTAATACTGAACTTATACCTCGTCTAAAACAGACAAAGCCGCAAACAACAACCTAGTCTATACCTCAGTTTAATATATTTTCGGTAAACCCATACATACATACAACTAACCCACAAAACGAATGAAGAGAAATTTCTCAGTACTGACCAATACTTGCTAAGGTTATTATTAGCTTGATACATCATCACGCTAATATAGTCCTTATGTACATGTAATAAAGACTATTGTAATGTATCAGTTTTATTAATAAGTGAATTGCTATTGAAATAACGCTCCTAAGGGCTAAATGTTAAAGGTTAGGATTCGAAATTAGGAGTCATTAGGGTTACCATGAGGTGTTGTAATGTTATTTTATTATTTGTTACATACTAGCTCTGATCGCGACTTCGTTTGCGTGTTTTTTTAATAAATGTTATCTAAGTGAATCCTTGTAATGTCAGCTATTCGCCAGTCAAAGTTTTGTTAAAATCGGTTCAGACGGTTCAGAGATTGGTCGGAACAGACAGACGGAGACAAATTTTAAAATAGTTTTTTTTTTTATATAAAGATCATATGAAAGCCATTAGTTTGGAATTACAAACGGACATAAATTTTATTTATATGTAAATATCAAATAAGTGATTTAAATTATTCTAAATTCAAAATTATTTTATAAGGTATTTTTGAATTTGGAATGTTCGATAAAAAGACCGTTATTTTTAATCTTTACGCCACTACGTGGTTTAAACCTGCCTTATATTGTTGGTATATTATCAATATATTTAGAAACATTGAATTCTGTTACATATTATTTGAAGGTCGCAATAACTTGTATGTTTCTGTTCTACAAAATATCGTTACACGTGGAGCGTTATTGAGTGAAGCGAGCGGAGCGCTCTATGTGAGATTTTTTGCATCCCATGTCCGGGGTTGGCATGAAAACGGCTTTGCCGATCTTCATGAAATTTCGCATATGTATTGCGATGGTTAAAAAAAATGGAAAAAAAAACTCCTGTCGTTGAGGAATAATCACCAAAATTTCGCTATGTGATATTTGGTTGTTCTATATTTTTTGCCTGTCGGCTTCAGCTTTGAACGCTGAATTGAAGATTGGTTACTCGCTTCACTCAATTCGCCGAAGATTCGCTCTACCGAGATTTTGCGAGCGAAGCGAGTCAAAATCGAAGTTCGTTTCGCGCCCCTAGTTTAATAATTGATGGAATCCGAAAGGGAAAAGCAACAAGACCTCTTAATACTTAAATATAATTGAAATTTCTAAAACTAGTGTTGGAAAAGCAAGATTCTATAAACAAATATTCTAGATATTGAGAGATTTTATCTTTAAAATTCTAACTAAAGACTAATTACATGTAAATTTCGTTAAACTTGCGGATTTCTCGCAAAATAGTTGTCATTGTAGAACAGCTGACTCGAGAAAGTCAGCTGTTTGTCAAAATTGACAGTTCACATCAATCTAAATACAGTTTCTCTTATACACGTAATTACAATTCGTTACTAGTATTGATGACTGATAAAAACGTGTTCTATTGATTGATTGATTGATTGATTTAGTTTTAAGTAGTTTTTTTAATATTTTTTTTTGTTTTTTTAATGTCAATGACGTTTAATTTTTTTTAAACATTTTTAATCGATTTTATAATAAATTGACGATGTTATCCATATTTTAATATATTTTTTTTTACAATTTTAAAGATTTTAAAAGATTAAGATGAATATAAAAACTTTTCTTTTTTTTTCAATTTAATTTTTTTAAAAAGTTGATTTCATATGTTTTCTGTAATACAAAGACACGCTTATATAATTAATATACATATATACATATATATATTTTCTACAATATGACGTGGGAGCAACGTCCTCTGATTTCTCGTTTTCTTATAGGTAAGAGTTTAAAATAAAAATTCCTTTTATATCGCAAAACGAGTTTACCGGTCGGTTTTTTTTTTATCAAGATATTTTTCATCTTATCGCGTCGAGATAAATATGTTATGTTATTCACGAAAAAATATTTTTGTATGGAAATTTTCATAAAGTAGGCTCATTTGTAACATACTAGTTGTACCATTCGGCTTTGCCCGTGAAGTTTGTGATAAATGTAACAGCGCCATCTATTAACCAAATATTGAATTATTAGTTGATATTTTATTTGTATACTAAATTTAATACAAAACTGTGATCATAATCCTTAAGGTATGCTTACTGTATTGCAATGAAAATAAATTAAAAATAAATATTCCTAAATAAATATATTGTTTAAGGAAATGATCAAATTTAATGATGTGAAGACAAAAAATATGTACTTGAAATCATCTGGATGATGGAATATTTTAATTTTATAAAAAATCATATTATCCCAGAAAAAAAATCTAAAAAATATAAAAACGCTATTTACAGCTTAGCCGTTATAGATAGGTATACCCCATCGAAAACTTTTTTGTAGATCTCTTTTAATCATACAATTCATTAGTACATCATTTCGTCCTATCTCTAACCATTTAAGCGGCGCACGCGCAGAAAGGAAATTTTTGAATTTTTTTTTTTACCCCTTACTTAACATAAACTGTTTTTTTGCACGTGTCTGTTTTTTTTTAATAAATATATCCTATGCTACTTCCAAATAATATAGCTTTATTTTAGTGAAAACATGGTTCAAATCGGTCCAGTAGTTTTGGAGCCTATTAGGTACAAACAATCAAACAAAAAGTTTTATAATATTAGTATCGATAACACATAAATGTTTATCGTCAGGTTTTTTATAGAAAAAATATTGTTATTGAAATATTAGTAGCATCGTTCGAAAGGACTCAATATTATATATATATATATATATATATATATATATATATATATATAATTATGATAAGAATGGAGGAATTTACTTATCATTATATGTCAAAATATATAAAATAATCCTAATACATATATTTTTATCCTGATTTTCCTATCAAATATGGTGTCATTACTAACACTGAAATAAACGCAGCAGATGCAAGTCACATGCCCGATTCTATTTATTTTTATATTTATGTACAAACTGACAATTTGTCAAATATATATATATATATATATATATATTACTAGCTGTGCCAACGACTTGTTTCGCGCGGAATGTTTTTTAAAATAAACCTATTCGCCACTGAAAGTCCTATTAAAATCGGTTCAGCCGTTTCAGAGATTAGATTAGACAGACAGACAGACAGAAGAAAAAAAATGTTTTTTTATATAACCACCGTATATATTTCATACGCATTTAGTAAAAAGCTGTTAATTTGGAATTACAAACGGACATACAAATTTATTTATATATATATATATATATATATAATTGAAATTATTATATTATATTTAGACACTATATATGTTTTGGTGTTTACAAAATGTTAAAAGAAAATAAAAAAGTAATTAAAAAAAAATTGTGTTTAATTAATGCAATTTAATTTTTTATATAAATAATACAATACATAATAGATACTTAGATTTAATATATCTATATTATTTTATAGTCTGAGATAAAATAGTTTTTTTAAACATAAATTAACAATAAATACATTTATATGTTTATTGTATTCTAGAAAATATAGTAGTGTTTATAATAGTATTGTAGTTAAAGCACTGAAATATCTAAAAATAAACAGTCGTTTCCTGCGCACTACTAAATCTAATTTAATCTAACTAACTAGAAACTTACTTCCGTATATAAACCACTAATTAATCTACATTTAGTTTTTAGATCCGGATCTAAGTCAATTTTTTTTTTGTTTATAACAAATATATTATGATCAGAGGTTAACCGTTAACTTGAAGGTTATAATTAATGGTTAAAAATAACAATGTTTTGTATTTGACATTGTAATTACACTAACATAGCAATGTAACTTAACTTTAACTTAACCTTCAGACAGACAATACATTCTTTATATATTTAAATAATGATAAGAATGATATATTCAGTGAATAATTATTGTTAAATGTGTTAAATATGTGATTTTATACTAAATACTATGTATGTTTTAAAGAACTTGAAATGGTTTGAAGTTTCAGTATGTTATGATCAAAACTGACAGTAATCCTTCAAATGTACTGTATCAGCTGCCCAAGTAGCTATAAATATATGTATAAAAAAGTTAAAATAAAATTATCTTCTATTTTCAGGGTAGCTACCAACACCCCCCACCTCGTCAGCCTCGGCACCGGCAGACTGAGCACCGCTGTCACCTTACATCCTATCAAACAAGGTAACAGACAAACTTAACTATATATATAACTAGGGGTGCCAACAGACCCTCCATTTCGACTCGTTGCGCTCGCGAAATCTCGGGTGCCGTTTGCATATTGAGTGAAGCGAGCCCAGTGTAATGACTCATCGTTTACCATTGACTGCAATGGGATATCAGTTTTTTACGATTACTCTTTAACGACATGACATTTTTCAAAAAAAAATTGAAAACCATCACCTAATGTGTGTCATTTTCATTGCAAAATTTCATAATTTTCCGTCAAGTAGTTTTCGAGCCTATTCGTGAAAAATAATGTGAAAAAGTCTCCAGTGGAACGCTCCACTCAAAAACTAACAAAAAATTATAGATCCTTTTAACATAATCAAACATACATTTGGATTTTTTTTTGTTATATTATTTTCCAAAAAATCTTAAATTAGTAGAAAATAAATATGTAAAACATATAATGTGATTCCAGGTCGAGTAACGATAGGTTCAGATCCGACTTGTGATATCTACGTCATAGGCACTGGAGTTGCAAACGTCCATTGCAGAGTGGAGAATTCCCACGGCGTGGTGACACTGTACCCCACCAGTGGGACGACTCTCTTGGACGGACTACCTGTGGAAAAACCCACAAGATTGTCGCAAGGTACTTAAGACTAGACTACACTGTTCTATTTTTTAATGGATAAAGCAAATTTATTTTTCGTATAATTGCACTATATCCTTTATGGGGGGGGGCGAGTAATGTCATAAGGAATAAGAGAAAACTGCATTGATAAAGAACAGAATGGTACCAATAACTAAGATTCCCGGAATCGGTAATCGTGAATTACGGAGTTATGGTAATATTTATTTATCTCTATTTTAATAAAAACTGTGATTATAGCTTATAGATTATAATAATCAGTAAAAGCAGTAATAAATAATTAAGAAACTTAACTAAATGATGCTCTGTTAATAAAATAAGTGCATACTTTTGAATTGAACCTTCTTTAGAATCGTCGTGATTTGAAATTCGACGTAACGAAAAATGCGTCACACATAAATGTATAGGAGAAAATGAGATAGAAGACATTGCCCTCTGTTATTATGGTGCCATCTATTTCTTAATCTTTAAACTAAAGTGAGGCATATTGAAGTTGTTATTTTTCAAAACTTACAATAGATGGCGTTGATACTTTATAAAATTGTTAGTTGAAGTATGTTTATTATTATAATATAATCAGTTTTATATAAAAATGAGGGTGGCACGATGGTATTAATGAACGTCATGCCATTTGCTGTCATGGCATTCGTGTTAACTTTACCCCCAAGAAGTTTTATCTCAGTATTCTTTCTTAGATTCAATACTAAACCCCTTTTACTCAGGTTCTATGCTAAACCCCTTTTTCTCAGGTTCAATGCTAAACCCTTCTTTCTTAGGTTTAATGCTAAAGCCCTCTTTTTCAGGTTCAATGTTAACGATAGGAAGATCGAACTACCTCCGCTTCAACCACCCGGAAGAAGCGAAACTTATGAAGTCGGTACTACCTTCAGGCCACGTGTCCATGGCGCCCATACAGTTCACCCCCAACGAACAGTGCATACCTACTGGTGGGTTTAGTTACTTCAATGAGTTTCCAGTCAGATAATTTGTTGTATATTTCGAGATCTTATCAAAAGACAGGTGGCGCTTTGATCAACTTTTAATAACAAACTATTTATATTTTTTGTTTTTTCAGGTTTTGTTAACCACCTTTTGGACTCCAGCAACCAATGTTACCAAAACACCAATATTCACAAAATATACAAAGATAACTCCCTAACACAATTAGATCAAGAATTAGACATGACACTCAAGGAAATGTCCAAGCGGAAGCCTCCGGTGGCGCCACGGAAGCCCTACAAGGATCTAGACACGTCAGACTCCAATTCCGATCACGAAACAAAACCAAAAGCCGGCAGTATAATGGCTAAAGTATCAAAATTTGAATACTACGCGAAACAGTCGAAAAATGTGGGTAGAAGTCAATTTTATACCACAGGTGTGGAAATTTCTCCCAAGGTGTTCAGCTCCAACTCCTTAACAGTCAACACTCCGGCCAAAGACGTTCTCGGCACCCGAAATATACCGGTGTACATGAACAAAGTTCTCGACCAGAAAATAATAGTTCTAAACGAAAATAACACGGATCCCAAGAATCTATACGCCAACGTGGCCGTTAGAAATAAAAAAATTGACGACATCGTCAGAAACTTCGATGAAACTTCGAGGTCTGATAAAATACAGAAAAACATCAACACGGACCAGCGCCAAGACAATATATATGGAAAAATAAACGCGGATCGTTCAAAAGATACAATAGAAACAAAAAATGATGTGGATTACAAGAATTTCAATATGGATAGTGATTACGGTCGACTGTGTGGTGTTGGGAAGGTTGTGTGTCTGTCTTCGCCCGCGTTCGATAGGAACCCTCAATATTCACCTGTTTACGCGAATTCGCATTTTGAGAGAAATATGGAAGCTGAAAACATGAGAGTCAAGGTAATTATTATTATATATTTAATATATCTTAATATATAAAACACAAAGACACTCACTCACTCACTCAGTGACTCATTCATCGCTCTACATCCCAAACCGTTATACCTAGAAAGCTGAAATTTGGACACAAGACCCCTGACATATTGAATAGGTGCAATAAGAAAGGATTTTGCAAAGGTCCAAACCGCTCCAAAGTTACAGCTAAAAAACTGCAAAAAAATGTAACGCGCCTGTTTGATACCTCCTAGGTGGTGTAGAAATTCAAACAAAATATTTGATCACTTTCGCCGTCTGTCGCGAAGCACCGGTAACCTGCTAGTATACTCATATTTATTTATTTAACTTCACGCCATATCCCTTGCGGGGTAGCTAGAGACGACGGAGCGCCAAACGCTACGGTCCCTGCATACCTCTTTCGCCTCGGCCACAGACATCAACCTCTTCATACATAACCTCCGGGGGGTCCTCATGCTTTTTACCTGACCTTCCTCCAGTATCATAGATACTGTGTTTTCGAAGGTCACTCGAGGCCCTCCCCATGTCTCTCTTACCGCTCACTTTTCCTGTATAAATCTTTTTTACCAAGTATACTCATAAAATATAATTATTCGTTTAAAATAATCGTCAGTATGGTAATTTCGAAGCGATAAAGAAATATAATACAAATATAATAATAATAAATGATAAGAGACTTATCTGATAACATTGATAAATAATACGGAGTTCAATCATTGTACTTAAACGTAACAATAGTTCAGATTTGTTCGTAATTGTTATTCGCGGCGGTTCGTTTTTGCGATTCCTGGTGTAATAAATAATTTTTGCGATTCAATTTAAACGTTGAAAATTCAAATAACCACTTGTGATTGGTGATAAAACATAGGTATGCATTTTGAGTTTCCGTAATTTTAATTAATTTTCTATTAAATAATTAACCTTGATTAAACTCAATAGGTCATTTGAAACGAGTGGTTAATCAGTCTTTTACACTTTAAAGTTAGAGATAAGTGATAAAATGACAACGAAAAAACGTTATCAATCGAGCAAGTTAATAGAGAAGTTTGTTAAAAATCTAAAGAAAAATACGTCAGCACTGAAGAAGTTAAAGAAATCATATGACACTAAATGTGAAACGAACGAGAAAATATTAAACTTAACAAATTCGGTGGACGAAAAGCTACAAGTCGTCCACAAAATGAGTAATGATATAAAAATATATAAAACAATAAACACGATATTAACGAATCATTACATAAAAGAAACACGCGATCACGAAAACACGATTGACGCTAAGATAATAGATTTGGAAAGACACATTCAACAATCCTACCAGAGTTTAAGAGATGATCTGAGAAGTGTTGCCAGTGATTTTAATAAAAACATTATTGTACTTGGCAATGATGTGAGATTTAATGAAAACGAATTTTATATTAAAAATCAGAATTATAGCGAATTATACAGTGGGACGGTGAGTTAAAAGTTAGAAAATATATATACGTTTTGTTTCTTGTTCAAATGCGTTAATCTCTAGACTTTCTGCGCTAATTTGTCAACGTCAAAACATGATTTAGAAAATGTTCTAAATGTTGGATCACTCAAATTAATGATCTAAACGTCTAACCTTTTGTAGTTCACGCAGGCGGTGTCAGTGGAAATAACTAGTAGACTATAATAGTGACGTCACAAGAACAGCTATTATAATAACTTCATAAGTATAATTATATGTAAATTTTTAGGCGTATCAAGACCGAGTTAAGGAAGAGAAACAGAAAGAGGCTGAAACAGCTCGCCTTGAAGAGATATTAAACATGTGTGCAGAGTACGAGAGACAGATTACATCAGGTTATATATATTATACATATATATAAAATTTAACATATTTTCCTATTTTTTAACTGGGCCATATAATATCTTAATACCGGCTTTATGTAGATAACAAACTATCTTTTAGATAATACTATAATTCAGTCTAATAAATTAATTTCGTTTAATACGTTTTTTCAGGGGTGCCAATAACACCAACGGAAAAGAGATCTCATAATAAGATAATCACAAACGGATCCCTTCCGCGCAGCATCACTGTCAATAATCCGAACTTCGTTCAAACAACCGACGGTTACTACAGGTTAGTAGAAAACTTTTTTGACAGCCCTAAATACTTATCAGATAGTCCTTATCAGTTCAAATCAAACAGCATCCGTTATCAAAACAAATATTACATTTATTTATAGGTTTGATACTAATCATACCAGAAATACGAGTCAAACTAGCCTACAACGGAATGTTTCTAGTTATGAAAATTTTGAATCACCGAGAGCCGAACCCGTTACCCCCGTAGTCACTACTGACAATAACTACGAGAATATCGGTAGAATGGATGAGATAGGTATACCCGTATTTGAGGATTCTAATAATCTATCCAGTCCGATTATGATAAGGAAACTAAATCACAATACATCTCCAATATGTAGTCCGTACGAGAACGTTTATCTAAAAAACAATCTGCTAAAACCAAATTCGCCAAACACTCAAAGCCCTAGAACAAGAATAAAAACAAGTTTTGCTCACAAGAATCTACCTTCGCCACAGTATTTTATATTCCCACCCAAAGATTTTAAGACAGATGAAAGTTTAAATTCTAATAATGATGTGAGCGCAAGTAATAATTGCGATGGTATTGAAAAACAATTGAGTCTCGAAGAGGAGATACCTATGATTGATGATTTGGATATCACAAATGATATAGAGTTGAGACATTCCAAGGTCATTGAAAGAAATGACGAAATTAAAATGACCAAAAATAAAAGCTTCGACGACGTGAAGAAAGAATTAATGGCAGATATACCAGAGTTGGAAGAGTTTGAGAACGATCTACAGAAGAGAGAGAAAATGATTCATCTCACTGAGGATTTTAAAAATATAGATATAGAAGCCAGTTCTGTAGACAGTGTATTAAATGACAGTGTAGATGAACTTAAATCTAGGTATGAAAATTTAAAAGAAGAAAGAAGAAAATTGGTAGCTCAAATACACGAAGTTAAGTGTAAGATGACGGAAATTCGGTCACAAGAGGATGATATTTTGAGAGAGTTGGAAATGGAAAAGGCATTGATCAAAGGAGAATATGACTCGGAGATAGCGATTCTAAATATAGAACAAAAGAAAAAATCGGAGCTAATAGATAACGCGAAGAAAATAGAAGAAGAAATTAGACTATTGAAAGAGAAACAGGAAAGTCGACAGAATGAAGCCAGAGATAGAGTTGATATTGCCACAATGAAGGTTGAAAAGTAAGTTTTTGATGCTAATTTTATTAATTAAAATTATAATTCAATTTGATCCTAATAATTATATCAATCAAATATTATGTCTGTTATTATTAAATATATAATAATTAATATTTCTACGTGCAGGATAGAAAGAGATCTCCAGGTCAATAAAGCAACTCTGGAGGAGCTGCAGAACGCACAGGACATACTTGAGAACGAAAACAGAACACATGAAGACCTGGAGTTTACGCACCTAGAGGAGGAGTCAGAGATGTAAGTATTAGTGAAATTCATAATATTTGATATTCAAATAGGGGGAAAACGAACAGCTGATAATATTGATGGTAGGTAGTTTTAGTATTCATGAACATCTCCATATATTGATCCAATAAATTTTATAGAATTTCTTATCTAATTTGATCTTAATTATGTTTGAACAGGTTAGCGAACCGAGAAGACATACAGAACGAAATAACGCTATTATCAAAGAAAATTGACGCTCAAAAAACCAGAATATTGACATTAAAATCTGAAGCAAACGAAAATTTAACATCCGCGGTGGAAGAAACGAAAGTACTGCAAGCCGAATATGTTAAATTATTAAACCAAGTTGAGCATTTGACTGGAAAAGTACAGATAATAGAGAAAGAGTTAAAACCAATTGTCAATAGATTAAATGAAGAGCGTAATCAATCTCCAGATAGCGCGTTTTACACGGACCAGACTAGAGCCAAGTCTGGGGAATTCGGTTATTCCCCGCCGTCGTCTGATGATGACGTGGATATGAATGTGGATCATACGAAGCAATTCAACGAGAAGTTCAGTTCAATAGACCAGATGTCCCAGTCCATGATCGTGGATATCGAAAGACGGGTGGCGAATATGGATGACACAAACGACAGTCCATCCAAATCATCCAAGGAGAAGAAGGGATTTTGGGAAAGGAATTTCGATTCGCTGAAACGGAAGAAGAAAAAGCCTGAGAAGTTAGACATTATGTCTCAGAGTCTGAACGAAAACATGTTTTATAATGATAACATTGAAGTCGATACGTCGTTGGATAAATTCAATAGCTTAAGGAATTCAAAGAAAAACAATAAAAACGGTCCACTGAAGAGTAATTCGTCCTCCAAAATACCAACATTTGCGGCGTTGGGTAAAATAATTAAAAAGGATTCACTGAAACGTAAAGAGACACAGAATAAAGAAAACAAACCGGAAGAAACTAATAACCGGTATATCAAGAACGGTAAAGTCACAGATAATAAATACAAATCTAAATCTCTATCACCGGATAAGAATGCAGCGAAGGAAGAAACGAACTGCTTCAAAGTTGAGAGTTTGAAGATCTTGCACAGAAAGAGCTGCGGCGATGAGCCGTCCAAGATTGACTTCCAGAAGATCACGGATTCTGGAAAGATTCCATCCCAGGACGACATTGACAGAATATCTAAAGTAACCATCGACGCTCCAATACTATCAAGTGACACGGATGTTAACTCTTTGGGTAAAAGAACGTTGGACAGTCTGATGGAAATCGAGAGGAAGAGAATTGAAATGTTAGAGGAGAAAGGTTAGTTATATTTATTATATTATTTTTTGTATTTGGAATATAGTTTTCTGTCGTATGTTTATGTGTAACGGAAACTTTTAACATTTTTAACGTTCAAGATGACAGATTATTTAAAACTTTAAATTCTTATCAAGGATTGTAGACGATCGAATAATATGAGAAAATAATAATAAAAAAAATTGAAAAACACGTCGTTATGAAATTCATAATTAAAATATAAAAAAAACTTAAAAAGCATGTTTTTTCATATTCCTGACACAAATTATAGTTATTTAATTTTGTTCAACTAAACTACAATGGATACACCTTTTATAAGATCCACTCACACATACACAATATATTTTACGTTAACAGGTTGTCAAATGATAGAGAACGAACGAGAAAAAATATCCGAACTGAAGAAACGAGTTCAGGACGAAACAAAGAAGCTATGGGACCAACGTACCAAAGACTCGCGCCAGTCGCCCGTCAGCATGGCACCTGTCAACCTGACAGCTGTCAACGAGGCGGTGGGCATGACGCCTGTCAACCTGACACCCGTCAACGAGGCGATGGCTCTGACATCCGACTTCCACAGCGCGGAAAGTGCGTTCGGAAACGAGGATGTCAGCTTCGACTACAATATCACCAACTCCACGATCTACGAAGAGAGGTGAGTTATAATAATATTATCTTTATATAATTTAGTATAAACACTAAGCCCACAGATAACCGAGTCAATATACATGACCCGGTGTTATCTTATCAGTTGTTGTTTTATCGCGGGCGGACGCGGACGCTAATTCGCGTTATAAGTGCTGAAAATATATATATATAATTTAAAAACAAGGTGTCTGTTTTGTGATGTTTTTGGTTACAATTAGTTATGAAATCGAATTAAAATAATGTTCTAATAAACAGATTTTGATATGCTCGTAATAGAATTTTTGCATACATATTATATAACTAGTTGTGGCCCCGACTTCGCTCGCGCGGAATATGTTTATTTAAATATAAGTATCCTAAGTTACTCCTTATAACATCAGCTATTGACACGTGAAAGTCTTATTAAAATCGGTTCAGTCGTTTCAGAGATTAGCTGAACCAAACAGACAGACAGACACAAATATTTTAATTGTCAGTATCGTATACAATTTCATACGCTTTTAGGAAAATGTTAATTTGGAATCAATTTTTTTTTGTTTTTATAATGACTTGACAGGAATGTAACCCTTATTGCATATAGGAATAAGATTCAAAATCCATTCCAATAATAACTTCATAGTCATAGATGGCTTAGTTATAATAGTTGATAAAGTATGACACATTTAGTTTGACCTTTACACTATTAATGATACAGGGCGTTGATAATATTTAAGATAATTATTTATTATTGATTTATTTAAACTGTAGTTAAATCGTTTTTTTTTTGTTAATACAGTTGTTAATTCTAAACAAATTATTCTTCTTTGTTCTTCTCTTTTTTTATAATCTATATGATCCTTTAAAATGATTACCTTCTTCTTCGTTCTTCTTTAAGATTTTATGAACCTATTATTTCTATTTTAAGATTTTATGACCCTTTAAAATCATTATTCTTCTTCTCTTTTTTAAAACCTGTATAATCCTCTAAAATTCTTATTCGCCTTCATCTTTCTTCTTCTCTTCTTTAAGACCTGTATAATCATCTAATATCATTATTCTTCTTCTCTTCTTTGAAATATCTTCCATCCTATAAAATCTTGTACTAATATTTGTTTTTTCTTTATTTTCTCATCAAGTCATATTAAACAGATCATCCTGTACAGGAGGCTATTACAAACTTCCTTCGTTTGTCACAATTGAGTTCGCAGATGTTTTAGTTACATGTATGTATGTATGTATGTATGTCCGTTTGTGTACTCTGATGACAGCTACGAAACACGCTCAGAAAAGGTGTTCCTGTTATGTTTGTTATCTCGTGTGCGTTTGTGTGTATGTGTGTGTGTAATTCACTATTTAACAAAATATGTTATATAATCTGTTCAGTTAGTACATAATATTTAAATATTAATTAGAAAGTGTGTATGTTTGTCTTTCGCAACAGCAACGTACCGACATACATATTTCTATAAGGGACTGTAATATATATAAAAATGTAATATGTACAAACGGGCATACAAATCTGTATTCCTGTAGTGAGTTATTTAGTAGAATATTAATAGCAATATATAATGATCTCTCAATAATACTAGTACTGAATCTTTGATGGTAAATCAATCAATCAATCAATCAATGACACACAAATTATATTCTTACATAAAGTAATTATAAGAAATATGTGAACGGGATTATATATATGATATAGGATTTTGATTTATATTATATAAAATGCCGAAAAGTGGGAGTAATCTTCTGTGTTGGTACGTATGTAACATTATATATAATATATATTTAATTAATTTTAGAAAGGGAGGTTCTGTATATATATTATATATATAATATTTTTTTGTTTGTTTGTATACAAGAAAAATTTGATTATATTTTACTTAACTTCTAGTTTTTTTACTATTTTAATTATAATAATTATATATTACTTTTATTTTTTATCATTCCGACATGTTCAATGTCCAAAAAATGATCATTTCTTAATTAATAATAATAATAACATATTTTGTATTTATATATTAATTAATTTCATACGTTTTACACATTTATATGTAACCCGCGAAACCTATGTGTAACGTCGTGGCGTGTTACGCTCTATTATGATATTTGAAACATTTGAGACATTATAATATGAGAAGATTTTTTTATACTATGTTTCTTTTTCAGTTCCGGTTTCTTGTCTTCGTCCATAGAAGAGGTAAGAATTATTTATATATATAATACAATTATTTCGTTACTCCTTATAAGAAAAATATATTTCAAAAATTCTAAAAGATACAAAAGAAAGATAAACTTGTAACGGATAGAGTTAATTGGACAATTGTAAACTTTATTTTGGGAATGTCAGCACGTGTTGTGGAAGCTGCGACCGCTTCCTACAGGAAACCATCTATCCCACGATACATAGACAAATTTTACAAGAAAGAGACTTTTCGACGGCTGACGTTTTAAATAGTTGTTTTTTTTTTTTCTTTTAATAAAGATATTTTGAATTAGATCGCCTTAGGAGTTTATAGATTTTAGTGCTGTTTTTTTTTAATCGAAATTTTGACAAAAAAAAAATTTTTACGTTATTTTTCAACATAGCAAAACTTTTAAATTTTCTACCTATTTTCTCCGGAGATTACAAAAAAAATTGACTAAAAAATACAATGATAATATGAAGTTACGGAATTGGTACTTCACTGTTTACAAAAACCTGTGAATTTTATAAAAAAATCGTAAAATTTGAACTACAATTACAAAATATATGAAGTTGATAAAATTTTAAGTGATTTAAATCAAGAGATGAGAGAGAGGTGAGAGAGGGAGAAGTCGCCGGAAATACGTAGTTAATAATCAAATTAAAACAATTATTATTTTATTATTGATTGCTTAATTAATTTCTTATCAGCCTTATCTATCTTACATATTTGTAATATTACGAGTTATGGAATTTTTAAACACGTAAATAAATGTATTGAAATACTTCATTTCAACTAAAATGTGTATTATGAAGGCATTTTGGGGGGGTATCCCTACCATAAGGTGTTTTAGTAAGCAACCTCTTACTTTATAAACGAGATGAAACGAGATGAAAAGAGATGAGCTTCCATTTGATCTTAACGACGAAAAAAACATTTGCTTTGACTACTTTTTATATCAAAAAAATTGCTCGATTGAAATTGAAAATTGAAAAATAACTTTTAATCTCTTTCAATAAATCGTTTTAGCGAAATCATTTATTACAAAAATATCAATCATCAGAGACATGTAACATAAAAACATACACACATTAATAATATGATTGAGTGATTTGATTGAAAGTATATATACATATATATATGTGTGTGTATGTGTATATGCGCACGTCAGCATTCTGATCGCCCACGGATTCGGAAAACGAAAATAACATTTTTATATTAGTACCGCATTGTCGGCGAGTGTCAAGGGACACGTTTAGTGTTGGATGGATGTTAGTGAAATAAGTGTTCAGCGTTTAGTGATTGTGAGACATAGTGTTTGTGATACTCGTTATATAACTTTTTTTTTAATTAATCCTAAAATATATGATATTTATAGCACAAGATAAATAGATTTATTACAAAAAGAATCGGTAAAAAAATATTTACCTTTTAATTATTAATTTTTTTGTGGCTAAAAAATATATAATAATACAAAAAAATATTTTTAAATATTTATTTATTTTATCAATCAAAAATTAATTTAAAAATATTTTTCTTTTTTTCTAAACTTGAAATAAATTGTCGTTTAATAAAAAAAAATCAATATATCAGTGTAAAATTAATTTAAAAAAATATTATTATACTGAAAAATTCATAAAAAATCAATCAAATTTTGTTAAAATATTATAAAAAGTGTAAAATATTAAAAAAGCGTATTATAAATATCTATAGTATTGTCTGTTAGTTAATAACTTCTTTTCCTACGAGGTCTGAGAGCGACATTTTAAATACATCAACGCATGTGTATAGTATAAATCTTAAAATACCCAATTATACAAGCGGCTGAGTATTATACATACGGTATACAGCTTTATACTGTTGGTATTTGTAAATATGAATGCTATTCCCGTGTCAGGAAGACATTCGATGTTAAAACAAACATACAAAAAATGGGGTGGGCTTTGTATACATTATTTTTTTTCATTTATCGTACAAAACACGGTCGAGCCAGCCCGTATGCGAGCTGCAGTCGAGTCGAAGCAATTATGAAAAGCTTCTCGTCTCGTGGTTATAAAATAAACATTTGACAAAAGTCAGATGGGATTGTAGTTTTTTTTTATTTAATATTTTTGATGTCTTCTTATGAACTTACCTTTATAATATATATGTTGAATTTGTACACACAGCCTTAACACTAAACCTACCGACAATAATTGTATACCTGTTCCTACCGCACGCGATCAAATTGACCGGTAATTAAAAGTTATTTTTTTATATAACGCAGGTAATAATAGAAATAACTAAAAGTAAAGAGTGAAGACAATATTATATGCATATTCTAAGAATTGTGATGTAGTTTGATAACGATATTATAATGTTTAAAAATGTGTAAGTTTTACAAAAGTTTAGAAACGGTCAATTTGACCGGTACTTGGTAGGTTTAGTGTTAAATACCTCATTCTCCATCAAGAAAACAATTTATTATATTTTTTGCAAATTATTTCGTTTTGTATTTTCTAAACTAAAATTCAAACACATTTCATTAGACATAATTCTTTTCATGTCGGAAAATGACAATATATCATGACTGAAGTAACGAAATTTAAACTGCTATAACTCTTCGCACTCGACTTTGCTTGATATGTACGTAATATACATATTGTAGTGAAAAAAGTGCTGATTGTATTTATGTGTTATTTTTTATTATATAGTTTTTTGTATCCTTACTAATATTATAAATGGGAATGTAAGTTTGTTTGTTTGTTACGCTTTCACGCGAAAGCTACTCAACCGATCATTATGAAACTTTGTACACGTACTTTTGGAGGTATTTTTAACGGCTTTTTTTAAAATTTAGAATGATAAAAACATAGTTTGTCAATAGAACATAAAATGTAGCTACTTCAACGCTATGTAGCATTCCCCACTTGCGAGGGAACCCGCGGGTAGAAGCTAGTATTTTTATATTTTTAGTAGAATTATACGATGCAATTTTTCACTTGTTGCAATAAAAGTCACAACGAAGTTTCCCCCCCTCATTCTCTCTCTCTCTCTCACACACACACACACCCCAAGATGTTTAAAATATTTAATATGTGATAGCTCTGTCCCTAAACAATTATATCGACCTTGAGGTTATTCTGATGAACGCAAATGTTGCGTGACATTTAACACATCACGCACCAAACGTGAAAATTATTATTGCATTTTATGTTATGTATTTGTGAAAATATATATCTTGGCAATCTGCAACTCCAATCAATACTAGCTATGTCGCTCGACTCTGTCCGCTAAGACGACTAAACGGCCAACGACCTAAAGGTCGTTCAGACAAAAAATTGCTACCATTTTTGTGGTACTTTATGATAATATGGTATTTTATAATCTTAAATAACTGCCTGATCAGATGCCAAAATATTTTATTTAATACAAACAAAACAACAAACTCAGTTATTAATAGTATATATATATATATATATATATACGTAAAATATAACTTCATTATTGTTTTGTTTGTTAAATTGTTTAAACAATTGACGATTATCAGTCTATATATATAGTCAGGCAACACCGGGTGATACGACATGTTAATTACAAACATAGTCAGTTATAACAAATTATCAGTACATTAATAAAATGATATCCGCCCACGAAATAGTGAGCACTTAATTTGATAGTGGGCGTCGAGAACACGATGTCTTAAAATAAATTAAATCACAAAGTCTATAACCATCTTAATATAAAGCCGGCTTCATTATCACGCAAGCTGTGTCTTGTCTTAGGAAGCGTTTGAGTTTGACGTAGTGGAGTTTGGTTTGACGTAGTTTGACTCAAAATACTAAACTTCTTTGAAATTTAATGTCAAATGAATGGTATGAAGTGGTCTCTGATGGTAGCAGAAAGAAATGAAAATGGAAATTCCAATGATTATAATATACTCTTAAACACATGTTCCCAATCAGTATTTGCTAAATAACATTTATATAAATTTAATTTAAACAAATGAATAAATTAAATCGTAAAACCATATAAGAAATGGCATCCCGTATGTATTATTTTAGGGTTCTCTAAATCCTGGGGGCTAAAGGGACTGCAAAAACCTAAAATACACCTCACTTTTGTTTCACAGAAATATGTACAAGATTTGATATATATTATATTTATTACTGAATGACAGAAAAATAAATATTTTTATTAAGCTAAAATAATGTTTCTCTGCCAAAAGAAGCATTTCTTCTTCTTCATTAAAAAAATAAACTAATAAAATTATTACATTATAATAAATAATAAATCTATTTCCAAGATGTCTGTATCATCTGTTATTATTAAAGACGCGCTGTGGAACTATTAAATTATATTTAAACCGAATTGAAATATTCACCCACGACTGACTCGTGACATTTTACAAACACTAATATACATTATTATAATAAATGAGATTTAATATTATATATTATAATATATATATATATATTATATGTAATATATATGTAAAGATGAACATT
This sequence comes from Melinaea menophilus ssp. n. AW-2005, assembly GCA_918358695.1. Classification (NCBI taxonomy): domain Eukaryota; kingdom Metazoa; phylum Arthropoda; class Insecta; order Lepidoptera; family Nymphalidae; genus Melinaea; species Melinaea menophilus. The sequence continues at coordinate 11,265,498 of OU911039.1, read as the reverse complement.
TATACAGATATTAAGTTGAATTATTAACTAGTTAGATGATAAAAACACACATACATACATACATATATATGTACACACACAAATACATACATATGAATCATATTGTTATAAACGATTATTACATTTAAATTATTGAAAAAAACATTAACAAAGTTTAAATGAAACAATCTAAACAAATAAAATAGGAAATGACAATCAGTTCTGTAAATTAGTTGCCATGACTAATATAATAATAATATAACCCAAGTCTAGATTCCTAGAAGACTATCATAAATATATAATAGTATATAAAATAAAGTGTTGAGCGAGTGAGTGATAAGTGTTATCAAATGTTATCAACACTATGTCCATGTGGCTCACTTTGATAAAGACGTCTCGGTGGGGTCCCGACTGTTCACCGAAACCCCTACTCGTGAGTATCTTTATACAAGTAGGCACTTTTGAATCAATTATTACATTATAAGGTCAGTGTAGTCAGTCAGTAAGCTACCTTAGAATGATGCTCTGCTGGAGAGATGACCAGAAACTCAACAGTTGCTCTTTTTAAATGATATTTAACAATATTAGATGTATATTATAATATCAATACAAATGAGTCAACAACCTAAGTAACACATTTAGATCAACAAAAACACTTGAATGTTATAATAAGATTTATTTAATAATACACTTTTGATTATAGATTTAAAACTATGAAAAGGCCTTAGACCTTCTAAGATATCTTGTGGAACTTTATTACATATGTACACTCAAGCCCTTGAAGGCTTTGATAACTTCTTGAAGACGAAATTTAGGCGTTACAAGTTTACCTTTTTTTTTCTTGTATTTTGACAATTAGAAAAACCGGCATTACCGGAATATTATAATTCTGATATGAAATAAAATTTACCTTAAATTAACCCTTAATCTAAATTTATTGCATTTTCACAGCTGCAAGTAAGAAATTCTAGAACCGAATCAACGGAAGACGACAAACGAAGTGACGACAGCCGACCGCTCAGTCATGCCTCGGACTTCAGTCGAGACAATATATGTAAGAATATCACATTTATCACAGAAAATATTATCAATATATTTGTTTAGTAATTATTATTTGATTCAAACACACACACACACACATTAATATACGTGACGTTAACACGATCTGAGAATTTGTATTTTTGACATCATCAATAATAGGACTTGAACCTAGGACCTCTCTGAGGCCATCCCTATCGCTCTGTCAATTGCTGCTATCACGTCGGTAGTTATCTTGACGAATTAAAGTCATTTTATATATATCAAAATCCTCTAAACTTGCGTACCAAGTTAACTATCTTAAAATAGTCCTTACACACAATTTGATACACAATTTGATTCAATATTAATAAATATAAAAAAATATTTAATTAACTCCCCCCCCCCAACCCCAGTGTCCCTCAGCAACGCACCCCGCCGCAGTCGGCGAGGGGTCAGCGTCTCCGGGGAGTGGAGGCGTCCCCTCACGAGATACCTCCCCGTGGACAGAGACGACTTCGACCTTCGGACGCACGTGGAGTCCGCCGGTGAGTATACAAACAAACAAACTTACATACATACACAAATAGATATGGAAACATATAGCAGTTTTTATTGCATTTAATTAATGTTAACTTTATTGGTTATAAAACATTTATTGTACGATTTATCGATATTAAAAACACTATTATAATTTAACGATCCACTCGTCTTAACGACCAGACGAACTTGTGAATTATGAGTTTTTATTGAGATTTTCTTTTCTTGTTCTCATTTCAATGATTTTAGAATTTAATAAATGAAAACTACGATTGTCCGTTGCGTTGCGTTGCGTTGGTCGTGTTTTGTATACTATGTTTTTTATATATGTTGTATACACCACCAGGTCACCAGGTGGAGCTGTGTCCGTACGTGACAGTGAACTCCACCTCGTGCCGCGGGTACCTCCACAAGCTGGGTGCCAAATTCCACACCTGGTCCAAAAGGTTCAAAATACACCCTTTCTTTATATTTTTTATTTTTTTGTTCCGAAAAATTCATAAGTAGATAAAAATTCATCTCTTTCAATAATAAAAATAATATATATATATTTCTTTCTTTTAAATAAAAAAAATGATTTTCCGTAATATTTTTTGAGATACATATATATATATATATATATACATATATATATATATATATATATATATATATATATGTATCTCAAAAACTATTACAAAAAAAAATTATTATTATTATTATATATATATATATATATATATAATTTTTAATATTTTCTTCAGGTGGTTCGTTTTCGACAGAGAGTCAAAAACGTTTGTGTACTACTGGGACAAGAGCGAGAGGAAACCACGAGGGGGTGCCTACTTCCAAGTATATACATACATCATATTTACACTAACATTTGTGTGTTCGTACGTCCTAATCGATTTCTATCCTCAGGTCATAGAAGAAGTGTATCTGGACCACGGTAACACATCGAAGTCCCCGAATCCTCAGACGACATTCATAGTGAAGACCAAGCAGAGGAGGTACTACCTGATGGCACCTTCGGGGGAGGCGGCCAGGGTCTGGATTGACGTCATCTTCACGGGAGCACAGGGGTACACGGAGTACCTGGAGTAAACAAGTTTTGGAGATTTATCTGTGACTTGTTTTCGAACTACCCACACGTGGATTTTGTAATTATTTACCAAAATATTGCTTACCTGAACCACCATGTTTTGGAGGTCATTGTCGAGTAACAACCCATGTGAATGATTTTTGGGTAATGTAAGATTTTGTGACTAGTTTTCAAACCCTCACATGTTTTACCAAAATATTTCTTACCCTAATAATGTATGAAATTTTTACATTATGTGTATGTTAATCAAATCCAAAATTTTGGATTTTTTAAAGGATATAATTGTTGCTCGGTGAAATAAAATTCCTTGAATGTATGAAGATAATAATATAGATGTTTGTCCTTAATAATATTTATAATTATATAAAATATACATAAATATATATATATATACATAATATTTGTAAGTGAAAGCTTCCTATAAACAGTATTCTAAATTATAACAGACAATAAGTCAATATATTATTATAATATAGCAGCTATTTTGATATATATTGGTGCCTTGATGAAGACTGACGCCAAATTACAATATATAATAGTCATATTTAATATAATAATTGCATTAGAATTGCATTAAAATTGCAATATTGCGTTACCAGATTAAATACGGCAACTTTACATTGCCTCTGATATAATAATGTAAATATAATTTTGCTTGCTTTGTTTTAATGAAATCTCATTACTCTGTGACTTTTAATTCATATTATTTTTATATTAAGTGCATTTGCGGTTTGTTATACTGTAAGTACAAATCACTCCAGTGTAATTAATTATTACCAGCTAGAGTAAGGGCACGTTGAAACGGAATTAATAAATATATTAAACATGTTATTTGTTTTATTATACCTTCACTCTGATTGTGATTTTGTTCAGAAACTTTGAATCTATCGGTCTTTGTACGTTAATTTATATATAATTTATTTTGAGAAAATCCTATAAATTTAAATTTAGATTGACAAAGAATCAATCCTATTTTTTGAGCATTGTTTTATCTTCAACTAGCTGTGACTTATGTTGTTTATTAAATAAAATCGCCAGTTACTTATAAAATCAGCTAACTGATAGTGAAAACCCTGTAAAAATCGGTCCCGTCGTTCCAGAAATAAGCCTGACCAAGCAGACAAACAGAAAAATGTATTTCATATTTCACTAACGTTTATAGTTTCATATGCATTTAGGTAAAAGCTGTTAATTTGGAATTACAAACAGACACTTTTATTTATATAAATAGTACAGATACAAGCTTTACTGACAATAACTATTAGTGAAATCCACAAAAGTTTATTTTTTCTCGTATATCGCCTAAATTACAACCAACATAATTTTAAAAAAATCCTTTATTTCTTAACAACATTTAACAAAGAAAACACTTGTAGTGATTCAAAAATAAAAGCTAGCTATACACAGACTTGAGACAAAAATGTTGCTCTGCAATGTAGAATTATTGAAGAGCAACAATTTTGGTGAACATTATTATGCCTATATCGAATCGTTCAGTCGATATAGGCATTATGTATGCCTATATCGACTGATTTCTCTGACTTAATTTACATATGCTATTATTATTATTCACTAAATTATTTGTTAAATCATAAGAAGATGCCTATGTCACTCCTGAATAGTGTAGCTTTCTGTTAGGGAAGAATTTACGTGATCGGATTAGTACTTAGTATAGATGAATAGATATAAAATATAGATTATTAAAAATAGATTGACTTTTGGAAAGATTATCCCAGGTTTTTCAAAGTAACCGCAGGTTCCAAAATAACCAAAGACTGCGTATTTTATTTTTATTCTATATTTATATAAAATTTCAATAAATTTAATAACGTGTTTATAGCTATTTCAAACATTAATTGGCCGGTGAGATATTTGGGACGTAAAATGTATTAATAACCATTCAAAGAGTATATAATACAGATTATTTAATTATATCAATAAGCTACAACCCGCTCTTACACCATAACAAAAAAATCTTATTTGAAATTGACAACTCAGTGTTATGACTTATGTCACTCAACAACAAAGTACAAACTTATCGAACACATTCCAATATACAGAGATATAAGGAAATATTAAAAGGAAACTTTAAAACTTAACATTCATTTGCTCGCGAGCCCAAGTTTCAAACGGTTTTGTAACTAAAATATTCATCATGGACGGAATGAATAGAATCCGCAAAATTATAAAGAGCTGGTATATCAGATATTTAACATCGACTGAACTGTACATGGTTGAACCCTGGGAGAAAATCTTTATTCGTATCCTTTTTATTTTGTAATTCATATAATGAATTGGTATGTATGTATATGTCTATTATATTTAATACGTAAATAATCATTTCATTTTATTAATATAAAATGAACAGAACATTCCCCTTTAGGTGTTTTTTATATATTTATCTATGTTTTTTACAACCTGCAGTTTAAAATTTTTTTGCATTTTTAAGTGAATTATATAATTTTGGTCTTTAAGTAAATTTGCAATTAAGTCTGTATTTTCGAGTAATAACTGCAGCCCATACATAGTCGAGATCAATTTTATTAACTTCATTTTCAATAGAGATTACATTCAATTTATAGTTTTACAACTGCACATAACAATTATTTTTTAAATAATCTCTCCTAAATTGAGTACCAGATGTATTATTTGTGATTATATTTGCATTATTCTGGCACTTCAACAGCACAATCATAGTCAATGGGATTTCCCAGCTCCGATTTTCATCAAGTGTTGAAGAAATGAAATCCTAAATTATTGTTTTACATATTTTTGTTATTAAAGGATAAATAAGTTGTTTATTTTATTGTTGTATTTTCCAGTTACATAGCAGGAAGGAAATAAGTACAACTAATTAGCTCCACCATATTAAAATGTTGTTTTTCTAAATCTATCCTCTTGAGTATTTAATATATATTAATAGTAAAAATATAATCAACAAATATACTGTAACGCCAAACCAGCAGTTATCACCTCTCTGCAAGTGTAAAAATACATTTTACTATTAAGTTGCTTCATGTATCTTATCCATTGGCATTAAAATAGTTGTTAAAAAAAAAACAAGTATTTTATAACTATATGGAGAATTACAAGTAACAAAAAAACGAGTTTACAAAAAATAAGTTATAAATAAAACACTAGGATTTATAGCATTTTTTATTTGATGTTAAACTTTCAAGAAGCTGATACAATAACCATTTGTATAACGGAAAGATTCTGGTATTTTTAACGACATTTTCTTCAAATGCTCAACTCCATTACAAAACATACTTTTGGAGATATCTGTGCTGACAACAGTCGGGTCGGAGAGCCATGTTTCAACTTCATCGTTACACTCCATTTCAATTTTATACAAAATTTTAGTTAAAAAACTAGATTGCAGCACAATTTTATCACAATTTATTTGTTTCTCGCTATTCCTCAGTACTTGCAATTCTTTATCCATCACCCAAATTAACAAATATTGTTTTTTTGTTGCCGATACTGTACATTCCAAGACCATTTTACACAGCATGGTGTATTGTAGCCCCAGATTGAATTCACGAATTAAACATTCAATAGTGTATATAAAATCATCTGTACTTATGTTTTGAACGGTCGCGATATGCATGAAGGCATGCTGTTCGTTATTATTATGATTTATTTTTACATCAGAATTATATAATTTCACTGTGTCCTTATCTTTCAAACCTAACCAGGCTAAGCACCTGTTGCAGTGGTACACCGAGCGCTTTGAATTAAACATATTAACCTTTTCCGATAGTATTTTGATATTGACTACAAAGTGTGTTAGACGGTACAAAAAATCTAATTTATTCAGCTTTATCATATCCAATGTAGGTGTTTTTTCTTGGCTGTGACCGTGATTGTGTCCATGCCCGTGACAAAACCATTCCGACATATCCAAGTTAGACGTCGGCAATTCTAATATTCTATCAAATTTAACTAAATTATTTGATATCACGTTTGAACAGTTCCCACACACAATATTAACTTCCTCATTTGTTTCCAGATTAATTTTTAATTTATTTATTTTCATTTCCGTATTCTCCATTGGACTTAGGAACTCGGAGTAAAAGTTCCCACCATTTTTTGGTTCTGTTAAAATTCTAAAAGATATAGTGTTCTTTTCAATTTTAAGGCAGGACATGGAATTTGGTATAATGTAACAAAAATCATGTATGGGTATTGCACATGTGATATCCGAGTCATCTTCGGAACAATCGGAGAGACTTTCAATTGACGACAGACTGTCTCTTCTTTTGCGTTCATTATCATAATAATTAAGTAGAATGCAATTTGATTGTATATTTATCTTTAAATTACAATCCTTTTTAAAATCAACGTTAGTCGTTATATACACATTGCAGCTTCTCAAACGAGAACGTAGCTCCATAAAAATATTCCTCACCAACATCTTGCTTATTCAATGAATAAACCAATAATTTGATTAATTAACTTATTTATCGATGAGTTCATCCAATTTAATTTTCTTGATGTAACCATTAGTTTCGTAAACATTGAAAAGTGTGTCCATTTCACGTAATGTAAATGGTAAAGCTGCTTTTTTATAAAAATCATTCATCATTTCAATATTATCAATGACTGTGTCGAGTAAATGTGATTTTTCTGCATAAATGCCGGGAGCCTCGTGACGTAAGTATGTGAAGTGGATATGCAAATGGTAGAAGGAAGGCTGGTAATGTAAGTAAATCCGTAGTTGACTGCCAACAACTTTATACTTGTCAAAGATAGCTTTCTGAAACAGAATCGTTATAGTTTTATTGACAGAAAACATCAAAAATATTTTGTCCTGGATATAGAAGATAACTTAAGGAAGACAAACATTTAAAATCAATCAAATGTTAATATTAAAATACTAGGTAAACAGGTTTTTAATAAAATAAATTGTAATATAAATTGTAAATTCTCACGACAATTACCTTTCCTTCGTCTCTAATTCTCTTCAATAATGATAAATGACTTGCATCCAAATCCCTCAGAGACTTGATATTTCTCTGCCTCACAATAGCAAGTAAATACAAAGTTTCTTTGGTCAGACCGTCCCACTTGAGGTCAGGAACGAGAACAAAACCTTCTTTCTCACACTTATTGTTGTGAACTATTCTGTCTTGCTCGCTCTTGCCTTCCAATATGTTGTATACCCACTGTAGAAATAAAACCTCTTTTTTTATAATGCTCAATGCTGAACACTGGTAACATATGAATTTATAAAAATTTAAATGTGTACCTGTAAGTTAAACTGTTCCTTTTCAATATGTGGCAATGTAAACTTATTGTAGCATTCAGGTGTCTCTAATATTAAGTGCACTTCCTGCTGACTGAACTTGGCGATATGTTTGTCCGTAGCTGGATATATTACTGTTGTTTTTACACCTAAAAATAAATTACTTACTTAATATACATTCATATTAAATGTCTAGGTTAATATAAAAATTATTAGAATTAATATTTTTTTTGCAACAGCTGTTACTATGTCAGATATGAAAAATACATTTCAAAAACTTGTAATTTTAGTGCAATTACGTGACAAAATAGAAAAAGAGTAGTTATTAGTTAGTAGATGACTAAAATAAAAAATGCAATTACGAGGTAAGTGCCAAAACTAATCACTTCGGAAAGTCTTATAACTTCAATATATTTTTCACGTATGGTTATCTCCATAATTTAATATTAATTAATTCTTGTGATATTACGTACAAAAAACCAGAAAACACATGAATGTCACGAACTTGACACGTGAAATTCGTTAATAGAAGATAAAAATAACTTAATCTGTTCACCACGACTGACTAATTCTGCGAAAACCTTGGATATTGAAAGTGAATTGGAGGTACAATGACTGTTGCGAATTACATACCATTAATTTCTGGTCTCGGAAAACACTCGAAATTGCCGTAAATATCGTTCTGGAAAAATGTTCTTAGTTCGTTTTCTTCAGAGAAGTAACCCTTATTGTCTAGATCCTCGTCTTTGAAAGCATTTTTTTCTAATATCACTAACGCCACACCACTTTTGTTTCTAATATTTCCTAGTATGCAAACTGTTTTTCTATTAGTATTGTTGTTTAAAACCTTGCTTGGGATAAAATCTTTTAATTTTAATGATGTTTCTGTTACACCGTTATCATTTTGTTCATCTATTTTAATTTTCTTTGCGCAAGACGGCTCAGTAGAATCGCTTTGGCATTTACCGTCGGACATTTTGTGATGATGTTGCCTCAATCAAAAATATATAGTTTAACTGGTAAATAGTGTTGCCATATGAAATTCTTAAAATTGTTTATTAATTAAAAAAGAAAGATACATTGAGATACACACATTAGAAATAACGAAATAACTCGTTCGTCAATAGTAAGAGCCTTTAACTTTTTGTACACAGCAGTAGAATGAAATAATGTCAACTTGTTATAAATATTATCGTGATATTCCACTAGAGCTTTGCAATTTGCAATATAGATCAAAAATTAAAAAAAAAAACGTTTCTTAAATTAAAAAATAATAAAAGCCATAAACAAAATAAAGGATTATAACTATTAAATTTATAAAGTTAGCATTAGTGATTTTTAACTGCATTATTTAGTGTTCAAATGAGGGAAAACTGAAATAAATACGTTTTTCATTCGAATTCTCTTTAGTGAGAGAAAAGTAAATCTTACTATTTCGACTATTAACTGCATCATAGTTGCTTCGTCGAAAAGAAAAGTTTCTTGACAAGTTTATAAAATTCTAAGTAAGCTTATTGTCGTTTAAAGAACTATTAAAATGAAAACTGACAATATATTTATTTAGTTTAAAATCTTTAAATAAGTAAACATTGCTAATTTAAACATTGACATGCCATCTTCTTGCGAATGAAGCTTCTTTTAAGAATTAAAATGATTCACGAAGGTCGATGACTGCAGGATATTTATTATGGTCTTTCTCCAAAGTCCTATGAATGGACCACTTTATTTAATTCACCGACAATACAATCCGTCACCGACGAACGACACAATTGACAGTAAATGAGATATGATAATCATGGACTGAGCCAAGGATAGAACACGCCAGGATGTTTTTACTTAGTAAATCAAGAAAACAGTAATTAGATAATTCAGGAGATCACAGTCAATAAGCGATCATCTGCTGGCGATATTTTTTTTTTGATTGATTGATTGATTGATTGTAAGTTGGAGTTCGTTCATTAATCACGTGAGGTCAACAAGAAAAGAACTTGTGATCAAAACATTTGTATTATTTCGTCATGTCCCTCCTTCCGTCTGTCAGCATTTAGTCCAGAAACTTTCAGTATTAGAAAGCTGTAATTCGCACAAACATACATGTTAGCCACCCCAACGAAGTAGTTGAATAAATTTTTGAATACTTTCTTTTAGGGTAGCTCCTCTAAAATATTTTTTTTGTTTGATTCAATTGTCCCCACCACCCCCCCTCACACACAGAAAAGTGGTTGATTTTGGAGGTGTCAAAAAATATACAGTATTAGTAGAAATAACGAATTTAAAAGGGTAAATAATTTTAAAGTAGGCTTTACAAGCCTATGAGTTCCACTAACCATATTTATTATTACCTGCTTATATCAAAACACTGGTTTAATCTTAGAAGATAGATCAAAATAATGCATTATAGAATTGTATATCATAATATCTTCCCAAAGTACCAAATGACGTCTATGGAAAGCCCCCAGTAACTATTTCTTATCTTTTATACAAACATAAAAGATAATGAGTTGTTTAAGAAGCATTTTTAAATAATTTATATGTATATTCCTATATATGTCTCTATATTCCTTATCTAAATAAATTAGTTAAGTGTGTTATATATTGAATTAATTTATCATTTATAGTATTTAAATTAGTATTTTGGAGGTTTTTGTGTTCGTGTGTAATAATAGCTCTTGTATAATTTTTGGAGATTTAACGAAAACTATCTTTGTAATATTGTTGTAATCAAATTACTACATGATGATATTTTTATTACCTCTTGCTTCTATATACGTTGATACCCAGATACCATTTTTACCAACTTTCTATGTTAAAAAAAATTATACAACCCAAGTTGTTGTATAATTTTTTTTTCAGTTACCATCGTCCTATATTGTTTTTAGAGTTAACGTTAACCTTTTAGATAAATATTAATAATTATAAATAGTCATCCATTATAACCAACCACGGAACCCTACCTTGCACGTGGCCCGACACACTTGAGTGATTACAAAATTTACATATATTTCAATTCTTTAAGATATCTGCGCAAACTCTCAAATTTAATTGAAAATTAAATGTACGAATACTATGTAGTTAGAAACTATTTCTCTCTACAGATTACTATAAGGTTTAAAAATTAAGAAACTTGAAACACAAAACATATTTAAAACCAAACCAAATAAATATTCCCGCTCGAGGCACTGATAATAAATAGAAACTCATTTAAGGCAGTGAGTTTGTATTTTATGGATCATTCAAAACAAATCTTTTGATAAAATCTAATAAACGGATTGATTAAGTTGTTTATTTAAAATGGATGTTCAGTTTATGATAATATTCTATTGTATTTTTGACAGCTACATTAATATTAATGGCGGACACCTTTTCTTTATGGTTTAAACTTCAAAGTTTAAAAAGAAATAAATATTATGACTGTGTCTATTTCTTTTATGTATCATTCATAATTAAATTATTATTTGTAATAAGAGATTAAAAAATATATTAAAATAAATAGAGACGTGTAATGTAATTTTAGATACTTTTACGTAAACATGTGTTTGTTTTTTTTTTAATAATCGTTAAACGAAGAACAGATAAGAAACAGTATTACTGTAAGGTAATTAACACATCTTTAAATATCATAAATACTTGATACAGAGTAGGTTGTTTTCATAAAAAAAAACTTTATAACAGACACATTAGACGCGAGTCATTCAGTTTTATATTTCAATGATTATAGAAAATTTTAGTTCGTTCAAGTTATTTATCGATTAAACCATACAAAAATAAATTGTTTTTAATAATTAAGACATTTTATTGTTTCTATCTATTATGAAACATGCCTATACTAAATCTTTTTTGTGGGGTATTTTTTATATAGGGGTTTATTATTATTTTTAAATAGTAATTTATTCTAAAATTTATAGTTTATATAAATATAGAATATATTGTGTGTCCAACAAAGCTCGAGGCTAGGTATTTTTTGTGTTTTGACTTTTTATTATACGGTTTTAAGTCTAACAAAGTTAATTACTTTGTAATTTATTTATTACAAATAAATTTTTATCAAATATTTTGGGAGACAATAAATTTTAAAATGTTTAAACTTAAAAAAATTGTCAAAACAAACTTTTATTACGATAGATCATTTTAATAAATACGACAAAAAACTTCATGCAAGAAAACTTTGCCTTCATGACTCCAACAGTTCGTGGACTCGAAGATGTAACAGACAGACAATGTGATATTCTAATTAAATGCAAGGGGAAGTGTCTGTAAGCGACATGTGATATCAAATGACTAATCTTACTCAAAACGACTTCACAAAAGGTGAATCAATTAATTGACAGGATGACATAAAGATGGCGACACACCCAGAATCTCACCTATTTTTTAATCTATTTTTTTATAGCAAGATTAGTGTAGCATTATTTAAAAAATATTATAGCAATAATATCGTAATAATAATAATAATCTCTGTATTTTTCAAATAAAAAGAAAGAATTTTACTACCATTTTTCTTCATCTATAGGATTGTTTGGATCTGTGTAGCACAAAAATACTAAATATTTGTTGATTATAATATTTATGATATATTAAACATGTTAATTGTAAATATTTTTATCCCAAACGCTCCCAGTGTATCCCCGGGACTGGGACTCATTGGTCGTGCTCTTGCGCAGACGCATCGTGTTCTTTGAGCGCGGATCACATTAATAATAACAGAGGACATTTTGAATATATAATATTATATATACATAATATTTTTTTTTATAAAAAAATTAATATAACTGTGCGCTGATTGAAATTAATAAAATGATGTTATTAAAAATTATATATTTAATATATTTAAATTTAGTTTTGTGTGACAAAGTGTTTAAAAGTGTACCGGTTATCGTTAAAACATACGAAAATGATACCGTGCTGTTACCTTGCTATGTTAATGACGGAGGTTTGTTTATTATATATTAATGATAAATGTATGTCTGTTTGTAACATGTACATATCCTGTTCAGGGTTGCGTTATTTTGAGTTAAGTTTTGAGTTTAAGTTGTAAAGCCATACTATATTTTAGGTAAGTTTTTCAAACAGTAATAATAGGAATAAGGGACCTCCAAAATATATATCCGATTAATCTAACAATCTTATTCAGGAGCATTCAATGACATAATGCGTTCGAGCGACTTTTGAGCACGTTTAGTAGTTTTTAGTGTTTTGAAATTGTGACATACAATATATTAATTTAATGTATAATGCACAAAATTAATACAGGATTATTTGTAAAGCAGTTTTCTGAATATCTTTTTTTTAAGTTGATTTTTTGGTTTACCAAAAAATAAAAATTTTAGATGTTTTATTTAAAACACAATAAAAATATTATATGTATGTAAAGATAATTGTTAAAAATATAGTTTCTTTTTACTATATTTTAATAAGTTAACTGTTAATATTCATAGACTAAATTCTCAACTATACAAATAGTAACATAATCAGAGGCATTGCATGGCTCCAGAACACACTGAAGAATTTTAAATAAATTTAATATGACTCTGGACTGATTTTGATGCAACTTTATGTAATCTACTTATAATTTGAGACTTCATAGCTTTCATTGTAGATTCACTTTATACTTTTCACATAATAAAAACAGTTTGGTATAAAAAAAAATGTCTAAATGTCTATGTCTAAATAAGTATTTTACTAATATAATAGCGTTTATAAAATTTGTTATAATACAACTCTCTCACAGTAATCATGTTATTTCTCTAACATATAATCTTTTTTGTTTAGTTTAACAAAAACAATTTACTAAATTACCACCCACTTGTGTGGTTTAAACACACGTCTGAACCACTTGTTATAAGTGTAATAACATCTTAAAAAAATACATTATAAAGACTATTAATGTTCATAGAGAAACTTAATTTATTTTATATATATATGTGTTTGTTTATTTGTTTACATCTTAACTTAACCAATTATTATAATTTTTAAAAAAGGTACATATTTTTAATTAATATTTCACTCTATAGTAACAAAACGGACAAAGCCGCTGGCAAAACCTAGTCTCACCCAGCTTTGTTTTTAAGGCTTTCATTATTCAATAATTATATTTTATAATCAGCCCTAATTTAAACAATAATTATTAAATACAATAATTGTTTTATATATATATATTATACAGATTTTATTATACACAACCTCAGTTAGTATACACCCAAACAGTTTTACGATACTAATATATAATATAGTTTATTATAGACTATAAGATATGAAGTCATGAGAACTTAGAGCTCTTTTATCGTTTATTAAATTGTAATTGGAGTGTTATTAGTTACCCACTTGCGATAAAAAAAACATATTTAAATATATTATATGTATGTTTATAATATATATATATATAAATCAAATAAGAAGTGACTGTAACTGACGAGTTTTTTTTTAACCGTCATATAAAAGTTGAAATTGATAATATTTAACAAAATCATGGGTAATTAAGTAGTTATATTTTAGTTAAGTGAAATTAATTTGATAATTTGAAGTCATTCAAGAAACTTTTGCCATCATTGCCTTGGTGTTATATAAAATGTTAAAAATATAACACCAAATATGTATTTGACAACACATTGTTAACAGTCAACGCCAAACGTAACGCAAATTTGAAATAACAATAATGCCATGTCCGTGAATTAACCGACAAAGGAACAAAAGACTAATTTTTATGGTCGCGGTTAAACCGTGACAAGATACGATGGATGCGGTATATTAAAAATATGATATTTAAAGAAAGAAATATATATATGAATTGTATTTCTATTATTCGTATTAAGTACAGTAATCCCCTATAACGCGTTTTCATATAACGCAATTTCTGTCCCTCGTATAACAAGTGTTTTCCCCCATATAATTTACTATTTCCCGTTTTTCTATACTATGAAATTTATAATTATTTTTTACAATTCATAAATAGTTTTGCTTACCTTTGTACATTATGTTATAAAAATAAATAAAATTAAGTAAAAATTTAATTTAATTAAATTCTTTCTTAATATTCCCTTTAAACCGCCTTTAACGAGAAAAGTTAAACGCGAACTATTTGTACATAACGCGTTATACGATCATATGAGCGCGTTATACAAGAATATTCCTACAACGCGATTTCCTGTAACGCGGAACGAATCTACCTTGTTATAGGGATAACTGTTTATCTAAACCAACAATTTCATCTATAAGCTTTTCTTAACGTTCTGCTTTATTTTGAAAGATGCTTCTTATAGTATATGTTAATGCTGTTAATTTATTTAATAGCAGCAATAAAATATATTACATGGTAGGCGAGTCCACATCCACGTCGTTTGAATGGAAATTATCTTAAGTTTAACTTTGTAATAGTATTGCCCATAATCAAATAGAATGATTAAATCAGACCAATCTTCTTAATTTATTTAAATTATATCATAATTAAACATTTATATGGATACTACTTATTTATTACGCTTTTACTAATTTACTAGCCTTTACCCACGACTTTTCTCGCGTTGTATATAAAGTTATTGCTGGCTTATATAACACTACAATAAACATATGCTATTGAGACAGTTTTTGTACTTCAATAGTTTTTGCGGATGCGATGATAGATATTTTATGTAAATTTGCTACGCCTTGCTTTTATTGTAGTTTTAGGGATCCTTACGGAGTCCTGTGATTATTATTTTCCTTATATGGATCAGTGATAATTTAACATTAAAAAGGTGAAAGAATATATGAAATCGGTAAAGTATTTTTTGAATCAATTTATAATATTATTTATTAATCTTATAAAATGCCACCTCCATTGAATTGCCGTCAATGTATTGACGGTGGACAGGAAGAGAGCATAGATTTGAATCTTTGTGTATCAATTGTGGCCCCTACCACTACAGCTAACACACACACACACACACACACATACACACACACACGCACACACACATATACACACGACTAATAAATTTATATTTCTTGTAACACTTCCTTATGTTATAAAGCTGATGAAGTAGAAAATTTTATCCCTAAAATCGACCTTATAAAATTGAGATACCAAATGTAAAAAAATAAATAAGTTTAGTTCAGCTTTATTTCAAGTGTAAATATTTTTAATATATTATATAGTTATATAGATAGATATAAGATCTATATATATAACATCTTATCTTAATTAAGCAAAATCTGTAAACACATTAATACATTTTGAAAATGAAAACAATGATCACAACAAAGAAATAAACTGAGTTGATCTGAGTTTGTTGTGTGGTTCTTCGCAGAGCGGGGCGCGTTTAGAACGCACGTAGCCTTTATTTAAGAGTGTTTACTGTGTTTTGATCACTGGTATTGATCAAAATGGAAAATATATAAATAAATATAATAAAGAAGTTACTTTGATGTTGATTAATGCTTAAGTCATGACAGGAAACATAATATGTATAATTCCAGACGGAGAGCTCAGAGTGCGCTGGTACAAAGATTCTATGCTGCTCGGTGACAGCGCTGACCCAAACCACCTGCTGCCTCTGAGGACTCGCATGCACGCCAACTACAGCCTGCAGGTGGACGGCCTGGTCGGCGAGGATAGCGCAGACTACACCTGTGAGGTCAGCGTTGTAATAACTTTACGTAAGCTTAAAAGACAATTCTTGTTTCCGAAACATTTTTAAAGGCTGTTCTACCTTCCATTTCCTTTTGCTTGCCTGGATTTCAAGTCATTAGAAATGATAGAATTAACAAAGGTGGGGGTGGCGTTGCAATTTATGTATGCAGTCATCTTGCTTACAGGATAATAAATAAGTCACCATAACCATATAATGAATCCTTTGAACATCTCTAACTTCTTCTTGGTGTTGTCTATCGACCGTCTCTCCACATAAATTAATTCGATGCACTTGAAGAGCTTCTTGCGAGTTCCTTTTGTGAACGGAACAATAATTATGGGAGATTTTAATATTTGTTTATTAAAAGATAATTAACTCACAAAACGGCTGAAATATATTGTCAACAAGTGTAATCTTAATATTCTTGATACTGGAGCCACACACTTTTTCCCAAATTGCACTCCGTCCCTTTTAGATATTATGATTGTTTCTTCAATGAATGTAAGTACTCATGATCAATTACCAGCTGACGCCTTTTCTCGCCATGACCTGGTTTTTCTTTCATACAAAATTCGTCCGCCTAAAATTAAACCAACCGTACTACTACGACGCTCTTTTAAATATGTTGATAAAGACAGCTTTAACAAAGTTTTAAACAGTGCTGGAACTTGGTGATAAGTTTAATATCTTACGTACAACTAACATTAAACATAGAAATGGTTCAATTGACGTATTTCACTAAACGGAAGCGAACTCAGAATGAATTTAAATGAGAGGTTTAATAATAATAGCTAGTTAACTTTTACGTAGAAATAAATGAAACAAGAATAGCAGTTAACGTGTATGAGTAATCATTTGTATTTTAAGAATAAGTCCTTTATAATAAAGACCGCAGCATCCTCAATGTCATATTATTTAGATCGTTATCTTAAACCGACTATTCTGTTATTTGACACATGTACATATCACTTTAGTGTATATTTATACATATAAAAAAAATTGAAGAATTGAAAAATTGTATATACGGTATTATATTAAAAAAAACTTTTTATAAAAATGTTGTCTGTCTTTTTGTTCCGGCTAATCTCTGATACGGCTGGACCGATTTTAACAGGACTTCCACTGACGGATAGCTAACATCATAAGGAGTACTTAGGCTACTTTTAATTTAAAAACCATATTAATCGTGAACGCAGTCGTGGGCACAGCTAGTGTTTTATCAACTTTTCTAAGTTTTTGGATTATGTCTTTCCTAACATCGAATAAATCAATCGCTCCAGGCGCCAGGAGTTAACGGGACAGTTGATAAAGACAAAAAATATATCTTCATATATGTGATATATTATACATCCAATAATAAACTAGGGTTCTTTACTTAAAGCATTAGGTACACGACACAAGACTAGCTCTTCCCCGCGACTCTGTTCGTCATTAGAGAATTTACACAAAACAACTGATTGAAACCAAAAAAAGGCATATATTTTACTTTATTTTTATATTACTTATGCTAATATTATAAGACTCGTCAAGAATTAATGTGTACAAATCTAAATCTACATAAAGAGACAAATAAGTACAAAATACAAACTAATAACCTGTACTAATAAAATGTAATGTAATATATCCTTAAATTAAAACGGTACCTACTATGAAAAAGACTTTTAAATTCAGATAGTTCCATAGATTAACTACAAGTTCCATAAAAGTTCCATAGATCTTTAAAAAAAGATAGTAAAAAAATCGATGTCAGTTTGATTACAAATATACGATTAAATAATGTTTTCAATGAAGCATTTTACGGTAAATTATATAATAATTCAGTTTCATATATAGTTGTAAACATTTCTATTAAGCTACTTGTAAAGAGTTAACTGCGATAGTTTTTTTGGGTTATTAATTCCAGCGGAGTTCTTTAGATCTTAAATGGTATAATTTGATAATAGTGATGTTACAATAATACACTATACAATGTATTTAATTTTATTTATAATTGTTAAATAAAATAAGTTATTTATTTTAATGTTTATGTAACATATACAATTTTAACAAATATTTACTTTGTTTATAGAAAATAAGAAAAAAACTGAAAAAGTAGTGTTGAGAGAGATCTATATATTTATAACTTTTGACGAATTTCGATTAATAAAAAATATATAAAGAAACTTTCTTCTAGGTTTATGAATTTAATGGAGTAGTGAGGAATGTTCATAATTAAAAAGCCTGTAAATAGCAGTAGTTTTAGTAGTCATAGTCATAGTAGTACCGAGTGTCCCAACCCTAGTACGTGTACCAATTACACAATCAACCAATTCTCCAAGTGTTTCGCGATCAGCCCGTATCCAACGTGATTAATTTTATTGTTACAATTAACTATCAATTAAAACTATTTCTGTTTTGTTGTTTTAAATTCAAGTAAAATCTGTTGAGTTGTTTTAGGTTAAAAATCTTGCTTTTTTATATATAATAAAAATTTATATCTGTAACAAATTGTTAGCGTTTTAAATTTATTTATTTAAATTTACAAAAGTAAAAAGTTAATGTTTGTTGAGAAGTTCTGTATTCGAGAGACAGAACCGCGGTCCACAGCTAGTAGTAAATAATAATCATTTTGCTGTTATAAATTAAACAGTGACAGATTTTTTATAAATAATACAAATTTGAAACAAAATATATATTTTATTTAATAAAGTATTACATACATTAAATTAGTAAAAAAAACATTCTTTACCTCAGTAATGTCAAATACATAATTTGACAGAAAGATTATTTTGTGAAATAAAAACGTCTGTGAGTTCATTGACCTTTAATGAATTTAAAAAGTTAAAAAAAAAACAAACTTACGATCACAATACGTTAAGTATAACAACTTAATGAGTCTGCATCCGTGTTTCAGTCAAAGGAAGGCGGCAGTTTAGCCCTTCAGTCGAATTAATTAAACCCTTCGGCCATTTGTAATTACTTATTAGGAAGTCCGACCAATAATCATAAATACAAGAACGATATGAACTATATTAAATGTATTAAATGTTGTCTTTATAAATTATGGTGTTTTTTATTATATTTATACGTTCAAAAATGTTTTTGTCTGTTTGTTTATAGTAATGTCGTTCAGAATTGTTCGAGCTAATAAGCTGAAAAATTTGAACATATTTTTTTTAGCTGATGCAGCACATTTAAAAATATGTTTTTTTAGATAAGTATTTAGAAATGATTTAAAATAATAATTAAAATCATTTATAAATATTTACTGTAGCTGATAAAATATGAGGGTATTTTTTATATTTTTAAATAGTAATTCTATAACAGCTTACTAACAAAATTATTTACTTATATAAAAATGTAGTTAAAAATAAATACTTAATGACTTTGTTTTTTGGAGGTGGTATTAATAAATATCTTCTCAGGTCGTCCGTCCGGAGCCCTGGGGTCCCGTAAGACAGACACACTCTATAGAAGTTCAGTGTAAGTTTTAACATATGTAATTATGTTTCAGCATTTTACCGGAGATTAACAACAGTTCAAAAAATTTTGAGAAAGCTAATAAAATAATTTTAATAATAGTATTACCTGTATGGGCATGTTATGAGGAGAGATGAAAGGCATGTGACCAAAAGAGTGCTGGGTATGGTAGTGGAGAGATGGACAGGTAGAGGACGGCCGAAGAAAAGATGGATGAATTGCGTGAAAGACGATATGGAGAAGAAGGGAGTGTGTACAGAGATGACGAGTAACAGGAAAGTATGGAAGGAAAAAGCATACTGCACCGACCCCAAAAACGGGATAAGGGCAGGAAGATGATGAATAGTATTAACCCGTTATGTTGGCGGTATATTTGTAACTCGATTTATTTATATTTAGTAGTTTTGAGTAAAAGTTTGAAAATTGCGATATTAATAATTCATATTAAACATGATTCTACTACCAAATAATACAAAAATCAAGTTACACCTAAAATCTGATCACTGACAGATTAATTATCAATATTCAAAAGTATTGGTAGCAAAGTCACAAACCTCATATTGGTATTCAATTTAATGTTAATGTAAGATTTTTAACCGTTTCGTTATAGAGCGACGTGCTATTAAAAATGTAATCAAGTTTTGATCATATTTGTACTAATTCCATTATGATTGAGCAGTAAGTAGGTACAGTAAAAACTAAGAGAGATCTCTTCTTTCAGATGCTCCCACAGTGAAAACAGTTCCTGAAGATGGATTCTTGGAAGTCAAGAAGGGTGACTACGTGGACATCGGCTGCGAGACGACCGGCACTCCCGCCCCTATTGTTAATTGGAGGAAAAATGTAATTTTATCATAATTATCACAGATTTTTGCGGTTTTATTCAATATTTACTTTATTATACTTTATCATGTGTAACATGATAACAAGTTTGGTAAATAAGAATTATGTTTTGTCGCTATTTACAATAGTCATAAAAAATCCATATTCTATCTGTTTAAGGGGGAATCCATGGCGTTATTGGAGCACAGGTCGCGAATTCGATTCCGTGCTGAGCATCGTCTGCTGGCAGGGGTGTACGAGTGTACAGCCACCAACGGAGTCGGTGACCCCGTGCGGGCCTCGATCACTGTTATTATACAAGGTAATTCACTTAAGAAGTATACATCGAAAATTCTTATTCAGAATAAAGTATCACTTCCCACAAGCTTCTAACTATTATGCTTTCAATGTCAAAATTCTTCTATTGTTTCGTATTATATCCAACAGATGCTCCAGTAGTGTCAACGTCTCGTAGTTTCGTGCATACAGCGATAGGGCTCCGCGCCGTGATGGCCGCCATCTTAGAGTTCGCAGCACCACCAGCTCGCACCGCCTGGTACAGGGATGGACGACCTGTGCGCACTGACGACAGGTGAGGGACACAAATAAGTAAACAAGGACAAGATAATTACTTCTTAAACTTCAGAAGAAGACACATTTCGAGCAGCTTATTAGCTTTCCAGAAAATCTATTCTAGTACCAGTTTATTTGGTGTTGGACCTTTATGACTCCCGACTAAGAAGTTGATGGCCCAGGTTATATTTGCCTACCCGGCGGCATAAAAGATTATATTATTTTAACGGCTATTATACAATTTACACTAACTCGGTACTTTGGACAAGGGCAGGATTACACATATCAATCAATCAATTCTTTATAGAGAGGAAAGCACACCAAGTCGTGTGCCCCCAGGACTTTACTCTCTTCCCTATTCTGCCCATCCCAAATAATTAAGTTTAGGGCTCTTTGCGGATGATACCATTTGTACAACCGATAAATATCTCTAAAACATCCTTCGAAACCTATAAATGACATACGAGTAACATACCCTCAGGGGATGGTTGCAATAAACCCTGAGAGAGTTCCAAAGGATCAGTCATATTTATAGACGGTTAATAGATACTCCTTGAATCTATTAGAAAGATGTGTTCTAGATTATTTATTTATTTTTATTTATATATAGCTTTTCCACTTTGAATCATTATCAGTGATCACTTGTGTACGTCAAAATGGAAGTGTCAGGAGGGCCTATTTCGATATCAGATTTATCGTAATATGCCCTTCTGTAAAAGCACTTTCCAACTTAAAGCTATGAAGGTTCTGTTGTTAGGATGTTTCTGTTAAAGCTATGAAGGTTCGAAACGATTATAATAAAATAGTCAGACACGGAAACTTTCTATCTTTTTGCACGTCTTGATTCTTTATTATTAGAAATGAGATTAAATCTGTAAGGACAAAGCCTATTTACTTTAAATTAGAATCTACACCAAGTTCATCTTAGCTCTTTCGAATCTGAAGATCTCAGAAACTTTACAATGTATACGCGGTATAAATATCACTGCAATCTTGATGCTGTAATGTGTCTTAAATCTACAATGAATAAAAAAAATTTACTGCCTTTTCAGAAACTTTTTAATTGATTTTCAGACCATCTAAACGCATTGCTTGTGGATGTAACTTGATAAATTCCTTGATAAAGCTCAAATCGATTATAATCTATACACATGCCAAATCCGACTACAACAGACGGTCAGAGAAAATACACAAAAATAACATACACTTCTTTGAAGTCACCGTAATTATGAACGTCGATTCGGAGTTACAAACATTATACCAAATATATATTTATTCCCTATAAGAATTAATGTAATATCTGTTAAACATTATTTATATTGCGGATTCGATCAGCTAGACTGACTCCGCATATTCTGCGAAGAGATCGCATCTCCACAGCATTCATCTTTCTTACATTCTTCTTCTGTGTTACCCACGTTTGGCTGCCGTATAACAGTGTCGGTAGCAAAACTGCATTGAGTACAGCCAAACGTGCAGCTATACTGACGTTTTGCCGTCTCAACAATGCAGTCAAAGCACCATTGACTCTGTTACCAGCAGCAATACGCCTTTCCACATCCATTTCGTATCTTCCGTCTCTGCTAAACATACTTCCCAAATATACCACTTCATTCACTTGTTCTATTATCTTATCATTCACGTTGATCTTACATTCTGTTCTTTCTTCATTTCTTTCAAATATCAGAACCTTCGTCTTATCTACATTCAGGTTAAGACCATTAATTTCACACCCATCTTTCAGAGTGGTGACCAATGCCTGCAAATTGCATTCTGATGATGCAATGAGCACTGCATCATCTGCATATAGTAAGCAATTGACCTTAAGGTCACCTACTTTCACTCCCATGTCACTATCTTTCACTCCTTGGAGACAACTATCCAAATACAAATTGAACAACCAAGCTGACATAGCGCAACCTTGCTTAACACCCGATTGGATGTCAAACCAGGGCGACATGCCAGCTCCTACTCGCACACAGGCTGAGTGATCTCGGTAAAGAGACCTTACAGCCTGTAGCAAGGGTCCGTTCACATTGTATCGGGGCAGTATCTCCCATAACTTCTTTCTTACAACCCTGTCAAACGCCTTTTCCAAATCCACAAAAGCACAGAAAACCTTTTGGTTTAGGGCCAAAAACTTTTCCGTGATCATGCGGAGGGAAAAGATCTGATCTATACACCCTCTTCCAGGTCTAAAACCTCCTTGTGCCTCCCACAACAGCCTTTCAGATCTCTCTTGCATTCTTCTCGCTAAAATTTTAGCATAAACTTTACCGCCCAAGCTAATCAAACTGATGGCCCTATAGCTTGCACAGTCTATCTGTGAACCTTTGCCTTTATACAAAGGTACGATGACTGCACTTCGCCAATCGTCTGGGACCTCCCCAGATTTCCAGCATAAATTGCATAAAAACCAGAAAAAGTCCCAGACGCGTGGCCCACCATATTTGATCATCTCGGCAGTAACTTCATCTGCTCCCGCAGCCTTACCACATTTCAGACTTCGAATCACGTTCTCTACTTCTTCTAAACTGATTTCACCATCGGCTACATCTTGACTCAGCATTACGCTGGTAGTCAAGACCGAGGCGTCCTCACGTTCATACATCTCCTTATAGAATTCCGCCCACCGCTGCAAAACGTGTGCTTGCTCAGTTAAAATTTCACCGCTTTTCGAAAGCACCCCTTTCATTCTACAGGTTACCGAACAACCCCGGGAACCACTAACTTCTCGCCAGAAAAGCTTCGTGTTTTCCCGGAAGTTGTTCGTCAACCTTTCATCCCTTTCTCTCTCAGAATTTTCACGCTTCATCTTTATAAGTGCTTTCGTTTTGTGCTTTTGCAGCTTGTACGCTCTTTTTCTTATCTCTCTCATACTTTTATCCTTACCAGAGGCTTTATAATCCAGCCATGCTTTCTTCTTTAACTCTACAGCGTCTTTCACTTCATCATCCCACCATTCATCGCGCTTTTTACTAAAACCTCTTTTCCTTTTACCACATACTTCTGTCGCTACTTTCACCATACCATTCCTAAGGTTCTGCCAGCATAGTTCAACACTTTCATTTCCAGAATCATAGCTTTCAAGCTTCTTGGAAACCCTCTCTTGATATTCCTCTCTGATCGGTGGATCCTGAAGCTTCCAGCTTCTTATGCGATAATTCGACGCCAAGCTTGGACACGTCGTGCGGCTGCGCCAACCTGCGAACAAACCTCTTATTCTAGCAACGACTAGATAGTGGTCCGTTCCCAGATCAGCACCTCTGAACACTCGCGTGTCCATAACTTGACTTCGAATACGCTGGTCCACTAGGAATAAATCAATCATACTTCTTTCTTCCGCTCACTCCCACGTGTACATGTGAATTTGTTTGTGATCAAACATCGTGTTTGCCACAAACAAATTTTTCTCCTTACAAAATTCCAAAATAAGCTTTCCAGCCTCATTTACCCTCTTATTGCCTAGCACGCTTTCGTAACCGCTTCGCGCGGTTCCAACCCATCCATTCATATCTCCACATACTATCAACTTTTCATTATCTCTGACACTACTTAGAACATCCCTGACATTCTCCCAAAACTCCTCGAGCTCGCTCATTTGAGCTGAGGATACTGGCGCATACATGGCTAACAAGAATACTCTTGTTATCCCCAGCTTAAAGCGAACCCAAAGAAGCCTCGGGTTAATCGCCTTGTATTCTACCATTGCATTAACCATTCGAGAGGACAATAATACGCCTACACCTTGGCAACCTCGCTCACCCTCTGGAACCCCAGCCCAGAAAGCGACCCGGTTGCCAGGCAAATCGGTCGTATCATTGCCTTTTCGCTTGGTCTCAGACACACAAATAACATCCAGATCTTTGTCATCCATCACATCTAATAATTCATTCATCTTCTGTTCCATTCCTCCTCTTACATTCCACGTAGCTATTTGTAGCTCCGTCCTCCACCTTCCGCCGTTCGGAACATGGCGTGTTGGTTGGCGGTTCCCAACGCCGCAATGAAGAGATCCACAGAATGGCAGGTACTAGCGAAGATGTCACGGTGAGAATGAAGAAGAACGTGCTCAGGTGGTTTGGGCACGTTGAACGAATGAGTGATGAAAGAATGGTAAAAAAGATTTATATGGGAAAAGTGAGCGGTAAGAGAGACAGGGGGAGGCCTCGAGTGACCTTCGAAAACACAGTAGCTACGATACTGGAGGAAGGTCACGTAAAAAGCATGAGGACCCCCCGGAGGGCATGTATGAAGAAGTTGATGTTTGTGGCCGAGGCGAAAGAGGTATGCAGAGACCGTAGCGTTTGGCGCTCCGTCGTCTCTGGCTACCCCGCAAGGGATATGGCGTGAAGGTAAATAAATAAATAAATAAATATTATTTATATTATTTCAGGATAATAAGAATGGTGCAAGATAATGTCCACCAATTAATATTCAGAACCGTTCGAAAATCTGATTTTGGAAATTACACATTCAGAGCTGAGAACAACCTCGGCATGGCGGATGTGTCCTTTAAATTAACAGGTAACATTCATTTTATGAATGGCATTCAATTGACTTATTATGCAAAAATAATAAAAATGTGTTAAATTCCAGGCGTGTCCAACATAGCGTCGTTCAAGGTGGACCCCGCTCTGAATAAAGCTGATGCCACCAGCTACACCGTGCTATGGGAAGTGGACAGTTACTCCACTATCATAGGTATATATTAGTTTAATTACAAAACATTATACTGTGCTAACACTTAAATCAAATAAAGAGTAAGTTCCTGATTGGAACCGCTCTGAAATATTAAATCTTTTGACATTAATTTGCAGTTTAATACCTTTGTCCTTTTGATTATGTTTATATAAAATTTATTTATAATTTCTATTTTATTAGGAAATATTTTTAATAATAATACAGAGAACAGAACAATGAAACAATCTAAGGAAACATGATCTATCATTTTTAATTGTTTATAAAAATGTTTATACGTTAAACTTTTGTAAAACATATAATGGGTGAAAATTTATTTACCTTTGCGTAGTAAATTGATTGCAAGAAAACATAATTCGATTTTTTATATATTTACTGTTACTGTTATGTCTAAAATAGTAAATTTATTAGTAACTTGTTATGAATTTTACTTAAGGATTGCGTAAAGTGAAAACTAAATAATTAGAAATAATGAAACATGAAAGTATTGTAACATGTTTATAATTTATGTAATGTCATGTTTTTATTTTAAAGAAATCATTTATTATCGACTCATGTCAAATAGACATTAGAAATAAAAATAAACTGTCATGTATTGTTAACAGAGTATAACCTGTGGCTTCGTCCGTACGCCGGGCGCGTGTTGGAGCCCGACTCGTTCACGACGGAGGCGCCGGTCAACCCGTGGTGGAAGATAGTGGTGCCCGGGGACTCCAGCGACGGTATGATACATAAACATATTTAAAAAATAAACTAGCTTTTGACAGCGATTACATCTGCTTAATGTACAGCCTTGGCCTCGTTGAAATAATATATATATATGTTTGTCTGTAGCATCTTAAATGTTTCCAGGTCCAATACACAGCGCCACTTACACTATCCGAGGTCTCACTCCGTCCACTGTCTATGAAGCGGTAGTAACTTCACGGAATAGGTATCACTTGAATTATTACTATTATAATAATTATTACAATATTTTTAAATAAATATAAGAAATAAATCGGTCAAGATTCGAACCTAGGTCTGGGAATATACGGCGATTGCATTGATTAATCCACCGTGTCGCCCCCCGCCTCGAATTTAACATTCTATACGGTTTCATTCTAATTGCGACTGGTCGTCTACTAGCCACGGATTACTTTTATTATTAACTTTATCGAATTGATTGCTATGGTTCGTTTGTTCATATCAATTGATCTCTTAATATTGTTTGTGATACAATGATCACAATAAAGAAATACCCCGCTGAGATTGTGGTGAACACTCGTAGACTTATTATTAAGTTGGAGTCTCTTTACAGAAGGGTTCATTTTGATAAGTATAATAGGTTCCTGACACTCCCATGTGACATACACGGTAAAAGTATACCTATATATATTATAGATAGCTACATGAAATGTAAAATTATTGATAAAGACGTAGAAATATATATATATGTATATACTGTTTAGTTAAAATTTTTAAAATTTAACATGGGTAAGCATGTTATAGACATTTTAAAATTTCAATCATTTATATATTTTGAAGAAATATGTCAAATACACAAAACGCATATTACATTTATTCATAAATTCTACGAAGTGAACTAATATGAAATATATTGTTAATGTATTCTTAGTTCAAATACGGTTATTATTATAACGTATTGAAATCATTTACTTTTATATTTGTAGATTTGGTTGGAGTAAACCATCTTCAGTGTTGCATTTTGCTACGGAACCCGGAGGTAACATACCAATGACTATTTTAATTAATATTAGTCTTCTTTTCTGATTGTAATTTGAATGTTTCTAGCTGGCAGGAACCTCCCACCTCCGGATTACACTGACTTCACTCCCGTTCTTGAAGATCCGGAACCAGAAGAAGCGTACAACATCACACACGCCCATATGTTTGAAGGACTCAACGAACTGTCAAATTCAGTAACGCGGGAGACGCCATCTTTTATTTGTATTTTCGTCTTGATATTATTTATATTTATTCTCAAAATTTAATGATTTTTTTATTTATAATGTATATAACACTTGCCATCCATTAATATTTAGGTTTTAAAATATTATTATATTAAATATTTTAAGTAAGATTTATTTTTGATATTAATATAATATAACTGATTATGGTTGACAGATGAGAGATGCTTTGTAAATACGAGAGCGTAATTAAATATTTATTTTTATGTAATGTTTTTTCGATTTTTTATTCAAAATCAAATTCAAATTACCTAAAATAGGAATAAATGGCTATTTTGTATAATATAAATACATGTGCAATTCCTATTTCGGTTTTTCCTTTATTATATTTTGGGTTGAACTGGATTTTTTTTATATTTATTATTAAAATATGTATGACAGATTTTCTCAAAAAAGTTTATAGAAAAATTAAGAATACAGCTAACTATATACTGTGTCATGGTTATATTATTTATAATAACAAAAGTTTGAATACCTGATCAAATAAGCACAGGATATCACACAAGCTCCATGTTGGAAAATTTTGTAACTGTTTTCTGTAAGGCGGGAAATGTCATGTCTTGATGTTACTTTCCGTTGATTTTGGAACGAAGTTTCTTAATCCTTATCGCGGCTTACTGGTAGTGCGATTCAGAAGAAATTGTCACGTAATGAAATGCCGTATACTGTCTCTCTCTCTGCGTTTCCCTCTCTTTTTATTATATAACCTTATTACACGGTTGTTTAGGCACGTGGAAATTGTGTAAACACATTTGTTATTTTTTTGCTGGGTATTTGTCGATTTTGCCTTGGAATACAAATAATACAAGTTTCACGATTTGTGTACGATTATTTATTCATAATATATCAATACATCATTGAAACAACCATCAGGTTAATTCATCATACATAAATTACTTTGGTTTTAATTCAAAGGTGACCAATACACTTACGATACAATGTATAGAACACTAAAACACATATTTTAACTTTGTCATTAGAATTACAATCTAGAAGGTCTTAATGTTCCGGTATCGATTAGAATGAAAATAAAAAACGCCAGAAGTACTTACAATTCTTAGTCTTAATACAATGTAATGCAGAGTAATACGAGTCCGGAGGTCGGATGCCGTGCGC
The DNA here is from genome assembly GCA_918358695.1 of Melinaea menophilus ssp. n. AW-2005. Classification (NCBI taxonomy): domain Eukaryota; kingdom Metazoa; phylum Arthropoda; class Insecta; order Lepidoptera; family Nymphalidae; genus Melinaea; species Melinaea menophilus. Next base: position 11,236,386 of record OU911039.1, on the reverse strand, counting down.
CGGAGACGCCGGTGATGTGACAGGTTTGGATCCCGACCTTCGCCGTCCGGAAACCGCTGCGGCGGCATCCGGGGGGGGAAGCGAAATACAAAATCGCCGAGAATCACCGCAAGTGAGCCCTCGTCTCGCAGAAACCGTGACGATTTTATATATTTTATTAGAGAGAGCAACTATTGTACGGTGTTGGAATGTAACGAGCGCCGCGCATCCGACCCGAGCGACCCCACTCTCGCCCCCCTAATATATAAAATGCTTGGTCGTTTTTCATAACCGAAAGGTAAAACGGACTAGAATAAATACGGAATGAGATCCGACTCATCCTACGGCGATATACGATCCACATACAACATTCATACAACACGATAAAGTATCAACAGAGTTACGCTAACCGTACGAGTTCGTTCAGCGACATTACGATTAAATATAATTAAAAAATAGAGCAACTTCAAAAGTAACCGGAATCGCACCAAAGATAAACATGAGATATGTCAACCTTCGTATATAATCTGTAGTGATAACGTAACAACGTCCGTGTGATAACGTAACGACTCCGACGTCGCCGGCGTCGCGCCGTCGCGGACCACCGGGCTGGGGTCGCACTGGACGGGGGACACCGGGCTGTGTATAATCTGTGATCATTGAACACAAAGTCCTCATCGGCAATCGTCTCCGGTGCAATCCCCGTCCGAGCTTCCACACACTGCACTTCATACGTCACTAATTGCCTCACACCGCTTAAACGTCCTTGGCGCCCGCACCGAATGCGTCGCAATGTCGTCACTAGTGTCCAGCCCGAAAGACCCGCGGCGCGTTCCAGTGGTCGTTCCGCGGGAGCTCCACCTATGGTGGTGTCCTCACTGGCGCACCGGCTCGTGCGCGCCGCCCGCCAGCCCGGCGCGGCGTGCGGCGGCGTGCGCGCACCGCAGCGGCAGGTAGCAGCACAGGCACGGCACTAGCAGACTCAGCAGCGCCACGCCCGCCCATCTACAGACACACCAGGCTTTAGTGCTATCATTTATTTATTTATATCTTTTTCACTTTAAATCCATACCAGCGATCACTCGTGTACGTCGAATGGGAATGATAGGAGAGCCTATTGTTATACCGTACGTATTAAAATCAGTCCTTGTGTAAAGACATTCTAAAACTTAAAATAAGTCTATGAAAGTTCCGAGCGCGCCCTGCTCTGTGAAGAACCACACAACAAACTCAGCCAGGATTTTTTATGTATATTCTAATCACTGTTTCACAAACGTCAATATATTTGGTTAGTGAGCAATGTACTAACAACTAGAACCATCGCAATCAATACGATAAACCGGCATAATGATTAGTTATTAATAAAGGAAATCCGTGGCTAGCGATACGACCAGTTTCCGCAATGAAGCGCAAATTACGTCACAATTAAATTAAGCCTTATTGAATAAAGCATTATAAATTTTATCCCTACCTCTTGGCGCAGGCGTCCCCCGGCGGGCCGCAAGCACAGGGCTGCGTCGTGAAGTCCCCCTCCGCGTCCGACATACAGTGATACAGCATGCACTGGAACAGTTAGTTGCGATAAGTAACGAGTATTCAAATGTTTTTGTCGGCGTGCGTCGAAGTCGCTAACCTGAGCGCATCTGACGCAGGTGACTCCGTCGACGCAGGAGCGACACAGGTCGGGCGCGAACTCGCAGGCGCCTGCGCGGTTGGCGCTCTCCAGGTACCACTCGTGGCAATGTCTGGGAAGTCATATTTGTTAGATATTATTTAAATCGTTGTGATCTGAAAATCGATGTAACGAAAATAGCGTCACGATAAAGAAACAAACACATAAATGTATTGGAGAGAATGAGATAGAAGACATTGCCCACTGCTGTCATGGTGCCATATATTGCTCAAACTATGAACTAAAGTGTTATTAGAGGTTTATATTGAAGTTATTTTTCAAAAATTATGATAGCTGGGGTTGATACTTTTGTAACATGATATTAGCTTTATATAAATATACAAATATTTTACATAACAGTATTTAATAAAGCTTACATGTATCCTAATACTCCTGATACTCTATATCCTTCTCAATCTCTTGTAGAAAAAATATATTTAACATTGGATGTCTCTTTAAAGCATTTATACGAAACTGACCGACTAAAATCCACAATTTATTAGAAATCTTTGTGCATACATATAATTTAAGATTAATATATTATTATAAAAATATTGTTTCACGTTTTCTTGGTTTTATTTATTTTTACCCAACTTTAATATGTATAGATTTAATTTTTTTTTTATAAATTAGTATGCAGTTATTCCCCCTAAAACAAGGTAGATTCGATCCGCGTTATAGGAAAACGCGTTGTAGGAATCTTCTTGTATAACGCACTCGTATGACCGTATAACGGGTTTTGTACTAATAACTTACCTTTCTCATTAAATGCGTTTTAAAGGGAATATTAAGAAAGAACTTAATGAAATTAATTTTATAACAACACAATGTGCAAAAATAAGCGAAATTAATTATGAACTGTAAAAAACAATTACAAGTATAGAAATATACGAGAAACCCACGTTATATGACGGAAAACACGTGTTATACGAGAGACTGAAATCACGCTATAAGAGTATCGCGTTATAGGGGGGATTACTATACTTTTAAAATTTGCATGTTTAGTTTATCTCAGACTAATATAACACCCGATAAAAATCATTATTTTTTACTGTCAAATATAATAAATAAAATTAATTGGTAGTTTGTAGTAACCTGCACTTCAGCCGTGCCTGGAACACTTCGGGGGGGAGCTTCTTATCGGGTAGCGGTGGACCGCTGTAGACCTTCTTTATTGAACCTGGAATTTACCCAAGTTATATATTAAATTAATAATTGATCTACTTCATTTAACCTTTAAGTATGTATGTATGTATTAAATCGAAAAAGATTTTTTTTGGATTTTTTTAATTTTTTGAAATTAAAGATGGTAAATGTAAAAACAACTGTAGGTACAATTTGTAGACAGTTGTTTATTTCTTACCGGAATCTCGTTTAAGAAGCGGCGGCTTGGTGTTGGGAGAGGACTTCTCTGAACTAATGACGCCGCCCGGACCCACCTGCGGGTACGTGTACTCGTGCACCTGAATCGGAACGAAACCTTATCAATTGTCAGTCGAGGAACCACGGTGAAAAAGAATATTTACAGAGACAAGCAAAATAACAATTATATTAATATCTCACTGCGGAGAGATGAACATATGGGCAGCGGTCGACGTCCGAGTCGTCGAGCTTGTCGTCGTACTGAAGATTCAGAGATTCTGTAAATAATAACACCGTTAAAGGATTAGGAAGTCAGAGATGTCATGTTTGTAGTGATATCAAGTGGGTCAGTACCGAAGTCAGAAATGTTATGTTTGTATAGATATCAAGTGAGTCAGTACCGAAGTCAGAAATGTCATGTTTGTAGTGATATCAAGTGAGTCAGTAACGAAGTCAGAAATGTTATGTTTGTATAGATATCAAGTGAGTCAGTAACGAAGTCAGAAATGTCATGTTTGTAGTGATATCAAGTGAGTCAATACCGAAGTCAGAAATGTCAAGTTTGTAGTAATATCAAGTGAGTCAGTACCGAAGTTAGAAATGTCATATTCGTAGTGATATCAATTGAGTCAGTACCGAAGTCAGAAATGTCATGTTTGTAGTGATATCAAGTGAGTCAGTACCGGGTAGCGGGTGCCGGGGCAGCGTGATGGCCGACAATATGGGTGTCTGCGATGGCTCCTCTCGGCGCCGCGACGCCGTCGACGTCTCCGAGCTGGAGCGCGACTCCGACGGGAGGTTCAGGCACTGGGGTTAAAATATCACTATTAACAACTAGTATTATAGACGAGTTTTTTTAAAGTTGCTTTTTTTAGAGATTGTGAATGTTTTAAAATTAAGGATGGATATTAGTATTATATGTGTATTTACAATAATAGTATCTTACTTCGAAGATATTGTTTTCCTCGTCGTCCTCTTTTGGCTTCAAGAGATTCCGTTTCCCTGTAAACAAAATTTCATTTAACCAAATTTGACGACAATACACTAAGTTTTTCCTGCAACTCCGTCTGGGTCATCTACTAAAGAGTATAAATTTTTTTATCACTAGGTCACTACCCTAGCTGTTGTCTGAAACTTAGTCTCTGCGTTTAATTAAAAATGTGTTTTTTTCTTTGTAGAGTTGGTCGTTTTTTATTATTAATCATTTTTAAATTATTAAAATAAACGGAACTCCATATATGTTTATAGGCTTGACTGTAACATCAAAATGGTTTTCTTCATGAAAGTATAATACAACTTACATTACTACTAATTACATATATTAATGCAATAAACAATATTACAAAGAATCATGAACAGGTATATACAAAATCTCAATGTAACAAATCGCAGTATAACAAATTATTATATATAAAGAATATTTTCAAATACTATTCAGTATCATTATGACAATGTGTGTGTGTGTGCATTGTTGGTGTAGGTGTGTGTGTGTATGTTGGTGTGGTGGTGTGTATGTCGGTTTGTGTGTGTGTGTACTCACGGTATAAGTGGTTGACGGCGACCCTGACCCCCTTGTCGAAGTGCCTCGCGTCCGCCGCCGTCTGGAACGTCAGGCCGTACCTCTTCTCGTCGGACACCCAGTGGTGGAAGGTCGGCATCACCTTGTGGTAATGGAAGTCGTCCTTCACTGTGCAGTCCAGGACCAACTGGATTGGAATACATACAAAATAATTATTACAATACTTCTTAGTCTCAATATTAAAAAGTACCGAGATATTACAAGGAATAAAACGATTACCAGTTAGATGAGAATACAACATTTTTATATCTATACATATAAATAATAGTGTCTGTTTGTAATTCCAGATTAACAGCTTTTCACTAAATGCATATGAAAGTATATATGAGAACAGTAGTATATCTTCATATTTATACATATAAATAATAAAGTGTCAATTTGTAATTCCAGCTTTTCACTAAATGCATATGAAAGTACACCTAAGTCTGTTTTTACACGGTCTTTTTTTACACGGTTTTGATATAACATGGTTTGAAAATAAAATATTTTTAATTTTTTTACACGATTTTATTCCATTTAGCACGATTTAAATTTTTTTGGGCTTCATTTTTTTTTTGTCAAATTAAATTTTTGCGAAGTATGTTCATATCACAAATTTAGGGGAATTCCCTTTTTCGTGTATACAAGCAAATTTACTTACTGGTCAGAGCAAATATGTTAATATTTTGTGAATGATCTTTTTTATCTTTAATAACTATGCTTGTAAAAATAAACGTTTTATATGTGATTTAATTAAATAAACATGAATACTTGTTCTTAAAAAAATCCTTGTTTTTCACTAATTTTAATAAGTTTTAGAGATTAGGAACCCATCACCTATTTTTGCATACGATCAACGTCTTTTTTTACACGGTGTTTTCTGGAAACAATCTACCGTGTAAAAACAGACTTAGGTGTATATACATACATACGGTAATTAGATAAAAAAAATATATGCCAGTCTGTATGTACGTTTGTTCCGACATATCTCTATCTCTGAAACGGCTGAACCGTTTTTAAAAGGACTCTCACTGACGGATATATGATATTATAAGAAGTAAATTGATTTAAGACCTTTAAAGCAAAAGTAGCAGAAAAAAAACTTTCTTTCAGGTTTAGTTTCGTAATTTAAGACTTAATAGGTATATATATATATATATATATATATATATATATATATATATATATATATATATATATATATATATATGTATGTATGTATATAACTGACCGTGTTGTCGTTGATCCGTCTACCGTGTATGTAGTACTCTGTCTGCAATATGTTAGCCGCTGATAACACTGTGTCTCCGTTATCACCACCACCTGTAATCATATGTAATCATTTATAGAACAACAACAGTCTCTATTCATTTATTTATTTATATCATTTCAACTATGAATCAAGATAAATTACTTGTGTATCAAATGGGAGTATCAGGACAGTGTTGATACCACTCTCACAGATAAACTAACTCACTCTCTCTTCAACTTAAAATAAGACTACGAGAGTTCTTTGATTTGACTTGACTTTAACTTTGATTATTATTGATCGTCGTAATCGTAAAGGTAATAGGGAACATAGTTTTTTATATTAAAAGGACAAACGAAGAGTCTGCTTGATGTTAGCATTTGTATATACAGAGAAAGAGAATCCATCTGTTTTCTCCCTCTCTCTTGGGGAATAAGTTAAGTATGAAGGAGAGGAGAGATAAGATTACTATGCGGTACCGATTTCACTCTTATTCTGGTGGAACCTGAACCAATTGGATTAAATAAGCTTATGCTCTAGGTGGATAATGAGTGTGACGTCATGACTGAATAATGAAAGTGTTGAGAGGTCAAGTGCTGTGACGTCATGACTGACCGGGTCCCCGGCGACACACCATGACGTCAGCGAGTCCTCCCCCCCCCAGCGCCATCCAGCCTCCCGTGCCCTCATCTCTACACATCACTTGAGCACGAACACGCACCAGGTAGCCACTGGGTGGAAATTATTATATATAAATCAATCTATTTTAAGAATTTAACTTGCATGATGAAGTATAATTGTGGGATGATTTATTTTATATAGTCAAAGAAAACGTTGAACACAGATGACTTTTAATTCTATAGGATTTTTTTTTATTTCGTCAAAGTATCTTAAATAGGTGAATAATTATTATAAAAATATATTGTATAAAAATTAATTTATTTCAAAGTCCAAGGTACAAAAATGCAACAGCGCGATTTTTTTAATACGTCAAATAGTTTTATTAAATTTATTATACTTGTAACAATTAAACTAACATATAGTTAGTTTAAAATACTTTTTATTTGTCACAAACATAGTTAAAACACATATAATATACATTATAAACGAGGTACTATTGATCCGAGATTATTAATAGCGTTATTGTGTGTCATATTAAAAACTTCATTAATTAATATTTAAATCAAACTCCTGATATCCTATACATTATATAAAAAAAAAGTATTAACATCGTTTATTATTTATTAATTTCGCTGCTTTTTTAAGATTCGACCAAAAAAAATTAAGTATTAAAATACTAATTGCGAAATTAATTCTACAATGCAATTCGATCTTAATACTTAAATTTACATTACTATTATAATTTAATCAATCTATCACAAAATGCACATCTACATCAACTACCCACTCGCTAAGTTAGTCATGTAGTATAATTACTTAATCAAGAGCAGGAAGTATCAAATGCCTTCCCCCGTCTTGCATATCCTCATTTACGGGCTGCTTTTAACTTACTTAATTACTGAATGCATGCATCCACGTGAACATCCTTTGTAATACTTGAGGTTGATATGATTTACTTCATATTGACTTATTCAAAATGTTATGAATAGTAACTATTTTATATAAACCAGTAATAGAGAAGATAGTACTTAATGTTTAACTCTAAACATGTACGGCCGTACATGTTTAGAGACATTTTGAAATAAAATACATTAAGATATTAAGTATCTATGATACTGGAGGAAGGTCACGTAAAAAGCATAAGGACCCCTCGGAGGGCATGTATGAAGAGGTTGATGTCTGTGGCCGAGGCGAAAGAGGTATACAGGGACCGTAGCGTTTGGCGCTCCGTCATCTCTGGCTACCCCGCAAGGGATATGGCGTGAAGCTAAGTAAATAAATAAATATAAAGATATTCCGGATGATTCTTTAATATTTATTGATCAAACCCCAAAAGATATTAATTTTCAATTTAAAACAGTTTATTTAAATCATACTGTTCATGTGAATATCAACATACATGAGAAGAATTTTTAAGAGAACAGACCAAGGAAACATTATGAGTGCATCTATTAAGCCCAATATATACAGCAGCCCTAAATAATAATGATAAGGGCATAAGATATAATGGTCAAAGGTTAAAAATAGTTTTGACCTCACCAAATGGGCCCCACATTTATATGTACACAAAAATCATTGCAATAATATTATTTATATTATTACAATTAATTAAAATATAATGTAAATTAATTAATTTATTTGAGTTGAAATGAACAAAGGACTCGGTGAATAATAATTTAAAATGTTGGTATTTCTGTCAATAGTATTTAATACATGATGGAATAGTTATGTAATCACTAAGATAAGTAAATAATTATAATGTATATATCAAATAATATGTATTATGTACATATTGTATATATATATATATATATTAAGTCCTTTTAAAGAGAATATAATTCAGTTTTTAACACAATAAAATTATTAGTAAATTAAATGTCATCCAATTAGATATTAATACAACAAAACAATTTAATTATTTTTTATGAGACTATTATGAAGATATAATTAAGCATTCTTATTAATAAATATTATTGTGAAAATTATTTTTTTTTTATTTTTTATTTTTTCCAACACCTCATCAGAAATGATCTATAAAATAATAATTGAGTCTTGAGGAATAAAGTTAAAAAAAATTAATGATTTTAATCTATTTATAATTTTAAAATATTTTGTATTATTATATATTTTTAGTTTTACAATACTTTGTATAAATATTTAATATTATTTTAAATAATAATTATACTTGATTGTAATTAGGTAAAATAAAAATTAGGTATAGAAGAAATTAAATACCAAAAAACTAAATTTATTTTAAGCCATCAATGAACAAGTGCGAATTTATTAAACTGAATATTTTTTTCATTCATAGAAAATTGCACTCGACTTTGTAACCGCCTATGTATTTCATTCAATGAAACAGCACGAGAGCCGAGACAGCTTCAAATGACCCCGAAAGAAGTTATGTACATTATTGTGAATGAACGGCAACTCATTGATTATATCTATATACCAGGGTGACCTAAGGGCGGCGGTCGTAGGTTTAACTATACTTGTTAACATGTAAAGCCTTTCAAACCTCTAGCCTGAGCTTGTTCATAGAATATTAAGCTCGAGAGATCGCTAAAAGTTCGTTAATATGTAGTCCCTGCTCAGAAAATGGCCGGGGTAAGCCCTACCTACCTAGTGTAGGGCGAAACACGTCTTCCACATACAGTGTTACAAACAGTCCACTTACTTTTCAGATGCCTCGGTCATGATTCGACACGTCGAATATCCTAATTTCTACTCGCCACTTCACAGATTTCACCATTTTTAAGACATAAATACATCAGTTTCACTTCCAAACCGTTTTTATTTCGGCCCTTTGTTGGGCCTCAATGCGCCTGCGTCAATAAAACAGTCCGGGCGGGTTTTCAATGAATGCGATGTCTTCGAGCGACAGGTGGCGCGCTGATCGTGTGGCGACTACAAGGCGCGTAACTCTACTGGCTGAAAACGTCACTTCATAAAAGCCGACCAATCGCAGCTCTCCGCTCAGAACGAGACCAATACGGATGACATTCACAGACAATGTTTAAGCGGCGGCTTTTTTAAATGTTTCACCTTGTTACTATGTTTTATGAGCACTCTTTTACAATTTTTTTACAATAAAAAACTGACCACCTCTTAACACAAACACTATAGTTATTTATCACAAATTATGAGGGATTCTCACATAAATTTCACAATTACACTATACACCGGTACAGAGAGAAAGTAACTAGGTCACGTTAGCCTCGGGACTCCAACTGTTACTGAATGAAGGCCCGGCCCAGCGATCCCGTTCATGCCACAACCATTGAAAAATAAATAGGTCAAATGATTGCAGTGTGCTGTGTAACCTAGTTGCAGGTTGCATTCAAACCCCGGGTCTATTTATATCTGCTCTATATTTGGGCAGGTCATTCGTACGTAAATGCAAGCCTCCGTAAAGTAGGTTACCTGATTTCCCATAGCTAATAGGCGGTGCAGTGACGTCGTCGGTATCCGTGACGTCAGCGATATTTGAAATTCGAATTCATATTTTGGACGCCATTGTTTAGATATGAACTTATGTGATGGTGAAATAAAATTGATGGATAGTTTTAATGAAGATATCTTATTATTAATATTTAAAAGTTTGTATATTACTAACATTTGTAGATATATAGTTTATTTTGTGCTTATAATTCGATGTAATACGTCATTATATGTAGGTCAGTGACAAAATATACTTGCTTTGAATTGTTTCAAATAAATTCCGAAACAATTTATGGGTGTGATTTTATAACTAATATACACTTATAATGTATATAATTATTTATCTAAATTAATTAATTTAATAGTTACGTAAATAAATAAAAAAAAATGCATCTCAAAAAAAAAATGCGTTGCTTTATACTCATTCTAAAATACTATCAATATAGCAAAGTTTGGTTAATTTAGGTACAGCATATCGATTGTCGCACGATGCTTGCGCGTCATGAATGGACGATTCATATGACGTAAGGCTACATAGTATGAATGATTGAAGTTTCTGATTAGTTTCTTATTATAAATGATTGTTATTTCTCAAATACAGTTTACTTTTGGATGATTTTATGTAAAACATTATTTATGAGATAAATTTGTGATTTATAATAATGTTGAAATTATTAAACTAATTACAACAACTATTTTAGTAAAATAATGTAATTATCATATAATTTTATGATTTATACATTTAATATAACATATATTTATACATTTAGGGATTTTCAGTATAAGAAAAAATGTTTTAAATTATACATATATTTTTATTAAAATATGTTAATATTTTTTAAAAACTTTTACATATAAACTAATAAATATAAAAAAAAATATATATTTAAAAACTTAATAGTTTACAAATTATCAAATTCAGCTGTTGTTTTAGTGACTTGAGCGATGGCTGACTTCTTTAAATCTTCACTTTGTAGCATAGCTTGGTTCAAAATTTTCTGTAATACAAAAATATACATGTTGACAATCTATTATACATATTGTAAATTATATTTAGATGTATAAAAATTTTTGGTCTACTGAGTAGACCGCCAGTATTTTGAGTAGACCATGAGTAGACTAAATATTTTTTATGAATGTAATTTCATATTTTATTTTATTTCAATTAAAATTTATATAAAAAAGATTAATTTTTCACTTACAATATATTCAAGACCATCTTCGTTGGGTCTACTCTGTGAGTAAACAAGTGTTCTTTTAGTATTCTGTACTGCGACCGGACTCTTCGATGCTATCGTTTCGGCTATTTCTAGAACATTCTGGATGGCACTAGAAAATAACATATTGTAGTTAAGTTGAATTCTTTTTATATAGAATAACCATACTTTATTATATCTCTTTATACCTCTCTTGATCAGCAAAAACTTTACTGACTAGACCAAGTTCGCTTGCCTCTTTCGAGTCAAACCTTCTAGCCGTGAAACAGAGTTCCCTGACCGTTGATGTGTTCCCTATGATCTGTGTAATTAAATCCATAATTATTCTATTACAATACACACATAATTTTAAATATAACAAGAAATATTGTTTACTTTAGGTAATCTCTGTAATGTTCCAACATCAGCCGCCAGACCAACATCCACTTCCTTGACCGTGAACCAGGCATCTTGGGTGCAATACCTGTAATTAAAAATATATTATAAACAAATGTTAAATTATACATTTTTCATAGTGTGAAATTGATATTTTTTATTTTTTTTATACTAATAAAAATTTTATAAGTAGTTGTCAAAGACATTAAATAAATACCATGAATACAATGTTATACATTCATCAGTGAATCCTACGGAGAAGACAATCAAAGATTCACCACAACCATTTCCACGGAGATTGGTCTTTGCTGCGGATCAAAGATTGTATAATTGAGAGGTCTAACCACAGACAATTCCAACGAGAGATCCATGAAAATTCTAAAGTTTAAATACCAACTACGGCATTCTTACCTCACATCCCCGGCAGTGATGAGGTCAATCCCCGCCCCCACGCACGCACTGTGTGAAACCACCAGCACCGGCTTCACACAGCGCTCCAGGGCGGTTATACCATCCTGGAAATTATTATATATATAATTATTATGTACATGAATACGGTATCTTAATTTAATGTGTGTTTATTCGTGCACATATACTCAATAGAAAATGACTATGTTCGTGAGGAATAAGTTTTTTTTTAAATAAAGTTAGCCTAACCTTATAATATCAGCTGTCCGCCAGTGATAGTTCTGTTAAAATCGGTCCAGCTATAGTGTTTAGTAAAAGCTGTTAATTGAGAATTACAAACTTCAATTTCATTTATATGTATAGATATATGGAATTTATAAAAACACACAAAAATGCAACTAGTGTTAATACTTTAAGAAAATACCACTTATCTATTTCATATAACTATATAAAAAGATAAACAATATTTACCTGACAATGTGTGATTAACTTCTCATATGCTCTCGCCTTCCGGGCCACATCTTCAAACTCTTCTGCCTTCTCGCTTTCTTCCAATAGACTTTTCAAATCAATGCCTGTAAATATAAATACAGACTAAGTTAAGTTTCGTTCAATAAATATTTATACAATATTAAATCATTTCACAATAAAGAAACACCCGTCACAGTTTGACGTTGTTCTTCTCAGATCAGGGCATGTTTGGGACCCTAGTAGTCTTATTTTAAGTTGGAGAATGTCTTATAGGATCAAAATAAGCCCTTTTGATAAGTATAGTATTAATAGTCCTGACACTACCATTCGATACACAAGTGATCATTGCATTGATTCAAAGCGTCAAAAACATTTTGTATAATTCTTTTTTTTTCCAAAAACAAAATATAATAATTAGATATAATAAGTTACCGGCAGTGAAGTGTTTTCCCCTTGCCGACAGCACCACCACCCTGCACTCGGGGTTGTCGCTTAATGAATCAAAACATATTTTCAATTCTCTGTAATAATAACAAATTTATATTACTATTTCAATTATTTAACAACCTGAATTATTACCCGAGTAATGGGAATTATTGGCGTGGAGGTTTTTGTATAGTAAGAGACCATTTATAATTTTTAATGACTTCTCTAATGATCCAAAACTAATAGTGTAAAATAAAAAAAAAATCTTATATTAGGGGATTAAACTAGTAAATAAAGTAAAGAGACTTTAATATTGATTTGTTTGTAATTGCAAATTTTAATCATATATTTCAGTAATTAAATTCTTTAAACATTATTTATATCTTTTAATTGCATGGTTCATTTGGAAAACTTGTTAAGAATATACAATTTACTATCTTTGATATATAAAACCTTTTTTAAAAAAAGAAAAAATGCATTAAAAAGTATTATTAAGTAATCCTATTGTGTTACATATAAAAACAGAACTTGAGATATAAATATATATTATTAAATGAAAGTATTTATTTATGACAGATTTTTCAACAACGGTTTCTTTATAAATATAAGCAAAACTATAATAAATAGTGTACCTACTTCCACATAGCTGATGTGATGGAGTTCAGTTGTTTAGGACGGTTTAATTCAACGTGGTAGACATGTTTTTTTGGTACTGTGATAGCCAGGGTATCCAATTGCGGCCCCTCACTTGAATATAATCTACTAAAAACACCTGTAAATTAAAATGTAAGGTTGTACACTAATCCAGATATTTTAAACACTAATATACTATAATTAATATTACCAATAATAACTAAATAGCTTTTAATATATACTTACTATATGTTAAGTATCAAATTAGTAACATAAAATAGTGATATTACAATAATTATATAAAGTGAACAGTGACCTACCAGTACGTTCTCAAAATATACATTTCTGATATAAATACATATTTCAAATAAGACCTGCAATAAACAAATTCATATGTCTTATTGATAAATTTATCTTAAATTATTGAGCTGAGCGTAAGCGAAGTTCTTAACCGTTTGGGAGACCTTTTTTTGTGTTTAGTTGTCTCCATAATGCGACAACATAATTAGCTAAAAATTTTCTCATGTATGTTTGAGCCGAACGCGGATGTTATAGCAAAAAAAAAGGTTAAAAAAATGTTTAGCCAATCAAAATTTATCAAGAAAAGAAGAAAGGAGAGGGGATCAGCTCAAAAATGAACAAACGCCGCGCACAGTTGGCGGATCCTAGTTAACGTGTTAATATTCTAAGAGCTTAATTTATTGTAACTTTAGTTACTTACCGGGTATACATTTTGCAGAATTAACAAAAACTAATGATTTCGTAAACATTGACATTTTGGTGAGCATTATAAAATATAAAGACACTGTTAATAACGATTTTACTTACAATCTATATTCTAAATACTAAAAAGTATAAAAAAGTCCAAAGTTCATAAGTATTAAATATTTTACCAATTGTTGACTGTTGGTTAAAAACATCAATATACGTCACTTGTCAAAGTCAAATAATTGTCAAATGACGAATTAAATTCATTCTGAATTTTGAATTTATATCATAGTATCCATATTAATATAAAAAAACTAGTAACTAATAAAAATATTCTAAGTAAAAATTGAAAAATTGTTTTCCAATATAGGATAGTGGGAAAATAAATCGACATCCTGATATTAATGATTGAAAAATTGATTATTGGAAATGTAAAAGATTTGTCAATATTATGTTTTTTAGCATTTGAAGTTGATGTTTCTATTAATTTCCTAATACATATTTCTATTATGTGTTTGTTCTCCTTTTAGTGTTTCTTCTAATAAACTAAAATAATTATTAGAATCTAATCGAAAGTCAACATGACTTATTATTTTATAACGGAAATATCGATTAAATTATTTACAAAGTAAAATGTTGATGAGTGTTGTTTATTTTAAAATAATCTAGAATCTCTTTAAAAGTATTGGCTTTGAAATTATTTTAATGAGACATTGTACGATAGCTTTGTTTATTCCTAAATAAAAATTTTAAACGTTAAGATTTTCAGTCAATTTGATTTTAGTTTTTAATATTCTAAATGGAAGGCTAATGTAAAAAAACATTAAATATTTAAAAAACATGGAAACAGATACAGATTGAAACATTTGTTCAAGATTGTGTTGTTTAGCGCTCGCTGGGTAAAGTTTTAGATCAGCAGGACATTGCAATTACCTGACAGTGATATTTGTGTCTATTAGGTACATTTAAATACAATTCACAAAGCAAAGAAGAAACATAAAGATTAATTTATATTTTATGTTGTCTGTGAATATAAACCGTAATTTAATTTCCGAACGACATTATTAGACTGATTTAATACTTGTTCATATTTCTGTAAGAAAGTTAAAATGTTTTTTTTTTATATTTTTGTTACCGGAGGAATACAAGCACTTGAGACGTTTATTCTGTGAGAAGATAGAAAATGATTTTTTATTGTTATAGTAATTTTTTTTTAAATATGTACAATATGTCATCTTGTAATGTTAAATACAATGCAAATATTTGCAAACGAAATATTGCTATTGAATTTTGTCAGGCGTTAGGAATAGTTTTAATAGTAATTTAGAATAAATTAAAAAATATACTTAACTTAAATTTTAAAATTGTTAACGGATCTTTGATAATTATTTTGTAGGTGTAGGTTATTATTATAAATGATGGAAAACATCTGTTGTTAAGATTGACTGTTGCAGAAAATACACAGAAAATGGGACCATTGTATTATAAAATTTTGAGATCACTATTTCACCCAAGAACAAGATCGCTAACCTTTTCATCATACGACAATGGTATTCCAGTTGATCTTGCGTTTGATAGATTGGGTACTGATATGGCTACATGTCAATCTTCAGACGTCAATGTCACATAAAAAAAGCCTCAAAAATAATAATTATTAATGTTTTAATAATATGTTACGTTTTTTAACACAAAATAAATATAATAATTATTATATTCTCAAATACATTCCCATGAATGATTCGTAGTATTTTATTAAATGTGTAATAAATATGCAAGCACAGCACCGCACATTGTACCCGAAATACAGCACGTGGTGTGAGCTTTGCATATATTATTTAATGAGTCACAGGTGTGTCACTATTGCGTCACGATTGTGATTAAGTCATAGGTTATTTACACATCTTATAAAGATGAGTGTGTATTTAAATACCCTAGTTAAATTTCGCGCTAACGTGACTCGTTTATTATACATATTTATGGAGTTTAATTATATTATTATAATAAGATTTGATCAAAATAGTAGTTAAGTAGTTCACAAGTAATTCTTTGTTCATTCATGTTTATGTGTGTATCGGTTATAAGACATTCAAAATATTTTTCAAATTTATATGTTATTTTTAATTTATAGGCCGGCAACGCTCTTGTGAATCCTCGGATGTTGCAAGAGTTCATGGGCGGCAGTGATCACAAATCATCTGTGACCCAGCTCGTCTGCCCTCCTCTTACATAAAAAATAATAATAATTCGCGTTTAAATTTACAACTACAATTTGACATGTTAAGTTTGACTTGTTTTAGGATAAAAGAGCTGTATAACATTGATCGTATTAATTGTTCTAAATTGATTTGAGGTTCGTTTGTGTATTAATAAGTTGTATTGATTTAATAAGTAATTTATTATTTTGTCATTATCTACAAAGTCCTTCTAGATGTCCTAGGGGCGCGAACCGGACCTCGATTTTGACTCGCTGCGCTCGCAAAATAACGGTAGAGTTCGGCGAATTCAGCGAAGCAAGTAAATCATCTTCAATTTAGCGGTCAAAGCTGAAACCGACAGGCAAAAAATATAGAATAACTAAATATCACATGGCGAAGTCAATGGGATTGTAATTTTTTGGTGATTATTCCTCAACGATATGAGTTTTTTTCACTTTTTTTTATAAACCATCCAATAATCAATAATCCAATAACCATAATTTCATTAAGATCGGTAAAGCCGTTTTCATGCCATATGTCTCACATAGATCGCTCCGCTTGTTCCGCTCGCTTCGCTCAATAAGACATGTATTTATATTACATTGTATATACAATTATTGAATATAAAATTATCAATCAATACACGTTAAAGGAAATCGTTGTTTGTCAAATGTTTTATTTTTGCGTATTAATGATTTTAAATAGTGACATCATAAAGGAAGTGTTGCCAAAATACTTTATTACTTTTCTAGACATCAAAGCGTTTAATGATAACTGAAAACACATGGCCTTAGTGAAATGGAACAATCTATTTTTAGTTTAATTAATTACGTTGTTACAATCGTGTCGGATTAATTAATGGCCGGTTGATCGATATCTCGAAATATCTATAAAACAACTAAACTATTAACTAATTTTAGAATTTATATTATTTAATCCAAATATTGTACTTGTTTAAGTGAGATACAGACAGAAGTAGGTACTATTATATAATTAAATTTATAGTTAAGTTCACTTATTTGTTGTCATCTGAATTTTTTTAACGGTCTCCCATCACGAAACTGATTTGATTACTGTTGCTTAACGCAATATTGGAACACTATGCTATTGGCACAATCGTTTCTATTTATAATACAAACCGTAAACAACACGAGCTTTAACTTTCGCAAATTTCTTCGAACTATAAAGATTTATTTTCTAGTCTATATTATATTTGGGTCCTCAAAGCGACCGTGCCTACATATTAAACACAAAACCATTGTTTAACGATGCAATAAATCAATCATAACGTGTCGCGTAACACCGGGAATATTTTATTACATTTGCATAACACTGACATGAAAACCCCGAAAAAATAACATTAAATAGTTCATATCAATATATTCATGAATGAAGCAATCTTGCATGTAATTTTGAATGGAATTTTGTAAGCGTAATACTGTAGTTAGCCTAGTTATTAAAAGTCTGATTACTAGGATCCGTCAACAGTACGCGGCGGGTGCTGAGCTGAGCCCCTCTCCTTTCTTCTTTTCTTGATAACTTTTGAATAACTAAACATTTTTCAATCTGTTTTCGCTATAACATCCGCGTTCGGCTCAAACATACATGAGGAAATTTTTAGCTAATTATCTCGTCGCATTCTGGAGACAACTAAACACAAAAAGAAGTCTCCCAAACAGTTAAGAGCTTCGCTTACGCTCAGCTTATTAAGTGGATTTCCCTCAGTTACTCATTTTGTTTTTGTAACAAACCTGATAACTTTACACAAGAACGAAAATCAAAGATTTTTTTTCATACATTTCATTCAACTTTTCATGACTTTATATAATAAATAATTATGAACGAAATTATCATAATTCATTATATTTTCTAAAGGTTCAAATTTCATTCATTCGTTTTTTGTATTTGCTTAAATTTAAAATCTAGATCAATCAATGCAATCTAGATCTAGTGGTTTGAGCTGTCAGTTTTGCACTGATTTATAACTATATCTATAGATTAGATGGGATGAAACGTTCAGCAATCTGTATGCGTCAGTATAATATATTTATTATATTTTGTTTAAACCAGATTTGTATTTTAGTTCGAAGTATTATATCGGCTTTGGATATATTTTATACGGACTATAAGTGGCTATTAGCTAGTCATCAATACGAAATTTTCAGATATACCAAAATGACTGAAAATCCGTTTTAACACTGTAATCTGAACCTAAAAATAAGATTGAGTTTAAATATACTTCTTACAATATAATATAACAGTTATATACCAACATTAATTGCCTATTTCATTGTCTTAGATATGGTATTTTTTTATCCGATTTAAGACAGTGCTCACATATTACTTAGTTAAAATTTCAAAGACTTGAGACGGCCGGGATAATATATATATATATATATATATACTCGTATATATGAGCGATTTAGCACTCACTGACTCATCACGTAATCTCCGAAACTACATGTTTGGTTAACTTAAAATTTTACAAGTTATTATGTGACGTAGACGTCCACCAAAAATGAATTTTACAGAATTCTTATCCCAACGGATTTCAACTTTTTGTATTTCACCAAGTTTTAAATCTGTAGGAGCTATACACTTAACGTGTAAGAATTACTATACAACGGTTACCATAGCAACGGATACGATGACAAAGGATAATATGACAAAGGTTACCATAACAACCTAAGTTCACATCTAAATAATAGTGTGCCCAGCGAAGTTGGAGGGAATAAGCTAGAGTATATATATATATATAACTGTAGGTACAGTGTGAAGTCCAAATAAATAAATACAATTATAATTTAGGCGCCTATTTCTTTGTAATGTAAGTTATTAGCATCCAAATATAACAAGGCCGTGTTCGTGATTATTTTAGCATACACTTTAATACTAAGTAGTTATTGGTTTTGGCAAACTAATACTTCGGCGCCATATTTAAGATCAATGGATCGCCGAGTGTAATAAATTATAAATATTTATTAATAAATCAAACTGAGATATTTTTGTATTTAAATCTCGACTTGTTTTCTTTTTTCTTTCGTCTTTTAGAAAAATGACATCAAATTAAGGATCTTGACTAGATGAAAGAGTACACATGATATTTGTGTCTCTCTCTCTTATACATGAAACACAAAAATCATATTTCGAAGGTATTACCTCGGTCGAACCAGCCCGCATACGAGATTAAATTAACTAGCAAATTATCACTTTCAATAAAATTTTAAGAAAAATAGCAGAATAGATATATTATTGTTTATATAAACCTATGTTTTTATATGAATATTCCTGTATGTAATAATTGTGAATGAATTGAATGGGGTCGGGTCACAAGGTCACTGTCAATTAGATCATCAAGTGTAATATATTGAACAAACATTACATGCATTACAAACTATTATGTTTAATTATTTAGGTATTACAGCTGTTTACTGCCTCTCGCATTCGGGCTGGTTCGACCAGGGTTTCATATGAGTGGGAGAGCGAATTTTTACTCTCCATACGGAGAATATTATAAAAATCATCCACCCTTCTCCACTTTCCAAGGGTTGCAACATATTTGAAAATCGACATATATATAAGTTGAAAGGTGGAATTTCTTCTCTTATTCTCCATACGGAGAATATTATTAGAAACATTCACCTTTCTCCATTCTTCAACGGGAAAAACATCATTTTTATAGATTTTTATGAGTAATAGCGCCAGTGCCTTTGCGGCAAAAAAAGGAATCAAATGTGACAATTCGAGTGGCTGTATTTTGACACATCCCCATGTCAATATACCGCATCCATCTTGAATGGTTGACTGTAAAAGTTAATTGCTATAAGGTCACTCAGATAACGTTACTTCATATATTACTTCTCGATTACATTTTTTTATTCAACTGACGGAAGTTTCGAGTTTTGGATTTAGTTTCATGTTAATTAATATTCAAAATATGATATTTATGAAATCATATTACAGAATCAACTGTAACTGAATACTGCGTTGCTGAGTAAAGAAAAAAAGAAAGAGGGTAGTGTAAGAGGAAAAGTCTTTAAGAATATCAGTCACTGGACCAAAGCAGCAGCAAAGAGAGGTGATTCTAATCGATAAAACGGCAGCTGCAGTTAGGATAAATCAAAGATTTGATGACATTCTTTAATCTTATCTAATCTAATCGAGCGAAGCGAACGTAGCGAGCGGAGCGTTCTAGTGGAGACTTTTTCACATTCTTTGTCACGAATAGTCTAGAAAACCACTTGAAGGAAAATTATGAAATTTTGCAATCAAAAAGACACACAAAAAATGATGATGGTTTAAAAAACGAAAAATCGTCGTTGAGGAATAATCGTCAAAAAACTGATATCCCATTGAAGTCAGTAGGAAACGATGAGTCATTACATTGGGCACGCTTCGCTTAATATGCAAACGGCAACCGAGATTTCGCGAGCGCAGCGAGTCGAATTTGAGGATCTGTTGGCGCCCCTAGTCTAGATATTTAGTCCATAAAAATTACTGTTTTATTTACAATATAATAATTTTCATTTTAAATAACATAATATTTATTACAAATTGTGTTTATTATAAATATGATGTAACACGCAGTGACTGTGCAATGGTTATTTTAATGCAATATTGAGTAAATAGATCTCAAGATGTATGTATGTTTGTATATTTTGCTAACGAGCTATTATATTACGTATAAATGTAATGAAATGAAAATATCATGGTACTCGAACCTGTGACCATGGGATAAGATTTCGTTTCGTTACCCATTAAGCCATCGTGTACCTACTCGCTTAAGAGAATTTAATATTTTATACTTTTTATTTAGGATTTAATCTGTAATTATTTCTAAATCCAATCTAATCCTAATTTACGTAACTTGTAATCAATAAAATTAATGTTTTAATGTTATACTTTGTTTCTGCATACATAATTAATTTTAAAAGTATTTAATATTTATTTGTTTACTTTCACTTGAATCAGTTAAAGTAATTACAGAAAATCTTTGTAGTATTTGTAATAATATATAAAATACTTTTTGTTAGTCGGTCCGTGTTCAAAACTATTTGCTACTGTTTGTAATATAACAATAAATATATAGACAGATTTGATCAGCAGTTTAGATCTAATATTTTAGGCAGCGCCATTTTCTAATTAGGAGGACAGAGTCGCAAGCAACAGCTAGTGTTAAATCATTCAGGTAGCAGTGAAAATTTCACGACTAAGAAGCATTGAATCCCAGCGCACGTTCCTAAAAAATTACTCTAAATCGTGCCAACGCTTGAATAATTGACATTTTGATTTATTTACACAACCTTCTGATTAAGGTTCGTGCGTTAAATAATAAAACAACATTAATCGTGGAGATAGCAAGTTTACAATGAGATTAGCGCTAGAGAGGGCTTTAAATGAGTCCTACAAGAAAATATATATTAGATGAAGATTTTATTTACTTATTTTTAACTGTACCCCAAATATATATATATATATGTGTGTAAGTACGTATATATACTAAGTACTGACGACGGGGTATAGAAAGTATTTTATTTGAAACATGATCATTTTAATTATGAAAAATAGGAAAAAGATTGGTAATATCTGAATATATTTTGTCTCCAGTATATGTGAAGGTGTCCTTATCATCTTCCATGATTTGAAAGTCAAAACTGGCAACTGGCAACAAAAGCTGGAGAATGTCGGCTTGAAAGTGAGCAGAACCAAAACAGAGCACATGTTCTGCGATTTCGGCGGTGTGTCCAGTTTTGTTCCTATTTTGTTCGACGGAGTACCGTTATCAGTCTGCTCAGAGTTTCACTATCTTGGTTCTCTGATACAGAGCGATCGCAATATTGACCGGGACGTAAAGCACAGAATCAACACGGGATGGATGAAATGGCGACAAGTCATTGGGACGACATGTGATGGCCGAATTCCCCTTAAACTAAAGGGGAGAATTTATAAAAACATCATTAGACCTGTCGTTATGTATGGATCTGAGTGCTGGGTGATGAAGGTGATGGATGAAAACCGTTTGCATGTAACGGAGATGCGAATGTTAAGATGGATGTGTGGGGTGACAAGAAGGGATAGAATAAGAAATGAGTATATTAGGGGAAGCTTAGGAGTAGCGCCAGTGACGGAAAAAATTAGAGGTAGCCGTCTGTCATGGTATGGGCATGTTATGAGGAGGGATGAAAAGCAACGTGACCAAAAGAGTGCTAGGTATGGTAGTGGAGGGATGGACAGGTAGAGGACGGCCGAAGAAAAGATGGATGGATTGCGTGAAAGACGATATGGAGAAGAAGGGAGTGTATACAGAGATGACGAGTAACAAGAGAGTATGGAAGGAAAAAACATACTGTGCCGACCCCAAAATGGCAGAAAGATGATGATTTGAAAGTCAAAACTGATAGAATAAAAAGCTCCATCAATTTGTAGATATCATCATATAAACTAATAACATACAAATATAATTTATTGATAATGGGTCCATTGTGTAAATATCAATGCAGATATAATTATCTTTTGATGGCAAAGATAACGATTGTCTCATGTTTATTGGCGTGACAGTCCTTCAAGTCTCCCGTAGTTTGTTAATAGATTAACGAGTACCTACCCTTTAATGAAAGACAAATGGAGAATTAAATATATATATATTTAAGAAAATATTATGAAAATTTTATATTAATTGCAGTACATGGAAAAATGTGTATTTTACTACTTAAAATAAAAATGTTATAAAAGTCACATGATGTCGCTAGTATTATTCAAGGATCGTGTATTTTTCCATATGACTAATAATTTAAAAGAAATAATTATTTAAACCGGTTTCACACCGCAGGTTTATTTAGGTCTTAAGTCACTGTTTTTCAGAAATATTAATAACAATAATATTTATTAATACTTTCATTACATTCAATGGACATACGTGACAAATTTGTTTACAATAAACCACAGTTTAAAGGGTAAACCTAAACTGGTTTTATTCTGGCTATGTCATGATTAGATCACGATGAGTCATCTCTAGGTCACGGGATCTTTAATCAATAGTGCGACGCTGTGAGAATTGTTTAATCCGTCTGTGTTAGACCTACTTTTAATTAATATTAATTGTATGACATACTAATTTATATTTCTTCTATGTTTTATATCGTTTAGAAGGATTAAGAAGTTTTTATTAAATTTTCTTTAGAATATAATATTTTTGAGGATACTTATCAAGAGTAATGTAATCTCTCCCTCCTTCTCTCTTTCTTTCACTCTCTTTTTTATATATATTACGTAATTATAAAGAACTAAATATTTTGTTTATTTCATATTTTACACTTATGTCTTAAAAAATAAGTTAAAATATATATTTAATAGCTTAAAATTTTTTATAGCTGACTCCTTTTCTGATCAAATGGAAAGTACAACCTACAATCAACTCATAGTATGAATACGAAAATAGAAGCTAAAAAATCGTCTATCTTTTTTTTTGTGTAAGAACTTGCTAACATAACTAATTCTAAACCTGGTAAATAGAAGAAGGAAGAGAAGAAGAAAGAAGGAAAGAAGAGAAGAACATATAATATACAAACAAAAAAACAATTTTACATCAATGGTTTTAAAAAATCATTTAAACTGATCCATTTTTATATAAAACTATATTAATTTTTGGTATATCAATTAAATGTACACAGACGGAGCCACGATCCAAAGCTAGTTAAATAAAGAAAATTACATGGTTTAGACAGATAAGAGTAAAACCACAAACCACAATGTGTAAAGAATTAAATAATATTTATAATTTAATAATTTGCCTCGTCACTATTTTTATTTATTGTTTTTTAGGTAAATAAAATTAAAAAAAAATTACGTAATTTTTGATCAATTCTAATTAAAATAGATCTGATGTTATTATATTTTTAATTATTTAAAAAATCAAAATAAAATATAATTTAATTGTAATATATTTTTTTTAAATGAATTAAAATCTGGTCAAATTTTTGTAATGTAACAATTTATTATTATATCTTGCTCTACTTTTTCTTGTATCTTGGCATTCATACTCTACTCTAACAATGAAGCTTACCTACTCTATCGAATTTATGAACTTTGTTATAATAAATATTTTCATTTAAAGATATCTTTAATAGAAATTAAATGACTCATAATGTTGTAACTCTATTATATATAACATTACAATAGCCACTCTATAATCGATAAGGCTTAAACTAAAGCCTAGATTTTAAAATAAAAGCCTAGGTTTTAGTAAAACGTATTAAAAATGTAGAGTTCAAAACTTGACAGTAGAGTAATGTAGAGTTTTTAATTAATAATGTTCAAATCAAAATTATACATTTTTTTAATAATCTAAGACAAAACAGATAAGATAATTATACAATGAAAATTGTGGCAATGTTTAGAATATACATAATTCATTCGATTTTGAACCTTCGTTCCTTGAAATACGGTCGAAAATAATTTTGATAATGAAGCTTTAAGCTCCAGTTGCATTGTGTTAGTGTGTAGGGATAATGTTCTAGAATAGTGATGTTACTTAAGTCTATCGATATTTTAGAATAAATTAAGTTTTATTTTTTTTGTAATTATTTTTTGTCGTTATTTTGATTTTTGTTACATATTTTGCAATTGTTTAATAAATATATATATAAATTACGGTTTGTTTGTGTGTCTGAAGATACATTATATTTATTAATGATTAAGCTATCGCACTGCACAGCACTGTAGCTATCGCTACTTGATTGACATTTATTGGCACGATCTTTCTAAAATACAGATTATATATTTTTTATTTCTTTCCGTGCTTGAGCGAACACGTTAAGCCTATCAGTGTACTGTAACAAAAAGTCTAGGCGATTAAATTTAATATGTTGTTATTTTTCTATAAAAGTTAAGATTTTTGCTTCCAGGGGTCAGTAACCTTAAGAAATGTCGAGTAATCTCGAGTATAAGTATATCTATTATAAAAGGGTTGGTTATTGAGCGAAGCGAACGAAGTGAGCAGCGCGTTTAACTGGAGACTTTTTACATTTTTTATCACGAATTGGCTCGAAAACTACTTGACGGAAAATTATGAAACTTTGCAATCAAAAAGACACATTAGGTGATGGTTAAAAAAAATATATATTTTTTTATATTGTCAAAAAACTAATATCACATTGAAGTCAATGGGAAACGAGGAGTCAATACACTGGGCTCGCTTCGCTCAATATGCAAACGGCACCCGAGATTTTGCGAGCGCAGCGAGTCGAGATTGAGGGTTTGTTGGCGCCCCTAGTATAGTGTCTTAATTAAGCTCACGTGACTTCTCTTCTAAGTAGCTAGCTTTATTAGTTTATGGAGATTCCTGTGCGAGATAGGGTTGATTTGACAAAAATAGACATGGGAGATTAAAATAATGAAAACAACTACAGTATAACCTTAATATAAATGACATCTAATTAACATATTGTCAACCATAAGCTGTAACCACCACAACTGTAACCGTAACTATCTACAAGTATAGATTCGTTTTGCTATTTATTAACTATTTTATCAAAATGTGTTTCATTTATGATCAGTGAAGTCTTTGTTGTAATAGTTTAAGTTAAATAGTTTACGTAAAATTGAAATTAATAATATAAATTTTTACTTTGTTGAAACAAATCGTAGGACAACTCAATTTCTATATAACGAACCTTAGTAAAACAAATTATTTGATATAACGATATATATTTATATTTGTTAAATAAATAATAATGAATAAATAAAATATATTACAATTTTTACGAAATTTACTAAAAATAAATTTACTATAAACAAATATCATACAAAAAATAAAACAATGTTTTATCTTTTTTCTATTTCATTTATATATTGTAAGTTGTATTTATCTCTCGTTATCTTCACGGAAATAGGAAAATTGTTGCAATTACAATCTTGTTTATATTATATTAATTATTTTTATCGACATTGTTACCATCGATACAGTGACCTTCACTAGACTCACACTACTGGAGATGTTATACCGTTCAGAAATTTCGTTGGTAATACGTTCGAAAGTAGACTCAAGAGTGAGCCTCAGTTGAGTTTGCGAGCGCGACGGGACGGTCGTGTCAGACGCCCGGTATGTGATATTATTTAAAGTTATAAAATTCGAATGCGTTCCATTTTTAAAATTATATTCATATTTCGAATGCTTTGAATTTTCACATGCTCTTCTATTTTAAATGAACACTTTGAGTATTTGATTATTCGAATGTAATTTTTTCTTATTTTCTAGTGTATATTATTATTAATATTAGTGTAAAGTGGTGTTTAATTATCCGTGGCTGTGTCTGGATGGTATTTATTGTATTTTATATGAATGTTGCGTTGGTTTTATTGCGAAAACCAAAATAACTTCGGTGCGGTAAGGAATTATTTTAGACTAGATGCAGCGGTGGCGGACCAAAATATTTTATATAAACTCACTACTGGCGAAGTTTATGACTATTTTTAATGATATCCATAGACATAAAATGTTTATTATAAATATGACGGACGGCTATACTCATTTTTATTTATATATTTATTATTTTAAGTATTAAATGTGATAAGTATTTTGAGGATCTTTTGAGGAGATTTTTTAATAAGGTTTGGTTTGGTTTGGTTTGACGAGTTAGTAAGTGACCTAAATGATATTTAAATATTAGTTTCAGATTTCAGATAGTGTTGTAAGATAGCCTAAATTCTGTGAGAATTTTATCGATTGCATTATTAGATTATCTATAATTTTTATATGCATTTAAATGATAATAATAATAATCTATAAAGTTAGTTTTTGTAGTCTTAGTCTTAGTTTTAAACTATTTAAGTATATATACTTTGATAGATATCTAGGATTTATTTGTCTAACATTATTATCTACAAGGTCTTTTACACGTAGATCGTTATAATGTTATTATGATTGTTATAATTTTTATTATAAATAAAGAAATTTTTTTTTATATGAAAAATATAATGTTATTATGATTGTTATAATTTTTATTATAAATAAAGGAAAAAGATTTTTTATTTGAAAAATACATTTTTTACTAATTTGATATTATTTGAGTATTTAAGCTGCAAATGATTAAGATGTTTGATTTAAAATTATATATATATATGTATATACAATTATATTTATTTTTTGCTATTGAATGTTTTCTAAACGTAAATTTAGAAATGGCTACGTGAAGCTGGTCACGGTGATCATCTTAATCCAGACATTCAATCATTTTTATCTAAAAATCACGAGGCATATCTATGATAAAATATTATTATTATTATTCCAACTATGTTGTCTGTTACAATATATACGTTAAACCTGTTAAGGGATCAAGGGTTCTTGGGACTTGTGAAGACGGTAACCCATCCGGCCCCTGACCTTGGGTATCGTCGTTTAACCTATCAAACGTAAATCCTCAATTCTATAAAAACAAAATAGAAATTGTATGTTTGTGTGTGTTTTAATTTGTATTTATATAATTAACAACTATTTCTTGACCTTGACTTATAATGTAATGCTTGCAATTGTAACAATGTTATTTTTATATTTATTCTGTATTAACAGTCTTTATTCTTTGTCTAGTTAAAACTTAACAAAATTTGGCGTTATTATATACGTTACCTGTAAATATTTCGTATTTTTCGGTTCGTATCAGCGGCTATCAATTGATAAATATGAGATACCCTTTCGTACCGATAAAACGGAAGTCAACAATTCAACGCGTCGTGAATTTTAATATATAAATTGCTAATATTATGGAAACGTTTAAATTAATAAATTTAAATATTATATAGACAAATATTTCTTTTAATATATCACTACATAATAATAGGGGCGCCAACAAACCCTCAATTTCGACTCGCTGCGCTCGCGAAATCTCGGGTGCCGTTTGTATATTGAGTGAAGCGATCCCAGTGTATTGACTCATCGTTTCCCATTGACTTCAATGGGATATCAATTTTTGGATACGATATTAAAAAAAAATGTTTTTGAGGAAATTTTCAAATTTTTTTTAAACCATCTCCTAATGTGTCTCTTTTTGATTGCAAAGTTTCATAATTTAGTAGTTTTCGAGCCAATTCGTGACAAAGAATGAAAAATGTCTCCAGTACAACGCTTCGCTAACTGATGTAATAAGAACATCAACTGTTTTTGTAAATTGACTTCAACCCAGTATTACCAACATCAGGATGCATAATTGGCTGCATTAAAAATTAAAAGGTGCTTTATAGTACCCAGTTCTTTGTGAATGATGAGGCAACTCCGTTCGAATTCTAATTTTAAATTCTAATCACGGTATATAAAAGAACCCGAATCATTCCCCCTCGTTAAATTTTGACACCTTTTAATTTTTTATATATTTCTATTATCTTTCACCCCTTGTTTGCTAAATGTCTCTTTATTAAATTTCAAGGTTATATTATTCCATACCATATCCCACGGTTGTCGGTTCAATGGTTCACAATCAGCGGTGAGTCATATTTTTTTTTAGTTGAAATTGGTTTTGGTTAATTTCAAAATGGCTTCCGACGTTTGTTTTTTTTATGTTCTTATTATTTTTTTTAATTTG
Source organism: Melinaea menophilus ssp. n. AW-2005 (assembly GCA_918358695.1). Lineage (NCBI taxonomy): Eukaryota > Metazoa > Arthropoda > Insecta > Lepidoptera > Nymphalidae > Melinaea > Melinaea menophilus. The sequence continues at coordinate 11,207,499 of OU911039.1, read as the reverse complement.
TAAAACAATCACGATTGTCGCAAAGGTTGGTAAGTTGTAAGTTTTATACATAATGGTAAGTAATATTCCATGAATTTTGTAATCTTTATATATGTTAACTAGTATAGTTAACATATATAAAGTGGTGGAGGCCGCGATGATAATTAATATCATCGCGGCCTCCACCAAGTTTCTTAATCCGTTAAGTAGGTAGTTTTAGAGATTACCGCCCACTCACAAGCGGTTTAATATCATAGCTCTAGCCTGCGGCTACGCTCGGAAGAGAAACAGACCACTTAATTAAACTAACAACTAAAGCTAAACAGCAGTTTCTCTCCCTCTGGTAAAAGGAATAACTTGCTTCATTTAGCAAAATTGACGAAACAACGCAATCTTTTACATTAATATTATTATTATAATTATTGTCTGTTAATATGAAAGTGATGAATCTAAATAAAAAAATATATAATAAAATTTTCTTACAAATAATAGATTCTGTTCAAACAAAATATCTTACAATAATAGTGTTTACAACAAAACGCTTTTCGCTTACAATTTGAGACAAATCAGTATTTTAACTTGGAATTAAAGTATGACATGTAGTGGTGCTGCGTATACTTGGCTTGAAGGAGGACACATTTCCCAAGGATGCTGTAAGAGAATCTGACGGGTAGGCCGAAAAAAGCTCAATTTCTACTAAAACATATTTTCAAAGAGGATTGATAGGCTTAAAAAAGGTTTTAAAAAGTCTTCCTAGGAACATTGTGTCGACTAAATAACTGGAATATGTCTATACTATATGTATGTATAGGTAGTAAATATTTAATATACTATAATTCGGCCTCGCTCACACAACGATAAAAATGTTACCGACATACATACTAGTATTAACAGAGATAGTAAAATTATATGAAATTCAATATATTTGTAGTAATATTATAAATATAACACCGCACATGTACTGATAAGGAATTTATAATATTATTAGTGTTATCAAATGACATGTGTTTGTTAGGGATCCGCGGGAGTGGGGAAAACACTGAAGAGTGTTTTTATAATAAAAACTAAAAGAAAATGAAAAAAAATTACTATGTACAATGCTTGAAATGTATAAAGTTTTTAAGTTAAGCTTATTTTAATATATAATGTAAAATTTTATGACACGATCAAGAATCGAACCTGCAACGAGGTTCTCAATGTAGATACAAATATACATAGACGCCATCAAACCAACGGTTTATCTGAAACATGAAATATTAAACATTTGTAGTTTAAATTTACAAAATTAAAAAAAAATTAAATCTTTAAACTCAAATTACAAATTCTATTATGTATATATTTTACCTAACCGTTTAATATATATGTAAAATATTTTTAGTCGAGTTTAAATTATTTACTTCGTTTCACGCTTGACTGTTTTTATCGATTGACGCCAGTTTTTAAAATGCGCTCAAAAACACTGACAAATTATTTATATATATAATAAAAATAAATTAAGGTTTATTTTACAATAATACAAAAAATATGAAATTTATACTTCTTCCAATTTTTTTTTGATTTTAAGCAAAATTTTTGTGTCCTGCTATTAAGAACCATTAGTATCTGAACCGTTACTTTCTTTAAGGTCTTAACTCTTAGACATTTTAATACCGTGTACCTAAACACATTATAGGTTTGAAGTAAAAACGTACCTGAAATTAAAACAGACCGACAAAAACAAACATATATAATTTAATGAAATTCCCGTTTAAATTGCAAGCATAAATGAATGTAGAATAAGGGCTTGATGGTTCCATACGAAGAGAAAATTGTTATTGTTAAAAGCAAATTGATCATAAATAAATAAACTTAACCAGTTTTTATATTAAAGTACCGTCAGAAAAACATATTTAAAAAAAATATTTAAAATAATTATATTATTTTAATCTATTGTATATATTATTATCATTAATAATTTATTATTTGATTAATTGTTCAAGCTTTCTAGATGTATCTGACCTGAGGTTAGTCGTTGCTCCAATTTAAATATCAATAATATCAATATTTACTGTACAAAAAGATATTAACAAATACTTAATTCATATTTTTTTGCGGTCCGTACTTAACCTGTTAAAGTTTGGACTTGGTGAAAAAAAAATATGTCAAAAGGATGTTGCTGTTGGAACGTGTTTTTTTTGTTATCGATAAAAATACGATAAATTAATCGATACTTTCCCCGATACATCGATGAATGAAGGTCATTGAAAACTACTTTTTATATCAACGAATGTTTATACATTTAATTATTTTACAAACGAATAAATAATAAAGAAGAGAAGTCTTTCTATATTTAAAAATGTCCGATATTAAGTCGAATTTTAAAAATGGACGACCGTTAAACTTCTTATAATATTCCCTATTTTTTTATATAATGATTTTTAAGTACAGGTTTTGCTAATGTAGTTGTTAAATATATATTATCAGCGTTGCGTCAATGTTATACAATTACTAGTGATAAGAGAAAAGGAATTCACGAATTTGGTAGTGGGAATTTTATATCAAAATAGTATGAAGGAAAACCCATTAATACGTGTGAATGAAAAAGAAATATATATTGTATCTCTTTTTAATAATATTGAAAATGAAACGGTTTTGGAGTCTGGAATACAAAAGTTATTCTGAGGTGTTTTGAATGTTTATTTATTTATTGCGAGCGAAGCGAGTGGAGCGTTCTACTAGAGACTTTTTCACATTCTTTGTCACGAATACGCTCGAAAACTACTTGACAGAAAATTAAATTTAAATTAAATTAAAAAAAAAAAATGTCATGTCGTTGAGGAAAAACCGTCTAAAAACTGATATCCGACATTGTCCGGGAGGATATACAAACAATATATTTCTTAAAAACTAGTGTTAACAATATATTTCTTAAAAACTAGTGTTAGTACAATTTTTACATACAAGTTGCCGGGGCTTCCCTGAAAGTAATCCGAAGATACCTGTGTTGGGAAAACCTCGCTCTTCCCAAGTAATATATAAATTTTGATTTGCAGTTTAGTGGTGCTACAGTAAGTTGTTTTACATTAAAATAAACATAAATTAAAATAACAAAAAATAAAAGAGTAAAAGTCAAAGGAAACTGTGGAGAGTTTTGTGTGTGTGTGTGTGTGTAAGTGTGAGTTGTGTGTGTGTTGTGCGTGTGTGTGTTGTGAATGTGTGTGCTATATGTATGTTGTGTATGCGTGTGTTATGCTTGTGATTGTGTGTAGATCGAGTAGGGTTTCTACTGATTTGTTTAGTACCAATTTGTATCCGTTTACCTTAAATCTGATTCAAGATAAACTGATCAAAATGTCTTCCACGTTCTCATAGTCAATAGTAGAGAGCCATTCAGACAGTGTCTTCTTACACTCGTACACTTGCATCGGGTAGATATGAAGGATGCGATTAATTTTATTGTAGGTACGGGGTGCTTGAGCAACATATTGTCGACTGGCAAATACTGACCGCGCAGAGTAAGTTGGGGCTACTATATCACACCGTCTTTTTTTAATCTTATCGTGGCTAAATGGTAATGATTTGTGATATCTTAGTATCATGTGTAAAATATATAATTTTCTAATAGAGTGTAGCTTAGAAATAGTGTAGAGAGACTCAGTGGAGAACCTAAAAGGCCTACGGTACATAACCTTAATCAGAGATCTTTGCGCTCGCTCCAGATCAATAAAATGCGTCTTAGCAGCTCCTCCCCATACTGTAATACAGTAAATCATTACTGATTGTGCTAGTGCTAGGTAAATATTGTTTATAAGTTTAAGACTCAACACATCTCTCAGGGATTTAAAGACCCATATGAGTTTTCTTATCCTCCCTATAGTAAGTTCGAGGTGTGGGATCCAGCTTAACCTTTGGTCCACAATAATACCTAGGTACTTAACAGAACTAACTTTCCGAATTTCCGGACAGTTACTAATACAAGTGGAAATAGTACAACAAGAATGAATTCTAATTTTGAAGTCATTAGAGGGTTGCGAATTAATATATTTAGAGAAGCACACATAGTTTGTTTTGAGGGTGTTTAGAGTAAGGAGAGTAGAGGAGAGGATAATTCATTACACTGGGTTCACTTCGCTCAATATGCAAACGGAACCCGAGATTTCGCAAGCGCAGTGTGTCAAAATTGAGGGTCTGTTGGCGCCCCTAGTATATTTTTATTAACGTAAGTTGATTTTTATTTAACAAATACTTATAAATATATCAAATATTTCGTAGTTTGTTTGAATGATACTCATTATACTTTTAGGTATTAAAATATTGAAGAGGCCTAAACGTAATTCTATTAGTATTAATCATTAAATACTTATACAATCTTATCGTTAAGGACATCGATAACTATTTACTATCAAACTAGTTATTATCTGCGGTTTTGTCTGCGTTATGATAACCATAATTAGGAGTTGCCGAAAAATAAACTTAATTTAATTAAAAGTTGTCTAAAATACAATATAAAGTTGGGAAAGTCTTAAATTGACCTCAAAAGATAATTTCCATTGACAACAAATGTGAATTATGATCTCAAGTCAGAGATAGTAGAACTTACAATTTATGATGTAATTATTAATATATAATGTATTATTTTATTAGGTTTTTTAATATTAAAAATAAAAAAGTCATTTTATGTTAAAAAGGCGATAATTCTTTAGTATATATTTTTCGTATTTCGGTTTATTATACTAAGATTATATTTAAAAACATAACTAAATGTTTTTCCCTTATTTATTAGAGTATAAAACTAACATGGTGTACTAGTAAAGTCATTTTAGTCGTCCCATCAAAGATGGCCGCGCCTCAACCATGTGTACGTCATTCTATTTCGTTGACGTATTTTTGTTTTACCCCATAATAAAGTCATCTGATCATTGCTTTTTGTGTATTAATTAAAATGAAAAACCATTTAAATATTTTTGTTTTAATATAACTTTGTTAGTAGTAATGTTTGTTTTGATGCAATTGTTAAGTTAGTGAAGATCAATGCCCACTCAGAACATGGTATCTTATCTGATAGTGGCAACAAACAAACTCACATTACACACACGAGTGTGTGAGAAGTAGTTGTAATATGGAAAAATTTATTAAAGGAGTTGGTTAATTCAAGGTATTAAACATTCTTATTTCGGTTAACGTATATTTATAACCTAATTCTTATGAAACTAAAACAAAAGCACTCCCATTTGATACACAATTGAACAAGTATTGGTTTAAAGTGGAAAATATATAAATAAATAAATGTCAGGACTGAGTTGGGATTTTTCACATTTTATATTATAAAACCTTTAGGGCTTTTACCTTTTCTTGTATGTCCTTTAAAAGTCCAGCACAGTAGCACAGTATTGGACACAGTACATAATATTAACATGATTCATTATAATGAGGTCTTCTAATGCAACGTTTTGTAGTAAACACATTAAAATATTTTAGGTTTTTTTTTTATTTTTATCGAACAATAATCTTTTATATAATTGTCCTACTTTCTATACAATTCATGAAAATATTTGATATCAGAAAATAAAATACAATGGCGCCAAAGTTAACTGTCAAAAAATAAAACATGGCGTATAATATAATTATTCAGCCACATAAATAAAGCATAGTGTACACGGTATAATATTATGAATGGCATCTTTTAATAACCCATCTATCAAACGGATATCCCTACTTACGAGGGGGGTTAAAAATAGATATTTATTATACCAGCTTCCTTCCGCGTCTTTGATCTCAATGTAAATCTTCTCGATCTTGTTATTTCAACGAAACAAATGTTTTAACAATTATTTACATTACGAATATTTTTGTACCATTTTTTTGTCCTTGTTTTATTTCTAAAATATAATCAAAATTGGTTCAGTATTATAAAGTAAACAGCTGTTAGACATTTTTCAAATATTGTAATCTTTATAACTCTCGCTATACATATTAAGTAACCCGGCGTGCCTTATCACTGTGACGTGTCTTAAAGTCGACGATCTAAGCGTAGCGCCTTATAAAAAGGTTGTATGTGTTGAGATAATATATATACTTTTTGGTAATGACACAATAATTTTCCTGGCTGAATACTTTTGAAATTGAATCAAATAAAAAAAAAATTAAACGTGTTTTCAATTGCTCTGTTATTCTACAGTTTTTTTTGTAAACATCCAACACGAAGCACAGATAATTTGAAAATGGAACGCATAGTTTATATTTAAATGAAATTTAAAATAAGAACTAATATAATTTTTATTCCACAGATAAACGAAAATCAAGTGCCTGCAAATCGAAAGTGATGTGTTGAGTGTTAACAGTGCCTAAATATATTTTTTTATTAAAATATTATTGTGTTTGGACATAGTGCTAATAAAATGGAGTTAATGAGGCTGTCTATGTGTTTGGCGCTCCTCGTGCTGGCCGTCTCACAATGTTCAGGTAATATTTTTATTATTATAAGTATAAAGTAATTAAAAAAAATCTACATGTAAAAACAAATTTTAGGGTAAAAATATTTAATAAAATAACAATTTACTTAAAGCAAACTTAATAATCTTTTTTAAAATGTACGATGAAAGTAAAAGTTTTTTAAAATTTATTTAATTTGTAAGACCAGTTCGACCATTATTAAATAGATAGAAATAGACTTAGATGACTAACACTAGATCTGGATCTAGAACGCTGATATTATTTTTGTCGAGGTCGGCCAGTGACAAAGTCACATATATATATATATATATATATATATATATATGTGTGGTATAATGAACATATTGTCGTCTATACAGCGTTTTAATGTTTTCTATTAAAAAAACTACTTAAAAATACACACGTATTTGATAATAATATTTAGAAACGTAAATTTATCGGGTCAATGATCTTTGATGTGTGATGTGACTTTAAGATAAGTTTTTTTATTAAGATATATTATAATGAGATTGTTTGATACAGTATTATCAGTCCTTAAAAAAAGTTTTATTTGCTTGTATTTTATTTTTCCATAGTTAAAAATTTTTTACTTTTTTTTTATGACACTTCTATATGGGTATAATAAAAGTACCAAGTTATGTAAGTGCCTCCTGGAGTTACACATTATATTAATTTATGTTCGTGAACTAAATGAAGTGAAAAAGTTTGGTAATTGTGACATTTTTTTTCCAAACAAAGAACACTAGTAATGCCGACCTAGTTTTAGGACAGAAACATTCTTTAACGTCTCTCTAATATATCAAGTTTAAAAGGAGACAGTGATCTGCTATACGGATTGAGACATTAATAAAAAAATAATAATTAAATTAATGTCAAAAGTAATAATAGTGTGTAATGAAGTTGTAGGTTGCAAATAATCGCAAAGTGGGCGGGCGTCTTTGTCTATTGTTACTTACATGCTGTGTCATTAATTTTCATTATTCAAATTTTTCATATTACATTATTTATTTAACTATTTATAATTATTTATATTTTACCCCCTCCCAATCAGATTGCATAATATTCAACCATTGTAATTATCTGCCGTTGACAGTACGTGTCAGAGCGCGCCTAAAGTGACAGCTGTCAAAGCTCGTCAGGTCTTTTTTGTGGTTGTGAAATTGATTATACGGTTAGGTTCTTTATGGGGTAGAGATTGATTTAACAAATGCTTTCACTTGATATAATTCTTTCGTTTGTATGTATAATTTAAAATCAAGAATGGAATTTAAAAAGGTTTTATATTACGTTTAAAGTATCAAAAAAAAAAAGGAAATAACGATAAGCCGTTAATTAAAGTTAAAGATAAATTGTAATTTATTATTATTTCACTGAAGATATATTGTGAGGATATCAAATAAATAGTAATTCGCAGATCCAGCCTAATTAATGGGTCGCGCCTTGAGGTATAGGTTGAGGGCCGCCAATTAATTAGTGTGCCATTACCGCCATGACGCCATGTTTTAGTTTATCATGGATTAGGAAGTGGGTATTTTTTTTCCTCATAATTTTGATAAACTTATATGTATAAGGAGCGTAAATATGGCATTGAAATTGTATAGCATATTATTACATATATATTTTTTTGAATAAGGGTCATTGACCTTTAGTATTGATTAGAAATATTGTGTTAGTGTTTGAAAGTTTATTAAATAATATTTACTATATTGAAATACAATTTAATGTATTGTAGATAAAGACGAAGAATTTTTAAATACGGGTCATTGACCTTTGGTGTTACTTAGAAATAAGTCTACTTGATAGTTAAGATATTTTATTATATAATACTTTATTAATAGAATGCCGCATCCATTTTTCATCTATCCACGTCACAAGGTGTGGGAATGATTATCTCGAACATAAAATAGGAATGCGATAGATTTCGTTACAAAATTAACTATTTCAATAATTTAATACATTTATATTCATAAAATAAAATCTTGGGAAATAAATAATTATCTATTAATCTAGTTAAAAAAAAAATATTGACATTAAAATAATTTCATTACAAATTTTGTTCTAAACAAACAGACAGATATTGAGTTAAACATATGGAAGTATCGATTGCTAACAAATAAACATTCATTTTGTAATCTCTGTAATATTATTCATATTACACAGATTACAAAATAAAACAATAGCATCACAATAAATACAATGGTTTATTCATTCATTCATTCATTTTGCAATCCATTCATTCAATTAACTGATTACGATGTTTACATACAATCGAACTGATTTGGAATATTAATATTTTGGTCTTTTAATGACGTAATACGCCTAATATATATTTACTTTTATTATATAAATATCGTAGTAGTAAATTAATATACAGTAAAGCTTTATATCTTAGTAGAAATAGTAGCAATAGTAGCTTAAAAAGAAAGAAATAAAGATAGAAAGATAGTAAGAAACCGCCCTTCATAAAAAAATGCATTTGTTTTAACACGAAGCTTCGAATTTCGCCTCATCTGTTTTCTATTGAAGTCTGAATTTTAATTGTAGATGGGTTTTGACGAAGAAAAGGGGAAAATGGAGGGTTCCAACCCGTTCTCCCCTTTTCTCATCTCCAGGGGAGGAGGAAGAGTCATTTCTGTAGGATACAGTATAAAGGCTAGTACACGATCTGTAAGAGGGTTGAGCCAGCCCGTACATACAGCTCCAAAGTTCTAAAATCTCAACACCAATCCAATCAATGATTAAATTAATAAAACAAAATCCCCGATAACAACCGGCTGTGTATATTTTAATGTTAACTCGTTCGACAACATTCCCAAAGTGATTGCAACATAATTAACATTCTCGTGTGTGTGGTTTAGTGAACTTTATACATCTTGAGTTTTGCGTTTTTTGTATGTGAATTATATTTATTGACTTAGGTCAGGTATTGACCGGTGACTAGTTGTCACTATTTATAGGATTAGCTGATATTTATTTATTAACAGTATTTAAAAACTTCTTTAGCAAAGTGGTAAATTCAAAATGGCGTAATAAGAAAAGTTATATTTAAAGGACTATACTAGAAGCTGATTTTTCTTTATTAACTTTAAACCTGCATTGATATTTGATGTTTTCTTGACATTGCAATTTGGTAAATTCAAAATGGCGTATCATAAATTCAAGATGGCGTCAAAAGAAAACTTACATATATGAGATTTGTCTATTAATTTAGATTATTATTGAATAGTATAGTATATATTGAAACCGCAATTGTAATATGTATTGAGCTAAACCACAACAATAGTTACTTATTCACGGTCTAGGTGTATCAAGGCCATACAAGACAGAACAATGATAGAAATACAAAGATTGACTCAATATATATATATATATTCGGTATCAAGAATGATTTATGATTAATAATATTTTATATACATTTTATTTAGTTTTTTATTGATTTATGACTGTATATCAGTTTTAATATATATATATATATATATATATATATATATTGCTGAAGATGTTATGGGATTTTTTATTAAAAAAATGCCACTTTATATATATATATATATATATATATATATATATATAGAATTTTATTATTCATTATTTTGTCTTGTGATTAAATATTTTATCATACTATATAAATATCAACTTGATCTGTAAATTATTTTATAGATTTTTCAACACTTCAGTCCTGACCTGTTAATGTCAATATTTCAGATACAAATATTTTTGCAATAACTGATAACAATTGACTGATAAGAGCAGGTTTCAATCTGAGAAAATGAGAACTGTAGTTAACTGCTCGTATACGGGCTGGCTCGACCAGTAGTTAGGCAAAGATGTGAAAAGAAGGCTATATAAGTGAGTGAGACAGCCGTCTACACCTCTCATGTTTGCATTGTATAAAACTTGTTTGATAAATGAATTAATAACTGATCTGTTTGTTTGTTAATAACTACGCAATCTTGATATGTGTTTACTGATATACATATATATATATGTAATGAATTATGTAAATATATATTTGCAATATTAATATAGCAAATATGCGGAATGCATTTTGTTTTCTTTTTTCAGTTGTGTAATAATCCAATAAACGAGCCACTGTAGTGGATAGAAAGGGCAAGGCAAGTCTTGTATTTTATATGTATGTACGTTTGTTCTGTAAAATCTTCTTAACTGATTCATTGTTGGGAAGCTAAAAATTATTTGTAGTTTGTAGTATATGTTGCAACTAAACAAAATGATAAATACCGTGCAGTTATGCTAAAATTATTCCCAATAGAAACCTATTTATATATATTAAAACTCTTTTATGAATTTGCATTATGCACAGAAAACTTTTTAGTGTGCTTTAGAAACACTAAAAAGTTTCTTGAGTCGCAGGTAAGCATTAGTATACACAAAGGATTGCTATACACAATAATTCTTCATTAAAAATACATTTACTATTGTTATATAAAAATTATCTATTTTTACGCAATTATTAAATTCTTAGTCTACTCCGATATTAGGAAGAATTTTATCACTAATTTCATAACACTGATAAGAAAGATATCCCCTACCATGAGAACAACTCACTTTACTGATAAAAATATATATAAAATTTAATTTTTTTTTATATATATTATACATATAATTGGATGTTATTATGTAACAATTTATTAAATTAGATTTTTATTTATATTGTAGTGAAAACCAATGGTAGTGTAACCTAATAACGCTTTCGTCATTGTTTGTTCGGGAGTTAGCGGGGAATGTACAAACACACTTATCTTAACAAGTATAAAAGTTGAGACAAAAATGTTATTATCTTTATATATATATATATATATATATATATATATATATGTAGGGCGGTCTGTTAGTACTTTTGCCTTAATACGGTTGATTCAATTATATGATAGTTTAATTAAAATAATTATATCGTATTTTTATATTGTTTTAATTGCAAAATAAATGTGGTTTTCCTCAACTGTTTTTCCATTGTGAATGAATCAATATAAAAAAATGCAACTATGATGATATTATAGTACTAAAACACACACACACACACACACACACACACACATTAAACTGTTCAAGGAAAAAACATTTTTTAGTTATTCACTACAAATCGACCGATTCTTTTGTTCTTGAGTTATATTTAACTTAACACACATACACTATACTTATTTATTCAGCGTATGCTTAAAGCATACATAGATTTGTTCGTGGCTTCGTCCATAAATGAGACCGGATTTCGTACCTTTATTATTATTAATATTGAGATATAATTATTATTAATATATATAATCTATCAGTCTGTCCGTACATTCAGTAATTTGTTAGTAATATTAGTAGGTAATGTTTGTCCTAAGACCTTGTTTGTGGAAGGGTGTTATTTTTAGAAGTGCGTCATGACCTGACGTCATCTGCACACAGCGTGTGTGTGAAAGTGAAAATAATGCAAAGCATATATGGTGTGTACTGTATATATATATATATATATATATATGTATATACCAGCGTTATTTTATGTTAATTAATAATCACAAATGAAAGTTTTAGAAGTGATTTTTTATAAAAAAAAAAACGATGCATGGTCACCTCAATGTTAACTTTAAAGTAATAAAAACCAGCTGGTCGGAGTAAACAAGTCGTGTTGAGAAAATAAAATTACGAGTGTGGTTACCACTTTATTGTGAACCCCGAGGGGTGGTTTAAGTCACTAGAGTCATCAATGTATGAACATTTTCGGCTTTTTTCACTGGATATCATCTAGAAATAATTTATTTACCATTTTTATTATAAAAAATAACCTATTCTCATATATTTACGAACATATGTACAAATATTTAATTTTATGTAATGCTAACTATGGAACTTCATTCGTAGAATGTTTTTTTAAAATAGAAATAGCCTAAGTTGCTTATAACATCAGCTATCCGCTTGTGAAAGTCCTGTTAAAATCGGTTCAGCCGTTTCAGAGATTAGCTGGACCAAACAGAGAGACAGACAAAATTTTCAAAATTGATTTTCTGTGTAAGTATATACATTTAGTGAAAATCTATTAATTACGAATTACAAACGGACACTTCAATTTTATTTATATATATATAGATTTTCTCCATTACCCTAATCTTGCAGAGTACGTCAATTCAAAACAAAAGTTACAAATTACTATACAATTCTATACTTATTTCAGTTCAATGTTACTTGTACTTTGACAGCTCACACTAAGATGGCGGACGCCATGTGTTACCTCTCAGGGGGTAACATTGGCCGTGAAATTACACATTTAACAATTTTACTGTTCGCATCTAATGAATGAATTATTGCTAACAGATTTGATTTCATTTAATTTTATATATAATTATTAATTCATATTTAAATATAATCGTTGCTATTACAACACCAAAGTAATATATATATATATATATATATATATATATATATATATATATATATATATATATATATATATATATATATATATATATATATATATATAACATACGATAATAATGTTAATTAAAGTGGGTCTGGTCCAAGGCGATAACATAATATCATTAATTATTAGTCAATTAATTTTAATTTGCCTGAAATTCTTTGTATATTGACTAAAATACAATGTCAATGTCGCGGCCATTACGACAATTATTTTTAAATTGTTACAGCGGAATTGATATCAAAGTTGACTCCAAGACTGCCAATGTCAAAGTTTTTCAATTAAAAAAAATATATTTAGATTTAGAATTAGTGCTAACTAACAGTTAAATTCGATATTTAAATTCAATTCCAAATTTAAAACCTTATAGATATAAAGTAGCTAAAAATGTCTGTATGTTGGTAGTTTTTAACGTGTTTAATGTTCCTTGTATTAAATGATCATATTATACATGAGGTTAACGAACTCTTAATTATTATAAATTTTAATAAGAACTAAATGAATGAGACTTATTAAAAGATACGTTATTACAAAATACATGGGTAAGAATTGCCATTGACACGATAGCTCAGTAGAGACTATGACAACATATCTTAGAAGTCCCAGGTTCGAGTCCCGTTTGTTTAAATATTTTTTTTCTTTATAAAATTATCATGCAATTCTAAACCCTAAATATAATAAAATAATCCTATTACAAATAATAAATGGGTGATAATTAATAATATTTTTATAAGCACCCCTTAAAAACGTCAATCCGTCTGTAAACCGGTTGACATATTATGAGGGTAATTAGTTAACCACGTGGAAGGAAGTTATTATAGGGATGTGTATAGAATATTATTATAAGGGTTATATATTAGAGGTGTAAATATAATGTTAGTCTTAATATTTCAATGTAAAAATGTCAGTGTTCTCCCTCTTTGGTTCTGTGAGTCACGTTCACGGAATGCAGATCATTTCACTGCGAGCAAAGTACACTCATGTGGAAAAAGATTTTATTATTATTACTTAATATATATATATATAAATGAAAATAGTTGTCCGTTTATAATAAATTAAATGCATATGAAAGTATATGCGGTAATTTTTTTTCTTGATTTTTTGATCCTAATCTCTAAAATGGCTGGACGAATTTTAACAGAAATTTTGCGGATAGCTAATGCTAATGCACATTAGCTTTTTTTTAAAACATTAATCGAGCGAAGTCGTAGGGAGAGCTAGTATATATAATATTATTACGAGAGTTGAACAAATATTTTTTCAATGACCAACCTCGAGGTACACATGAATTAGGTCAGATTTGTTAAAAAATGTAACTGTTATTCGTATTATTTATTTTCTTAAAAATAATTTTAATACTAAGTAATGTACTTAATTAAAAGGTTTTTTCGTACTTATGTACATAAATGTTATCGGCACAGACATACCGCTGACCGTTATATTGTAATATATTTTTGATTTATGACCTATATCGTTAAGTGAAAACTTTCAAACTTGTTTAAATATCACGTTCATATATAATATAAAGTTCGGATTAAAAATATATGAATTACTAAGAGTTTTAATAATATTTTATGTTTTGAAATATAAAGCTTAGTGTAGAATGAAGTATTTTTAAAGATAAAGTAATATATACATAATGATACCTCAATTAAATGAAGGATAAATGAATGTAAAAGATAAAAATATTCATTTAATTTCGTGAGATCAGGAACACGGCTTCTAAAGAACACATCGTTTATCAATGTCTTGATAAAAATTCTGGTCCCGGGTTCGAGTCCGGACCGGTTACTGTCATATGTAATTGAAAAACCTTTCAAATTACCAAAATCTTACAATAACATACTTAGATGAAGTAAGAGAGATATATATATCTCTCTTACTTACTCTTATATATTTGTAGTAAAACTTTTACGTACGTTTTTATTTTTCATCCATGAGCTTTTGCCCTCATTGTAATTTATCCCACATGTGGGATAATACCACAATTTTATACGACGTGGTGAAGAGATAAATTTAATATTTTTAACATTGTTTATATTTTATTCATATAGATTTTTTGATTCGTTATCGCCTTTCCTATTTTAACTGACGACTCAATCGATTGACCGCCAACCCTCAAAACCCTCTTTTATCAAAACAACCCCTAGATAACCAACAATATAGAAGACAATTAACATTATCAATACCCCTTATAAAACTTTATTTATATCTTAAGTTCTAAAAGATAAAACGAATTGTTTATATTTTTTTTTTTAAGCAAATGTTTTTAACTAAAGATTTTATTTATTTAGATTTTGACAAAACCGTTGATAAGATTTTCGAATATTTTTTTTCTTACATCACATTTTTTTTTTCTTAATGTTCAAAACTTTTCGTCAGCCCTCATTCAAAGTTAACCGCTCCATTGTACTATTTAAGCTAAAATAATTTATACAATTACTTTCATTTTGCCGCCTAAATTGTACTAAGTACTGCTGTCAAATAGTCACATTAATCTATCTTAATGCTGCATCTCATTTATTTACGTTAGTGCGAAAGAGACGGAGAACGTGGGAAAGAATTCGGTATTGTTTATGTTATTGTCATAGTTTTTTTAATTGGTGTTATAGTGACGAGAGTTTTACACTCATTCGGTACGAATGGAGATTTATTAAGCGTGAAAATTGACGTAAATATCGATATGGAGGCAGTAATTTATACTTTAT
This sequence comes from Melinaea menophilus ssp. n. AW-2005, assembly GCA_918358695.1. Taxonomy (NCBI): domain Eukaryota; kingdom Metazoa; phylum Arthropoda; class Insecta; order Lepidoptera; family Nymphalidae; genus Melinaea; species Melinaea menophilus. The sequence goes on along the minus strand of OU911039.1, from coordinate 11,191,965 downwards.
TAAACACAATAGATAAAAAATAATAGAATTCCCTTTAAATTAGAGAGAGATGGATGAAGAATTCATTATTTTAATAACCCACAAGTCCGAGAGGTTTTCGCGTGCAAAGCGAAGGTAGTTATTTATTTTAACGACAAAATCTACGAAGAACCTACCTAACCTTCGTGCAACAAAAACAAATTGCATTACGTTAGACCATAAAGACTTTGAAGTTAATCTTGTAACCTCTTTCGTAAATCCACTGCTGCTGCAATTTACATATTTAATGCGATCTTTTATGTTATATATATATATATATCTTGTATACAATACACGAACAGATTATTTAATTTATACATATATATATTTATAGTTTTTTTTTGCTTGTCTAATTATTAATAATATTACTACAAAATTCGTTAGATATTTTTAGATTTATTCAAAGATATTTCATCAATTTACATTATGATGTAAAGATGTATAATTCTTATTCATATATTAAGTTCGTAGTTCAAACATAAACGCCTCCACCGCGACCTCGGTTCAAATCTCTTGAGATTTTCACTTTTGCTTAAGTCTCTCTTAACTTACATTCAATAATGATAATTCATACATACAAATAGGATATTTACTAGTTGTTCCCGTGACTTCGTTTGCGAATATGTTTTTTAAAATAAGTAGCCTAAGTTACTCTTTATAACATTAGCTATCTAACAAGTCCTGTTAATGACAATGTGTTTCAGAGATGAGCCGGAACAGACAGACAGACAGAAAATTTTGGTTTATCAGTAACGTATACTAAAGTATCGTATGCATTTAATGAAAATTTGGACAAACGGGCACTTATATGTATGGAAGTAACAAATTAATTTTGCTCGTTCCATTAAATATATTGATGTTTTGATCCAATATACTATGAATGAAGACGTTAGGGAGCCGCCCCTATAACAATTTATTTAGCATTGCAAATGGTAGATCAAGAGATATCAATTTAACAGTATTGATTATTTCGCCCATACCAACTGGTGATGCTAAGGTTTTTAAGTGGGTAGAATTTGGCAATTTTAAGGCTTGGGTTTGTCATAATGTTTGTATTATAAGTGTTTTGATTAATATTCCGTTGGCTAATGGTCTAAAAAGTATTTGTGATTGTCATTTTTCGATTCTGCGTTAATACGCTAATAAATAAATAAAAAACGATTTTGACTTTTGACCCTCATCTTCCTGGTATTCGGATTTTTTAGTGTCCGTTAAATTCGCACAAAAATGAATCATCAAATCATAAGATCATTTACTTTCATGAACATAACTCGTCGAGTCAAAAATAAATTAGTCCGCATATGGGTATTCCCGCCAATTTCATCAATTAATATAACCGCCAGTGAATTCTGTTCGGTTTTAAATTACAATACCATATGTTTCACTTGGTCAGTAGATTACTGATGCTCTGTTTTATTTGTCGTTCGTTTGTTATTTGCCGTTTATGTATATGTGGTATAGTTTTGGACCCAGTGTGATACCTTGTGGAACACTCTAATTAAAATTTTTCATACAAATTTCTTGAAATTGTCTTAATATTACCTAAAATGGATTTCAATAAACCTTTTTAACAGAAACACTTGATAACTAAATTGTTAAAACTACCGCATTTCGACTTTTTTAAGGTTTTTCCTCAAAAATTGTTGTATACCGATTCTAATTATAATTATATTCATATTACATAGAAATAGAGTTGAAAATATTATTTACGTTAACGTGTAAACGTAATTTACACACGACTTATACAAATATCTAATCCCCATTTAATTCTAATTCTCTTATTTATTTGTTTCATTGCTAGAGATTATTATCTTTGATAAACAGTTTGTGTTATTGTCATTTTGTTTTTTATTATATTGTTATAAGCCTTAAATATCCTTGAATTTTTATTTAACTATATAAATCTTATCTTCTCTCTTTATGTAAATAACAATGTGTTTTTTCCTTCTTATAAATATTATCAATAAAATGATATATTCCTTGAAATAGTTCTCATGTCATAAGACCAGCTAACATGCAAACAAACAGCGAAGTAGTCGGTCTATTTCGAGATATCGCATTTCTTAGTTCTATGCGTTTAGTTTAAGCAATATTGTCAATACCAAAATATACCTTATGTACTACGGTTTAAAGATTAAAATTGAAATACGCATAGATAAATCCTACAATAAGAATAATATATCGTCTAGCATCCGTCTGTCTTCTTATTTTAAGGATAGAAATAACTATTCACGTTTATTCGATGCTTCATCTTATTAAGTGGAATTAGAAGATGTATTTTATTATCATAACATAAAGTAGAAACTTTTCTAAAGTCCAGTAGCTTTGATTCTTCTAACATATTTAAATTACTTGTTATATTTTTCTCGTCATCTCCATGTTAGTATAGCTACTGAATAATAAATATATGCCGTGCAAAATTAAGTATTTAGAGTTGATTAGAATTTGCATGGTCAAAAGATTGATCAACGTAAAATATTTTTTATGGTTGCGTTTCGTACAGTGAGTGAAACCTAATCTTTATCGTTCATTTATTATTTGCCATTTATGTATTAGTGGTATAGTTTTGGTCCCAGTGTTACACTTTGTGGAATACTCTAGCAATTTTTTTTTCTCTTCTCCTACTCTCTTTCATGCTTCCCTTTTTTCAAGAGCTGCAAGGCATTTGGGACTGTATCTGATGATGTTCCTCAATTTAACATAGTTGAAAAATCTATTCGTTAGCCGTTTGGTTTTATAAAAACTCACTAATATAAAAACTGCCATAATTAAGTTTAATCTCTCAAATACTTTTAAGTATACCTAAATGTACTTTCTCAATGTGTTATTTATACGAGGAGTAGATATCTGTGTCAGGAACGCGGAAATTATCATCGAGTTGCTCAAACCAATTCTCTTTGACAATCGATACGTTATACGGTATGGGTTCTCAATTAGTATATATAACTTCGCCATTTGCTTTTGCTGTTTCCCTTTTATATTTGTAATTAATATGATATATTGTTATACTAATAATTGTTCTATAAAGGTCTTGTAAAGGTTTTGGTATGACGCTTATAATTTTCGTTCAAATAATGAGAGTAATCAAATGGTAATGCTAACACAATTACAACGATATTGTTAAACGCAGTAATTTGGAAAGTTGTTTGATGTAAACCATATGTAGGGTAGTATTACATTTTAAATTTACCCGCGAAATCTCATCTTTTAATAGATTTTTTAAAATAAGAATATGAAAATTTGTTAACCGCCGGTATTTGAAAGGATTAACGTCAAATGATTGGACAGAATTATCAAGAATTGTGATTGGTTGTCTATTTTGTCATCAGACATCATCAACCAATCAGAAACAAGTTACCAATTATCTATTAATATGTTTTTTTCTAATACGTTTTGATTTTTATTATAATAAACTATCCTAAATTATATATTATTATGTGCATATTCTTTATTTAGACTTATTCACTATTTTCTGTTTCAGGTAAATACAAAGGCATCAAATATAGAAAATTTCTAAATTATTATATGAAAATAGCAAAACGAGAACCTCAAAATACAGTTAAAGGTACGCCATAATTAATAAAACTACAAATAACACTATAAAATAACAAAAAACAACATTAAACCGAGTAATGCGTGAAATGTTTATTTTTAAAACTATTCCAATTTAAAATACAATATGTCGGACGCTTTTTGTAAGCGTCAAAAATATCGCCGACTTCCGACATTTTGACATGCATCGTATTTATAGGTCCCATAAATTATGGGATACAGGTAACATAAATGAATTCTTCGAATAGTTCAATTGCTTTGTATTTTTTAAATAGTTTTGTCACAATATATTAACCTACATATTTATATATTTATATATTTTCCACTTTAACACTAAACCTACCGACAATTCTTGAATACCAGTTCCTATCGCACGCGGCCAAAATTGACTAGTAATTAAAAGTTATTTTATAATATAACGCAGGTAATAATGGAAATAACTAAAAGTAAAGTGTGTAGAAAATATTACATGCATATTCTAAGAATTGTCATGTATTTTAATAACGATATTATTACGTTTAAGAATGTGTAAGTTTTACAAAAGTTTAAGAACGGTCAATTTAACCGGTACTTGGTAGGTTTATTGTTTTTTTTTTTTTTTTTTTTTTTTTTTTATGGAAGAGGAGGGCAAACGAGCTGGCGGGTCACAGATGACTTGTGATCACCGCCGCCCATGAACTCTTGCAACATCCGAGGATTTACAAGAGTGTTAAATCAATACCAGTGATCTCTTGTGTATGAAATGGGAGTGTCAGGACTATGATACCATACTTATTAAAATAAGCCCTTCTGAAGACACTCCAACTAAAATTAAATCTACAAGTGTTTAAAACGCGCCCTTTTAGAAGAACCACACAACAAACTCAGATAGATTTTTTATTGTGATCACTGTTTTACAAACAAATATATTTTATAACAAATAAGTGCTTATAGCTAAATATTTTAGACTAATTAGTGCAACCTTAATCTGACGTTTTATAGTGTCATCTATGTCTATTATAAAGCATAGGATATCTATATCTATACTAGTAAGATTCAGTAAATCATTCAACTATGTCGGCATCACAAAGTATGCAAAGGACTCTGACCCCAATCGATGTCAATTTTCGTTAACAATTCATAAAGGATAGTTTTGCTCCGACGTACCTCTATACATATGCAAAGTAGTATGTAAATCTCGTCTGTCGGTGTGTATAAAAGATTTTTTTGTCAATGAATCTATAATATAATGCTGACTAAGAAAACGTTTCTCAGATATATTTTAAGGTTATAATATTAGTTGTTGTTTATAGAAAGTTTAAAAGATAACCCTGTAATCAGATTCCATGATCCGCCATACTTGCGGTCGACCTAACTAATTAGTTACACGCAAACTGGTTGCTTATTTGTGGTTACCGAGATCTTGTTATATTTTTAATATTAATTCATTTGTAACATTAATAGCCACTTTATTTGGTGTTTATTTTGTTGATGCCGTCAGGAGAGATGGTTGCCATGACAACCGCCGGAGTCATTATGGCGCCTGTTTCACCCTCAAGAGATATTGTGATAACTTTTATCATGATTTTGATGTTTTAGATCTTATAATTTTATACAATAGATGTAAAGATCCAAAGCTTCCCACAAAATAGTAATGAATTAAAGTCCTTGTTCCATTGATAATATATAATTAATATATTGTTTATGATAATGATGATGTAACTTATCAGACATCTGGCGACCAGTCCGCGATAGTCATTTACAATAGGGGAAAACGTGTTATAAAGTTTATAGGGCTAGTTAACTAATTAGAGGTTTTTAGGGGATTACGATACGGTCAAAGGTTGGACTGTTTTAATAATTTTTATCAGCAATAAATGTTTTTGAATAAATTACTCATTATTAAGTCATAAGGTTATCAGGTTTTACAGAAATACTAACTGTGGCGTGCGGTGTGACTTGTTATATATATATATATATATATATATATATATATGTTTGGGAATTGAGTTTTCTATGTAATAAAGAATCAAAACTGTCGGTTAAATATTTATGGACTCGTGGGACAAAATATAATTTAAGAATTTTGTATTTAAACGATAATTGAGGATTTTTTTATTATCTACATTAAGAATAGATTAAAATAAATGTAGGCGAAACCGTATAATAATTATAATTTATATAAAAAAAGTAATTTAAAATTGTTGTTGTTTTAAATCAGTGATGTTAGGTGTAGTTTTTACAATGCCACCTGCAGAGAGCTTTTTAAGACAATCCGTTAAAATCCCAGTTTTTTTGTTACACGTTAAAATTCCTTTGTTTTCATATCACCCCTTTGTTTATATGATTTAATGTTATCGCTTTCGGTTTTAGATTTCAACACCGATGTTTAAGATAACATCTCTGTTAATATTATATATGTATGTATTTTAATTTGATACTTACCATTAATGCTATGGTGAAGTTTTATAGATGATATTTTGCTATCAATTTATATATTTTATCGGCCCTGTAGAAGCATTCCTAAAAACATAAAGCCATCAGGACTTTTATGACCATTTAGTGATGGCAATTCGTATTGAGATAAAGACGAAAATTATTGACAAACTTGTCAATATACTAAGAAAGATTAACTCGTTCTTATTACAACCGAATAAGTATAAGAATCCCTTAAAAGTTAGTAACAGAAGTGTCGAATAATTGGACGCCATTGTTTCTTTTAAGATGACGATAAAATCGGAACCAAACAGTGAAGTTTGCCCATTGTTCGTAATCTCATCGTACAAAGAAACCGCATTTTTTTCGGTTTAGTTATTTTTTGTAACACATTCCGAGCGGATACCTGCGGGAAGGTGTTTGAAAGGAATATTCTGAATTTAACAGGATAGAGTTGAATTTGTTTAGTTAGTTCGACTGCTTCATTTTTAGTTTTTTTCTTAATATTGGCGCCATTTTAAACTGTCATTTAAATCGTGATAAGGGATGAAATTTTTATATAATTTAATAATTTGTGATACAAATTTTTATTGTGTCTTAAATGTTTTTATCAGATAGTCTTTTCAAATAATCGTATTCTTGCAGTCTGAGGTAATAATGGGATGGTATTGAAAAAAAATACAAGTCTCTTCTATGAAAGCTGTTCAGTAGTTAACAATAAAGGTGCATTAGCATTGAGTACTGTAAGTATCATTTGTAAATATTATAAGGATAGTTTATTTCAATTGTGAAATTATCAAAATTTATCTACATTTTTAGTTGTGACTTTATTTTTTTTTTACTTATTTACATTTATTACATTCTCGTCTTTCATTCAATTGACATTCTAAGAATATAAATGGATAGTTATTACTTTTTAATTATAATGTATTATAAGTGTATCAAGTGATTTAATCACTTGAGAATAAAACAGTTCGAGAATAAACTGAAAACGAGACTTGTTAGTAAACAATGCCTCGACCGGTCATCGAACCTGGCCCTTGACTTGAACATATGTAGAGTTATAGTTAATAAAGGGAATATGAAACAAAATACATCTCTTGTATTATTCTAGTATGAATGCGCCAAAAGATTTGACCCAGTTTTATTTGGCAGCTGTGTTTGAAGTTAAAGAAAAGGTTGTGAAATTCACGTTTTTTTAATAAATTATATAAGTTAGTTTTTAGTAAATCGTATTTCTATATTAGTAGTTATTCCGAAATTACGCGTTTTTGAAATTGTTTGGTGTATTTTTGGATTAAATCCTGAATTTCCTGACACTCAAAAGTATTGTCACAGTAATTGTAATGTGCTTTGAAAATAAAAATTATAGCTATTTTTCAAAAGGCACACCCGCCAGGTGATGGCCCGACACGCGCCTCTTTTATTATTAGTTAAATTTGGATATGTCCAAATAATAATGATTCTTATGCCATGGAAACAGAGGTGATATCTGAATAATCAAATTTCGGAAACATGATCCCTCTTTCAACATAATACATATATAGATTTGGTCGGTTTGGTTTACAAATTGCGTTCCCTGCACACTAAATTCTAAGCCATTGTTCCTTTAAATGACGATTTCCTTTGTTTTTAGTTATATTGTATAACCTATTTGCTACCTTATTGTGTTTTAATCTAGATTTATTGATTTTAATACATTTAAGGATATTATTCATAAATTCAAATAGTCTTAGATCAAATTGATCGGTAATGTTGCGGAACATTGCTTGATCAGTAAACAAATAGAACCGGGCGTGTCGAGATTTGTCCGATCGTTCAATTGACCTGCAGCATTGTCTACTTTATATTTTTACAAGCTGTGTCTTCGGCTTCGTTTATGTTAAATATGTTTTTTTAAATAAAACCAACTTTATTTACTCCTTACAACATCAGCTATGAGTGAAAGTCCTGTTGAAATCGGTTCAGTCGTTTCAGAGCCTAACTAAGCAGAAAAATGAAAAAAATATATTTATTATCTATGTTATATACGTTCATACGCATTGAGTGTAAAGCTGTTAATTTGGAAACAAACAGACACTTAAATTTTATTTATATGTGTAGATTCAAAGACGACTTGTTTCACAATATTCTTATTTACGTTAAAACTTCATATAACTTGTATAAATAAGACCAAGTTAATAATTATTATATATTTCACACAATTATAACCTACATGCAACATATATGGAGCTGGAAATTAAGAATATCTTACAAGTTAGTAACTGAGTTGCGGTTGCATCATACTAGGATCCGCCAACCGTGCGCGGCGGGTGTTGAGCTGAGCTTCTCTCCTTTCTTCTTTTCTTGATAACTTTTGAATGGCTAAACATTTTTTCAATCTGTTTTCACTATAACATCCGCGTTCGGCTCAAACATAAATGAGACAATTTTTAGCTAATTATCTCGTCGCATTCTGGAGACAACTAAACACAAAAAAAGGTCTCCCAAACGGTTAAAAGCTTCGCTTACGCTCAGCTCAATAAAATTTCATTCATGAAGAGATGAATGACATATCTGGCATTGGAAAGTGTATGCAGCTAGTGATGTACCAAAATGAGGTTAATAGGTATTGTAAATACAGTGACATAAAAATTATTATAGAGTAATCAATATTTAGTACCCGAATCCAAAGTACCGCCCAGTGCGGGTCAGTGGGTTGAAATGACTCCAAATTACGAATAATAAGGGTTTAGACCACCGGAGCGTGTACCATCACCTGCACAACTGTTAAAATTTAATAATTTTACATATTTTATATTAAGTTTATCTTAAGTTATGTATTTCTATGAATTCTTTTGTATATAAAGTATATTGTTACATGTCCTCTGTTATGCGATATGACAAAAACGCCGACTTGTTTACATAATTAAGGCTGAGCTATGCTTGAAATATGACCTTTGAATATAAACACAGAAATAACGTAATTTGATATTATTTGATAATTGCAAATACTGACAACATATTGAATAACAAAAATATGTAGATGTGAAAATAACTTAAATAGAGATTATCACATTTAGATTTCAATTTTATAAATATTTATATTGTATATAAACAATAAAGAATTAATAATTGTAACACTTTTGTTGTCGAATGTAAATAAGTTTTATAAGAATGAATTTTTTACATATATTATATAATAGCGCTTTTGTTTCCGAGTGTACTTAAGCTTTAGGTGAGATGAGTCCATTATAAGGTTGTAATATTTTGATGGCGGACATGAGTTGTCACGAAAACATGACGTTATATATGACTCTTATGATTAGTAGCTTATAAGGTTAATTGAACATGAATGTAGAGAGATCTATTGATCTTCTATTTATCACATAAAATATTACATTTCGAGAAAATTTGATACTAAATTAAATATTACAAATCCTCTGTCTACTCGTCTGTCAAAATTTTGGTTTTCAGTATAAAATCACTTTTTGGTATACCTTTAGCGTTTGGCAATCAAAAAGAGAAAGTCTTAATTGTTTGCTATACTAAAAACTTGTTTCTTATATTTAAGTAGACATGGTTTCCTGTGATTTGTCACAGCTTTTAACCATTGTAATACTTTATGTAATACTTACTGAAGCAAACAATTAAGACCGCCATGGAAGAATGTAGGTACTCAATCGTTCATACAGACAAACGGTCAGTATTAACTATAGCACAATAATAGCACATTTCTGAGAAGGCCAGGTAACAATAACGGTCAGCTGTTTTTTTTTTGCTATTCGTCTCTGAATAACAAATACTTGGTATGTCTGATTATATTTGTTATTCGCGATAGGAATAACTTAAGTTCAAACCTACATTTATCATTTTCTCGGTATTCCAGTGTTTATCATATGTTGTAGTTGGTTAAATGTTTTTAATGGAATTAGTTTGTTATTTCGTTAAACTAAGCCTTAAATTTTAAATATTGTTCATTTCTAGTTCTAAATTTAAACAAAATTAATATAAAAAAAGAACAAATGTTACATAAATAATTTAGAATAAAGTTCCCTTACAATAAAAAAGTACATAGTCCTGTGAAAGCGGTTTTTTTAATAGGACATTTTATTAAAAGATCCTAGACATTTTATAAAACACATTATCTTTCACTTGAACTCCAACACCAATGACATAAATTCTCCGAAAGTATCACAAAGACTTCACTGAAATTAATGCTTCTCTAAGATGGTTCTTTATTATGTATTAAAACACTAAGACTGATAAATAAGATAATGACCCTTTTAAGATCGGACGACTCAATTAACAGACACACAGACAACAATACCTTACTTTGGTATTGTTCATAAACTATGTATATGGGAAGATAGTTTGAGTAACTTTTGAACTTTAATCGTTTGGGAACATATCACACATTATATTATTAATTTGATGGTCGATAGGTGGCGCTGTTTTTGAAAATTAATAATAAGTAAAGGAGGTAATAGATATGTGCTTTATACAAGAAGTCTGAAAGATAATAATGATGCAATATAGCTTGGATGTGTCCTTCAAGTAAGAACAGACTGACATAGAAATCTTCTGTTTAGTTACAAATTGTAAACAACTCACAAAGAAATTTACCAAATAAGAAAAGTTTATTTTACAAATATTTTATGTAAATTTTGTCGAAATACAAATACATTTGCATATGTGTAGGTTTGTTACGTAAGCTGATGAATTATGATGTCACAGATTAACATACTCGCTCACTTTAGATACTCTGTTTGATTTAAAAAAAAAACAAAATAGTATCAAACTTTTGTATTCATATTTTATCTTAGAATTGATAATCAAATGATTTTTCGCACATTTCCTAGAAGACGTTGGGGATATAAACTATAAACTCCATAAGTTGAATTTGACTTATTTTCCAGTGTCCTATATAAGATAGAGAGTCTGTACAAAGGCTGCCATCCGCCATCCATCTTGAGGTTCGTGCTTCATTTCGCTTCAAGTCTTCCTAAAGTCCTTAGCCTCTGCGATGAACATCTCACACCCATACAGCAACACGGTTTTCACGTTAGTTCGGAATATCTTGAGCTAAAGCTGAAACAGTATATACTTCGGGTCAGTTTCCGCGATTGAGCCGTAAGGGGCGAAGCCCGAAGGTTGCTCTTGCCTTGGCGATACTTGAAGTGAATCGTGAGTAGAGTGCTCGTCACCCCGCATCTTATTTCCTGGGTCTTCCGGGTGTTAATTTTTAGGTCCGTCTTCTTTGCCTCTCTAGGCAGGTCGGCCAGCTTAGCTTGCATGATGATGCGTGTGTGACTTACCAGACATAGGTCATCGACATAATCTAGTTTTTCTAGGGCGCCAGACAGTATTATGCCATCTAAGATATCAAGAAAGAGGAAAGGCAACAGAAAACAACCCTGACACACTCTTGCATTCTTCGGTCTGTCCACTTATCACAGTCAGTGAAGTTTCCTTACTTTGGAACGGTGACAGAAGGATTTTATTCCTATCATCGAGTAATTCTTCGGTTGAACACATGTTCTGTAAGAAAGGTTAAAAGGTTAAAGGTTCTGTAGGAAGTTAGCGCTTTCGCAGTGGTGGCAAATCTGCTTTTAGCATTTGCGCCATGAAGAGATCGGCTTCTGGGGCTTCACCGTTCTTAAGTGAGCAGATAGGTTTAACCATCTCCTTAGTGGGTGGAGACACGTCAATGTCCAGGTTTTGTGTGGGAGAGCTTTCAACATGTGGTCGTGTGTGTGGTCGTGGCAACAGTATCACTTGGGATTCGGAAGATCTCGTCAAAGTGTGGTGGTATGCTGTGGTTCCGGTTCCCTTCCAATGTCTTCGTTGCTTTATACATCTCCTTTAGATTACCGTAGTCAGCCGGGTGTTGGATGGAGTACACTATTCGCCCATACTCGTCTATCACGGCGGACACTGCGGCAGATAATCTTACATAACTGGCTATATTGCGACTTCAGGTTTTGGCGCACTGCCAGTCAAACATCGAAGATGTAATAGTCGCCTTTTTTCAATGACGATGATAAAATCCACACAAAGAACTTCAAAAGATACATGTATAAAACTAATCAAACTAACCACGACTAAAGCCAGATTTATATTCTAAACGTTCCAATACACTGAGGTATACACTAGTTCTTATAAGACCCGATAGTATAACTTGTAACCGGTTGTGTAGGCGAGCTGGTTTTACGAAAAATATTACCTTACTAAGTAACCCTTTGAGGTTAAAATGTTCAATATTCAGAATATAATATCAAAGTTTGTTTAAGTACTTCAAATTAAATAAATTGTGTCTATATCTTTTTAATTAGTACATTTTTTGTATATATATTTTTATTTCAATATCATTATTATTATTAAAAAATTAAGTGATAAAAAATTTTTTTTCATTTGTTATCGCTTAAATGAAAAATTCTTTTCTTTACTTGATTATTTGTTTCGAAAAGGCTGTTTAGGAATATATATAAATGAATAAACTACGTGGAACAAGTAATAAAAATACAATGTACAAATTTCCTATAACATCTATCTATAAAAGGAAAACTTCACTGACAACACTGATTGATTAAACACCATTCAATCATTCACGAATGGAACGAGATTAATATGTTAATCATTCAATTTCTAATCTCGTCCGGTGAGGCATGAAATTAAAATCACCTCTGCTCCTACACCAGATCAATGATGAATTGATTACTTTATTGTATTTGATTTTTTACTGATAATTATTTGATAGACACGAAGCCTCGAACTGATGGCTCATAAGGAACAGCTCCAACCTTACAACCATAGTAAACAATCTGAACTGAAGTATATTTACTTTATAAAAGGTACATATTTTATTATTATCATAAAAATCACAAAAAAATCGTCATTAATATCTGATTTTTCGTAAAATAGGTCGCGCCATTAAACTGTTTTATGATTACCAACCACAGATTATATAGCGCTGTAAAACTCATTCGTTCTTTCATTCAAGGGAATAAAGCCGAATGGGAATAAAAAAAAAACACCCACGCTTCTACGAAATTGATGCGATCTTGTCGGTAAAGTCCTTTATAGGCCTTTGCCCTTTCATCCATTGTCTAAGAAATACTTTTATTTCTGTTGTCCGAACCGAAATCATGATGAGTTTGTAATAAGTTTATGTATTAAAATTAAGAATTAAAATGATTGTAATACGATTTTAAGTACAAGAATGAGGTTAAAATCGTAGTAAATATAAGCGTATACATAAGAAAAGTATATACTAGGATCCGCTAACCGTGCGCGGCGGGTGTTGAGCTGAGCCCCTCTCTTTTATTCTTTTCTTGATAACTTTTGAATGGCTAAACATTTTTTCAATCTATTTTCGCTATAACATCCGCGTTCGGCTCAAACATACATGAGAAAATTTTCATTCTGGAGACAACTAAATATAAAAAAGGTCTCCCAAACGGTTCAAAGCTTCGCTTACGCTCACCTCAAAAACATACATAGAACATAATCACACAATACTCGTGGTATAAACGGTCCAGCATCAATTATCTCGACACGGAATGCATCTCCAGCTTGCATAACATATTTTTGGCAGGCGTCCATGATTCCGCTCTCAATGGAATTTATTGCTGCGATTTTTCCTCCATTTCGTTATTTTGGGAGTTTTCATTATTGGTGAATTATTTAATAACAATAGGCATTTTGTAAATTCTTGTAAATAATGTGTAATGACCTTAATATGATACTCATAGTTGTACCTATTTTAACACAAACGGGAATCAAACCTGCGAACCTTGGATACCATAAATACAGTCTACAAACTGTTAAATCTATACTTATTTAAAAATGCTAATAATGATAACATCGCTAACGCGTTTTGTGGAACGTTTGATAATGTTAAGAATTTTCTGTATTTTAAGACCGTGTTGTAACAGATGGCGGCAAAGTGTAAGGAACGTGCGACTCAGCCATGAAGATATACGATGCCAGAAGGAGTTATTAGAATACTTGTCGTTATTATACATTATTATTAACTTTTTTGTTTAAATAATCCCAAAAAATTTAAAAGTCATATATATCAATTCAAAATAAAATACGCCAGATTACTATTAATGATTACCGAACGGCTGCACTTCCAATGATTACCGCCAGGTAATACTTTTCATTATCATGTTAAATTGATATACAATAAAATAACTTTTTTATTTAATTAATCTCAATAATTGTAAACATCATATATATTGATTAAAAATACAATACTCTATATTACTATTAATGATTACCGCGCGGCTGCACTTCCAATGATTACCGCCAGGCTTAATGAATGTAATTTAATGGCGCAATTTGTAATTAGGTCGGCGAGTGCCACAAAGGTGATGTGTTCCGGTGCTGTATTTGGACTTAAGTAATATGAATTAGCGGAAACTAATATATATATATATATATATGTACATATATATAATATAAAAGAAATTTGATGCAATACGAAATTTAGACAAATTTTTATAATAAGTAGAGCTAATTAGGGCCGTATATTAAACAAAATTTGACTAGATTTAGAGACTTTATTAATAAAACTAAACGAAATATTGTTTTTCATTGAGCGAAGCGAGCGGAACGTTCTTCTGGAGACTTTTCACATTCTTTGTCACGAATAGGCTCGAAAACTACTTGACGGAAAATTATGAAATTTTGCAATCAAAAAGACACACATTAGGTAATAGTTTTAAAAAAAATTGAAAAATGTAAAAATATACCATTGAAGTCAATGGGAAACGACGAGTCACTGGGCTCGCTTCGCTCGATATGCGCTCAATATGGGTCTGTTGGCGTCCTTAGCTTATTAATGTCTTGAAAATTCAGAATTAGTGGAATAATTCCATAATATCATGACTTGTACCACACGTAACGTCTTTCACAATGAAAAATATCCCGTTACATCACGGGTAGGGGTCGTCAATACGATAATATTAAGGTTATCGATACAATATGTATCAATGGGCCATTCAGTGGCCAGTGTTTGATTGTGTTAATAAAATGCATTTAAAATTGTGTTTGTATTGTACAATGTTTTATTTTTTATCACTATTTACGGAAAGAAATGTAACTAATATTTCTATTTTATAGTGTTTTTGTTGTAATTTTAAATTAATATGGAATTAATAATTCTCGACATGAGCAGGATTCGAATCTGGGACCTCTGAGAATCATTGATTGATCCAGCATTTTATATATAAGCGTCTTATTAGAGTTTGGAAAATCTTAAACAGATTGTACCAAACATAAATTAACTTTGGATACCAACCATCCCATCACGTATCTTACAAACCAATTCTAACCCATCAGCCAAAAGTCCTTAAGCTCTGTCGCTTAACAATAACTACGAATCTGGAATGCTTATTTAAACAACACAAAGTACTTGTTTCCTGAGTTTTTTATTCAATAAGAAAAATATATTTACATGGTTACTATATAGAATATATTATAAAATAAAGCTTTATTTAAAATAATATTCCCATCCATCCATTTATAATATATCGTAACAATAGATAACGTAACTAACGTAACGTAACGTAACAGTTAAATAATTTAAATTACGTAAAACGGAAACACTGACGGTATAAAAAAATCAACCGTTAGTACGTCTTTGTGCGTATATCACCTAAACAATTGGTAGTGACAGGAGGGTGACCATGCTTTAGTTGGATTGTATTATTTATAATTTCAAAAATATTATCAAAAAAAATTGTTATCGAATTGAAGCAAATATTATTGAATGATAAAAAAAAAATTAAAAAAATGAATTTGTTGTCACTCATTTAAAATAGTTATAGTAATATGTCCACTTACGAGCCCATTAAGTTCGGACAATGCGCCTGCGCAGGTAATAGAGCGAAAATATTTAAAACATTTGTACATCATTTCAATATTCCATTCATAGCCCTTTCAATATCAGATCTGATTAGATCGAAATTTAGATAAATACAAAATGATCTATTTTACGGATATACTACAATGAATCCACATACATAACTAGGATCCGCCAGCCGTGAGCGGCGGGTGTTGGTCTGAGCCCCTCTCCTTTCTTCTTTTCTTGATAACTTTTGAATGGCTAAACATTTTTTCAATCTGTTTTCGCTATAACATCCGCGTTCTGCTCAACCATACATGAGAAAAGTTTTAGGTAATTATCTCGTCGCATTCTGGAGACAACTAAACACAAAGGTCTCCCAATCGGTTAAGAGCTTTGCTTACGCTCAGCTCAATTATAATTCGATTTTTATTAATTTAAGGACAATTTGATTATATTTTTTGTTTCACCTAGTTGTCTTATCTGAATGTACAATATAGTAATGTTTCAAGTGTTGAAGTAAAGTAGGTCGATAAAAACATTGGAAACCTGATTATGGTGCGAGTTAATGTTGGGAATTAGGTCTAGATAATAAATAGACAAGGAAATGGTAGCTTTCGTTTCAATCTTGTTTTATTAACATTTTTTATAAGGGAGGGTAGTTGGAAAGATTCTAACATCTTAAGAATGTTAGAATCTTTATATATATATATATAGGTTGGTCTTAGGACAATTATAAACACACCGGCAATTTTTTTTTAATAAAAAAAATAACTGAAATCTTGTGTTTTCATCAATTACAAACCAAAAACGTCCATTATAACCCCATTGCACCCAAATTTGGTAAACTTGACCATAAAGGGGTCACTGACACGCTCACTCGTGCGGAACGACATATGGAGTTCATTGTGACTACGGGTTTATATTTTTGAATATAAATAAATTAAAAAAAAAACTGCTACCATTACAAAAACTTTTATAATTTATTTCAATACAAAAATATTAATATTTTTCTTTTATAATAAATTACAGAATGTGTTTTCAGTTTTCAGAAAATCATTTCAAAATACAGTTAGGTTATAAAATGATTCGCTAAACCAATAATAATTAAACTTTAGTAGTAATTAATGGTGATAGTTACAGCAGATTTGATGCAGCCGGGATGCGATTAAGATTTTATTAGTTTGCAATAAATAAGATTAATTATAAATACATTACTCACTTGTATATTCCATTTAATAGTTTGTAATGATGTGTGTTTGTCAAGTAGCAGATCCTGTATGGGTTTTACACGCATATAATAAAGTTCCACAAGGTATCTTAGACCTTCCTTTTCTTAGTTTTAAATCTAAAATTAAAAGTGTGTTATTAAATAATTCTTATTATAACTCTAGTTTTTAGTTGATCGGAATGTGTCGAAAATTATAATATGCATCATCAAATATTGTTAAATTTTATTTAAAATGAGCAACTGTTGAGTTTCTGGACATCTCTTCACAGCAGAGCAGCAATCGGGTGGTACTGTGGTGGTGGTGGTATGCTTATAAATGCCTACTCGAATAAAGATAATTTGAATTTGGTAAAGAGAATTTGGTCAACTTAGTAAAATATTTTAATGAGTTCGTGGGCGCCCTACTGTAATGTGGAAGGTTTGGTCACAGTAAAAAGTCAACATAAATAAATTTGTCAACATAAATATATTTTTACCCAAAAGCGGTTATTTTAAACTGTTTTTTATAAACAAGTATTACCTATTTGGACTGTGATATTACTCTAAAACACTATTCCTTTAGTCGTGATGATACAAACGTGTGCTGAGGCGTGACCCATTTTCTGTTTATCTGTTTGCGTGTTCCCATTATCTCGCACATGTTAAGAGTTTTACAAGCTCTTTTTAGTGGCATTCAATGAATCATATCTTTGAAATAGAATACATTACAGATGTTAAACTTTTTAACACATAATATACTTTTGTTTTCTGTCGTTGGTACTAGAGTAATATTATTTAGTTTGTTTTTTTATTAATATATTTCTTGTATGTATGTATGTCTGTTGCATAATTTTTATTCGTCATAGTTAACAATGCGCCTGCGCACACGTACCGTTACATGTGTGAATTATTTCAGGATGCTCGCTTCAGAGCGGTCTGTTCATGAATATTGTATGTATGTATGTATGTATGTACGTATGAAGTTATGTTGATTTGACTTTAGTATAATCTATATATATTATTTATATTGTTTAGACATGTATGTTAGCAATTATATATTTGCTAATACATTATATTTATAACACAAACACCATCAATTCCAATCCATCTCTTTTGTCTATCATACCTAAAAAATTTTAATTTTAAATATAGGTCAAGTACACTTAAATATTTAAAGTATTTTATATAATGAGGCCAAGTTTAGTTTACACTGAATTCACTTCACAATCCATAAGATCATAATATTTATAGTTATTGTTTATGAGACCTTGTTCCTCTTTGCTGTGCTTTTACTCCATAAGTGTAAAAGTGGTTGAAGGTTAAATTATCATCTGATTAATTATATATATATATATGTCTGTTTATTTCAGTCCCTCACAAAACCAGCTCGAGTTGTATTTCAAAGATGGTTAAATATTTGTTTTGCGAACTCCAGTTTTTCATTTCGCGTCACCCCTTAAGGGTTGCTACTTCTCTTGTTTACTCTCTAAAGATAGACATTTACAAGAGTTTTGATAAATAATAATTTAGGATATAATTAAAATGAAATCAACCGACGATTATTTGTAATATAAACGAACAGTCTTGTTCTCGTTTTGACATCAAAAATTAAATATTCTAGATATAGTTTTGACATCAAAAATGAACTATTCTAGATATAGTTTTGCCATTAAAAATTTACTATTCTAGACATAGTTTTGACATCAAAAATTAACTATTCTAGATATACTTTTGACATCACAAATTTACTATTTTAGACATAGTTTTGACATCAAAAACAAACAATATAATAATCTTTATGTATGTATGTATGTATGTATGTATGTATAGTTTACTGTCATATTAGTTTGATTCTCAAACGTATCTGGCGTTCATCCAAAATGTTACATCAGTTACGAACAGAAACTAGTACACGCAATAAATATATATATCGAGTCTAATTTAGTTTGTGATACAACCCTTGATAGTGTCTGTTTGATTGTCTTCAGTTATACAAGGATTCAAACACGTTTGTATGTAAATAAATTCACACTTAAATTATATACCAAGAAATTTACTATTTAATGCATGTGCTTTAGCTTAAATTGTTTTATATATACGAGGGGAGGTCCAAAAGTTCGTGGAATGGAGAGGATGGAGTGGGGGTAGGGGCGCTCGCTCGTGTCATACGAATCGGAGACTCATCATTAGTATAAATACCGAGTTTCAACCCGATTTCGTCATTCGTTTAGGAACAGTCGCCTGCTGAATAAGTCAATCTGGAGGAAAACTGAAACTATGGAGAAAATTTAACACCGCGCTGTGATAAAATTCCTTACCAATATATTATATATATATATAAATATAGTTGAGGCCATAACATACAGTTATTATCGTAACAAAAGATCAATAAACTTTATTTTATATCGAATTTCTAGATTTGTACAGTGTACTTGAAGACGAGATGTATTACCACTTGAGTCAATAAGTATTTTATATTTAACCGAAGGCTATCTCCGAGTATACATTATTAATTGAATACCTCTACTTATAACATATAATTATAGTTATAAAAAATGTTTAACTTCCCTATAAGGGACAATGTTTAAGGGAATTGAATAAATAAGTTTAATAAATACTTTTTTACGAATTTTAAAAGGTTTTAAAATAAAAATAAGTACAATTGATATAAATAAATAGCGAAATTATAGGAAACGAAATCGGATAAGTTAAAACAGAGTGAAAACTATGAGTCATTGGTGAAAGTACGGACCAAAAAAGTCAACCATAACGGACGGTCCGTCAGTCAGTAAGTCATACCGTTTATGGACAAGATCTGCTTTTACCTTTGATACAGTCATAGTGATGTTCATCGTACTTATCGATAATTTTAATAGTTTATTTAAGTATATAGTTTGGTTATTATCAAACTATGCTGATTCATGCTCTGTCTTTAAATGAAAAGTTTATTGAACTTAAACTAGGTAACTAATTCATAACAAAATAATAGGCAATCATCAAATTTTTTATTGCCACCAACCTTGAACTTACCAAATGATTCGATTACAAACAATACAAAAAAAGTTATGTATTTTTTATCTCGAATCTCATTAATATATCGATATAAACAGTACTCGTACATCACTAGTCCACAACTAGTAACCGTCTGACACAAATCCAAATACGACAACGTGCCATATATAGGAAGACTCGAGAGGAATTCCCATGTATTAATTGTCAATGAGAGTCCCAGCATACCTGACCATCTGTGTGTAATTTCTCTATGATATATAAAAACATGTTTTACAATGTAAATTAACTTCAAGTTTCCTGGTTTAACCTTATTAAGTAAAGGTTTATACTTAAGAAAGAAACCAAACTCTGTCCTCTCTGTCCCACTTCATCTGTCCTTGTCTCGTATCCTGTATTTCGAAGGTCCTCCTCGCATCAGCAACTGCCTTGAGTTCCAGATGACAGATATAACTCATCAGTTAAATCCTTTGTTCGTTCTCAACCAAAGGAGCGACTGCCCCAAGATCTTTTAAGACGTTATATATTATCAAAAAACTATCCTTATATATTTGTGTTTTATGAACGCGAACCGAACCGAACCGAATTTATTAATAAAATACAAAATGGTGGGTAACCTTTTTGAATTGTTATATTTTTGTCATTGTTTGAAATTACGATCAATTGACACAAGTTAATCAGACCTTCGTTTGAAAGTAATTCAGAACATATTTATGTGTAACCTTAATATTTATTAAAAGATGCTTTCTTTAGCACTTTTTGTAACTCCATTCCGTAATAAAAATACTATTTGAACAAAGACAATATATAATACTATAACAAACAAAAAAACTTTCACCTGCCAAATTTTGTATAACCGTATGAACGACACTCATTCGAATACATTCACCTGCCATACGAAATATGAATGAATGATTTCAATACAACGAGGACAAATCCAAGGAACGTACATGTGGCTCCTACACTGAAAGCTCTCTTTGATTGGTCTCATGTTACAGCTCGTGCCTTGTAAGTATAATGCTTTAGATTATGTGATTTATTGTAAGTGTGGGCGGAATGTGTTGCTGTGTGTGTGTGTTTGTGTGTGTGTGTGCGTGTGTGTGTGTGTAAACATTATTTTGAATAGTAATCATATTCCTTCAATTCCTTCAAATAAATCAAGTATCCAATTTATTATGATTTGTAACTATTATATAATAATTAAATAAATATAATACTTAGTTATTATGTGTATGAAGCTTTATAAGTATACTGAAAGTTAATATTGAAATCGCTTCCTCTTCTCGTCTTGTCTATAGATCCCTGTACTATATTAATTAGTATGTTTACAATTCGCATTTAGACTGGATACGTATTTCCTGTTATAAACGTAACGTAACCGGGTTACGGATTTTTATATTATGTTATTTCTGTTACGAAGTTAGATTATAAATAATTTTGAAGTTTTTATTTATTTAATAACAGAAAGTTATTGTAGTTTTGTTTAAGTCTTTCTTTGATATTATAATATATATCAAATATTGTTAAATTTCACTTAAAAGAGCAACTGTTGAATTTCTGACCGGTTCGGAGCAGAGCAGCATTCTAAGTTAGCTTACTTACTGATTACACTGACCTTATAATGTAATAATTGATTCAAATGTGCGTGTAAATGTCTACTTGAATAAATACTTTTAAAGGTTCCACCTTGATGGCGGAATAATGTAAAAAATATATTAAAATATAAATACAGTTAATGAAAAGCCTTGAAAATACATTAAAATTTAAATTTAGAACGAAATAGACATCTTGGACTGCCTCCAATACGGACATCGGAGGAAGTAGAGTCGGGTTACGTTTATTGTCTGTGGATCCGGTGGTTTTATCAGTAATACCAACGTAAAAATATAACAATTATTTATTACCTACCAACATAATATTTTTCTAGCTTCTGTTTTTTTCCAACCATGATGTCATTTTTGACACATGGCGTAATGTTTGTTTTAGTGTGTGAATTCGCGTGGATGTGTGTGTATTTTGTCATCAATTTATATATATATAAATAACATACCATAATGGATCTTTTGCCATTTGTTTCAAGGACTATTCTTGTTTAATTGAGCGATGCGAACTAAGGGAGCGGAGCGTTTTACTGGAGACTTTTTACATTCTTTGTCACGAATTGGCTCGAAAACTACTTGACGGAAAATTATGAAACTTTGCAATCAAAAAGACACACATTAGGTGATGGTTCTTAAAAAAAATAATTGAAAAATGTCCTCAGATTTTTTTTTTTTTTTTATATATAATCATAATGTCAAATAACTGATATCCCATTGAAGTCAATGGGAAACGATGAGTCGATACACTAAGTTCGCTTCGCTCAATATGCAAACGCACCAGAGATTTCGCGAGCGCAGCGATTCGAAATTGAGGGCTTGTTGGCGCCTCTAGTACTTTGGGTAATTTTTTTATCTATCCGTTATAAAGGTGCAAATATGAGTAAACAAAAAAATAGTACAATTTCTAGTGAACTGGATTCATTTGAATTAAAACGAATATCTTAACATAAATTACTAAAACAAACCATACAAATCAATGTTTATAAAACAGATGCAATAAAACTATTCTAAATTGAGCCGGTGTCTGGTACTATTTGTATAGACACATAGATCAATCTTTTTGGTAATAAAATGGTACTATCTTATAAAGATCCGTCAACATGTTTCGTATGTTTGAATATGTGGTTCAAAGTTATCTGGTTTTTGTCTGCTCCATTTTGAAGATTTGGTGTTTTATAGAAATTAGGTTTGTAGAATGAAACTAGGACATACATACATACATAACAAAAACTATCAAATAAAATTAATTACTTGCTTTTACTTGAATGATGACAAGTTAAAGAAAAGTCATAAAAATGTATGAAACTGACAGTCCCCCACTTTTTTCATACAACCTAATCTATTCCATACACAAGCTTGACCTATATACGTGAATGAATGTATTTTTGTATGAATGTCCGAAATATCTAACATGTCCATATTGACTCAACTAAATAATGTTTTGCGTAAGTCGTCCTCTAATTGCATTTCACAATAAACCAAGGGAATATGAAAATAAATATTAAAGTTCGAGCAAACATGGCGTTGTGCAATGACGTCTCCAATGACAGATGATATCATAGACATATTTTTTTTTTGCGCAATGGTTTCTTGTTTTTGTTTATTTTATGTTTTTGTATGTTTTAGGAATTAATTGTTTATTTTTTGTTTTCAGGTTTGTGTTACCATTTATTGAAGAATTGTTATGTAAGAATAAAATTTTATTTATATATATCTTAATATATAAAACAAAGACACTCACTGACTCATTCATCACTCTACAGCCCAAACTGTAATACCTAGAAAGCTCAAATTTGGACACAAGACTCCTGACATATTGAATAGGTGCAATAAGAAAGGATTTTGCAAAGGTCCAAACCGTCCCAAAGTTAAGGCTAAATAACTGCAAAAAATGTAACGCGCCTGTTTGATACCTCCTAGGTGGTGTGGAAATTCAAACAAAATGTTTGATCACTTTCGCCGTCCGTTTAGCACGGGTAACCTGCTAGTATATATATATATATATATTTTTTTATTCAAACCACAACCTAATTATATTCAGACATACAAACGCACGTCTAAAACATTTATTAATATATCTAACACCCTCCAAGTCACATTCTAAGGCGTACTCCTTTTTCATAGTAATATTAAAATACGCATTGAATTATAATTACTTACTCAATGAAAACTTATTTCTTATTCATCGTACGTTCAATCTTTCTAACTTAAATTGACCTTCATTTGCCTAATAAATCATAGCAGAGAAAGGTCTTTGTATAATAGTCGATGAAACTTAGTTTCAAGACCTAGATAATATGACTTTTTATACTTTGTTCTAACCATCCAGAAAGTCAAGACCTATATACCAATCAGTTTTCTTTGGTACTGTAGTTCAAGTTATAATGGACAATTTTAGCTAGATAGCATCTATAGATTTGCTTACTAATAATTATGATTAGATGTTGTTTGTGAATATTAATACAGTCCTTGGAATGTGTGAGTGCACACACACATACATACTGACGTTTATATTAATTGACATTTTACAAATTATCACACTTTTTTCTAATTTGGAACCGCTTTGATCGGATTCCCACCGAAATTGTAAAAATAAAAACCATTAGAACCGTCGCTGCATCTGTAAAATCAATTAAAATAATTGATTTTACAGAAATAAACGGCTTCCGAGTATTGACAGGCGTTTTGGTGTTTCCCGCCTTTTAAAAATGTCATGCCCTACATGTACAAGGGAATGTATATCTTATTAGTAAATAAATAAAGACTAAATCAGGTTAAATTAATAATGATTAAAAGCAAATTGTTCTGGTAATGCAGACAGCTGAGTGATGCGCCTAAATCGACTGTTGTTTTTATCGATAAATTGTTTTAATTCGTGAATAGGTTCTATCCCTATTTTGGTTTAATTAATAGATTGATTTTATCGATAGACTTGCTTTATCGATAGTTTTTTTAATTCAGTAATTGGATTTATCGATAGATTTGTTTATTTATATATTTATTTTATCGACATACTGATTTTATCGATAGTTTAGTTCACAGATTGGTTTTATCGATATATTATCGTGTTTTAATATTCCGGTCAGTTGCGAGTCGTTCCAACAGTTTGTATTCTTATCGTATCTTGAATTGGTTTTAAGGGACGTGTTATTGATGTAACAGATCGCTGCTCTGTAAGCTGATAAGTGTTATCAAAAGAAACTGATTTACAATTTGCTATAAGTAAATAAGTTTTATTTTAGTAGTAGCCGTTAAATTTTCGCCCTACGTTCATAGTTTGAGATGTCTTATTAATTTCATTCATTTGTTCATATTAAATAATATAATATCGATACAATAACATCACTAGGGTCAATAACCCTTAAACAATATGGGCGAAGGGAATTCGGTAATTGTTGCCAAGCTTTCAAAATGGCGGCCTTACAGAAATTGATATAGATATTAGTATTGAATTTGCTATACTCATAAACATGTGTTCTTGCTCTGATTACGATTATGATTGAGATATTAATGATATCTTTATCAATTATCAATTAGATTCCGTGATGGGGCCAAAAAGGTCCTAAATAAATACAGTTAATTTTATATTATATTCAACTAACCAACGGACAGACAACGCAAATGCAAAATTAGAAGTTAGATAGTAAAATAAAGTTTTCCATGAAAATGTGTTACGCAAAAACATCAACAAACTAAAGGATATAAATATGTATATCTATCTGGAGGATTAATATATTTTGAACTATACTACTCTATACATCCAATTCACGGATGAGAATTGACTCAACTTGTCTCAACTTCAGTGAAATATAACATTAAAAATAGAACAACGATGACATGAAATATAAACACTTCACACATAAACAAAAATAACACGCACACACACACACACACACATACACACATACGCACACGCACACACTCACACACACACACACACAAATATAAACGAAGCTATTACAAAATAAGTATCTCCTTAGCTTCTGTATATTTGAGAATTAACTATCTCAGAGAAACCTTCCAAATTCAAATCGAGACCGGCGCGTTCTATTTAATTAATTTAAATTTCGAACCTTTCGGGTGGTCCTTTGAAATATAGACGTGTTTGTTTTTTTCTTTTTTTTCTAAACTTTTAATAATATTTAAATACTAGCTGGCTGAATATCCTCTTTTTGTTTGTTTTTTTCTTTTTTTTTCTTAACTTTAAATAATATATAAATACTGGCTGGTTAAATAAATTCTCATACATAGGTAGGAATTCCAATGTACCGTGAGTCTAGATAGCATCTCAGTGGGCGTTAGTCCTTCCTTTTGGGTAAAATTCACGTTTATCTACTTCACACATCTTAGCTTAAGCAAATAGCTGTGCCACTGAAATATAATGCATTAGAAGTTTATTTAATACTCAATATTCTATGAGATGCTATTTTGAAACGAAAATAATAAATTAATCTAAAAGAAATTTGTCTCGAAAAAAGATACGATCCAAATTGACATTTACCACCCAAAACTTGACAGTTGACACTTGACAGTTGATATTAAAAAAAAAACTTTATTTGGATTCTTGTAACATAATAAATATATATAAAACTGTTAGATTGATCTGTGTTTATTATGCGTTATAGTTAAGCCAATTAATCAGCTAATTAATTGGTTAACAGGCTTAACTCTGTTTATGAATAACAGGTTTATATTTTATTACTCTTAAAAATTAACATAACATTCTTTTTATAGTGAGTAATGGCGTCTTTTATTACAATTAAATTAGTATTTATGAGATCTGATTTGTATGTCTGTTTGTGTTATCTAAATAACCTATAAACTATGCTATACCCTTTTTTTTTTATTAATTTAATATAATTATTTTTAATTTATGGTAATAAAAAAAATGCTATAAACGTGTGCTATTGCTCAAATTATTAGAAAAATATATTTATTTCAATGAACTGAAAGTCACAAGTTTGAGTCCTGTCTGTTGATATTTATATTCTTTATTATTTAGTTAATTATTCATATTTTCATATAATATTATTAATAAAAAAAATATTTTTATCGATAAAAATATTCCAAGCGAACATCACTATCTGACATTTGACAGTTACAATAAAAACCCGCATGAACATTTATTCATTAATCTCACCAATTGAAAGTTTTTTGACCTGAAGGGATAGTTATAATTGTTACAATCGAATAAATCTATTTATCGATATTAAAATGAATACAATGACAACACTACTAGGCCAGATGAAAGACTAGTTAAAACTCATTACTCTCACTACATACGAGTATTTATATATTTAGAATAAACTCCGTCTAATTTTAAACTGTTTCAAATTCAAAAAATATATGTTCTTAAAAACATTCTAATTTCAAATTTAAAACAATCCAAACAACTAAACATACAAATTATAATTAATATAAAACTTTCTTTCAATAGCTATCGGATTCGTTTATCTATTTAGAATAGATTCCGTCTAATTTTAAACGGTTCCAAATTCAAAAAATATATGTTTTTAAACCCATTCTAAATTCAAATTTTAAAAACAATTCTCGTTACAAATAAAGATACAAATTATAATTAATATAAATTCTTTTAATAGGTATCGGTTTCGTTTATCTATTTAAAATAGAATCTAATTTTATGTTTCAAATTCAAAACTGTTTTAAGAAAACATATTGTTTTCTTAAAACATTCTTAATTTAAATTACAAACATACAAGTTGTAATTATTATCAAACGTTCCAAATTCAAAACCAAACAAATGTAAAAGTGTGATATTGTGAAACTACTTACTGTTACTTTGGAGGTTAGAATTGAAATGGCGGGCATTCTTTAATTCTATTTTAGCGCCATGTTGGGTTCAATGACCGGGTGAGCTTTGATACGAACGAGTTTAGCATTCGCTAAAGATAAATTATATAGTATTCTGTGTACAATAGTTTGTTAAACTTTGTGTTAAACTTATTATTAAAAGATTTTTAACTTTAATTCTTTATCGTTTTAACTTCTGTCACTTGAATTACTATCTTTTAAGATTTATCAATGAATTTGTATAATAATAATAAAGTTATACAAGTTGTTTGTTTACATTATATTTTTATTATATTATTCTTTATATTATAAACTCATCCCATTGTAAATACTTCCGCCATTAATCTCTCCTCACCTACCTATTATATTTAGTTTGAACTAAAAACTGTTTGATGATATTGTTATAATTAAATTTGATGACGTAATATATTGTATGTATGTTTTTTAAAACTCATTAATATATAAATTAATTAAAATTTTATAAATGACTAATTATTTTTTTTTATTATCTGAAATATATAAAGAATAATGGTCATAAGGGATTTTTTATATATTAATCACAAGGGAGAAATAAATTAAAATAAAATTCGCAGACAATTCTCTGTGGTATATAATATTACTTATAATAAATTAAAGCAATTAATTTAATTAATGTAATATATATTAATGTACACAAACACACATATAAATAAATTTAATTACTGTTATAAATGGATAAAAGAAGAATCTTTTATCATATTCGGATGTTTAGGACTTTTATCTTTTTTATCTTTTTTTATCTTTCTTTACCTTTTCATTTTCACTACTTTTTCTAAGTTTTTTTCTCTTAATTCTGAAGTAGGTACTGAACTCAATAAAACCTTATCTTTTTCATTTTTTTTTGTCTACTTCTATCCTTGAAGCCAGATGTAAGTTATGTTTTCGTACACGTGTAACTCAGTTGGTATTATGGAACATCAGTTTATTGAGCGAAGCGAACGAAGTGAGCGGAGCGTTTTACTGGAGACTTTTTGCATTCTTTGTCACGAATTGGCTCAAAAACTACTTGACAGAAAATTATGAAACTTTGCAAACAAAAAGACACACATTAGGTGATGGTTCTTATAAAAAAAAAATTGGAAAAATGTCCTCAAAAAAAAAAAAAATTTTTTAATATCATGTCCAATAACTGATATCCCATTGAAGTAAATGGGAAACGATGAGTCAATACATTGGGCTCGCTTCGCTCAATTTGCAAACGGCACCCAAGATTTCGTGAGCGCAGCGATTCGAAATTGAGGGTTTGTTGGCGCCCCTAGTACAATTACTGAATCGATTTTGATTGAACGAAGCGAACGAAGTGAGCGGAGCGTTTTACTGGAGACTTTTTGCATTCTTTGTCACGAATTGCCTCGAAAACTATTTGACGGAAAATTATGAAACTTTACAATCAAAAAGACACATATTAGGTGATGGTTTTTATAAAAAAAAAATTGTAAAATGTCCTCTAAAAAATTTTTTTTTTTGAGGACATTTTTAATATCTTGTCAAAAAACTGATATCCCATTGAAGTTAATGGGAAACGATGAGTGAATACACTAGGCTCGCTTCGCTCAATATGCAAACGGCACCCGAGATTTCGCAAGCGCAGCGAGTCGGAATTGAGGGTTTGTTGGCGCTCCTAGTTTTTGTATTAAATTACAATATTCGTATATTTTAATTTTAATAAAAAATATTTTATATTTTATAATAAATAAAGTACATTTTACTAAACAAAATAATACAAAACTTTGAAATCTTGACAATCAGTTAATATCATCAAGTGGCGAAAGTCAGAGATTAATTCCATCTCACAAAATAAATAAAATAAAACATTTCCTTTTATATCCGACCTTACAGCTTTGTCTTTTGTCCCTTTCACTAGTAAGGGATTAAAGGATGTATGAGAGAGATAGAATCCTCGTCTGTTCATTCACGTTGCGACTTACTGCACCGCATTCTATGTTAGTGATGTTGAATTAGTTTTATCGATAAAAAATAATCAATATTTTTTTTTTCTCGATTTATTTAATTACAAAATAATATAAATATTTAATATAGGGTTTGCCAAATAATTTTATCTATATATTTTCATTCTATACTCTCGTATTTTTAACTTTTCATTTTTTTCTTAGTCTAAAAACTAACAGATCTATCGATATATCGACTGTCCGAACATCACTAAATAAACGGGATTGTCATGATTCGCAGTTTTTGTTCAAGTCTGGAGTACATCTAAGGAGGCTTCATTCATGGTGTCCTTTTTAGATCTTAAGTATTCTTCACAACCTTGACTTAAATATCTTTATTTGGATGTTGGTAGCATTGTTTCAAATGTAAACAAAATATCCTATTAACTTAGTTTATTGACATTTGTAGTCAAAATTTTTGTAATCTATCTATTGGTTGATATAATTAATGATAGATGACCCCCGAAAAAACTACCACAATTGTTTCATATATGATATTTGTATTATAAAACTAGCTGTGCTCACGACTTTGCGCTGAATATGTTTATAAAAAAGCCTAAGTTGCTCTTTATAAAAATCGCTATCCGCCAGTCAAAGTCCCATTAAAATCGGGCTAACCGTTTCAGAGATGAGCCGCAACAAACAACAAAAAGAGAAAAAATGTTTTAATATATAAATACCGTATACCTATACTTTCTGTCTGTTTGTAATTCCAAATAAACATCATTTTACTAAATTTATATGAAAACATATACTTTATTTACATAAAAAAACTCTGTCTGTCTGTCTGTTTCTTCCGGCTAATCTCTAAAACAGCTGGACCGATTTTAATAAAACTTTCACTATCAGATACCAGATATTATAAGGTATATACTTTTATTAAAAACATATACAACGCAAACAAAGCCATAGGCATAGCTAGTTTCAATATAAGTTCCAACATGATAAGACACATCCCATCTTAGCAAATAGGTCAAGCACTTAGAGTTGTAACACAATTTTAAACACATTTTAAAAGAGTCGTAACTCAAATGGGTTGTACGAAATAGTATCGCTTAGACATTTATTTATATACTAGGATCCGCCAACCGTGCGCTGGTGTTGGCGGGTGTTAAGCTGAGCTCTCCTTTCTTCTTTCTTGATAACTTTTGAATGGCTAAACATTTTTTCAATCTGTTTTCGCTATAACATCCGCGTTCGGCTCAAACATACATGAGACAATTTTTAGCTAATTATCTCGTCGCATTCTGGAGACAACTAAACACAAAAAAAGGTCACCCAAACGGTTAAGAGCTTCTCTTACGCTCAGCTCAATTAATGCTTTATTATAATCAAAATATCCTTATTTATATCCTTATAATAATATAATCAATGATAATAGTCGTACGTAGTTAGAATCACTTAAGTTCTTGAGAACATCCTATGTAGATAGCGCAGTCACGAGGAAACCTGCTTAGAATAACAATACTATATATATATATATATATATATATATATATATATATATATATATAGTGATTGATGTTTGAGTTCAACTCTAGATACTCTAATGCAATTTAAATAACCAATTGAATGAATTAAAATTCCATTAATTTATATTTAATTCAATTTAACAAATATTGACGCAACACTGTCAATAATGAATTATTGCAAGTGACTAATCAGAATATATCTAGATACATCATTAATCATTGAATAAACCTTGATTATATTTACATAATTATTGCAAGTGACTAATCAGAACATATTTCTCGATTCATGATCAATGATTAGCATAATGCAATTTTAATTGTTGTTTAAATTAATCATTTGCAATTATACCTATTTTATGTTATATTTATTATAAAAGTAAGGAATGTGTTTCTGTTATACAATAAACAAACATCACTTACTAGATGTCGTTATCTGATGCACTTCATTCAAACAATTTAACTTTAATGCTGACGCGTGACTGCTTTGACGGCGTTTAAGTCACAAGAGGTAGCGTTTTTATATGCTGGTATATTTTTGTTTTATAGCCTTATTCTTATAATAATTATAGAGTGTAGGTTTGATTTGATGATTTTGTTTATTGTTCAATGAAAAGATTGTGTAAAAATGATTAAAAAAATATTTTTTTATTTTAAATTATATAAAAGTTTTATTAGTAAGATTATATATTACTTTGTAATAAAAGCTAATATATATTTCTTTATAATAAAGTCGAGTTATGTATGTATGTACGTATGTATGTATGTATGTATGTATGTATGTATGTATGTATGTATGTATGTATGTACGTATGTATGAATGTATGTGTGTGAGTAGGTGCTCATGACATGCACCGTGCCCTTGTGATCGCAGACATGCAACTTTTCAATTGAGTCTCATTACCGTGCGTCATGGTGAAGGTATCCAGAGATTAATCCGGGAACATGATATACATGACGTTTTGTTTTGTAAGACGATACATTAGTAGTTACGATTATTGTGATTTGAGTGACCGTTTTTTAACAAATAACATGTATTAAGTATTTTACTTAATATAAAAAAATATTTAGAATTTCATAAAATTAACCTATGCAAGTTAAAGTAAGGTGAGGTGAGGTGAGACGAGACGAGACGAGATGAGAGGAGGTTATGCGAGGTGAGATGAGGTGAGGTGAGGCGAGGTGAGGTGAGGTGAAGTAAGTTGAGGTGTGGTGAGGTAAGGTGAGGTAACACTAATATTAATACAAACAACAAAAGTACAAAGTCCATATTTCCATTAAGAATCTGTATTGTCATTGTGACATGTAATGTAATGTGTTGCGTTGTATAAAATATTATGTTGTTGACATCTGAAGACATCCTAACTCCATTTATGGGGTTTAACATATTTTATAATTTATATTAATAAATTATATAATAAACCACTTCATTCTCAATACCAGAAAAAATAAAATTTAACGAGAGAACTTACAAATTTTATGATTAAAAAAAAGAGGCAAAAAAATATTTCATTATTTATGTATTTAATTTTAATTTGTAAATAAAGTGACATCTTACATTTTATTAAGTTTTTAAAGAATTTAGTTTATTATTTAAGTCTGTTTGTAAAAACCTTCTTCACATTTTATTGAGTTTTTAAAGAATTTAGTTTAATATATATATAAATATGTCTGTTTGTAAAGGACACTCACTACGAAGTTTTATGGCTACTGTATCAACAGACCGAGATAACAGATAATGTTGTTGGTTATAATATAAAGATTGTTTAAAAGATACCGTTTTGTAATTTGTGTTGTATTGAATTTATCTTTAAAGATATTTAAGATACGTATCGTCGTCGTCGACGTCGACGTCGTACGTCGACGTATCGTCGTCTTATGATACTTTTCCATTATAGTTAAATCACTCTATATATATATATATATATATATATATATATTTGTGATTTTTGTGATTTGAGTGACCTTTTTTTAATAACATGTTAAGGTTATATATATATATATAGATATATATATATATATACGGTCACTATTAAAAGACAGACATTTCTCTGTTTCATAGTAATATTAATGAAGTCAAAGTAAATATATATAATTATTATTGCTGAAATTTTGCCGTAAGTTTAAGTATACGTTATAAATATATAGTTATTTTACGAGCCAATTTTACCGTTTGTGTGTTCGTAAAAACTACTATGTTTAATAATATAGTTTAAGTACTAACTTTAACTTTCTCCAGAACATTAACTACGTTCCGAAACTTATTTCATTAAGAAGTTCCTTTGTAATTAAAAAAAGTTTCGATCATTTCATCTCGTCTTGACCCACTTGCGACCCTTTTGTCAAACAAATCAGAATGACAAGATGGCGGACAATTCTGCGCCATGTTGGTTAAGAAAGTGCCAATATTTGGTTTGCGTTTAGTAATGATATTGAGATTAAAATATATTATCTGCTAATATTACTTTTGAAAATAAAAAAAAATAAATAAATAAAACAATAGTTATATGAATGTTTATTGTCATTGTAATTAAAGACTGCGGCGTACGTGTGTGTTAATTTAATTCAATTACAGCAAGGGCAAATAAAACTCAAGGTTTACCCTTAAGCAGAGAATCCATGACCCACTTTATCTGGAGCTTAAACAAGGGTTATTTTATTTTTGATGCTTGCAACATTATAAATGTCACTTTATACAATATGGTTGACAATTCATAAATTATAAAAATGGAGTTTTTTTTGTCTATTTTTATTTTTAATGTAGCCTCTAACAAACCTTGAAACTGGAATGGCCCTTATAGGTAGGTGACAATTAATTAATTAAAAGCTAGTCGATTAGTTCTAAATAAGGTTCAAAGTAAAACATCATTACAAGGAGTGAAAGGTCTAATAAAACACGTAACATTAGCTCATCAGTGTCAGCCCTAGTGATGTCATGCTTTATGGGGCAATAACGGTAATAGAGTTCGAACTCTTGTGGATTTAAACGGCTTTGTCAAGGGTTTTAATTGTTATACTTACATGAAGTGTCCCAGAGGCTTAATAATTTAATAATTTAATTACTTAATGAAAATTGTAATCACCATTTTGTGGATTAACATAAAATTCCAACTAAGTAGTAGAGTCATTAGTATTTAATTAGGACAAACGCTTACAGTTAGAGACAAATCGGTGTTGCCACATCAAGGACGTAACTCTCTAAAGAGTTAACGATTCCTTCATTTAATGAATGGCAGTTAAAAAAGTATAAAACGGTCGGAAAGGAATGAAGGTTGTAATAAAATTTATAATTATATTTAACAAACGGATAATAAAATAACGGCCATGTGCATATTACGAAAACGCGGTTAATAGCAATCTTAGATAGTCTGTGGGTACAATTAAATAGTGATATAATTTTGAATTATTTATTGATTTCAGAGTACATTGAAATGTGGCTTAAAATTTCATCAGTTAGTTAATGATTGATTTTCTTATGAATGACAATTAAAAAGGGATTTTTCTAGTTTTTTTAGATTTGAAAATAATATCTAAAACGATTTTTTTTTATCTATTAATAAATACTGAATTTTCTTTGGTTTAGTACTAAATGATAGTTAGGAAGAATAATGATTTAGGGGGTTTTATAGATGAGAAGAAAAAACAGAAAAAAACAACCAAGAAATTCAAAAAGAATAATAATGAAATTAATGATAATAGAAACAAGTCCTTAATAACAACCAAATGAGATTCTAACCTATATAATAGATTTATAGCACTTTTGCGTTTACTAGGTCAGACATGGGCGTGGAATAATAAAGTTATGCCATTCTGTTCATGGAGCAAAATGAACGTTTATGGGGAATTGGAATTTATGGGCTGGCAATACTGTTATTTGACGCTTCAGCTTTGCCGCGCGATTCTGACGTCATAATTCGTTTTGAATTTCGATATTCAAGGCTGCCTCTAATGGCTAACGAAATAGAGGCTTGTATACAATTTAATAATAATTATATATGATTTGATTTGATGATAATATTATAAGTATGGAAAACATTATAATCTAATATCTAATAATAAAATAAACAGCATGACTCACTATGGACTATCGATCCATTTGTATTTGTATAACAAGTAGGTACTTCACTTCATATTTATTACATTGTAGACCACCCGGCTACAGTTAC
This sequence comes from Melinaea menophilus ssp. n. AW-2005, assembly GCA_918358695.1. Taxonomy (NCBI): domain Eukaryota; kingdom Metazoa; phylum Arthropoda; class Insecta; order Lepidoptera; family Nymphalidae; genus Melinaea; species Melinaea menophilus. The sequence goes on along the minus strand of OU911039.1, from coordinate 11,156,894 downwards.
ATATTAAAACAATGACTTGCTTATATTTAGTTTTGGATCCTACTTAAGAAACAGTTACCTGGACTTATAATGTTACTGTTTAATAGCAATCTTACAATTACTATAAGTAAAACGATTTAAAAACATATAAATTTAGTAAAATATAACAATACCTATTAATGATAAAAGAAAAGACAATTCAAATTCATATATTTGGGAGTCTTCTAACGACTATGTTACAATTTCGGCTAATTTTAAACGCTATTTTCTTTGTTTACATTCACGTCATTTTGTAACCTAAAATAGCCTTATCAGTACCATCTCATTACCTCTTTCATATCGACCTAAATGATAAGGATTTTATGGTGAATTCCGCGAAAGTAAAGCCACATAAATGAATCATCTCTCATCTCGCTAACACTAAATAAGCCGCAGCATCCGTTCACACACTCGTGATGTCACGATCGTAAATTTTATACGCGTCAATTAGAAATTTAACGCGCGAACAAATCAAATGTCAATCGCTTTGACAGTTGGGAATGTTGCCACATTAAGAGTTTACAATACCCTTAATATTTTAATGATTTGATCTTTATATTGGAAAAGATATTCATAAATATTTAAATACATAATATTTTATATTAAAATTACTAAGTAATAACCCTAGGGTATTATAAATTTGGGTCATTTCCCTATTTATTTTTTACGATCTTTTTACGCTGTAATGTTTTAGTGCTGAGTGTCGTAATTTTGCTAGGTTTAAGTTTACTTTTAAGTTTATGGATAGCGTTTGGACTTCCGGCATTTAGAATTTGAGACATAGGATACAGTGACGTCACTGTATAAATAACTAGAGGCGCCAACAGACCCTCAATTTCGACTTGCTGCGCTCGCGAAATCTCGGTTGCCGTTTGCATATTGAGCGAAGCGTGCCCAGTGTAATGACTCGTCGTTTTCCATTTAATTCAATGGGATATCAGTTTTTTGATGATTATTCCTCAACGACATGCCATTTTCAATTTTTTTTAAACCATCACCTAATGTGTCTTTTTGATTGCAAAATTTCATAATTTTCCGTCAAGTAGTTTTTGAGCCTATTCGTGACAAAGTATGTGAAAAAACCTTCAGTAGAACGCTCCGCTCACTACGTTCGCTTCGCTCAATAAATAAGCAATATCTTTTTTGACAATCGCTTGGCTAAACATTCGTTTAGTTTTCATAATATTATTATTAATCCTGTGTTGATTATTTCTGTATTCTCCACCATTTGATGTAATGTTTGTTTTTGCAACGTTTATAGGTTATGTTATCAAAAATGAAAAAAATGAAAGATGGAGTAAACTGGAATTGGTGTCAAGAACAAAGTTTTAATATTAACGAAATATAAAAGTAAACTACTTTAACGGAATCCACCTGTAGGTGTGGTTTAAATCAGGAGATATTGCGTCAAAATAAATATATACTAGGGGCCCCGAAAAATGAAAAAAGTTTTCAGTGTAACGCTGCGCTCGTTACCTTCGCTTCGCTCAACAGAAATCTAGGGATGAATTAATTTTGTCCATTGTAACTTCAATTACAGCTGATGACATATTAGGTATTGCTAGCGGATTTGTCGTATGATAGTTATCCTTTTCTGTACACTTAAAGCGTGCAAAATTTCATAATATCGGTTAAGGAGATTCAGAAAACATACAAACTTACATTACAATTTTATTATTATGTATTTAAACGATTGACTTTCAAATTGTTACACGGACAGAATAAATATTTGTAATATTCAATGTTATCAGACAACATGTATGTATGTTTACAACCGTATTATACAGGAATAGAAAATATACATATTATACAAAAAGTATCTTAATGTCCTATTATTTATGATTTGGTTTCTTTAAAGGTAAGGTTAACCTCATGACGTCTTTTTAAAAGATAGGGTCAGATTTCCGGAAAAATATTTTTTAATCTAGATCCGGTTAAGTATTTTTAATCTAGATTCGGACAAATATATTTTTTTAATATAGATCCGGACAATTTTTTCCGAATAGAATCCGAGAACCATCAGATATGAGGATCATGAAGATTTTACTGACAAGAATATTTTTAAAATAGACTTTATAAAGATAATAAATTGTGAAGTCATAAACCAAGTTAATTCTTAGATGCTTTAAGTGAGTCATCAAAAGCCAAAAATAATACTAACCTCTTTCAAGTCGGTTAACCAACGTTTCAATTTTCAGAGGTACACTTGACTATATAACATTTAAACTATTAACTTGACTAGATATAACTGGTTTTAACTGGTTTAAATTAGATTTGATAATCTTATTTCTGTTGACTTTGTTTAATTTGAAATATGTATGATTATTACAGTATCTTTGATGGAAAATATCACAAAATGTTAAAGTTTATATGTATGTGTAAAGCACGCACAGACACACCTTCTATTATAACACCATTAGATGTACAAAGGTACCGCCACCACTCACCATTATAAACTGAAACGTTCTCAAAGCTAATCTCATATTTATAATACGGATGAAACCAAGAGAGAGAGGGGTCAAGTAAATCTAGTTGCTTTTTTCTACCATCACATCCATTGTGACATAGATTAATGTTGCAGTTACTTTCATCAATACTTATACTAATAAGGTTCCCAGATATTAGTTCCTTGTCTTTAAACTATTGTTATATATAAAATTGTAGTGTCCGTTTGTAATTCCGAATTAACTTGTCACTAAATGTACATGAACACTTACATAATTTGTTTGTTTATTTGTTTGTTCTAATCTCTGAAACTGGACCCATTCTAACTTTCACTGGTGGATAGCACAGCACAGCACAGGAGTAACTTAGGCCACTTTAAAAAAAAACATATTCCGCACGAAGTCGCAGAGCACAGCTAGTTATAGAGATAAACCGATAGGTTAAAAATATAAAATAATTAAAGAAATAATTGTAATGTTTATAAAATAATTAACAATTACTCTAAATAATACTCGTACTTTAAGTAAACCAAAAAAAGTACGAATAAAAACTGCACATCCTTAACTTTTTAAATTCTAATTGTTAATGAATAACATATCCAGTGGTCTTCTATGAATATATTAAATACATTTGGTGGTATGTCCGTCCGTCCGGTCCAAAAATATAAGTAGTATTTGACCAGCTGTGCTCTGATTCATTGATTTATAAATAAATCAAAAAGGGTCCGCTCGATTTAATCACACATGTTTTAAGCGAAGTTATAACATATATATATATATATATATTAGATTTATTATCTGTAGCTACAGTTGAAAACATTTTTTTTGTCTTTTTCACTACATTACAGTTAAAAATACTGAAGTGATAATATATTTTCACTTTCCATCAGGTGGAATGTAGTCAAGCATTAACCTAGATGATATAAAAATTAGATGCATGCAAATTTGGTTAAAATCCATCCAAACATTAACATACAAAGAATATTTTTTTTAGTATAATACGCATCAAATACTTTAAAATATATGTTCTTTAAACAGTATGCTTTCCTATAATATTAATAATATATAAACAATATAACTTGGCTTATATATATATACATAGTAATTAGTTATTTTGTACATTAACCTATTTTCACCAATCGGGACGAGGGCGCCGGTGTAATATTTCAAATTGATATTATACTTATTTTTGGGCATGTCATTGTTTTAGGTCTGGTGTGGGCTGAAATGGAAATTTTTATTATATTAACATTACTACTGAAGTTAAATTGTTCCTTTCATAGAAAATTTTCAATCATCAGAAGTTGGCTTTATGTTTTTGATCGTTTTTCTTTTTTAGTTTATAATTATATTTGTAAAGACTTCAACAAATAAAATAAATTTGATATATACTTTAAAGCGTTACAAATTACATGAATACAAAATTACAGGATTTTGGAAGAAAATACAGACATACTTCTAATATTTTGCTATTTTTTGGAACGATATCTTGCGGGTAGTGCGATTTAGTAGTCACGTAACAAAATGCCGCTTTCTGTGTGTGTGTGCTAGAGTGTCTCTCTCTCTCTCTGAGTTCCTATCCCTTTTTATCATATAACCTCAAGGTTGTACAGACACGTGGAAAATTTGTGCAAACGTATTTGATTTGTCTGTTGAATTAGATTTCACGTGAACATTGTTTTATTATTGCAAGTAACTTTTGAAAATTTCTATAATAGAATGATGATGAGATTTAAAAATTTTAAGTTATATAGAAATTCAAAGAATGTGGTAAAAAGCAAAAAATACAAATCTGATCACCATTTTTGACAGTGATCAAATCATCACTTTATATTATTGATTGGTAATTTCTTTTATTAGGTTATTAAAACAAATGTTAGACTATCACCATTATCAAATTTTACAGCTTCATTTATAACTGTCAATGAAAACGACTAAGTATACACAGGACTAGGACTCGTTAATTGAAGTTAATTAATATGACCCGTTTATTTATCACTTCCTTATGTATGATGATATTATGTACGAGACCTTGGTACCTCGCATTTCAATTTACTTCTGCATTCTGCATTCTGCAAACTGTATTCTGCAAACTTCGAATGTCCTTCAATTATGTTATTTGCATGTGCAATCATGATTACAGATCACAATTACTTTAATATGAAAAGTAATTATGTTTAGTGCTTTTCGGAATTGCGAATTAATTAATCGCAGGGGTTCTTTCATAATGAATCACTGGCTAATTTACCTTCAAACACGAGTTGGATTGGATTGGATTTATTCATATTATTATTCCCAACTTATTTGTATTCATACAACAAACAGACAAACATGTCGACACGCAGTCTTACTTGTATTTATTGTTAATGACGTAATGACCAAAATATTTACCGACAAAGTTTAAAAGCTCTCAAAAAAGAGCTTTTGAAAACAATTACATTGCTTTTTTTATTATATCATTGTAAACAATTTTTAAGGTTCAGTTTACATTATTATTAAAAATATATTATTTATTTTTAAACAATATTATATAAGATTATTTTATTAAAGCCTTGTAAAATTTAAACCGCATCGAAAATATAAATGAAAAGTTACTTTATAGAATAAAAGTAACACTTTAAAAAGTTAACAAATTATTCCCGACATCAGTATTCATTCAACGAACAGACAGACACGCGGTCTTTCCATAATGCACCTAATTTGCATTCTGAATGCTTCCTCGTTCTCATGAATATACACTAACCATTTGTCCCGACTTCGGATGTATTATGTGTTGACGGTTCGATTTAACTATAAAAGAAACAAACATGAAAAAATAAAAATATTCAAACATTCAAAGGGATGAAAGATAGTTTTTTACTTGTAGTTTACGGGAGGGTTATACCACCTTCGCATTGAATATTGACACGAAGTAACGAATACAGGTGGGTCTCGACCCCTCTCTTTTCTTGCGTACTTTACGAACCTCTCAAAATAACTGCATTTGCATTAGCTTTTAAATAAAATATTCATAAGCGATAGTATGCACTTACCACCAGGAAGACCTGCACGCTTATCTTTAAAAGATGGAATGCTCTGAAAGACATCCCATCTAGATTGCGGCCGGTCAAAAAGTTTAATCTATATAATCTGTATAATCTATATAATCCTTAGTATCTATATAATAGTCTTATACATATATATAATCTTATATATAAGATAAACACATAAAGACCTCACACATGTACCAACTTAACATTAAGTATCATAAATATATAATAAATATTGATTCTATGAAGTAATTTGTAGCGTTCCTGCACAAGGCTGAGCCATAAAAGGTAAAGCTAAACATATTGTATCAACAGTGATCGGAACCATTGCAGTACAAGGCGAGGCGGGGTTAGAGTGTAAGGTGGGAGAAATTGGCGATTATCCTTCCTATAATGTAAAATTTTAAATTTAAAAAAAAAAATCATATTCACATTTATTTGGTAATATTTTTGGTTTATGAAGTTCTTAAAACTATTTTCAAAAATATAAAGCTGGATAGGACATCCTAAATCTTTCGTCAAAAATGTATTTTTTACATTATATATTTAAATTAATAAATTAAAATGTCAAAAAAAAAAAACAATTGAAACAAATTTCATAACGATCGGTTGTATAGTTGAAGGGTCAATTCAAGACAAACATCTCCTAACTCGTTAGGCTTAAAATGATTTTCAAATACCATGTACCAAGCCGATCCCAAGCGAGTTATTTGCTCAAGCAGAGGTCCATTATATAACTGTTTGAGATCGTATTTATGTTAATGCCTTTATACGTACCAAGATAAAGGGCTTGTAAATCAGAAGACATACAGGATAATAGTTAAGATATCTTGTTTTACCAATATGGGAAGTATTTGAGACCAAATATAAGATTTACTAAGTAAGAGATCTCTCTATAGTATGGAGCGGTTAGAATTCAAGTTAGTGTAAATGGTTATTATGTGTTCATTTATCTTTCAAGTTAGCGTTCTTTTATATCAAATACTTTGCTAACTTAAAACTCTTTTTAATATTCTTTGTAAAGGTTATGTGATGTTGTTAACTCAAAAAATAAACTCAATATTATTTATTATTATATTATAAAGTGTTGTGAGTAAATTTTTTTTTTATAATTTTAATTAATAATTAAATTTTATTTTCAGAAGCAAGACATTCAATGGATAGGCGTCAAATTCAAGATGTGAACTACGATGATGTACTCGCTGATGAGGCAACTGATGATGAAGCGCAGAACGATGCTGAAGGTATAATTTAGATACTTTGAATCTTTGACAAAATGTGTGCCATTAAGTAAGGAGTCATAGCTTTCAAAATAGAGGTGGATGGTGGATACATAGCTTTAGTAGAATCCTGGAAGGGAATATTCAAGGTTTGTTGATATATAAAAGAATTATGTTTCATTTCAGGCAACGACGTCGACGAGGATGTGGAAGTCAACGCCAGTATAGTGACGAAGCCATCCAACTACAGTGTGAATGTTGGTAAAGATGTCAGACTGGAGTGCAAAATATCACCCTCAGGTAAATTACTTTTTAATATCATTTATTTCAAATCTTCCCACGAGATGAAGTAGCAAATCGTTTGTAATGCGAAGAAAATTCAGCAACTTTTAAGAAAATTTAGATAATTTTGAAAAAAGTAATTCCATCCATTAAATTCATTAAAAAAACTAAAACAATCACGGAAATTACAAAATACATTAAACTCAAACTTTATTAACAACTTCACTTCGGTCATAAATCACGCCATTTCGACATTAATTTTGTCAGGAGAACTAACCTCTAGGTTATCAATGAATTATAAATAAATACTTCCTTCATCATGTCAGCCATGCTGTCTGTCAATATCACCGTTAACCGGAAGCTCCCTTTTGGCGCCACCGGAAAACCGCCATTTTGTGACGTCATTTCATGCAATCGCTTCTAGATAGGTGTCAGTTTTATGGTCCATTATAATGTATAAATTATTGATAATAAATTGTTAGACGTTTAATGTATGTTTTTACTACATCTAAACCTTTTTAGTGTGTTAATTTCTTAGCTTTTATCTTCGTGATCAATCAACTCATTAATCATGTAAATACTAAAAATGGATATGTTTATTCTATACCTTACTATTATGTGCTGCAGATGGTGTAGTGGTGCAATGGACGAGGGATAACACCAAATACTTCTTGGGAACATTAAGGAACAATGAACAGAACTTGGGAACTTATGGAATTGAAGATAGATTCTCCATGTAAGCTTCATTTATTCACATATATTTATTTATTATATTTTCTATTTTCATAACACTAGAAATTTAAAGAAGTAACTAATATTAGCGTACAGTTTTGTTTTGGAAAAAGTTAATAAGATATTTGTTTGGATTAATTTGAGTTAAGCTATCATTCATTTATTTTATTTGGAGTTAATACGTGTAAAAATTTGACACTTTTTAGATATACCAATAAATGATATTTTTTAAAGAAGGATCATCATAATTCTTAACTATCTTGTAATTTATTTTCTTCAGTATTTGAAATTTTCATATTCTTCTAATGCCACAATACTCTGAATTCCCACATCATTATAATCTCTTTCATGCTTCTTATCTTACCTATCTCAGTGGAGACGTGCCAAATGCCATATCTCAGGCTTCCCACCATTTATTTCCTGTCTCTAATTTTACTTTACCTACACCCATACCTAATATTCTTTTTGTGACTTGTTTCGTCTTTAAATTATTTCTTTCGTATTATTTCTATCCGGATTTGTTCTCCAGAATATCTTTTCTTATTACGTGTCCATGTTGTCCACAGTGCTGCTAATTCTACAGACCTGCTCATCCGTGACGCTAGACCATCAGATAGTGGATCGTACGAGTGTGAAATTTTACAACTGGATAGAACCTTAATCACGCATCACCTCGCCGTTTTGGAGTCACCAAAAATTATCAGTGTGTTTAATTTTATCCGCCTTTTCATCGAGTCGAGTCAAAAATTGTGGGCCAATTATTAACGATTGAGAAACGAATTAGATATAATCCTTTACTTCTACTACAATTTATATATAAATTAAAGTACAAGTAACAATTATGGTAAAGTACATATTTATATATTTATATATTTTTTAAATCATAGCTATTTAACAAATATTTTACAATCATATCTTCTCTTAAAATCAAGTAAACTTTGTCCCTTTTATCAAACTATAATCTTTTCCACAACAATAAAACTAATTATCTCTCCAAATTTTGGTGTTCTCGACAGTTCAGTCTAGGTTAATGGCTCTATGCTGCGACCAAGTATAGTTCAATACTTCAAAATTCGTGATCCATAGATTGTTGTTCCAAATGTACTTCCATATTTGTCCATATGTCACACAACTGTAAGAGAACCCCATCTAACCCCCATTCCAATCGATTTTAGGGTTCACGGCGACCAACAATGGATCAGTGACGGAGGGTTCTCAGGTGGTTCTGAAGTGCGAGGTGTCCGGTTCTCCTCCGCCGCAGGTGGTCTGGTCGAGGGACGGGAGGGACGGGGTGAGTACCGAACATGGTACACTTTTAAACTACTCCAACTTGGTACACTTTTGATGTTCTTGGGTTCAACATTGGTGGAATTCAAGAACCTCAAAGTGTACCAATTGCACCAGCATTACTTGATACAATTTTTATATACTTGGTACACTTTTGACATCAAATGTGTGTGTGTGTGTTAACATTTCGATTTCATTTCACTTTACGTAAAATACAATGAAGTAATTAATGTTGGGTTTTTTCTACACAAGAATTGTATAAGAGTCACAACAACTAAACCTCAAGAGATATTTAAAAATCAATTTGTTCTTAGACTTTAATATCTTTCATAGAATTATATATTATTATAATGAATAAGTAATATGAATGAACGTTATTTCCAGACTATTATTACTTGAACTTCAATCACGATAACAAACAGACATCAATTGTACTGACATGTCTTGATATTATTTAACCCAATTACAACAAGACCTCTCTGTATACGGAAATATTGGTTTTATCAGTTGAATTAAACTATTAACTACCGAATTGGAAACGCCTTTTGGTGTAGCTTCCACCAAGTTTTTAGGATTTTAATCAAGTACATCATAACATTTAATATTCAAACTATTATTTTTTATTACACTACGAGTACAATAATATGAATTTAATTACCCACAATATAAATATTAAAATGGAGACAATAGTCTCAATTTTATGAATCAATGAATAATTCAAACAATGAATCATCACCGCACCCGGATTCATTGACTTTAAACATTATGTATTATTTAATACTTTATCAATATTATAACTATCTCTGTCTTCTATTCCAGAATGAACGTCTGCAAGAGAAGGACGGCGAGTTTGTTGGTAACTCAGTTTACATCGATAAAATAAAACGTGAGGAATCCGGAAAGTATTACTGTTATGCCTTCAACGGCATTGGAGCAAGTCAGGCCGAGGTCACACTGACTGTCAGTGGTAAGTGTCACTTAAAAGTTACTTAAAGTAAGTAAATCTTGCATCTAATAAGCAAATTTAATTAAATCTCATCTCATTTTCAGGTAAACCCCGCGTACACGTTCACAAGACTATTGTAAATTCGGCCATTAACGTTGAAGCCGTCTTGCAGTGCACTGTTCACGATGAGCCCAAGTAAGTAATGATATTGTACACTTTCTGTACCCTTATTACGTACTCTGATTAATTAGTACACTAATTAACGATTTTCTTGCGGAACTATTACATTTATGTATCAATATGTTTGTGAAACATTGATCACTATAAAGAAATAGACTGAGTTTGTTGTGTGGTTCTTCTCAGAGCAAACTTTTGAAATCCTCGTAGACTTAGTTTACTTTAGAGAGTGTTTTATTTCCATAGAAGGGCTAATTTCCATAAGTATGGCCCCAAAATAGTTCTGACATTTGATGTACAAGTGATCAAAATGGAAAAGATGTAAAAAATATCTAATGTCCATTCCAGTTCCTATATTCGCTGGTACAAGGACGGCCAGTTGATCGAGAGCATCTCCCGCCAGTACGAAATCAGCACCAGCGGGTCAAACTCTAACCTCACCGTCATTCCGACTTCCGATGACGACTTCGGTACCTTTACTTGCGAGGTGAGTTAATAGTATTCTATTCCAAAGTCAATATATACTAACTAAAACTTTGACTATGATAATTCGTTTGACAGAAACAATGCTATCTTAACCAGATTCTTTCAATTCACAATTATAATAACCTTGTTCTTCAGGCGGAGAATGCATACGGAGCACACAACCGCTCAGTGTCGGTGGTGCAGGCGCCGGTGGTGGAGTCGCCCGACGCGGACGGAGCCCGACTGGCCTGGACCGTACGCTCGCACACAGAACTGGAGGCAATCGAGCTGCAGTACAGGGAGCTGGGCGGGGTGAGTCCTTGATACCAACCAGCGTTCAAGGTTGGAATACCATTAATTTATCTGCTGAATTAACTTAACGACACTGTTTCGTATACATTAATGTTGAGTCTCGGTGGTTATCGCCAGCCCCTAAACCCCAGTCCCCACTCTCCAGTTCCAGTCCCCTAAATATGATAACGGTTTTTCCCAAACATTCTACTCTGTACATAATGGTTCCATAGCAGCAGGAGATTAATTCTCCACCCAACCCGCCCGTCATTTTTTACAAGGACAAATAACTCTAAACTCCCAAGGAATAATAAAACTAGGTCACGCAAGTTTAGTCGTAAGCTGAGCTAACTTTTGCTCTGTGCACGGCAGGCTATTTACTACGATGTTCTTTAGCTTAGTCCTTACAAACGCTTACAAACCTTACAAACGCAAACGCAAACGCGCGCTGGTGAGTCACTGGTCGGACTAAATTAGTTCTGTTAATTGTTCAAGATCTGTCGATCGAAATTATCCGAAATTTTGCACAGTCATAAAGCAATGTGGCATCAAACACCATGCCGAGTTTCGAAAATGCGTAGTTTTTGAGCTAGCACGTAAATTGTCCTAAACTGAATTAGTAAATTATACTGAATTTAAAATCACGATAAAAAAAAAATATGTTTAGCGCCTTATGCTCGCAATCGTTGTGGCGAGTTTCGTTGACGTAGCTCGAATAGTTTTTAAGAACAGAGAGTTCGCATTTTTTTGCGATCTGACCAGTAAAGAGCTTCGCTTCGCTCAGCTCAATAAATAAAAAAGCTCCTATTTCATCCAACTTAACTTCAAACAATACATTGCACAATCTCTTTTACTGATGTTAGTCCATGTTTTGTTTGAGAATGTATCCTAGTCTTGATTTTGGTTCGCCTTTGCCATTTTTATTTATAATTTCATTAAATTTTAACTTTCTTGTTGTTTTCCATGTCGACTTAATATTCGTAATCTCGTTGGCACTTCAGTGGTTCCTGTAATAATCTGTAGTTTAGTTAGTTAATAACATTATTGCTATTCGACTTTTCCAAATAGCTTTCACCAATCCATGTTTTTGTGACTTTACCTTTGGAAAAGATTTTTTGGTACTACCTATTTTACAATTATTTTGTATTTACAGTCTATTATTTCAAGGATACCCACAATGGTAGGTATAGACCTCTTGAAATCATTTACTCAGGGATCGACATAAATGAAAACTCATTTTGGGGGTCTGCGAGGTCTAAAAATTTCTTTTTATTTCCTGTGTCCCTGCAATCCAAACTAGCATATGATATTTCGATTTTGTCACTACCAAAAATATTTTTTTTTTCCCGTCTCATCTGTTTTCTAGGAAATATGTTAGTTCTTGGTCTTCCAGCTTTTATGTTCACTGTTTACTTTTAATTTATGATTTCTGTTCGTCGAGTTGAACTTGTATTTTACATGTTTACATTTATCACTTGGTTTTGAACTCCCAATTCACTCGAGTTTTGATTTTATTGTAATGTTCTAATATATTTATTATTAGTAAATCACTCTAATTATCTCATTAAGTAATGCGCTTTATAAATTTGACAGTTGTGTGGTTGGATATAGATATAAAATATCGCTAGGGTCCCGATATAAAATCGAATGTAGTTTTATATAAAGTCTGGATTAGTTAGCTTTTGGTTCCCGGTAAGTCATTATTTTCTGAATTCCAAATCCAGGACGGTGAGTGGCAGACGGTGTCGGTGCCCGTCCCCCAGAGGTCCGGGCCGGTGTGGTCGGTGGTGTACACGCTGGAGGCCCCGGGCGGACGGTACGAGGTGCTCGCGCGCGCCAAGAACAACCACAGCTGGAGCCAACACTCCGATTCCACGCTTGTCGATATAGGTAACTTACCTCTGACCGTATTTACCTGAAGCGAGCTATGTGTAGCAAGTTACTTATTGCGAGGGAATGGAACGAGTAACTTGTAGCCAGTTACCTGTAGCGGTAAATTTGTAACGACATACCTGTAGCAAGTTACCTGTAGCGAGTTAGTTACCTGTAACTAGATTCCTGTAGACTTGTAGCGGGTTACCCGATTTGATTTTTCTTTTTTTTTTTGTTTTTTTTTTCAATTGATACTATTTTTTTGTTTTACTATTCGCAATACGTTTTTTCTTATTTTTTTTTAACTTTTGTTTTTTTGCTTTATTTATTTTAGAAGAACAGCCCCAGTACATCCAGCATGCATCAGGTGAGACATATTTTCATAAACAAATATTTATAAGTAATTTTAGATTATTATATATGGTATATTATATTGTATGTGTATTTTCTATTACAGTGTACAGAGGTAACTCCGCGCATTCCGTTAAATCGATCGCCATTACGACGACCCTCATGTACCTGCTGGTTCGAATGATTTGAACATACGGATTAGATTAATTATTTATTATTAGTATCGACTATTAAGGGCCCGTTTATTGTAATCTATCGCTTATATTCGTTACTAATGTTAAAGCTACGATATTTAAAAAACGCCTTCCTTCAAATCAACTAATGTTAAAGCTACGAAGCTTCTTTCAAATTATATGCTTCGATACGTCGTAACCAAATCGTGTTTAAATACGCCCAGTTACTTAAAATTTTCTTCACGGCACCCTATAATTAACTTTTACATAACACATTTATATTTAAATTACTGTAAATATTATGATTTAATAAAAAAAAAACCATTATAAATTTATAAATGACCACATTATAATAAATATTATTTAATTATTTTAATTGATAAAAAAAAATGAACATCGTAAAGATAAATAATTGTTTCAATGCAATGGCCATTTATATATGTATTTTTATTTTAAGCTTTCTCACAATTAATTTTAGTTAATAAAAATGTAGGTAATTATTACCAAAGCGTAATTAAGTTTTACCATAAGTGTTGGTTCAGTCTTAGTGATAACATGCTTACAGAATTAGAAAGGTCTGAAATTTTACTAATACCAGTTAAGTATAGTTATAAAAAAAATGTGCCTATAATACAATAGTTCCAAGGTGCTGAACCGTTTTTAATGTAACCCAGTAATAGTATACATTGAGCATTTTTTTGTTTGTTTGTTTTAAAAGTTTTATTTTTAAAAAAGTACAATTTACAAAGTTTTTTTTGATATTTCATGTTCCATAATCAGCTAGTCTTAAAATAATCGCTTATGTAACCAATAATTAATTAATCATTAATTGTAAACAGACCGTGTAACTGTAATATGTATGTATGTATGTAAATCGTACAAAATGTACAAAATGAATAATTTAAAATATTTTTTGAAATTGTCATTTATTGAATAATATGATCATGTTAATCTATAATTAAATGTTTTTTAATGTAATATTAATATCGCTTGATTATGTATAGTAAATCATGTAATTATTATTATGTTAACGAAAGCAAAAAAATAATTTCAAAACTTAATTTTAATTTCAATAAAATAAAGTTTCCGCTACATTTATTTCAACAAAATAAATTTCATGTTGTAAAATTATAAAATAAAATTTAATATATATGTAATATTATGTATTAGATGTCTGTGCCTTCGTAACGCGGAAGGTGATATTTTTTGTCTTAAATAAATGATTAATGTTTGTAAATAAGTATACATGAAATCTTCTTTTATTTACCCTTTAATTACATGTATTTATGTCATCTGCTTAAGTTTACATGCAGCTTGGTATCTTGATATTGGGGAGAGAGACTGGGACATTTTCTCCATTGGGTAAATTACCCTTAATGGTAATGGGTACTATGGTCACATATAACACATACGCTCCTGTAATAGATCTCCAAGAAATGTTACGATTCGATACGCTATGGAATGCGGAATATTTACTATATTGGTTTATTATATTAAAAGATTTGTATAAAATAATACAACTAGCATATGTCATGGTATGGGCATGTTATGAGGAGGGATGAAAGGCACGTGACCAAAAGAGTGCTAGGTATGGTAGTGGAGGGATGGACAGGTAGAGGACGGCCGAAGAAAAGATGGATGAAAGGAAAAAACATACTGTGCCGACCCCAAAATGGGATAAGGGCAGGAAGATGATGAATACAACTAGCATATGAAGATAAATAAATCTAAAATTCATATCTATTTAATTTGCTAATTTACATGCATTGGGCAATATCGTCATTTTAAATTTAATAATTTTTAATTTTTGACCTATCATACAACGAATTAAGCGACCCCACCAGCCCCAAAGTTATGATAAACAAAAAATTATAAACATGTCTGTCTATCTGTTGTAAACTAATCCCAAAAGTAACCTTCCGTAAATGATTACAACAAATATAGTAAAAATGCATTCAGTATATTTTGAGTGTAACGGTGAAGCAAATAAAAAATAAATAAAGTCTTTAAATCACGGATTTAATGTGTCAATTAATTTATAGTTATATTTTTTATGTTAGGTGATTAAGATATTATCAGTAAAAATCTAAACAAAAATAAATTAATTAGTAAAAGATTTTTTACCTCATCTTTTTAACGGACCTTAAGTGGTTTCTAATGGTTTCCATCATTAAATAGACCCACAACGGAGGTGATAAGAAATGTGACATTGTTATCTAATAATAATTCACATTTGACCTATATATGATAACTTATTGATAAAAGTACAAATAATACAAGAGAAATAGTTAAACTATTTACTATAAAACTGAATTAAATATTTGTTAAAACATATATTATTGCTCTCAATAACTTTTTTAATAGTTACTTATTCAATAAATAACAATTGGTTTTAAAAAGTACAATTTACAGGTTTCTTGACATTTATAAAAAGATGCATCAGAATAACATCTCTTTTCTTCTTTATTCAACGTCTTTTAAAAGTCAGATAACATTCTGTCAATGATGTCAGTTATTTTAGTTATTTTATAAAAAATGCAACATCAATATGTTTGACGCACCTGTAAATATATTTATATATTTGTTGTAGTTTCAGATTAACTCAATTTTATTAAGAATTTGTTATTTTAAGAGCAATTTAAGAAGACGTCAGTCTGCGCATCGAGGTGGTCACCACAAATATGAAATAAAAGCAACGGGGGAGGCGGCGAAGAATTACGATTTTTTAAGTGCACGTCCTCCGGGAAAAAGAACTACGTAACAATGCTTATTTTATTTTTGAGTGCTAGCAGTGGTTTTAAGTATATAGTGGCAATTAGGTAGCCAAGAAACAGACGATCCATCTTTTTAAAGAAAAGTAATAATTGAGACAAAATATTACGTCAGCTGATCATAAATCAAAATAAGTATGTTATGTTTAGGGTGATTGAAGCAATCGGTCATTTAGTCAAGAGCTGCCTTGGAGGTGGCGTAGTGGCAATACACGAAAGCTACAAACAATGTGGCCTCTGGACTTCTGTGGTTCTTACCGTCATATTCGGCATGTTCGTCAGTTATTTAATGATGGTAAAGTGTTCTATAATAAAATATGTTCTTTCTAATAGGAATAACGAATAAAAAATTCATTGGTCCTAACTTGTAACTCCTGGCCGACATAATTAGCTTAAAATATGCTTACATTGAATAGATACTCGCTCGCTCTGCTCAAAAAATATATGGAAGAGTCCAAGTACCCCTAATGTCCTACCCCGATCTCGCGGAAGCTGCCTTGGTAACCGGCCCATTCGTCAAACTCAGAAAATATTCCAAGTGTTTTAGGTAATGTTATGGACTTATTTTAAAACAGTTATTATTTTACCAAAAGGATTTACATTTA
This sequence comes from Melinaea menophilus ssp. n. AW-2005, assembly GCA_918358695.1. Classification (NCBI taxonomy): domain Eukaryota; kingdom Metazoa; phylum Arthropoda; class Insecta; order Lepidoptera; family Nymphalidae; genus Melinaea; species Melinaea menophilus. The sequence goes on along the minus strand of OU911039.1, from coordinate 11,140,231 downwards.
TCCACAGATACGCAGTAGACTTCACTATTTGCGCAGATCTTTTCGGATCATGTTGTGTTTATCAAATCATGATTTCACGTACCATTAAACAATTAGTTGAAAGCACTGATGAAGTTACACCAGGGGGAAATCCACCCATAAGAGTATACATCGCAATGCTTCTAATTCCTTGCGTGCTTATTTGTATGATCACATCATTGAAGTACCTCGCTCCATTCTCGATTGTGGCTGATGCCATCATTGGTAGGTAAAAATCTCTAAATATTTATTTTGTTACTGGTTCAAATTATTTGCTATACTTGTAACGTAAATAATAGACTTAATTTTTCATGGGTGCATCTTGTTGTACATCTTTCCAGTACTGGTTGCTGCTTCAACAGTGTTTTATGCTGTTAAAATGTCGGAGAAGAGTCCGTTTCAATTTCCAGTGTTTAAAACAGTAGCTGGTCTTTTTGAATTTATGGGAGTGTGTGTGTTCAGTATGGAAGGAGTTGGAGTTACTTTGGCCATTGAAAATTCTATGGAGGAACCAAGAAAAATTGCTATAGTTCTAGCAGGAGGCAATTATTTTAATATTTAAAGTAATATAACACTAATGGTCTAACAGCTGGACGAGGCGTTTTCCCTAGTACTTAAAATGTATTTAACAAACATACTTCTAAAATATTAATGTTTTGTTGAAAAATAATTTTTCGACGAACTCGACACAATATATTCATATGTACTCGTATGCAACAAAAATTGTTATCACGATTGAGGATTATTCGAAGTCAATAATAAAAATGCCAATACCAGAAACTGTCAGGTTAATATTTTTTTTGTGTTATAGGCATGTCAATTGTGGTCTGTATTGTTCTGACCTACGGCTTCTTTGGTTATTGGGGCTTTGGGGAAAAATCAAAATCACCAGTAACCGTTAACTTTCCCTTAACACCGTAAGGCTTTAATTTAATTTGATATTTATATATGTATTATATATTTCAATAAAGTTTTCTGAAACTACATTTAAGATATGATTGTATAAAAACTGGTGATCTCTTTCAGGTATCCAATATTTTTAAAAGTTTTAATGGCGATGATGATATACGTGACCTTTGCTCTTAATTTCTGGGTTCCTTTTGACCTAGTGTGGTATTACATCAAGCAGAGGTACGATCCCACCAAATACTGGTTGGTGGAGCGAGTGTATCGAGGCATCTTTGTGTTTTGTATCACAGCTATTGCCGTTACCTTTCCCTCCGTTACAAAATTTATAGGACTGGTGAGTTTAATATGTATTCCTCATTTTACTCCTTAACGGTGTACCAAAAATGTATGTTCAATTCATTATGCTTCATTATGCTTTTGACAAAAATTACATAATAAATGGAACATACATTTGTTGTCTATATAATTAATAATCCATTAAAAATCGTTAAACCTAATAATATAAGCTAACATTATATATATTAGATCATTATTCAGTTTTATTAACCATTAGCCGTTGGCACTTACTAATAAATCTCATTATTATCTTTGTAGCTTGGGTCTTTCTGTCTCTCGAACATGGGCTTCATATATCCAGCCTTTATTGAGCTTTGCCTTGATTGGAATGACCCAGGATTAGGGGTACTGATGTGGAGGCTCTGGAAATTTGTCTTTATTCTCATATTCGGTACCATCCTCTGCATCGTCGGTACTTACAGCAATGCTAAGGAACTTATTAAAGAAGTGTTCTAAATTGTTGAACGGTTTTTGTTGTATATAATCATTTTATTTGCTTTGTGTACAACGAATTCAATTCTGACTTATTTTATTTTATATTTTGTTGTTTTTCTTTTATATTTGTTAGATTGTTTGTAAATTAGCATTAATATATTTCGTTAAAAAATTACCAAAAATTTATTTATTGCTTATCGAAATTTATTTCAACACGAAATTCAGGCGTTACAAGTTTGTTTTTATCTCTTTTTTTTTGTCGTCATTTTGTCAATTTTGATATAAGTATTAAAATTTTGGTGTATAAATAATATGTTGTTAAAAATGTAATAAGAAGCTACCATAAGAATACCAGTTTTTATAAAACATAATTCAGACAATAACTTCCTTTTAAGTTATAAATAAATAACCGGTGTTTGGTAAATAAATATTGAATTCATTTTGGCAGTACTGCCTCATAATAAATTACCATAAGACAAAATACTAAGGAAATAAGTAAAACAAACGAGTCGAGTCGTATTAACGTCCGTTAAATGGCTTACTATTTTAATCGCAAAGACAGCTTAGCTGAGTTTGCCTACGAGTGTTGAGAAGTGAAGCTTTTTATCTAAATTTATAGGAAAATCGTGGAGTTACTCGGTTCTAACATTTCATTGTTAAGGAGTAATCTACAATTTTAACTTTTTTCATTAGGAAGTGTAAACTCTATGCATTTAGTTTTCTTAGCATTTAAGACTAGATTATTAATTTCGAATCTATAAACAACACGTGGCAGAACACTGCTTACTTCGTCATAATTACTCCTTTTACGTTCTATTTAAAAAATTAGCAAAATCAATCAAATACAATTAATCAATCGCAATCAAAGGATTTGGGTAAATCGCAAAATACACTGATTGCATTCTGCGACTTCTTCTATGCGTTGTAAATGTGCTAAAGAAGCGTGGCAAGAATAAATACTTACGTATATGCCAGTTGCAGTTTTATAACTGCAACCGGCCGCAAACAATAATAATATGAAAATAAAAATAGTTTCCTGTCAAATTGAAGTCTTTTTATTTCAATTACATTTAATTGTCTTTTATTGATCATGAACGCCAAATATTTATAAAATGTGTTTTACATGAAGTAGGTACGCAAAATAATATGGATCAGCAATCAGTAAGTTGTTTATGAATTTTCTATTATCACGTTAATTGAATAAATTAACCGACCAAATAATATAGTAATAGAGAACCTAATTTATTGATTATATGATTGTTAGATACATTCTGATAAAGAAGATAGACGGCCTAGACGTCCAGAGAGACATCGAGGTCGTCACAAATTTGAAATCAAAGCAACTGGTGAAGCTGCAAGAAACTATGACTTCAAAGCTGCTAGAGCTCCTAAAAAAAGAACTAAGTATTGAAGTGTTTGAGTATTTTGATTGGACGTAGATTTGAGAATTCTGTTCCTATATTTATACACTTGACTTTTAAAAATGTTCAAGTTTTTGTTCGTACACTACTTCTTTGTGTTAAAGACAGAGTATTTCAGTGTAATAGAAACCATTGGAAACCTCGCGAAGACGTGTTTAGGAGGTGGGGTAGTTGCGATCCACGAGTCTTACAAGATGTGCGGCCTTTGGACTTCTTTTGTTCTGACTATTGTCTTCGGTTTCTGTATCAGCTACGCTATGTATGTAAGTTTTCTTGCATATTTTTATTGTCATTATTTTTATAGATAATGTAAAGATTTATTTAGACAAATGGTCTGATGTTACTCCCTTCCGATTTTCGGATTAACCACCCATGAATCAAGTTACTAATTACTTAACAGGTATATCTCTGGAAATACACAGTAGTTTGCTTTATGATCTTTTTTTCTAGGATCACTCTCTTTTCCTATTCCTCCTTATAAGAATACCCAATTATTACTTCAAAATCTTTGATATAAATTTACAGACGATATCTCACTCAGCTCAAAGAATGTACGGTCGGGTGCAAGTTCCACAAATGAGCTACCCCGATTTAGCAGAAGCTACGCTTGAGACTGGACCTTTTCAAAGCCTAAAGAAGTACAGTAAAACTTTTAGGTATTTTTTTTTGTGTACTAAAATGTTAATAATTCATCAAATATAGTAAATGCCCAATGCAAATGTCTCTCAAACTTAAAATAAGTTGTTGTATAAGTTAACAGATTACATTTTATTAAAATCATCAGGTACTTGGTGGACTTTACGATATGCTTCAACTTATTTGGATCATGCTGTGTCTATCAAATTATGATGGCTCGTACGATCAAGCAATTGGTGGAAGGAACTAATGAAGTCACTATGGAAGGGAATCCATCCTTAAGAGTTTATATATTAATACTCGTAATTCCTTGCATCCTTCTCGGTATGATCACGAGCTTAAAATATCTGGCGCCTTTTTCCATAGTTGCTGATTTTATCATATGTAAGTATTATAACGTTCAAGAGTTTTTAGAGGATCGAAATGTGTGGAATTTATTGTTGACTGAGTTGCAGAGTTGATATTATAATAATAACAATCTTAGATGATGTACATCTAAGACTGTTAAATTTCTTTTAAAAAGAGCAATTGTTGAGTTTCTGGTCGGTTTTTCTCAGTAAACCGCATCCCCATGGTCGTGGACTGACTACACTGACCTTTTTTATTGTAATAATTGACGTTTCAAAAGTGCGTGTAAAAGCCTACTTGAATAAAGATATTTTGAATTTCGAATTAGTTTTTAAATAAATATATCTTAAATGAAATTGATGCCAGTTCTTTGCTTAAAAATAACAATGTAATTAAGACAGAATAAAACAACAAGTGATTCTAAATTATATTTTTATAATGTACATACACAAAGGTACATCTCTTTAAACTAATCTAAATATTCACTTTCAGTGACTGTGGCGCTAGCGACAGTATACTACGCAGTTAAAACAGCCGAAACAAGTCCTCAGAACATGCCAGTGTTCAAAACCGTATCTGGTCTGTTTGAGTTTATGGGTGTATGTATATTTAGTATGGAGGGTTTGGGAGCTGTGATGGCTATTGAAAATAACATGGAAGAACCTAAGAAGATGGGCATGGCACTATTTGGAGGTATTTTTATTTTACTTTTTAAATATAAATGCAGTTAAGGTAATAATATCCCTCTGGATGGATGTCGCAGATAGTTATATTTTTTATAGTATTTATATATACAATTATAATCAAAACCATTAAAGCCTTCATTATAAGAATCTTTTCATTTCAGGAATGGCAATTGTGGTGAGCATAGTTGTTACAATTGGCTTTTTTGGTTATTGGGGTTTTGGAGAAAAATCTAGATCGCCTGTTACTCTCAATTTCCCTTTAGAACCGTAAGCATAATTGACTGATTGCACTATTGGACTATTTTTTTTAATAAGATATTTGTACCCTGTATTTATTTGATTGTTCCTTTTTTAATTAACGTTAAGATTTTTTGCAGATTTCCAATTTTTCTGAAAGTTTTACTAGGGTTGATGATCTATGTGACCTTTGCCCTCAACTTTTTCTTTCCCTTCGATCTCATGTGGTTCTACATAAAAGTGAAATATGATCCTTCCAAGTACTGGTTCTGGGAAAGGGTTTTCAGAGCAATCTTCATCTCCATAATTACGGCTATAGCCATTACTTTTCCTAATGTCTCTAAATTATTAGGATTGGTAAGTTTTCTAGTCTAAGAAAATAGAAATAAGTCACTTATAGCGAGTTATATAAAACTATTTCTTTTCCTGCAGCTGGGCTCCTTCTGCATTTCAAACATGGGTTTCATCTACCCAGCCTTCATTGAACTCTGTTTGGATTGGACAGATCCAGGACTGGGGATTATGATGTGGAGGTTTTGGAAGTTCGTTCTCACCATCACTTTTGGTTTAGTTCTTTGTGTCGTCGGGACTTACACTAATGTTAGAGGTCTCTTAAGTGAATCGTTTTGAAAATTTTTTTTTCAATGAAAATTTTCCTTCTGAAAATAATGTATGTTTATATAAATTTAATTTTTCATAACAAAATAAAGATTAATTTTTTAATATAGTTTTGTATTTTTTAATTGTGGTTTTAATAACATATTGTTGTACATGTTTTATTAGGATATAATTTAAATAATCCATAATCGCTTCGGCATATTAAATATTAGTTTTTAAATAGATACATCTTGAATGAATTTGATGTTGCAGACTTAAAAAACAAATAGTGATACTAATTGACCTTTTTTATAGTGTAAATTGACAAAGATACATTACTTTAAACTAACCGTTCTTCTTATCCTATATGATACAGTAATTTTGTCAAACACTTTCAGGTAAAACAAACACTTCTCATCATTTATAAAATATATGAGAATCCTAGAGATTACGATAATTTTAGTACGCATAGATGTAGAAATAAAGGATTGATTAGTCAAAGTTACAATTAAATTTAAGAATACTGAGAGATCTCTGTCTCAAAATTACAAATATTTTATACGTACGTTAAAACAGTAAATATAATATCCTCGAATAAAACTTATTATTCTCAAATTGCGTTCAGTAGATAAAGTATAAAGTATGTGACTTGTTTACAGAACAAATCACCCTAGGAAGGCCCCTTTCTAAGAAATGTAAAATCGCACATACAGCCCCGCTTTTCAGGTCAAGTGACAATGGAACTTATGACATTTATTATCCTATAAGTTACAAAAATGTAACTCTAATTTATAATACAATAAGAGTGTTGAGTTACTTAATAATTGTGAACGAGAGGAATGTGTAATGTGTTTTCTTGATAAGATATCATTTACAGAGCATTAATTGGCGATGTGGCTTCTCTCATACATTGGAATGGCTTACAAAAATTACCCTAAGTCAAAGCTACTCCTAGATTAAGATTGAAATCGCTCTTTTAACTAAATTACATAAAAATAAAATATCTGTTTTACAAACAGACGGTTGTTGAACAGAGGTTCGGGATGATGATATTGTTACAATTTCAAAATTTATATATTTTTGATTAGCCTTACACTTTATATCGGTAAATCGGTATGTTATTTTAAACTCAAGAAAAGAATACATCGATTTTTTTTTCTTATATTTTTACTTTATAATTTTCATAATTTTTTCCTATTAATTATTTTTTGGCACTTTACAGTTTCTTAATTTTTTGTAACAAATATTGTTTTCATTATTGTGTCATATTGCATTTACTTCTTAACTATTGGAAATTTTTAACACACTACATTTTAAGGACAGCGTTCCGATCTATATTATTGTTTATATATTGTTTAATTAAATAAATAAAATTAGTAACAAATATCGCCAGAATTTGATTATGCTTAATAAAAATAAAAGGACCCAAATGATTTGATAATTTTAATGCACTTTTTCAAGACAGGAACTAGGGTTAAAACTACACCATGCGGGCCAAATAGGCTGCACTTTGACTCCACGGAGAAGCATTCTCCACCTGTCGTAAGAACATGTTTATTGATTATAAGTAGGAAAAAATCTCAACAGCAATGTTCACACTAAGAACCAGTAATAATAAATATTTATATAGTACTATATATCAACCTATGAGTATCCAACCGCATATAAACGTATCGATTGGCACTAGCATTGGCTATGACGTCCGACCACAACCGCTCCGCTACTGCTGCAGCTCGCGGCCAAAGGTGATAGTCAAGGTTACCTCAATATAACAAATATATATATTATTGTACAGTTGTACTGCCAACAAAAGGATATATTTTTAATTTAAACTAAGTGTTTAATGCAATGTCACTAAGTTTAGTTGTAAAATTCAAATATATTCATGGAAAAGTCAACAAAAACTTCGATTTGCTTGATTTCTCGCTTGATTCTCGATTGATCCAATTAGTTGTAAAATGAGGATCAATTAATTGTTAAAAGAAGTATTATCTTTCACGCAAATCTTTTAATTACAAAAATAGTAAACAGAAAGGGATAAAGTACTTGAATCAACGAAATCAGTCCATAGAATAGATTCTCCTCCTTCTATAGTAAATACGTCAACATTTCTCCAAGACTTCCACCCATACATCTGTTGCCAAGTTCTACAAATTAATATTTATGAGACACGTTTATTTTTAGTAAACAATCATAAGGAAATCTAAAAACGAAACCTGTATTTTGTGCATCTCTGTTTTCTCATTTCACAAGAGAGGTCCCATTTGGTTGAGTGTATTGCTCTAAATTTACTCAGATATGATTCAGTAGGATTTGGATCCCATTCATTAATTTGCACCCCAAGTCTATCCCAAGTTTTGGCTTCAAAATCTCTCATCAGATGCGAAGTATACCAAATTATTGGCAGTTTTGGGAGAAAACCTTTATTCGCCATCTTTAAACTCACTAAAGCCTTATCTAAAAACCCTTCGCGATCATCAAATAAATAATAACAATTTGTCATTGAGAACACGCTGTCACTTAAGTGAAAAATATCATCAACATTTGTCATTTCAATAATTTCTGAATAAATTGTCTGAAGAATGTCAAAAACACCTTCTTGCATTGAAAGTCTCATACAAAGATAATTGTCACAAGTATAATTGTTATTCTTTTTTGGGCAAGTAGCTGAAGATGACCAAGACCAGGGTCTTCCAACAGGACCTGGTACTGCCACTTCAATTAATACTCTTATTCCCCTAATACCAGCTCTATTCACAATGGTCTTAATATCATCCTTTGTATAAACCATTGATCTGTCATACGGTCCACTTTCAAGAAACTGTGGTAACTTTATTAAATGTAACGGAAAACTCGTAACATCTGAGATTCTCCAATGAAAGGTATTTAGTTTACAAGTGGCCATAGCATCAACTGTTTTCATCAATTCAACAACTGGTATATAGTTTCTACCAGTATCAATCATAAGTCCCCTATATTTGTACGATGGAGCATCTTTAATTATTATACTGGATAAAGTGATCAGATAACCGGTACTTTGATCCAATAGGATTAACTGACTTAATGTTTCAAATCCGTGTCGCACTCCACAAAATGATACACCACTTACTTTTATAAGTACTTGATTTTGATTGGTTTCAACTTTTAACATGTATGCCTCGTCGGTGTTAACTCGTAATCGAGGATCAGGGTCACTTTCGACATCGATTTGTATTATCATCTTCTTTATTATTAAATCCCGAGTTCGATTATCGGATTTTGTATCGATTTTTTCTAATCTTACTAAATCTTTTATAAATAACTTAAAAGCTTCTGCAAGGTATTGGTGAACGGTGTCTGAAGGTATTGACTGAAATTTATACTCTAGTTTGTTTGTGGCTATGGCAATAATAGTTTTACTAAAATATGTGTAGCCAATAGGGTGTGGCCAGAGTTGTGGTCCCATACATAATAAAGTACAACGACTTAATGAAGTATATAAGCTTATGTTTGTTGTAGGGCGAAACACTTTATGACAAAAGTTTTGTCGACACTGCCACGCCCAGTCTGGATATCTTGGGCTGAAAGTATATTAAATAGTTCTTTAAAAATGTCCTTTAATCTTAAAATTATGATCGTGAAAAACTAAAATCACCAAAGTGGTTTGTGTATAGCATAGCACTATCTGGATTTAGCTCATAATTTTCAAAATTAAAGTGACTTTTACCATTAAAATCAGATAATATATAATTGTATTTCACTAAATCCTTGAATATTCTTAATGCGCAGCTGCCCCTTAATACGCTATAACAAAGAGCCTTATATATTAAAGTTGCCAAAATTAAATATAATGTTACAATACCTTTCTTCTTCACTAAATTGTTCAATTTTGAACATCTGTGTATTTTTAGGTAACCACATTGGCATAGTAGCAAAAACTATTATCAATACTAGAAAAAAGATAGCACAAATTAATGAGTAAAATATCCACTTCAATCTTTTTGACCTGTAACACGAAAAAATTATAACGTGAATAATTTATTATTGAAGTTTTCTTTAAATAAATAAATATCTATAACGTGTTTGTGTTTTACGTCTTTATAACATAAATTCTTAGGAAATTTAACTTACTTCTTTGATGTTCTACATTCGTCACAAGTATCATCACAAAGTTCTTTAGTACATCCAGGATCACCACAGCACGGTTCCTGTCCACTACATTTGCTACACGTGCAATCACGCTGATGATTGATGCTGTGATTTGATGGTTCTGGGGAAATAAAATTTATCCGTTCAACGAATACATTAAACAAACTGATTTTATCGAATTTAGAGTTGGTGTGTATGCAAAACTTTGTTTTATTCCAAATGTCATTAATTTTACCTCGAATAATTTGGTTACGATTCATTAAATTAGATTCAGTTGGCTTGATAGCGTTTAATTGCTCAGATTCCTCAGAATCATTTTTCTGAACGCCTTGAGCTTCCATTTCCATATCTTGAGAAACGGAAGTCATAACTACCTCTTTTTCCAGTAGACCAAAAGAGCTTTTGAATTCAGAACTATCAGAACCCTCCTCAAATGAAGATCTGGATATTGATGCTTCAGTAATCACTGAAGGAAGAACAGTTATGGATGATTTAAATTGCAATATGGGTGTTCTCTTGATTTCTTGGGGGTCAGATATTAAAGAGGTATATTGCTGAGATGAATCTGAAGCAGTCGGGGTATTGCGTTTATTTCGCTCTTCATTTTGGTGACAGATTGCAACTGTAAAAATTAAAAGGTTTCCAAAGTTAGCTAGTGCCTTTGTTATCATAAGAATAAACCAAACATATTATTTTCTCTAAAACACCTTTGATAGCGTTATCAACATTGTTAATAGTAGCCTCCATTTCGGTTAATGCTTCACAAAATTTTAAAACCACAATCTGTTCTTCTTCATCCAAATTATTGCAGATGTCAGTATCTACCAGACCAGTCCGTGAATTGGTACAGCAGTAATAGAGGAGCATTGACGTCATTATGTATAACTTTTTGGGGTAGTCTTTTGCTTCAAATAAATTTCTGTTTGGACGAAAATCTTTACATAGAAAGTAGATTCTTACCTATTTATATGTTTAATGTATTATCCTTTGAAAGTAAGTAAACTAATACTAACCTTAGACGTAGAATTGGAAACTTGTATCTGATGAATGATTCAACATCCTCGGAGTTTAGGATGTTTCTATCTAAATCATCGTGCGATATGTCTTCTTTGTATTTATTTACTATATCAGTCAGAATATCAAGATTCAGATGTTTCAAGTCGTTCGGTACACATGTATTAAGCTAAAAAGTAATAGTTTTTAATAAACACTGTACTCAGTCTGCCACCAATGAAATTTATTTATAATTGATGTAAAAATGTTAACGAAAACAAAAAGACGTATTACAAAACGCACCCACTTAAGGAGTATCTTTGTCCATTTTTGTTCTATTATTTCCAATTTACAATCAGAACATGAAACATCTTCAAGCATTTTATTGCCATTTAATCTACTTCTAAAAATAATTAAAACATTACTCCCAAATTATAAAGAAGAAATAGTTTTATGTCAGAAAGATGACAAAATACACTGTCCGTCAACAATCTTGGAGATGTAAACATTCTGGGTTAAAAAAAATCAATTGACGTAAATATCGACATTAAATAACTTTTTAATTCTAAACATTATTCAAGAAGTTTCCATTAGTTTTAAAACCACTCCATAACCAGTGTTCAATGATCTCTGAATGAAATATGAGATATAAGGTCAGTGGAATATAAACAAAAAACTGATTTCATCGTTCCTTTATCCAGGAATGGGGGAAGTTTTTAAATTTTTATTTTAATCCTCAATTAATTTATTTGATTTATTTTTATAACATTGAATCGAGTCACGTCTGACCGATTACAATAAAGTACAATCACATTAAATTGTTTAGTTTCACGGTCACTCAGTTACATAACAGTCAATGCTAAGTTTAGAGGCCAAAATATTATTACATGGTCTTTGCATAATCGTTGTCTGTTTATCTATTGTACTAATTAACTGTAGGTGTTATATATTTACATTTTTTTGTATACTTTAGTTAGTTTGTTAGTTACTTTAGTTAGGCATTCTAAGAGATCTTTAGAAAGGTCTTTTGATATTAATATAAAGTGGAAAATGATAAGAGACAAATAGAATAAGAGTTTTATAAAATCCCTAAGCGTATGAAATCATTAATAACAAAGGACATAGCCTTTTTCCTCAAACAAGTTATTTTTTAAATATAACTTTTTTAAAGGTATAATTGTTATTATTGTAATTTTTGTCTGCGCTAATTAAGTAAGGAAAGGATTGGAATTCTGGTAAAGAAAGATCAGATAGTTAAATTTACATTTAGAAAATTAAAATTAAAATACTAGCATGAACAAAATACTGAATAAAAAGAATAAAAGACATACAACGTACAAGACGACTATTCTGTATTGCTGATACCAAATCATCTCCCTTCAAATTGAAAAATAATAAAAAAAACTATTTGATACTAAAACTTTTTTTGATAATTGTTATTAATTCATGAATTAATTAAGCTATTACATTTTTGCAAATTAAACAACTCCCGTAACTACCCTTGTATCAGAGTAAGTTACCAAATACGAGTACAAATAACATATCCAGAATTACTTATTCTATATTAATGACCTCAACATACGACCTTGACTGAGCAGTCAATTATAGATTTAATGAAATGTTTAATACCTGGAATAAGGTTCTTTTCGTTTATATCTTTATTCTGCAAATGTATTACCTCGTCAGGCAATTCACAGAACCACGCGACATAGACCTCGGTTCGTGCAATTACTGACCCAAATAACACTAATTAGTTTTTTCCACTCTGAGAAAAAGAATTAAAATTTATATCTGCGGTTTTCCTTCTAATAAATTAAATGTTTGCTTTGTTTAAATTATTCGTTATCTTAAGTTTGATCAAAATATGTATTAACTTTTTAATAATATATTATTTAACATTTTAAACATATAAGAAAAGCTTTGATAATATTAATATTCTAATTGTGACGGATGTTCAGACCTGATAACACATTATCTTCTACTGTTATCAAAGTCGAAAAGAAAACATTTTTTTTTGTTATATAAATTCTAGAACAAAAATGTATTAAATAAATGTTGTTTGGAAAATAATATCAAGAAATAAATAATGGTTTATAGCGAGATGACGCAGTTGTTACGTTTGAATGATATTTGTTTTTTAATAATTATATATAATAGGTATGAGCTATCCAGAGATATTTTATCCCTTATTACTTTAAGGAAGAGTATATGAACATGAAAACATAAGTGTACAAAACACGTATTTAATTTTACTATGACTAGTAAAACTATGTATTGCTATTACAATTAAAAACAATAACTACAATTCAAAAATCAAATATTTAACACATATTTTATTTATTAAGGAAGTCGATAATTTTCTATACTTATTTTACCAGAAACTTGACAATGTTATAATTTTTCTATTTAATATATATTGAATTAAAATTATTTACTTCTCATTGATATCGGTAGACGAAAATATTCAAAACAAGACGACAAATTCAATTCTTCTGTATTTTAACATCTGTAGAAGTAGTCACATTCACCTTCAAGATAATTGGCGTTAAGTAGCTATTAGGGCTGCATGTTGAGAGCTGGAAGCTAAATCCCTCTCCTCACTACTTTCCTCCCTGTTCCTCAACCCTACCCACATTTGACATATATAAATTAAAAAATCTAATTATAAAATAATCTAAATTTAATAACGGTACCCTAATTAACACAATGTTACATGTGTCGATAATGTGATAACATTATAAACTATAAACTTTGTAGCTTATTTTGATAAGAATTTACCATTTCATTATCTGGGCTTTGATAGTTTGTAAACATCTGTCTATGCGTTATCAGACCTCTCATGGTTTTGCTAGACAAATGTAAGATTTCATCTATTGAGTGACGAAATTATAACGAGATTATTTTAATTTTAACGGTATTTATAGACGCACTCGGATGCAGATTTAATATTTACTAACCAGCTTATAAAAGAAGTGTAGCCTGAAGGTTATATAGAACGAAAGACCTTCTCCCGTTTTCCAAAAGACCTCCTTCTATTTTCCAGCAAGCCTCTTCCCTATTTCTTCTGAACCGTTACATAAAATACATACAATATATGTATTTTAATATGACATTACAAAGAATCTATAAGCCAGGTATGCTTTTTGACAATCCCAAATAGAGTTATAATGCTTTAGAGACACATATGTACAAGGACATAAGTTTTGCGATTATTTTTACTGACAGGCAAATTGAGAGCAATATTTCATGTTTTTTTATTCCAATTTCTCTGTTCGATTAAATAATTGTTTATTAATAAAGATTGCGTTAATTAATTATGCAAATGAGATTCATGTACGAACTAATTGTGCTTATAATTTCCTTATCGCTAACTATATTCTACATATTACATAACGAAGTAACAGTCATGTGAATAAAGACTACAAGTTCATTCGTTAATTAACATACAGATGAATCTTATAACATAATTATAACAACAACAGAACAAAGCATTAATATTCAATGGCTTAGTAATACAAAAACACTAATATACTTCTAAGAATACATTTATTAAATTACTTATTATATTATTAAAGAACAAAAACAGCCCAATGATAACAGATGCCAAAACAATTAAAGAAAAAGATAGGAATTATCTTATTTAAAAAATATAATTTGTTTAGAAATGATGAAAGAACGTAGAATTTAAAATCATTAATTAAATAATTTGAAATATTTTGACTGTATTCATATTTTGTGAAGGCTTTAGAGTTAGAAACATGGATCTACGTGAAATCTGATATATATATCTCTTGAATATATGTTATCGTTTTAGAAACTTTTTTCATGAAATGTTGAGGATGACGATGGCTAACGAAAAGATGGATGGATTGCGTGAAAGACGATATAGAGGAGAAGGGAGTGTGTACAGAGATGACGAATAACAGGAGAGTATGGAAGGAAAGAACATACTGCGCTGACCCCAAAACTGGGATAAGGGCAGGAAGATGATGATTTTATGATGGGATATATTATTCCAAACCTTTAGTGTAATTTACATGGTGAATTAATTATATTAATATTTAATATTTTTCAATCAAGAGGGGGTGCGGTATGTTTTATCATAGTGTGTATTTTAGTTAGTAACAAGTTAATAATAAAATATTCTAAACAATGTACTTGTAAAATTAAGATAATACTAATTGGAATAATTGTAAGGTAATTCCCTATGCAATAGCTGTTTTCAAACCCCAGATGGCGGCTTATTAAAAAAAAAATGTTTTGTTTGCTTGTCTTACTTTACTATAAAAATGGAGTTTTCTTTTGGTACTTTTATGGTAAAAAATTGAGAACTACCCACCATATTAAAACATTATATAAAAGAATTTCTAGCTTAAAAATTCACAAGAAATTTCTTCCATCACAAAAAAGTGTTGCCATTACAAAAAAAAGTGCTATATCAATTTTGTATCCCGTTTCAACGCAATGTCAGTAATGACACACAGACACATGAGTATTAAGTAATTTTCTTCAATCTATTTTAAATAATTTATATTTTATCACATTAATTAGCAGCGAGTAAAGACACTTTTATCAGACATGTTAGACATATTACCTTTATATAATATGTAGAAGAACTAATACAGAAAATTATAACAAAACTAGCATGATTTGAACCTGCGACCACTGTGAGATTTAAAAGGTTAATAACTAATAGTCGTTAGCGAGTGTCAATTCTTGTAATCCATAGATCGTTCCCTAATTAATAATCAATCCAGATCGATATATTTAGAAAAGACCCTACCGAAATTAATAATCAATCTCAATCCATATATTTACAAAAGATTAAAATAACACAACATTTCTTGAGTTGTCAACGCACATAAGTTAAGGATTGAATTTTCAGAACTTTTCAGTTAGATTAAAATTACGGATCGTTTTTATGTCAAATTGTCACCATTAATTATGACCTAACTACAAAATACTAGATAAATAATGGAGAATTTGTGTAGATGGTAAATTTCACATTGAACATTTGTGTGTTTAATAAATTTGTTATCAAATATATTTTTAATGTAATGTGGCTCTTAAACGTGATACTTTAAAGATATCAATACGAGCAATATTGTGTTAACTTAAATTATAAAATAAATTAGACGATAATAAAATTAGTTATTTGCGCTATCTCTTTGTTATATAAGATTGTAACTATGCAAGAATTTTAAACATTTGTCTGTATAATAAAGTTCTATAAATCAACAAAAAAGTTACTAACTTTTAAGTTATGATATGTCTTGATACTCGTAGTATTAGTAGTAGCAGTTTCAATACCAGTAGCAGTAGCATTAGCAGTAGCAGTAGCAGTAGCAGTAATAGTAGTAGTTAATACTACAATAATAATACTATTAATAATAAAGATTTTCAGGTATTTAAAAATAAAGATAAAATATATTCAATTAGAACATAGCAACATTGATGTAAATATGACAAAAGAAATATCTTTCCTTAAGTTATGTTGCAACAGATGGATAAAAGATAACAAATAGGTAATAATAGGTATTCAACTACAATGATGACGTATTATTTTACGTACGTTTTGATATATTAGTGACATATTTTTCCCGTTAGAATCTTTATCGAAACAAACGAGTGTGGGATGAACCTTTACTATTAGGTAAAGAATATTACTCACATGCCTCGTACCTCTTCTAGGTAAAATGTAATTTTGTTTCAGTGTCTCATAATTAACAACAAATCCTTGTTTAAATTACTACCTTTGGCGGCGGCTTCGCTTGGAATAGTTATTGTGTTGTTTTTACACGGTTTTGAAATAACACGGTTTGAAAATAAAATATTTTATTTTTTTTTACACGATTTTATTCCATTTAGCACGAAACAATTTTTTTGGGCTTAATTTTTTTTGTCAAATTTAATTTCTGCGAAATATGTTCATATTACAAATTTAGGGGAATTCCCTTTTTGTGCATACAAGCAAATTTACTGGTCAGAGCAATTGAAATGTGTTAATATTTTGTGAATAATCTTCAGTAACTTTGCTTGTAAAAATAAACATTGTATATGTGATTTAATTAAATATTATTTTAATTAAAAATTAAACATGAATACTTGTTCTTAAAAAATCCTTGTTTTTTACTAATTTTAATAGGTTTTAGAGATTAGGAACCAATCACCTACTTTTGCATACGATCAAAGTCTTTTTTTACACGGTTTTTCTGGAACCAATTTCCGTGTAAAAACAGACTTAGGTGTGTATAAAACCGTATATATTTTATCTTGTCTAATTTTCTCTGTGGTATGTCCTGAATGTTAGATTTTCTGGGGTTTTGTTACACATTACGGAGGATTATTTTATAAGATTACGGAGGGATCTGATCCTGCGTTCCAGTCATGAAAAACTCTCTCCCAAAACATCTTCGCCCCGGCTGTTTTAAAAAAAAATTACACCAATGATTGAACCTGTTTCTAATGTTACCAATTTGCTTTATTTTATCAGCTCCATACAAATATACAATTCATCCATATATAATTTATAAGTGTTCTCATAAATTTCAAAATACATATCTTAAGTAAATAATAGGCTTATTACAGCTGCTATTGAGATCCGGAAAAAAACTAGTTCAAGGTTCTTCCAGTCTTTAATAAAAATATATATATATTAAAATCCATTTTTTATTATTTTTTATATACCTTTATTTTTGTTTGACATCTCTAAATAATCGGTAAATAATACATGCTTATCCCAGTAAATAATAATTTTAATATTATAAATAATAAATAAAACAAAGTAATAAAGAACATAAACAAAAAAAACTAAACAATAAAATGTATTTTCTTAGTTATTAAATATAAAAAAAATGGCGCAATAATGTCTAAAAAAAATTTTCCTCTCGCCTAATGACACTGACAATTATATAATATATTAGAGACAATTTTTAATCAGTAGAACTTATTACACAACATTAAACAATGATTGATACGGTTTAAAAACGAATCAAATTACATTGTATATAGCATTACTTGTCCGACCGTGGATATAGACGCTTCATTTTATATTATAAAATATAACAATTGCTTTAAAAACATTCTATTTTTTTTAAATCGAGCCCACCTTGGCCGTAAGTAACCGGTTTGTGCTCCAATAACCGACACCCGCCATTGCCAACCGCTGTTGTGTCCAAGTGACGTTTGAAAGCGCGCGAAACGTTCCTTTTCGCGTCTAATTTTAATTATTTGAGTGAAAATGAAGGAGCTAACAGTTTCCACGAGCCACTGCTTGGAGAAGAATGGTACAGTCATAGCGAAGAATGGAAAAAAATCAGAGAATGGTGAGTTTTTATACCAATTTTGTCTTTTTTATTTCAAAAAGATTGATTATAATATTATTTTTTGAGATATTGTAGAAGAAAAATAAATTTTGATATTAAAATCTATATAATCTTGAATTTTACGTGTAATTCTATAGTTTTATAATATGGAAGTATAAAAAAAAATTTAACTGATAAAAAAAACAAGTAATATTTTTATTCCTTGTAATATTAAAATGAACGAAAAGAAATTAAATTACAAATTATTGTTACAATTTGTTCCACCTTGACACTATTTTAATGGAACAATAAAATGTATAAATTCAAATACAAAAAAACGGAAACATTTAAAAGGGAAGGAAATAATTAATTAATTACGTCTTAAATATAATAAAAACTAGATATAGATATATATAGATATAACTAGATGTAGATAACTTCTAGCTTGCCCTTGTTCAATTAATCACATGATTCGCAAGTTTCTGCTAAGTTACCTCCAGCTTGGTTTCTGCTTGTCTTATGGTCTGTTTAATATCAAGGCTTTATTGAATAATGATTCAAGCTATTATTACGGTTCAATTGTAACCATGGTTTTTTGTGATTTTAGGAATATATTATAATTATTAATATATTAAATAGAAGATCTTATTAATAACATATATATTATTAGTATTATATGATAAAATAACGGCTAAATTGATAATCCAAATAGTAAGTTTTCTATTACGTATAGTATATATCAGATGTGCAAATTGTTTTTATCAATTTTATGTATACCTATATTTGTTGATTCATGATGCTAAAAAACGTATGGACAGATTTTAAAATTATTTTATATATTGATAGTTTAATGTATTTGAAACATATTTTACAAAAAATGTCTGGTTGTTGTAATTTAACTTAATTTCTTTAAAACTCCTTTCAATAATATAAAAAGAATAGTTTATAAACATGGACTAGAGTCGAATCTGTGAAACTAGGATTCCCTCCCGTGGCTATATCAAATAAGCTTTTGTGGCCTAACCCCTCTTGATGAATTATATAATAATAATAAATACACAAAATAATAAATAACTTATCAATATTGACAGACAAACAGAGTTTCCTTATTTTCCAATTTAGGTACATGTAAAAGAATCCTTTATTTTTCTTTGTGTTTTTATAATCTTGAATTAGATCAAGGTTTTAGTATAACTTTAATATATTTCTCTGATTTTGTGAACTTATTTTATATATTGTTTTCTACATTTAATAATATATTAAAAACATTTGATATACCGATTATTATATTCTCAGACTTTGTCCTGAGTCTGAGAATTATTATATATTCTCAAAGCCCAAACAGAATTTGGTTTGAATTATATTTATCTGGTACTAAATTATAATATTTTAACAAAATAATGTAAATAACCTTTGATTATGTTTGTATTAATTAAATATATTCATAAAAATTTTAGCTTCTCTCGCAGCTTGATAAGGACTGGAACATTTTTTTCTCTAGAATATTATATTTGATACTTGATGCATTTTTTTTTGATAATGAATTAATTTAAAACTAAAATAGTATTCAAATATGCCTGCCTTGTTTTCAAAACAACATACAAACAGGAAAACCTCTATATATTTTTTTATATATATTTTTTAATACCCAAAGTTTAAATTAAAATTTCTTACGCAATATGTATTAGATTTTTCATATGTAACCTTGTTTCAAAAATTAAGACGCATTTTAATATGATGTAACATTCATACAAATTACTTATTAATAATAATTATGTATATATATATATATATATATATATATATATATATATATATATATATATATATATATATATATATTATATGTATTATATAATTATCTATTTATAATAAACTGTGAACTGTGCTCAGGAACAGATAACATTAATGAAAACAATGTGTTACACGCGAGTTCTGGTTCAAGGACAAACCAATTGACAGATCGTTGACATTAACATATATACTTTCAGATTACATAATTATTTTCCGTCATTTTTCGTGAACTCATACAAAAAAAAATAGTATTTATTGGAATCGTTCCACTGAAATAGTGTTAGGATTTCTTAGTAACAACTGAGAACAGAATCCGTTCTATTCTTTTCTGTTCTGTTCTTATTTATTTATTTAGCTTCACGCCATATCCCTTGCGGGGTAGCCAGAGACGACGGAGCGCCAAACGCTATGGTCCCTGCATACCTCTTTCGCCTCGGCCACAGACATCAACCTCTTCATACATGCCCTCCGGGGGTCCTCGTGCTTTTTACGTGACCTTCCTCCAGTATCTGTTCGGTTCTTAATCGTATTTATTTGATTTAAACTAGATAATTAGTAAACATTAGACCTTGACGTTTCTTCCTGATAGCGATAGTATCTTTCATAAAATTTTTTGATATGCAAGGTCTGTGGCAGAGGTCAGTTTATATTTTCGAAAATATATACCTTCCATTAATGAGGTCACAATATTTTTAGGTAAATGAATAATTTAATTGAAATTAAAAAATCATCCTTAATATAAATATCTCATAGCAATAGTTAAGTGTTAAATGAATTATATAATTATACATACATACATATATATTTTTACTGTAAAAAAGGAAGGAATTGTCTATAACATAATTTTAATGACAAAACAATATATACATAATTAATATAGTATTTTAGTTTAAATAAATCCATATTACAAAATCTCAGATAGTATAAAATCATGGCCGTCCTACGCAATCTTAATTATCATCATAAAAAGTGGTAATTAATTTTAAATTAACATGTTTATCGTTTTACAATACTTCGTTTCCAAGATTTGACTGAAATCTGTTTACTTACCTGTGACAGACAGAAAAGAATAAAAATAATTGGTTTCATTTATGGTTCAAATAATTGGTTTTTGGTTTGGGTACGTCGAACGAATGAGTGATGAAAGAATGGTAAAAAAAATTTATATAGGAAAAGTGAGCGGTAAGAGAGACAGGGGGAGGCCTCGAGTCAGCTTCGAAAACACAGTAGCTACGATACTGGAGGAAGGTCACGGAAAAACCATGAGGACCCCAAGGAGGGCATGTAGAAGAGGTTAAAGTCTGTGGCCGAGGCGAAAGAGGTATGCAGGGACCGCCCTCGCCTCCTTCTGTCCTAATGATTATGTTTATAGCATCTCAACCCCACCAACCCTTCGGTTATAAAGGTTGGGCCGCTATACATGTGGTCCAGGCTTACCCCGGTCACATGGATCCTTGGTACGGCAGATCTGACATTCGAAGTCGTCCGACAACGGCACTATAAGACTAGTAATCTCGCAAGGCTATCGGTCATAGACAAGTCCAATCGCGACCATCCAGCTACCTTCCCTCCATGAAAGGTTCCGGAGCTGTAAGGCACGCTCACTTCCCGTGTGATTTCTCGTACTAGCAATAACTTGCTAAGAACGTCAGAGAACGTCAGTAGATAGGGAGGTACACTAAAACCCGGCGGTAGATAGTTTGCAGCTGAACTACGGGTCAGCTGCTAAGATCAGGGTACTACGGGACCCCGGTACTTAAGCCGAGAGCGCCTTACAGCTCCGGAACCTTTCATGGAGAAAAGGTAACTGTGTGGTCGCGATTGGACTTGTCTATGACCGATAGCCTTGCGAGCTTACTATTCTTATAGTGCCGTTGTCGGACGACTTCGGAGGTCAGATCTGCCGTAACAAGGATCCATGTGACCGGGGTAAGCCTGGACCACATGTATAGCGGCTCAACCTTTATAACCGAAGGGTTGGTGGGGTTGAGATGCTATAAACATAATCATTAGGACAGAAGGAGGCGAGGGCGGTATGCAGGGACCGTAGCGTTTGGCGCTCCATCGGCTCTGGCTACCCCGCAAGGGATAGGGCGTGAAGCTAAGTTAAGTTAAGTTAAGTTCAAATTATGCTGAAAATACTGTGTCTATCCCATATTGATTGGTTGATTCTCTCCTAATTTGTCTACCTATATATTAATATTTTGCACAGCAAACACAATCGCATGCAAAAGCTAGTATATATAACTATAATTGTATTAGAACCCAGCAAAATAGGACTAGTTAATAACTATGCAATTATTTTATTAATAAACATTGAGTCATTTGTGAGTCTTGTTTAAACAGTCAATGTCAGGTGTATCCGTATCTGCTGATTATCATCTGGGGTTTCTTTACAAATCAATCAAAAAAACATATATATATAAATGGAATATATTAGCATATTTTAGTAACAAAATTAACTTTTTTATAACATATTAAAATGTTATTTAAGTTTTTTTATCATTATTTCATTTTAATGATAACATAAAAATGTTTAAGTTCACTTTAACTTAATTCATTACTGTCTACAAACTAGACTAATCCCTTTTGGTCTTAAGCTGTAAGTAAGTACTAACCTTATTAGCCTTTTCACTTTAAGTAACTTGAAACTTCTATGAACTTATTAAGTAAATAAATCTTTTGTTATATTTAGTTTTAGTTTTACTATGATTTGTTTTTAAAATATACTAAAAGATTTTTTTTAATAAATATTTTCATAAAAAAATAAATTAACGATAATAAAATAAAGATATTAGCTAAATGTATATTTTTTTACAAAATATAATACAAATTAAACAATTATATTATTTATTTTTACAAGCTGGTTTTATTTATGTTAATTAACGATAATGATAGGTGTCGGTTTGTCTATCCTCAAGATACAAATGAATAAGACCATAAACTACTTTAAAACCGGAAGTAGGTAATTCCTATCGCAATTAGTTTTATGTATTTCAGTTAATTGTTATTTAATTATAATATACATTTAATTTAATTCAATTAAAATATAATTAATTTATACAACTAAGCTGATTTTATAAGAACATATTTTCATGGGGTTTCGGTATTGATTTTGCGAGATAACGCAAATCCTGACAAAGTCAGGGTTCGTGACTAGTTATAAAAATAAAACCCTTATTAAAATATGTTTATATTTACAAGGGTTAGACAACTCTTAATAATATCACTTCTGTACGGCCTCTAAGCCCTGGAGAGGATGAAATTTCAGACGAAGGCTTTTATGTTTGAGATTTTTATTTGTTTATAAGCTTATTGTACACTAGTAATATTTTAGGGGTTTGTCTGTGATTTTTAAATATAATAAACTTTTTTTTATATATATTAGTATAGTAGATTGTTACTATCGCTCATGGACTTATAAATGGGCTGAAGGTGTTTCTCAGTCAGAGGAAGTTGAGTTTCCGTGGCTCTAATCTCTGGTTGACATTTAAGAGCTATATATTATTTGTAATAAACTCTATAAACATAAGATATTATCTAATTAATCTACAATCCGAGATTGAAATCAATCTTGGATTGCAAACAAACTCAATCTACAGGTTGGTTATTTGCACTGGTAATGTAATAAATGGATTATCATTTAAATCTTTGGTATTGGATTGTGTATATAAATATAAATATGTAAATATAAATAAATATGCTTTATTATAATGATCGTCGCATACTGTGTATGTGTATATATATGTGAATGTATGTGTGTGTGTCGTTAAAAATTAGGAAATAATTCTTACTTGCGTATATCAAAAATTACAATATTTAAAAAAAATAAAGGAGTTTAAACTTTGTACATTTAAAGTATAAAATTAAGTATAAATTTACTTATTTGTGGGACAAAATTATTCATCGTACATCTCATTTTTCGAAATGACGCAGTCCTGAGGTTAGGGGGTTTCCAACGTCCTGGGAGATTAACAGAAACTCAGCCGGTTTTTTCACATGGTTCCTTAGTGTTCAGTTCCTCACCATATAACGTTTCTCTTAGGAGCTGTACAAACCTACTTTATACTAAAATAACACTTACTTAAAGTATCTTAACCTGATTAGAATGATCAATAAATGAGTTTATTTTTGTTTTAAGCCATGACATTTTAAATACTAAGTAAGGTCAATGTGCCGACTGTTAAGTATTTGCTTGAACATGTACAAATATAAATATTGCTACAATTTTAGTCTAATATTTTAATATTGTTATACCAATATTAGATATTCAAAATAAAATAAATAAATATTGTAATACTTACTGAGTTCTTTTAAAGCTGTTACTTAATTATAAATGTATATATATTAAAATTTATTATCTCTCTCTTAACAAACTTGAAATGATTTGTTTTTTATGATTTATTAGTCATGACGTCAAGATTTCCACCTACCGTATTTATCACTGCGTTTCTCCGATGACACTTGATTTTACCTCCTTGGGATTCCCAAAATCCCATTCGTTGTCAGCCATCTTCGGGTAATCCCGGATTATTTTGGGAATTTGCATTATTAGGGTCACTTAAATTGTAAAATGGAGTCTTTAAAAAAATCGAGAAAGTGAGTTTTTTTTATAAAATAATGCATTTTGCTGTTATTTTCCAACTTTGGTTGGTTTTTCATTGTATTTTTTTTTATATATATCTTTAATTAAGCAACTGTAATGCATGACTGAACAGGTACGTATATAAAAACCTAATAAAAATATAAAACAACAACTTTGGAATAGGTTAGGAAAAAATAATAATAAACGTATAAAAAATAGTATAATATTTTGGATCAATCAAACTATGTGACAAACTATTAATTATAAAAAGGGTTTGACAAACTCCATTACTATATATATATATATATATATATAGTAAGGTGTGTATATGGTAATAGAGCTAGTAGTAAAGACATTATAATAAATATGTATGTATATTATATGTATGTTTATATACATATAATAATACATATATATTGTAATATCTTTGCTACTAGCCTTACTGGCCATGACAGCGTCATCGGTGGAGCGCCATTACTATAACTCGATCTTATTTACGGTTATAATACAAAAATATCTTAGTAATTATGTAGCAATATAATATTCTAGAATATGTTATCACTTAGGTTTAGATCAATGTTTGGTAGAGCGCCTAAAATATAATCATAGCAAAGCCTTCATCCATTCAAAATTAAAATTAAAATCATTTTTTTAATAATATTAAGTCGACAATTCCCTTATGATGATGTTTCACGGAGCAGCAGCAATGAATAAATCTTACATAACACTGTTTTTTGTTCTATAATGCTCATACTTATAGGGAATTAAGGGATTTTAAGTTTAAACATTCAAAATAACGATAATATATATCATTTTAATCCTTATTCTATGGATGCGAAAACACATTGGAGTTACAGTGAAGTGTGCAATATGTTAGGCCATTACTTGATATTTATCCAGTTTGAGTTTGAATGAAGCAGTTTGAATAAAGCAGTAATAATCTTTTCTTTTCCGAAAAATATCTTTTAACCTATAGCATAAGTTTATTGAGCGTAGCGAGCGGAGCGTTCTAATGGAGACTTTTTCACATTCTTTGACACGAATAGGCTCGAAAACTGCTTGACGGAAAATTATGAAATTTTACAATCAAAAAGACACACATTATGAAAAATGTCATGTCATTGAGGAATAATCGTCGTAAAACTGATATCAAATTGAAGTCAATGGGAAACGATTATATTATAATTATATAGAAATAACAATACAATATCAGAGTTGATGGGATGGTAACTAAGAATTAATCTATTATTAATGTAAGCAATAACTGCATACTAATGCACTGTCAGTATCTATGCGGAATATTTATATATATTATTGTGCCAATTATAACATTCCTCGTTTTTATTATAACTCGTTATTTTAATTTATAATATTTTAAGAACTTGCATCAATTTTTTCCTTAATGGCGGGTAAATGTTTACTCTAAAACTCTCTTAATAAAGAAATTAAACTTTTTATATAAAAAACAAACATTTGGTCCATTGTCGCAAGAAAATATGCCAATGAGTGGTTTTTGAGGAGAACTTGAGGAGAAGAGAGAGGATAAAAAATGAAAGTTAAGTAAGGAAGTGTAGGAGTTAATGAAGCTTTAGCGATCTACCTCTCTTACTCACTTTAAAAAAGGTACTTTTCGTTCTCCTGTCAGATGTACTATCCTGGTCGAGCCAACCCGCATACGAGCTGTAGTTTACTACCCACACACAACTCAAAAATAATATACCAAAATTATTTAATAATATCTTTTATATAAAAATTCTAAATAAAAGATATCTACCAAAATCTTATAACACTTAAAACATCAATATTATATCTAAATACTGATAAATCTGACAACACCGCCATTTTAGTGAAAACAAACAGAAAACCCGCGAAACTCAACAGGTTTACCTCTGACGTACATTGTATTGATTTTCGAGTGACAGTACTACCAACATCACGCGCTGAGGCTTAACTCAGTCAGCCACGAGATATCAAGACGGACGGGTGTATTTAATTTATTAATTGTAAGTGATATTACAAGTGCGGATGATTTCGTGATGGTTATTGTTTTAATTAATTTAATCGTGTTTAAAAAAAATATAACCTCGAAGAGCGGAAAAGTTTGTAAACTTTGTACTGTGTACTTAAGTTTTTTTATTATTACTATTATTGCATAATTTCTGTGATTATAATTTTAAATGAAGATGAAATGATTGCATGTAATTAAAAAAACACCTCGTATAATTAATCAATAATAACTCTTTATCAGTAATAACACCTAATTTTCTCAATAGATTAAATATTCCCACCTTAGTAACGATTAAAGAAATTGTCATTAATTAAAGCTTTTTTTATACAACTATTAAATGAAATTAACAAACAAATAATATATATACATATATAAAAACTATTAAATATTATTAAAATATATTTTTACATGTATATATAAAAAATAACGTATTTTTTTTATTAATGTGTAAAAGGTATTCCCAAATCATATATCTGGTTCCCTAAAATTTTTAAGCTAATAAGTTTTTCGAGGTTAATTTATCCTTTCTACTATACCAAGAATAAGGACAAACATTCACTTCGGAAGGTCAATTAGTACTTGGAATTATAATTATAAAAACCCTAAGGTTTTATTTTATGACCATACATATTTAAATTAAAATTTAAATTAAAAAAAACACAAAAAAGTTGACATCAATTAAAACATTTTTGATTTTATTCTAATTTATTAATCGTTTTTAAAAATAAAATTTACAAAAACACTTGAATATAAAGAAATAATAATAATAACAGAAATATAAAAAAAAATTAATTAAATCATTTAAATTTTCATTAAAAACTTCATTTATTATTTTATTTAAATGTAATATTCTTAATGAAGTCCAAAATTATCAACTGGCCGCGTTATTTCGGAATTTAAGTAATTTAAATTCCGTTCTCAGTTGTTTGTCCACTATTTTTAAATGTTGGACCACTTTCCTTTTTTTGCTTTCTATTTTACTTTATTTAACAAAAATTGTAATAAAATAATGATTGCATTATTTGTTTAATTAAATTTTTATATCCGAAGACACTTTTGTGGTCTCATTCTATTGTGTTCTCAAATCCTTCTTTGTTGTTACTCATTGGTACCGTCAGCAATATAATTTATATATTTTTATTTATATTAACTTTATTATCGTTGATATTACTTTTTATCGATCCACTTTAATTAGTAGATTTAAATTATTATCTGAACTATAGTTCCGGCTAAATTATGGTATTTAGAAAAATATATTGAAATTTATTTGATTCTTTTTTTGCTGACCATACTTCACCGGAGGTCATACATCGTTGTATGAATTACAGTCATTTGAACCATACAATGCAAAGAATTCAATTCTTATTGCCCGCAAAATAACAAATAATGAAACTTCTTTTATATTTCTGGGAGTTTTAAAACTTTTTTTACCAAATAATGCATAAAAAGGTTTATGTAAATAATAAAAAGGTACCAAATTGATTTTTTATTTAAATTCGACAAAAAATATCGTTTCAAATCAACTAACTGTCTTTTTTATTAATTAATCAAATAAAATTTGTTTGAATTGAATTATGTTTTTTGTTGATTGAAAATATTAATTGGATTCTCGAGAACGATTTAATGGCAAATAATATATATATATATATATATATATATATATATATATATATAGACCATGATTTATGGAATTTTTAATTAACTATCAAATTTTATATTACTTTATTAAAAAGTTTCATACAATATTTAAAACAAACTTAGCAAATTAATGTCTAGCACAATTTTTAATAATAAAAGTTAGAATTTCTTAAAACAAAATTTATTTACAAGTTTTTTTCACTCCAAAAGTAAGTGTACTGCGATTTTTTAGTTTTCTTTTCATTCATATATTTTTGTACTACTTCGTATACAGTATGCTTTTACAGCTTTTAAAAACTTTATTTACGTATCATTATTTAGATTTTTGTTATAATATTTTAGAATTACATCAATATGAGTGTAGAAAACAATAGAATTGTAATAGTATCTGAAGGGTACTTAGGTTATAGCTAAACCTTGACGCTGAGATCATGAAGTTTAAGAGTAATAAAAAACAATATACTTATATTAACACTAAACCTACCGACAATTCTTGTATACCTGTTCCTATCGCACGCCGTCAAATTGACCGGTAATTAAAAGTTATTTTATTATAAAACGCAGGTAATAATGGAAATAACTAAAAGTAAAGAGTGAAGAAAATATTATATGCATATTCTAAGAATTGTCATGTAGTTTGATAACGATATTATAACGTTTAAAAATGTGTAAGTTTTACAAAAGTTTAAGAACGGTCAATTTGAACCGTACTTGGTAGGTTTAGTGTTAAATTTAGTTTAAACATGTAGCGTTATATAAAAGCCTTTGTAATATATATATATATATATATATATATATATATATATATATACCTTTTTAACAAAACTAAAAACAAGGAAGTATTGATAGAATATACTAGAATTAGTAATAAATGTAATATTATTTTATCTTTAAATGTACATAACATTAGACCTAGAACGCTTAACGACATGATAGCTCAGTTTGCACAACAAAGGATCCGAAATCTCAAAGGTCTTAGTTTCGAATCTTGATAAATACTTGGATTTTTTTTGTAATAACACAATTATGAAATCATTTGTTTCTCCATCTTGTTGAGTCCATTACTCTGTGTGCTTGAGCGTGTCACTTGTGTTTCTACGTAACAAGTAATTTTTATCTTAAATGATTCAATAACAAGCGTTTTGTAACTTTGATGTAATTCTTTGATAACCTTACAATGCTCTGACTTTTGTGTATTTCGGGGTCTTGCGGAGATAAAAGAGATAAGCACCGGAAGCTCTCTCTCTATTTCGCTGTCTTTCTGTGCCCTACTCTGCCCTTAGAGTCAATTAGTGTTCGTCCATGGATCGAAATCAGACAACAATCAAATTTCCACTTTTGATTATGAAAAACTTTTTTGCAAATTCCAATATTTTTTTACACTTATACAATTATTCATTGTATATTTGAGCCTAAACTTTTGTATATACGGACAATACAAACCAATTTATAATGAATAAAAGGTGGTACCACAATTCGTTAACAGCTACAAAAAAATAAATGTTTTTTGTATTTAAAAATTAATTATAATTATTTATAAAAATTTTTGAAACATTTAAATAAGTTTATAAACTTAATACCGAAACAGTATTTTTTCTACTAATATAAAATCTAAAAACTCATTCAATATTAAAAATATAACATGAAAAAAAGGCCTCATCTAAATATATTATTAAACAATATTTAATTAAAACAATAGCTATCATAAAATATAATAACAATAAATATAAAATAAAAAGAGATAACCCTGGAGTTGATTCTTAGAAGTCATTATTATCACCATCACGAAGCATCTGCACGTGTCGGGACCGATAAAATAATATAATATAAACGTCACAGTAAAACCTTTTTAGATTTGATGAGTAAATATGGCGGCGGTTAACGGAAAAGATATATCAGACCCGATAGTACCACCGTCCTCGCTTATCCGTCGTGTGAGTTCGCGGTCAATTCGAAATTCGATTTCGGAGGATAAAGAAAATGGCGACTTTTGTCCCGGAAAAGGATCTTTCGTCAGCAAATACAAGAAAACTCCCGAAGCCTTGAAGAATTTTCACATAAACGATGACAGTGAATTAGAAGTTCCAGGAACACCTATGACTCCAAGAACTTCAACTACACCTGGTTCGTTTGTTGACTTTGACGTTACTTTTGTTTCCAAATTCTAGGCTTACGTTAGTTTTTTCCCAATTTCATTGACTTGTTATAGATATTAACTTATTTTTTTATTATTTATTATTTATATCGTTATATATATTTTTTTGTTTCTTCTATATATTATTATTTATTTATTATATATTTATTAAAACATCGAGTTTTAAGATCTGCTATTAATTTTATTTTAAAAGCGTAATATTTCATTACATTGTTGAGATTATATACAGATCATTTTTATTAAAATCCAAAAAATCATTTTATCAAAATGCGTTCAGTAATTTGGTTTTGTTTTTATTATAGCTTGAATTAGTATTTGTATTTTTCCTTAAAACATATCAGAACTCTCCTGTGACAGCATCCTCATATGTTTTAGGTTGACGAGGATAACGAACTAACACAAAAGTTTTTTATTTTTTTAAACCATATCTTTTCCTTATTTATTATTTATATTTTTCCTTATTTACTAAGAGATAAATTTAATTAAAAGTTGCTTTATTTGCACTATCTAAATTATAGTTATCAATGATATTTTGATTCTGTCAAATTAAGTTTATTAATTTGTGAAGTTTACTTTGTTAAGCGCTCAGTTAAATTACCAAAAGCAACATTTTCGAATAGAATTTCTATAAATAGAAAAGTAATAAATTTTTGTGTCACTGATTATCCGATGAAAAAACGCTCCAAAGAGTCATTCAAACACACGTAACCTTATAAATAAATGTAACATACATTTGCGATGAACAAAGGTATCATCAACAAAAAAATATTGGTAATAATCTGAAACTTATATACTATAATAGTTATATAAATCGCAAAGACATAATCAATATGTTGCTGGAAGTTCTCTCTAAAGGGAAAATTATATTCATAATGGTTTTTAGGCCATTTTTTGTGTGACCCTTGGATTAGCCACACTGTTTAGAAGCCATACCTTGTGTCTGAAAAAATTTTTTGGACATCATATGAAAGAAAATCCTTTCTTCCATTCCAGGTCATGAGAACTGCACCTTCCATCACGACTTGGAGCTGGATCACCGACCACCCACCAGGGAGGC
This sequence comes from Melinaea menophilus ssp. n. AW-2005, assembly GCA_918358695.1. NCBI lineage: Eukaryota > Metazoa > Arthropoda > Insecta > Lepidoptera > Nymphalidae > Melinaea > Melinaea menophilus. Next base: position 11,108,946 of record OU911039.1, on the reverse strand, counting down.
TCTCCTACCAGACATGGCCAGCTCCTACCGACTGCTACTCACAGGTAATTTTAAAGTGGACGTTAGCATCTTTATACCTTTTACAAAATATAATATAGTATTCTGTTATGTATTAATTTTTATTCTTTTGCTCTTTTGTCTTACTTTCGTTTATGGTCTTATAAGAGCATTTAAAGATATCCGGCAGAAGTGAGATATCTGAGAGAAATAATAAGAGAGTTCTTTTCATTTTTTTTACTTTGTTTATAGGTTTGGGCGAAGACCCAGAGAGACAAGGTCTCCTGAAGACCCCGGAAAGAGCCGCTAAAGCCATGTTATTCTTCACAAAGGGCTACGACCAAAGCTTGGAAGGTTATTTAATATTTCACATAATTTTTGATGCATTTATTTGAAAGACGTCATTTAATATTCTTATTAAATCCTTATTTTATATTTCAGAGGTATTAAATAACGCCATATTTGATGAAGATACAGATGAGATGGTGGTCGTAAAGGACATAGAAATGTTCTCCATGTGCGAGCATCACCTGGTGCCGTTTTACGGAAAAGTATCAATTGGGTATCTGCCCCAGGGCAAGATCCTAGGATTGAGCAAGTTGGCCAGGTATTCCATCCTCTCTATATTTATCTATTGAATTTCGCCTCTCTTTCTTCCTCTTTCTTCTCATTATCTCAATCTCTTTCTTCTCATTGTCTGTTTATTTTATAAATAATTACACTCTATCTTACCCAGACATATATTACTTTTAAACATCAATCACATAATATTCCTGGTTAACTAAACACATCTTCTCCTCAGGATAGTGGAGATATACTCCCGAAGGCTGCAGGTCCAGGAGCGTCTCACGAAGCAGATCGCAGTGGCCGTGACCAAGGCCGTGCGCCCCGCCGGAGTCGCCGTCGTCGTCGAGGGAGTGTGAGTATTGGGGAGGGGAAGTTGAAAAGAAAGGAATTGTGAGGGAGCGAAGAACCGTCCTTCTCTCCTCGGGGTATAATATCGGAGACAGACTAAACATTGACATCTAGAATAGGAAGTCCTTCTTCCAGTCTGTATTTATGGTCGTAAAAGAGTCTAACCATAGAATTGTCCATCCTAATATCCATCCTGTATATTTTATTTTATTCTTACCGAGATCAAAAACCAAAACAAAATTGACAACTTAAATGATACATTTATAATATATTTGTACATAGTATTTGCTATATATAAATGATCGTAATCAACTGCCATCAGACGAATGATCTCCGATTTTGTTCTTTAATTGATAAATTTGTTAGTTATCTCTGACATTGCAACACTTCAAGTGCTCGTTTTGTCCTCAGTCACATGTGCATGGTGATGCGAGGGGTTCAGAAGATTAACAGCAAGACCGTGACATCCACGATGCTGGGGGTGTTCCGCGACGACCCTAAGACGAGGGAGGAGTTCCTCAACCTCGTGCACTCCAAGTGAGGACGGTGGATGTTCTATTTTCAAAACTGGCTGTTTTTTTCACCCTGGCTGTATTGTTTTTTTTTAATCTGCTGTTCGATGTTTTTTATTTCTTGGCTGTATTTTTTATGCTTATCTGTTCTTTTTCCTTCATTGTTCTTATTTATGTTTAGTTTTTTCTACTTCAATAGTACTTTTTTGTTAGAAAAAAAATCTCTATTTTTATATACCTTGATTTTTTTATTTAAAAAATTAATATAAAACAATAATAAGTTATTTTAAAATTATATTTTACTGAGGTTCCTCGTTATTACTTATTTAAGTAGAATTATTCATATTTAGTTAAATCAGCAAAAAAATATCGCATATTTGTAATTTGTTCCTGCGATTTTTTACACACATATTTTTTGCTTCGCAACTTTAGTTAAGTTTATTCTCCTTGCTTGCCTTTCTATTATACGATAAATAATGTTAAAACATATTTTTTTACACACAAAAAAAACTCAATCCCATTTTACATATTTAGCACAAAATTAAAAACTTTTCGAATATTTCTGTGCCAAATCAATAAATTGTTGTGAGGGTTTGATAATTGATATGTATTTAAATTACTGCCTTATTTAAGTACAATTGAGTTGATTTTCCTTCGAAAGCAATTTAATATAAACATTGATTTACAATAATTAGGATTTATTTATATTTTGGGAATTTCGATGACATATAATTGCCCAAATCATCGTCATTCTCAAAGGTATAACAGCGGACCAACGTAAAAGTCTCAAGTCGATGGCTGACTCTTGATATTTTTACGTCACAATCAATGTACACGATGCCTTATAATGTGAATATACGAATTTTTTATATATTATTGTGAAATAAGCATTTGATTTTATAAATAAATTTTTACTTTAAGTTGAATATTTGATTTTTATTTGTAATAAATATTCTTCCCTCCATTATAATATATACTTTTGCTCTTGCGACGCTCGAGGTCTCAATGTCAATTGATACGCTAATCATCTCTGTGACCTGCGATCTCTTATCAGTAATTTATAATATGAAACATTACTGAAAACAAACACTACAAGAATATTCAATAATAAAATACAAATCCTACAATGAGAAATATTTTTTATTAAATCTAAAAAACAACTAAAATTTGTAGCGTAATATATTTATTGAGTTTTTTAATATTTGATTAAAAAATCCATAAAAAATTCAAATGTTCTATATATTTTGTAATTTATTAAAAATCAAAAACTAATAAATATTCTTAAAAAAGTTAAATAAATGAAATACTATGCTAGGTCTTTCAATTTACTCGTACCTTCACCAGTATAACCAACATGGTCTATATTATTAATATTTAGATATAAATTCCACCAAAATTCAAATAATAATCGTTCAAATATCATGTTAGTAAATATCCATATATATATTTCATATTATATACTTATTTCCTTGATATAGTGTAGCTATCAAAGAAAATATATATTAAAAAAGAAAAACTCACTACCTAGTAACCAGTACCGATAAATTATTAATAAATCTTTAAAAACAAACATACAGAAGATAATACATAGATGTATTAATTAACTATCCGATAACAAAACTATAATCTCCCTATAAATAAGTGACAAAGTGAGAGAAGTCACATTGAGTGAAACTCGCTGGTAAGTGATATTGCTTATACAAAATAAATCGAAATATTTCAATATTTATTATAATTATTCACAATTATTGTTTCTGTTTTAGCTTATATTTGTTTTAGTGATGCGAAATTCTTTATTTTGCTTACAATTTTAAAGCTTTTTACATCTGTTTCTTTTTACCACATACAAGTGTTCACTTTTCTAATATAACATAAAGAATACACTATTTCTACAGTGTTACAATTTACAGATACTATTTGTTACTTATTAAACAATACATATAAATATATTTATCTTTTATCACATTGCAGGTATCAAAATGAGAAAATTGATAATCTTGAGTGTATTTTGTCTCGCCGCGTGTCACGCCGTGCCCGTCTCTGATGAGGAAGGCGAGATTGTTGCTATTCCCGAAAATGTTTATGATAAGACCTTCTCTAAATACAAAGCGGAACATGACATCGTTGATATACTTGTACCTTTAAATGCTGTTAACTTTGGTGGATGTGACTCTGAAAGCGAATCCGAGTCCGAAGAAAATATGCAGTCAGATCTCACTGTTTTCTTTGTAGAAGCCGATATGAGCGATGGTAAACGTGTGGACCAGGGGCTGTTTGTATATAAAAATAATAAAGCCAAAAATATTTTACCAACTGGAAGAGCAGCAGCGGCTTCTACAAATAATGAAAAATTAGTATATTTTGGAGCGAGCGATGGTTTGTATACTTACGACGTTGCATCTCAGTCTGCTGTTAAATACGGACCCATCACTGATGGTATCATAAGCATTGATACAGACGAGAGTGGAAAAACTATTTATATTTTAACTGACGATCACAAATTGTACAAAGTCACAAACAATGGTGAAACTAAAGAAGAAATAGACAACGTTAAGGACGCAAAAGAAGTTGTTTTAGATGATTCTAACAATATTTACTACTATACCACTAATAACGAAATATTTATCAGAACGGATAATGGAGTTCATAAAGTAGAATCTCTTCCTCCTAAGCCCAAATCGATAAAACTTATACGACCACCATTTATTCTAAGTGATGCTATCGGCGTACTCTATGACACCTCTATCTATGTTGTGTATTCTAATGGGACAACTGAGCAGTTCGAGTTAAAGTTCACTCCCGAATCGACACCGACAGCGTTAGGCCCACAAGCAATTTTAGTGCAATATTACGCTCATAATAAAAGACTTTATGAATTTAATATATTATCGATAATGGCAAATGACATATTTGAATCTATCAAGGACAAAGCAGAGACCGTCCGCGAGACTGCAACAAAATCCAAGAACACATTAGGAAGTAAAAAATCTTAAAAAATTCGCTAATTTCTTTAGTTATGATTAATTTAATACATTTTATTTAATAACCATTAAAAGTAAAAAGCTCTTGTAGACTGACAAATCACACAGTGCATAGATTCTCTTTGTATATTTATAAATCTAAATATTATACATATTGAAGGAGTTTTAAATAAAATGTGTATCATTAAATAAAGCAACATAATTAACATGTAGTTTTCTTTGTTTTAATTATTTCATATCTCATTTGATTTTGTTTTTGGAGTTATTTAATATTTTGGTGTAAGTAATAATTTATTTTTAGCTTCGTTTAAGTAAGATTTTAATTTAACCCCAAACAGAAACAGTAATAAGTTTATAACATGTGTACATTTGTGACATCAAAATTCTCAAACAAATGGACCGATTTGGATGCGGTTTATCTAATCGTAGTTTTTAACTATGTTCAATAGAAATAAAAGAAATAATTTCTCAGCCAATCTTCACCAAATGTATTTAATTTTATGTGTCTGAGGTTTTTCAATTGAATAATATTGACATTAAAACAAATAATTTAATTGTTCTATATCAGCCTTCTTAAATTTCTTATTCTTCATAAATATATTAATGTCTATTTTTAGTTTCAAAGGTTATAGAAAAATTAAACATGAAAATCATCAGAGGAAATATAAATAAGTAATCTCGTAAAAAAATATAGAAAAACCTTTTAATGTACTTGTTTTAAATTTATCATCTTCTTGCCCTTATCCCGTTTTAGGGACGGCACTGTATGTTTTTTCCTTCCATACTCTCCTGTTACTCGTCATCTCTGTACATACTCCCTTCCATATCGTATTTCACGCAATCCATCCATCTTTTCTTCCGACGTCCTATACCTGTCCATCCCTTCGCTACCATACCCAGAACTCTTTTGGCCACATGCCTTTCATTTCTCCTCATAACATGCCCATACCATGACAAACGGCTACCTCTATTTTTTCTGTCACTGGCGTTACTCCCAAGCTTCCCCTAATATACTTATTTCCTATTATATCCCTTCTTGTCACCCTACATATTCATCCACCATCTTCATCGCCCAGAACTCAGGTACATAACACAACGACAGGTCTAATGATGGTTTTATAGATTCTCCCCTTCAGTTTAAGGGGAATTCGGGAATCACATGTTGTCCCGGCGATTTGTGGCCATTTCATCCATCCCGTGTTGATTTTGTGCTTTACGTCCCGGTCAATACTGCCATCGCTTTTTATCAGAGAACCTAGATAGTGAAAGTCCGAGCAGACTGGTACCGGTACTCTGTCGACAAAATAAATCCGCCGAAATCGCAGAACATTTATTCTGTTTTGGTTCTGCTCACTTTCAGGCCGACATTCTCCAGCTTTTGTTTCCATTGTTTGGAAATTAAAGTAATCTTGCGTATGATTCAAAATTATTACTTTATAATCACTTTCTTTACACAATCAGATAATAATAAAGTAGGAAATCACAATGATTGTTTAATCGTAATCGTAATCGTAATCATTAAGAGATTCGTCGCTGGCGTGGTGCGCTGGCGACCCAAGCCTACCAAGACTGCCTCGATCGAAGATGGCCGCCCCGCTGCCCTCGACACGAGGCTTCGCTAGTGACTGTCACTCTTAACTTTGACAGCATGACGACGCGACTGCGCCGTCATATATGTATAAATTTAATATTTATAAAGCATTGTAATGGCTGATGGAAAACTTTCAGATTCAGATTCGAATTTGGATTCAGACTCAGTCTTACGCTCAGACTCAGACTCAGGCTCAGGCTCGGGCTCGGGCTCGGGCTCGGGCTCAGACACTGTTAAAGTAACAATGTTGCCACCGTCTAGGAATAGAGAGATTGTAGGTGTACATTATACGAAACGTTACTATTCTATCGTTCTCGAACTACAGTGAGAGGGTGGACTACAGACAATTGTTATTTACTAGGACGGAGATTTGGTTTCCTCGGAACGTTATTATTTTAACTCATTTTAAAGAAATGGATGTTGATCCATCAGATCGAGAATCAGCTTGTAGCTCCAACTAATGTGTTCCCCCGCCGATCTCGTAGAACATGTTTAAAAATACCCTATGATGGGTACTTCTCACTGATAATAAAAAATAGGTTTTAAAAATTGGTGCAGTAGCTATTGCCCCTACTCGTTGCAAATAATCATACAGACAGAGAGATAAAATAATATTATAATGATATTTTAATAATAGACACACATAAATAAAACACTTACGTTTGGTAATTGGTGCAGTAGCTTAACTTTACTTACTTTATTAACTTTAAAGCTCCTTCTAAAGTGGAGATCATTCGCATCAAATATCTACAGGTTGGATGTAATCAATAGCTGCAATTCGTAATTTCGAAACTAATTGTCTAACTTCGACGCAAGAAGAACCTAATAAAGTACTCCATCCTCCTCACTTTGTAATTCTAACTCAGATAAATGCTCATCAGATAATTCTACAGAATGTAAAAGTTGTTGTAGTATTGTCAGTGAGTTCGCATAAACACATAATGGATAATAATTTTAATACATAATACAATACTTTCAAACATCTCCACCTAACTAACAGAACAAGGGATGGTGTAAAAATTTTGATTACCGTATAACACTTTGAATATTACTAATGTTAAAACAAATTATAAGTAAAACCGTAAACCAAAGCTAGATAAAAGTTGACATCACGTCAAGGCATCTTGATCATTGTAAGTTATAATAATTTATTAAACAAACAGTCAAGGTTACATGTGCGTGTGTTATGATTATCTGATAACATATTCATCCCCTATAAATAAGCCACAAGGAGAGAGAAGTCACATTGAGTTGATCCCGCGGGTAAGTGAAGTCGTTTATATTAATATAATTAATTTTATTCGTATCCTCAGTATAGTTTTTTATTTCGAACATAAAACTATGATCTGAGAAATTAATTTTTATCAGATTTCATTAATTTGGCCAAATTGTTTCACGAATTTATGTATATAAATTTTTATTTTTGTTATCAGTTTTAAAAATATTTTATTTTTGGTCTCAAATTTATTTATAATTTCACATGTGAAAAGTGAAACTAAAATTAATATAAAATTAAAATTAAATAGGTGCGAAGGCACTAAAAACTGCAATAAATAATAAAAACTAGTGTTATGTAAACATACGTAGGTACTCTTATATTATAGTCTATATATGTTAATATCTTAGTTTATTCACATATGTATATTTACACACATGGAAGTTTTACTCCAGAATAAAATTCTTGTAGGAAGTGTTCAGTACGGGTACTGAAGAACCGTAGCGAATTGTGTAATATTTTCTTGTAGGAAGAAGCCTTTACAATATCTAGATAAGAAATTATCGAAAAATTCAATATAGTCTTACAGAGCTAATTATTATTTTAGAAATAATTTTAATATCGTACTCTATATTCCAGGTATCAAAATGGGAAAACTGATAATCTTTAGTGTGCTGTGTTTCGTTGGAGTATTTCAAGCAACGCCATTAACCGATGAGGATAACACGGTTGTCATACCAAAAGGGATCTATGATGACTCTTTCATCAAACACACGGCAGACCATGACATTGTTGACATTATGGTACCATTAAATAATATAAATTTTGACACAAGTTCTGACAGTGAATCTGATTCTAATGATAATACTATCAGAGACATCACCGTCTTCTTTGTAGAAGCCGATATGAAAGATGGTAAACGTGTTGATCATGGTTTGGACGTGTACAAAAATAACAACGTCAAAAAAATATTACCAACGGGAAGGACTGCATCGGCGTCTTCCAACGATAATAAATTAGTGTATTTCGGAGCGAGCGATGGCTTGTATGTTTATGATGTTGAATCCAACTCGGCTGTTAAATACGGACCCATCACCAACAGTATCATTAGCATCGCTACACACGGTGAAGGAAAATATATTTACATTTTAACCGAAGATCATAAATTATACAAAGTTACCAACAACGGTCAAACCAAAGAAGCGGTTGACGATGTAGTGGATGCTCAAGAAATTATTTTAGATGATTCCAACAATATTTACTATTATACCTCTAAGAACGATGTATTCATACGAAACGAAGACGGAGTTCATAAAGTTGAAACTCTCCCCCCTAATCCCAAATCAATAAAACTAATACGACCACCATTCATTCTTTTCGATTCCGTTGCATTACTTCATGACAATAAAGTATTTGTTGTCTTTAGTAATGGTACAACTGATGCAATGGGAGTAAAATTCAGTCCCGAAGCAAGACCAACAGCGCTCGGTCCAGAAGCAATTTTTGCGCAATACTACGCTCATAACAAAAAACTCTATGAATATAATATGATAACATTACTGGAAAATGCCATATTTGATAACCGTAAGGAGGAAACTGCAGCTCTCCGTAACACTGCGAGTCAGATTAAAAACAGACTGGGAACAAAGAAAGTCTAAAAGAGTCTTAATAAAAGTTAAATAAAAATGGAATTCATGTTATTTATAAGCAAATTGAAATTTAGAAAATAATTATATTCCTACAATTACATAGTTACTTTTTTTTGTAATTTGTTCTAGTAATATTTTTGCAAGTAATCACAGTACATTAATTTCTTAAAATATAAGAAATATCACATAATTATTGGTTGTCAGATCCCGTAGGAATTAGTCTGAACAATATGAAATATAGACTGTCTGTCCGTAAATTAATAATAAAATAATTAATTCGTAATATTTCAGGATTTTTTTATTGATATCAATATATCATTATATATATTGTGAAATAAATAATATTGATCAATATTTTCAAATGTGCTTGTGATTATTGTTTATTATAATATTCATTTACATCATATAATTTACCAATATACATAAGTAAATAAATGAAATTATACTTGTACAGTATAACCTGTTAAAATACATTTAACTACACTGATAATACAATGATTATGAGTCCTAACAAGAACTTAAAAATAGCTTAGGTATATATAATAGATATTATGTATTAAACAGGTAGTGAATAGTTCGAGGATAAATAAGAAACAGGCTTAGAGTCAATTTCAATTATAACATCGGGGTCAAGCGTCACTTTTTTCAATACAGGAACATCAAGGATTTAAGGTCTGAGACGGACTTAATGCTAAAGTATTCTCTACCAGTCAACCGAGAAAAAAAAATGCAGAAAAACAAACGAAGGGTACAATAGAAAACAAACAAACAAATACACACAACTTATGTACATAACATTTATTACATATATGGATACATACATATATATATATATATATATATATATATATATATATATATATATATATATATATACTTGTACTACATATAAATATATTATATGAATACGTACAAATATAGTAAATATATGAAACGATACATACATATATACATGTATAGGGCGATAGTAAGACGATGATGTATAAAAATAAGGATAATATTATGCCAAAAGATAAATATTGGTATAAATATAATATCACTAGGCAATAATAATTATGAAAAGTTAGAAGAATGGTTTTGTCATTTTCTGGTGAAGATATCTCCGGATACGCTTTTTGAATACAAGTTTATTCGGGGCACGTCGAAGCACATCAGGGAGGCTGTTCCAGAGTTTAATAGCGTGTACTGTGAAAGAGTTAGAAAGAAAGCCAGTATAAGCTAAGATTAGAATCTGACCGAAGATGTAACTCGTGAGTTGACCTCAGTAGCTGAAATTTACATTTCAAGTGTCGAGGAGAAGCTGGATCATTCAGGATAGAGAATAGCTGACGTAAAGTTCTGGATCGTCTTCTTTCGCGGATAGGTAGCCATTTAAGCTTAGAGCGGTACTGAGAGATGTAGTCAAATTTTCGGAGATAAAAAATGAAACGAATGGAACTGTTAAGAAGACGATCTAATTTATCTAAATTTGATTCTGAGATATTAGAGCAGCATACATCAGCGTAGTCAATGAGCGGAGGGATTAGGGTCTGCACTAACAGAGTTTTGGTCCGAATGGGTAAAAAGTGTTTGTGTTTACTTATCTGCCTGTTGTCTGTATGTTTGTTCCGGCTAATCTCTTATACGGGCGGGTCATTTTTAACAGGACTGACGGGCGGATAACTGACGTTATAAGGAGCAAGGAGGAAACTTTGTATTTGAAAAAACATATTCTGAGCGACTGAAGCCGTGTTCATAGCTACTATCTAATAAGTTAACGAAATATATATATCCAAAATGGATCCATGGCTTATTTTTATTATTTACATTTTTGAAAATTCATTTAAACTAATCACTGATCAAAGTTCATTAATGTACATTTTAGGACAAAATAATATTGTTTATGTGTTCATTGTTACTTATATATTATATGGAGTATATAAATACTCTTTTATTTACGGATGCACAAAGGAGAAAAAGGTTGTATGTTTGCTAGTGTTCTGCCGCTGGTATGGATATTGATCTATATAGTAAGATAATCTTTGTATCCCTTTTTAATTATAATGGAGGAAAGAAGTGTGAAGAGTTCAAAAATATATAATAATAATAAAATATAACAACATTTATTAACATTAATTGTTTACGTTTACACTTCCAATGTCAAATAACAGTCGGATGTCAAATAGCAAAGGGGAGAGATAGCCTGATGACCGTGTAATAAAATAGTAACAAAGTTATTTCTAATAATTAAATATTCCAGTGTCCTAATACTTAACCGATTTTGATGACATTTGCTGTAATTATAGTGTTAATAAATAAAATAAATAATCAAATTTTAATACATACTATTTACTATGGGTATTTGCCCTATTTTAATGAAAACAAAATATGAATAAATAGTTAACAATATTTATAAATATTTTTTTTTAAACTTAAATAATTTTACCAATTATAGTCCAATTGGAGCCATGTGGCAACCTCTAGTTATATATAACATTGCTCTAGTCAAAAGTCAAAGTACTTGAACATATTACATGTTTTGAATCGTATATCTAACAAACAAACAGAGGAAATAATTATTATGACAATCCTATAAGAAAGCTATATACACGAAAAAGGTGAGTGAAGTCACATTGTGTTAACTAGCGGGTAAGTGATATGATACTCATATAAAATTTCCATACATTTTATATTTAATTTTAATTAGTGGATTCTCCAATAAGGATGATTTTTTTAACACTAAACCTACTGACAATACTTGTATACCTGTTCCCACCGCATGCCGTCAAATTGACCGGTAATTAAAAGTTATTTTATTATATAACGCAGGTAATAATGGAAATAACTAAAAGTAAAGACTGTAGAAAATATTATATGCATATTCTAAGAATTGTCATGTAGTTTGAAAACGATATTATAATGTTTAAAAATGTGTAAGTTTTACAAAAGTTTAAGAACGGTCAATTTGACCGGTACTTGGTAGGTTTAGTGTTAATATTGGTATTGTGTTTTGTTTACTAAGTGTTTTTTCCTAATTATTTATTGAATTAATAGCATTCTAAATTCCTTCCAAAGGACTTTTGTGTCGTTAAAAATTAATGTTTGTTTGTATTACAGGTATCAGAATGAAGATGATCTGAAAACACTGACAACTAAAATTATGTGTGGTTATGATTAAATAATAAACAGTTATAAAAAGGATTACCTAAAAAAGGTTGTTTTGATTTTATTTTTATTATTTTTTAATATTAAACAAAAAAAATATACAACATAAGTAGTTTTAATGTTTAAAAGAGAAGACATTGCATAAATTACAACCAAAAGTAAATATTAATTAATTCACAAAGCGTGATGGGGTGTTGGCATCAATGAGTAACAATATTTTTTTTAAATATTAAAGTAAGTTTTATTTTAATTTCATTTATCATATTAACCTATTTTTTTTTAAATGCTTGGATTAAGACATTTTATAAACATGACCAAGCTTAGCATAATATGATTATGACTATATAATAAAATTATGCTAGATGCCCACTCAGCAATTGTTACTGAAGTAACAGCTGACTCAACTATCTGGAGCGATGTAATTACATAGGATAACAACAAATGATTTAATTATTATTTACTATCTATCATTTTAATAAAGTGTGATTTGAGTTATTATTAGGAAAAAAATATTAAACCTACTTACAGGGTGTTCAGGAAACAATGGATAACCTCTGAAAGGCTAATAGTAGAACAAAAGGCAAGACCGAAAAAAAAAATTATAACCCCTACACTGCTAGAAAATTGGCGCTTTAAAAAAAAACATCTTTTTTTTTGTCTGATTTCATATTTTTACTCGTAACGAGGTCAAATCAGTTAATATCATAATTATTTTTATACTTAAATATTTATTATTAACCGTATCAGTGAATAACTATCAAATAATATAGCTAACTGTAGTATTTTTTTCAAAAAATAATGTTAAACTATTGTTTTGTGTAAAATTTCTGAAGAAATATTTTTGATTTGGAACTTTGAATAGCTCTGTTGTAAAAAAATATGAGAGCAACAGTGACCAATCTCTTTAAAATATTTCTGGTTTAATATCGTTTCTAAAAAGATGTAATATGTCGTTATTGTAATGAAAAAATATTGAACTATTGGTATTAATGTGTAAAATGGGATAATTATTGAATACTAGCAAAATTAAAAACACAATAAAACCAAAAAAAATATGACTTTTAATTGATATTTATTGCATACACATTACATTAATTTAGAGCAACTGTTCTAATTGTCTGCCCCCCATCCTGATATCTGTATGTAGGGTCTGCCCTACATCTACGAATAAAGGATCTTAGAAGAAATCGCGCGTGATGTGGATCATTAATTTTTATTGCAGCGGCCTGAATACGGTCTCGTAGATCTTCTAATGAGGTTACTGACTGCCGGTAAACCTCTTCCTTAAGACACCCCCCGTAAAAAAAGTCTAAGGGGTTTAGATCCGGGGATCTTGGGGGCCATAGAATAGGTCCCAAGCGGCCTATCCACCTGTTAGGGTAGGTTTCGTTCAAGTATGCACGTACAGCATAGTGTGCTGGACAGCCAATATTTTGAAGCCAATATGTGTTGCGAAGCTCTTCCGGCACGTCTACCAATACATTGAGTAAGTAAGTAAAATTATGATAACTTTCTCCTGTTAAATTACCTGGGAGTTCAAAAGGGCCTATAATTTTACCATTAATAATCCCAGTACAATAATTAATTTTATAGAAATTGAATGGATTTTCAACCTGTCAGCTATGTAGGTTGTGTAAATTCGTGTAGCCGACCCTCTCCAAAGTAGATTCATCATTTCACAGAATTTTATTGAAGAACTGCTGATCTTCGTAAATATTTTCTAATATCTGACGACAAAATTGAACTCTAAGTTGAAAGTCTCTTGGAAGTAGAGTTTGCACGCGTGTAAAATGATATGGATGGAATCTGTTTTCCTATAAAATATTGTGCACGGTTGATTTGTCTATGCCCGTGTGGCGAGCTAGTTCTCGCGTGGAGATCGTAGGGTCTTGCTCAACTTCATTGAGAACATCTTCTTCGACGGCAAGGCGACCAACCCTCCCGGACCAGCACCACCTACACCGCCACCAGGCATTCTGCCTTCGGAATAATAGCCATGAACCTTGATATAAACACGGTAATCTGGATAACATGAATTAGGATACCGTTCGCGATAAAGAGCTGCTGCAGCAGCATTTGCATTACCTCTACACTCTCCATAGATAAAGTGCATATTGGCATATTCTTGAGATTCCTGTTTGATAATTCTCTCTCTCTCTTTCTTAGAACCGGGGCTTATTAAAACAAAAAAAGTGGCGGAACCATGGCCAGTATCAGGATGGGGGGCAGGCAATTTGAACAGTTGCTCTAAATGTAATAAAAAATATAAAAGTAAAATGTAATGTAATGTCTATGCAATAAATATCAATTAAAAATCATATTGTTTTGGTTTTATTTATTTATTTATTTTTTTAAAAAAATACTACAGTTAGCTATGTTATTTGATAGTTATTAACTGATACGATTAATAATAAATATATAAGTATAAAAATAATTATCACTGTAATTGATTTGACCTCGTTACGAGTAAAAATATGAAATCAGACAAAAAATATGTTTTTTTTTAAAGCGCCAGTTTTCTAGCAGTGTAAAAGGTTATAATTAAAAAAAAAATTCAGGCTTGCCTTTAATTCTACTATTAGCCTTTCAGAGGTTATCCATTGTTTCTTGGACACCTTGTTTATAAAAAAAATTCAGTACAATATCTTACTTACAACAATATATGTAAGAATAATTATAAAAGGAGTCGGATAAAAAAATATATTAATGAAACGTCTTTGATATTAAATTCTTGATATTACTGTGTTGATTCCTGTTTATCATTTATCATCGAAAACTCAGTATCTATTTAATACATAATATGTTTTGTATATACCCAAGCTATTTTTAAATTTTTATTGGAACTCATAATCATGGAAAGTGATTATTTGGTATTTACTGGTCTCATTTTTATAAAACTTTATTGTTTCATAGTCGACTATATATTTATTTGTTTTAAAGTTGTAAAGTTTATTATTCTGAGAGCTATAGATGTAAAAACTACGGTCTCTATCTTGCATATATAAGTACTTAATTTTTAAAAAATACATTATTCTCAATTATTATATGTATTTGTAAATTATATGATGTAAATGAATATTATAATAATTAAACAATCATAACATTTGAGTATATGGATCAATATTGTTTATTTCACAATATGATATGCTAGATAATGATATATTGATAATAATAAAAAAATCCTGAAATGTAAACGTAGATGAATTAAGGGTACAAACGGACAGACACTCTATATTTCATATTGTTCAGACCATTACTACGGGACATATTACTACGGGAACCAATAATTATGTGATATTTTTTATATTTTAAGAAATTAATATCAAAATCAATTGTTACATAAATCTTGATTCTTTTATATCATTATACTATACAAAATTTGACTACTGTGATTACTTTCAAAAATATTACTAGAACAAATAACAAAAAAAAGTATCTATGTAATTGCAGGAATATCATTTTATTTTCTCGATTTCAATTTCATGTATATTTAACTTTTATTAAATGAGGACTCTTTTAGACTTTTTTTGTTCCCAGTCTGTTTTTAATTTGACTCGCAGTGTTACTGAGAGCCGCAGTTTCCTCCTTACGGTTGTCAAATATTTCATTTCCCAGTAGTGTTATCATATTATATTCATAGAGTTTTTTGTTATGAGCGTAGTATTGCGCAAACATTGCTTCTGGACCGAGCGCTGTTGGTCTTGCTTCCGGGCTGAATTCTACTCCTACATCTTCAGCTGTGCCATTAGTATAGACAACAAATACTTTGTTGTCATGGAGTAATGCAACGGAATCGAAAAGAATGAACGGTGGTCGTATTAGTTTTATTGATTTGGGATTAGTGGGGAGAGTTTCAACTTTATGAACTCCGTCTTCGTTTCGTATAAATACATCGTTCTTAGAGGTATAATAGTAAATATTGTTGGAATCATCTAAAATAATATCTTGAGCATCCACTACATCGTCAACCGCTTCTTTGGTTTGACCGTTGTTGGTAACTTTATATAATTTATGATCTTCAGTTAAAATGTAAATATATTTTCCTTCATCGTGTGTAGCGATGCTAATGATACTATCGGTGATGGGTCCGTATTTAACAGCCGAGTTGGATTCAACATCATAAACATACAAGCCATCGCTCGCTCCGAAATACACTAATTTATTATCGTTTGAAGACGCTGATGCAGTCCTTCCCGTTGGTAATATTTTTTTGACGTTGTTATTTTTGTACACATACAGACCATGATCCACACGCTTACCATCATTCACATCAGCTTCTACAAAGAAGACGGTGATGTCTCTGATAGTATTATCATTAGAATCAGATTCACTGTCAGCACTTGTGTCAAAATTTATATTATTTAATGGTACCATAATGTCAACAATATCATGGTCAGCCGTGTGTTTGATGAAAGAGTCAGAATAGATCCCTTTTGGAATGACAACCGTGTAATTATCATCAGTTACTGGCGTTGCTTGCAACACTCCAACTAAACACAGCACACTCAGGATTATTAGTTTTCCCATTTTGATACCTGGAATACAAAACACAATATTTAAATTATTTCTGAAACAATAATTAGCTCTCAAAGACTACAATGTCTTTTTCCGACAATTTCTTATCTACATATTACTACAAGAAAATAATATACTATTCGCTACAGTACAAGGATTCCTACAAAAAACTTTTCTAGTCTAATAATTCCAGATACGAGTATATAAAAGCACATGTGTAAATAAAATAATATATTTTTTATTATTTATTGCTGTTTTTATTGTCTTCGCACCTATTCTGGAAATTGTGTTATCCAGAGGGCGTTATTAATTTTGTAATTTAATTTAGTTTCAGTTTTCACATTTGAAATAATTAATAAATTTGAGACCAGAAATATAATATTTTTACAACTGAGTATATAAATAAGTAATAAGAACTTACTCAAATAATATTAAATAATGAAATCTTATAAAAATTTATTTCTCAGAACATAGAATAGAAATAAAAAAGTATACTGACGATACGAAAATAAAATTAATCATATTAATATAAATGTCTTCACTTACCCGCGAGATTAACTCAATGTGACTTCTCTCTCCTTGTGGCTTATTTATAGGGGATGAATATGTTATCAGATAATCATAACACACGCACATGTATGTAACTTTGTCTGTTTGTTTAATAAATTATTATAACTTACAATGTTCAAGATGCCTTGACTTTGGTGATATCAACTTTTATCTAGCTTTTGTTTACGGTTTTACTTATTATTTATTTTAATATTAGTAATTTTCAAAGTGTTATACGGTAATCAAAATTTTTACAGCCCTTGTTTTGTTAGTTAGGTGGAGATGTTTGAAAGTATTGTATTATGTATTAAAATTATCCATTGTGTTTATGCGAACTCACTGACAATACTGCAACCTATGCAAACAATTTACCGGGAATCAACAACAACCTTTACATTCTGTAGAATTATCTAATTAGGATTTAATTGAGTTAGAAGCACAAAGCGAGGTGGATGAGGTACCTTCTGCCGGTAGGTTCTTCTTGCATCGAAGTTAGACAATTAGTTTCGAAATAACGAATTGCAGCCATTAATTACTTTCAACCTGCAGATATTTGAAACGAATGATCTAAACTTCAGAAGAAGCTTTAAAGTTAATAGTAACATTTCTGTTGCTTGTAAATTTTATCGAGATATTAACGAAAACGGAAAGAAACATATGTAATTGTTTTATTTCAATGTGTCTATTATTAAACTATCATTATAATATAATTATCTATAACTAAAAGTGCTCGGTATTATTTTAACTTTTCGCTAAAAATGGATGGAAAACTGTGTGTCGTTTTACGTCGTTTCCTATTCCATTATTCTCTAATACCTAACATGACGTAAGACTGACTGCATTATAATGAAGAACTTTTGGTATGACTGTATGATTGTTTGCAACGAATAGGGCCAATAGCTACTGTACCAGTTTTGATAACCTATTTTTTTTTTATAAGTGATGAGCACTTAACTTAGGATATTTTAAACCTGTTTCTCGGGATCGAAAAAAATCAGGATTCACACACACACATGAATTTAAAATTTAAATTTACTTATATTTAGAAATATATTTATATATATATATATATTGGACCCGTGAAAGTCCTGTTAAAATAGATAAATACCGTTTAAGAGATTCACCGGAACAAACAGAGAGACAACCGACAGATAAAAATAAAAAAAAATGTTTTTTTTTTATATAAGTACCGTGTATATTTTTATATACTTTTGATGAAAAACTGTTAATTTGAAATTACAAAAAGGCACTTTAATTTTATATTTATATAGTGAAATTAAACATTTGAAAAGTTAAAATTTAAAACATTGTCATATAAAAACTTACAAATAAAATCGCGTATATATAATATTGTATGCATTTATTTATCTTCGTGATTAATGATTAGCACATTACTTTAAGCATTATGCTCATTTACTATTCCGGAATTATGAGCTAATCTTTAAAGTTGTCAAAACTCTAAAATTTTCAGGACCTATTTTCAGGACTTTCACGGGCGGATAACTGACGTTATAAGGAGTAACTTAGGCTACTTGTATGTATGAAAACATATTCCGAGCGATCGAAGTCGTGGCATAACTAATTACGAAACAAAATTAACGAAATATAATATATCCAAAATGGATAAAAGTTGATAATTTCATTTATACTAATCACTGATAAAATTTCAAACAAAATCATTATTATACATTTTAACATTAAATAATTTTTCTATTTCCAGAACGATATTTTATAATGTTATTCATTTGTTAACTGTATGTTTATATATAGAGTATTTCAATAATCTTTTACTTACTGATAAACAAAGAAGTACTGGTTGTCTGATTACTAGTGTTCGTCCGCTGGTATGGATATTAATCTATATAGTAAAACAATATTTGTACCCCTTCTAATTATAATGGAGGAAAAAAGTGTGAAGAGTTCAAAAAGATATAATAATAAAATATAACAAATATTAATTAATATTAATTGTTTACGTTTGCACTGTCAATGTCAAATAATAGTCAGATGTCAAATAGCAAAGGGGAGAGACAGCCTGATAAAATAGTAACCAAGTTATTTCTGAGAATTAAATATTCCAGTGTCCTAAGGTATTGACTTAACCGATTTTGATGACATTTGCTGTAATTATAGTGTTAGCAAATCCAATTGGAATACATACTCTTTACTATGGGTATTTGCTTTATTTTAATGAAAACAAAATATAAATAAATAGTTACAATATTTGTAAATAAAGTTTGTAAAAACTTTAATAATTTTATCAATTATAATCTAATTGGAGCCATGGGGCAACCTCTTGTTATATATAACATTGCTCTAGTCAAAAGTCAAGGTACTTAAACATATTAAATGTTTTTAATCGAATATCTAACAAACAAACAGAGGAAATAATAATTATGACAATCCGATAAGAAAGCTATAAAACAGTAATCGTCCCCGTTATATACACGGAGAAAGGTGAGTGAAGTCACATTGTGTTAACTAGCGGGTAAGTGATATGATATTGATATAAAATTTCCATACATTTTTAATTTTATTTTTATTTAAATACATATAGGATATTATGTGATATATGATTATGTTTTCTATACTAAGTCTTTTTCGTACTTATTTTTAGAATTTATAGCATTCTAAAATGTTTCTATACCACAAAAAAATAATATTTGTCTGTATTACAGGTATCAGAATGAAGAGATTTCTTTTGAGTGTATTTTGTTTCATTGGAGTGTTGTTTGCCCAATCTGCCTCTAATGAAGTAACTAACTCTAAACTTGTGATACCATCGACCGTATATAATAAATCCTTCATCATATATGAAGGAAACCATGACATTGTCGATATTCATGTACCCTTAAACGCAATTAACTTCGCTGCCAAAGATAATGACCCTGAAACTGACACAGACGAAAACTTTCTAACAGATCTCACTGTCTTCTTTGTAGAAGCAGACACGAATGAAGGAACACGTGAGTACCAAGGTCTATATATATACAAAAATGGTAGCACCAAAAACATTCTAGCAACAGGAAGAACCACAGCATCTTCTGCAAACAATAACAATTTGGTATTCTTTGGAGCAAGCGATGGTTTGTATGTTTATGATGTGGATTCCAATTCTGCTGTTAAATACGGATCCGTCACTGATGGTATCATAAGCATTGCTACAGAAGAAACGGGACAAAATATATACATTTTAACTGATGATCATGAATTATACAAGGTTACTAACAATGGTCAAAGTAAAGAATTCGTAGAGGACGTAATGGATGCTCAAGAAATTGTGTTAGATGACTCCAACAATATTTATTATTACACATCTGGCAAGGAATTATTTATTCGCTCTGCTGATGGAATTTCTAAGGTTGAAGGTCTCCCGTCAGAGCCCAGTTCGATGAAACTTGTAAGAGCTCCATTTGTTATTAGACACACAATTGGTTTAGTATGTGATAACTCTATCTTTCTTATACATTCTAACGGTACGGTAGGAGAATTCGAATTGGAATTCAGTTCCGAAACTAAACCAACAGCGTTCGGCCCAGACGCAGCGTTAATGCAATACTATGCTATCAACAAGAAACTCTACGAATATAATTTGAGAACAATTAACACAATCCCTATATTCGAAGACATCAAAGAAAGAGCTGAAAATGTAAGAACCAGAATTGAAAACACTGAGAACTAAAAGACACATACATGGTTATAATTAAATAATAAACAGTTATAAAAAGGATTACATAAAAAAGGTTGTTTTATTTTTATTAATTTAATTGAAAGAAAAAAATATTTGTAAAAAAAAAGAAGACAATAAAATACAACCAAAAGTAAATAGAATATAATTCACATGACGTGATAGAGATTTTTTCAAATATTAAAATAAATTTTTATCTTGATTCCATTTGTCGCATTAACCAAAATTATAATGAAACGCTGGCACCAAGATTTTATAAACATGATCATGCTGAACACAATAGCTGAGTTGGCAAACACTGTACGTAAGGCTCCCAGACCTCGCAGGTACGAGTCCTGCTCAATGCCTATGAAATTTAAAATAAAAAACTAAACATTTATAAAAACGTTAACAGCTGATTTGAATTGAATTTGATTGTTCCGCAATTTTTTACGTATAATAATTTAATTGTCTCTATTCAAAGCGTAATGCTAATAGAATTGATTGTTTAACATGTGAAAACAGTGATTTAATAATAAGTAAATAATAATTAATCAGTTGTTTATCATAGTTTAAAATCTTCAAGAAAAAAGTGACAGTGTAAAAACTTAGTTTTCAAAATTATATTTATAGTAATTATCTGTTTTATTACTCTATATATTGTTAACTACTGTTGATATTTGTGACTGCAATTCTTCGTTGGCTCTTTTTTTACGCAATTGTTGCAGATAAAGTCTTTGTTTGGTTTGTCACACCGGTCCTTTATTTTATTTTAATACACAGACTAGGATTTTTATTCCAGGAAAGGGACAAACTCAACTCGCATTACAGGAATTGAAATAAAATTTGCATTGGTTTGCCCAACTAAAACGAGAAGTTAAAGTATCAGCTATGTTACGTGTTAAATATAAAAATATACAAGAGTAATGTAATAGTTACAGTAAATAGATTTGATGAGTGCAGTGTTTGGTACAAGCAGACTATTCGGTGTAATATCTATCCTGGAGCTGAAGGTGCGCGATGCCTATCTACAAATCTCCGAGGTGGTGGAGGCCGCTCATAATACAACCACACTTCATACTAATTGTTTGTTCGAACTATTTTCTTTTATAACATTTATTTAAAAACATTTTATTTACTGTACCTCATAACAATCAAAAAATCACAGACGGTAAATAAAATTTGATATAAGATCCATTTAATATATAACCTATGGTTATGTTGTTGACACTAACACCAATCTTGGTAGATATTGTATTTTATCTGTACTCATATATTAAGGGATAGGTATCAAATATCACCATCATATTTATTTTCAATGATAGCCAATAATTTGGCTATACAAAATCACTTACATTGCATCTTCTAAGTAATTCCAAACAATATTAGTTTAAACTAGATGTTAAGATAGATATTCTCTATCCAAAATAAATCACAAAAATTAATTGAGAAGAACAAGGAATGTTAAATTGAGAATAAGAATGATAAAAATTGTATCAACATGGTGCATAAGAATATTTAATGTATGAGAAAAAGGGGGTTAAAAGTTATTTTTAATATTAATATTTTTGTGTTACTGAACACTTAAAAGTGAAGAACTAATATTTAATTTCTATAACCACTAGGTTGGTAGGTAGTTTGTTCAACAGAGTTAATTCCATACACAGTACTTATTTAATTCTGTTAAATAAAGAAATAACATTCAAGGAGTATGAAGACATACTACGCCTTCGTTGAACGGATTGAACTGGACTGGATCTGGTATTGAACTAGCCTCAATAGAATTAGAGTAAGTCAAGCGTCTATAGGCCGTCTTCTAACATTGATCAATTTGAGCTAATCATGGATGAGATTTTACTTAAAATATCAAATACAAGTAGCCAGTTAATTATTTGTGAAGATTTTAATATTAATATCTTAGAAAATAATTCAATAATTATTTATTTAATAAAATCTCTCACACATGTTTATGGAGCCTACTAGAATCACCTTCACTAGCGCGACCTGTATTGATAAGATATCTATTAATATTATTAAAATGTTTAATCAATACATTAGATTGCGACGACTGTGGACAATTTATTAAGTTCAAAAGTGACAGGAACACAATTAAAAAAAGAAAAAAACTTTTGTAAGTACCAGTAACGGCTGACCGAATTAGTAAAATTAAAAATGACTTAGTTTGTTATTTACCATTATTAAATAGTTTAAATTACAATAATGATTTTTTTATACTTTTGTTTAAAATAACACAGTATTTACTGCGAGGAAACTGAAAGAGATAAATCTCAGAAGAACGACTTCATATTTAACATAAACAATAAATCTGTTGCTTCTGAGGTTGATACCTTGATATACTTTGAGGTTGCAACTACATTTAAAACTTCACTGATTCCAGTTACCATTACTAAATCTTTAAACTCTTCAACCGCTACCCCTCGGATATTGCTATCGGACAATGTAGATCATTTGCATTCATCATCATGTTGTAGTCATTTGAATTTTAAAAAACTTAATTCCCAAAAAATATTTTTAATTAATTAGTGTTAAGAAGACAAGTGATCTATGGGGAATATCCTTTAACACACTAAGGATAACATTCGTTAACAATGCATTTCATTCAAAAACTGTTTTGATTGTGGTATGTTGATCTAATGAATCAGTAAAATAACACCATTATCTAAAATCAGCAGTACGTTAGATCCAGCTAATTAAAGTCCAATTTCAGTATTACCTACATTTTGTAAGATTTTTTTGAGAAAAATATTCTCAGTCAATTAGTTACACATTTTAATAAAAAAAACCCTATTGCATAAATAACAATTTGGTTTCACTCTTGGTCGCTCAAAAAGGTACTAGTTTTCAGTTAAATTATTAAACTATTCCTATCCTAATGAAAAAACTCAGAAAGTAGATGTGAATGGAAAGCGTTCTGGTTCATATCACAAGGGTCTATATTAGGACTTTTCGTCTTCTTTATTTACATAAATGGCTTGTCTTATTTTGTGAGGAAAAACAGCGAATAGTGATCTTTGATGATGATACCTCTCTTAATTTTAAAATTAATAGGAAAGAATCAGTAATGTACGATGTACACATTGCTCTCTCAGATGTTGTACAATGGTTTAACGCTAATAATCTGTTGCTAAAAGAAAAAAAAAAACAAAATATACAAAATTACTTTATCAAAAAAATTAAAACCAATGTACAATTTAATCACAAGGACTTAGATTTATTTAATTCTTTTGTGTTTTTAGATGTTAACTTAGATGCGAATATGCAATATATGTGATTTGTCGAAAATACGACTGTTAACAAACGTTGATACAGTTACTACTACTACTATTACGTATTTTATTAAAACACTGTTATTGATTGTATGTACGTACTAATCGTTGTACTACTTTGTCTATGGACCCCGAAACAATTTAGTCGTACTATGACTATAATATCATTTATTAAAATGCAAAAGTGTTAGTCGACATAATAGCCAGTTTTGAAATGATAAATATTTTATTATTTAAAAGATAATATTAAAATAAAGTATTTATATTTATTATTTATTTACCTTCACGCCATATCCCTTGCGGGGTAGCCAGAGACGACGAAGCGCCAAACGCTACGGTCCCTGCATACCTCTTTCGCCTCGGCCACAGACATCAACCTCTTCATACATGCCCTCCGGGGGGTCCTCATGCTCATAAGTATTTATAAAATAATCGTTATCAATAATGATCCAATCCTAGTCGTTAACTTATTACTATTAGGTAGATGCAATAACAAATCGAAATTAAAACATGTTACCTACCCTTACCCACAAATTTACACAAATTTTGTGAATCTTCTAATGATCTAATTTGTTATTGACTAGTAAGTAATAAGGTAATACATTCTTCTTTATGAAAAAAAAATGCATTTATGACATCCTAGCAGATGAAACACGCTCTTTAAAGTTTCTATTGAGGTAATAGGTATGCCTTTCCTTATATTTTTAATTAATATGATGCTACAATTGACTCATTGCTAAGTGTAAAAAATTGAAAAAAAAATGTGTTGATACAATAATATATTAAACACGATATAAACGTACATAGGTAGAGCATCTTTGTACCTATCAATTGTTAAATGTTTCTTTTTAAATTTTCATTCTTAGTAGTTTTTGTTTGTTTTAGTTGTAGCTTTTTTTTAGTTATTTGTCTCATTATTATGCAAACCCGAGATATAAGTATAGCTCATCGAAATACACAGATTTTATTTTGATTAACGGAGAATGCCAAGGAAATGTCAAGCAGTTTAACAGATTGGGTGTACTAGTGTGATTTATTTATATTCGGAATATCGGAGAAATTTTCAATTGTTCTATTTATTATAGTTTGTAGTCAGAATCTAAGGGTCCCTAAGGGGCTTGAGGGCCCCGGAGCACTGCCTCGTTTACCCCTCCGGTAGATACACCACTATATTCTTTATTCTCAGTCTTTTCATCCGAATAACTATGAATTTTGGCAATATCCAGTAAATCAGTTATATGCAGAAGATTATATTACAATACATTTAAATATAATATCTTGGATTCATACACTTTATATAAGAAAAAACAACGATTGCAAAATGTATACTGTTTATTTTATTAAAATATTACATCAAAGGAAATAGTTTAAGTCAGCTTAGAACCTAATATGTATTATTTTTGATAGCTGCGATGTGGAAAGTTTTAGCTTTGTCCTTGAGTCCTTTAAACAAAGATTGTGAAAGAGCTTGTAAGTAATTATATTCGTAGATTTTGTTTTTGACACCGTAGTATTGGACTAAATTAAGTTCTGGTCCGTAAGCAGCGGGACTTGCGACGGTAACAAACTCTTTATAACTTATTTCACTAGTGCCGTTAGGGTAGACAGTATAAAGAGAGTTATCGAACAAAAATGTTACACCGTATTCCATATACAATGTTGGTCTTATAAGTTTAAAGTATTTGGGGTTATGAGGGAGATCTTTTACTTGAATAACTCCATCAATGGTACGGATGAATACTTCCTTGTTAGAGTTATAATAATAAATGTTGTGGTAGTGATCTAAAACAATTTCTTGGGCATCTTTAACGTCACCTACTAAGTCTTTTGTTGCACCATTATTTGAGACCTTGTATAATTTGCGATCGTCGGTTAGAATGTAAATGGTTTTTCCAGTTCTCTCTGCAGCAATGCTTATGATACCATCAGTGATCGGTCCGTATTTGACAGCAGTATTAGAATCAGCATTATAAGAATACAAGCCATCGCTTGCACCAAAAAACGCGGTTTTTTTATCGTCTGAAGTTGTTGCTGCTGTTCTTCCTGTTGGTAAAATGTTCTTGGCTTTTCCATTTTTCAATACATATAGACCACGATCTACACGTTTACCATTTTCAATATCGGCCTCTACAAAGAATATAGTTATATGTCTCATAAAATCATTTATATTCTCCGTTTCGTTAGAGTCCGCGAAGTTGAGGGCATTTACAGGTACAACAATGTCAACAATATCGTGATCTCCTGTATATTTGACCGGGTAAATATCAAAAGGGTTTCTTGAAGTGCAAATTTTTTCGTCCGTATCTTTTGTGAGGGGCGAAGCGTGCAACACTCCAATGAGGCAAAATATACTGAAGATTGTCAATTTTCTCATGTTGGTTGGTATCTGTAATGTAAAAAAATATATTTAATTGAAGTAAAGCATTGCATTGCAAGTAATGTTATTTATATCTCTACATCCTTAAGATAAAAAGGATAAACCATTTTGACTAATTACAAAGGTTTTGTAAAACAAATAGGTAATTTAAAAAGTTTTAAGAAATTTGGGAATTGATATATTATGTATTAGATACATATTTCTTTACGTATTTGTAATATTTGTCTAAGATTTTGTCTTCAGCTTTAAGTGTGTCTCCGTGTATGTTAAAGTCATTTGACAGTCTTTGAGCACTTAACAGAGTATTGGTAGGAGCATATTATTTCTAAACAAGTCATTTACAAGTATAGTAGTTAAAAAGAATAATTATTGCACTATATAATTATATTATCTAGTAATTATAATCCATGCAAAATCTCTTATCTAATAAGTAGCCCATAAGTAATCCGTAGTAGAAGGACGTTTTTGTATCATACGACAAAAATTTGTAGGCACCACATGGTTTCAAAATCTCCATAATTATATTTAATGTATGAAAAACAGCTAAGTTTGCTATTTGCATCTGTTTTCCTTCACTATTTTTAATTAAATTCATAACTTTAATAATTTCTAATTATTTTATCAACATCACAATAAAAATACTTATAATTTGCAGAAAGAAACATTTTGGAAATGTAATAATTAATAATTTAAATGAAAAAGACATGGAAAGACAATAATCAGTCCTATAGTCGATTCATTAAAGAGATTTTTAAAAGTATTTAATTCCAAGTATTCCGTCAATCGCCTGTTCCCGTGGGAAATTCGAAATAAAAAGTATTTTTCATGCTCTTCCGAAGTTTGCACTTTTGGAATTTCGAAATATATAGATTTGTGTTAACTTCATCGATGTATCTTAAATATTTATATAATATGTTTCACTTACCAGCAAGGTTCACGATATAAGCTCTCCAGAAAATACAAGAATTTATATACACCATTTTACTTACGTTATCAGAATAATTGACACAAAATTCCCGGTGACTTGCTGGTGTATTTAATAAGATTATTATATTCACAATAAGAACACCATATCGATATAAATAATTGCAACTTGTAAATATTTATATAGTTCGATATTTATGTTATTGACATTTCTTTTCTTATCAATAATTTGTTGATTTGTTATATTAATTGCTTTTGAGCTTTTAGAACGGCTAAGGCTAAGCCGTTTTAGAAATTCGTAAAAAATTAAAAATAAATAAATCTTGTTATTTATCATTTAAATGTTTTTTTTTTTAACATACATTAATTTAAATATTTAATAAATTATAAGTGTTATTGCTATATCACTTACCAAACAAATTTAGTGTATCTTTTTGGAGTTTTTACCTTTTGTAATAAGTATTTTAGGATTTTGTATCCATATATATTTAATTGTTTGCGTGGCTTTACTCCATGCAGGTCACCATCATTGTATTTCACCGCTAATTGGTGAAGGAACTTATTCTTAACTAAGTTTATCGTTAAAAAAATCTATTTCGAGATTTATATATTTGCTATTACTTAAAATAACCGGTATTTTTTTATTTTACACTTTAGTTACGATCTTGTAAAAAGGCTTAGCCTTTCCAAAACTGCAAAGATAGGAGATATATATAATATATAATATTTTATATTGTAGTGTGAAACGAGTAAATAAATATATAGGTTTTATATATATTTTTTTATAAGTAATGTCCTTTTAACTAATAGTGCTGATTATATATATATATATCGTTAAAATGCTGATAACAAAGAAAAAAAAGAGAGGCTAACGTTTTTCACTTCTACGAGTTATACAATTTTCTATTCTCAAGAAAAACTCAAATAAACTTACATCTCCCTAACGTAAAAAGAAAAGATATATATTACATCTTATAAACCTATATTAAACACAATAAATAATAAATAAACAAGTGAACAATTAATTATGTTAATAGGGTGTTCTTATTGTGAATACATTAATCTTAATAAATGTACCAGCAAAAAACAGTCACCGGGAATTTTGCGTCAATTATTCTGATAACAAAAGTAAAACGATTCATATAAATTCTTGTAATTTCTGGAGAGCTCATATCGTGAAACTTACTGGTGAGTGCAACATATTATATATATATATACATATATTTAAGATATAACATAAGGTTCAATAAGGTTAACAAAAAAGTGCGAACTTCGGAAAAGCATAAAAAACTTTCTATTTCGAAGTTCCCACGGGAACAGGTGATTGATTGAATACTTGGAATAAAATACTATTAAAAATCTAATTATAAGTATTTTTATTGTGATGGTAATAAAATAATTATAAATTATTTAAGTTATCATTTTAATTAAAAAATAGTGAAGGAAAACAAACGAAAATATCATACTTAGCTTTTTTATACGTTTAAATTTAATAATGGATATTTTGAAACTTCTACTACGCACTACTTTCTAGATAACAGATTTTGCATGGATTATAATCACTAGATAGTATAATTATAAAGTGCAATATTTATACTTTATAACTTTTTAATTAGGAACTACCCACTTAGAAATATTTTGCATATACCACTACTCTGTTAAATGCTCTCGTCAATGACTGTGATGACTTTAACATACACGGAGACACACTAACAGCTGAACACAAATACTACAAATACGTAAAGTAATATGTGACTAATAAAATAGATAAATTCCCAAAATTATTAAAACCCTTTAAATTATCTATTTGTTTTACAAAACCTTTGAAACTCGTAAAAATTGTTTATTCTTTTTATTATAAGGATGTAGTGATATAACATTACACAATGCTTTAAACTTCAATTATATATGTTTTTTTGTATTACAGATACCAACATGAGAAAAATGACAATCTTTAGTATATTTTGCCTCATTGGAGTGTTGCACGCTTCGCCTCTCACAAAAGATAATGACGAAAAAATTAGCATACAAAGGAATCCTTTTGATATTTACCCGGTCAAATATACAGGAGATCACGATATTGTTGACATTGTTGTACCTGTAAATGCCCTCAACTTCGAGAACTCTAACGAATTGGACAATATAAATGATTTTATGGGACATATAACTATATTCTTTGTAGAGGCCGATATTCAAAATGGTAAACGTGTAGACCGTGGTCTATATGTATTGAAAAATGGAAAAGCCAAGAACATTTTACCAACGGGAAGAACAGCAGCAACAACTTCAGACGATAAAAAAAACGCGTTTTTTGGTGCAAGCGATGGCTTGTATTCTTATAATGCTGATTCCAATACTGCTGTTAAATACGGACCAATCACCGATGGCATCATAAGCATTGCTACAGAGAGAAGTGGAAAAACCATCTACATTGTAACCGACGATCACAAATTATACAAGGTCTCAAATAATGGTGCAACAAAAGACTTAGTAGGTGACGTCAAAGATGCTCATGAAATTGTTTTAGATCACTACCACAACATTTATTATTATAACTCTAACAAGGAAGTATTCATCCGTACCATTGATGGAGTTATTCAAGTAAAAGATCTTCCTCCTAACCCCAAATACTTTAAACTTATAAGACCAACATTGTATATGGAAAACGGTGTAACATTTTTGTTCGATAACTCTCTTTATACTGTCTATGCTAACGGCACTAGTGAAATAAGTTATAAAGAGTTTGTTACCGTCGCAAGGCCCGCTGCTTACGGACCAGAACTTAATTTAGTCCAATACTACGGTGTTAAAAACAAAATCTACGAATATAATTACTTACAAGCTCTTGCAGAATCTATGTTTAAAGGACTCAAGGACAAAGCTAAAACTTTCCACACTGCAGCTATCAAAAATAATACATATTAGGTCCTAAGCTGACATAAATGATTTCCTTTTATGTAATATTTTAATAAAATAAACAATAACATTTTGCAATCGTTGTTTTTTCTTATATAAAGTGAATGAAAGTAAGATGAGATGAGATGATGTTTAAGTGAATTGTAGTATAATCTTCTGCATATAATTGATTTATTGGATATTGCCGACATTTAGTATTATGGTAATGAAAGGATAGTGAATGTAGAATATGCGGCCTTTAAGGACTGTTTCAGGAACATTTGATACAAAATCAACCAAAATTTAATGAGTTATTTATTTTAAATATTTTATTTAGTTACTGCTTTTGTGCATGCAACCCTATAAGACAATGACGTCAGCCTTTTTGCATTTCTTTTTTCTCTTTCTTTCCAATAAAATTTTCTTAAAGGTTTTTCTTGTTTTCTTTTTACTGACAATGAGTGACCATGTCTATGCTTCATTAGTCATATATTGTCATTGTTATATGTTCCACTTGATCTAGGATCTTATATATTATCAGGGTTGGTTTGTAAACTGTGCCCCATTGTCGAGACGATTGATTTAAAAGTTTAACACTGATAAAGAAATAACATATTTCATTATTCTTAAAGAATATCTTATCTAGGAGAATATGTATCATTAAAAAAAAATAAAAAATGGGTGGATAAAAATAACAGAAAGCGACGTTTATCCTATAAAATAAAATTCAACAATTACATAAAATTTTTCAAGTTAATAAATTCACACACGGCTACAGCGCACGTTGAATACGACGTTAACAATGATGAATATCCTTAGTACTTTCATAATAGGTACAATCACTTTTGCTTATTTAATTAGTACTTCCAAAAGTCGTTTCCCCTGCGATGGTGCCCGAATTAATCATCATTGAACCTAGGTCCAGGAACCAAGGTCGTAATCATTGACTTAGTCTCGGTTTGGTGGGTCCCTGACTAATTCCGCCTTCTTGCTGAACTTAGCTGACCATCTCGGCTGGCGGGAGAGCCTTGTCGGTTTCGAGATTGGGCCCTCTTGGTAGTTCAGCCCTGCCAACCCGCTGGGTCGTGTTTGACTGTTTGCTCATTGGGGTCTGGACGGTGATCTTCTTTCGGGTAGCCTACCGCCCAGAGTGCTGGGCCTGAATAAGGTTCTTTGGTGAAATCCTTTTATATAAAACATCACTTAATTATTAAATTCAGACTGAACGACCTTTTAGATATTTATTTATTTATAACACTTTGTTGCACACAATATACATTTAAAAGATGAACAGTAAATTTATCGCTATAAAATTGGTACAAAGGCGGCCTTATCACATCGAGTTAACATTTCTTTAATATTCAAAGTAAAACGGTATCAGGTAATGTATGACGATGTAAACAAGGCTCTCTCTAGAATAGTGCATTGGTTTAGTGTTAACAACCTGTTGCTTAATAGTAAGAAGACTAAACTTCTTAAATTTTCTACTTCTTATATTAAACAGGTGCAAACTAATGTACTTTTAAATGAGGAAGCGAAAGAAGAGGTGGAATCCACAGTTTTTCTAGGAATCACTGTTGATGCTATGCTACAATGGGGCCCTCATATAGCTGGATTGGCTAGTAAACTTAGCTCTGCCGCGTACGCTGTTAAAAAAATTAGATCCCTAACTGACGAGACTACTGCTAAGTTAGTGTATTATAGTTATTTTCATAGCATAATGTCTTATGGTATCCTACTGTGGGGTAGTGCTACTGATATAAATACCATTTTCGTTATACAAAAAAGAGCTGTCCGTGCAATTTACAACCTGGGCCCTAGAGATTCTTTAAGAGATAAGTTTAAGCAAATTAATGTCCTTACGGTCGCCAATCAGTATATTTTTGAATATCTTAAATATGTACATAAAAATACTGACAATTTTATTAAGCACAGTGATATACACACTATAAATACCAGGAACAAACACAAGCTCGCGCTACCTGTTACTCGACTTGAAAAAGTGAGTAAATCTTTCATCGGGCAATGTATACAGTTTTACAACAAAGTCCCAGCAAACGTTCAAGTATTACCATTTAACAAATTTAAGAGAATAACTAAGGAACGTTTATGTGCAAAAGGATACTACAATGTATCTGAATACTTAGAGGATAATGCACCGTGGGTATCAAGCGATCGCTGCCAGGCTGCTTCAAGATTATTTACTTAGTATTGTGTAATGTATTTATGTAATTTAGAATTTAAGAACTAATTAAAAAAAAAAACAAATCATGACAATACCGCTTAGTTTCTGTCGCCAGCTCTTCTCAGGTCTGTGGAAATAATTTTCCGAGCTGGTGGTAGCTTTGACTTTGAAATGTTTTGAATGAAACTTATTTTCCATAAAGATTTTTGATTTGATTTGAGTGATCTCTTACAGGCAACTTACAACATTTTATATTTACTATAAAAAGCTAGCAGCTGATACTTTTTCTCATTCATAACCAATGTCTGCTTGGCTTTATTCCATGCAGGTCACTGTCATTGTATTTCGCCGCTAATTGGTGATGCGACATTTTTTTAACTAAGAATATCGCTAAAAATCATGTTCCTGTAATCAAAAGATGTCAGCCGAGGCAAACATGGATGGATTGCGTGAAAGACAATATGAAGGAGAATGGAGTGTGTATAAAGATGACGAGTAACAGGAGAGTATAGAAGAAAAAAATATATAGTGCTCTGACCCCAAAATAGAAATGAGATAAGGGCAAGATGATCATTTAAAAAAATATAGATTTCAAGATTTATTTTATTTGCGATCTCTTAAAATAAACAGTAGTTCTTCATTTTACACTTTAGTAACGAATTTGTATATAGCCTCAGCCTTGCCAAAAGTACAAAAAATATCTATATAAAATCAACCAAAACTTAATTGATGTATATTATTGTTTTATTTGATTATTAACTTACAAAGGAAAACAAGGTTCTAACTATTTAGAACTGTTATCACATATGTTAGGAGCTGCCTAAGCAAATGTCAACTGCAGTAATTAATAAATACAAATAATCAATATGGCCTTTTGAGTTCTTAAGATCGAACGATCAATCCATCATTTAATCAATTACCACAATGCAATCGAAAGATTATTATTTAATCTTAAAATCTATTCTTCAATTAATCGATGTCAGATTAACATCTTTAGTGCCGCCAATTACTAATTTGTTAGTTTTCGAGTAGTCTCCTTGGAGGTGATGTGTGATTTTATTTATCCGCCAGTTAAAGTCGGATAATGTTGTTTACAAAAATCATTAAAAAAAATATGAATAGATGTAAAAAATACTTATTATAATGAGCACTTTCTATAATTACAAGAAAGACAAATAAACTTGAAACCCACTACCGAGTAAGATAAGAACCATTTTTTTATTTTACTTGAAATACCTCATAAACCTATATTAAATTATCATAATATATCAAGTTGACAATTAATTATTCCGATATGGTACTTTTCCGTATTGTGAATACATTAATGTCACAGGGAATTTTGCATCTTTTATTCTGATAACGAAAATCAAACTATATAAATTCTTGCAAGTTCTGGAGAGATCACATCGTGAAACTTGCTGGTGAGTGAAACATATTATATATATATATATATATATATAAGATATATCATTAAGGTGCATAGAAATATTTATGTAAAAAAATTCAAGTTCTATATGTTTGCCAATAAAGTGTTAAATTTATTAAATTGTAAATGTTAGACCACATTGCATTTTACGGATACAAAATTGGGAACTTCGGAATAAAGAGTACATAAAAATACTTCTTATTCTAGAGTTCAAACGGATACAGGAGATTCGAAGTATTGAGTGGGGGCGAAGTTACGGGCATCGGTTAGTTTTTAACAAAAATGTCTCTAAAGGAGCAACAATTGCACAGATGTCTTTCTGTCTTTTTAATTTAAATTATTAATAGTATTACATATTTTGTTATTATGCAAGTTATAAGTATGTTTAAGTAATGTTGATAAAATATTCAAAAATTATTTAGGTTACGAATTATATAAAAAAAAATGTGGAAAACAAACTTAAATTATATTTTAATAATTAATTAATCATGGGTACTTTGAAACCAAATGGTACCTACCAATTTTTGTCAAATAATATAAAATTATGTAAAATTAGATAAATTTATTTATATACATAAGCTGAAATTAGTGCATAGTGTTGTAGAATTATAGAGTACTTATACGTTTTAACTACTTTACTTGAAAATTGACCATTTAAGCATACTGCTTTATAACACGCTTTAATCAATGACTGTGAGATTACTTTAACACATGGAGACACGTTGAAAACTGAAGATATAATCTTAGAATAATATTACAAACACGTAGTTAGAAATATCTGACTAATAAAAAAAAAGATAAATTTCCAAAATTCTTGAAACTTGTAAAATATACTAAACTTTTACAAACCCTTCAAAAATCGTAATATTTATATAATATCATACAATGTTTAAAACTTAATTTAAATATATTTTTCTTTGAATTTCAGGTACCAATATGAGGAAATTGTCAATTTTTAGTATATGTTGTCTCATAGGAGTGTTGAGCGCTTCGCCCCGCTCAAAAGATGATGACGAAAAAATAAGCATACAAAGGAACCCTTTTGATATTTACCCAGTCAAATACACAGGAGATCACGATGTTGTTGAAATTGTTGTTCCTGTAAATGCTCTCAACTTCCCGGACTCTAATGATTCTGAGAATATAAATAACACCATTGAAGATTTTATGAGACATATAACTATATTCTTTGTAGAGGCCGATATTCAAAACGATAAACGTTTAGACCGTGGTCTATATATTTTGAAAAACGGAAAAGTCAAAAACATTTTACCAACGGGAAGAACAGCAGCAACCACTTTAGACGATAAGAAAACCGCGTTTTTTGGTGCAAGCGACGGCTTGTATTCTTATAATGCTGATTCCAATACTGCTGTTAAATACGGACCAATCACGGATGGTATCATAAGCATTGCTGCAGAGAGAACTGGAAAAACCATCTACATTCTAACCGAAGATCGCAAATTATACAAGGTCTCAAATAATGGTGCAACAAAAGACTTAGTAGGTGACGTTAAAGATGCCCA
Organism: Melinaea menophilus ssp. n. AW-2005; assembly: GCA_918358695.1. NCBI lineage: Eukaryota > Metazoa > Arthropoda > Insecta > Lepidoptera > Nymphalidae > Melinaea > Melinaea menophilus. The sequence continues at coordinate 11,073,590 of OU911039.1, read as the reverse complement.
AGAAATAGTTTTAGATCACTACCACAACATTTATTATTATAACTCTAACAAGGAAGTATTCATCCGTACCATTGACGGAGTTATTCAAGTAAAAGATCTTCCTCCTCAACCCAAATCTTTTAAACTTTTAAAACCAACATTGTATATGGAATACGGTGTACCACTTTTGTATGATAACTCTCTTTATACTGTCTACCCTAACGGCACTAGCGAAGTAGGTTATAAAGAGTTTGTTACCGACGCAAGACCGACCGCTTATGGGCCAGAGCTTTACTTAGTCCAATACTACGGTGTTAAAAACAAAATCTATGAATACAATTACTTACAAGCACTGACAAAATCGATGTTTAATGGACTCAAGGATAAAGCTAAAACTTTTCACACTACAGCTACCAAAAACAAAACATATTAGGCTTTATGTGGGCCTTAATTATTATCTACCGTGTAACATTTTAATAAAATAAATAATACACCTTCTGCAACCGTTTTTTTTTCTTTCATAGATCGAAAAAAGACTAGGACATGTCTTATTCTATTTTAGTATAATCTTTTCCATATCACTGATTTATTGTTTTGCTTGTGAGAATATTTGTTATTGTTTTAGTTCACCCTTTGACGACAAAGACCATCCTTTTTACATTTACATATAAAGATATGACATATTCCATATCCATTCTGACATATTCCATAGTTTTTCCAAAGGATTTCTTGTTTTCTTTTTAAATTAACTGGTACTTAGCAAACGCGTCTATTCTTCATTGCTCATTTCGTGCCCTTACTACATATTCCTCTTGATCTCAGATATTTATTAGTAGGGTTAGTAAGTAACCTGTATCAATGAGACAATTATCTCTCAAATATAGAATATAATATAATAAGAAATCTGTAGAAAAAATAATACATGTGAAAAAAGAATACTTTATAGACTTTAAAAAAATTACTCAACGTTTATTTCTAAACGTTTTATTCTTCATCAGTTTTCATCAGAATTCATCAGTTGGTGTTGAATATTTTTATACATGCTAATGCTACATGTAACTGCTTCTCGCATAAATACTGTTATAAATAATAATTCCTTTATATTTAGTAATATTCGGCTAAGTGTAAATTTTCTTAAAGTTATTGCTGTCTTTGACATTCAGGCAAAGTACAAATAATTATATCCTATGCCTAAAGTTTTTTATTTCACTGTGCCATCCATTGATGTCATAGCCAAAGTCAGCAGTAAATTTAAAATATTCCGTTTTTTTTGTCTATGTATTTACTAAATACATAGTATTATTTCACTTTACAGATTAGTATTATATTAAAAATAAGTCGCCTGATTTATTGTGCTAACGCGCATAATCACAATTCAGGAGCGATGTTTTGTCAGTATAAAAAATGAAATTTAAGCTACATTAAGAAATACGCTCATTATAAACTATAGTGGCGGTCAGAGAATTACTGATGAAACCGCTGGATTATTATCGAAGAAATTGGTGAATTAAGTAAAGTGATGATGGAACAGTAAGTTATAAAAATTAGTTTACATGGTGATTGAACTGAAACAGAAGTTGATTTATAGCCGTATTTCGATATTAATTGATATCTGCTGGAACAGTAGTAGAGGGCTTGGCGATTCCGTAGCGTTGCGCAGGGAAATTGCTGAGTAAGTGGAGGTTAAAAGGTAGAACTGATTATTTTATATTAGAGGAGGTCAGACAAGCGCTTGGATCACCGATGATAAAGAATCACTGTTGCCCACGAATTCCTGCAACGTCCAGGGAATCACAAGAGCGTTGACGGTATCAAGATACTTCCGTCTTCAATGCCAATACACACTTTTTTAAAAATACCGATGTCGATCAACCCATATCGATTCGAAAACACCGCCGAAGGAAGGTCGTTCCTCATCGTTAGGATACGTGGAAGAGACTTTATTGAAAACCGCGAAGTGGAAGAACGCCACGCACTCAGGTAGCACGGAAGGTAGAGCAAGCACTGATGCGGTATGTGGTGATAAAAATCGGTGGCAGGTGTCAAATAAAAGAGTTCTTCGTAACACTCCCTGTTATAAATGTGATAGATGACGCCCAAAGAAGGCACGCGATGACAATCAGGTCTAGCCATTTACAGAATACTAGATCCGACAATCCAAACAGCGTAAGCTCGCTCCTTTGTACGATCCTTTGTACGGGGCCAAAGGGTAGAAGGTTAATATTGGGATGATTCGAACCAATGATGAGAACACTAGTCCACGTGAGGCTGGAACTGCGCCTTATAGAGCGTAAATTTTAGCTTGATTGAGATAATACCTGAATAAAGGCCTAAATACTGTGTGGCTCTAATGATGATACTAGCGTTCGTGGGCTAGGGTTAGTCTTATAATTTTATATGGTTTTATTTATTATTGATTAGTAACACGATTTTTTAAAATACTATACAAGTTGTCCCTTTTTTATACATATAAATAAAATTTAAATCTCTGTTTATAATTCCAAATTAAAAAAATTTTTTTTTTCTCTCTCTATTCGTTGGGTCCAGCTAATTTTTGAAATAGCTCGACCGACTTTTACAGAACTTCACTGACGGATTACTGATGTTATAAGAAGTAACTTACGATATTTTTATTTTAAAAAAATCATATCTACAAAGACATATCTAAAAAAACATATCAATACCACGGTCTGTATGTATAAAAAGGTAGTACCAAAAATATTTTACTAACTGAGAGAACCACAGCAGTTTCTTGTGTAAACAAATGAAGTAGATTCTACATCATAAATAATCAGTTCAGATTATTTATAATGTGGAATCTGATTCGACTGCTTGATACCGACCCATTACCTATAAGCATTGATCCAAACGAATCAGGACGAAGTTCATACATTTTAACTGATGATCATGAATTATACTAGATTACTAACCATGTTAAATATAAAGGATTAGTGGATGACGTACTCGTAATTAAGTAAATATTTTTGGAGTCATCTAAAACAATTTGATGGTTTAGATGACTCCAACAATATTTACTATTACACTTTTCAGAAGAATGTATTTATTCATTCTGGTGATGGAATTTTTAAGGTTCAAGTTCTTTCGCAGGAGCTCAGTCCAATAAAACTTGTAAGAGCACCATTCTTTATTAAATATTAGCAGGTCACCCGTGCTTCGCGACGGACGGCGAAAGTGATCAAACATTTTGTTTGAATTTCCACACCACCTATATTTTTTGCAGATTTTTAGCTGTAACTTTGGAAAGGTGTGGACTTTTGCAAAATCCTTTCTTATTGCACCTTTTCAAATATGTCAGGAGTCTTGTGTCCAAATTTCAGCTTTCTAGGTATTACAGTTTGGGCTGTAGAGCGATGAATGAGTCAGTGAGTCACTGAGTTGTCTTTGTTTTATATATTAAGATGCAATTCGTTTGGTACATACATCATCATCATATTATCACATAATAACTCTATCTTTCTAGTCTATTGTAACGGTACAGTAGCAAAATTTTATTGGAATTAAGTTCCAAAACTAAACCGTGCGGCCGTAAATGTACGGCCCAGACGCAGCGTTATTGCAATACTACACTATCAATACAAAACTCTACGAATACAATTTGAAAATAATTTTTACACTCCTTACATTTAAGGACACCAGGGAAAGGTTTAAATATAGGCGTCAGAAATGAAAAGACAGAACTAAAATGACTGTTGTAATATTAAAGTTTGACCCTTCTCTACCGATTGGCACAACACTATACTATGTAATATACATCTAGTACAAATTATATATTTTAGAAAATCTCAAACAAAACACATTTGTTAAAGTTACTTTAATTCATTTTAATATTAATTTAAGAAAAATCATTATGGTTATGATCAAATATCAAACAGTTATAAAAAGGATTCCATAAAAAAGTTGTTCTAAATCATTTGAATTCATCAAGGATCTATCCTTGGCCTCTTGAAATGAATTCTATCTCTATTTTACAAAACTGAGCTGTGCGGGCTATTTATAACTTAAAAGCTAGAGATTCTCTGAGAGATGTTTTTAAAGAAATAGGTAATCTACAGTCGCTTCTCGATACATATTTATTAACATATTATTTATACACCAATATATAAACAGTTATTTAAAAAACAATAACAGACACGCGATAAATACGTGAAATAAAAACAATATCATAACGCCAAAATTTCATCCTCAAAATTTCATCCTCAAAAGTTAATAAATCCTTCATGGGCATATTGAGAATACGCATATATAATAAAGTTCCGCAGAATATCTTAGATCTTCCTTTTCTTATTTTAAAATCTAGAATTAAAAGTTTACTATTAAATAAATCTAATTATAATGTTTGATATAAAATTTAGTAAGTGGAGATATAAGAATATGTATGTATGTTTCTTTTGCGATTTCTTGTTGTATCGGCGTCTTTTTAGGGTACCTTTACCTCTAACGACAGTTATTATTATATGATTATATTGTTTTACAGTATTTATTGCCTAATTATCATTGCAAAAACTGACTAGTAATAATTGTTTCATTTCAATTATATTTATAAGGCTACTACTATTGTTGTCTATAATTAAATAAGTCAATAACTGTTGTCTATAATTAAATAATAAGTGTTTTAATAAAATGTTAAGTAGTAGAATGTGAAAAGTTATAATTTAACTTTGAATCTAATGTAATAATACTTTTAACCAATATTTTACTAGTGACTATTTACATTAAATATTAATAAATCTTACATCGCTTAAGAGCTCAAGTTCTTAAGATCGATTTATAAAATCAATCAATTACCAATAAGGGATTGGAACCTATCTCGACCCCATCCCTAGAAAAGAAAGTTAAACTCTATTCAGTTACTAATTTATCTTTTTTTTTATTATTACTTATTTTTAACCATTTTTCTTTGCAACCGTAAAAGCACTAATTGGACGGAGGATATTTAGTGTAGTGTGCAAGAATGATTTAGCGAAATGTTTAAGAACAGTGTCATCTGATTTCAATAAACTACTCAAGTCACGAAGTAACATTATAAATTGATCCAATTTTTTTTTATTATAGTGAGTAATTATAACATTAATTAAAACGTGGTCAGTGATTTTGTGTTCGTACGAAAGTATCTAAAATATTTGGCATTGTTATATCCGTATTTTGAGGTGCGCTGTTGCCGCTTTGCATAGGCTATCGACCCATAGAACCTCCGTATCCATATTTAACCCAATAATATGGTATTTTTATATTTTATTCCTTTTCAGTTTTCTTTGAGATTTTTTTTTCTGTGTGAGTGTAGAAAATGTACTTGTAGAATTATACTTTATCGTAAAAAAGGGTTATTTTTATTTTATAAACTTTACTGTTATCGCTTATTATGTTCATCATTAAAATAAAGTGTACTTCTACAAGTGTATTTCTTACTTAATAAAGTGTACTTCTTCAAGGAAAATTAAAAATAACGTTTAAGTTTCCTTGTTGTTGTGTTGTTCGTTTAAGTTTCCTTGTGTGTTTCCTACTCCTCAAAAACATGTATTAAAAATAAAATTATAATAAATATTTACAAGTTGATAATGAATTATCTCAATATGTGAATTCTTTATTGTAAATAGATACTTCTTATCAATACAAAACTGTCACCGGGAATTTTGCCTCAATTATTCTGATAACGAAAGTAATACAATATAAATTCTTGCTAGTTCGGGGGAGCTCATATCGTAAAACTCACTGGTAAGTGTAACATATTGTTCTGTTCTGTATATATATATATATAATATAACATACATCATTAACGTGAATAAAAATATATATTTAACAATTCAAGTTATTATGTTTGTGTACTCAAAACTCACAAAATATTAATTAGATAAAATTAAATCTCGATTAAAGGAGCTATTTGAGAAATATTAAGTTTAAATATTAAGTGAAATGAAATGAAATATTAAGTGAAAATGTTTGTTACATTCAAGTGAATCTCCCCCTCCGAAACGTTTATGTTGGAGGTGTGAAAAACTCACGGTAGTTGTAAAAGAAAAACTTTCACCGCTAGAAATATACCTATCACAGCCATAACTATCACCGCTATAAAATACAGTCATCATCTTCCTGCCCTTATCCCAATTTTGGGGTCGGCGCAGTATGTTTTTTCCTTCCATCTGTTACTCATCATCTCTGTACACACTTCCTTCTTCTCCATATCGTCATTCACGCAATCCACCCATCTTTTCTTCAGCCTTCCTCTACCTGTCCATCCATCCACTACCATACCCAGAACTATTTTTGGTTACATGCCTTTCATCTGTCCTCAAAATATGCCCATACCACGACAGACCATGGGGTTATAAAAAAACAGTGAAGCAAAACAAACGAAAGAACTATTAGCTGTTTTTTAAAGGCTAGGTTTAATGATGAATGTTTTGAAATCATATGGTACCTACAATTTTTTTGTCATAAAAACGTAATTATTATGAGAAATTAGATAAATGATTTTAGATCTATTAAATTAGATAAATATTATGATTGCACAACAGAATACTTATTAATATTAATAACTATACTTGAAAGTTACCAACTTAAGCGTATTACTTTTCAATGACCTGCGAAATGCTCTTATCAGAGACTGTGAGACGACTTTAACATACAGTAAATGTATCCCATTTACGTTAGTAAAACAGACTAATTATAAACATGTAATTAGAAATAACTGACTAAATATTAACATATATAAAATACAAAACTTTTTGAAATATGTAAATTTATCTTATCTTTGCATTACAGATACCAAGATGAAAATAATAATAATCCTCGGTATATTTTGTCTGATTGAATTGTTACGCGCCGTACCCCTCACAGAAGATGATGATGACGAAAAAATTGTTATACCACGAAGCCTCTTTGAAAATTCCCTGGTCAAATATACAGCGGAACACGATGTTGTTAAAATTCTTGTGCCTTTAAATGCCCTTAACTTTGAAGAATCTAAGAGTAAAAATGATTATATGGGAGACATAACTATATTCTTTGTAGAGGCCGACATTCAAAATGGTATACGTGTAGACCGTGGTCTATATGTATTGAAAAATGGAAAAGCCAAGAACATTTTACCCACAGGAAGAACAGCAGCAACAACTTCAGACGAAACAAAAACCGCGTTTTTTGGTGCAAGCGATGGCTTGTATTCTTATAATGCTGATTCCAATACTGCTGTTAAATACGGACCGATCACCGATGGTATCATAAGCATCGCTGTTGATGAAGCTCAGAATACTGTTTACATTGTAACCGACGATCACAAATTATACAAGGTCTCAAATAATGGTGAAACAAAAGACTTAGTTAGTGACGTTGTGGATGTTCAAGAAATAGTTTTAGATGACTATCATAACATTTATTATTATAACTCTAACAAGGAAGTATTCATTCGCACCAGTAATAGAATTATTCAAATACGAGATCTCCCTCCTAACCCCAATTCCGTTAAACTCATAAGACCACCTTTTATTATGGAAGACAGTGTACCATTAATGATTGATGACGCTCTTTATATTGTCTACGCTAACGGCACAAGCGAAGCAATTAATCTAGAGTTTAGTCCCAATGCAAGACCAACTGCTTACGGACCAGAGGCAATTTTAGTCCAATTCTATGCTTTCAACAAAAACATCTATCAATACAACTTCATACAACTCATAGAAGAACCTCTGTTTGAAGATGTCAAGGACAAAACTGAATCTATCCACACTATAGCTAGTAAAAATAAAAACACATTAGGCTCTAAGTTGGCCTAAATTAATAATATTTCTTGTTAAAATAAATAAAATGTATTATATTATATAAATGTTGTTATATTTGCCACCATTGTTTTTTTTATATAAAACGAAAGCAACTAAGATATTTTTAAATCTATAGCAGCGTAATTTTCTGCATATCACTATTTAAAATAAATATTGCCAACATTAATACAGAACAGAATGCATACTGCATCCAGTCAACCGGCCGTTCAGCATCATGTGTAGAACATTTCACACAAAATAAAAAAAAAGTTGAATTACTTATATTTTAGGAACCTTTTATCTAGTTCTTGTTCCCTTTAAGACAAAGACTTTTTCCTTTTTCTGTATATTTTTTTTTATCTTGTGTCACAGTATTCTGAAGTCACTCTCGTTTTTTTTTTAAATTAACTTGTACTAAGACTTTAAAATTAATCAAAGGTTATTTCAAAATTAGCTCCATGTCATCGGTGAAACTGAATTTGTTATGTTATCTCTCTTTTCTTTTTCAATATTTATCGGATTAGATTGTGTTCAATACATTTATACTTCTATAATACATATTTATACCTTTTTTGTCCATAAATGATGTAAAAAATAAAAAATCCTTTATAATTTTAATGGAGTAGTATAATCTCAGGGTTCATCATAATCCACGTTTTGCCCTAATTTTAATGGTTAGCAAATTTCTTCCATACTCTCCCTGTGGTAGTTAGTTTCACAGAAAGATATATGTTTTTTATTTAAGAATCTATTTCTTTACAATCTATTGAGATGAAAATTTCTAATTACTAACATAATGGATACAAAAAATATATATAAAATTCAAAATGTTTTTAATAAGAATATTCTAGCCAGTCGTATCCTGTGTGAAATAGTAAGGTATCAAAATTAGAAGTATAAAAGTAAAGATTTACTTAGACTGCGAATTTAAAATGAAAACAGTCTTTATGTGGAAAACCAATAAAGCAAACAGAATTTCACGAAACCCATCTATATTCAGAAGAAAAATTAAGTGTTTTAAATAATATTTTTTAATATTTGTTATACTTTTAAATTCGTTAAATTATTATCAAAGTGTTTGTCAAAGGCTACCTGAACAGTAGATTAGAGATATAATGTCAAAAGTCAAAATCAGCAACACTGATAAAAACATGCACTGAATTGATTATATTTCATTATTTTTGTACTTTAGAGAATGTCTCATTGAGCGAACCTCACCGGTAAGTGTAACACATATAAGTAAGAAAATTCTAGTATAACATAAAATAAGATTGATTTTTCATTTGTTTGTACAAACATATATTCAATTTAAATTAAAGGATATTTTTAATAAATATAATTGTACATTATTTAATTACATATGTTATAGTATTATATTTCAATAATTCACTAAAATTATATTTAAACTATGTTTTATCAAAAGTTCTTAAATGAATATTTTATTTATTTCTTCTTATAAAATAAAAATAATTATATTATTATACAGTTAATTTCTTATTTTAAATTTAAAATAATTCTTGAATATAATTTTTAACCTGGATGTAAATAATCTATCCATCCTATCCATTAGTGATTGCGAGATGAGTACAATCAGACACCCCAAAGATAGGAAACTAATGTTTTAGGGTCTGTAATTATTTCGAGTATGTAGTTAAATCTTTCCTTATCACAATTATTTGGGATGGCGTAATATATCATTTACTTTCACCCTCTTCTTTCATACATCATTCAGTGCAAATATGTTTTTCCGCAATATTATCTTATCACACTAACTCCATCCGTGTCTCTTTCGATCTCTCTCTTTTCTTATAATAATCCACATTCATACTTTTAACTCTACTCGCTATATGCCTCACATCTCCTCAAACTACAAATTCCTTTTAGTTCTCGATTTATTATATTGACATTATACCAATAATTCCTAACTACACCTAATAACCCAATATTCCAAGGAAGATAGCTAAAATATTAGTGTCGAATTTAGTCGCTAAAAAGTTGTAAAACGTTATGACTTTTACTGTTATTAAAATTGCAACTTTTAATTGTATTATATTATATTTTAACACCTATGTATATAAGTAACATTGATATAGGTTCTAACAACGAATTAATTTGGCAAGATCCTGCTATTATATTATTTATTACATTTATATGAATATTACAATGTCGCTATGCCATGTTTGCTAGCCCTATTTTGATTCGGATCGAAAAAAATAAAGATAAACTATCCTTATATTTGAAGAGTAAGCAACGATTAAACAATAATTTTCAAAAAATATTTATCTCACTGAACAGTCCTCTACCTTATTATAAATTTGTATACTTAACAGAAGAACTGTACACTTGCAGATTAAATAAATTTAAATCGCATGTTGTAAAACGTTATATTTTTTTAAATGAAAATTTGATTTTATGAACTGGAAATTTAGATTCCATGAATAAAATAGACATTTTGTAAGTCATGATATCTTAAATTGATATATAATTATTGAATTATTTCGTTGGGTATTTTTGTACCTTGTAATTATGAATTTTTAACTATGGAAAACTTCCTTTCCTTCTCTCCCCACCCTAACAAATGTTGTTGCGTATAAATTCGACTTTTGATAAAAATATATAAATATTCATCTACATTAACGTCATTGCTTTCATAAAATTAATCTATAAGATATTACGCGCTTGAACTACCATTGCTTCTAATCGATGTTCGGAAAATACCTTCAGCATTCAGGACATATCTCATACACTTAACAAGTAAAACTGATATATAATAATAAACCTCAATAACATAATAATAACGTAGGCGTCTTTATATTAACATTTGTTAGCATGTGTGGCTTGGTTTAACTTTTTCAGTTAATTGTTCAAGTTCTAGTCGGATTTAGTTATACTTAATACATGCCGTAATCTATTAAGGTTTTTATGATTTCCAACAAATAAAAAACAGCAGTCATTTAATTTACATTTTTAATTTATTCTGACAAATATACCAAAATAATTAGAATGTATTAATTAATATAAAAAAACAACCTTGTTTTTATTCGCAATTATCAACTTATTATCAATGTCTTATGACACGGAAATTTTATTTTCTGAGAAACTGAATTACTTATCTCAAGTCATATCATAACATATTTCGATATAATTAAAATATTATACCTATATATCATCTAAATACAAATTAAACTTTCTTTAATTTTAAAAGATTTTCTTATTTAATTATTGTTTTCTTTTTATAACAGGAATCAACATGAGAACGATCATCATCTTCGGTGTATTGTGCCTCGTCGGTGCATTGCGTGCTGCAAAGATCTCTGATGATGAAAACGAAACGATCATCGTTCCGAAAACCATTTATCATAAATCTCTCATCAAATATCGTGCCAAATACGATATTGTTGAAATTCTTGTACCCATAAACCGCCTCAACTTCGGGTCTTCAAGTGATTCCAGTTCAAGGGAAGATCTTAGCAATGTTAATACTATTTTCTTTGCAGTAGCTGATATTAAGGATGGTGAACGTGTGGATCATGGTATATACATATATAAAGATGGAAATGTTAAGCAAATATTAACAAATGGAAGAACCGCGGCGGCTGCTATGGGCGACAATAAATTAGTGTTTTTCGGAGCAAGCGATGGTTTATATATTTATGATTTGGATTCCAATACGGCTGTTAAGTATGGACCGATTTCTGACGGTATTCTAAGCATTGCTACAGAGGGTAATGGGGAAACCATCTACATTGTAACCGACGATCACAAGTTATACAAAGTAACAGACAATGGTGAAACTAAAACATTAGTAGACGACGTTGAGGATGCTCTACAAATCGTTTTAGACGACGCCAACAATATTTATTATTATAACTCTAACAAGGAAGTATTCATCCGTACAATTGAAGGAGTTATTCAAGTCACAGGTCTGCCGCCTAACGCCAAATCCGTTACACTTATTAGACCACCATTCATTATGACAGGCAGTATACTATTGATGTATGACAACTCTCTTTATTCCGTCTATATAAATGGCACAAGCGATGCAGCTAATTTAGAATTTGCTCCGGATGCAATACCGACTGCTTACGGACCAGAGGGAATTTTTTTGCAATATTACGCTTTTAACAAGAGACTCTATGAATATGATTTCTTCACACTCACATCAGAAGATATATTTAAAAATATCAAATTTAAAACTGAAGTTATTCAATCTACAGCCACCAAAACTAAACACAGATTAACCTCTAAAAAGGTGTAAATTATATTTTGTTAGAAATAAATAATTTTCAAGGCTTTTGTTTTTTTTTTCATAAATTATCTAGTGATTTTTAGTCTAACAGTGTAATGATTTACATAAAATTCACTTACAAAAGTAAGTAATGTTGCAATTTATAAGCACATATATATATACATATATACCCATACCTCGCTTTGCGTTTCGTTTTGCGTTTTTTTTGAGTTGCGTCGCTGCTTAAATAGTACGAGTAGATACTAATTTTCACTGTGCATCGTTACATTTTTGATGTTGCGTTGTTTTTTTTTTGTTTTTAATCTCCTTTTTTTTTCTAAAAGCAACCTTTTTGTTTCTTATTGCGTCATGCCATCAAAACTCGGGGATTCTCTTTCTAACTAAAAATCAACGCAATTTTAATACAGTTTTATTGTCAATTTGTTTTGCTAATTTTAGATTTCAGTTTCAATTATGTAGTGTGTTGTACTTTTTTTAAAAGGGAATAATAAATTAATATATGTAATTTTTTACGTGTTGTTTGTTACAAAAAAAATATTTATTGGCAGAATTTTATTATAATTTTTTTTAATGTTTCCTTTGTGTCATTTTCTTTTTTAAAAATATACATTTATTTACATGTTTTGCTATAGAAAATCTTAATTCACCTTGCGTCGTTTCAATTTGCGTCGTATTTTTATGGAACGTAACCACGACGCAAAGTGAGGTATGGGTGTGAAGAAATTCTATTTTTTTATATTCTATTCTATTCTATTTTATATTATTCGGAAAAGTTATTCTAATTCTTTACAAATCCCAACTTTCACCAAGATCAGTATGCCAATACCTTGTAAAACTAAACATAGTTTTTAACGTAACTTCTGTAACATTAAATATTATAAATGATATTGCCCCACAATTATCTCTTATTTTCAAAATAATTTATTGAAACCGGTATATAAACAGATTTGTAAAGTAGATCCTTTGTTTAAAAGTGGCGATAGACTTGAATCTGGAATTATAGGCCTATCTTTTTTTTACCGACTTTTAGTAAGATCTTCGATAAAATTATTCAATATAAGGTGACAGAGTTTGTGTATAATAATGGGATCATGCATAGTTAACAATATGGTTTCAGGAAGGGCAAATCAACGACTGATGTAGGTGCCACGTTTTTTTAGCATGGGTGAAATCGCAGAATGCAATCGGGGTGTTTTGCAATTTTTCCAAAGCCTTTTATTTTGTGGACCATCGAACCTTACGGTGCAAACCACTATGGTGTATGTAGCGCTGCGCTTGATCTTATTGCCTCTTACCTGAATCAAAGTGTCCAGATGGCTTACGTAAATAATTATAAATCGGCTGGTTCTCACCTAAAGATGGGTGTTTCTCAAGGATCTATTCTTAGCCCCTTTTTATTATGACTTTTTATATTAATGTCTTGCCCTTTCTCGTCTATGTGACATTGTATTTTTTACTGATGACACCTCGCTTATTTTTAAAGTTGAGCGTACTAGAACTAATTATGACGAAATAAACATTAGTCTGTCACGTGTCCTTCATTGGTTCGAAGCTAATAATTTAGTCTTAAATACTAAAAAAACTAAATGCACAGAGTTAACACTTGCTATTATAAAAAGTAAAAAATGTTGCTTGATCCTTCACAATGAAGTGTTAGAACTGATTGACTCAACAAATTTCTTAGATATAACTTTAGATGAAAAGCTCCAGTGGAGCCCCCATCTCTTAACACCCGCAGGCAAACTCAGCTCAGCCGTCTTTGTAATTAGAAAAGTTAGACAATTAACGGACGTTAATACAGCTCGAATTGTTTATTTTAGTTATTTTCGTAATATTTTATGTTACGTTATTTTATTATAAAGCAGTATTGGTGAATTTAATTATTTATGTATTTTATAAATAAGAGTTGTGCGAGCTATTTATAACTTAAAAGCTAGAGATTCTCTGAGAAACGTTTTTGAAACAGTAGATATTCTTACAGTCGCTTCTCAACATATATTTAATAACAAATAATTCGCCATAATTCAATTTAAATAGTTATATAAAACAGTGACAGACACGCGATAATATGAGAAATATAAACAAATTCGTAAAACCAATATTTCGTTTACAAAAAGCTAACAAATCAAACAAGGTATTTTTTGATTATATAAAGTTCAGTCTTCCGAGAACGCCAGACAGTAGCCAGTAGCGACACTACGATAGCTCAACTGGGACTCAAATAAAGATACCAACCTTGTTACCTTCTTATTAGTAGTATAATAAAAATGTACAAAGTATACACAGAGACTAATTAAAAGAAATGGAACAAAATATCAAGGCATCGATAAATAGCAACCTAGATGAAAAATTGAAGTTCATCGAAACCAAAACTAAACAATTGAAAATGACAAAAAACAGCAAAAAAACTATTGGTTTCCTAGACAAACATTGTAGAAGAGAAGGAACATAATTTGAACTTACTTTCTATTACTATGGATATCATCATATCATCATATAATCAACAATAAAATATTTTGACAAAAGTGGAAATTGAAAATAAACAAGATTAGATAAAAATACAGAAAAACCTAGACCAGTGGCAATGACAGCAACAACGACTAGTAGGAAACTGGAACTATAAAAAAAAAACTTGAGTAGAAATTGGTATTTAAAAGAATACTTAACTCCAGACGAGAGTTGGGAAGTAGCCCTACACTATGACTGTATCGTTACCCTAAAAACACGTGAGTCAGTCAATCATAGACCCACAGAAAGGAATTGAAATAAGCGTCATATCTCAACTTTACCAAAGAAATAGAAAGTATTAAAATAGTAATAACAACGATGGAATTAACAAGTACCTAATAAAAACAAGACACAACCTATTACCAACTTTTTACGCCTTTTTTTTTGCGTTTGGAAACTGTTACGGATACCCTCCGGCCAGGAAGGTAATGGCCGGAGGGTTATTTTGGACTACCCGACGGCATAGAAGACGCCACCATTTTTAAGGCTACCCACTAAACCAACCACCACCACCAACGGTTGCCCTCAACGCCTTAATGGGAGGATACGGGATCGTGTTAGCACTCACCGTGCCACCCTCATACCCCCCATGTGAGGGTGAGCCCCGAGCAACATAGGGCACCCTCACGGCGTAGGCCTATGACAGGTGAAAGGGATCCCCCCCCCCCCTCTCACCAAGGCCTACGGCTGGGAAAGGGAGCGGCGGGCGTACACCCGCCTCCTTCTTCCCAGCCTCCCCCGGCGGAGCGTGTCAGAGGAAGTGGCTTGCTCCCTGACCCGCTCCGTGGCCTCCTTGCTGACTTGCTCGCAGAAGGAGGCCATGGCTGCCCAACACCTCTCGCTGCCGATCATCGCACCAACAAGGCGCGGCAGCGAGAGGTCCCTGCCAACCGCGACCACCAGCTTAGCGCGCTGATGACCCCAGGCTACGCACTCCTCCACGGTGTGACGAGCCGTGTCGACGGACTCGTCACAGTGGTTGCAGGACTGGGCCGCCTCCCTTCTTGCAATCTTATGCAGGTACTCACCGAAGCATCCGTGCTCCGTGAGCACCTGCACAAGACGGAACGTCAGTGTCCCATGTCTCCGGTTGATCCCACGATCCAAGAGGGGGCGAACTGCCCCCACTGTCGTCAGACCGGCGGCACGGGACTTTAAGTCCCTCGTCCACTATCGAATCAGGGCTCGGTGAGCTGAAGTCATGATTCGAGCTGCCTCGGACCTTACCCCCCTGGTCCTGGCTTCCGCCCGGTGCTAATACACACTGACGGGCACATCCGCCTGCAGCTCCCAAGGCGGATCGCTCGCCAGGAGTGTGGCCACAGTGTACGACACTGTACGGTATCCCCTGACCATTCACACCGCTAAGATCCTCTGCATCCTTCGCAGGAGGGTCTTGGAATCGGCTGTGAGGGACCCCGACCATATGGAGGCACCATTCAGCGCCATACTTCTCACGATGCCGGCATAGAGTCGCCGATATGGAGTCTGCGGCCCACCGACATTGGGCAGAAGCATTCCCAAGGCAGCCGCGGTGGATAGTAACTTCGGGGCTGGAAGGGAGAAATGCGCCCCGAAGTTCCACCTTCCGTCCAGGGTGAGACCGAGATAACTTAGATGGGTCCTCACCACGACCTCCTCACCCTGGACAGAGATGGACGCCCGGCTAGGGGAACCCCGGTGAAGGCCGTGGAAAAGGATGGCCTCCGTTTTGAATATGGAGACCTCCAATCCCAACAGCCCTATGCGGTCCTGTTGCGAAAAGAAAAGGTAGCTGGGTGGTCGCCATTGGACTTGTCTATGACCGATAGCCTGGCGAGCTTACTAGTCTTATAGTACCTTTGTCGGACGAATTCGGAGGTCAGATCTGCCGTACCAAGGATCCATGTGACCGGGGTAAACCTGGACCACATGTATAGCGGCTCAACCTTTATAACCGGAGGGTTGGTGGGGTTCAGATGCTATAAACATAATCATTAGGGCGGAAGGAGGCGAGTGCGACTATGTTGCCAGCCGGGCCGCCTCGCCGTCCACGCGTCCCTCACGAACGGGTTGGTTAGTAATCTGTGCCCCCTAGTCGAGACGATTGATTTAAAACTTTATTACTGATAAAGAAATAATATATTTCATTATTCTTAAAGAAGAATATCTTATTACGTGCGCTTCGTAGGTGTTTTATATTTAATACCTAGGTGAATAAGTCTCATTTACAAAAAAAATAAAGAATGAGTGAATAAAAATAACAGTAAGCGACGTTTATCCTATAAAATAAATTTCAACAATTATATAAAATTTTTCAAGTTAATAAATTCACACACGGCAACAGCGCACGTTGAATACGGCTGGTGCACCCTAAGGAACAAGATATTGGGTCTTCTGGGATCGCGTTATTCGTCTGCTAATGTCCAGCGGAAGGGGTGTCGGCAATGAGGTGCCCGTATCTGGCTCGTGGCTGATGGGGGTAGTCGGTCCGGACATGGGATTTTGCAGCACAAAAAATGGGTCTGTGCAATTTAGTGTGAAGGCAGAGGCCTTCTCTTCCGAGGGATGGCCGCGGGGTCGTTCCGGGTACTGCTCTGTTCGCAGAGTGGAGCTTGGAGTGACCTTGTGGTTATAGAATTTTGGGAGAGATTAGAACTGTAGGTTTCATACTGTCGAGTCACTCTCTGAAGATGGGGTCGGGGGGGGAGTTTCCCCCACGACGGTACCCGAATTAATCATCGTTTATCACCGTAGTCTCGGTTTGGTGGGTCCCCGACTAATTCCGCATTCTTGCTGGACTTAGCTGACCATCTCGGCCGGCGGTAGAGCCTTGTCGGATTCTAGATTGGGCCCCCTTGGTAGTTCAGCCCTGCCAACCCGCTGGGTTGTACTTGACTGTTTGCTCATTGGGGTCTGGACAGTGATCTTCTTTCGAATAGCTTACCGCCGAGTGTGCTGGGCCCGGACGAGGTTCTTTGGTAAAATCCTTTTATATAAAATATCACTTAATTCTTAAATTCAGATTGAATGACCTTTTATTTTTACTATACAAAGCTAGCAGCTGATACTTTCTCTCATTAATAACCAGTAAAACCCTCACCCTCACCCTCAAACATAGAGTAAGACATATTGTATAATGAATAATTAATGTAGTTTTTTTATGTATATTACAGTACAGGAGGTATCTCCTCTGCTTTTATTTTTCGTGTATAGAAAAAATCTGACTTTATATTAGTCCCTGTTAGTATCAATATACGAGTAGCTAATGTATCTATACAATTTTGTAGTAAAATAAGTAATTGGTTAAAACATTTCATTGATGAACAGATATAAACATGCAATATTTGTAATGATTTAATATTATAATTTATTATATTAGTCCATGCATATACATCACTATAGACTTGGCGTATTATATATACCTTTAAAATATATTTTTATTATTTCAATATATAAATATAAATAATTGTATTTTAGTTTTTAGTTAGCAATTCCACTTTCGGAACCAATTTGTGAATTTAATGTGTTTAAATCTTTTTGGCGTTTTAATTTTTTATAATAAATAATTTACAATTTTGTATCATATATTATTCAATTTACCTTTTCTTCATTTGTAGTTTAACAAAAACTGGCTACTACTACTACTACTACTACTACTACTACTACTACTAGTTCTTTTTCAATTCAATTAATAGGATTATAGTCAATAAGATAATTGAATTGTATCGGTGTCTACACAGATAAATGACTACGACGATCATAGACACGATCAGTAATGGTGTTTTAATAAAATATAAAATAAAAGAAAGTGAAAGTGAAAGTCATAATTGAACTTTTTTATTAATTATATTTTTAACCAATTATTTACTAATGATTACATTAAATAATAATTGTAATATTGAATTCGTTAATTGACGCATATAAAAAATCATTATAAATTAAACTATGAAAAACAATAAAGACAAAATAAAATTTATATGACATTCACTGTTTGTTGTATATTACTTAATAGGGCGGGTTATCATAAAAGATTAAAGAAGAGCGTCTGCTTGGCTTTGCTATGGAGTTATGCCAACTACTTATCCCAACCGACGTATCGAAAACAAGTATTTTAGTATATTATAATATGTAAACAAAAAGTTATTTATGTGACCGGGGCGGGTATCATTTCAATATATATTTAAATATAATTATATTATACACAGTCTACTAAATAATATAATTACACGCTTTTTAATATAATAATACATATTTTAGGTTTTAATTTAAAGACCAAATCTATATTAGTTTGAATATACTTTAAATCTCAATCATATCTTATGGCCATACTACATATATTATTACATTTTATTAGAACAATATAATTAAATTAAAATATTCTAGCCAACAAAGACCATATTCTCACAGATACATACACACACTATTAATAGTCTATCTCATTGTCCTATCTATAGCTACCATCGATATAAGCAAGGAGTTAAAGGGAAAAGGGGTTTTCCCTTAACTCCCTGCTACAAGGAAATCAGACAGATAAGGGGAAAAGGAGTTTTCCCTTCACTCCCTCCTTTTATCAGTGTTTTCCTCTATCTCTCCCACTGGCTCCTCCTCCCCCTCCTCCTTGACCTCCGGGTCTACCTCCATTTCATTCATCTCCCCGTCGTTATCTCCATCTCCGTCGTCATCTCCGTCATTGTCGCTCCCGAAGCCGCTGTACTTCATCTCGCCGCGCTCTAACACTTTCAAGGTTTCTGAAAATTATATTTTTATCTGGCTGTTAAAGTCCGATACCGTTGATTACAAGAATCATTATTAAACTGATGAAAATTATTAAAAGTATAATGAGTACTATCTATAATTACAAGAAAGACAAATAACCTTTAAACCCACCAACGAGTAAGATAAGAACGACTTTTTTTATTTTACTTGAAATACCTCATAAACCTATATTAAATTATCATAACATTTTAAGTTGACAATTAATTATCCCGATATGTTACTTTTCCTTATTATGAATACATTGTTGTCACAGAGAATTTTGTATCTTTTATTCTGATAACGAAATTAAAACTATATAAATTCTTGCAAGTTCTGGAGAGCTCATATCGTGAAACTTGCTGGTGAGTGAAACATTATATATATATAAAATTCAAGTTTTATATGATTGTCAATAAAAATTGAAAAGTGTTAAATTTATTAAATTGTAAATGTTAGACCACATTACATTTTACGGATACAATATTGGGATCTTCGAAATAAAAAAGTATATTAAAATAATTTTTATTCTGAAGTTCAAACGGATACAAGAGATTCGAAGTATTGAGTGGAGACGAAGTCACGGGCATCGGTTAGTTTTTAACAAAAATGTCTCTAAAGAAGCAACAATTGCACTGATGTCGTTCTGTCTTTTTAATTTAAATTATTAATAGTATTACATTTTTTGTCATTATGCAAGTTTTAAGTATGTTTACGTGATGTTGATAAAATATTCAAAAATTGTTTTGGTTACGAATTATATAAAAAAAAAATGTGGAAAACAAACGAAAATGATATTTTAATAATTAATTAATCATGGGTACTTTGAAACCAAATGGTACCTACCAATTTTTGTCATATAATATAAAATTATGTAAAATTAGATAAATTTATTTATATACATAGGCTGAAATTGGTGCACAGTGTTTTAGAGTTATAGAGTACCTATACTTTTTAACTACTATACTTGAAAATTACCCATTTAAGCATACTGCGTTATACACTCACTTTTAGCACGCTTTAATCAATGACTGTGAGATTACTTTAGCACATGGAGACACGCTGAAAACTGAAAAAATATCTGACTAATAAATTAAAGATAAATTTCCAAAATTCTTAAAACTTGTAAAATTAAATAAACTTTTATAAGCCCTTCAAAAATGGTAAAATTTATATAATATCAAACAATGTTTAAAACTTAATTTAAATATATTTTGTTTGCATTTCAGGTACCAACATGAGGTAATTGACAATTTTCAGTATATTTTGTCTCATTGGAGTGTTGCGCGCTTCGCCTCTCACAAAAGATGATGGCGAAAAAATAAGCATACAAAGGAACCCTTTTGATATTTACCCGGTTAAATATACAGGAGATCACGATGTTGTTGAAATTGTTGTTCCTATAAATGCTCTCAACTTCCCGGACTCTAATGATTCTGAGAATATAAATAACACCATTGAAGATTTTATGAGACATATAACTATATTCTTTGTAGAGGCCGATATTCAAAACGATAAACGTGTAGACCGTGGTCTATATATTTTGAAAAATGGAAAAGCCAAAAACATTTTACCAACGGGAAGAACAGCAGCAACCACTTCAGACGATAAAAAAACCGCGTTTTTTGGTGCAAGCGACGGCTTGTATTCTTATAATGCTGATTCCAATACTGCTGTAAAATATGGACCAATCACTGATGGTATCATAAGCATTGCTGCAGAGAGAACTGGAAAAACCATCTACATTCTAACCGACGGTCGCAAATTATACAAGGTCTGAAATAATGGTGCAACAAAAGACTTAATAGGTGACGTTAAAGATGCCCAAGAAATTGTTTTAGATCATTACTACAACATTTATTATTATAACTCTAACAAGGAAGTATTCATCCGTACCATTGACGGAGTTATTCAAGTAAAAGATCTCCCTCCTCACCCCAAATCCTTTAAACTTATAAGACCAACATTGTATATGGAATACGGTGTAACATTTTTGTTAGGTAACTCTCTTTATACTGTCTACGCTAACGGCACTAGTGAAATAAATTTTAAAGAGTTTGTTACCGTCGTAAAACCCGCTGCTTACGGACCAGAACTTAATTTAGTCCAATACTACGGTGTCAAAAACAAAATCTACGAATATAATTACTTACAAGCTCTTGCAGAATCTATGTTTAAAGGACTCAAGGACAAAGCTAAAACTTTCCACACTGCAGCTATCAAAAATAATACATATTAGGTCCTAATCTGACATAAATTATTTCCTATCGTGTAATATTTTAATAAAATAAACAGTATACATTTTGCAATCGTTGATTTTCTTATATAAAGTGAATGAAAGTAAGATATAATGTTTAAGTACATTGTAATATAATCTTCTGTATATTATTGATTTATTGGATATTGACAACATTTATTGTTATGGTAATGAAAGGATAGTGAATGTAAATATGCGGCCTTTAAGGACTGTTTCAGGAACATTTGATACAAAATCAACCAAAATTTAATGAGTTATTTATTTTAAATCTTTTATTTAGTTACTGCTTTTGTGCATGCAACTCTATAAGACAATGACGTCAGCCTTTTTGCATTTCTTTTTTCTCTTTCTTTCCAATAAAATTTTCTTAAAGGTTTTTCTTGTTTTCTTTTTACTGACAATGAGTGACCATGTCTATGCTTCATTAGTCATATCCTGTCATTGTTATATGTTCCACTTGATCTAAGATATATATTATCAGGGTTGGTTTGTAAACTGTGTCCCCTAGTCGAGACGATTGATTTAAAAGTTTATCACTGATAAAGAAATAACATATTTCATTATTCTTAAAGAATATCTTATCTAGGAGAATATGTATCATTAAAAAAAATAAAAAATGGGTGGATAAAAATAACAGTAAGCGACTTTTATCCTATAAAATAAAATTCAACAATTACATAAAATTTTTCAAGTTAATAAATTCACACACGGCTACAGCGCACGTTGAATACGACGTTAACAATGATGAATATCCTTAGTACTTTCATAATAGGTACAATCACTTTTGCTTATTTAATTAGTACTTCCAAAAGTCGTTTCCCCTGCGATGGTGCCCGAATTAATCATCATTGAACCAAGGTCCAGGAACCAAGGTCGTAATCATTGACTTAGTCTCGGTTTGGTGGGTCCCTGACTAATTCCGCATTCTTGCTGAACTTAGCTGACCATCTCGGCTGGCGGGAGAGCCTTGTCGGTTTCGAGATCGGGCCCTCTTGGTAGTTCAGCCCTGCCAACCCGCTGGGTCGTGTTTGACTGTTTGCTCATTGGGGTCTGGACGGTGATCTACTTTCGGGTAGCCTACCGCCGAGAGTGCTGGGCCTGGACAAGGTTCTTTGGTGAAATCCTTTTATATAAAACATCACTTAATTATTAAATTCAGACTGAACGACCTTTTAGATATTTATTTATTTATAACACTTTGTTGCACACAATATACATTTAAAAGATGAACAGTAAATTTATCGCTATAAAATTGGTACAAAGGCGGCCTTATCACATCGAGTTAACATTTCTTTAATATTCAAAGTAAAACGGTATCAGGTAATGTATGACGATGTAAACAAGGCTCTCTCTAGAATATTGCATTGGTTTAGTGTTAACAACCTGTTGCTTAATAGTAAGAAGACTAAACTTCTTAAATTTTCTACTTCTTATATTAAACAGGTGCAAACTAATGTACTTTTAAATGAGGAAGCGAAAGAAGAGGTGGAATCCACAGTTTTTCTAGGAATCACTGTTGATGCTATGCTACAATGGGGCCCTCATATAGCTGGATTGGCTAGTAAACTTAGCTGTGCCGCGTACGCTGTTAAAAAAATTAGATCCCTAACTGACGAGACTACTGCTAAGTTAGTGTATTATAGTTATTTTCATAGCATAATGTCTTATGGTATCCTACTGTGGGGTAGTGCTACTGATATAAATACCATTTTCGTTATACAAAAAAGAGCTGTCCGTGCAATTTACAACCTGGGCCCTAGAGATTCTTTAAGAGATAAGTTTAAGCAAATTAATGTCCTTACGGTCGCCAATCAGTATATTTTTGAAAATCTTAAATATGTACATAAAAATACTGACAATTTTATTAAGCACAGTGATATACACACTATAAATACCAGGATCAAACACAAGCTCGCGCTACCTGTTACTCGACTTGAAAAAGTGAGTAAATCTTTCATGGGGCAATGTATACAGTTTTAAAACAAAGTCCCAGCAAACGTTCAAGTATTACCATTTAACAAATTTAAGAGAATAACTAAGGAACGTTTATGTGCAAAAGGATACTACAATGTATCTGAATACTTAGAGGATAATGCACCGTGGGTATGAAGCGATCGCTGCCAGGCTGCTTCAAGATTATTTACTTAGTATTGTGTAATGTATTTATGTAATTTAGAATTTAAGAACTAATTTAAAAAAAAAACAAATCATGACAATACCGCTTAGTTTCTGTCGCCAGCTCTTCTCAGGTCTGTGGAAATAATTTTCCGAGCTGGTGGTAGCTTTGACTTTAAAATGTTTTGAATGAAACTTATTTTCCATAAAGATTTTTGATTTGATTTGAGTGATCTCTTACAGGCAACTTACAACATTTTATATTTACTATAAAAAGCTAGCAGCTGATACTTTTTCTCATTCATAACCAATGTCTGCTTGGCTTTATTCCATGCAGGTCACTGTCATTGTATTTCGCCGCTAATTGGTGATGCGACATTTTTTTAACTAAGAATATCGCTAAAAATCATGTTCCTGTAATCAAAAGATGTCAGTCGAGGCAAACATGGATGGATTGCGTGAAAGACAATATGAAGGAGAATGGAGTGTGTATAAAGATGACGAGTAACAGGAGAGTATAGAAGAAAAAAATATATAGTGCTCTGACCCCAAAATAGAAATGAGATAAGGGCAAGATGATCATTTAAAAAAATATAGATTTCAAGATTTATTTTATTTGCGATCTCTTAAAATAAACAGTAGTTTTTCATTTTACACTTTAGTAACGAATTTGTATATAGCCTCAGCCTTGCCAAAAGTACAAAAAATAGCTATATAAAATCAACCAAAACTTAATTGATGTATATTATTGTTTTATTTGATTATTAACTTACGAAGGAAAACAAGGATCCAACTATTTAGAACTGTTATCACATATGTTAGGAGCTGCCTAAGCAAATGTCAACTTCAGTAATTAATAAATACAAATAATCATATATCGAAATAGAAAAAAATTTAACATGGGCTGTTAGTTTTCGAGTAGTCACCTTGGAGGTGATGTGTGATTTTATTTATCCGCCAGTTAAAGTCGGATAATGTTGTTTACAAAAATCATTAAAAAAAATATGAATAGATGTAAAAAATACTTATTATAATGAGCACTTTCTATAATTACAAGAAAGACAAATAAACTTGAAACCCACTACCGAGTATGATAAGAACCATTTTTTTATTTTACTTGAAATACCTCATAAACCTATATTAAATTATCATAATATATCAAGTTGACAATTAATTATCCCGATATGGTACTTTTCCGTATTGTGAATACATTAATGTCACAGGGAATTTTGCATCTTTTATTCTGATAACGAAAATCAAACAATATAAATTCTTGCAAGTTCTGGTGAGATCATATCGATATATCTTATATATATATATATATATATATATATATATATATATATATATATATAAGATATATCATTAAGGTGCATAGAAATATTTATGTAAAAAAGTTCTATATGTTTGCCAATAAAGTGTTAAATTTATTAAATTGTAAATGTTAGACCACATTGCATTTTACGGATACAAAATTGTGAACTTCAGAATAAAAAGCACAAACAAAAATACTTTTTATTTTGAAGTTCAAACGTACAAGAGGTTCGAAGTTTGGGTGGAGACGAAGTCACGGGCATCGAGTTTTTAACAAAAATGTCTCTAAAGGAGCAACAATTGCACTGATTTCTTTCTGTCTTTTTAATTTAAATTATTAATAGTATTTACATTTTTTGTCATTATGCAAGTTATAAGTGTGTTTACGTGATGTTGATAAAATATTCAAAAATTGTTTTGGTTACGAATTATATTAAAAAAAAATGTGGAAAACAAACGAAAATGATATTTTAATAATTAATTAATCATGGGTACTTTGAAACCAAATGGTACCTACCAATTTTTGTCATATAATATAAAATTATGTAAAATTAGATAAATTTATTTATATACATAGGCTGAAATTGGTGCACAGTGTTTTAGAGTTATAGAGTACTTATACTTTTTAACTACTATACTTAAAAATTACCCATTTAAGCATACTGCGTTATAGCAATCACTTTTAGCACGCTTTTATCAATGACTGTGAGATTACTTTAACACATGGAGACACGCTGAAAACTAAAAAAATATCTTACTAATAAATTAAAGATAAATTTTCAAAATTCTTGAACCTTGTAAACTATTAACTAAACTTTTATAAATCCTTCAAAAATCGTAAAATTTATATAATATCATACAATGTTTAAAACTTTATATTAAAAATATTTTTCTTTGCATTTCAGGTACCAACATGAGGAAATTGATAATTTTCAGTATATGTTGTCTAATAGGAGTGTTGCGCGCTTCGCCCCGGTCAAAAGATGATGACGAAAAAATGAACACATCAAGGAACCCTTTTGATATTTACCCGGTCAAATATACAGGAGATCACAATATTGTTGACATTGTTGTTCCTGTAAATGCCCTCAACTTCGCGGACTCTAACGAATCGGAGACTATAAATGATTTTATGGGACATATAACTATATTCTTTATAGAGGCCGATATTCAAAATGGTAAACGTGTAGACCGTGGTCTATATGTATTGAAAAATGGAAAAGCCAAGAACATTTTACCCACAGGAAGAACAGCAGCAACTACTTCAGACAATAAGAAAACCGCGTTTTTTGGTGCAAGTAATGGCTTGTATTCTTATAATGCTGATTCCAATACTGCTGTTAAATACGGACCAATCACCGATGGTATCATAAGCATTGCTACAGAGAGAAGTGGAAAAACCATCTACATAGTAACCGACGATCACAAATTATACAAGGTCTCAAATAATGGTGCAACAAAAGACTTAGTAGGTGACGTTAAAGATGCCCAAGAAATAGTTTTAGATCATTATCACAACATTTATTATTATAACTCTAACAAGGAAGTATTCATCCGTACCATTGATGGAATTATTCAAGTAAAAGATCTCCCGCCTAACCCCAATTCCGTTAAACTTATAAGACCAACATTGTATTTGGAATACGGTATACCAATTTTGTATGATAACTCTATTTATACTGTCTACCCTGACGGCACTAGCAAATTAAGTTATAAAGACTTTGTCACCGACGCAAGACCGAGCGCTTACGAACCACAGCTTAATTTAGTCCAATACTACGGTGTTAAAAACAAAATCTATGAATACAATTACTTTCAAAATCTGACAACATTTTTGTTTAACGGACTCAAGGATAAAGCTAAAACTTTTCACACTACAGCTACCAAAAACAAAACGTATTAGGCTCTAAGTAGGCCTAATTAATTATCTTCCATGTTACATTTTAATAAAAAAAACAATACACATTCTGCAATCGTTTTTTTTTTCTTTCATAAAGCGAAAAAAACTAAGACATGTTTTATTCTATTGTAGTATAATCTTTTCCATATAACTAATTTATTGTTTTGCGGGTGATAGGACAGAGAATATTTGTTGTTGTTTTATTTCAGCCTTTTACGATAAAGACCTTCCGTTTTACATTTACATATTTATTATGACATATACCATAGTTTTTCCATAGGATTTCTTGTTTTCTTTTTAAATTAACTGATACGTAGCAATCGTGTTTATTCTTCATTGCTTGTTTCCTTTCCTTGCTACATATTCCTTTTGATCTCGGATATTTATTAGCAGGGTTAGTTAGTAAACTGTATCACTGAGGCAATGACCTCTCCATCATAAGATATAATATAATAAGGAATCTGTGGAATAAACTTGGTCTGTTTGGCTATTTTCAGTGCTTATACCGAATATTTTCTAGACTTTTAAATTAATCAACGTTTATTTCTAAACGTTTATACTTTTCCAATATTTAGCGGATCAATTTGTGTTGAATACTTTTATATCGTACATGTTTATATATGTAAACATAAATGCTGTTATAAATAAAAAATCCTTAATAATTTTTATGGAGTAATATTCGGCTAAGTGTAAATTTTCTTAAAGTTATTGTTGTCTTTGTCTTTGCCATTCACGCAAAGTACAAACAATTATATCCTATACCTAATTTTTTTTATTCCACTGTGCATATCCATAGATGTCATAACCAAAGTCAGCAGTAAATTTAAAGTATTCCGTTTTTGTTTTAATCTATGCGTTCACTAAATACATTGTATTGTTTCACTTTACAACTTAGTATTAGGGCTATTACAATAAATTGCTTGATTTATTGTGTTGACGCGCGTAATCGCGATTTAAGAGCGGTGTTTTATCAGTAAATTAAATGTATTTAAAGCTACATTATTAAATACGCTTATGATAAATCAAAGTGACGGTCAGAGAATTACTGACAAAACTGCTGAATTACCCGTATTACTGACGAAATTAATAAATTAATTGAAGTATTAGTTCATGGAATAGAAAGTCATAAGAATTGGTTTACATGGTGATTGAACTAAACCAGAAGTTGATTTGTAGCTGTATTTCGATATTAATAATTATCTGCTGGAAACAGTAGTAGAGGGCTTGGCGATTGCATGAGGTTACGCAAGTAAATTGCTGAGTAACTAAAAGTAAAAAGGTAGACTTGATGTCTGATTTTTTTAGTGTGAGAGGAGGTCAAATGAGCGCTTGGATGGATTGGATGGATTGGATGGATTGGATGATAAATTATCACTGCCGCCCACGAATTCCTGCAACATCCAGGGAATCCTAAGTGCGTTGCCGATGTCAATATACGCTTTTTTTTAAAAATACCCATGTCGATCAACCCATATCGATCCGGAAATACTGCCGAAGGAAGGTCATTCCCCCATCGTTACGGTACATGGAAGAGAGGTCCGTTAAAAGTGGAAAATCGCTACGCACTCAGATAGTACGGATGGTAGTGCAGGTATGGACGTGCTGTATGATGATGAAAATCGGTGGCAAGTATCAAATAAAATAGTTCTTCGTAACACTCCCCGTTTTAAATTTGATAGAAGACGTACAAAGAAGGTACGCCTCTACGCAATGCTAAAAAGTGTAGCCGTTTACAGAACCATAGATCCGACAATCCAGACAGCGTAAGCGTTCGTAATAGCGTAATTTATTGCTTGTTATTTTTTCATTTTTGAAATGACTTTTTGGACCGACTTTCACAAAACTTTCACTGACAATTAACCGATATTATAATAAGTAACTTAATATACTATTATTTAAAATATATATATATTTCGCGAAAACAAAATCGTGGGCACAACTAGTCTAAAATGAAGATTTAAATAAAGTCGAAATTAAAAGCACTTTTAATGCATTATTTATTAACAGCAAAGCGAAATTTTTTACATTATTTGTATTAAAAACTTTTAATAATGAGCTTAGAATATATAGTTACTTTAACACTTTATATACTACATATTTGTTACTTTTTAAAGAATGCACTTTAAAAATGTGTAATCCTCAATGCGTTTTGTATCGTTAAAGTGTTCTTCTCGCGCTCTTCTGTGATGAGGGTGGTGGTGTGAGAAGGTTGATATTCCCGAAAGTATTTATGATAAATACTTCTATGAAAATAAGGAATAACATCATAACATCCTTGCACCTTTAAACGCTTTTAACTTTGATGGAAGTGATTCTAAGAGTGAATCTGAGTTCGACGAAAAATATACCGCGAGATCTTACTGTTTTCTTTGTAGAAGCCAATGCGAATGAAGGAATATATGAGTATTACGGTCGGTATGTATAAAAAAAGGTATTACCAAAAATATTTTACTAACTGAGAGAACCACAGCAGTTTCTTATGTAAATAAATGAAGCAGATTCTACATCATAAATAAGCAGTTCAGATTATTTATAATGTGGAATCTGATTCGACTGCTTGATACGGACCCATTACCTATAAGCATTGATCCAAACGAATCAGGACGAAGTACATACATTTTAACTGATGATCATGAATTATACTAGATTACTAACCATGTTAAATATAAAGGATTAGTAGATGACGTACTCGTAATTAAGTAAATATTGTTGGAGTCATCTAAAACAATTTGATGTTTTAGATGACTCCAACAATATTTACTATTACACTTTTCAGAAAAATGTATTTATTCGCTCTGGTGATGGAATTTTTAAAGTTCAAGTTCTTTCGCAGGAGACCAGTGCAATAAAACTTGTAAGAGCACCATTCTTTATTAAATACTAGCAGATTACCCGTGCTTCGCGACGGACGGCGAAAGTGATCAAACATTTTGTTTGAATTTCCACACCACCTATATTTTTTGCAGGTTTTTAGCTGTAACTTTGGAAGGGTGTGGACCTTTGCAAAATCCTTTCTTATTGCACCTATTCAATATGTCAGGAGTCTTGTGTCCAAATTTCAGCTTTCTAGGTATAACGGTTTGGGCTGTAGAGCGATGAATGAGTCAGTGAGTCAGTGAGTGTCTTTGTTTTATATATTAAGATGCAATTCGTATGGTACATACTATTATCACATAATAACTCTATCTTTCTAGTTTAGTGTAACGGTACAGTAGCAAAATTTTATTGGAATTAAGTTCCAAAACTACCGTACGGCCGTAAATGTACGGCCCAGACGTAGCGTTATTGCAATACTACGCTATCAATACAACACTCTACGAATATAATTTGAAAATAATTTATGCACTCCATACATTCATGGACACCAGGAAAAGGTTTAAATATAGGCGTCAGAAATTAAAAGACTGAGAACTAAAATGACTGTTGTAATATTAAAGTTTGACCCTTCTCTACCGATTGCCACAAAACTATACTATATAATATACATCTAGTACAAATAATATATTTTAGAAAATCTCAAACAAAACACATTTATCAAAGTTACTTTTAATCATTTTAATATTAATTTAAGAAAAATCATTATGGTTATGATCAAATATCAAACAGTTTTAAAAAGGATTCCATTAAAAATTTGTTCTAAATCATCGGAATTCATCAAGGATCTATTATTGGCCCCTTGAAATGAATTCTATCTTTATGTTACAAAACTGAGCTTTATGGGCCGTTTATAACTTAAAAGTTAGAGATTCTCTGAGAGATATTTTTAAAGAAATAGGTAATCTTACAGTCGCTTCTCATTACATATTTAATAACATATTATTTATACACCAATATATAAACAGTTAAATAAAAAACAGTGACAGACATGCGATAAATACCGGCAATAAAAACAATATCATAACGCCAAAATTTCATTCTCAAAAAGTTAATAAATCCTTCATGGGCTTGAAACTACACATATATAATAAAGTTCCACAAAATATCTTAGATCTTCTTTTTCTTATTTTAAAATCTAAAATCAAAAGTTTACTATTAAATAAATCTAATTATAATGTTCAATATAAAATTTAGTAAGGGAAGATATAATAATATGTATGTATGTTTCTTTTGCGATTTCTTGTTGTACACCTCTAACGACAGTTATTATTATATAATTATATTGTTTTACAGTATTTATTGCCTAATTATCATTGAAAAAACTGACTAGTAATAATTGTTTCATTTCAATTATATTTATAAGGCTACTACTATTGTTGTCTATAATTAAATAAGTCAATAACGGTGTTTTAATAAAATGTTAAGTAGTAGAATGTGAAAAGTTATAATTTAACTTTGAATCTAATGTAATAATACTTTTAAACAATATTTTACTAGTGACTACTTACATTAAATATTAATAAATCTTACATCGCTTAAGAGCTCAAGTTCTTAAGATCGATTTACACGATCGATCAATTACCAATAAGGGATTGGAACCTATCTCGACCCCATCCCTAGAAAAGAAAGTTAAACTCTATTCAATTACTAATTTATCTTTTTTTTATTATTACTTATTTTTAACCATTTTTCTTTGCAACCGTAAAAGCACTAATTGGACGGAGGACATTTATAGTAGTGTGCAAGAATGATTTAGTGAAATGTTTAAGAACAGTGTCATCTGATTTCAATAAACTACTCAAGTCACGAAGTAACATTATAAATTGATCCAATTTTTTTTTATTATAGTGAGTAATTATAATATTAATTAAAACGTGATCAGTGATTTTGTGTTCGTACGAATGTATCTAAAATATTTGGCATTGTTATATCCGTATTGTGAGGTGCGCTGTTGCCGCTTTGCATAGGCTATCGACCCATAGAAGCTCCGTATCCATATTTAACCCAATAATATGGTATTTTTATATTTTATTCCTTTTCAGTTTTCTTTGAGATTTTTTTTTCTGTGTGAGTGTAGAAAATGTACTTGTAGAATTATACTTTATCGTAAAAAAGGGTTATTTTTATTTTATAAACTTTACTGTTATCGCTGATAATGTTCATCATTAAAATAATGATAAAAGTATAACAAAACCAAAGTGTACTTCTACAAGTTTATAGATTTTCACCATCCGACATCATAAGAGTGATTTCACTTTTATTGTTACTTTTATTGAAACTCACTAACGCCAAAGGCAGAATTTATTCAAGGAAAATTAAAAATAAACGTTTAAGTTTCCTTGAATAACTCCTCAAAAACATGTATTAAAAATAAAATTATAATAAATATTTACAAGTTGATAATAAATTATCTCAATATGGGAATTCCTTATTGTAAATAGATACTTCTTATCAATACAAAACTGTCACCGGGAATTTTGCCTCAATTATTTTGATAACGAAAGTAATACAATATAAATTCTTGCTAGTTCGGGGGAGCTCATATCGTAAAACTCACTGGTAAGTGTAACATATTGTTCTGTTCTTGTATCTTATATATATATATATAGGATACATCATTAACGTGAATAAAAATATATATTTAACAATTCAAGTTATTATGTTTGTGTACTCAAAAATCAAAAAGTATTAATTAGATAAAATTAAATCTCGATTAAAGGAGCTATTTGAGAAATATTAAGTTTAAATATTAAGTGAAATGAAATGAAATATTAAGTGAAAATTTTTGTTACATTCAAGTGAATCTCCCCCTCTCCCTCGCTACCGACTAAACGTTTATGTTGGAGGTGTGAAAAACTCACGGTAGTTGTAAAAGAAAAACTATCACCGCTAGAAATATACCTATCACAGCCATAACTATCACCGCTATAAAATACAGTCATCATCTTCCTGTCCTTATCCCAATTTTGGGGTCGGTGCAGTATGTTTTTTCCTTCCATACTCTCCTGTTATTCATCATCTCTATACACACTTCCTTCTTCTCCATATCGTCATTCACGCAATCCATCCATCTTTTCTTCAGCCTTCCACTACCATAACCAGAAATATTTTTGGTTACATGCCTTTCATCTCTCCTCATAACATGCCCATACCACGACAGACGATGGGGTTATAAAAAACAGTGAAGCAAAACAAACAAAAGAACTATTAGCTGTTTTTTAAAGGCTAAGTTTAATGATGAATGTTTTGAAATCATATGATACCTACAATATTTTTGTCATATAATATAAAAACGTAATTTTTATGAGAAATTAGATAAATTATTTTATATCTATTAAAATAGATAAATAGTATGATTACGCAACAGAATACTTATTAATTTTAATTACTATACTTGAAAGTTACCAACTTAAGCGTATTACTTTTCAATGACCTGCGAAATGCTCTTATCAGAGACTGTGAGACGACTTTAACATACAGTAAATGTATCCCATTTACGTTAGTAAAACAGACTAATTATAAACATGTAACTAGAAATAACTGACTAATAATTGACATATATAAATTACAAAACTTTTTGAAATATATAATTTTATCTTATTTTGCATTACAGGTACCAAGATGAAAATAATAATAATCCTCGGTATATTTTGTCTGATTGAATTGTTACGCGCCGTACCCCTCACAGAAGATGATGATGACGAAAAAATTGTTATACCACGAAGCCTCTTTGAAAAGTCCCTGGTCAAATATACAGCGGAACACGATGTTGTTGAAATTCTTGTGCCTTTAAATGCCCTTAACTTTGAAGAATCTAAGAGTAAAAATGATTATATGGGAGACATAACTATATTCTTTGTAGAGGCCGACATTCAAAATGGTATACGTGTAGACCGTGGTCTATATGTATTGAAAAATGGAAAAGCCAAGAACATTTTACCCACAGGAAGAACAGCAGCAACAACTTCAGACGAAACAAAAACCGCGTTTTTTGGTGCAAGCGATGGCTTGTATTCTTATAATGCTGATTCCAATACTGCTGTTAAATACGGACCGATCACCGATGGTATCATAAGCATCGCTGTTGATGAAGCTCAGAATACTGTTTACATTGTAACCGACGATCACAAATTATACAAGGTCTCAAATAATGGTGAAACAAAAGACTTAGTTAGTGACGTTGTGGATGTTCAAGAAATAGTTTTAGATGACTATCATAACATTTATTATTACAACTCTAACAAGGAAGTATTCATTCGCACCAGTGATAGAATTATTCAAATACGAGATCTCCCTCCTAACCCCAATTCCGTTAAACTCATAAGACCACCTTTTATTATGGAAGACAGTGTACCATTAATGATTGATGACGCTCTTTATATTGTCTACGCTAACGGCACAAGCGAAGCAATTAATCTAGAGTTTAGTCCCGATGCAAGACCAACTGCTTACGGACCAGAGGCAATTTTAATCCAATTCTATGCTTTCAACAAGAAAATCTATCAATACAACTTCATACAACTCATAGAAGAACCTCTGTTTGAAGATGTCAAGGACAAAACTGAATCTATCCACACTATAGCTAGTAAAAATAAAAACACATTAGGCTCTAAGTTGGCATAAATTAATAAGATTTTTTTTTAATAAATAAAATGTATAGTATATTTGCCACCATTGTTTTTTTTTATATAAAACGAAATAAACTAAGATATTTTTAAATCTATAGCAGCGTAATCTTCTGCATATAACTATTTAAAATCAATATTGTCAACATTAATACAGAACAGAATGCATCCAGTCAACCGGCCGTTCAGCATCGTGTCTAGAACATTTCACACAAAATAAAAAAAGTTGAATTACTTATATTTAAGGAACCTTTTATTTAGTTCTTGTTCCCTATAAGAAAAAGACTTTTTCCTTCTTCTGTATATTTTTTTCTGTCTTGTCACAGTATTCTCAAAGGTCTCTCTCTTGTTCTTAAATTAACTGGTACTAAGACTTTAAAATTAATCAAGGATTATTTCAAAATTAGCTCCATGTCATCGGTAAAACTGAATTTGTTATGTTATCTTTCGTTACTTTTTTAATATTTATCGGATTAGATTGTATTCGATACATTTATACTTCTATAATACATATTTATACCTACTTTGTCCATAAATGATGTAAAAAATAAAAAATCCTTTATCATTTTAAGGGAGTATAATCTCAGGGTTCATCATATTCATCATCATCATCCACGTTTTTCCCAAATTTTTGTGGTTAGCAAATGTTTTTCATACCCTCCTTGTGGTAGTTCCACAGAAAGATATATTTTTTTTTATTTAAGAATCTATTTCATTACAATCTATTTAGATGAAAATTTATATTTACTAATATCCTGTTTGAAATAAATAACAAATTATCAAAATTAAAAGTATAGCAAGAAAGATTTATCTAGACTTCGAATCTAGAATAAAAACAGCCGTTATGGGGAAACCCAATAATCTTCATTATTTTCCAGCCACCTCATCTCAAATTAGGTCTTAATGCATTTATGAATTTCCTTACTTTTGATCTTCGAACCGTTCACATTAACATTTGAGTTGAACAGAACTTCAAGAAACCCTATCTAATCTATATTCAGAAGAAAAATTAAGTGTTTTAAATAATATTTTTTAATATTTCTTGTACTTTTATAATCGTTAAATTGTTATCAAAATGTTTGTCAAAGGCTACCTGAACATGATAGATTAGAGATATAATGTCAAATGTCAAAATCAATAACAGTGATTTAAAAAAACATGCACTGAATTGATTATATTTCATTATTCTTGTACTGTAGAGAATGTCTCATTGAGCGAATCTCACCGGTAAGTGTAACACACTTATTTTTGTACAGTTATTTTCTTTTTTAATGTTTGATTCATTAATTAAAATTTAAAATATTTGTTAAATTCAATTATTTACCAGGATTAATACATCCATTAGTGATTGAGTAAAGAGAACAATCAGACACCCCAAAGATAGGAAACTAATATTCAAGGGTCCGTAGTAATGATGTAGATAATTTCATCCATCCATCTTTCCTTATCATAATTTGAGATGGCGTAATATATCATTTACTTCCACCCTCTTCTGGAAATATGTGTTTCCGCAATATTATCTTATCACACTAACTCCATCCGTGTCTCTTTCGATCTCTCTCTTTTCTTATAATAATCCACATTCATACTTTTAACTCTACTCGCTACATGCCTCACATCTCCTCAAACCACAAATTCCTTTTAGTTCTCGATTTATTATATTGAAATTATACCAATAATTCCTAACTACACCTAATAACCCAATATTCCAAGGAAGATAGCTAAAATATTAGTGTCGAATTTAGTCGCTAAAATGTTGTAAAACGTTATGACTTTTACTGTTTGAAATTGCTACTTTTAATTGTATTATATTATATTTTAACGCCTATGTATATAAGTAACATTGATATAGGTTCTTACAACGAATTAATTTGGCAAGATCCTGTTATTATATTATTTATTACATTTATATGAATATTACAATGTTGCTTTGCCATGTTTGCTAGCCTTATTTTGATTCGGACCGAAAAAAATAAAGATAGATAAACTATCCTTATATTTGAAGAGTAAGCAACGATTAAACAATAATTTTCAAAAAATATTTATCTCACTGAACAGGCCTCTACTTTATTATAAATTTGTATACTTTACAGAAGAACTGTACACTTGCAGATTCAATTGATTTTAAACCGCATGTTGTAAAACGTTATATTTTTTTAAATGAAAATTTGATTTTATGATCTTGAAATTTAGATTCCATGAATCAAATAGACATTTTGTATGTCATGATATCTTAAATTATTGAATTATTTCGTTGGGTATTCTATTTTTGTACCTTGTAATTATGAATTTTTAACTATGGAAAACTTCCTTTCCTTCTCCCCCCACTCTAACAAATGTTGTTGCGTATAAATTCGACTTTTGATAAAAATATATAAATATTCATCTACATTAACGTCATTGCTTTCATAAAATTAATCTATAAGATATTACGCGCTTGAGCTACCATTGCTTCTAATCGATGTTCGGAAAATACCTTCAGCATTCAGGACATATCTCATACACTTAACAAGTAAAACTGATATATAATAATAAACCTCAATAACATAATAATAACGTAGGCGTCTTTATATTAACATTTGTTAGCATGTGTGGCTTGGTTTAACTTTTTCAGTTAATTGTTCAAGTTCTAGTCGGATTTATTTATACTTAATACATGCCGTAATCTATTAAGGTTTTTATGATTTCCAACAAATAAAAAACAGCAGTCATTTAATTTACATTTTTAATTTATTCTGACAAATACACCAAAATAATTAGAATGTATTAATTAATATAAAAAAACAACCTTGTTTTTATTCGCAATTATCAACTTATTATCAATGTCTTATGACACGGAAATTTTATTTTCTGAGAAACTGAATTACTTATCTCAAGTCATATCATAACATATTTCGATATAATTAAAATATTATACCTATATATCATCTAAATACAAATTAAACTTTCTTTAATTTTAAAAGATTTTCTTATTTAATTATTGTTTTCTTTTTATAACAGGAATCAACATGAGAACGATCATCATCTTCGGTGTATTGTGCCTCGTCGGTGCATTGCGTGCTGCAAAGATCTCTGATGATGAAAGCGAAACGATCATCGTTCCGAAAACCATTTATCATAAATCTCTCATCAAATATCGTGCCAAATACGATATTGTTGAAATTCTTGTACCCATAAACCGCCTCAACTTCGGGTCTTCAAGTGATTCCAGTTCAAGGGAAGATCTTAGCAATGTTAATACTATTTTCTTTGCAGTAGCTGATATTAAGGATGGTGAACGTGTGGATCATGGTATATACATATATAAAGATGGAAATGTTAAGCAAATTTTAACAAATGGAAGAACCGCGGCGGCTGCTATGGGCGACAACAAATTAGTGTTTTTCGGAGCAAGAGATGGTTTATATATTTATGATTTGGATTCCAATACGGCTGTTAAGTATGGACCGATTACTGACGGTATTATAAGCATTGCTACAGAAGGTAATGGGGAAACCATCTACATTGTAACCGACGATCACAAGTTATACAAAGTAACAGACAATGGTGAAACTAAAACATTAGTAGACGACGTTGAGGATGCTCTACAAATCGTTTTAGACAACGCCAACAATATTTATTATTATAACTCTAACAAGGAAGTATTCATCCGTACAATTGAAGGAGTTATTCAAGCCACAGGTCTGCCGCCTAACGCTAAATCCGTTATACTTATTAGACCACCATTCATTATGACAGGCAGTATACTATTGATGTATGACAACTCTCTTTATTCTGTCTATATAAATGGTACAAGCGAGGCAGCTAATTTAGAATTTGCTCCGGATGCAATACCGACTGCTTACGGACCATAGGGAATTTTTTTGCAATATTACGCTTTTAACAAGAGACTCTATGAATATGATTTCTTCACACTCACATCAGAAGATATATTTAAAAATATCAAATTTAAAACTGAAGTTATTCAATCTACAGCGACCAAAACTAAACACAGATTAACCTCTAAAAAGGTGTAAATTATATTTTGTTAAAAATAAATAATTTTCAAGGCTTTGCGTATTTGTTTTTTTTTTCATAAATTATCTAGTGATTTTTAGTCTAACAGTGTAATGATTTACATAAAATTCACTTACAAAAGTAAGTAATGTTGCAATTTATAAGCACATATATATACACATATATACCCATACCTCGCTTTGCGTTTCGTTTTGCGTTTTTTTTGAGTTGCGTCGCTGCTTAAATAGTACGAGTAGATACTAATTTTCACTGTGCATCGTTACATTTTTGATGTTGCGTTGTTTTTTTTTGTTTTTAATCTTCTTTTTTTTTCTAAAAGCAACCTTTTTGTTTCTTATTGCGTCATGCCATCAAAACTCGGGGATTCTCTTTCTAACTAAAAATCAACGCAATTTTAATACAGTTTTATTGTCAATTTGTTTTGCTAATTTTAGATTTCAGTTTCAATTATATAGTGTGTTGTGCTTTTTTTAAAAGGGAATAATAAATTAATATATGTAATTTTTTACGTGTTGTTTGTAGTTACAAAAAAAATATTTTTCCAATATATTTATTTGCAGAATTTTATTATAATTTTTTTAATGTTACCTTTGTGTCATTTTCTTTTTTAAAAATATACATTTATTTACATGTTTTGCTATAGAAAATCTTAATTCCCCTTGCGTCGTATTTTTATGGAACGTAACCACGACGCAAAGTGAGGTATGGGTGTGAAGAAATTCTAATTTTTTATATTCTATTCTATTCTATTTTATATTATTCGGAAAAGTTATTCTAATTCTTTACAAATCCCAACTTTCACCAAGATCAGTATGCCAATACCTTGTAAAACTAAACATAGTTTTTAACGTAACTTCTACTCGTATAACATTAAATATTATAAATGATATTGCCCCACAATTATCTCTTATTTTCAAAATAATTTATTGAAACCGGTATATAAACAGATTTGTAAAGTAGATCCTTTGTTTAAAAGTGGCGATAGACTTGAATCTGGAATTATAGGCCTATCTTTTTTTTACCGACTTTTAGTAAGATCTTCGATAAAATTATTCAATATAAGGTGACAGAGTTTGTGTATAATAATGGGATCATGCATAGTTAACAATATGGTCTCAGGAAGGGCAAATCAACGACTGATGTAGGTGCCACGTTTTTTTAGCATGGGTGAAATCGCAGAATGCAATCGGGGTGTTTTGCAATTTTTCCAAAGCCTTTTATTTTGTGGACCATAGAACCTTACGGTGCAAACCACTATGGTGTATGTAGCGCTGCGCTTGATCTTATTGCCTCTTAGCTGAATCAAAGTGTCCAGATGGCTTACGTAAATAATTCTAAATCGGCTGGTTCTCACCTAAAGATGGGTGTTTCTCAAGGATCTATTCTTAGCCCCTTTTTATTATGACTTTTTATATTAATGTCTTGCCCTTTCTCGTTAAAGGCCTATGTGACATTGTATTTTTTACTGATGACACCTCGCTTAATTTTAAAGTTGAGCGTACTAGAACTAATTATGACGAAATAAACAGTACTCTGTCACGTGTCCTTCATTGGTTCGAAGCTAATAATTTAGTCTTAAAAACTAAAAAAACTAAATGCACAGAGATAACACTTACTAATATAAAAAGTAAAAAATTTTGCTTGATCCTTCACAATGAAGTGTTAGAACTGATTGACTCAACAAATTTCTTAGATATAACTTTAGATGAAAAGCTCCAGTGGAGCCCCCATCTCTTAACACTCGCAGGCAAACTCAGCTCAGCCGTCTTTGTAATTAGAAAAGTTAGACAATTAACGGACGTTAATACAGCTCGACTTGTTTATTTTAGTTATTTTCGTAATATTTTATGTTACGTTATTTTATTATAAAGCAGTATTGGTGAATTTAATTATTTATGTATTTTATAAAAAAGAGTTGTGCGAGCTATTTATAACTTAAAAGCTAGAGATTCTCTGAGAAACGTTTTTGAAACAGTAGATATTCTTACAGTCGCTTCTCAACATATATTTAATAACAAATAATTCGCCATAATTCAATTTAAATAGTTATATAAAACAGTGACAGACACGCGATAATATGAGAAATATAAACAAATTCGTAAAACCAATATTTCGTTTACAAAAAGCTAACAAATCAAACAAGGTATTTTTTGATTATATAAAGTTCAGTCTTCCGAGAACGCCAGACACTACGATAGCTCAACTGGGACTCAAATTATGATACCAACCTTGTTACCTTCTTATTAGTAGTATATTAAAAATGTACAAAGTATACACATAGACTAATTAAAAGAAAATGAGGACATAAACGAAATGGAACAAAATATCAAGGCATCGATAAATAGCAACCTAGATGAAAAATTGAAGTTCATCGAAACCAAAACTAAACAATTGAAAATGACAAAAAACAGCAAAAAAACTATTGGTTTCCTAGACAAACATTGTAGAAGAGAAGGAACATAATTTGAACTTACTTTCTGTTACTATGGATATCATCATATAATCAACAATAAAATATTTTGACAAAAGTGGAAATTGAAAATAAACAAGATTAGATAAAAATACAGAAAAACCTAGACCAGTGGCAATGACAGCAACAAAGACTAGTAGGAAACTGGAACTATAAAAAAAAAACTTGAGTAGAAATTGGTATTTAAAAGAATACTTAACTCCAAACGAGAGTTGGGAAGTAGCCCTACACTATGACTGTATCGTTACCCTAAAAACACGTGAGTCAGTCAATCATAGACCCACAGAAAGGAATTGAAATAAGCGTCATATCTCAACTTTACCAAAGAAATAAAAAGTATTAAAATAGTAATAACAACGATGGAATTAACAAGTACCTAAAAAAAACAAGACACAACCTATTACCAACTTTTTACGCCTTTTTTTTTTGCGTTTGGAAACTGTTACGGATACCCTCCGGCCAGGAAGGTAATGGCCGGAGGGTTATTTTGGACTACCCGGCGGCATAGAAGACGCCACCATTTTTAAGGCTACCCACTAAACCAACCACCACCACCAACGGTTGCCCTCAACGCCTTAATGGGAGGATACGGGATCGTGTTAGCACTCACCGTGCCACCCTCATACCCCCCATGTGAGGGTGAGCCCCGAGCAACATAGGGCACCCTCACGGCGTAGGCCTATGGCAGGTGAAATGGATCCCCCCCCCTCTCACCAAGGCCTACGGCTGGGAAAGGGAGCGGCGGGCGTACACCCGCCTCCTTCTTCCCAGCCTCCCCCGGCGGAGCGTGTCAGAGGGAGAGGCTTGCTCCCTGACCCGCTCCGTGGCCTCCTTGCTGACTTGCTCGCAGAAGGAGGCCATGGCTGCCCAACACCTCTCGCTGCCGATCATCACGCCAACAAGGCGCGGCAGCGAGAGGTCCCTGCCAACCGCGATCACCAGCTTAGCGCGCTGATGACCCCAGGCTAGGCACTCCTCCACGATGTGACGAGCCGTGTCGACGGACTCGTCACAGTGGTTGCAGGACTGGGCCGCCTCCCTTCTTGCAATCTTATGCAGGTACTCACCGAAGCATCCGTGCTCCGTGAGCACCTGCACAAGACGGAACGTCAGTGTCCCATGTCGCCGGTTGATCCCACGATCCAAGAGGGGGCGAACTGCCCCCACTGTCGTCAGACCGGCGGCAGGGGACTTTAAGTCCCTCGTCCACTATCGAATCAGGGCTCGGTGAGCTGAAGTCATGATTCGAGCTGCCTCGGACCTTACCCCCCTGGTCCTGGCTTCCGCCCGGTGCTAATACACACCGACGGGCACATCCGCCTGCAGCTCCCAAGGCGGATCGCTCGCCAGGAGTGTGGCCACAGTGTACGACACTGTACGGTATCCCCTGACCATTCACACCGCTAAGATCCTCTGCATCCTTCGCAGGAGGGTCTTGGAATCGGCTGTGAGGGACCCCGACCATATGGAGGTACCATTCAGCGCCATACTTCTCACGATGCCGGCATAGAGTCGCCGATATGGAGTCTGCGGCCCACCGACAT
The DNA here is from genome assembly GCA_918358695.1 of Melinaea menophilus ssp. n. AW-2005. Classification (NCBI taxonomy): domain Eukaryota; kingdom Metazoa; phylum Arthropoda; class Insecta; order Lepidoptera; family Nymphalidae; genus Melinaea; species Melinaea menophilus. Next base: position 11,031,226 of record OU911039.1, on the reverse strand, counting down.
TGGGCAGAAGCATTCCCAAGGCAGCCGCGGTGGATAGTAACTTCGGGGCTGGAAGGAAGAAATGCGCCCCGAAGTTCCACCTTCCGTCCAGGGTGAGACCGAGATAACTTAGCTGGGTCCTCACCACGACCTCCTCACCCTGGACAGAGATGGACGCCCGGCTAGGGGAACCCTGGTGAAGGCCGTGGAAAAGGATGGCCTCCGTTTTGAATATGGAGACCTCCAATCCCAACAGCCCTATGCGGTCCTGTTGCGAAAAGAAAAGGTAGCTGGGTGGTCGCCATTAGACTTGTCTATGACCGATAGCCTTGCGAGCTTACTAGTCTTATAGTACCGTTGTCGGACGACTTCGGAGGTCAGATCTGCCGTACCAAGGATCCATGTGAGCGGGGTAAACCTGGACCACATGTATAGCGGCTCAACCTTTATAACCGGAGGGTTGGTGGGGTTCAGATGCTATAAACATAATCATTAGGGCGGAAGGAGGCGAGTGCGACTATGTTGCCAGCCGGGCCGCCTCGCCGTCCACGCGTCCCTCACGAACGGGTTGGTTAGTAATCTGTGCCCCCTAGTCGAGACGATTGATTTAAAACTTTATTACTGATAAAGAAATAATATATTTCATTATTCTTAAAGAAGAATATCTTATTACGTGCGCTTCGTAGGAGTTTTATATTTAATACCTAGGTGAATAAGTCTCATTTACAAAAAAAATAAAGAATGAGTGAATAAAAATAACAGTAAGCGACGTTTATCCTATAAAATAAAATTCAACAATTATATTAAATTTTTCAAGTTAATAAATTCACACACGGCAACAGCGCACGTTGAATACGGCTGGTGCACCCTAAGGAACAATATATTGGGTCTTCTGGGATCGCGTTATTCGTCTGCTAATGTCCAGCGGAAGGGGTGTCGGCAATGAGGTGCCCGTATCTGGCTCGTGGCTGATGGGGGTAGTCGGTCCGGACATGGGATTTTGCAGCACAAAAAATGGGTCTGTGCAATTTAGTGTGAAGGCAGAGGCCTTCTCTTCCGAGGGATGGCCGCGGGGTCGTTCCGGGTACTGCTCTGTTCGCAGAGTGGAGCTTGGAGTGACCTTGTGGTTATAGAATTTTGGGAGAGATTAGAACTGTAGGTTTCATACTGTCGAGTCACTCTCTGAAGATGGGGTCGGGGGGGGAGTTTCCCCCGCGACGGTACCCGAATTAATCATCGTTTATCACCGTAGTCTCGGTTTGGTGGGTCCCCGACTAATTCCGCATTCTTGCTGGACTTAGCTGACCATCTCGGCCGGCGGTAGAGCCTTGTCGGATTCTAGATTGGGCCCCCTTGGTAGTTCAGCCCTGCCAACCCGCTGGGTTGTACTTGACTGTTTGCTCATTGGGGTCTGGACAGTGATCTTCTTTCGAATAGCTTACCGCCGAGTGTGCTGGGCCCGGACGAGGTTCTTTGGTAAAATCCTTTTATATAAAATATCACTTAATTCTTAAATTCAGATTGAATGACCTTTTATTTTTACTATACAAAGCTAGCAGCTGATACTTTCTCTCATTAATAACCAGTAAACCCCTCACCCTCACCCTCAAACATAGAGTAAGACATATTGTATAATGAATAATTAATGTAGTTTTTTTATGTATATTACAGTACAGGAGGTATCTCCTCTGCTTTTATTCTTCGTGTATAGAAAAAATCTGACTTTATATTAGTCCATGTTAGTATCAATATACGAGTAGCTAATGTATCTATACAATTTTGTAATAAAATAAGTAATTGGTTAAAACATTTCATTGATGAACAGATATAAACATGCATTACTTGTAAAGATTTAATATTATAATTTATTATATTAGTCCATGCATATACATCACTATAGACTTGGCGTATTATATATACCTTTAAAATATATTTTTATTATTTCAATATATAAATATAAATAATTGTATTTTAGTTTTTAGTTAACAATTCCACTTTCGGAACCAATTTGTGAATTTAATGTGTTTAAATCTTTTTGGCGTTATAATTTTTTATAATAAATAATTTACAATTTTGTATCATATATTATTCAATTTACCTTTTCTTCATTTGTAGTTTAACAAAAACTGGCTACTACTACTACTACTACTACAACTACTACTACTACTAGTTCTTTTTCAATTCAATTAATAGGATTATAGTCAATAAGATAATTGAATTGTATCGGTGTCTACACAGATAGATAAATGACTACGACGATCATAGACACGATCAGTAATGGTGTTTTAATAAAATATAAAATAAAAGAAAGTGAAAGTGAAAGTCATAATTCAACTTTTTTATTAATTATATTTTTAACCAATTATTTACTAATGATTACATTAAATAATAATAGTAATATTGAATTCGTTAATTGACGAATATAAAGAAATCATTATAAATTAAACTATGAAAAACAATAAAGACAAAATAAAATTTATATGACGTTCACTGTTTGTTGTATATTACTTAATAGGGTGGGTTATCATAAAAGATTAAAGAAGAGCGTCTGCTTGGCTTTGCTATGGAGTTATGCCAACTACTTATCCCAACCGACGTATCGAAAACAAATATTTTAGTATATTATAATATGTAAACAAAAAGTTATTTATGTGACCGGGGCGGGTATCATTTCAATATATATTTAAATATAATTATATTATACACAGTCTACTAAATAATATAATTACACGCTTGTTTAATATAATAATACATATTTTTGGTTTTAATTTAAAGACCAAATCTATACTAGTTTGAATATACTTTAAATCTCAATCATATCTTATGGCCATACTACATATATTATTACATTTTATTAGAACAATATAAATACATAAAAATATTCTAGCCAACAAAGACCATATTCTCACAGATACATACACACACTATTAATAGTCTATCTCATTGTCCTATCTATAGCTACCATCGATATAAGCAAGGAGTTAAAGGGAAAAGGGGTTTTCCCTTAACTCCCTCCTTTTATCAGTTTTTTCCTCTATCTCTCCCACTGGCTCCTCCTCCCCCTCCTCCTTGACCTCCGGGTCTACCTCCATTTCATTCATCTCCCCGTCGTTATCTCCATCTCCGTCGTCATCTCCGTCATTGTCGCTCCCGAAGCCGCTGTACTTCATCTCGCCGCGCTCTAACACTTTCAAGGTTTCTGAAAATTATATTTTTATCTGGCTGTTAAAGTCCGATACCGTTGATTACAAGAATCATTATTAAACTGATGAAAATTATTAAAAGTATAATGAGTACTATCTATAATTACAAGAAAGACAAATAACCTTTAAACCCACCAACGAGTAAGATAAGAACGACTTTTTTTATTTTACTTGAAATACCTCATAAACCTATATTAAATTATCATAACATTTTAAGTTGACAATTAATTATCCCGATATGTTACTTTTCCTTATTATGAATACATTGTTGTCACAGAGAATTTTGTATCTTTTATTCTGATAACGAAATTAAAACTATATAAATTCTTGCAAGTTCTGGAGAGCTCATATCGTGAAACTTGCTGGTGAGTGAAACATTATATATATATAAAATTCAAGTTTTATATGATTGTCAATAAAAATTGAAAAGTGTTAAATTTATTAAATTGTAAATGTTAGACCACATTACATTTTACGGATACAATATTGGGATCTTCGAAATAAAAAAGTATATTAAAATAATTTTTATTCTGAAGTTCAAACGGATACAAGAGATTCGAAGTATTGAGTCGAGACGAAGTCACGGGCATCGGTTAGTTTTTAACAAAAATGTCTCTAAAGAAGCAACAATTGCACTGATGTCGTTCTGTCTTTTTAATTTAAATTATTAATAGTATTACATTTTTTGTCATTATGCAAGTTTTAAGTATGTTTACGTGATGTTGATAAAATATTCAAAAATTGTTTTGGTTACGAATTATATAAAAAAAAAATGTGGAAAACAAACGAAAATGATATTTTAATAATTAATTAATCATGGGTACTTTGAAACCAAATGGTACCTACCAATTTTTGTCATATAATATAAAATTATGTAAAATTAGATAAATTTATTTATATACATAGGCTGAAATTGGTGCTCAGTGTTTTAAAATTATAAAGTAGAGTACCTATACTTTTTAAATACTATACTTAAAAATTACCCATTTAAGCATACTTCGTTATAGCACTCACTTTTAGCACGCTTTAATCAATGACTGTGAGATTACTTTAGCACATGGAGACACGCTGAAAACTGAAAAAATATCTTGCTAATAAATTAAAGATAAATTTCCAAAATTCTTGAACCTTGTAAACTATTAACTAAACTTTTATAAATCCTTCAAAAATCGTAAAATTTATATAATATCATACAATGTTTAAAACTTTATATTAAAAATATTTTTCTTTGCATTTCAGGTGCCAACATGAGGAAATTGATAATTTTCAGTATATGTTGTCTAATAGGAGTGTTGCGCGCTTCGCCCCGGTCAAAAGATGATGACGAAAAAATGAACACATCAAGGAACCCTTTTGATATTTACCCGGTCAAATATACAGGAGATCACAATATTGTTGACATTGTTGTTCCTGTAAATGCCCTCAACTTCGCGGACTCTAACGAATCGGAGACTATAAATGATTTTATGGGACATATAACTATATTCTTTATAGAGGCCGATATTCAAAATGGTAAACGTGTAGACCGTGGTCTATATGTATTGAAAAATGGAAAAGCCAAGAACATTTTACCCACAGGAAGAACAGCAGCAACTACTTCAGACAATAAGAAAACCGCGTTTTTTGGTGCAAGTAATGGCTTGTATTCTTATAATGCTGATTCCAATACTGCTGTTAAATACGGACCAATCACCGATGGTATCATAAGCATTGCTACAGAGAGAAGTGGAAAAACCATCTACATAGTAACCGACGATCACAAATTATACAAGGTCTCAAATAATGGTGCAACAAAAGACTTAGTAGGTGACGTTAAAGATGCCCAAGAAATAGTTTTAGATCATTACCACAACATTTATTATTATAACTCTAACAAGGAAGTATTCATCCGTACCATTGATGGAATTATTCAAGTAAAAGATCTCCCGCCTAACCCCAATTCCGTTAAACTTATAAGAGCAACATTGTATTTGGAATACGGTATACCAATTTTGTATGATAACTCTATTTATACTGTCTACCCTGATGGCACTAGCAAATTAAGTTATAAAGACTTTGTCACCGACGCAAGACCGAGCGCTTACGAACCACAGCTTAATTTAGTCCAATACTACGGTGTTAAAAACAAAATCTATGAATACAATTACTTTCAAAATCTGACAACATTTTTGTTTAACGGACTCAAGGATAAAGCTAAAACTTTTCACACTACAGCTACCAAAAACAAAACGTATTAGGCTCTAAGTAGGCCTAATTAATTATCTTCCATGTTACATTTTAATAAAAAAAACAATACACATTCTGCAATCGTTTTTTTTTTCTTTCATAAAGCGAAAAAAACTAAGACATGTTTTATTCTATTGTAGTATAATCTTTTCCATATAACTAATTTATTGTTTTGCGGGTGATAGGACAGAGAATATTTGTTGTTGTTTTATTTCAGCCTTTTACGATAAAGACCTTCCGTTTTACATTTACATATTTATTATGACATATACCATAGTTTTTCCATAGGATTTCTTGTTTTCTTTTTAAATTAACTGATACGTAGCAATCATGTTTATTCTTCATTGCTTGTTTCCTTTCCTTGCTACATATTCCTTTTGATCTCGGATATTTATTAGCAGGGTTAGTTAGTAAACTGTATCACTGAGGCAATGACCTCTCCAACATAAGATATAATATAATAAGGAATCTGTGGAATAAACTTGGTCTGTTTGGCTATTTTCAGTGCTTATACCGAATATTTTCTAGACTTTTAAATTAATCAACGTTTATTTCTAAACGTTTATACTTTTCCAATATTTAGCGGATCAATTTGTGTTGAATACTTTTATATCTAATAAATGCTGTTATAAATAAAAATTCCTTAATAATTTTTATGGAGTAATATTCGGCTAAGTGTAAATTTTCTTAAAGTTATTGTTGTCTTTGTCTTTGCCATTCACGCAAAGTACAAACAATTATATCCTATACCTAATTTTTTTTATTCCACTGTGCATATCCATAGATGTCATAGCCAAAGTGAGCAGTAAATTTAAAGTATTCCGTTTTTGTTTTAATCTATGCGTTCACTAAATACATTGTATTGTTTCACTTTACAAATTAGTATTAGGGCTATTAAAATAAATTGCTTGATTTATTGTGTTGACGCGCGTAATCGCGATTTAAGAGCGGTGTTTTATCAGTAAATTAAATGTATTTAAAGCTACATTATTAAATACGCTTATGATAAATCAAAGTGACGGTCAGAGAATTACTGACAAAACTGCTGAATTACCCGTATTACTGACGAAATTAATAAATTAATTGAAGTATTAGTTCATGGAATAGAAAGTCATAAGAATTGGTTTACATGGTGATTGAACTAAACCAGAAGTTGATTTGTAGCTGTATTTCGATATTAATAATTATCTGCTGGAAACAGTAGTAGAGGGCTTGGCGATTGCATGAGGTTACGCAAGTAAATTGCTGAGTAACTAAAAGTAAAAAGGTAGACTTGATGTCTGATTTTTTTAGTGTGAGAGGAGGTCAAATGAGCGCTTGGATGGATTGGATGGATTGGATGATAAATTATCACTGCCGCCCACGAATTCCTGCAACATCCAGGGAATCCTAAGTGCGTTGCCGATGTCAATATACGCTTTTTTTTAAAAATACCCATGTCGATCAACCCATATCGATCCGGAAATACTGCCGAAGGAAGGTCATTCCCCCATAGTTACGGTACATGGAAGAGAGGTCCGTTAAAACCGCAAAGTGGAAGATCGCTACGCACTCAGATAGTACGGATGGTAGTGCAGGTATGGACGTGCTGTATGATGATGAAAATCGGTGGCAAGTATCAAATAAAATAGTTCTTCGTAACACTCCCCGTTTTAAATTTGATAGAAGACGTACAAAGAAGGTACGCCTCTACGCAATGCTAAAAAGTGTAGCCGTTTACAGAACCATAGATCCGACAATCCAAACAGCGTAAGCGTTCGTAATAGCGTAATTTATTGCTTGTTATTTTTTCATTTTTGAAATGACTTTTTGGACCGACTTTCACAAAACTTTCACTGACAATTAACCGATATTATAATAAGTAACTTAATATACTATTATTTAAAATATATATATATTTCGCGACAACAAAATCGTGGGCACAGCTAGTCTAAAATAAAGATTTCATTAAAAACACTTTTAATGCATTATTTATTAACAGCAAAGCGAATTTTTTTACATTATTTGTATTAAAAACTTTTAATAATGAGCTTAGAATATATAGTTACTTTACCACTTTATATACTACATATTTGTTACTTATTAAAGAATGCACTTTAAAAAAGTGTAATCCTCAATGCGTTTTGCATCGTTAAAGTGTTGCGCGCCGCGCTCTTCTCTGATGAGGGTGATGAGAAGGTTGATATTCCCGAAAGTATTTATGATAAATACTTATCTGAAAATAAAGCATAACATCATAACATCCTTGCACCTTTAAACGCTTTTACCTTTGATGGAAGTGATTCTAACAGTGAATCTGAGTTTGACGAAAATATACCGCGAGATCTTACTGTTTTCTTTGTAGAAGCCAATGCGAATGAAGGAATATATGAGTATTACGGTCTGTATGTATAAAAATTATTACCAAAAATATTTTACTAACTGAGAGAACCACAGCAGTTTCTTATGTAAATAAATGAAGCAGATTCTACATCATAAATAATCAGTTCAGATTATTTATAATGTGGAATCTGATTCGACTGCTTGATACGGACCCATTACCTATAAGCAATGATCCAAACGAATCAGGACGAAGTACATACATTTTAACTGACGATCATGAATTATACTAGATTACTAACCATGTTAAATATAAAGGATTAGTAGATGACGTACTCGTAATTAAGTAAATATTGTTGGAGTCATCTAAAACAATTTGATGTTTTAGATGACTCCAACAATATTTACTATTACACTTTTCAGAAAAATGTATTTATTCGCTCTGGTGATGGAATTTTTAAAGTTCAAGTTCTTCCGCAGGAGACCAGTGCAATAAAACTTGTAAGAGCACCATTCTTTATTAAATACTAGCAGGTTACCCGTGCTTCGCGACGGACGGCGAAAGTGATCAAACATTTTGTTTGAATTTCCACACCACCTATATTTTTTGCAGGTTTTTAGCTGTAACTTTGGATGGGTGTGGACCTTTGCAAAATCCTTTCTTATTGCACCTATTCAATATGTCAGGAGTCTTGTGTCCAAATTTCAGCTTTCTAGGTATAACGGTTTGGGCTGTAGAGCGATGAATGAGTCAGTGAGTCAGTGAGTGTCTTTGTTTTATATATTAAGATGCAATTCGTATGGTACATACTATTATCACATAATAACTCTATCTTTCTAGTTTAGTGTAACGGTACAGTAGCAAAATTTTATTGGAATTAAGTTCCAAAACTACCGTACGGCCGTAAATGTACGGCCCAGACGTAGCGTTATTGCAATACTACGCTATCAATACAAAACTCTACGAATATAATTTGAAAATAATTTATGCACTCCATACATTCATGGACACCAGGAAAAGGTTTAAATATAGGCGTCAGAAATTAAAAGACTGAGAACTAAAATGACTGTTGTAATATTAAAGTTTGACCCTTCTCTACCGATTGCCACAAAACTATACTATATAATATACATCTAGTACAAATAATATATTTTAGAAAATCTCAAACAAAACACATTTATCAAAGTTACTTTTAATCATTTTAATATTAATTTAAGAAAACCATTATGGTTATGATCAAATATCAAACAGTTATAAAAAGGATTCCATAAAAAAGTTGTTCTAAATCATTTGAATTCATCAAGGATCTATTCTTGGCCTCTTGAAATGAATTCTATCTCTATTTTACAAAACTGAGAAGTGTGGGCTATTTATAACTTAAAAGCTGATCCTCTGAGAGATGTTTTTAAAGAAATAGGTTATCTTACAGTCGCTTCTCGATACATATTTATTAACATATTGTTTATACACCAATATATAAACAGTTATTTAAAAAACAATGACAGACACGCGATAAATACGTGAAATAAAAACAATATCATAACGCCTAAATTTCATCCTCAAAAAGTTAATAAGTCCTTCATGGGCTTGAGAATACGCATATATAATAAAGTTCCGCAAAATATCTTAGATCTTCCTTTTCTTAACTTAAAATCTAAAATCAAAAGTTTACTATTAAATAAATCTAATTATAATGTTTGATATAAAATTTAGTAAGTGGAGATATAAGAATATGTATTTATGTAACTGTAGCGATTTCTTGTTGTATCGGCGTCTTTTTAGGGTTATTATTATATAATTACATTGTTTTACAGTATTTATTACCTTATTAAATATTTATTATTGCAAAAACTGACTAATAATAATTGTTTCATTTCAATAAATCTAGTTGTAAGGCTACTAAATTATATTGTTGTCTACAATTAAATAAGTCAAGAACGGTGTTTTAATAAAATGTTAAGTAGTAGAATGTGAAAAGTCATAATTTAACTTTGAATCTAATGTAATAATACTTTTAAACAATATTTTACTAGTGACTACTTACATTAAATATTAATAAATCTTACATCGCTTAAGAGCTCAAGTTCTTAAGATCGATTTACACGATCGATCAATTACCAATAAGGGATTGGAACCTATCTCGACCCCATCCCTAGAAAAGAAAGTTAAACTCTATTCAATTACTAATTTATCTTTTTTTTATTATTACTTATTTTTAACCATTTTTCTTTGCAACCGTAAAAGCACTAATTGGACGGAGGATATTTAGTGTAGTGTACAAGAATGATTTAGTGAAATGTTTAAGAACAGTGTCATCTGATTTCAATAAACTACTCAAGTCACGAAGTAACATTATAAATTGATCCAAATTTTGTTTTTATTATAGTGAGTAATTATAACATTAATTAAAACGTGGTCAGTGATTTTGTGTTCGTACGAAAGTATCTAAAATATTTGGCATTGTTATATCCGTATTTTGAGGTGCGCTGTTGCCGCTTTGCATAGGCTATCGACCCATAGAACCTCCGTATCCATATTTAACCCAATAATATGGTATTTTTATATTTTATTCCTTTTCAGTTTTCTTTGAGATTTTTTTTTCTGTGTGAGTGTAGAAAATGTACTTGTAGAATTATACTTTATCGTAAAAAAGGGTTATTTTTATTTTATAAACTTTACTGTTATCGCTTATTATGTTCATCATTAAAATAAAGTGTACTTCTACAAGTGTATTTCTTACTTAATAAAGTGTACTTCTTCAAGGAAAATTAAAAATAACGTTTAAGTTTCCTTGAATAACTCCTCAAAAACATGTATTAAAAATAAAATTATAATAAATATTTACAAGTTGATAATGAATTATCTCAATATGGGAATTCCTTATTGTAAATAGATACTTCTTATCAATACAACACTGTCACCGGGAATTTTGCCTCAATTATTCTGATAACGAAAGTAATACAATATAAATTCTTGCTAGTTCGGGGGAGCTCATATCGTAAAACTCACTGGTAAGTGTAACATATTGTTCTGTTCTGTATATATATATATATATATATATATATATATATATATATATAAAATATAAGATACATCATTAACGTGAATAAAAATATATATTTAACAATTCAAGTTATTATGTTTGTGTACTCAAAACTCAGAAAATATTAATTAGATAAAATTAAATCTCGATTAAAGGAGCTATTTGAGAAATATTAAGTTTAAATATTAAGTGAAATGAAATGAAATATTAAGTGAAAATGTTTGTTACATTCAAGTGAATCTCCCCCTCCCCCTCGCTACCGACTAAACGTTTATGTTGGAGGTGTGAAAAACTCACGGTAGTTGTAAAAGAAAAACTATCACCGCTAGAAATATACCTATCACAGCCATAACTATCACCGCTATAAAATACAGTCATCATCTTCCTGCCCTTATCCCAATTTTGGGGTCGGCGCAGTATGTTTTTTCCTTCCATCTGTTACTCATCATCTCTGTACACACTTCCTTCTTCTCCATATCGTCATTCACGCAATCCACCCATCTTTTCTTCAGCCTTCCTCTACCTGTCCATCCATCCACTACCATACCCAGAACTATTTTTGGTTACATGCCTTTCATCTCTCCTCAAAATATGCCCATACCACGACAGACGATGGGGTTATAAAAAAACAGTGAAGCAAAACAAACGAAAGAACTATTAGCTGTTTTTTAAAGGCTAGGTTTAATGATGAATGTTTTGAAATCATATGGTACCTACAATTTTTTTGTCATAAAAACGTAATTATTATGAGAAATTAGATAAATGATTTTATATCTATTAAATTAGATAAATATTATGATTGTACAACAGAATACTTATTAATATTAATAACTATACTTGAAAGTTACCAACTTAAGCGTATTACTTTTCAATGACCTGCGAAATGCTCTTATCAGAGACTGTGAGACGACTTTAACATACAGTAAATGTATCCCATTTACGTTAGAAAAACAGACTAATTATAAACATGTAATTAGAAATAACTGACTAAATATTAACATATATAAATTACAAAACTTTTTGAAATATGTAAATTTATCTTATCTTTGCATTACAGATACCAAGATGAAAATAATAATAATCCTCGGTATATTTTGTCTGATTGAATTGTTACGCGCCGTACCCCTCACAGAAGATGACGATGACGAAAAAATTGTTATACCACGAAGCCTCTTCGAAAAGTCCCTGGTCAAATATACAGCGGAACACGATGTTGTTGAAATTCTTGTGCCTTTAAACGCCCTTAACTTTGAAGAATCTAAGAGTAAAAATGATTATATGGGAGACATAACTATATTCTTTGTAGAGGCCGATATTCAAAATGGTATACGTGTAGACCGTGGTCTATATGTATTGAAAAATGGAAAAGCCAAGAACATTTTACCCACAGGAAGAACAGCAGCAACAACTTCAGACGAAACAAAAACCGCGTTTTTTGGTGCAAGCGATGGCTTGTATTCTTATAATGCTGATTCCAATGCTGCTGTTAAATACGGACCGATCACCGATGGTATCATAAGCATCGCTGTTGATGAAGCTCAGAATACTGTTTACATTGTAACCGACGATCACAAATTATACAAGGTCTCAAATAATGGTGAAACAAAAGACTTAGTTAGTGACGTTGTGGATGTTCAAGAAATAGTTTTAGATGACTATCATAACATTTATTATTACAACTCTAACAAGGAAGTATTCATTCGCACCAGTAATAGAATTATTCAAATACGAGATCTCCCTCCTAACCCCAATTCCGTTAAACTCATAAGACCACCTTTTATTATGGAAGACAGTGTACCATTAATGATTGATGACTCTCTTTATATTGTCTACGCTAACGGCACAAGCGAAGCAATTAATCTAGAGTTTAGTCCCGATGCAAGACCAACTGCTTACGGACCAGAGGCAATTTTAATCCAATTCTATGCTTTCAACAAGAAAATCTATCAATACAACTTCATACAACTCATAGAAGAACCTCTGTTTGAAGATGTCAAGGACAAAACTGAATCTATCCACACTATAGCTAGTAAAAATAAAAACACATTAGGCTCTAAGTTGGCATAAATTAATAAGATTTTTTTTTAATAAATAAAATGTATAGTATATTTGCCACCATTGTTTTTTTTTATATAAAACGAAATAAACTAAGATATTTTTAAATCTATAGCAGCGTAATCTTCTGCATATAACTATTTAAAATCAATAATGTCAACATTAATACAGAACAGAATGCATCCAGTCAACCGGCCGTTCAGCATCGTGTCTAGAACATTTCACACAAAATAAAAAAAGTTGAATTACTTATATTTAAGGAACCTTTTATTTAGTTCTTGTTCCCTATAAGAAAAAGACTTTTTCCTTCTTCTGTATATTTTTTTCTGTCTTGTCACAGTATTCTCAAAGGTCTCTCTCTTGTTCTTAAATTAACTTGTACTAAGACTTTAAAATTAATCAAGGATTATTTCAAAATTAGCTCCATGTCATCGGTAAAACTGAATTTGTTATGTTATCTTTCGTTACTTTTTTAATATTTATCGGATTAGATTGTATTCGATACATTTATACTTCTATAATACATATTTATACCTACTTTGTCCATAAATGATGTAAAAAATAAAAAATCCTTTATCATTTTAAGGGAGTATAATCTCAGGGTTCATCATATTCATCATCATCATCCACGTTTTTCCCAAATTTTTGTGGTTAGCAAATGTTTTTCATACCCTCCTTGTGGTAGTTCCACAGAAAGATATATTTTTTTTTATTTAAGAATCTATTTCATTACAATCTATTTAGATGAAAATTTATATTTACTAATATCCTGTTTGAAATAAATAACAAATTATCAAAATTAAAAGTATAGAAAGAAAGATTTATCTAGACTTCGAATCTAGAATAAAAACAGCCGTTATGGGGAAACCCAATAATCTTCATTATTTTCCAGCCACCTCATCTCAAATTAGGTCTTAATGCATTTATGAATTTCCTTACTTTTGATCTTCGAACCGTTCACATTAACATTTGAGTTGAACAGAACTTCAAGAAACCCTATCTAATCTATATTCAGAAGAAAAATTAAGTGTTTTAAATAATATTTTTTAATATTTCTTGTACTTTTATAATCGTTAAATTGTTATCAAAATGTTTGTCAAAGGCTACCTGAACATGATAGATTAGAGATATAATGTCAAATGTCAAAATCAATAACAGTGATTTAAAAAAACATGCACTGAATTGATTATATTTCATTATTCTTGTACTGTAGAGAATGTCTCATTGAGCGAACCTCACCGGTAAGTGTAACACACTTATTTTTGTACAGTTATTTTCTTTTTTAATGTTTGATTCATTAATTAAAATTTAAAATATTTGTTAAATTTAATTATTTACCAGGATTAATACATCCATTAGTGATTGAGTAAAGAGAACAATCAGACACCCCAAAGATAGGAAACTAATATTCAAGGGTCCGTAGTAATGATGTAGATAATTTCATCCATCCATCTTTCCTTATTATAATTTGGGATGGCGTAATATATCATTTACTTCCACCCTCTTCTGGATATATGTGTTTCCGCAATATTATCTTATCACACTAACTCCATCCGTGTCTCTTTCGATCTCTCTCTTTTCTTATAATAATCCACATTCATACTTTTAACTCTACTCGCTACATGCCTCACATCTCCTCAAACCACAAATTCCTTTTAGTTCTCGATTTATTATATTGAAATTATACCAATAATTCCTAACTACACCTAATAACCCAATATTCCAAGGAAGATATCTAAAATATTAGTGTCGAATTTAGTCGCTAAAAAGTTGTAAAACGTTATGACTTTTACTGTTTGAAATTGCTACTTTTAATTGTATTATATTATATTTTAACGCCTATGTATATAAGTAACATTGATATAGGTTCTTACAACGAATTAATTTGGCAAGATCCTGCTATTATATTATTTATTACATTTATATGAATATAACAATGTTGCTATGCCATATTTGCTAGCCCTATTTTGATTCGGATGGAAAAAAATAAAGATAGATAAACTATCCTAACATTTAAAGAGTAAGCAATAATTAAACAATAATAAAAAATATTTATTTTACTGAACAGGCCTCTAGTTATTATAAATTTGTGTATAGAAAAACACTTGCAGCTTCAATTAATTTAAACCGCATGTTGTAAAAAGTCATATTATTTTAAAAGGAAAATTTAATTTTACTAGTGGTCGCCCAGTGGTCGAAATTCGACCATATAATAAATTTAAATTGTAAGTGACTTAATATACATTATTAAAATATAATATTCAAACATTATTAAGGTTCTACTGTCGAAAACTAAACTACTATAACCACAGATTTGACCAAGACTCTTATTTGCCAATTTCTTTTTTGAACAAATTATATGAAATTAAAAGAAATGTTCAATTCTAAGTAGTCTGTTAAATTGTTGTAAACTTCAGACCTAAGATTTGTTTGATTTTGTCAAATGAAATGTAATCGTGAGCCCTCTATTCTCACATACATATCAACAATCCACTGCAGAAATAGTTTTTGTGAATGCTGAAATCATCTCTAATTGCTAGTCGATAGGCTGTATACTAAAGCATGGTTAATTTATTTCTGGGTGCTCTTGAATTAGATGTAGTTGGTGTATTATGAGCAATATTGACATGCCACCCAGTATCACCGTTGGGAAAAAGCAGTGGGTACGCTAAAGGGTCTAATGATGAGTCCAAAACTGAGATATTCTTAATTATACCATTAACTTTTGAAAAACAAATCATATGTCGTTCAAAAGGTGGCTCACCATCAACTGTACTAAATATTACTGCTACATCAGTTTGAACTGCATCATTAAATCGGAGTAGATTTAAATGATGATTTACTTTAATGAGCATACAAATTTCTTTGTTTTAATTTTCAACTCTCTGACAATGATCTTTCATTGCAATGAATGACCGCACAAAAGGATTACTGCGTTCCAATTCCAGTGAAATTTCATGCATTATGTTGTTGTTACATGTTTGCATAACATGTTCACATCATAAAAATATAATTGTGCATAACATGGTAAGCAACCATATGCGGCAGTCATTGGGCCTGATCTGTGATAATAAACATCATGTATTTTGAAATGATACACTCCACTTGTAACTGGCTCAGCAACTTTGGCTTCTGAGCTAACCATAGCAAAACATGAATTATATTTCTTAATATTTTCAAAATAATTTTTTGATTACTTTTTATTGAAGGTTCATTTGAAGTAAGTCCATCATATAATAATTTAAATCAAATATTCATTTTGACTTAAGGGTAGTAATATTGGTTTACCCTTGTGACAACATGAAGCGAATGCAGTTTGGTCGCCTAAAGTCACTTCAGGTTCAAAATGTTAATGTCATAACTTAAAAACACATTTGGAATGACATTTAGAGCACACTTAAATGCATCTCTCAAAATCATATTACTATCTAATACTACTGATGAGGAATTATTCCTTCCTCTTAGAGAAATATTCCTTCTTCTTTGTCTCTCACTCCGACTCGTTAATGTTCTACGTCGAGGCATAATTAAAGTTCTTTCATAGATTACTGAAATCAAGAAGAGAAAAAGTTTTTACACAAAATCACTTATTTATCCTAAAGTATATGCAATTACTGAAATCGTAAACTACAATAATTGCTTTGAACCAGCAATATCAAAAATTGTTGTACCTGAATGTTGTTATTGCAGATTGCTGCTACAGAGCTTTCTTTATGCATATAATGATAGTCCTTGAAAGGCGACGATACGTTTAAATGTATCTTACTGCTACACAACTCACATAAATTTGTATAAACGCTCAGTATTTCACGTAGTATTCGTCAAATAAAACTTTAATTAACTTTAAACATTCAATAAACCCCCAACAAACAAACTTTTCAACTACGTCTATAATAGAGAAACGAAACAATTTGACCACAGAGTATGTATGCGTGTGTCAAATGCATGCATGCTGGTTAGTATAATGTTTTATTAACTGATTTAATTTATTTTTTATGCATTATTATTAAAATCTTTTTTTATATTTAATTAAATGAGACAAATTAAACTTTTTTTTTGAGTACTCTGTCTATGCACAAAATGAAAAACAAAAGAAACCATTTGACCACAGAGTATGTATAGGCAAATATATATATTTTTGATATGTCAATGTCAGTACTCTAGTAAGTCTGTAGTAGGTATGCGTGCGTAAATTTGCATGGTAGTGTGTGTAATATTTCTATGTCTATAGACAAAATAAAAACAAAAGAAACATGGGTGTGTGAAATGCATGATAGTGTGGGTAATGTTTTATTTATTGATTTAATGTACTTTATAAGCATTATTATTGAAAAATATTAGCGTTCTGCACTTCTCCTGTACATAAACTATAAGTGTGCCAAGTTTTATGCTCTTGCGTCCGCGCAAGTTTCGTAAAAAGGGGTCCAAAGTTTTGGCATCACGTATTAATATATAGATTAACTCGAAATTTGAATTCCATAACATTTTGTATGTCATGATATTTTCAATTGATTTTATGTTATTTGACTGACAATTGTTGGATTAATTCGTTGGGTACGCCATTTTTGTAATATTGTAGTTACCTTGTAACTACCTTGTAGTTCTTAGACTTCTTTTCCTTCTCCCCCCACCTCGGCCCAAGTGTGAGAAAAATATGTAAATACTCGTCTATATTAACGTCAATGCCTTCAAAAATTCGCCATTAGATATTACGCACTTGAGCAACCGCTACTTCCAATCGATGTTTGAAAAATACCTATAGCGTTCAGGACATCTCGTACATTTAACACGTTAAAATTACTTAGTATATAGTATAACTAATAAACCTCAATAACATAACAATAACGTGTAGGCCTCTTTATATTATCATTTCCTAGAAGGTGTGGCTTGGTTTAACTTTTTCAGTTAATTGTTCAAGTTCTAGTCGGATTTAGTTATACTTAATACATGCCGTAATCTATTTAAGTTTTTATGATTTCCAACAAATAAAAAACAGACGTCATTCGATCTCGTTTTAATTTACATTTTTAATTTATTCTAACAAACATACCAAAATAATTAGAATGTATTAATTAATATAAAAAAACAACCTTGTTTTTATTCGCAATTATCAACTTATTATCAATGTCTTATGACACGGAAATTTTATTTTCTGAGAAACTGAATTACTTATCTCAAGTCATACCATAACATATTTCGATATAATTAAAATATTATACCTATATATCATTTAAATACAAATTAAACTTTCTTTAATTTTAAAAGATTTTCTTATTTAATTATTGTTTTCTTTTTATAACAGGAATCAAACATGAGACCGATCATCATCTTCGGTGTATTGTGCCTCGTCGGTGCATTGCGTGCTGCAAAGATCTCCATTCCGAAAACCATTTATCATAAATCTCTCATCAAATATCGTGCCAAATACGATATTGTTGAAATTCTTGTACCCATAAACCGCCTCAACTTCGGGTCTTCAAGTGATTCCAGTTCAAGGGAAGATCTTAGCAATGTTAATACTATTTTCTTTGCAGTAGCTGATATTAAGGATGGTGAACGTGTGGATCATGGTATATACATATATAAAGATGGAAATGTTAAGCAAATATTAACAAATGGAAGAACCGCGGCGGCTGCTATGGGCGACAATAAATTAGTGTTTTTCGGAGCAAGCGATGGTTTATATATTTATGATTTGGATTCCAATACGGCTGTTAAGTATGGACCGATTTCTGACGGTATTATAAGCATTGCTACAGAGGGTAATGGGGAAACCATCTACATTGTAACCGACGATCACAAGTTATACAAAGTAACAGACAATGGTGAAACTAAAACATTAGTAGACGACGTTGAGGATGCTCTACAAATCGTTTTAGACGACGCCAACAATATTTATTATTATAACTCTAACAAGGAAGTATTCATCCGTACAATTGAAGGAGTTATTCAAGTCACAGGTCTGCCGCCTAACGCCAAATCCGTTACACTTATTAGACCACCATTCCTTATGACAGGCAGTATACTATTGATGTATGACAACTCTCTTTATTCCGTCTATATAAATGGCACAAGCGAGGCAGCTAATTTAGAATTTGTTCCGGATGCAATACCGACTGCTTACGATACAGAGGGAATTTTTTTGCAATATTACGCTTTTAACAAGAGACTCTATGAATATGATTTCTTCACACTCACATCAGAAGATATATTTAAAAATATCAAATTTAAAACTGAAGTTATTCAATCTACAGCCACCAAAACTAAACACAGATTAACCTCTAAAAAGGTGTAAATTATATTTTGTTACAAATAAATAATTTTCAAGGCTTTACGTATTTGTTTTTTTTTTCATAAATTATCTAGTGATTTTTAGTCTAACAGTGTAATGATTTACATAAAATTCACTTACAAAAGTAAGTAATGTTGCAATTTATAAGCACATATGTATATACCCATACCTCGCTTTGCGTTTCGTTTTGCGTTTTTTTTGAGTTGCGTCGCTGCTTAAATAGTACGAGTAGAAACTAATTTTCACTGTGCATCGTTACATTTTTGATGTTGCGTTGTTTTTTTTTGTTTTTAATCGTCTTTTTTTTTCTAAAAGCAACCTTTTTATTTCTTATTGCGTCATGCCATCAAAACTCGGGGAAACTCTTTCTAACTAAAAATCAACGCAATTTTAATACAGTTTTATTGTCAATTTGTTTTGCTAATTTTAGATTTCAGTTTCAATTATGTAGTGTGTTGTGCTTTTTTTAAAAGGGAATAATAAATTAATATATGTAATTTTTTACGTGTTGTTTGTAGTTACAAAAAAAATATTTTCCAATATATTTATTGGCAGAATTTTATTATAATTTTTTTAATGTTTCCTTTGTGTCATTTTCTTTTTTAAAAATATACATTTATTTATATGTTTTGCTATAGAAAATCTTAATTCACCTTGCGTCGTATTTTTATGGAACGTAACCACGACGCAAAGTGAGGTATGGGTGTGAAGAAATTCTATTTTTTTATATTCTATTCTATTCTATTTTATATTATTCGGAAAAGTTATTCTAATTCTTTACAAATCCCAACTTTCACCAAGATCAGTATGCCAATGCCTTGTAAAACTAAACATAGTTTTTAACGTAACTTCTACTCGTATAACATTAAATATTATAAATGATATTGCCCCACAATTATCTCTTATTTTCAAAATAATTTATTAAAACCGGTATATAAACAGATTTGTAAAGTAGATCCTTTGTTTAAAAGTGGCGATAGACTTGAATCTGGAATTATAGGCCTATCTTTTTTTTACCGACTCTTAGTAAGATCTTCGATAAAATTATTCAATATAAGGTGACAGAGTTTGTGTATAATAATGGGATCATGCATAGTTAACAATATGGTTTCAGGAAGGGCAAATCAACGACTGATGTAGGTGCCACGTTTTTTTAGCATGGGTGAAATCGCAGAATGCAATCGGGGTGTTTTGCAATTTTTCCAAAGCCTTTTATTTTGTGGACCATAGAACCTTACGGTGCAAACCACTATGGTGTATGTAGCGCTGCGCTTGATCTTATTGCCTCTTAGCTGAATCAAAGTTTCCAGATGGCTTACGTAAATAATTCTAAATCGGCTGGTTCTCACCTAAAGATGGGTGTTTCTCAAGGATCTTTTCTTAGCCCCTTTTTATTATGACTTTTTATATTAATGTCTTGCCCTTTCTCGTCTATGTGACATTGTATTTTTTACTGATGACACCTCGCTTATTTTTAAAGTTGAGCGTACTAGAACTAATTATGACGAAATAAACATTAGTCTGTCACGTGTCCTTCATTGGTTCGAAGCTAATAATTTAGTCTTAAATACTAAAAAAACTAAATGCACAGAGTTAACACTTGCTATTATAAAAAGTAAAAAATTTTGCTTGATCCTTCACAATGAAGTGTTAGAACTGATTGACTCAACAAATTTCTTAGATATAACTTTAGATGAAAAGCTCCAGTGGAGCCCCCATCTCTTAACACTCGCAGGCAAACTCAGCTCAGCCGTCTTTGTAATTAGAAAAGTTAGACAATTAACGGACGTTAATACAGCTCGACTTGTTTATTTTAGTTATATTTTATGTTACGTTATTTTATTATAAAGCAGTATTGGTGAATTTAATTATTTATGTATTTTATAAAAAAGAGTTGTGCGAGCTATTTATAACTTAAAAGCTAGAGATTCTCTGAGAAACGTTTTTGAAACTGTAGATATTCTTACAGTCGCTTCTCAACATATATTTAATAACAAATAATTCGCCATAATTCAATTTAAATAGTTATATAAAACAGTGACAGACACGCGATAATATGAGAAATATAACAAATTCGTAAAACCGATATTTCGTTTACAAAAAGCTAACAAATCAAACAAGGTATTTTTTGATTATATAAAGTTCAGTCTTCCGAGAGCGCCAGACAGTAGCCAGTAGCGACACTACGATAGCTCAACTGGGACTCTAATAAAGATACCAACCTTGTTACCTTCTTATTAGTAGTATATTAAAAATGTACAAAGTATACACATAGACTAATTAAAAGAAAATGAGGACATAAATACAATGAGGACATAAATGAGGACAAGGCATCGATAAATAGCAACCTAGATGAAAAATTGAAGTTCATCGAAACCAAAACTAAACAATTGAAAATGACAAAAAAACAGCAAAAAAACTATTGGTTTCCTAGACAAACATTGTAGAAGAGAAGGAACATAATTTGAACTTACTTTCTATTACTATGGATATAATCAACAATAAAATATTTTGACAAAAGTGGAAATTGAAAATAAACAAGATTAGATAAAAATACAGAAAAACCTAGACCAGTGGCAATGACAGCAACAACGACTAGTAGGAAACTGGAACTATAAAAAAAAAAACTTGAGTAGAAATTGGTATTTAAAAGAATACTTAACTCCAAACGAGAGTTGGGAAGTAGCCCTATACTATGACTGTATCGTTACCCTAAAAACACGTGAGTCAGTCAATCATAGACCCACAGAAAGGAATTGAAATAAGCGTCATATCTCAACTTTACCAAAGAAATAGAAAGTATTAAAATAGTAATAACAACGATGGAATTAACAAGTACCTAAAAAAAACAAGACACAACCTATTACCAACTTTTTACGCCTTTTTTTTTTTGCGTTTGGAAACTGTTACGGATACCCTCCGGCCAGGAAGGTAATGGCCGGAGGGTTATTTTGGACTACCCGGCGACATAGAAGACGCCACCATTTTTAAGGCTACCCACTAAACCAACCACCACCACCAACGGTTGCCCTCAACGCCTTAATGGGGGATACGGAATCGTGTTAGCACTCACCGTGCCACCCTCATACCCCCCATGTGAGGGTGAGAACCGAGCAACATAGAGCACCCTCACGGCGTAGGCCTATGGCAGGTGAAAGAGATCCCCCCCCCCCTCTCACCTAGGCCAACGGCTGGGAAAGGGAGCGGCGGGCGTACACCCGCCTCCTTCTTCCCAGCCTCCCCCGGTGGAGCGTGTCAGAGGGAGAGGCTTGCTCCCTGACCCGCTCCGTGGCCTCCTTGCTGACTTGCTCGCAGAAGGAGGCCATGGCTGCCCAACACCTCTCGCTGCCGATCATCGCGCCAACAAGGCGCGGCAGCGAGAGGTCCCTGCCAACCACGACCACCAGCTCAGCGCGCTGATGACCCCAGGCTACGCACTCCTCCACGATGTGACGAGCCGTGTCGACGGACTCGTCACAGCGGTTGCAGGACTGGGCCGCCTCCCTTCTTGCAATCTTATGCAGGTACTCACCGAAGCATCCGTGCTCCGTGAGCACCTGCACAAGACGGATCGTCAGTGTCCCATGTCGCCGGTCGATCCCACGATCCAAGAGGGGGCGAACTGCCCCCACTGTCGTCAGACCGGCGGCAGGGGACTTTAAGTCCCTTGTCCACTATCGAATCAGGGCTCGGTGAGCTGAAGTCATGATTCGAGCTGCCTCGGACCTTACCCCCCTGGTCCTGGCTTCCGCCCGGTGCCAATACACACCGACGGGCACATCCACCTGCAGCTCCCAAGGCGGATCGCTCGCCAGGAGTGTGGCCACAGTGTACGACACTGTACGGTATCCCCTGACCATTCACACCGCTAAGATCCTCTGCATCCTTCGCAGGAGGGTCTTGGAATCGGCTGTGAGGGACCCCGACCATATGGGGGCACCATTCAGCGCCATACTTCTCACGATGCCGGCATAGAGTCGCCGATATGGAGTCTGCGGCCCACCGACATTGGGCAGAAGCATTCCCAAGGCAGCCGCGGTGGATAGTAACTTCGGGGCTGGAAGGGAGAAATGCTCCCCGAAGTTCCACCTTCCGTTCAGGGTGAGACCGAGATAACTTAGCTGGGTCCTCACCACGACCTCCTCACCCTGGACAGAGATGGACGCCCGGCTAGGGGAACCCCGGTGAAGGCCGTGGAAAAGGATGGCCTCCGTTTTGAATATGGAGACCTCCAATCCCAACAGCCCTATGCGGTCCTCAACCAGCGTAGCGCCGACTGTTGCGAAGAGAAAAGGTAGCTGGGTGGTCGCGATTGGACTTGTCTATGACCGATAGCCTTGCGAGCTTACTAGTCTTATAGTACCGCTGTCGGACGACTTCGGAGGTCAGATCTGCCGTACCAAGGATCCATGTGACCGGGGTAAACCTGGACCACATGTATAGCGGCTCAACCTTTATAACCGGAGGGTTGGTGGGGTTGAGATGCTATACACATAATCATTAGGGCGGAAGGAGGCGAGGGCGACTATGTTGCCAGGCGGGCCGCCTCGCCGTCCACGCGTCCACCACGAACGGTGATACATTTTCCAAATGCAACACTCAGCTTAGAGTCGTTATCGGACGCGTCACTGGTAACCTAAACAACCCCGCTAAGAGGTCGCTTGCGCGAGCCTTCGACCTCGTGGTCGGACATGATGTCCGAACCACAGAGGTCTTAGCGAACTCACAAAAGTCTTGAAAAAGGCAACAAACACACGAAAAGAAAGGACTCACTCGTAAGAAAAGAAAACCACGAAAAGAACAACAAAAACACCGAAAAACGCAAAAACGACACAACCTTCCTTTTGAAATACCGAAGTAAACAGCAGAAAAAAAATCCAAAATAAAACGCGATCAACTTTTTATGCCTATCCCAACTGAATTTAACGGATTACACCATATGAAGAAGTTGAAGACATACAAAAAAAACTTACAAACTTAAAAACTTACTATCTTCTCTACTTTCGCCAAGCCGGCCAGAGTAGTCAGACTACCACCCCACAATAATATTTGGAAAAATAAAATAAATAACCTTCAGCTTAAACCTAAGAAGTTCATTATCAGATAGAGGAATATGCCGATTTTATCCTATTTCATACGTCTGGAACAAATAGGAGAAATGAAGATTGTTTTTAATAAACAAATACCCAAAAAACAATATATTCAATTTAGAAAGAATCTCAGACCGTGTGACAACGTTAGAGATAGCAGTCTCTGATGATTCTATCTAGTCATTTGTTCAAGTTTACTCACCCACAAAGGTCTATGCAATGAAAGAAGTGTTACTTACACAGTTACCCACGAAAAGGAAAAGTAACTTCACATATAAATGATGAAATGAGAGATCTATAAGTCCAAAAGAAAGAACTCTACAAACAAAAAAGATTATCAGAAATATAATCCAAAATAACTAAAATGAGTAAAATTATTAATAGACATAATAAAAAACGGAAAAAAATAAACAGACGTTACAGTTTCGAATAATACATAACAGCAGGAGTTTTACGTAAAGCTAAAAAAAAGCTGAGCGGGAAAATCATAGTGGACAGAAAAAGTGAGAACTAAACTTATTTCAGTTTAGGGAATTATGCTCTCTTTTGAGAGCATATATAAATAATTGTGTAACAATCTCTAAGTGGTCCATTGAAATACTCGATTTCTTACGAAAGCCTTATGAACTTGGTTGGTTTGCATCTAACTCCTTTGTTATTCTATTTAATACGATTTCTGAGAAAATTTTGTATAAATTTGTCATAAGACTGATTGGCCTGTATATTCTTAGTTCAATCTTATCACCTTTTTGTGAAGTAATCTTATTATGGACTGACCTCTGTTCAAGCACTTTCTATGTATTTTTGGCAACTGTTTGGTGTCTGTTTATTTTTTTCTGTTTTGCCATTTTTCTAATGATATTTTTATTTCTTTTGTTTGTAGAGTTCTTTCCTTAGAACTAACTTTACTTTCATTAGGTGGCAGTTTAAGTAGATCCTCAGTTCGGTCTCAAACGTGTTGTATTGTGATTGCACGTCTAAACATGTACTTATGACTTCCACGAATATGCGTTTCCAGTTCTTCGCACATTCTCCTGAAATAGGTGTCGATCTTTGCAATAGTTTATAGGTTTTATTTTTCGTCATCGAGGTTTTAAATTCAGAAATAATTGACATCGTTCATCCTATGGTCACTATTGAAATTTAAAAAAATATATTATAAAAAAACTTTTCATGTAAGTCAAATTGTTAATAAATAGTCGATCTCCTTGAGCTATTCTGATTTTTGCATTAAAGTCACTTAATAAAATAATATTTTCTTAGTGAACCGAATCCAAGGCGTATAGGTTGATTCAGAATATCCATATCTTCTGTTGGTAAGTAAACTTTGACAAATGACCAGATAAAGTCATCTTAGGCTGTTTGACATCTCTAACACGATCTGAGAAACTTGCAGTCAAGAGGCGTACTGGACACATGTTTAATAAATTTTAGTGTAAATTGTATATGTATATAATATATATTCCAATTTAACTATTTTAAGGAAAATCATAAGAACAATATATAACAATAACAATATATAATAATAACATATTTACATTTTGTCAAATATAGCGGAAAAAGCAAAGAATCTAGCACTAAGATTGAATAAACCAATTAATTTATACATATTACTATGATAAATATTTGTAACACTTAGATAGTTTAGTGACATTGGCTACAAGATAGCAGTAGCTATTCTAGCACTGTTTTTAAGTACAAAACAAATTTTATATAATGAGAAATAACATTCTTATTATCAATTTCTATTTGCCATAATAATATGCAATAAAAAAATTAATACGAAAAGATTGTTAGCAACACTACCAGACTAGAGGGTCGGCAAATACTTTGTATTTATGTTTGATGTTATTTATATAATATAACGTTTCATGTGTTTATTGTAGTTTCTGACTGTGTTTTGAGAAAAAAATTTGCCGAGACGAATCATGACCATTCTTAACTTCGTGCCCATATCATAGCAGCGCTTTAATGTATGTATTTAACTAAATAGCAATAAGTGCGCCGGAGAGTAGGAGATTGTGATTACTTCTGACATAGAAAAGCAATCTTCAAATCGATTGTAATATAGGAATCGATTTTAATCAACAAAAAATAATTTATAAGTTTTAAGTCATTATATTATATAACCTATTTATTCATTATTGATATAATATTATGTCGTTGAAATGCACAAAAATAGTATCTAGTAGGTACTTATGATCGATTAAAATAATAATAAATGACCCTAAAATGCACATTTATTTTTGTTGAATTCATGATTTTTGTAATGTTGTAATGGAAAACATGTTCTATGTATTTTTAATTTTAATATATCCTTTCCTAAATTTACTGCTTTAAGAATAAAAATAATTAATGAAATTTGATTATCAAATTATTTTTCTATAACAATTCACTGTGCTTCCGATATGTCCGAAAGGTTTCTGAAATGTATGCCTATTGAAGAGTATTAATCATAGTATTTAGCTGAATTCTTCTTGATTTTTTTAGAGTCATGATATTCCCCTTAAAGACTGTAGAGAACAAAGCTACGACAATGCGCAAATTCGCATCTCTCTCTTCATACAAATGTCAAGGAGAAATGCGAATTTTCTACCGTTATACCATAGGATTAAACTTAGTAAGTGTTCATACCGCTGGGAGTGTATCAAAAGTGACACAGTTCTTTAATGTGATTCAAATAGTGTCTAACTTTATTCGGGCTTTGTTTAACTAAATTTAAAGATCGTTTAGGTTTAAAAAAAATTATAAGTATTTCACAGACAAGATGTTCAACTCGAAGTGATGTAGTAAGCGCCTTACAAAAATCATAAGAAAATATAGACGCTTTGACATTTATCACTAAAGATAAAGAGAATACAGGCACAAGAAACTAGAGAAGAAACCCTTTGTCCAGAAAATGGAAAACTAGAATTTATTATACTAACAGAAATATGGTTGTCCATATTAGAAAGTATAGACAAAACAAACAATTACCTTCAGAGAGTAACAGTAATTCTGGACATTGTAGCTAATTAGCGTACTGCACTCTATGTTAGCCTGAGGGATATATTTCATTACTTCGAGCGTCAAAGAAAATACTGGGAATACGAATATAAGAATCAATCTATCGCAAAGAAATAGACAAAGAATCTAGACTTTCTCCGATGGCTCCGCACCATCAGTCAAACTGAATGAAAAAGAAAGATTTAAAGTACAAACCTGTATCCCCATAATTAATACCCTAAGCATCAAACTAGAACAAAGATTAATTTCGTGTAGGAACATTAGTAAACTTTTTAATTTTATATTTCGTTTTAAATCTCCGAAAGCCGAAAAATTCTAAGAATTTAAAGAAATCTTTTGTGTATTTTTAAGTTAGAAATGGAATGCCTGTATGTAATAGAACACTTAAAAAATAATCAAATTAAAAATTAAAGTACTAATAGTATACTGAAATAATATTATATTTTGAAAGGGTGGAAAATTAAAGACGCCTTTCCTTATGTAAAAGTAGTACTAAGAATCTTTGTAAGCATGATGGTGACCAACTGCAGTGGGGGACGCTCCTTCTTTAAATTATAACAAATAAAAAAAAATATTAAGTACAATACCTTAACAAAAATTGATTCAACAGTTTTCGCTGTGCATAGAATGTGAAAAGCTCTAAGATGCAGATTTTAAAGAATTTGCTGAAACCAAATCAGGAAAGATGTGAGCAATAGATATATAGACTAAACGTATATGCAAATGACTATGTACTTTATTCATATCTAATGTAACTGTAAATAAATAAAAATAGCTTGCAAAATCCCAAAATAAAAGATATCGGTTACGTTTA
The DNA here is from genome assembly GCA_918358695.1 of Melinaea menophilus ssp. n. AW-2005. NCBI lineage: Eukaryota > Metazoa > Arthropoda > Insecta > Lepidoptera > Nymphalidae > Melinaea > Melinaea menophilus. The sequence goes on along the minus strand of OU911039.1, from coordinate 11,003,198 downwards.
CAAACCTCTACTAACTGAAGATATTTCCTAGATTCTAATGAATCGCTCGGGTACATTTTGTTGTTAGTGTTTAAGATATAATATATGTATGTACATTTGGGCAATACTTTTAATTTGACAACAGTGATCTTTTGTATTAGTGATATTTTGTATTATTATTTACGTAATCTATTCTTACAAAATAGTGCTTTATCATGATATAAGACGGCCCTGTATGTACCGGAAATGTAAGTATATGCTATTTATTATCTATTTTACCCACTTTAAATTCTTTAAAGCATATACATAATACGTAAAATATATAATCAAAGCATATACATAATATATCAATTAAGGTATTATTTGTGTTAAATAAAATTTCACAGAAGCCATCGCGTTATGAGGAAAAATCAAGTGTTTTAAATAATATTTTTTAATATTACTTGTACCTTCATAATCATCGAGTTGTTTGTCAAAGGGTACCTGAGCAATAGATAAGAGGTATGAACACGAGACGGGTCAGTCTGATCATCAAATGTCAAAGTCAACACCACTGATATAAACATGATTATATTTCATAATTGATGTAGTTTATAGAATATCTCGTTGCGTGAAGCTCATCGGTGAGTGTAACAAATTATTAAAAATATCTTATTAAAAAATCGAAGTTTTATATTCTGGAATACAATAAAATGGGATTGATTTTTCATTTTTGTATTATAAACATATATTCAATTAACATTAAAGGATATTTTTAATATTAATTGTGACCTATTTATTAATTATATTCTTGTATTTAATTATACGTTTTTTATTATGCTTTATTTAATGCCTGATTCATAAATTTTAAATAATTGTTGAATATAATTATTTACCTATGTAAACAATCTATCTATTAGTGATTATATAAGAACAAGCAGACAGTGAAAATATAGAAAACCAATAATTTAGACTATGTAGTTATTATGTAAAAAAATCATAATCATCCACATTTCCTTATCACAATTACTTGAGGGCGACGAAATATATCAATTACTTTCACCCTCTTCTAACATACATAATACAGTGTGTATCAGTTATAATTACTAAATATAGTTGTAAAAATGTAGTATAATGGCTTTAATTTAGATGTATATATTACAAGTAACTTCGTCTAGTGACGTTTATTGATTAAATCTTATAAATTGTTGAACGTTTTTTCGGAACCTACTCGCGTTACTAGTGTTTCCGTTACTTGTATTGATGTGTTCTGTCACTGTTTTTTTTAAAGAGACGAATTTGAGTTCAGACCGCTATGGTCAACATTTTTATCTGTTAATTAACTTAGTTGCAGACCGATAAAAAAAAAGAATTCGTTCTTTAAAGATAACGTTGCGCAAAAAGTGCTTAAAGTAGACTTTACTGATGATGATAGACTTTACTGACATGATTTATATAATAAAGTTTTCGACTTCTTGTTACATCAATTTAATAATATTTTAAAGCCAAAAATTATAACAAAATACTTAAAACTTGAAGGCAAACGTAGGAATATAGAGAAGTTGATATGGTGTTCTTGAATAAAGTTAGAAAAATCTCTAAAATATTTAATAACGCTTGCGTAGAATTTGATTTAAATTAGAAATAAAATCTTAAATTCAAAAGATAAAATAAAATCAACTTGGGATGTTTTATCTAGTGTTAGAGAGAAAACTGTTAAGGACCTACAAAGTTAAAAACTTAAAATATTGAAATAAATATAGATATAAATGTGGCGACTATTTTTGAGACTTTTTTTACTGAAATCCCAAAAACAAGCAAGCAAGGCTTGCTTTCAGATTATTACAAATCAAGCTTAAGAACTCGCATTTTGAATTCCAGGAATCAAACATATATTTTGTATATCATGCTTAATGTGTGATATTATTTGACCGACAATTATTAAATAATTGTCAATCAAATAATTCTTAATATATTGTAACTATAAAGTTTTAACTAAGTCAGACTTCCTTTCCTCCCACAACCCTGGCCCAAGTAATATTTGACAAAAATATTTACATATTCGTCTTTTATGTACATTAACATTGTCACTTTCAAAATAGTCTCCATTAGATATCATTCATTAATAACGACGTAACCTATTAAAGACTTTATGATTTCCAATAATAGAAACCAGATCTCAATCGCTTCTGTGATTGATTCATTTCCATTTATATTTGTTATATCAAATGTACCCAAATATAAACTAAGATCGCACAATAAGAGAAAAACAATCTTGTTTGTCATAAAATAACTAGAAAAATATTTATTTAGATGTTCGCATTAATCAACCTATTATCAATGACTTTTGACACGGAACTTTTATTTTCTGATAAATTTCAGTTATCTCAACTCTTAACATATTTCGATATAATTAAAACAAAATATCAACACATACTATCTAAATATAAATTAAACTCTTTTTAATTTTAAAGAAAACAATAATATTTTGTTATTTATTTTTATTTTTTTTTGCATTACAGGGACCAACATGAGAAAGTTGATAATCTTCGGTATATTGTGTCTCGTGGGTGTCTTACGTGGGGCGCCGACCACTGACGATGAAGACGAAAAGATCGTCGTTCCGAAAAGCATTTATCATAAATCTCTCATCAAATATCGCGCCAAATACGATATTGTTGAAATTCTTGTACCGTTAAACGGCATCAACTTCGACGACTCATCGAGTGACTCTTCAAGCGACTCGTCAAGTGATTCCAATTCAAAGGAGGACCTTAGCAAAGATGTCACTGTTTTCTTTGCAGTAGCTGATACTAAAGACGGTGAACGTATAGAACACGGTATCTACACATATAAAAATGGGCATGTTAAGCTAATTTTAATGAATGGAAGAACCGCAGCGGCATCTTCGGGCGACGATAAATCAGTGTATTTCGGAGCAAGCGACGGTTTATATATTAATGATTTTGATTCTGATTGGGCTGTTAAGTATGGACCGATTACTGACGGTATTATAAGCATTGCTACAGAGGGTAATGGAAAAATCATCTACATTGTAACCGACGATCACAAATTATACAACGTAACCGACAATGGTGAAACTAAGACATTAGTAGACGACGTTGAGGATGCTCTACAAATCGTTTTAGACGACTCCAACAATATTTATTATTATAACTCTAACAAGGAAGTATTCATCCGTACAACTGAAGGAGTTATTCAAGTTAAAGATCTCCCGCCTAACCCCAATTCCGTTAAACTTATAAGACCACCATTCATTATGGAAGAAAGTGTACCATTGATGTATGATAACTCTCTATACATTGTCTACGCTAACGGCACAAGTGAGCCAGCTAACCTAGAATTTACTCCCGATGCAGTACCCACTGCTTACGGACCAGAGGGTATTTTTTTGCAATATTACGCTTTTAACAAGAGGCTCTATGAATATGATTTATTCAAAATCATGACAGATGATCTATTTGAAAATATCAAAGAAAAAACCGAGGCTATCCAATCCACAGCGACCAGAACTAAACACAAATTAGGCTCTAAAAAGCACTAAAATATATTTTGATAAAAATAAATAACTTTCAATGCATTTATAGTACAAATTGGTTTTATTTTCTTAAAATAAAAATATCTAGTTATTTTCAGTCTAGCGGTATAATAAATTATAACAATTTATTATTATGAATCTTTAACTTATTATCAGTCTTTTAATACAATACTACAACTAATATAAAAATGAGTAAGTTATGTTGCAATATGTAAATAGATATACAAATATTAATTATCGAAAAAGTTATTCCAATCTTTATAAATTCCATCTTTCGCTGTCTCTATAATAGACATTACTATCTTCGAGAGATCAGTGGGCCATTGGGATGTAAAACTAAACATAGACTTTAACATAACTTCCATAACATTAAATTCATAAATCTTTCCATCTAAAGCTGCAACCAAATACAGAGCAGCATCTACACTGAAAGCTGACGGCTTTTCTTTTATAAAAATATCTTTTTTTTCACTCGTTCCATTAGCATGAAGTACAAACACCTGACCGTCGGCCACAAAAGGGATACATTTCTCCATAATAAATGCAGGTCGTAACAGATTGACTTCTTTAAATTCTTCCGAAACACTTGATACAAAATCGACTAAGATTCCATCTGCTTTAAGTACACGAGGTAAGCCATCTAGGCATGAAATAAAGTAAATATTGTTTGAAGTATCCAACACAAACTGTAGCGCACAGGTCACTGTTTGTACCTTCGTTTTGACTGTGCCATTTTTTTGGAGTTTGAATATCTTTTTACTTGATGTTAAGAAGTAAATAATATCAGTCCCGTTGGCTTTTTGTATTTGAATAATATCATCTCTAAAAGGACCGAACTTTTTAGCTGATAGACTTTCGGCATCGTATTTGTAGACACCATCTTTGGCACCAAAGTATACGTTCTTATCAGTGCTATAATCAGACGTAGAATCTCGTCCTCCTTCGAGAATCTCGTAAGCTGCTAAATCCTCAAGTACATATATACAACTACCTCCTTCGAGCCTCGAATCGGATATTGTGAAGAAGATCGACGGAATGCCAGACACATCTTCTTGTATGTATGAAGTTCCATCAGCTGGAACAAGCAGCCTGGTTATGTTATAATTGGAGGTAAATATAATCTCTTCAGATCGAAACATGGATTTGTAAGGATCTTTGACGCTTATAAAATTTGATACGACGATTGAGGACAGGCATACTGCCAAAATTGGTATCCAATGTTCTGATGACGACATAACGAATTCTGAAAAAAGAAACAGAATATATAAAAAATACTCGTAGAAATTACACGCTAATAGAAAAATGATTTATATTTTATTTAAACTGTCATATAATCATTACAATTTTCCTTATTTTTGATATATTTAATACTATGTTGTTGAAATAATTAATTATGAATACTTAAAACAAATATAACGTAATTTTAAAAACTTAACTGTTGATTCGTTCCACAACATATTTATCAATAAAAAAATAACTCATTCTAAATATTTTTAAATACTATTTATATGTTTATATAAGAAAGGAGGGTGATCGAAGAAAACGTGGATGAAGTTCGTGAAAGACGATTTGGCTGATATGGCATATATTACAGATTTTTAATTCTTAACGACTTGACCGTTTTTTTAGAGTTCCGTAGTCTAAATTTAAGATTGTTATATTTCTTTTAAAAACAGCAACTGTTGAGTTTCTGGCCGGCTCTTCTCATCAAAGCAGCATTCCGAGCCGGACTCACGGACTGACTACACTGACCTTTTTTTTATTGTAATAATTGACGAATCAAAAGTGCATGTAAATGCCTACTTGAATAAAGATAATTTGAATTTACACGTCTTGTCCATCCGTTCGTCTGCATCTTCTGAGCTAGGCTCTGAAAGTCTGAGATTCTAAGTACTAGAAAGAAGGTGGTGGTGGAAGAAAGGTTGTGTTTTTTTTCTCGAGTACCCCATGTTGTGGGGTATCGTTTGATAGGTCTTTAAAATATATATGTGTTTGCAAAATACGGAAACGGAGCAACTACGGAACCTTATATTAGACGACCCGAAACACATTTGAACGGATTTTTATTGTTGTATTCGAAAATGTCGAACCACGATCTGTAAGATATAAATGAAAACGTACTCGAAATAATATATATATATATATATATAGGTATTAAATGAACTTTTCATAAAATGCGTTATTCAGATTGACAGCCAGTCTACGAACAACGCACAGCCTCAACTACTGAAATATTATAAATTTAAAATGCTTAATAAAATCTTGTCTGCGCTTTTTATCGCATACAAGTCGGGGTTAATTTTATATAACTATATATATAGAATAAAAGTAATTATCGGAATATTGTTGCGATGATAGAATACCTAGTTAAATTCTTACAAACATGGATCAGTGGATAATATATATATATATATATATAGTGGATAAAATATATATAACTATCTATAAGAACGGTAAAAAATTGAGGGTCGTAAGTTTGAAATATTCAAGTTTTTGTTTTTTCTTTCTGAAGTTTTCGCAAGTCATAGACAAACCCTAGAAGGCCTAGAATAAAGTATTATATAATGTTAATTTATTTGCTCACGCCACTAACATCGTGCGTGACTGAACTATATTCGCTAAATGTATGTTTCCATTGTTACATGTGCAACTAGTAGAAAATAATAGTATAAATTGTTTTTGTTTTGTATATACTCGTATGTAAGAATATTATGACGTTATTTAATTTTATTTATTCTAAAGAATAATCTCACTGTTATACCGAAGTGGAGTATATAGGATAATCTAGGATAGTTCAAGAATTTTCTATTGCATTTTTCATGTATGAATAATGTATATATTGTTCTTCTTTAGACCTCATTTACAAGACATAATATCTTGTATGTGGATAACCCATATAGTATGGTATATTGTACAGTGCGATGCGGTACAGTATGGTATGGTATGGTTTGGTATGGTATGGTATAGTATGATATGATATGGTATGGTAACAAAACAATATCCACATTCGTTGTCACTCTGTCAACCAAACTGAAAGGTTTATATGAGATTTAACAGTAAATTCAAAATGATATCTATAAAAATAATACAATTGCGGCAATTGATGTGTAAGGTACGATGTGTTCTGAACATAACACTTACAATCCGCCTATAACTAGTATCACATATGTAGAAGAAACTCAACCCCAAGGCAGGTCTGTGTGATTGTGGTTATATATTTCCATAATCTATTTCCAGACATCCGACATTATTATAATTATTAATTACGTTATCAAAATTATATGGTATATATTAAGAATCTATAAAAATCTTTTAATTTAACGTCCAGATAAGATATGGCGGTTGATGTCCCAAAAATATTTTAACACTCTCAAGGGAATCAAAATTTATAGAGCACTTACCGTATACCTAGAACAAAAAAATGGCTAGTAAGATCGTTTATAGGACAAATTCAAGTGAAAGAAATATAAATGATATAGTCTTGTAGGAGATCGAAAATAAAATTGAAGCTACTAGTGGCTATTTCAAAACTAATTTTATTTATTTTCTATGATACATATATCTCATTTATAATGATAAAAAACATTTTAGCGTTTTGTTATATATTCGATTCCAGAACTATTTGTTACCTACAAATTTGTACGGAACCCTTAATTCAGACCCGCACTTGACCGGTTTTTTTATTTATATTTTAGATACTGTTTTAAAAAGAATAAGAACCAATATAGTCGTAAAAGTTGATTTTTCATTATATCCTAACAAGATATGTAACACTATTAAACGAAAAATATTTCAAAGTTCGCATGATATTGGAAACGTTCAATGCGTAGTTTCCTTCCTTCCTATTCTATTACTTAAATAGAACCAATCGTCTGTGCGATGATATTACAAACAAATCAACACAAACACACACGTCAATATTTTGTTAGTTTTTATTGATAAAGAGTTCATTGAACTCTGTGCTAATTTCATTACAATTATTCTCAGTATTGTCTCGGACTCTGGAAATAACAGCGAAGTCAAACGTGAGTGTATTTATTAATTATTTTATTTATTGTTTGCGATTCTCTTATTTTTTTTATAATTAATATAATAACATATATTATTATATGTAGTTATTTATATAAAAGATGTCCTTTTCAGCGCTTTATGCGACTTCATTTTAAGTAAAATATATTTATATATTTTTATTTATTTGTCTTAAATCATATGTTTGTTTAATTGCATTCTGGCGTTGTGTAACTTTTCTGTTTCTTCCTACTCCTTATAGAAGAGAAAGCTATTATATAAATACAGATTTCAGTAATAGTATAATATATAGAGATACTTCTTTTTTAGGAATCAACATGGTGCCATTATTGTTCCTGCTCACTATAACTTCAGTTTTAGCGGAAAACTGTTCTCACATTTTCGACAGCATGCCCTATTCACGAAAATCGATCCTCACAATCAAAGGACTACCCACAAATTTAGTGTATAATCCAAAAACCGAGGACTTATTATTCACTGTCATTGATATAGAATCTTTACAAAACGATGACGTACAGACAAAAATGGATCAGTACGTTCTAAGAAAAGGTGAACCAATTAAAATTGATAACGTGAACGGCCAAGCGGCTGCTGTTGATAACAGAAATAATAAGGTCTACATAGCCAGCGATGATGGACTCACTGTACTTAACGGTACATATAAAGCTAATTTCCTTGCATTTAAAGAAGAGGACATAACACAACTGTTCAAACCGCAAAATAATGAAAAGTTATACGCCGTTTTATTCCCAGACAGTGACGTGTATGAAATAGATTTAATACGAAAAGAGAAGAAGAAGATCGATAATATACCCTGCGCGTTCATACTCGCAGTAGACGCTGACGAGAACATGTACTATGAATGTGATTCAAAATATGTGAAGGTTTTATTAAAAGATTTCACGGAACCCATCGAATATGTAGGTCTGGCTAAAAATGCGGCCCGAGCTATGGCTCTAGATGATAATAACAAAGTAATTCTAGCAGCTAACGACGGCCTGTATTGGCTGAAACCTGACACGATTATACCAAAAAAGATGATGAATTTAGATTTCGTGCCATCAGGTATCGCTTTTAATGGTGATAATTTTTATTTATCCACAAGCGGTATTATTTACGAATATAACGGAGATAACTGTTAATAATTATAATAATAAATTATGTATTATTATAGTCTTTAATTTATTATACAACATTAATATATATATATGATTTAATATCTTTTTTTTTAAGTATTACATCAATTAAAATTACTTATAATATTAAAAATAGTCGTTAATATATATCAGAAACAAAAACGGTCCCAATATAAATAACTGTAACATCTTTTTGTTGTTAAAAATGTTATTATTATAAGGAAAAAGTAATATTAGAAAAAAAATAACTAAACTAGCAACCCACCTTGAATTACAATGTGATTCGATTATTGCTAACTTACTTGATAATAATGTTTATAGTTCTGTCAATAACAAAATACTCAAGTCGGTAAAAACCGTATAATATTATATTATAACATAACAGCAAAAATATTCGAATTATAATGAAGAAGGTATTTTTTTAAATAATTTGCTTTTCAACACCGTCTTTGCAACGTCAAGTGAAATGTTCATGTTGCATAGACGGTTACCGGTTGAGAAATATACATACACATACTAATACGTATATCCGGGTTTGGTTAATCGTCCGTGCCAATGAAAGGTTCATTGACCTCAAATGATTTAAACATCCTTATCGTCATAAAATGAGTTTTTATATTTCTTTCTATTAATTGTGATCTCAAAACAATGTTATCTTCTTAATATATATAAATTACGTGTCACGTTGTTTGTCCTCGATGGACTCCTAACTTAAGCAATATTAATAAAATTTACACACCACGTTCAGTTTTATCTAACTTAAAAGATAGTATAGTTTTCATTCCAATTCATAGTCGCAATATTATTTTATCGCAAATCATTTGTTTATTATATGACAGTCACAATTTTCAGTTAGTTTCAAACAATTCTAACAGATGTCGGTATCTGTTGACTGGATGGATTAATTATTTGTTATATGGTGCTATGTTAAACGTACTGTAGAGGTTGTTACTACAATTAATGGGTATTCACATGCATAAAAAAACATAATAAAATTTTAAATTAATTATTTTGTATTGATTTTTGCTTAATATCTACTGTAAGAAAACATGGTGGCTCTCATGACAGACTTTCTTTTACCATAACGGTAAAAGAACCCTTAAATAGTTTACTGCAATATAATATAACAAAAACCATAGTCACAGCAACGCGGGGTCGAATCTACTAGTATAACTAAAGATTTGTTTAATGATACAATATGACTGTTGCTTTAAATATAATAAACTTACCTCTCAAAGGTCCAGCGGTTGAATTGAAATTAAAAACACCTGAAGGGCCTGAACTACTTTTAAATATCTCGTCTCTCTTTGTTTGACATAATATAAAATATTCAATAATCATTACATCATTAGTTTCTATTACTTCTAATACTTTATATACAGGGTGTATCAAATTATTTGATGATGTTTTTTCTATACTATATCATAATAAAAAGTAATTATCTTCTTATTAACGCTTCTTTCATAGTTGAATCAAAGATTTAATATAAATATATTTTTTGGTTTATATATAGAAAGTTAAACAAGTATAAGAAAGAAAAACAAGTGCAAAATAGATATTAATATGATTAATTATTATTATATTATAAAAATGTTATGCAATTACTACATTATTTCGAATCATCTTTTATATAGTTCTCAAGCTACGTGTCCAATGTTTACAAACACACAGACAATCGATACAATAGCTATGTTTTAAAAAGACTCAATCCATTCGACTCGTCACTACACTTTTGTGTTTAGAACAGCTCGGATTACAGGTAATTATCTATTTCTCTATTATTTTATTGAATATTGTAAAAGATAAAATATAATATATCATATTACACTCTCTCCTTGACAACCTGTTAGTCTGTTAGTCGAAAGTCCAAATTAATTTATGTTACAGATTTTATGTTGTTTTTATTGTGAAATTAACCTGACTATTGCACGTGTGGATAAAAGATTTAATTTTTTTCAGATTATCAGCGCCTGAGATGAATCCAAAATGTTACTAAACCGTGTGATTGCTATAATTTTATGTGTAGGCGTTATTGCAGAAGTGACAACGGACAGGTGTGAACGAACTAAAATCGGAAACGAATATTACAAACGACAATTAATTGCTACTATCGACGGCTATCCAACAGGAATCGTCGTCGATCCTCGAACTGAGAATATATTCTTCATCCTTCACAAACGTAATTACACAAAGGGCATTCACCTTTTAAAACACGGATCTTTGGGTATCAAAGAGTTGCCAGTATCCGACGACGTAATCGGCCAATGTGTGGGGATAGATGTAGTGAATAACATTATTTATATCGGCACCAACCAAGGACTTATAACATACGACTATTCTAGAACAGAAATCACAGCGGAACGGCCGATTGGAGACGATGACGTCAGAAGCATATTCATTGATAAAACTGATCACCAAATGTACATAACCACTGGAGCAAATCACGAAATTTTCCGCTTTATTAACGGCTCAGCGGCTGTGAAGCGGTACGAGAAGATACCTAAAGCGTATAGCTTCATTTTGGACAGCAAGGGCAACGCGTTTTACGAGTACGTAGACGGGAGACTGTACTTTTTCTCAAATGACTTCTATGAACCCGTACAATATAAAGGCTTCACGAGAGAACTTAAATATGTGCTGAGATTAAACAACAATGATGAGGCAATCGTTGCTGTTAAGGGATCGCTGTTTAGACTCTTCACTAAGAGTATACTGCCAGTTAAAATCGGTCAACTCGGGTTTAAAATTACTGGAATGGCGTTCGATCATAAGAGCAATATAGTAATTGGTACTAAGGGAAAGATTTATAGATACAAACCAATCGACACCAACGACCCTTGCCCTCCAGAAGACTATTTCATGACAAGTATTTAACCTAAAATATACAATAAAATTAATTTCATATGACCCTTGTTTTATTATTAAGTTGGCAACAATAAATTTGATATTTTGGTGTCTGTCTGTCAGAATAATTTCAATACACTTTTAACAATAAACTAAGGATAAGAATACAATAGTCTTGAACATAATAAAATGTGTTATATAACAACCGAACTGGCCGCTTCATAATAATATTGTAATAATCAAGATGATTAATGATATATCATTACAACATACCTTTACTTTCTATAACATATTGGTATTGTCACTTGACGACAAATGATCTATATACTATTATTATTTATCTTTAGTATAACAGAAATAATTAATAGTGAGTGACATTCTTACTGACTGACATTAAGGTCAACCGCTACTACCTTATTTGAAGAATAATAACATACTAATTATAATTGTATATATTTATATATAAAAAAATGTTATAAATTGATATTGAATAGATGTAAAGAAAGAATTCTCAATTTTATTTTTACTTATATATTTATTATAAATACATGTAAAGAGGTTTTTATTAAAAAAGTCAAAAATAAATAAAAAGTAAAAAATAAATAAAAAAGATTTGGGCTCGTCCGGGATTTGAACCCGGGACCTCTCGCACCCTAAGCGAAAATCATACCCCTAGACCAACGAGCCACTGCATGATAATTCGAAATTGTATAACACATCACACATAAAGATAACATGTAAAATGACGTCATGTGGCAATATAAATTAGCGGTATTTTATGACATATTTTTTAACCTTGAGATTAGCACATTAGTAATAAATTAACTTATTACTACATGTGTGTTATTGAATTTTATAAATTAGAGATTTTAATGAATATCCCAGTTTCTAGTCATCTGTTTCCTAACACAAGTTTTATAGTTAACCTAAACGAATATGGTATTCGTATCCCTCCATCCATTAATCTTCGTAAACGTTTGACATTTCGAAATGTGTCTACTACATGACGTTAGACATTATAATAAGAAACCTAACTATGGAAGTTTCTGAATATCATTTTAGCAGTATGAGCTACAAGTTTGATAGTTTTACTGCTGTAAAGTAGAAATTAATGTTAGAAAAGGAACATTGTTTTGGCTGCATTTGATTTGAATATCGAATTTAGAAGTGATGTAAAAGATGAGCGGTATTAGTTAAAATATAAAAAAAATGTAAGCTTATAATACTTTTATTAATATGTATTAGGTTAAAGTAAAATATACTTAGCTATGTAAAGTAATTATATGAAATGACAAAAATGGATAAACTTTATAAGGTTATGTCATTTTTTATTACTATTAAAGTAAACGTAAGACCCAATATCAATATGTTGTGTATATGGGTGATGTAATAAAAATAAACTATATTTTGACTTCTTGAATGTGACACATTACAACATCATGGCGTCATGACAAGATGTCAATTTGAAACAGAATATTATAATTAAACGATTGTTTTTATTTCGTTCCAAAAAAGAAATTTCGTTTTTATGGTTAAATGGTTACATAATAGTTTTGTTTATATAATTTTAATATTTAATATTTTTAATTGTAAAAAGATGCAAATGTAAGAGTTTCTATTACATATAACCCCACTGTATGAAGCTCTACTTTTACATAATTAATAATTTTACTATCATTATAGTTAAAACTAAAAATTAAAAAAATCATTCCTGCAAACTTAAAAAAATAATAATACCTACTCCTTTTTTATACTTTTTTTTTATTTTTCATGTGTTTTTATTAAAAGTAAAAATATATGCCACCTTTATTTTTTATTATTTTTTTTTTTATTTTCAGTAAAATAATGACAAGATCTTTTATATAATTATATTTTGTCGTTTTTTTGTGTTTGTTTGTACCTTTAAAAAGATGAAATGAAATTATCAGGGACTTATAGTATGATTGAGTTTGATGTAGTCGTTATTACTTTACATTTAGGATAGATATTATTTGGAAAAACAAAATTAGATTTATTTTATATACGCGCTTAAAAAAATATTTAACAAATATTTTTTTCTTATATTTACTCTATTTATATGAAATATTAATATAATATTAATTAATATAATATAATACATATTTGTTTGTTCGTCCTAAACTTAATCAAAATTTGTATATTAAAGTTAGTTTCTCTGATCGAAAATGACGTAAGATATGATACAATAGTTCATCTCATTGTTTGAAGAGAAATTTGAGTAAAAAAATTAATTCTATCTCTTGATCAATGGCGGCTGGGAATACACAGCCAATCTAGATCTGATAACTTTTTAACATTACTTACAGTTTTTGTCCATTGTCTTCATAATTACATGAAAATATTATCATTAAAAAAAAACTCTTATGTCATATGTCATTCATAACCAATATGAATGAAATTAAAAGAGAATTAAATGAAATAGATACTCGTTAATTACGTTCAATATAATAATTTTTATTCCAAATTATATATATCGAAATAATTATAAGAGCCGTTGTAAAGAACGCCCACCACTCGCGCGCTCGACTTAAAACCAAACTGACGATCTCCTTCATACCAGTGCGTGCTTAAAACTTACCGAGTGGACTCCTTGGATTATTTATTTTTAATAGTGAACCTCTTTGATTGAGACCTTTTTTTATTAAGACCTTTTTGTTTAAGATTATTTTTTATTAAGAGCTTTTTTTTATTAAAAACTTTTTTTTTAATCTAAATATTTATAGGTGGATAATATTTAAATTTTAAATTTGGAACCTATGTGCTAATTGGATGCAAATTGTTGTGTGAGTATTTATTTAAATAAATATGTAGAAATATTTAATAAATTTCGATACACATTTATTATACATTTTTTTTATTATTCTGTACAGTAAAATAATATAGAACCTTTTTTTTAATAGTTTAAAGCTTTCTTTCATTGACTTACAGTATTAAGATAAAATAAAAATGTATTTATGTATCGAAACTATTTATATTAGAACAGATATAAATATAATATAATAACATTTTTTTAATATATTAAGAACTTTTTTAAAATAATTTTAGGATTTTTTTTTAAATACACAAAAATATTTTAATTATTATTAAATGACACGTGCTTAAATATTTTATTTTATTTATTGTTAACTTATTAATTAGAGATATTGTATTTTCCACGGAAACACTTAAAAAGTTTTGGGTTGTAATTACATAAAAAACTTGAAATAAATAATATTCATTAATTATCTATATTATTATAACGCAAAATTTCATAAAAACACAAAAAATGCTTTCAAACAAATGCAACAAAGTCAAAATATGATCAACTAAAACTTTGCGTAGTCTATTAAAAATCGATTTTAAAATCGTTAAAATAAAATTTTATTATAAAATCGTTTAAATTGGAACTCTTAAGAAATAATTTAACACAAAAACTTAACACACTAACATTATACCAAAAATGGTTATAACTTTATAATATATGTTAAAGTTTAAACGAAAGTTGTGTGCCTTGAACGGGAATCGATTATACTGAATACTAACAACAATGAATGAATGTGTGAATGAACGAATGATTTACATGATAATTATTTGACCGCCTGACCGTGGTATTAAAATCTTAAAGTTAAAGACCAAGGAACATTTTTTTGTCTCCAAAAATCATATATATATAAACTGTTGTTATATTTTGAAAAGACAAATAAGTGAAATGACTAAGTCCGAGTTATGTTAAATAACATTCGCGAATAATAAATTAAATAAAATAAGTTAATATAAAAATAAAACTGTTCTAAATAAAACCCCATTCTTGAATACAGATATTACGTATCTTAATTTGGCGTCTTTTATTATCTTTTCAATTTAAATTTATTTTAATTTAATAAAAATCAGGATACAATAATCCATATCAGGGTGAAAGGTAATAAAATATAATTACAATTATCAGTTCGCGTGTGAACCGACATTCGAATTTCGAATCCGGAAACGCGCCAAAACTGAATCTCTTATGTCACAGATTATGTAACTGTCACATCATACACACAATTCAATGAATGGTTCTTTTAAAATTTTTTATCGTAACGAGACTTACTGTTAACCGTATTTTATTATTATGATTATTATAAAATATATAAACCTAAATAATAATTGAGCTAAGCGAATTAAATGAGCGGAGACTGTGTTACTGGAGACTTTTTTACATTCTTTGTCACGAATTGGCTCGAAAACTACTTGACGGAAAATTATGAAACTTTGCAATCAAAAAGATACACATAATATGATGGTTTTAAAAAAATTTTTTTTTTGTCTTGTAAAAAAACTGATATCCGATTGAAGTCAATGGGAAACGATGAGCCAATACACTGGGCTCACTTCGCTCAATATGCAAACGGCACCCGAGATTTCGCGAGCGCAGCGAGTCGGAATTGAGGGTTTGTTGGCGCCCCTAGTAATAAATTAAATGCTTTATTTATAATTTATATCAAAACTAGTTTGTAAATTCTACATTCTCTATGCTTATTGACAATTAAAATATTATGAATAAATTTAAATATAGAACAAAATTATAATGCAATTCTACTTCACTCTATTATTTGGCTTTTGCCATTTTATAAAAAAAAACTTAATTTATTAAAAAAACCGTTTTGCTCTGCTTTTACAAAATATTTATTTAAGAGTATAAAAAAATATATCATAATTAGTAAAGTATTTGATTTGACTACCTTAATATTCGAGTCAATGTAAACGAGCCTTTGCCGAGAACGCAATTCACACAAAAAAAAAACTTAACCTCGTATATCACAACAATGGCGTCGTAAGTCGTAACAGCATATTTCTCACGTTTGTTTTTCTCATCGTATATTAGTGTTGTTACAATGTATTATGAATAATTTCATGGTTAATTATTATAACAGTTTAATTATAATAAATATTTGAATAATTGTTTACAAATAAACGTTATTTAATATAAATAATTCCAAACATTCAAAGCTCTATTCAATTACATTCACTGAATAACTTTGAATAAACCAGTGGGTGTGTTAATTTAGATCGATCTGATAAAATAAACGACCTTTGCGAGATCGGTTCTAACCCTGGATTTAATTTAAAAATATTTTATACTCCCACTTTTAGATAGTTTTATATAATAATAAAATAATATGCCACTAGAAGAAACTTTATAGCTTTAAATTAAATTTTAGTAATCGCGGCCATTAAATGTAAATTATGCATTTATCTATTTTTATAAATGTTTTAATTTGCTAATCTTTTTATTATTTGTTTTGAAATAATTTTTAGATCATCTAAGACACTAACGAGCCAATATCTGAATATTACAAAATTAATTTAAAATAATAATTGGGACATGAGCTCGAACTCAAATATAGTTAAAAAAAATGTCTGTTTATCTAAATTTTTCATAAAATACTAATGATGGATATAACCACAATACTAATGTATGGATTTAAAGAGACGAAGTCGCGGGCAAAAGCTAGTATGTATACTCTAATTATATTCATAATTAAATTACTTTCACGTAATTATTACGCCAACCTGACCTTCATTTAACGAGATTATTTCAAAATGCAAACGGAAACACAAATTGCTAATTATTTGATCCAAATTTATCTATTTGATACAATAATTTTACCTAATCACATTGTTTGTATTTAAGATAATTTTATTAAAATTGATATATTACGATAATGTACCAATTAATTATTAATTACAAAGAATTAATTACGAATTAATTGTAAATGAGAATAATATAATTACGATAAATAGCTGCACTTATTAACACCCACACATACGCAATTTAGACAAGCCAATGTTATTTGAAGATAGTTTATAAGTGTGTATGTGTGTCTGTGTGTGTGTGTGTGTAATACTAAATATATTATATATATCACGGAAATAAAGTAATAAACTATTAATTAACATCACTTTATTATTATAGAGGTATTCCTATTAACATTACTTTATAATACCTTATCTAACAAAAAACCAATGAAATACAATGACTATTATAATAAATTAAAAATAATAAGCAAACATGAAATTTATTTTAATCAGTATTTTTTATAAAAAGTGTTGGTTAAAGTTGTAGTTTCGTGTTGTTAGTGTCGGTTTAGTTTCTGTTTCGCCAAAACACACATTTCGTTTTAGTTTCTGTTTCGCCAAAACACACATTTCGTTTTAGTTTCTGTTTCGCCAAAAAACATATTTCGGTTTAGTTTCTGTTTCGCCAAAACACACATTTCGTTTTAGTTTCTGTTTCGCCAAAAAACATATTTCGGTTTAGTTTCTGTTTCGCCAAAACACACATTTCGTTTTAGTTTCTGTTTCGCCAAAAAACATATTTCGGTTTAGTTTCTGTTTCGCCAAAACACACATTTCGTTTTAGTTTCTGTTTCGCCAAAAAACATATTTCGGTTTAGTTTCTGTTTCGCCAAAACACACATTTCGTTTTAGTTTCTGTTTCGCCAAAAAACATATTTCGGTTTAGTTTCTGTTTCGCCAAAACACACATTTCGTTTTAGTTTCTGTTTCGCCAAAACACACATTTCGTTTTAGTTTCGGTTTCGCCAAAACACACATTTCGTTTTAGTTTCTGTTTCGCCAAAAAACATATTTTGGTTTAGTTTCTGTTTCGCCAAAACACACATTTCGTTTTAGTTTCTGTTTCGCCAAAACACACATTTCGTTTTAGTTTCGGTTTCGCCAAAACACACATTTCGTTTTAGTTTCTGTTTCGCCAAAAAACATATTTTGGTTTAGTTTCTGTTTCGCCAAAACACACATTTCGTTTTAGTTTCTGTTTCGCCAAAACACACATTTCGTTTTAATTTCTGTTTCGCCAAAAACCATATTTCGGTTTAGTTTCTGTTTCGCCAAAACACACATTTCGTTTTAGTTTCTGTTTCGCCAAAAAACATATTTCGGTTTAGTTTCTGTTTCGCCAAAAAACATATCTTGGTTTAGTTTCTGTTTCGCCAAAACACACATTTCGTTTTAGTTTCTGTTTCGCCAAAACACACATTTCGTTTTAGTTTCTGTTTCGCCAAAAAACATATTTCGGTTTAGTTTCTGTTTCGCCAAAACACACATTTCGTTTTAGTTTCTGTTTCGCCAAAAAACATATTTCGGTTTAGTTTCTGTTTCGCCAAAACACACATTTCGTTTTAGTTTCTGTTTCGCTAAAACACACATTTCGTTTTAGTTTCGGTTTCGCCAAAACACACATTTCGTTTTAGTTTCTGTTTCGCCAAAAAACATATTTTGGTTTAGTTTCTGTTTCGCCAAAACACACATTTCGTTTTAGTTTCTGTTTCGCCAAAAAACATATTTCGGTTTAGTTTCTGTTTCGCCAAAACACACATTTCGTTTTAGTTTCTGTTTCGCCAAAAAACATATTTCGGTTTAGTTTCTGTTTCGCCAAAACACACATTTCGTTTTAGTTTCTGTTTCGCCAAAAAACATATTTCGGTTTAGTTTCTGTTTCGCCAAAACACACATTTCGTTTTAGTTTCTGTTTCGCCAAAAAACATATTTCGGTTTAGTTTCTGTTTCGCCAAAACACACATTTCGTTTTAGTTTCTGTTTCGCCAAAACACACATTTCGTTTTAGTTTCGGTTTCGCCAAAACACACATTTCGTTTTAGTTTCTGTTTCGCCAAAAAACATATTTTGGTTTAGTTTCTGTTTCGCCAAAACACACATTTCGTTTTAGTTTCTGTTTCGCCAAAAAACATATTTCGGTTTAGTTTCTGTTTCGCCAAAACACACATTTCGTTTTAGTTTCTGTTTCGCCAAAAAACATATTTCGGTTTAGTTTCTGTTTCGCCAAAACACACATTTCGTTTTAGTTTCTGTTTCGCCAAAAAACATATTTCGGTTTAGTTTCTGTTTCGCCAAAAAACATATTTTGGTTTAGTTTCTGTTTCGCCAAAACACACATTTCGTTTTAGTTTCTGTTTCGCCAAAACACACATTTCGTTTTAGTTTCGGTTTCGCCAAAACACACATTTCGTTTTAGTTTCTGTTTCGCCAAAAAACATATTTTGGTTTAGTTTCTGTTTCGCCAAAACACACATTTCGTTTTAGTTTCTGTTTCGCCAAAACACACATTTCGTTTTAGTTTCTGTTTCGCCAAAAAACATATTTCGGTTTAGTTTCTGTTTCGCCAAAACACACATTTCGTTTTAGTTTCTGTTTCGCCAAAAAACATATTTCGGTTTAGTTTCTGTTTCGCCAAAAAACATATTTTGGTTTAGTTTCTGTTTCGCCAAAACACACATTTCGTTTTAGTTTCTGTTTCGCCAAAACACACATTTCGTTTTAGTTTCTGTTTCGCCAAAAAACATATTTCGGTTTAGTTTCTGTTTCGCCAAAAACCATATTTCGGTTTAGTTTCTGTTTCGCCAAAACACACATTTCGTTTTAGTTTCTGTTTCGCCAAAAAACATATTTCGGTTTAGTTTCTGTTTCGCCAAAAAACATATCTTGGTTTAGTTTCTGTTTCGCCAAAACACACATTTCGTTTTAGTTTCTGTTTCGCCAAAACACACATTTCGTTTTAGTTTCTGTTTCGCCAAAAAACATATTTCGGTTTAGTTTCTGTTTCGCCAAAACACACATTTCGTTTTAGTTTCTGTTTCGCCAAAAAACATATTTCGGTTTAGTTTCTGTTTCGCCAAAACACACATTTCGTTTTAGTTTCTGTTTCGCCAAAACACACATTTCGTTTTAGTTTCGGTTTCGCCAAAACACACATTTCGTTTTAGTTTCTGTTTCGCCAAAAAACATATTTTGGTTTAGTTTCTGTTTCGCCAAAACACACATTTCGTTTTAGTTTCTGTTTCGCCAAAAAACATATTTCGGTTTAGTTTCTGTTTCGCCAAAACACACATTTCGTTTTAGTTTCTGTTTCGCCAAAAAACATATTTCGGTTTAGTTTCTGTTTCGCCAAAACACACATTTCGTTTTAGTTTCTGTTTCGCCAAAAAACATATTTCGGTTTAGTTTCTGTTTCGCCAAAACACACATTTCGTTTTAGTTTCTGTTTCGCCAAAAAACATATTTCGGTTTAGTTTCTGTTTCGCCAAAACACACATTTCGTTTTAGTTTCTGTTTCGCCAAAACACACATTTCGTTTTAGTTTCGGTTTCGCCAAAACACACATTTCGTTTTAGTTTCTGTTTCGCCAAAAAACATATTTTGGTTTAGTTTCTGTTTCGCCAAAACACACATTTCGTTTTAGTTTCTGTTTCGCCAAAAAACATATTTCGGTTTAGTTTCTGTTTCGCCAAAACACACATTTCGTTTTAGTTTCTGTTTCGCCAAAAAACATATTTCGGTTTAGTTTCTGTTTCGCCAAAACACACATTTCGTTTTAGTTTCTGTTTCGCCAAAAAACATATTTCGGTTTAGTTTCTGTTTCGCCAAAAAACATATTTTGGTTTAGTTTCTGTTTCGCCAAAACACACATTTCGTTTTAGTTTCTGTTTCGCCAAAACACACATTTCGTTTTAGTTTCGGTTTCGCCAAAACACACATTTCGTTTTAGTTTCTGTTTCGCCAAAAAACATATTTTGGTTTAGTTTCTGTTTCGCCAAAACACACATTTCGTTTTAGTTTCTGTTTCGCCAAAACACACATTTCGTTTTAGTTTCTGTTTCGCCAAAAAACATATTTCGGTTTAGTTTCTGTTTCGCCAAAACACACATTTCGTTTTAGTTTCTGTTTCGCCAAAAAACATATTTCGGTTTAGTTTCTGTTTCGCCAAAAAACATATTTTGGTTTAGTTTCTGTTTCGCCAAAACACACATTTCGTTTTAGTTTCTGTTTCGCCAAAACACACATTTCGTTTTAGTTTCTGTTTCGCCAAAAAACATATTTCGGTTTAGTTTCTGTTTCGCCAAAACACACATTTCGTTTTAGTTTCTGTTTCGCCAAAAAACATATTTCGGTTTAGTTTCTGTTTCGCCAAAACACACATTTCGTTTTAGTTTCTGTTTCGCCAAAACACACATTTCGTTTTAGTTTCGGTTTCGCCAAAACACACATTTCGTTTTAGTTTCTGTTTCGCCAAAAAACATATTTTGGTTTAGTTTCTGTTTCGCCAAAACACACATTTCGTTTTAGTTTCTGTTTCGCCAAAAAACATATTTCGGTTTAGTTTCTGTTTCGCCAAAACACACATTTCGTTTTAGTTTCTGTTTCGCCAAAAAACATATTTCGGTTTAGTTTCTGTTTCGCCAAAACACACATTTCGTTTTAGTTTCTGTTTCGCCAAAAAACATATTTCGGTTTAGTTTCTGTTTCGCCAAAACACACATTTCGTTTTAGTTTCTGTTTCGCCAAAAAACATATTTCGGTTTAGTTTCTGTTTCGCCAAAACACACATTTCGTTTTAGTTTCTGTTTCGCCAAAACACACATTTCGTTTTAGTTTCGGTTTCGCCAAAACACACATTTCGTTTTAGTTTCTGTTTCGCCAAAAAACATATTTTGGTTTAGTTTCTGTTTCGCCAAAACACACATTTCGTTTTAGTTTCTGTTTCGCCAAAACACACATTTCGTTTTAGTTTCTGTTTCGCCAAAAAACATATTTCGGTTTAGTTTCTGTTTCGCCAAAACACACATTTCGTTTTAGTTTCTGTTTCGCCAAAAAACATATTTCGGTTTAGTTTCTGTTTCGCCAAAACACACATTTCGTTTTAGTTTCTGTTTCGCCAAAACACACATTTCGTTTTAGTTTCGGTTTCGCCAAAACACACATTTCGTTTTAGTTTCTGTTTCGCCAAAAAACATATTTTGGTTTAGTTTCTGTTTCGCCAAAACACACATTTCGTTTTAGTTTCTGTTTCGCCAAAAAACATATTTTGGTTTAGTTTCTGTTTCGCCAAAACACACATTTCGTTTTAGTTTCTGTTTCGCCAAAACACACATTTCGTTTTAGTTTCTGTTTCGCCAAAACACACATTTCGGTTTAGTTTCGGTTTCGCCAAAATACACATTTCGGTTTAGTTTCGGTTTCGCCAAAAAAACACATTTCGCATTAGTTTCTGTTTCGCTAAAACACACATTTCGGTTTAGTTTCGGTTTCGCCAAAACACACATTTCGTTTTAGTTTCTGTTTCGCCAAAACACACATTTCGTTTTAGTTTCGGTTTCGCCAAAACACACATTTCGTTTTAGTTTCTGTTTCGCCAAAACACACATTTCGGTTTAGTTTCGGTTTCGCCAAAATACACATTTCGGTTTAGTTTCGGTTTCGCCAAAACACACATTTCGTTTTAGTTTCTGTTTCGCCAAAAAACATATTTTGGTTTAGTTTCTGTTTCGCCAAAACACACATTTCGTTTTAGTTTCTGTTTCGCCAAAAAACATATTTTGGTTTAGTTTCTGTTTCGCCAAAACACACATTTCGTTTTAGTTTCTGTTTCGCCAAAACACACATTTCGTTTTAGTTTCTGTTTCGCCAAAACACACATTTCGGTTTAGTTTCGGTTTCGCCAAAATACACATTTCGGTTTAGTTTCGGTTTCGCCAAAAAAACACATTTCGCATTAGTTTCTGTTTCGCCAAAACACACATTTCGTTTTAGTTTCTGTTTCGCCAAAAAACATATTTCGGTTTAGTTTCTGTTTCGCCAAAACACACATTTCGTTTTAGTTTCTGTTTCGCCAAAACACACATTTCGTTTTAGTTTCGGTTTCGCCAAAACACACATTTCGTTTTAGTTTCTGTTTCGCCAAAAAACATATTTTGGTTTAGTTTCTGTTTCGCCAAAACACACATTTCGTTTTAGTTTCTGTTTCGCCAAAAAACATATTTTGGTTTAGTTTCTGTTTCGCCAAAACACACATTTCGTTTTAGTTTCTGTTTCGCCAAAAAACATATTTCGGTTTAGTTTCTGTTTCGCCAAAACACACATTTCGTTTTAGTTTCTGTTTCGCCAAAACACACATTTCGTTTTAGTTTCGGTTTCGCCAAAACACACATTTCGTTTTAGTTTCTGTTTCGCCAAAAAACATATTTTGGTTTAGTTTCTGTTTCGCCAAAACACACATTTCGTTTTAGTTTCTGTTTCGCCAAAAAACATATTTTGGTTTAGTTTCTGTTTCGCCAAAACACACATTTCGTTTTAGTTTCTGTTTCGCCAAAACACACATTTCGTTTTAGTTTCTGTTTCGCCAAAACACACATTTCGGTTTAGTTTCGGTTTCGCCAAAATACACATTTCGGTTTAGTTTCGGTTTCGCCAAAAAAACACATTTCGCATTAGTTTCTGTTTCGCTAAAACACACATTTCGGTTTAGTTTCGGTTTCGCCAAAACACACATTTCGGTTTAGTTTCTGTTTCGCCAAGACACACTTTTCAGTTTAGTTTTGGTTTCGCCTTAAAACACATTTCAGTTTAGTTACGATGTTACCGAAAGATCACGTTTCGGTTTAGTTTCGGTTTCATTCGTTCGTATTCTTTATATTAAGAACCAATTAAAATAAGTAATTTTATGATTAATATAAAAAAAACTTGAATAATAAAGATCTACCTCAACAAACTCTACATCGATCGTGTTTTTTTCTTAAGAGGTGTTATGTCTTTTATCGATAAGTGAAAATGACGGACTGCATAATGGTTTAAAGATAAAAAATACCTACTGATTATATTAAAGTTATTATGTTTTATAAAACACGATCCCTGTAGGGAAGCGTCGCAACAATCACTAAACTGAACTATTCAATTAATCATTATATTAATTTGTTGTTAGTAATAACATATTAAATTCAGGTCACGATTCACAAAGAATTAAAATTATTTTGATTAACTAGTAATAATTTAAATTTAATTAATAAATGAATTCAAATTAGAACTTATTAAAATAATCAGACCTCATATTAACGTTGCTTTGATTGTGATTTAATGAAAACTATTGTACGGATTTAACTTTAACATTTAACTTTAACCTGACGTTTCAAATGTTTTATTTTTTATTAAATTCTTTTCTTAATTTCTTACTTTTCACACAACTCGCACTAGTCTCTTGCTGTGGCTACGTCTGTTACTTATATTGTTTTTCACAGGCGTGGGATTTTATATATTTCACGGAAGACGTAACAAAACTTTAATGGTAGGTTTAGAATACAACAGAATTGCGATAAATGTCAAACATTAATGTCTGTGCAAAATACACTTGTATATTTTGTGTACGAGTAGTGTCTATTTATAAACTGTTAGATTTCTTAAACTACAAAAGACACTTTGACACAACATGTTGACAGTGGCTGACACACTTATTATTGTGTCGCAGTAAATTTTGCAATTAGACACTGATGTTCAAAGACACTCGATGTATACACTGGAAAGTATAGTGTCGTAGTCTAAATGTACACTTATAGGGGACTAGACCTATGTTTGACTGGAATAAAAACATTGTATTTCTGTTTATCATCACAATAAACAACCAACCACAACTATTTAAGGTGTCGTCAAATTATTTTTCAATTAATTATTCTCTAAAAGCAGTCACTTAATAAAATCTCTATATAAGTGTGTTTGATAGCAACTTTGTAGACTTTATGGGCAGAGGAATGAATACAATTTTGTAATCAGGTTCCAACTTCCTAACCATCGTTACATTTAGCATGGAGTTAAGTTAGTCTTATTTATTTTTTATCTAAACATTATGAAATGCAAATCTGATACACCGTTCAGTTTCAATATATAGTCTATATAGTCTATAGTCTATTATATATATTATTTTTATTTTTTTTACCTTGTAAAATCATATTTTTTATTATTTGAATTTTGTATTAGAAAATAATATCAAAATAAACTCGAAAGTACTAGCTTAAGATAAATTTAAAGTTTTTCTAGTCTAATCTTTAGTACAAGACGTTTCTTTTGCACTTAAGTTTGCTATGGGCTTCGAAAGTGTTTTAAAGTTTTTCACCACTTTATTGTACACTGTCCAAAGATATATAATTAAAGATAAAAAAGAAACACCAAATATAAAAATAACTAAAAGACGAAGATACAAGCCAGTAGTGTTATCGGTTTCAAGGATCTTTGAAACAATAAGAGACAGAGAGAGAGAGAGAGACGAGAACCCATAAAAACAATTACCTTGGATTCTATTTAATAGAACAGCTAACAAACATTATTTTTTTCTATCATTTATATCATTTTATAAGTTATATATAAAAAAACATTATGTTTTAAACAAAGATAAGGCCATAAACTAAAAGTGTATAAAGAAAAAAACAAACTTAATTTTTAAAACACACATATATATATATACTTAGTTAATAAATGTTGTAGAAAAATGTAAGTATGAAAGAACTGGGATGTATATGAAAAGTCAAATCATACAATATTGCACACATACAATATCAAATGTATTGACCGAACATAAAAAAGCTAATACAAGTTAACGCAGGAAGCTGTAAAGTTGATATTTATAGAACGGATGGACATACGTACATACATATGAGAGTGAAAGTCAATGAGCTTACGATTTTATATATTTAATTTACATATAACATACATTCATATATTTTATATATTTAATTTAATTGTAGTTTTCATTGACGCCATATTTGGAATGAGCTCTGTTCTAGAGATATCGTTTAAGAACATTAAAACCTCCTTGATGATTATAATCAGCAAGTAATCGTAATCATTGAACAGAACAATTTACTTTTGGTGTTTTTTATTCAATACTCCTTTCCCAAAAGAAGAAAGATCTCGAAATTCCTCATCTCAAAATGTTAATCAGTAATCCGAAAAACTCTATAATTATGAAGATTTTGTATTGTTGGATCCATTTCGCATAACAACCATAAGTTCACTTACAATTTGCATAACTCACAATTACTCTATTAATCACATTGTAGACATGACATGTTTGGAGAAAGTTTGTAACAGATATACATACAGTATGTTAATTTTACTCTTGTCTATTATATAACACTAAAAGTGGCTGAACTTTGACTTGAAAGAAATACAATACTATTAAATCTGTTGTAACGATGACTAGATATTATAAAAGATCTGTAGTCTTTTTTCTATATCTACATACTAAGCTATATCTAAAAGATTACATATATATAAGCGGGTTTTCTTTCTATATAAGTTAAAATATATAAAAGTCAGTTAAAACATTTTAAAAAAGTATTTGTGTAACCTCAAATAATATATAGATATATATATATATTACAAGATATCTTAACTAACTTTATCTATTATTGTAGATATTGTTGGTACTGACCTTATACTTATTAACTATTTAACTAAAAAGTGTCTCATACTTTCTCCACACAATGTATATTTACAATAACATAACTCCTTATCTTACAAGTCGGTTACATACTTGGTAATAAAACGTAATATTAAACATAAATGTTTTAATGACTTGCTAAAATCTTCTATAAGTACCACAGACCGACACTTTCCTCGTATTACTTAACGCGATGAGCGCACGACTAGTGTAAGCCTACTTTAATGTTACCTTAAATATATCACGATTATAATTACTTAAAGATCTAATAAACTTTCATTTATTTACAGAAAATGGGACATCAAAAGCAGCAAGTCAAGTTCACAGCCGCCATTCTACTGATAACACTACAGTTAACATCCTCAAACAAACCAAATGCCAGGCCAGTGTATGAAGTTATTAATGAACAATCAAGGATAGACGACAAAATCAGGATATCAAGCAGTCCCGGTATCCTTCCATATGGTAACCCTTTGGCTGGTAACTCTAAACAAAATGCACGATTACATGCCAGTAACCAACAAGCCATGTTTAACGCTGAAAGGATAAGACAGCACAAAGCACAACTGCAAAGACAAGCCACGGTACCTAGAGTTATAGATAGTTATATGAAAGCGTATCATGAATCACAAGAAAGTCATCAATTGGCTCTTGAACAACAACAGGCGACAATAAATGATATTCCAGTAACTAACGCTCCCATACGGTCACCGACCCGCCAAAAACAGAGAGTACAAGTAAAGAAAAGGGGCCCAGTTATTATGCCCGGCCAAGACTTATCCAAATTGAATCCGACAGTTACAACTAGAGGGTCCAGTCCAAATAGAGGGCAGAGTCGGAGACAAAATCTTCCAAAAAGAACCACTTTATCACCTGGACTCGAGCCTACTAAAATAACAAAAGATGATGCGATAGAAAGTAGGAATAGAAATTATAGATCATATGGTTCGTCTGACTACCAGCAGTATTTGGAACCACCGAAGTACAGAACTGTTTACGTGACTCCAACAACAGATTACGAAGAAGGTGTGACTATAAAACCAAACGGTAATGCAGGTTTAGCACACGTGCAAAGTAAAGGACCAACTAAACTATATACTGAGGCTGTTCCGGTCGATTCAAAATATCTTTATCCGAAATATTACCCTCAAAATCAAAGCTTGAAATCAGCTCAAGATATTGAAGCATTAAACTCATTGTTAAATAAAAATCCAGTTGAGCAATTATCTGAGTTCAATGCCCTACTATCAGCCGCTAACGAAGATAGTAACAAGCAGTTACCTATTGATCTCTATTTTTATCTAAAAGATCCTAAAAAGCAAACATTATCTCAAAATTACGAACAATTGAAATACGCACAGAATCCTAGTTCATACGCCGTTCCATCCGATTATAAAATAAAAGATCACACACCAATAACTGAAGAAGTAGATGACATTGACAACCCAATTGAAGACCAGCAACCACAGCAATATTATACACAACCAATACCAACTAAAGCACCAGCAATCGAAATACCAACAACTAAAAGCAACAAATATTACAAAGTTGAAGTTGCGAGTCAAACTATCACAGGACCAAAACAAGAAGAATATTCTAACGATCCAACTTACCAAATTTCACATTACGGTCCATCATACGGACAACACGATGATACTAAAAGTAACCAGTACTTACGCATGAATACTCAACCAACCGGAGTTCAACATTTATCAGGTGACGGCACAGAAGTATCGGCGTTTGGTGACGACAACGTGAGTATGCAAAAAAACAGACTGTCCATATCAATCCACATTCGCAGCAAACGCTCCAAGCTGGACACATCACCATTCATTTTCACTGAAGAAAAAACAACAACACAACCGAGTATTGCTAATTGCACGGACACACCCACATCCGAATCCCTTATTAGGCTAAATCCGTTTTCCAAGAAACGCGTTAGCGATTTCAACGTTTTTTTGTCACCCAACTTTCCCATCGGCGAGGCGACGGACTATAATGATGATTACGATTACCCGCAATTAAATTCTAAACGATCGAAGCAAAAACTCGAACCTCTTTACGAAGACGATTACTATGACGACTTTAGTTCCCCCGATTACGAGTTTAAGTCTCCCAAACAGTACCAGAATTACCCCACTCAGTATCGATCAGAACCTAAAGGTTACCCGTCCAAATTACGTCACTTTCGTCGTAATCCAGGAGTGTCCCAGCTGTATGGGAATCCCCCAGCGACCTCTTACGGTGTACCCCTATATGGTACATCAGTTTTTAGTACAGCTCAAACTTTTCTCCCACCAAAAATAGAATTACCAACTGTAAGCAATTACCCAAATATTATGGAACCAGTGTATATGCTCACTCAATCACAATTAAAAGAGCTGGTCGGTCATCACAACTTGAATATAGAACACCTTGACGTCTACCAACTTTCAAAAGAAAATAAGGCTAGGAAATATCCATATTACCCCAGAAAATATCACAAGAGATACCCCTTCAGACACGTCCGAAATAATTTACACAAACTAAACAAATTTAATTTATAATATTATTTATTCTAAACTTAAGTTTACGTCAAATAAAATAAATTATTTATTATTATAGAAAATATAACTATTTATTACTGTATTTTTTGTTTTTGATTGAAAACAAGATCATTAAGGTTTAATTTTATTAATAATCAAATTAGCCAAAGCTCATATCAAATTCAATCAAATCAAATTATTTTAAATTAATTTGTTACTTAATCCTCTATCAACTTTTTTTTACTGCAATTTTTATCGAGCTACAATGTTATCAATTAATATGTTTTTATGATAAATAAATAGAATTGTTTTAAGAACTAATAATAAAATTTAAAAAAAAAACTTAGTTTTTATCAAATTAGTAATAAGTAGTAATAATAATTTAGTTACATTATTCTAGTTTATTCTATTTTTATCAAATATTTAAGGTGTTTTGTAAAATGAATAATATACTTAAAATTATTATAAATTTAAAAATTGCGTCAAAGTTTAATAAATTACAAACTAAATGAATAGTGTGGGTAAAGATTATAATTTAATTTAATTAACAAAAACACCAAAAAAATACCATTAACCGTGACCCGGCAATAAACAAACTCACATTGCATTGTTAAAATTAAAAAAACATATTGACCAATATTAATATTGTTGCAATTAAGTTTAGAAATATTTGGTTTATTTGTGAAATTGTTATGATATCTATAGTTTACACAATAAATATGTTATGAAATGTAATTAAACGAACAATTAAAATATATAATTTTATTCATAAAATAATTGGCGTCAGACAGATTATGGCCGAAAATTGGTGAATTTACCGCCAAATCTATACAGCTGTATAAGGTTATATTAAAATAACATAAAAATACTTTCATTAAGTTAATTTGTGTTAACATTCGTAGGAGGTTTTAAATTAAATTGTATTAGTATCGTGAATCGTGAC
This sequence comes from Melinaea menophilus ssp. n. AW-2005, assembly GCA_918358695.1. Classification (NCBI taxonomy): domain Eukaryota; kingdom Metazoa; phylum Arthropoda; class Insecta; order Lepidoptera; family Nymphalidae; genus Melinaea; species Melinaea menophilus. The sequence goes on along the minus strand of OU911039.1, from coordinate 10,972,924 downwards.
TGGAACTGCAATCTGCTTTCTATTTTACCTGATTCTTCAACTATTACGGAAAGTTGGAACATTTTAGAATTACGTAATGCTGACTCAGGATATACACTTATTAAGATTCAATAAATACGCCTCTTGGAAATATAGCCCATATTAACTTCCATGTGACGTTTTCATTGTAACGGTAAAATTAAGTCACAGTCTATAAAATACGGGAATATTATATTTTTTAGTCTATGGTCCTAGTGTTCTGCTACCTCATATCGGTACAAATCTGCCAAATAATTAAACTTAGCTACCTGATAATAACTGACCAAGATTAATGATTCTCTCAGATCATTAACTTGCTCCATTATTAGTTTTATATTAAAATAGATGAAAGAAACATAATTATAGACGAATATCAACCATTACTAGCTAATGAAAAAGGGATAAGATTACTACGTTATTACTGTTACAATGGTATTATTTTTAATTAGGTTAACATACTCTGAACAACCATTTTATTTTAAGCTTAAGTATTTTGAAAGAAGTTTCAATACTTATAAATTTATGTGATGTTTAAACTATTACTTATTCTATGATGTGTTAAAGGGGGCACGGATAATCTCAATGTACAAATGAATTAAAAATACTGTATAAAGTGCAAACTCGTCAAAACTAATCCGTACATTAATATCCCGTCAAGTTTCATTTATAAAAACAGTTTTCGTTTTCAATAACACTAATGGCTTCTCGGGAAAATATCTAATGACTATCGAAGTTACTGACTTGAACTACGAATCACCAGTTATTATATACTTATAACACGTTAATGAGTCAACAAGTGCAAAAAGTATACTCGTTTTAACATTTTATACTCGACCCTTTTCCAAACATTTTTTGGGGTTTAAAACTAAAATTACTATTTTTTTTCTCAGCTCAAATACGCAGCGAACTACGAATTCGGGTACAGAGTGCGAGATGTCGACAGCGCCAACTACTTCGGACACAGAGAAGCCAAGGACGGAGAGAAAACCAGAGGGCAGTACCACGTCCTATTACCTGATGGGAGAATGCAGCAAGTCAAGTACGTCGCCGGACCGGACGGATTCCACGCTGACATATCGTATGATAAAAGACATTAGGCGAAAATAGTCTTAAATACTGAACAACTATAATAATAAGAACTTTGTGATGTACAAATAAAACTCACAGAAAGTAATATTTATTAAAAATAAAACAATAATAATAGTCTTAATATCTAAATCTTAATACAGTGCTAGCTTAAATTATTATTTAAAATATCTTGTCACTGAGAACAGTATACACAAAATGGCGGAGTACAGAGTGTGACCATATTTATATATCTTTTCCCGCCAAAGTGCCAAAAGTGAAAACTAGAAAGCTTTATATTTAGTTTTGACAAATGACATTTCACACTTAAGATTTAATGTGATATGAGTAAGTGAAATTTCCTTCCGCATCAATGATAAAGTAAATAAAGTTTTGATTTATGATACCTATAAGTGACAGATCATTAATTTAGTTAATAAAATGTTTATATATAACATTTCAGATTTCAATTTTAGACAAAATCTTTTTTTATTTAAATTTAAGTCGCCATAAATTCGTTCTTATCAGATGTTACAAAAAAAAAAGTTTGGGTACAAGTTAATGCAAGTACGTACATTATAAATTACATAATTTTAGACAGCTTAAATGTCTTGCTATATTTTTAAAGAACTTTCAAATAGTTTGTAAACATTGTATGATGAGATTGTAGATAATCTTTCGATGAATGACGGCAATGCCAGAAATGCAAAAAATTACAAAAATTCAAATTTGGCGCGTTCAAAGAATAAAAATTACCACATTTTATTTTTTTTTCTTGAATTTAAAACATTATGTATATTTATTTATGAAATACCATTTAGTTATAATTTTTTATTGAACAATGGAACATATTTTATTTATTGGTAGAATGGAATGATTTTCATTTTGAATTTGGAAGATAAAATGCAATATGGGTACTGTCACGTAACACAAGAAATTTTAAAATATAATGTCTGAAATAAATTATATATGTTATATTTATATACATATGTTTGCTAAAGTTTAAATGTTGTTCTATAAAATTTAGTAATAGATAGTTAAAAGTTTATTTGTCTGTGTATATTATTATAATTACTTGCGTATTATTGATATTAATTTGTACTTTATATTAAATGTACAAACCTCTCTAGAATTTTGTTAAATAATTAATTTTTTTTTTTTTTTTTTTTTTTTTTTTTTTCACCTTCACGCCATATCCCTTGCGGGGTAGCCAGAGACGACGGAGCGCCAAACGCTACGGTCTCTGCATACCTCTTTCGCCTCGGCCACAGACATCAACTTCTTCATACATGCCCTCCGGGGGGTCCTCATGCTTTTTACGTGACCTTCCTCCAGTATCGTAGCTACTGTATTTTCGAAGGTCACTCGAGGCCTCCCCCTGTCTCTCTTACCGCTCACTTTTCCCATATAAATCTTTTTTACCATTCTTTCATCACTCATTCGTTCAACGTGCCCAAACCACCTGAGCACGTTCTTCTTCATTCTCACCGTGACATCTTCGCTAGTACCTGCCATTCTGTGGATCTCTTCATTGCGGATTCGATCAGCTAGACTGACTCCGTATATTCTGCGAAGAGATCGCATCTCCACAGCATTCATCTTTCTTACATTCTTCTTCTGTGTTACCCACGTTTGGCTGCCGTATAACAGTGTCGGTAGCAAAACTGCATTGTGTACAGCCAAACGTGCAGCTATACTGACGTTTTGCCGTCTCAACAATGCAGTCAAAGCACCATTGACTCTGTTACCAGCAGCAATACGCCTTTCCACATCCATTTCGTATCTTCCGTCTCTGCTAAACATACTTCCCAAATATACCACTTCATTCACTTGTTCTATTATCTTATCATTCACGTTGATCTTACATTCTGTTCTCTCTTCATTTCTTTCAAATATCAGAACCTTCGTCTTATCTACATTCAGGTTAAGACCATTAATTTCACACCCATCTTTCAGAGTGGTGACCAATGCCTGCAAATTGCATTCTGATGATGCAATGAGCACTGCATCATCTGCATATAGTAAGCAATTGACCTTAAGGTCACCTACTTTCACTCCCATGTCACTATCTTTCACTCCTTGGAGACAACTATCCAAATACAAATTGAACAACCAAGCTGACATAGCGCAACCTTGCTTAACACCCGATTGGATGTCAAACCAGGGCGACATGCCAGCTCCTACTCGCACACAGGCTGAGTGATCTCGGTAAAGAGACCTTACAGCCTGTAGCAAGGGTCCGTTCACATTGTATCGGGGCAGTATCTCCCATAACTTCTTTCTCACAACCCTGTCAAACGCCTTTTCCAAATCCACAAAAGCACAGAAAACCTTTTGGTTTAGGGCCAAAAACTTTTCCGTGATCATGCGGAGGGAAAAGATCTGATCTATACACCCTCTTCCAGGTCTAAAACCTCCTTGTGCCTCCCACAACATCCTTTCAGATCTCTCTTGCATTCTTCTCGCTAAAATTTTAGCATAAACTTTACCGCCCAAGCTAATCAAACTGATGGCCCTATAGCTTGCACAGTCTATCTGTGAACCTTTGCCTTTATACAAAGGTACGATGACTGCACTTCGCCAATCGTCTGGGACCTCCCCAGATTTCCAGCATAAATTGCATAAAAACCAGAAAAAGTCCCAGACGCGTGGCCCACCATATTTGATCATCTCGGCAGTAACTTCATCTGCTCCCGCAGCCTTACCACATTTCAGACTTCGAATCACGTTCTCTACTTCTTCTAAACTGATTTCACCATCGGCTACATCTTGACTCAGCATTACGCTGGTAGTCAAGACCGAGGCGTCCTCACGTTCATACATCTCCTTATAGAATTCCGCCCACCGCTGCAAAACGTGTGCTTGCTCAGTTAACATTTCACCGCTTTTCGAAAGCACCCCTTTCATTCTACAGGTTACCGAACAACCCCGGGAACCACTAACTTCTCGCCAGAAAAGCTTCGTGTTTTCCCGGAAGTTGTTCGTCAACCTTTCATCCCTTTCTCTCTCAGAATTTTCACGCTTCATCTTTATAAGTGCTTTCGTTTTGTGCTTTTGCAGCTTGTACGCTCTTTTTCTTATCTCTCTCATACTTTTATCCTTACCAGAGGCTTTATAATCCAGCCATGCTTTCTTCTTTAACTCTACAGCGTCTTTCACTTCATCATCCCACCATTCATCGCGCTTTTTACTAAAACCTCTTTTCCTTTTACCACATACTTCTGTCGCTACTTTCACCATACCATTCCTAAGGTTCTGCCAGCATAGTTCAACACTTTCATTTCCAGAATCATAGCTTTCAAGCTTCTTGGAAACCCTCTCTTGATATTCCTCTCTGATCGGTGGATCCTGAAGCTTCCAGCTTCTTATGCGATAATTCGACGCCAAGCTTGGACACGTCGTGCGGCTGCGCCAACCTGCGAACAAACCTCTTATTCTAGCAACGACTAGATAGTGGTCCGTTCCCAGATCAGCACCTCTGAACACTCGCGTGTCCATAACTTGACTTCGAATACGCTGGTCCACTAGGAATAAATCAATCATACTTCTTTCTTCCGCTCGCTCCCATGTGTACATGTGAATTTGTTTGTGATCAAACATAATTAATATTATTTTACTTATTTCTTCCAAACTAGTTTTAGTCTGTGGATAATTTCACGTCCAATAAACAAACATTTATCCTAAACGAATAAAAAATGTTTTTTTTTTAAAGTTGGAAACGTATATATATATATATATAAATGAAATTGAAGTGTCTATTTGTAATTTAATTAATAGCTTTTCACTAAATGCATATGAAAGTATACACGGTACTTACATTTTTTTTTTTATCGTTGTCTGTCTGTTGGATCCAGCTAATCTCTGAAATAGGTGGAGCGACTTTCATTGGCGGATAGCGTTATCGACGTTATAAAGCGTATCTTGGGTACTTCTATTTTAAATAAATTCCACGCGAACAAAGTTGTTTGCACAGATATATATAATATTAAAGTGTGACAATGGCGGCAAAGTGCTTGAAAATCACATGGACGTGTTAAGATTGAAGAACACGTGAAAACATAATATAGATCTACAAAAAGGTAGGGCTGTTTATACTTGTATAATGACGAATGATCTTTACTAAATAGATTAAAGATTTGACTAATAATCTTAAACTTCCTTGATCAGAGATAAATGTAGATTATCGATTGTAAAATTAAAAAAATATCACCAAAAAGTTTCATTCAATATTTTAGAAAAAATATGTTTCTAAAAATTTATAGAAAATAGTAAATTACACATTATATGAAAATAAATATCAAATAAAAAGAAATTTCTAAATCTCATAATTATGTTCTATCATAGAAATTATTATCTTATGATAACTGTAACAAGATATATATAATAGAGACAAAAACACAACAAAGGCTTTTTTACAAAATTTCCACCTGTCTACAATCCTGTGTTGAGGTTATATGATAAAAAGAGACAGGAACACACACACAAACTCAGAGGGAGAGAGAGAGAGAGATACACACGCAGACACACAGCATTTCGTACCGGGACTATTTCTATGAAAACGTAATTTAAAATAATAAAACTTAAAAAACCTGAAATAAGATGAATTAAAATACTAATAATAAAGATTAGAATTTTTTTTATTTCTTACATATAAATAAACAAAAAAAAATAAAAAATCAAGTTATTTTTTTGCTAAGTTAAATAAAACAAATAAATTTATTATCAGGCGGATTTATTACAATTAAAAAATATTTAATACAGTTGTATTATTATCTAGGGCAGAGTCAGTGTTAATGTGTTTCACTATATTTTAACAATAATAATATCTTTAATTATTAAACGAACACACAGATTATTGATTATTATTAAAATATGTTAATCATACAAGTTACCAATATATAATAATATATTTCAGTGATGTTTAACGTGATCTGTACCGCTGCATTAATACATTAATTTTCAGAGACAATAATCTTATAATTAGTTACCAAAGACAATAAGGAAGCACAAAATTTTGCCAAACAATACACGTACCATAGATAATTCGTCTATGGCTTCTATTAACGCTAGAACCTAGAATAAATTCTTTTTTAAGAATTTTATTTAAATAGAAAAAGTTTCTATAACTGACAATAAAAACTCTTTTCTAATTTTACGAAAAGAATAGAAAAAAATATTCCTTCCATTACTAGGATATTAAAAGAATAATATTAAAGTACTTACATATTAATGTTAATACTATAGGGACAGTTGTTTACAAATGAGCATTATTTGGGAAAAAATAAAACATTAAAAAACATAATCAAATTTAATCAATTTTTAACTTCTTCGCGTCCGTCTCCTCCGGGTCCGGGAGAGACCTTTTCAATTTATTATCAAATTTAGATAAATTGGAGAGGTGTCTGATCTCGTTGGCGATCCCTCGTATCTTGGCCAGGGTCGATTGGGACTTCGCCTTGTGAGAGGCGGAGGGTCCCGGGGACTGCTCCGACGTCTCCGGGGACTCCGACAGACTGGGGAGCTTTATTAACGGCTTGCGGGGCTTCATGTTCGGTAATACTGGAAATGGTTTGTTGTAAAATCGCTTTTTTGAAGATATAGGCATTGTACTCCATACTGATACATATTTTTTCATTAAATTCAATCGAGTATTGAAAATGACAATGTGAAAGCAAAGAAAAAAAATATTGATATTTATCTTTCATATGATATTCTTTATAGAGTATTCGATATCTATTTTAATATTACAATATTCGACTATTCTGCACTTTCTTACAGAGACAAAGTTCTAAACTATGTTTTTTACATTAAAAAAAAGATTTTTTAGGCGGCATTTATCAAATGGTGCATTAAGGAGTCAATACGAACCCTTGGCGTGGTTCCTGTTGGAAGTGCCGATGGGCAGCACGGAGAGGTCCAATTTGATCTGACTGCCGAAGTGACGAAGCTGTGATGAACTGCCTTCACACCCTGCGGCTGTGTGGTTTTAATATGTTATATACTAATTGTTTCCCGCGACACGTATCAATTTAATACTACCGAGAAAGAGCTTTAACAATTTTATAGCTAAGTATAAATAATAAATAAATACTTGTAATTTTTTTAAACTATCCTCAATGAAAGAGCTATCAAAAACAAAAATATTATTGAAATCTGTTTGTTCACGCGTCTCAATAAAAACTGTCAAATTCTGATGAAATATGAAGAGATGAATTGTGTGAGAACATATAGGATTCAAAATATATTAAAAAAAACATAATATTTTAAATAACACATTATAATTGTGTTACGGAGAATCGGTAAAAAATGGTAACATACGGTAAAAAAATTTAATCCGTAAAAAACTATATGTAATTTAAATTAAAACGAAAAATATATTTATTATAAATGCCGAACCAATTTTGACGTAATTTACAAACAAGTTTGAATCTGATCAAGTCGTCAAAAAATTATTGATAATAGCGACACGATAGTTCAGTGGATAGACTGCCTGGAAGTCCCAGGTTCATATCACATATATATATATATATATACCTATGACTTTCCCCCCCACGGCCTGGTTGGTGTGCGTCAGCTCGCTGTACTTTATATCACACTCCTCTATACGTTTCTTGAGATCCGCTGTAATCATAAATATCAATTAATTCGTTTTGAAACTGTATTTATATATTACTTGTGATATACCAATAGCGTTGTCCTGATTCCGTTGTCTCTTGGACATCTCACGGATGGTCCTCCGCTGTCTCCAAGCTATCTTCTTGTACTCAAACATCTGTAAAAAAAAAATTAACAAATTAAATGATTGAAAAGATCAAACAAAATAAATAGAGGTTTGTTAATATTTATTTATATATTTTACACCTTGAATCAATAACAATCACTTGTATAAGACACTCTCCTACTTAAATTAAGGCTTTGAGTGTCCCAAAAGTATGCTCTGATAAGAAAGCCCAACAAACTCAGTCTATTTCTTTATTGTGATCATAGTTCAGAGAGTAATATTTAATAATAAAACTAATTTTTAAATTAGTTTTTTTTTATTTTATTTAATATTTTTTTTACTTAAAAATCTTGATAATTTCCGCTTTCGTTTAACAAAAGTGTCTTCGTAAGTTTCCGACGGTGCTCCTGTTTTTTCTTTGGTTAAGATTTTTAGTCTAGATAGTTTGGTTAGATTTTTAGCAACATTTTTAGTCTCAAGGAATTTTTCATATGGTAACATAAGAAAATTAATAATATTTCATCTTTAAGGAAAACTATATCATATATAAAGTATGTATAAAGTCACCCGTTTGTGAAAGTTCCTGTACTGAGCCGCCAGGAAGAGAGACAGCTTGGCGTTGAGGATGGACCTGCGGCGCAGGTGCATCATCTCCTGGCGGATGGCCAGCGGAGCCACCGCCGCTATTGACGACACAATATAAGAAATACAACATAAAAACACACACATTTACAACATTTAGTTGATTTTAGTTAATTTATTTCCAATCGCAATTATCAATTTACATTATTAAGTATAAATAAAATAAAGGACAATCCTTAATTATCTATTATATTAATTTGCAGTTATTTGTAATATATATGTGTGTGTGTGTCTTACCCTGTGGTGGTCTTGGTGCTGGTGGCGCAACCCCGTCTTGGAGTCGCTTCCTGAAGGCCGGTGATATCTTATCATCAAAGTGCTCTATGGCCATACTGGATATGTCTCGCAGCTCTTGTAACACCTCGTGTACTCTGGGCGGAGTCTGGGGACCCTCAACTATCGCTAGAACACGTCTTATTTCATCTATTACCTGGAAATAAATATTATATTCATAAAAAAATACTTTAAATAAACCAAAATTTTTAAAATAATTACCCGTCCTGGAATAAAGCAACATATACCGATATCAATGAACTTTGAGTATGTCATGTTAAGCATCGATATACGGGTCTCTATGGACGTCAGTATGTCACAGTGACGCGCGAGGGGGTGGTATCTGAAATATATATAAAAAATAAACAAAACCGGATTGTATTCATAGTGCATTGTTTTAAATAAAATATTTGCAACAAATTCATTTTGGTACAAAAATTAGGAAACAGCCTTTTTTAGTAAATAACATATATTATTGTTTTATACCTTCGCTCAGACTCTCTGCGTGGCAGCTGTGCTTTAACATTCTTAAGAGCGATGGCATGTCGTCTCTCTATGACCAGGAACCCCCGGTTTAGAATACGCATACAAATCTCATTAAATGCTTGAGATACCTGAAAATAATTGTTATAAAAGTTTAAAAGTATATTCATATATACATATATATATATATAAATGAATATCCAAATAACTGAACTTATATATATATATAAGCAAAAAAAATATAACCAGTGCCAGAAATATTATAAAACTACCTACTTATATATTTTATATTAATTATATAAATAAATAAATTTATTTTTGTATATTATTCATATTAATTTTATTTTTAAACAGAAACTAGGCTTTAGTGTTTTTTAGTTTAGTGTTTATTTAGTGTTAGTTTAGTGTGTTAATCTAAATAAGTTATTAATGTAAAAAGTAAGGTTTGAATAGATAATAAACTATAGAAATTATATATATAATAATTATAATTCAACAATTTATCTTTAACTGATAACAATTATTTTGAAGTGTAATAATTAAAAAAAAATACAAAATGACATATTTTATTATTATTTTATTGATGTACATTTCCATTTTATATAACTACGTTTACGATTATGTCATGGTAATATATAGTGTTAGTCAATACGGTAGATTTACTTTTTGCCTTTGTTAAATATACTATATAATAGTGTATGTCTATATAGCTTCTAGAATGTATAATCATGTTAATTATAGAATCCTCCGGAAATGCTGTCTGTTGGTTTGTTTGTCTATATATAAAATAGATCTATAAATAAAATACTCACCAATCTGTTTTTAGCAATTTCATCATACGATAAATAGGAAAATATATTCTCAATTACAAGAACGGGTAGACTTAATAAAGTCATTTTTCACACAAAAAAATCACTAATTTCCTTTACGGTCACATGAAAACACTGAAAATAAAAATGAAAGTATTTGTTTTGTAGTGATGTTTATTCATTAAGACTAGTAATAACAAAGTTTAAATATAGTCAGTTTTCGTCTTTGTTTTCGCGATGTTTCTTTACAAAACGGTAGAAAAGTCGAGTCTACTCATTAGTCATACGTTTTATCTCCTTTTCTGGTTTATGTAAGAAGTCCTTGGAGTAAAAGAACCGACAAATATATTAATAAAGGGCGTGTAGATAACGTTTACTTGTCAAAATCAAATCTGACAATTGTGTATTGACAGTCAGTCATTTATTCTCCTCGCCAGAACTAAATTATTGAAAAAAAATAATGAAAATAAAATAAACAAATATTTTTATATGAATTTCTTATCTAAAAGCTTTAATTTTAAAAATAATATACAGCAAACTAATAGACAATTTATAAGATATAGATATAAAGTGCTTTTTATAAAATAATTGAAGATTAAATAAAACTGGTTTGTAATGTATTGCAATAAAATTATAACCGTACAGAATTACTCAATATTTTGATAAATTATAGACGGTTCATTATTTCGGTTACTTAACACGTAGAATAAAAAAAAGATACAAGGTAATACACTTCGACATCGATTAGAGAATATTTAAAAAATACGTTAAGGATGTTCAAATGTGCAATCAACGCCATTATTAAGAGTAAATTTGGTTTTTGATCCATAATTGTGATCTCTACGAATGGTTATAATAAGCATAAGGAATACATTTTAATAAGAAACTGTAAAATGTAAAAGAGTTTTTTAATAAATCAATTTAAAAAGACATAACACCAAAATATTTAAATTTTTCAAAAACATTAACATTAACTGAATGTTGGGAGATCACAATGTTTCTTTTTAACGTGGAAACGCAACGATGTATTGTACTTTGTAGCGAACGGACAAACTTCACACTTGAACCTCTTTTCCGAGGAATGTTTGTATCTGTGCTGAACTAAGTTAGCGGGTAGTATTGTGGCGTAGTCGCACTGGTCACAGGAATACCGCTTTTTACCTGTAGTATGGGCCTCCTCGTGGTATTTTAATATATACTTGCCCATCGTTTGAAAGGGGCACTGAGAGCACTGTAGTTTAACGCCCTGGTCTCTATGCCTCCTTTTATGTTTTTCCATGGCACCTTCGTAGAATGTTTTGTATTTACATTCCGCGAAATCACAGTGAAGAGTTGTTGCGTTTTTGTGCCTCAACATGTGTTGGGTCATACTCGCTCGATTGGTTGTTTGGAATTCACAATATTTACACCGCACTGACGAATCTGTGTGGACATTTTTTATGTGCTTCTGTAGTTCGTTCCCCGGCACCAGTTCTCCGCAAATTTGGCACTGGGTTTCCGAAACGGCCAAATGATTCTGTTCGTAGTGAATTTTTAGTTGGTCCCAATTGTTATATGTGTCTGAACATTTTGTGCAATGGAATGTTTCTAATATATCCACTTCTTCCTTCTTAATTTCTATCAGAGTTGGAGGACCTATCTCACCCGGCTGTTTCCTGTGCGCCATATTAATATGTTTGCATAATTCAAACTCATCAGTGAAACTCTCGGTACACTGATCGCATTTTTGTAATGACGTATTTTGTTTATTTACTGGATGTTTGAGAAGAACATGGCGCCGATAACTCTCTTTTGCTTTAAAAACTTTTTTGCAAAAAATACAAGTGTAGGAAGCTTTTAAGTGTACTTTCATATAATGAGGCTTTAATTGTCGTTTATCGTGAAAACTTTCGTTGCATAGATCACAGAAGACAGTCTTGGGAAGCTCGATTTTGTGTGTACTTCGTAAATGTTTACAAAGACCTCTATTGGTTGCGAAGATCAATCCGCAGACGGAACACTCTTGAACTATTCTCTTGTGCGTGTGAGTGAGATACACTTCTCTACTCTCGAACTGTTTGTCGCAGACGTCGCAATACGAACTTTTATCGTGTTTTCTTCGGACATGTCGCTTTAAACTTTCTATTTTATCGTAGGACAAATTGCATATCCTACATTTAAGTCTAAAATCTTCTTTGAGCGCATTGTGCTTTCTCCTCATGTGCAATTTGAGGAAGGTTAGAGAAGAAAAGACTAGTGGACATTCTTTACAAGTAACTTCTCCAGTTGTCTCATTCTTACAATTTTCTAAGTCTTCAACATTTTCATCTGGCTTCATGTCATCTTCATCACTAATTCGATGTTTTCTTTGGACGTGTCTGGCGTAAGTTTCCCTCTTCGTAAAAACCTTAGGGCAAAAAGGACAATTGTACCACGTGTCGAGTACAGGTTTTGTATCGTTGGAATGCTTTCGTTGTATGTGCACGATGAGACTTCTATACTTGTCGTATGTGAGACCGCACTCTTGGCAGACATGTTTGAACGATTCCTCAAAGGATCCATGTTTCCGTCTCATGTGCATCCGTAATCTCGTCATTCCTTTAAAGACCAGCGCGCACACATCACAGGTTCGTTCCTCTCCATCATCAGGGACGGCATTTGGTCCATGTTTCCTCTTAATATGCGCGACCAGACTATTCTTTTGCTCGTACGACATCCCACAGTAATCACAGATATGCTTGAATGATTTTCTGAAAACTTTGTGCTTTCGTTTTTGATGCATCCTAAGTGTTTTAGGTGACTGGAAGACTAGATGGCAGACTTTGCAAACGTAATTCGTTGCCGGGGCGGACACTGGACCGAAACCTAAGACATTTTTGTCATGAATTATACTTTCGAAGGTTAATAGCACTGCTTCGTGACTTTGATCCTCAATTTTCACGGCTGGTTCTTGACTATCTTCGCTTTGAGGTCCCTCTAACATTAATCCGTTATCATTCGCGAACTGTAATGAAAATATGAAAAAAAAAAATTTGTTAATAGTACTTTTTACTAATAATTAAGGTACTTTCTTAAAATAAAGCTATCATTAACAAAATAAGACTAGAGACAACGGTTAATAAATATGTTATGCCTATTTGTTTGTTTATGAATCACTATGAAAGTTATCAACTTTAATAAGTTTTGTGGTAATTTCCTTGGCCCAAGATATATTAAAACGTTGAGCCCGGTGTCGATCCCTGGGGACCGACAGTGAACTTTCCGTTTAGCCGGCGTCAGTCCCTAGGGACCGATAGTTAAAAAATAAATATAAAGTAATTTTAATGAAGTTTATTGAAACACTCTAAACAAAAATATGGTTTGTTTTTACGTCTATTACAAAACGTGACGACTTTTTTAGTCACATTTCTGGCTTTCTCGCGTCCAAGTAATGTTGAATTTTTGGTTATTATATGAGTTGATCTTGTTTATAAACTTGATGAAAAAGCTTTTATTTCTTCAAAATTTTCAAAAATCAGACAATATCAAAAAATGGACTTAACCACATTGGCTTCTGAGCGACTCATATGTTAGCAGGCTTGAATATTCCCGGTTTCTCGCTCAATGCCAGCTAAACGGAAAGTACAGCAATATTGATGCGGGGCTCAACGTGTTAATAAATAATATTAATCTTTTTCAAAATATGTAACATTAATATATAACAGAAATAACATCTCGCTAAATACCTACATCATTAAAATCCAGCTCAACTTCAATGTTTTCCACCTTTATATTGACTTCTGGATCCAGAACTGTCTCAGAATTTATATCCAATGCTGGATCAAACACAGTCAAGGTAGTTAAAGGGACCTTTTCCTCAATATCTTTAAATGGATCCTCTTGTTTTTTTCTTTTTTTCTTTTTTTTAGTTTTTATTTCATACGTCATTGGTTCTTCAGGTAAGAAGGTTGTTGGATCTTTTCTGTCATCATCAAACTTCTCAACATTGATGTCTTTGACATCATTTTTTGTTGCATTTATTGACATATTAATAATAACCTATAATCTGAAAGTTGAATTTTGAATATATTATTAATTAATTTTATATTTTATTATTCATGTACACTTATTTTCTCTACATATTAATTCATATATATACAATGTACTTAATAATTATCTTTTTTTTTTGTCATGAAGACACAAAGTATGGATATCTTGTTAGATTATTAATGGAATAATGAACATAGCAATACTTTTAACAATATTTTATATTATCTTATACTTATTAGAAGGAGTAGGACGCAAACCTTGGGCTCCGTTATGATTTATAAATAAAAAAAAAAAATATGTGTTATTTTTGTTCTGATTATTAAATTTGTTTTTTTTTCCAGTATTACAATATCTATATATTTTTTTCAATGTAAAGTTGTTAATTATGAAGAAAAATAAATTAATCTTATTAAAATCCCATTCATTTTTATAATAATTGATGAACAAAATAAGTATAGTATCTAGGCTTGTATATCTATATTCCATATTGTATCTTAAGTTTTTTTAATGTGTTATATTTTGTGTTTATATAATTTAAAAAAAGGAATGTTATTTGATTTGTTAATTAAGTTTTACACATTATATAAAAATAGGTTGTAGATATTTTTTAAGTAATAAGAAAAACCCACTGATAAGACAGCGCACATCAAAATATACATTTATTCGAACACAGCGTGCTCTAAATGGTTATAATTACATCAATGTCAACAACGAAGATACTGTTCGAATATCTAGTGATAAAGATAACTATACAATAATAAAAGGCGGTTTGAATCATGCGCTAAAGTAAGATGACAAAATCGGAGTCCTTCATATTTGTGATATTGCAAAATACACGTCATTTGATCGTAAAACTTACCTTAAGTATATTCTATCACCAAAATTCACAACATAAGATACTATGGCCGTACTTCGTACAAAATATATTTAATCTAAGTCCATTTTAAAGTATTCTATTCTCGCCTACGCCTTTGACGCAAAAATCAATAACTATTATATTTTAAATAATTATAAAAATGGACAATATGGTTGTGATTATTGACGTTTTTCAAGTATGTGTGACGTTCAATTAAGTGTTGCTGTTTTCTGTTTTTTTATAAATTAATTAATTATTTAATAATATCACAAAATAGAAAACACGTTTAATGTAAAGATTATTAAAGGTTGTAATAAGTGTTGTTTTAGGATATGATTTAAAATTTCTATGTAATACAATATATTAAGTTTTATTTGTCTAAAATGTAAGAATTTTTATTATTGATAATGTCATAACATGTCAAAGTGTTAATCAAATTCTTATCGTTTGTAAGTTTTAACTTCTAACCTTAAAGTAGCAATAGCTAAATATTTACATACTTTCTTTAAATATTATGAATCTATACATTATTTTTTAATGATGTTTCGAACATTAAAGTTTCTTTGTGCAAACCGTACTATAAGAAACGTACAAGTATTATCTTCAATCCAAAAACGACTATTCGGCGTAACTTCAGGTACATTTTACAGTTTATTTCCGTTATTTATGAAACATTATATTAAAAGAAATGTTATGTTAAATCTATATATAACTCTTCAGGTCTAAAACACGGAGAATATGAATGGCAAGATCCAAAATCAGAAGATGAAGTGTAAGTTAAAATATGTAAATAAAGTCAATTAATATAAACAGTTTAATTATTATTTCTAGAATTTCTTTTCGTAACTATAAGAATATTTCATTTTACATAATAAATTTATTATTTTCAGAGTAAATATATTTTATATTGACAAAGATGGCAAAAAGACAAAAGTCAAAGGGAAAATCGGAGATAATGTTCTCTACTTAGCTCATAGATATGGAATTGAAATGGAAGGTAAATAATATGACATGTGATCATTTCCAACTAACAGTACAAAAAATATCTGTACCTGTAGTAGTAAGTTGAATTTAGATTACTGCTCCAAAGTTATATTATAAAGAATGACTATTAACATTCTTATATATTTAATTATATATATATTTTCACAAATAATACAAAGTTAATGTGTATACAGGTGCTTGTGAAGCGTCTTTAGCATGCACAACTTGCCATGTCTATGTACATGAGAAGTATCTTGAAACATTACCTGAACCTGAAGAAAAGGAAGATGATTTGTTAGATATGGCACCATTTTTGAAAGAAAATTCTAGATTAGGTAAATTTGTTTATTATTTCATCATAATTTTAAAAATATTTTAAATTAATATTATATTATTTAATTTTTAGGTTGTCAGATAACATTAACAAAAGAGATGGAAGGAATGGAGCTAACATTACCAAAGGCAACTAGAAATTTCTATGTAGACGGTCATAAGCCAGCACCTCATTAAATATGTACAGATAATTACAATCACAAGTACAATATTTCAAGATGCAGTAAATAAAACAAACTTAGTTATACACTTTATTTGGCTGCTGTACAATGATCTGTTAAAAATGTTTTAGTATATATTTTAAATTGTATTATTTTGGCAAATTATAAGTAAAAGACTACAAATATTTTGTATATATGTATAGAAAAATATCTTCTGTACAATTAATGATAGATTAGTGTAAATAAACTTACTAATATAAAATAGTGTTTATTTTTCCTGTGATGTCATAAAACTTTTCTCATACATATTCTTTTATGACTATCAATATGTTTCCTTAAGGATTGTTTATATACTGTTGAATAACTGCATTTGTCACAAAACAACGTATTTAATTCTGGAAAATGCTTTAATTGATGACTTTTTAAACCCGACTTGGCAGCACTACGATACACACAACCCTTATAATTACACGCATAAGGCCTATTATTTGTATGAACACGTTCATGGACTTTTAAATTATCTAAATTATTTGTTGCATAATCACAGTAATTACATAAAATTGACTTTTTAAGTACATGAGTGTCCAAGTGTTTGATGTAATGTGATTTTTTTATTGTACGATATCCACAAATATCACAAGTGTGTATATTACATATTTTATTATGTATTAAATACATGTGATTGGTTAGTTCTTCACTATTATTAAATGTTGCATCACAAAAAATACAAGACCTTAATAAAGTTTCTATAGAATGATTATTATTTAGATGTTCTTTTAAATCCATAACACTCAATAGACGTCTCTTGCAAATGTGACATACATTTTTACAAATTCGTTTGTTTTTTAATATTCTTTTACTCAAGTCGACAGCTTTATTTGGATGTTTTGCTGTAACATGACGCCTCAGGGTCTGTGTTGTAGAATATCTCAAATCACAAAACTTGCACAGAAGTCTACCGTTGCTATCAATTGAATCATACCAAGTTATAATTTTAGATTCCTGTAACAACAATGAAAATTAATATTGTTATCTAATAAAGATTTAACATATGCATTTATGTGAGTTAAAATACTTACTATTTTACCAAGATCACAACCATTTAGATTACTTTTTTTTGTAGTATTGTACATAGTCTTTAAAATAGAGGATTGTTGCACTGGATGCTAAAACGAAATTAAGATAAAATAATCTATATTCTGAAACAGACTTACCTAGAACTTTGACAATTATGTGAGAATGCCAACAATCTTATAAAATTTTAATTAAATGATAGTAATGGTTAATACACATTTATTTATATCAAGAATACAATAATTTATGTTTTTTATATTTGCCTTAATTGGATGCCACAAGAGCAGTGATGTATGAACAACCTAAATATATCAATTTTTTGAAAACATTCAGGGATAATTAACGAAAAATATTTAATTAATTTAACAAAAATCACCTTATCACCACCTTCAACTGGAATTTCAGACGTTTGAAACACGTCCTCTTTCAATGGATCAATTTCATTTGAATCGATGTATTCTATTTTAATTTCCATTTCTTCAACCATATTGAGACTAATTTAAAAATTTCTATATAAAAACACGAAAATATTCTGGTAAAAAACTGAATATATGTAAACAACACTTTTTACAAAAAATACCGCAACTTCGAATTGGTTCATTTTTATTTCCCATGAAGTAATTGCATTTTGAATTGCTTATTATTTATGTTACTTAACATATATTTTTGTTTTGACATCTCTGTAGCTCGTTTTTGTTATAAAATGTAGATGATAGTTTTAACTTTTTAGTTTGTCTATTATCAATTATCATATGTTAGATGTCAGTATAAATCTTTGTCAATTTGTTTTTAATGTAATAAAATTAATTCATTAATTCATTATTACTAATTGGTTCAATTTTAAAGAATTAAACTTCAGGTAATATAAAGTCGTTTTATAAAAAGACATTATAACTTTCTGCATGACGAATTACATTATACAGATGCGAAAACGATAATAAAACTATCACTGGATATGAAATGTACAAAATTATTATCTTGATCGAAGACTAAATATTAAAATTCTTAATTTGTATTCTTTTTTCTTGGATAGCATTCTATGTGCAACAACAAAATACCAAACATTGTCTATGGTACAAGCGCTTCGCGCCGTCTCGACTCTCGGTCATTGCTCATTCTATAGTTGTTTGAATATCATTCCACATTCATTCTTTCAGTCTGCTTTCAACCTCTGGAGGAGGTGGTATAGTCGTGTTCGATTTATGCTTAACGCGTTTCGGTGTGATTTGTGTTTGTATTGTGGTGTACAATGGCATACA
Organism: Melinaea menophilus ssp. n. AW-2005; assembly: GCA_918358695.1. Lineage (NCBI taxonomy): Eukaryota > Metazoa > Arthropoda > Insecta > Lepidoptera > Nymphalidae > Melinaea > Melinaea menophilus. The sequence goes on along the minus strand of OU911039.1, from coordinate 10,954,238 downwards.
ACGGTGGTGGAGGCAAAAGACTATGCACGAGCACCGATCTTGAAGTTGAAAGGGTACGTATTTTATAATTACACTCCACATACAGCTAGATGAAAATGGCCGTGTTTTATCAGAATCTTCCGTCATGTTTTGCTATACACATACAGATTGAATTTACAAAGGTTTAACTGTGTAGGACGAAAACAATAGCCAATAGTGTAGGTTATTTACTATACGTATATTTTATGTAAGGTTATCGTATCCACGTTTGATTGTTGATGTTCAATTTGAGGTTACAGTATTGACAGGTGACAATAGTTATTTTATTGTGACGCTCGTTGGTGTTGCGTTAAGTTTTTTTAGCGTTCACATTTCTTTGAAATACGAAAATAGCTAAATTCCGGACTGTCAATTATTGTGATTGACATGGTCGGTCATTAGAGCAGTGATCGGCGGGAAAATTTTGCTAATTGCGTACACCAATAACAAAGCTCAATTTTTGTGAAAATATTTTTAATAATTACTGTAAATAAAATCACACGATTATTAAAATATTTCTTCTGTATTTTACATTGAAAAAAAACTTTATCAAATCTCTAAGATTTTTATTAACATATATATTTTTGTTATACAAGTAAATTTTTGTAACGTAAAAAATATTTTAAATAAATACAATATTTATTATCAATAATAATATTAGGAATTCTGAAAGAATGATAAGATATTTTAATAAAAAAAAAGAATAACAACAAACAGCTCGGCAATCTTATCAAACCGTCAAATATACATATTGCATTGATAAATATTACGTCCTACTTTCCACCGGTCAGATATTGTTCCAAACAGCAACAAGTTGGAATCTAATCTTATTAAACGATTTAGATTTTTTTTTTCAAATCATTAATTGCAAGTTAAAGTAACAAAAAAATAAATAGAATTTTAATTGTTATCTGTATTAGCCCTTACGAAATGTATTCTTAATAAAATGATATTCGAACATTATTCATATGAAAATTTCGTTCTTGGGATTATCTAACGTATTTGTGTAGTTTAAAAAAAGAAACAGCTTAATCCTAACCTATTTACGTCTAGTATTTAATATTAGCTGTATATTTATAAATTCTTTAATTTAGTGTTATTTTACGTACCTTATAAATTTAATTGATGTCATGTTATAGATAGTGATTGAATACCGGGATGCCGGGATCCCGAAAACCGGGATACCGAAGAGATTTTTCTCCGGTATTACAATACCGGTATTAATAAGACAATACCGAAATTTCGGTATTGAAAAAAGGTTTTAAATGACATCTTTTTGTTTGTTTTTGTTTCTTTTTATCTTCTTATCCACATTACGGATAAGACTAAAACAAAGTGCAAATTGTGTCATAAGCCAATACAGTGTAACGGTGGAAGTACGAGTGGATTGCATACGCATCTGAAGTCGATTCATCAAATCAACTTATCAACAAAACGCGGGATCGAGGATAAGGAAAACTATGGTCCAGAACCCAAACGACAAAGGATAGAAGCTTCACAACCCAGTATGACGAAATTTGTTGTCAACAACAAATCAGAAATGCTGTGTGAAGTTCTGGCTCGGATGGCTGCGAGAGATGGCCTATCTTTTAACGTTCTCGCTTCTTCCGAAGATATCATGAAAGGACTTACTGCGAGGAAATTTGAGAAGATTCCTAATTGTCCAAATACAGTAAAATCCCAGGTGTTCCAATACGGGCAGAAAGTTCGTGAAGACATGATCGCGGAGTTCAACAAGAAGAAAGCTGAAGGTGAACGCTTTAGTCTTACACTGGATGAGTGGACGTCCAACCGCAACAGAAGATACGTCAACGTGAATATACATTCTGAAGCAGAGGTGTACAACTTGGGATTGATGCGAGGAGACGGAAGTCTAACTGCAAAAAAGTGCATCGAGCTTCTTTGGAGGAAATTGGCTCAGTTCGAGATAGATCTCGACAAAGACATTGTTGACGTAACAAGTGATGGAGCCAGTGTCATGAAGAAGCTGATATTGATAATCTGTTGTTTTTGCGAGCATATTTTTTGCGAAAAGAGTCTGAAAAAAAATAAATGTATATTTTATATAATAAGTTATAAACATTTTGTAATAAAATATTACTTCACAAATAATATAATTCGTTCTCTTTTGTTAATAGTTATTAATAATCAGTTGGTTTGGTTTAACTTGTTTATTTGTAATTAAAATTCGATTTTTTTTTTGTATTTTAGACAATTCGTAATTTTTTTATAATACCGGTATCAATACCGGTATCCCGGTTTTGCTAAAACACAATACCGAAATACCGGTATTGAAAAATCGTTCGGTATTTGCAATCACTAGTTATAGAATTAACAATAATATCAGTCCTAAGATTCTAAGTACACTGTAACTTGATACACTCCATAACTTTCCTACGTAAGAGAATTTTTAATAAAAAAAGACGTAATATAATTTTTTTATCTCTAAATAAATTGCTATGTATAATATCATTATTATAATATAATTTGTAATAATAACTTTTCCCTCTTAATTCATTTTCTGAAAATCCAAATTTACTACGACTCTTTCGAAAGTAAAACATATTTTGTTGACATTCTACTTATAATACATATATATATATATATATATATACATATATTTATTTTATTCGTACATTATTCAAAAGTAACAAACCAAGTACCATACCACGTCGTAAATATCAGTTTCGCGTGGAGCAGTGGGAGGAATGCTGACCACGGTTCCTTCTAAATAGTAATAAATATTATAGAATGATAATACTTTGTGTTAAAACGAGAAAGTCGTCGCGATCATTGGTAGGAAGCGGTATTGTTTTCTCTTGTTTGTTACAAGTATTACACACACACATACATACAATCCTCTCGGTATAAATTGCCCGTTCGTTTTAACTTTTAATTCTGATTTCATTGATAAAGTTATTAACTAAAACAATACATAAATCAGTGAACGGATTCCTTCGGATTACTCAAATACCGTGCGCGGTTTTTGAATGACACATTTACTACATGTAAATACTATTTCTGGAAGAGCCAGAATGTCTAGTTGATAAAAATTGGTAGCTTTAAAGCTTGAATACTAATAATTTGTCACATCTCAGTGAGTCATGCGCACGCGACGTCAGGGGGCGTGGTTAGAATACCGCCAAGAAATACCAGACTCCGATTGGTCGGCCGTGAGATATTTAGATATCTAACAATAAGAAAAATACGTTATTGTAAGTAATGTATAAACAATGCAGACATGACAAGCGAAACGTGTCTCGAATCACTTGCAAATTATTAAGTGACATTTTAAAACGATTTTATTTATAAGTTTTTTTTTAATTGTCAAAATTACGCTCAAGTTTTACTTATATATATTTTTGATCTATATTTCTTGTAGAAAATTTGTTTTGTTTGTCCATCACTTGATTTAAATTAATATTTTAGACGCTTATAAAAGGTCATCTCATTTTATATTGTTGTTTGCGATATCTAATTATTATTATATAAAAATTTTAATTAGAATGAACTGTCAATATCAAAGTATTAACAAATAAGTGTTATGTTTTTTCTAAAACGATTGCAAACCTAAAGATAGGGTCGGATTTAGGGGAGGGCAGGGGTCTACTGCCTTGACGCCTCCATAGTAGTGTTGCCCAAATGCAAGAACAAGACGAGACTTAGTCAGTCTTGGTCTTGGTCTTGCGCCAATACACCTGGTCTTAGTCTTGGTCTTGGTCTTGCGCTCCCAGTCTTGGTCTTGGTCTTGGTCTTGCAGCAAGAGTCTTGCAAGTCTTGCAATTACCTATTAGTCTATTACTACATATTTATTAAAGTTTACTTTAAATCTTAAAAAACGTATTAGAATTGGAACATTGTGAGCTTGAATTAACATAGCCATAGTAAAGATCAAGCAGATTAATAAATAACTGAAGATTTGATAAGAAATTCGAAAAATCAACTGACCTATATGTCGTTTTCCATGGAAGTAACTGTTTCTTAATAAACATTTATGATTTATAAGCTAACATTTGCTAAAACATGTAAAAAAACAAATTAATTACAATAACTTGACTGTATTTTAAAGAACAATACTTATCTGTCTTTATTTATTAGTTTTGTAGAATTTTTTTACACGTTTCAAGTATATTTAAAAGTGGCTACAATATTTATTAAACGGGTGCGGGGTGATATTTGAACACTTTTTTGCTATTTTTTCTTGTAAAAACTTAAGAAATATAATGACTAAATGTACAATAATAGTACCTAAGTAATTAGTTTAAAACCATATAAGTAATCAATATTATAATATATACTTACTAGAATGAATTAATATGACATCTACTACCTATCCTTACCATTTTATCCCAATCATAATACTACTTGCGTGATCAGTATAATGTATTCATTTTCATTCTAAGCACTCTGAAACTTATTTATTCTTTGGAACACCTGTAGGTATTCTTAAAATTCGAAATTATTTTGCATGAGTATACCTACGCCTACGCCCTATGGCGGCAATCAAATAGTGTCAAATGTTATGATTTTCAAAAGAAGCCGCCGGCGCGTGTATCATAACCATGTACTTCCGAAAAGCGGCAAATTTCTTTGAGAAGTAGGTACAAAACCTTTGATGCCGCATTATCAAAGTGCCGATGGTTAAAACATAACTATGCATGCACTCAGTTTGATTTTAATAGATAGGTCCAGTTTTTCATATTCTTTGATACAGTTTTTTGCGTCTCATAGAATTCCTAAGCGTACCTACCTATACACCGAACTGTTACACCTAACTACTCAGTGAAATAGCGCTAAGTCCTAGCTGCAAGACGCAAGAGTCTTGCAGGCTATGTCTTGTTCTTGCTCAAATCTTGCACGGTCAGTCTTGGTCTCGGTCTTGCTAAAAATACGCGGTCTTGTTCTTGGTCTTGGTCTTGCAAAAACGCAAGAACAAGACCAAGACTGCAAGACCAAGACTGAATTTGGGCAACACTACTCCATAGGAGAGGGCCCCTGCAATAAAAATAATAAATATCCAATTTTTAATTGGTTAGCAACTTTAACGTCCTTCTTTCCAACCATTTTTTGTATTTACTAAGAATAGTTGCACAAAAATAATAATTTAATTTTAAAAAATTTGTAATTGACTTTCATAAATTAATACATTTTTTGTTGAAATAATATTATTTTGTTGACAATAATTTTATAAAGATTTGTCAGAAAAAAATCTTTTATTTGGAAAATAATTAATAATTAGGGGCCTTCTTCGTCGCTTCAGGGCTCCTAGACTTCAAAAGCCGACTCTGTCTAAATGTGTGTAAATAGCAAATAGATATTTTAAAAAATAATAACACAGCACCCTTTAAAGTCACATCAACTTAATTAAATAATAAAAGACGTTTTATTTAATTTGTTTCACACCTTGTTGCTAATTTTACATGAGGTGTCAAAATCCAGCAGATTTAACATCCTTCGTGTAGATAGAAGCGTATCTTTAAGTAGCTTAACCGATCACGACGACGGGTGAGCTTAATAACACGACCTACAACATTTATTATATATATATATATATATATATATATATATATATATATATATATATATATATATATATATATATATATATATATATATATATATATATATATATATATAACGATTGAAAAGTCTACAGTAGGTACAGTTTTCTTGTGTATACATGATACACTTGTATTACGTCACATTTGATTAAATTGTTCGTAATAATTAGAAAAAGAAATGTTTTATTGTACTTTGTCGTAATTGTATATAAGTAAGCAAGGAAAAGGGCTGACGTGAATTCACGTCACATTAAATTCTATTCCTGGTTGCCGCTGATGTGAATTCACGTCGTTTCAAATTCTATAGCTGGTTGCAGCAAACAATTTTTTTACTTTTTATCTTCTCTTTGACGATACAAGTTTGTGGCAACTAACTTCAGAATGTCTTTATATTAGCCGGTACTCAGAATTAGAAACGTAGAAAATTAGCTGAATGTTTAATTGTAAATTATTGTCAACCTGGAACATGGTAGAGTGGTTGGAGGTGCGTTGTCACAATTAAGGAATATAGTGAAGAAGTAGAAAGGCTTACAGGATACAGACAGGTGGACTACCAGATCTTTAATTCACACGAAATGGAGTTATAATGTCCGCCCTTAGGACCCTACAAACATATGTGTACCGATTTTATACTTAAAAGAATTAATTACACCCCGTATACTATAAAAACAAACAGACTGACCCCCAGTTAATGTCCCCCTGAACACTACTTTATAGTTCAGTAGGCCAAGTAAATAAGCCAATTAGTTTTACTTTTTAAGTTTTTACCAGTTTTAATTAGTTTTTTTAAATCTCGTACATATGACGTATAAAGTAGCATAGATACGTAGGTTTTTAATTTTCTTTGTAAAGAAAGAAGATGCAAGAATCTAATATAAAAATGTATAATTAATACAGAATATTAAGTTCGCTACCGGCGATAATTATTAGATTAACACAGCTAATTCATCTAATTATTTGTTTTAAAAAAGTTCTCCAGTTCTTTTTGCGAGTTCGCGAACATTATTTTTCATTATCCGTAACATTAACAAAGTGACTTTGGATTGTTTTATTAATTCCACTAGAAAATTATATCTACACTTTCGGTTATTTTCAACTAAAGTTATTTTACACTTAGTTATTTTACATGGTAATAATATAATGTTATTTATACACCTATTGAAATCATTTATACGATTGAAGCATCAAAATCTATATACTCATATTCTTAGTCTGCCCGTAAATTGTAAGGCATTATTGGTTATGAAAACAAATAGCGAATGCCAAGAAACGGATAGATCCATTCAACTAATATATGTGGATTAAGGTTAGCGATACACAGACGATTACGGGCTTCAAGGAATGTTGCTTTAAAAATAGATCTGTTTTTGTTTGGAACAATATTCGATATTAATTGAAATTCAGCGAATTTAGATTCATTTTAAATGATGAATGTCTAAGAAAAGAAAATAGTCATTAATTTACCAGCACTGTAGTTATATTTTGATAAAAAAAAATTGATGCTAAAACATTTTCGTCCTTGTTGACTTCAGGTTAGACAGTTTTGCTTCACGTACTAATTAAATAATAACTTATCTATTGTATATTAAATATATTAGCTGGCATTTGTATCTACGAGAATAAATACTATTGTTTAAAGGTCAGTTTGAAGATTTAAAACAGATACAGTATCTTCGTATAATATTAAATTAATGATATCATTATTTAAGATTCCTTCAAACAAAATAAATATAAAATATAACACGATAAATTATAAATATATTTTAGTATAAATCGAGTTAAAAAAAATCTAATAAAGATAACCTTTTTATCTTTTAAATCTTAATAAAAAAGTAAACTTTTTATCGAAATAAAAATTCAATTTAATAAATCTAAACACTGCGAGTTGAATGGTAAGTTAATTTGAAAAATTGACATAATTTAGCTTGTCAAATAAACAGCCGCTATCATATAAACGGAATCGGGCTGTTATTACGTTATGCTAAGTAGTCTAGATTTGAATAGCATCGGGTAGCTCTGTGTTTGTAACAGAGTACATACACTGAGTCAGCTGTGCATCCCCCCCTCACCCCCCTTATTCGTTCTTTTTTAATTTCAGTGATACTTATTTAAGGGATTCTTACTCTTTGATACTCTTTTAGCAAATTTCTAAACATTTCAGTTTTGATTGTTGACGATTAGATGAGTCAGTTAGACAAAGATTTAATTTTTTTATATAACTGATTAAAATTGATAAGGACAATGGTGACAATTTTGATGAAATTGATTAGGATTTTGGTCTAAATAGTAGTGGAAATATTAGTAATAGCATCTTTTCTGTGAAGAAATATTTTATTATAAAATATAAATAAAATTATAATGCCACGGATTTTGTCAAAATTGTACGAGGTGGTGGATGCATTATCAGTGTGGTCTGTTCCTGACTTTGGTTAGTTTGGTACACTATGACTTCATTCTGCAGATGGAATCGCGGGTCAGAGCTAGTCAATCATAATCAAATTCTATTTTTATATCTATTTTATCTTCATCATATAACACTTTAGTTACCACGGAAGGTATTTTAAATTGGCGTATCAGTTTTTAATGCTCCTCTTCCTCTCTCTTTCTCTTCCGGTTACCTTTCATCTCTCTTTTACTGTAAACTCAAATAAAAATGCCTTAAAAATATACATAACATTATTAACAAACATTTGAATAAGTTTTCTGTTTAATTGAAATTTGTATTGCAATTAAATGTAAATGGTAATAAAAGTTAACAAATTAAAATTAATCTATTGCATGTGAGATAATTTCTTTATACATAAAACGTATAAATTGTTACTTTCTATTAAAAAGGATCGTAGAACGGTATGTTCATTTAATACTAGAAACTGAATAGTTGTTTAAATTGAAAAGGCACAATATCTAATTGTGTCCATTCAAAAGAGGCTTTCGAACGAACGAGTCGATTAATATAAAACGTAAACGTATTTTGATTGTACGTTATAGGATTTTACGTAATCAAGTGATTAAGGTTCGATTTAACGTCACTTGTAATCTACGTGTACGATAAAGGCTGTGTTCATGAAAGGGCGATTGTATCGGATCGGTTTAAAATAGTTTATTTTTTTGTGGATTAAATTGTTATTGTTCTCGTGGATTATTTTGATGTTATATATAGATATATATATGTTTTTACCCACTTTTATATATTTTTATATCTGCTTTAAGTATTGTTATCTACTAGGATCCGCCAGCCGTGCGCGGCGGGTGTTGAGCTGAGCCCCTCTCCTTTCTTCTTTTCTTGATAACTTTTGAATGGCTAGACATTTTTTCAATCTGTTTTCGCTATAACATCCGCGTTCGGCTCAAACATACTTGAAAAAATTTTTACCTAATTATCTCGTCGCATTCTGAAGACAACTAAACACAAAAAAAGGTCACCCAAACGGTTAAGAGTTTCGCTTACGCTCAGCTCAATAAGTATTCAATTTAATTACATTGTTATTAAATTAATTAAAGATACTTCTCATATTACATATACTTTGATGTTTGTAAATTCAATAATACTAATATTTTTTCGGCGTCCTATATTTTTTGTTTTATTTTCATTATACGTAGTGTCGTACGTCTCATTACAGATAAGATTTACTGTAACTTAAAAGAGTTTATAATAAAACATGTCACACATATAAATCACTGTCCCTTGGACGTTAATAAAAATTATAACAAACGGTGATTGAGGAGATCGTGTAGATATAAATTATACCAGACGCGATTCCTCTAATCCCTTTGTACGTTAATAGTCGCGAATGTCAGCGGTCTGAGATCCGTGATCACTTTGCGCTATTTCGGGATGACTCGGAATGTGAGCTGTGACGTCACTTGCGCCCCACGTCTTTGATATATATGTATATATAAATTAAGTGTCCGTTTTTAATTCCGAATTAATAGAATTTCACTGAATGCATATGATACTGTATATGGTAAAAACATAAAAAAAAATATCTGTCTTTCTATCATCTGTATCGACAAATCTCTGTAACACCTGGACCGACAACACTTTCACTAGCAAATACCTGATGTTACAAGGAGTAACTCAGGCTACATTTATTTTAATAAACATTCAACGCAAACGAAGTCGTGTGCAACAGCTAGTATTAAATAAACTCTAAATAAAATATTTAAATTGTTACTTAATAACCTTAATCTGAGAGGAAAAAACCGCAATTATTTATTAAAACAAAAGTAATTAAAAACAACAAGGTTTGATTTTTTTCACTTAACTTTGTTTTGATATTACTCTTTGAGCTTAAAAATATTTAAAGGTAAAAAATTAATCGTTATATACTTTTTAACTTCGAACTGTGTTTAAACTTTGCCTGCTCATTAATTTTTTATCAAAGTATCATTTGATATAAACTTATGTTACGAGTTTTAAATTTAAAACATTTAATCTATTGAAAACACCTAGGATCCGCCAACCGTGCGCTGGTGTTGGTGGGTGTTGATCTGAGCCCCTCTCCTTACTTCTTTTCTTGATAACTTTTGAATGGCTAAACATTTTTTCAATCTGGTTTCGCTATAACATCCGCGTTCAGCTCAAACATACATGAGAAAATTTTAAGCTAATTATCTCGTCGCATTCATGAGACAACTAAACACAAAAAAAGGTCTCGCAAACGGTTAAGAGCTTCGCTTAAGCTCAGCTCAATTATTTTTTTATTATAAAGTAATAAATCTATCAGAACGTCCGAATCTAAAATGTGATATTATTCTTGAAGAGATGTCGTTTCTCATACAAAGTGTACGTCACCGGATCGTTAATAATGTTTTTAATTTTGAACTCCGGACCCGGTGCGGGTTATAAATTATTACTTTTAATATCTCAACATTTTTATTATTCACACTCGTATATTATATGTTTATATATTATATCAAAGGATTAACATATTTACGATAAATTGGTTGATATTAAGATTATATTATTTTTTTTTATTTGTTGTTGTTTGTAGTTATTTGTTAAAACTTATATTATATAAAATAATTGGTACGTTTAAATAGTTGTATATTTTTTTTATATAAGAAGAATGTGTTGTATATAACATTTATAGAGAAGAAACAGAAAAGATTAATTATGTTTCAAACAGTTTAAAATGATTGCGGCGATTTCGATTTCTCAGAATATTTGTCGTCAGCCATTAAATTTATATATATATTGACTTTATTAATAAAATTATTTTTTCCAGTCCCTAAAAGTCTGATTAGAATGATATATATAACATATTCCTGCACAGGCCGGGTGGTCGATATTCCGTAACAATAATTATAAGAAAACTAACAAAAATAGTTAGCAATGTCATCAGTCGCTTGTCGCGTCCGTGTGTGATTGATGATGTTGGAACAGGTGGATCACGGACGGACTGGACTGTACTTCACTATTTATTAACGTCACCGACAGATTTTTATTTACTTTATTTATCTATTATATGATTTGAAATAACTAACTTCCTCGGTAAAAACGTGGTGTAATTTGAATTAAACGTGCGTCACCTAAATTGACAAAATTAGCGACCGATACAGTGTAAATAATTAGCTGAAGGGTTCCTATCTGTCTTTCAGTGCGACAGTTATGGGCTGTTATCATGATTTATACTGTGGAATCTTCAGATGCTCGATTAGTCAGCGTGGGTACAGCACACGTACGTAGAAGTGTACGTGTATGTGTGTATGTTTGTGTCTATATATAGAAAGTGTGTTACGTAATGAAATATAGAGTTCTCTATAACATGTAAAATAATTTAATTCATGACAACTATCGTAAAAAAAAGTCCGACATTATTATAGACTAATATCCTAGTACATCTAACACTTAGCCTAGATTCACTGATCCTATCTATAGCCCCCCCCCCCCCTCCCCAACACTAATTGGTAGGGCAATTACCTTAATTGCTTTCTCGTCGTTAAGTGCATGATTTTTCATTTTATTAAAAGAATTTTAAGTTTTGTAAATTTGCCAAAATATTTATTAAAATATTCAAAATGTTTTGAAACGAAGCATTTAACACTCGCATTACGTATAATTTATAAACTTACATATATCAAAGTTACTCAGCTAATACAATTTCTCAAAAATTATGTCCGGTTCGGACCAAAACCAAATCGATTATAAGTTCAATTGAAACAGTCAATACAATATCAATCAAGCATTGTCAATCTGTTTGGTCGTTAAGTCTGTTATCAATTATCAATGCAGTTCATCAATGGAGTTAGTTTAAAATTAGTTATCTAATGAATTATTCAGTTAAGTCATTTCGTGTTCAATGTTATTGATAGTATGTCCAGGCTTTAAATACATCAAAGAAACAAAATTTAATTATAACAATTGTTTGTAAAAACTTTTTTGTTCGTTTTCAGCGAATATTGTTAAGTAAATTTTCATTGTATTATTTTTTACAATTTAATGAGCTGTCCGTTACTGATAATTAAAGTTTATTATTATTATTATTATTAACAAATGAAATTTAATTTATATATTTTCTTGAAACAAATATCGTTTATAATGTTAGGAAAATATTAATAAAGAAATTTAATAATCCCAATCTAACACGGAATGTTTAATAAAGGTTTTATTCTGGATAATAGAAAAAAATATATATTTTTAGGTATATATATACGTCTTATGGTATAGAAATAGTGAAGGAAAATATCGAATGTATCAAGATTGATCCGTCCACCTACTTTTATTAGCATTTATTATTTTGACTAATATTTATAAATACAGCTGACGATGACAGATGAAGTTATCAAGAGATATTAAGTTTGTTACTAGGGGCGCCAACAAACCCTCAATTTCGACACGCTGCGCTCGTGAAATCTCGGGTGCCGTCTGCATATTGAGCGAAGCGAGCCCACTGTATTTACTCATCGTTTCTCATTGACTTCAATGGATATCATTTTTTTGACATAATATTAAAAAAAAAATTTTTTTTTGTCATTTTTCAAAATTTTTTTTTTAAAAACCATCACCTTATGTGTGTCTTTTTTTTTGCAAAGTTTCATAATTTTCCGTCAAGTAGTTTTTGAGCCAATTCGTGACAAAGAATGCAAAAAGTCTCCAGTAAAACGCTCTGCTCATTTCGTTCGCTTCGCTCAATAAATTTAAATGATTTATTGTGTTGTACGTCTGATATCTACTTATTAATAATAGTTATTTAGATAGAAGTATTAAAAATTTGGTAGCAGTATAAATGAAATTATCAAAATTACTTCCTACCGTAAAAACTTTATGGTTTTACTGACTGTTTAAACTGACATTATTTTTGTGATATTTCCCACGGGTGTACACACACACACGCACACGCACACACACACGCACATTTTTATATCAAGTCATTACCAGGAAATGGGTAATTAATTGATTAATTCGTTAATAAAACATAATTAACGGTTTAATATAGTCAAATAACTTTTTAACTGCTGTAACATATGTTTACCAAAGGCTATATACCGTTGTGAGTTATTATATTTTATATATATATTATATTAATTAATATTAGTGATAAATAAAAGTAATCTAGTTTGAAGGAAGTCGTTTAGATTGAATAAGTTTTTTTGTATAAAAAAGTTTTTTGAAACAAGTTTCTAAAGAACCTAAATATCTGCATAAAGTAACTAAAAGTACCTAAAATATTAAGTATTATTTGCGATATGACTTGTACTTGTAATCGTTATACTACTATGAGATGTTAGTTTGTATATATTATTGTTGTATTTTTATGAAATCTCCTATTTCCATAGCTCCCGATGGTGTCCCGACGGTGGACGGTAGACGGACAGACATCAAGCGCGATCGTTAATAAGACAAATGAGCGCGAATGTGGATCAGAAATAACACGTTCGACTCGCATACGGTTTAGGAACTACCTTTTTGATAAATATTTTTTATAATATTGTCACTTTGATATGCACTTGGTTTTAAAATCGTATAGAGGAATATCGTATCAGTATTCAGATACTGATACGATATTCCTCTATACGATTTTGTTTGATACTCAGGTATCAAATACCTAAAATAATTGTTTTAGTGCTTGAAAAAATAATGGAATATGTGCGTAATGAATGGTAGTTTTGTTTGTAAATAATTAATTAATTAGTAAGTCATCAAATATTGTACACTTTTTTCGCTCGTCTCATATCATGTCGGAGGTCAATCATTATCAAATCAAATACTTGCTTGGTCGCTTGAATGCTACAATCATGATAGCCATTGTTCTTCTCTTCTCTTCTACACTCATATGAAAATCTTTGGTTACGTAGCGTTAATCCATCCATGACATGTCCATTTCAAGCAATCATTATACATTATATCCACATGACATCCATCCCGTTTTTGGTTCCCCATTCAACCCCTATTCGTTTAAGGAGTAAAGAAAGGAAGTGTATTTTTTTTATATTATTCTTTTAACATCGAAATTATATGTCCTATTCTTAAGCCCGTATTGCGACAATTGATATTTGTTAACAATCATTTAATCAATACGAAAACTGAAAATAGATATAATAATATAAAATTATTCCTAACTATCTTCTTACAATAATTGTCTCATATTTTCCTAAAAACAATAACTGTTAAGTATCAGTCCCCATTAATCTGAAATTCAATGTTAATATTATGAATATATTTTTTAACTATTCCTTCGAGAAGTAAGATAAGCAGCTGATCAATAAACCGGTAGTTACATAAGTTACTCTTCACCTGAGCGAAAGTTACTTGAGAGAAGTTCGAAAAGTAGTTAGGGTTGCCGACGAAATACTTTTTATACTTTAATTTAATCATGACAACCCTAAAGTTGGATTACTTGTTTTCATTAAAAATTCTAAATATGTCACATGTGACATGGCAGACAAGTCAAATTATTTGTAAACATAAAAGTATTTATATTCATAAACCTTATCAAAATATATAATTAATTAATTACAACTCATTGTTTCTATCCACCCATTCAATCCACCCACCCATCCGTTTTATAAACTATTTCAGGAACCGGGTCACCCGCTCTTCCGATCTATAGATTAAAAGTTAATCAGATATATTGTCATGTCTTAGTAACTCTGTAATAAACAGACATCACTGTTTAAGCGGATGGAGATTGGGATTTTAAGGAATTAAAATAAATAATTTCTTCCCGAAAATGTTATAAAACAATGGAAGTATCTAGGATACAAAAGGTTTCAATGTATGAATAGATATAGTATAAGAATAGCATCAAGACGAGCCGGATTAGAACCCGCGACCTCTGGAAATCTGTCCTCGTTCTGCATGATTCAAAAATATTGATACGTTTAAATATTTTTCAAAGAAAAAACCTTTTTTTTCATAGCAACTGCTGTAAATTCACCAAATTGCATCACCGCGTCCGACGTCGGACGTCAAGTGTCCGTCAATGTCGCTGTGTGTCCGAGTTTCATTTATTTAAAAATTCCTCAATTTATACGTCTTATATTTTTTTAACTGTCCCAGTGGCCCTTTTAACGATGTCTCGGTATAATAGTAAACTACGCAACTATCTTCTACTACTATATATTTACTATTTCTGCTCTCAAATTGATTTTGGCGATTAAAAAGGACATCACTTTCCTCCATTTACAAAAT
Source organism: Melinaea menophilus ssp. n. AW-2005 (assembly GCA_918358695.1). Taxonomy (NCBI): domain Eukaryota; kingdom Metazoa; phylum Arthropoda; class Insecta; order Lepidoptera; family Nymphalidae; genus Melinaea; species Melinaea menophilus. The sequence goes on along the minus strand of OU911039.1, from coordinate 10,939,025 downwards.
AGTCATTTATAACAATATATATAATACGTACCAAATAGATCTAATAATTTTCTTACTAAAAATATTTAAAACCACATATATATATATATATATATATATATATATATATATATATATATATATATATATATATATATATATATATATATATATATATATATATATATATATATATATATATAATATACGTAAGGTCCATAACCAGCGTGTCTCAAATAGCAATGCTATCGGATAACTTGAATTCCGTTCCATTACCAATACAGGTAGCGGATGTAATAAATTATTTATTTTCAAATATAGATACGTCGAAACTATCGCCATTTTATATTTTGACATCCGAATGCATTAGGTTTAATTGATAAAAGTCACTTCCGAACGTTTCCCGCGAATCAAAATTATTAACAATAAATAAATTGATAATTATATGTACGTGTTTGTTCTAACAATTGATTCTTAAACTGATATAACATAAAAATAAACTTAACAATATAACGTTAAAAAAACCTAAGTACCATGCGCGTGTATGAAAGTGTGTTCCGGCATCACTAGGAATTGCATGACCAGCTGTTTGTTTACATTACGTCATTAATATCTAACTATCTTTACTATTAATTATACTTTATTAACATGTTTAGTATGAAAATACGATTATTTATTCGTAATAAACTTATATAAACCGTTCGAAGATCACAATTGCCACTATTTTAACCTCACATTCCTCAATCGAAGGTATGTCTGTGACGTCACGATTTATCTCCGACCGAACCGAACTAATGATTTTACGATCACCAACAAATCTAAGATATAAGATGTATATATAGTGCTAATGTTTTAATAAAGTAACATATATATTTATAAATTTTATCTTTCGAAATATTTAACACAAACCTACCTAGTACCGGTCGAATTGACCGTTCTTAAACTTTTGTAAAACTTACACATTTTTAAACGTTATAATATCGTTATCAAACTACATGACAATTCTTAGAATATGCATATAATATTTTCTTCACTCTTTACTTTTAGTTATTTCCATTATTACCTGCGTTTTATAATAAAATAACTTTTATTTACCGGTCAATTTGACCGCGTGCGGTAGGAACAGGTACACAAGAATTGTCGGTAGGTTTAGTGTTAAAAGACATTTTTTGTGGACATCTTGAAGGTAACATGATTCATCGTTTTTTAAAAGTTATTGATCCTAAAGTTCAATGACCTATCGGCAAAATTAGTGTTTAAAAATCAATATGAGTTCGTGATTTTCCCCATACATCACAGTGCATTACGTAAAACATTGATTGGTACACGCTACGTTAAAAAAAGAAAAGTACATACACTGCATACCGCATTCTAGATTAATCTGTTTTAATCAAACCTAAAGACCACGTTAAAGGTTACCTAATCCCGGTCTGATGGTGATTTATACGACTCGCAATTAAATAGCACTAAGTACAAATAAACTTGTACCACTATATATATATATATATATATATATATATATATATGTATATTTGTGTTCCTTTGTATTAGTTTTGCGGGTAGTTTTGAAATAATCAAGACATTTTATTAGTTTTTTATTATTATTTTTAAGATGGAAAGAAAAGCTTGGTGTAGTAATAGAAAGAAAATCTTTAAAAAAATAGAAGCAACATAACTTGCTATTAATAATTATTACAGAAATAAGATGTTTGCAGTTGTAGTTAACCTGAACTTCATAATTTTTCAGTTCTAGTTATCAAATTCGAAGCTTACTTTCACTTAATAATAAAACGAGTGTTGACTTTTAGTGTCTTAAGATCGTCTTCCATCGGACAGAAGGTGTTAAGGGAAATCAGAAATGACTTATCTCATATCTCTGAGATGAAACGAGGTCTCCATTAGTTATTCTAGCCGGCTAGATTTAACTTAGACGGCTAAACTTGTAACGTCTAGACGTCTAAAAACTTGAAGGCAGCCTGCGCTCCAGTTTACTTTTGGATGGGTTTTGATGTTAGTTGTTCTAATGAAAAACTAACTTTTCTCATACGATGAATTATTAATAATAATATTTAATATTGTGATACGCAGTTCGTTGTTTTTTCTGAATGACCTTCAGATGATGCAGAGGATTGTGTGAATTTATGTACGACACTTGTGTACAATGTTTTATGAGAAGCTACAATCCAACGATATATGGATCGGGGATTACCGGAGAGCCTTTTAGCTTTCGAGGCGGCCACGATCCGGCTGCGATACGATTGGTTTATGACTGATGAATTAACTTTACGTGCGGACGTTGCGAAATTGAGTCTTTTTTGAAGTCTCAAACTATTCTGTGATTCCATACGTTATTTTTTATTTGCAAAATCTCTATCTGTTTTAAAGCGAATTGTACTAAAAAATGTTTTGGGTGGATATTTTTTTAAAACGGTATCCGATTGGCGTTTGATATATGCTTTCGAGTTTTACGATTTTGAAACTTTGAGGTCACTGTCCTCGTTGTGTAGGATTACTTTATACATTTACTTTGTTATTGTAAACTCCTCCATCTTTATCACACTAAGAGAATTCAAATACGAAATATTTCAAATAAATGATACTTCTAAGAAAGTCAAACCGATGGTGAATAAATTAATCTTGTTAATTGTTATTCTAAAAATTACTTTTTTTTATGTATTCATTTTGGTGTACGATTCGAGATTTATTATCGTAAAGCTCGGTGGTCTATTTAAGTCCCTGCCGGTCGTACGGTCCACGTAATTGTATAAACAAACATACACATCAAAAGATTGCTGAATGACTGCGGTCGCCCGAATCAGCTTTACAGTTTATTGTTTAAAACTCTTTGTTGCGTCCGCTTGTTCCAATTCGATTTCCTATTAGTTTTATTTGATTTACGTCATTCAATGTTATTGTTGAAAAGTGATCGATTAAAATGTCGCGTTTACATACTATATATATATGTGGGTGTATAATAAAAAGAAGTGTCAATAACCTTATATTTCTATTAGTAACATACCATATGAATTCATATATATCGATTTATGAAAATGGAACGGAGCAGAAATATCGATTCCGTTAATAGAAATTGAATTAATCAATGTTTATTAATATCAGGAATGTTAATAACAAACACACAAACACGGTACGGGATGATACCTCGCTCGGCCACTCCACTCGACTCGCCTCGACTCGACATTGCTCCGGATTTGAATAATACCAATGAATCAACTCACGCGGGGGGAATTTTGGATTTGTTCCAACTGAGGTGAGCTCGTTAATTGCGATTTTAAGACATTAGTGTCTTGATCGTAATTGCGACTAACGGCTACATTTATATTAGGGTTTTTAAAATTTGTATTTAACTTATATACTAAAATATTTTTACTTATTTTAAACATTCTATTATTATTCTATGACATTTATTATATAGTTTATATATGAAAAAAAATTCGTCGTTTCGATAATTTTAATAAGCATTTACAGTTGAAATGATAGATGTCACTAAAACAACAAAATATTTTGCGTATTTTTTTTTGTATCATAGCTTTTCAACAAATTATCGCTAAGAAATTTCTGCCGGACGCGTTTGAAATATTGTTCTGTTGAATTATCGTTGATACCTACTGTTTCGCTCTTAAAGTTCTTGTTAGATGGAGATGGAAAATATAGTCTAAAAAATGTATATTATAAAAGAGTCAACTAATTTTACAGTTGTCTGTAAGTTACTGATAAATTGGGGTATGTTTTCGAAGCAGTAAATTAAACTTTTTCATATAAATTTTATATTAAACACGAAAACACCGTCCTAATTATCCCTTATATTTCTGGTCACTTTATAAATGTACATACATATATTATTATAATATTGAAATAAGTTTAATAAATTCTCGCTAATGTGACAAGTATTAACCCACGTTACTTATTTTCGATAGAGGTGTAATTTTAGCATTAAACCAAAAATACGTAACACGAATCGTGACCGACGAACGTATAAACGTTTAAGTATTGTTCGTCAACTTGCCAAATTATTGAATCGGTCTTTTGTGTTGTTTTTTTGTTTGTATCGAAATAAATTTCTGTGATTAAGGAATTAAAATATATGTAAATATTAATATTATAAAAATGTTCGTTTGATTGCTTCTAGTGAGATTATTTTATTCATCATAGGGCAAGCGAAGCCGAGTTCGCATCTTGTTTAAACATTAATGTAACACACACATACTTTTAAGATATCACCCAGTTATACAGAGATGATGTGAAGTACATTGTGTTAGAGGCGGGTAGTTTATTAATAGCGGTAAATACATTGTAAGGTGACACGAGCGAGGGGTCGACGTGCTTACAGCGAGTGCTAAAAGATGATGTGCTCTTTAAACTGAAAGTATTTTGTAAATTAACGTTTAATTTAGTTTACATTATCCGTGTACGTCACACTTAGTTCATAATAATTGGTTAACTTTCTTGTGTAGTATCAAAAATATTTAAAGGGCTTAATACTAAAGGCGTTATCTGTCCCAAATACTTAGATTGTACAAGAGAAGAGATATGTGTATATATATATATATATATATATATATATATATATATATATATATATATATATATATATAATATTAAACAGTAAGTAGGTACATTTATAACATATTATATCTTATTACAATTAACATTAAATCAAGCGAGTCGTTTGTGTCTGATATTATAATACCGGCCGCTTTGATACCAACTGGCAGTAAAGTTTAATTTCAACTATGATTTTATTATTATTATATCTTAGACGTGTGTGTGCGTTTGAATTTTAACATGTGTGTGTGTGTGTGTGAGTTATTGCTCCGTTTTGCTTCATATGAATGCATAAAATTAAATTATTATTATTATTAAATATAATCGTAGTGGAATTATTTATATAATACGTTCGATAAATATTAACTGATGTTATCTTTTATCTTATCGTTGTAAATTTATTCAGCCGTTTTAATAATTTATTTGTTTTGTTAATTAGAATATATTGAATTTATTTATTATAGCTCTCTTATACATTCAAAGTTTAGAACGATCCCATTTCATATCTATCGTGGGATAGTATTTCTTTATAATACCAATAGTATAAAAAATAGCTATTAAATTTCAAAAGTAATAAATCAATGATAAAAATTGTAATAATAAATGTTTATTGCGCATATTGAAATGCAAATTATGTAAAATTTATTCGCCTCGGGCCGTTCCTACAATGAGAAATGAATGACTTCATTATTTCACTTCCTTCCGTCTGTAACGAGTTAATTAAATTTTGAAACGTGCCACGTTAATAATAAAATGATCCCATACGTTGTTTTCGTTCGGTGGCATTATTAAAATGCCATAGCGTTCACTTTTAAATACCACCCAGGAATCAATCCACGTACAATAGATTACATTGGTTCTATCGATTCTAAATGTATGTGCACGCGATTGTCGACCCTATGGTTGAGTTTAAAAGTGTCTTATTAAACTCTTTACAGTCGTGATAATGACAAAGATTTGACGTGGATTTGACGGTGGATTTTGAATTCTAATGCACCGTGATTTGGTCGATTTTTGTAATTATTAAATGATAGTGAGGGGTGTCGCAGTATAATAATGGAATATCTTTATAAGTCTCTAATGACATTTATTACTTAATGTTTTAACATTTAATTGATAAAGACATCGTGATAAGGGTACGGTGAGGTCGGGAGATCTGTGGAAAAGTCAGGTTAATGGAAAAAATAACATTCAAAATTCAGGGTCGTGACCGTAATCGGTACAATATTTTGATTAAATACCACAGTTTAAGTAATTAAGTTTGGTAAATGTTTTTAAAATACAATGTATCGTAATATGTACCCTTTGTCTCTTGCAGTTATTTATTTGAGTGTTTAACGTGATGTGTGAGCTGTGTGGGATTTTGTGAACTTCATTTATTGTCTTGTCATATTTAAGTGTTTCTAGAGTTGATGAGGTTCGTTAGTTCCACGTGTTTTTCATTATTTGTGTGTATTTTTATTTCTTACTTTACTATTTGTTTCGTTTAAAAACTCTTTTTTTAGTTAAATAATTGTAAGTATCTCGTTCGTTAAATATATATTCAAGAGTTTGAATGTATGTTTCCTGCAGAAAATGCACCATTATAAATGTCACTGAATTCAGGGTGCTAATTAAAACGGCTCAAATGAAACTATCAATACCTCGAACTTAATTTAAATAGAAATCCTATCTCCCCGAATTAATTAAACCTGGCGGAATAAACGTGGAGGGTTTTGTTTCGCCAGAACTTGATCGTTTCGTCCGATTTCTCTAGTATGGGTCGTGTCATACGATGAGGCGGGTACGTTTGTCCGCTAAGTGTCACTACATGTGTTATACCCCGGTTCTCGAAAGGTAATAATAAAAAAAAAGTATTTTTCTTACAAATTAATGAAAACTTTCTGATTAGTTTGTGGTTCTATATACAATCTGTCAAACCTTGACAATGCTTTCCGATTATTTTTACTTTAATCATCCTTTCAGAAAGTTACTAGATTTTTTTAATGTATATATATGTATCTATCTGAAAGCTATACAAAGTTAAGTAAGGTTTAATATTTTTTTTTATAGATTCCATAAAATAAAGATATTTTTAAATTGCAAAACGCTAAAGCTCGTCCCTCAAAAAGAATTAACAAACAGCTGCAAAGTTAGGAGTCTCATTGTTCTCCAGTTTTACCGGCTTTTCAATTCGGATCGCATATTAACGTGCATTGGATTTAAAGACTTTTATTTATCCGTTAAATAGGTGTTTAGTTTTCATTTAAATTTTAATATTTAAAGTTCTTTGAATATTTTTTCTTTAATCATATTTTGATTATAACCACAGTTCAGGCCAATTTCCCCCTAAGGGGTTGTCGGGGGGTGCACTGTATGCACCCGCTTTTCAATAACGATATTCTATTCCACTATATGAGTAGGTATAGCGCCAAGTCGGACAAATTCTGCACCGTCATCCAAAAACATTGTCCAACTCGGGATATAATACCGAAAATTTTTGTTCTTACATATTTGAACGTTCATTACGGGTCCTACCACTCTCAATAAAATATTTCTTTTTATATCTTAATAGAGTATCTGTAACTCGGGCGGAAACAATTTAATATTTTATTCCACACAGGACCGTAAAATGTATATACAATAAAGGCTTAAATCACTGCACTATAGACAGTTAGCGCCCTCTTGTGAACGTGTACGAGCGGGTTAATTTATTATTATCGCCATTGGGGCATGGGAAATATAACTAAGTTAATGTATTTTGTTTATAGATCGTTATTAACTTAACTGCTCTTTGTGTAAAATATGTTCGTTTATTTATTTGTTAAAGCTGTTCCTTCCGTAATAGATTTCGAATTGAATTGAGTACTAGGGTATCATAAATAAGAAGACCTCTATCGATTCTTTGGCTCTTTAAAAGTCAGTCGTTGTGTTAAAGAGGCTAGCGTGACTATATCATAACGAGCTCCTCGTGTTTATGCCGGCCTGGTACTTTATAGTTTGATGATCTTTTTATTATCCTACGGTGTCACGAATTCGATTCCCCGGTTTCATTTTTATTATCAAACTGTAGAGCAGTATAAATTTATTATCGAAACTTTATTGTTTATAGAAGGTATTTTTTATTTTTTTATACATATTATATACATACTCTGTGATTCTATTTTTAATATCTATCTTTATCTTTTTCAGGTATGTATTACTTTTTTGCTGAATAATCTACATAATTTTATAAAAGTATTACGAGTGAGTGATTGAATTATTATAATATTAATTATATATATATCCAAAAGTTTATCAATGCTCTACGTTCGTAAGGTGACTGATAGCTGTTTAATCTAGATAAAGGATAACGCTCTTAAAAGCTCCTTCCTGTAAACATGAAAACATGGCGACGATATTAAATTCCGATGTGATGTAACGCTGTTGTTGTTGCCTTTTAAAATTTTCACTTAAACTCAACTGTAACGTTTTCATTACGGGACGTGGGGATGTCTTTTTACATAATATTAATAAATTATTTTGTATATATATATATATATATATATATGTATATATATATATATATATATATGTATATATGTAAAAGACAAAAAAATATATACCATAAATACGTTACCTGAATATAAAATGTGAATAAAAATGTAAAATATTTTCTGAGCGTTTAGTAAAAATTTTATCACAGGGATTTAAAAATTTTCAATATTGATGTTTTAATATATTTAGGTGTGAATACAAAACTGATGTTGAATTAATATAAAAATATATTGAGCACCTTCGTTGTTAACTAGCCCTCGCGTGCGGCTCTGTCTGCTAAATGAGAGAATATATTTTTTTACTTTAACCATATATATAATACGCGGGAGCGAGTTATTCTGTCTGTATGTAATAAATTTCTGTAAGTAGTAACTAATAGGCGCTCAGTACTAAGGAGTATATTTATTAAGCACTTTGCCTAAATTGGAGTGATGCCAGCCGTGGTTATATACTTTTATTGTTGCTATGCGGTAATAAAATATAATTCTAAGATTACGATAAATTAAAATTGTTGGTTATAGAATAAAAATATTACTTTGTTCTTGGAATTCAATTCATGATTGAATTTTTTTTATTTTTATTTTTTTAGGAAAAATATAAATGAGAACGGTATATTTATATTAAACTAAAAAAAATATTTTTTTATTTAAATGTCAGTTTTTTATTACTATTTAAATAAAACACGAAAATGATTTTCAGTTTTCTGTTAAAACATTTTAAAGTAACATTCCACTAATTTTCAAACTACAGTTTATTTAATAACAGAAAACGAAAGTACAAAGAGTCAGGTAGTACTCTTATATGAACACGGAATTAACGACTTTATTACTCACGAAATACAGGCTAGTATTGCACGTTTATTATGATTAGGTCGTGTTTCACGTCGGAGCTGTATGACATTATTCGAGTGTTTTAGCATTGTTCCCAATAGCCTAATGACTGTGATCTGGGTTTGGATACGTTTCAAAATATCATATTCACGATATTGATGTATGTGTTGTCTGTGTGCGTGTGTGTGTGTGTGTGTGTGTGTGTGTGTTGGTGTGTGTGTGTGTATGTGTGTGTTAACTTTAAATATTCGTTTGAAAATTTTACAAATTATTTATTTTAAAATATTATTTTGACAGTGACGATTTTAGCGTTTTTTTTCATAGTTTCTTGTTCCATTTAATAGGTAGTTACGTAAAAATAACAAAATTTAGTTTACTTTTTTGTGTCCTCCTTAAACAGAGTTCGATTAACTCGAAATTTCCGATCACGTATCATCCCCGAAACTTTGTCCCTCTTCCCGCCGCAGAGGTCCAAAACTCTCTAACTCGTCGCCGCTTCCGTTGAGACACGAACATTTTCAGACCCCTTTAACATTAGAATAAGGATGTGTAGTTTTAAAAAATATTGATCCGATCATTTCATTATTAATATTTAGTTGGATATCTTCCAATATTATTGTTACAGTTTGAGCTTTCAGGTGTAATATTTTGATAGAACTGACTAATGATATGTTATCTTAGTATTTATAATTTTTAAATAAAAATCCTACATATACTTAAATCTATATAATATTTTTAAATAAATATCAGAATATGTCTTTAATAAACGTCGCTCCCATCCGGATACACTTCCGAGAATACACGCGAGGGAAAATTGTAAATACGGCTCAGTTGTCCAACGTTTTGCCGTTCAGCAAAGCATAAAAGTCCCGGGAGTGAAGCGTCTCAAACAATCACGTCACCATCGCAGGAATATAACCTTTAATTAATTACAATTAGGGTGTAATTTTCCGTGAAAATACAGGCTATTAGTATGACACGTATTAATATCTCGCAGCGTTTATATGAATTGTACGGTGAGCTCACTTTAGATTTTTCTCGGAATAAGATATTCGTATTAAGGAATACTTGCTTATTTTTATAGATGATTATATGTTTATTTGTTATTATTTTTAGACGTACATATACATATTTTAAAGAAGTATCTGTTATATTATAAAATATATTACAAGTGATGTAAGAAAAAATTTAAATAACACAGAAACAAATTACCCCCTAAACTCAAAATGCAAACTTGTGAATTCTAGAATTAAATTATTAACATTAAATATGTCTATTTCTCTCTAACACTAATGAATTGAGCGAGACAACGTATATCACAAACAAGCGTAATATTCACATAAACGCACCAATAAAAACAATGAGCTATAATGGTTTGATATTGCTGGATCTTATCAACAAAGATCGCACTTGACGCTATAAGATTGAAATTTACGCTCTCATCTGATCTGCTGTTTCATAGCATCGTATTTATTAATGAAACATTTCACTAAGTTAATTTTTATCAATATATTTTTCCTCTATTAGAAGTAAAAAGACGTAGTTCTTAACAACTTAAGATACATGATATTTTACTAGTAAAATGACCCGTTCAGAAAGGTCTTTTTGAAACTATCCCCAAAAGGGTGAAAAAGGGAAAACAAATGTATTCGGAAGTTCCGTTATTTTCGAAGTCAGAAACAAAATAATTATTTTATTCGACAACTAAACAGCTAACAAAAGTCGATTTGATTCCGATAGCAAACATTGAAACAAGATTGACGTTTAGCAAAGAATGCATCGTATTCTACCAACATGATGTTTGACAGACAAATATTAAAATCATTCACAAAATCCCTATGAAAAACATACAAAAATTGATATATATATATATATATATATACAAACCGTGTAATCTTGATACTTTAAGACATTAATTTCGTTTTTAATTCTTTATATATATTTTTAAAGTTGCACGATCATCCCGTGCCTCATAACAAAAGAATGTTGTGTAAACTACGATATTAAATTCCTCGCATGAATGACGCAATGACAAAAGCTGTCTTAGATCGTGGACGAGTATACGCGATGGGGCCTCCGTGAATTGCGAATGTGCCGGGTATATCCGGGTATGTAACCTAGTTTTAAATCATAAGTAACAAACAACGAAATGAAAGTTTCATATGCATATGCAACAACTTCATCAAGAGTTGGGCTCCTGTAAAGTATTTATTATGTTTGAATTTTGTTATAAATAATTATTTGGAGAAATGTTGAATTTGTATGAAATGAAATTGACAAAAGCATCGACTGTTCAATATCGTCTCGTCGAGACAAGTTGAAAGCAATAAAATAGATTCCGACACTTGTACTTTATTGAATTCCTTAAGGCTGACATTGTCACATCTGTTATTGTTGTCTCTCCGCACATACTAATTATAACAATGTAACTACATTATTGTTTTCATTGTATTGTATTTATATTAAACTAACTAATATGAAGTTTGAATTTTATTCATGTTATTAACGTAGATAAAATACGGTTACCGTGTGAATTATTATATAACTAGTTTTTGTTACCTGACTCTGTCACATATTTAACTTAAAGATTAGTGCTGATAGTCGGAAGACATTTTTGATAAATCTATGAAGACAGTTTTAATACTTTTAATATTTTAGCACTCGCTAAGGCGAGATCTAAAACATATAAGATTTCTATAATTTTTTAAACCAAAAACTCTTCAGCGGTTAAACTCAGAGGTGAAGTTGCGACACAAAAAATTATATTATATAAAATTGGTAAAGAAAATATTTTTAATATATAAAAAAGAACAAATAATTAAATTTAAACAGAAATATAAAATAAATAACTTTCTTTGTGTCTCAGACGTTTAAATAAATATTATCTGTTTATATACTTTAATAATTTAAATACCGGAACGTGAATGTAGTTAGGTGTTTTAGGTCTTTCATAATAACTGACACGTGCACACCCACACTACGTCTCAAAGAGGCTTATTATTTAGTTGTTGTAGATGTTTCACATAATATTAACAATAGACAACACTCGTAAAATACAAGGATCGCTTCAAAGCGAGTTGAAATATCCATTAAAATAATACACCTTTGCATTTATTTTAACTAATAATATATGTTTATGATTTATTATTGTTAACATATATATTATGTAAAGTAACATTATGATTCTAAACCCTTCAATTAATTGAGCTGAGCGTAAGCGAAGCTCTTAACCGTTTGGGAGACCTTGTCTCCAGAATGCGACCAGATAATTACCTAAAAATTTTCTCATGTATGTTTGATCCGAACGCGGATGTTATAGCGAAAACATATTGAAAAAATGTTTAGCCATTCAAAAGTTATCAAGAAAAGAAGAAAGGAGAGGGGCTCAAGTCAACACCCGCCGCGCACGGTTGGCGGATCCTAATTTTAACTAATAATATGTTTATGATTTCTTATTGTACACATTCTAATTCTAAACCCTTCTATTAATTTAACTTATACATATTTAATTAAATTAATAATATTAAAAGTGTGAAATATGTTCAAGGACAATACGACTGTTGTCAAAACAAAAAAAAAAAAGAACGCGGCGTATAATTTGAAATAACGATTTTACGGTTCACCGGTGTCTGGAGGACACTCCACTCCTTATTATGAAAAGCCTCTCCAAAGAGATACACGTAGAGAGTAAGACGGATAATAAATTATATGTAGATCGAGCGGGATGGAACGTAACATTGTAACTTAGCTTAGTAGGCGATAATAAGTTGGATTAATCATTATTTTATAGATATATAAATAGTTGTTATTGTTAAAAATGTAACGTTTTAACATTAAATCTGGACAGACGTTAATAGTTAGTAAATCAATATAAATCACGATAGCTCAAACACGATACGCCAATAGTCTCAGGTTCGTACCTCGCTGCTGTAATATTGATCAATGTCTATACGAATATTGCATATTTTCAATCCAGTGTCACTTGTACGGTTATAGTAAATTATGTTAGTACTCCGTGTGACCTAATTTTCAATCAACTTAGTTTTTTCCGTTCCCGCCACGTGTCGGGCTTTAGGTACGACCTAGATTTTGAATCATTTTTTTTTTCTCTCCCAAAAGGTCACTTATTGAAAGTCAAAAGTATGTAACATACTTTTAATTTGATATTTTTTTCTTTTTTAAATTATAGTTTTATAAAAAGGTATAGTGAAGTTAGATAATCTTCTATAACACGGTCGCGTCCATTAAGAGAAAAGGGATCCGTAATTTTATCAAGCGCGTCCTTATCGATGTCTTTTTGTCTTACGTGAAGAATTTACAAAGGATCGCATTTGTTGATCTTCATGATCATTTTCAGTTCACTATTACATTTGGAGGTTTTTATTTTATTTGGTTTTCATCTTACATTAATTTAAAATCGCTTAAAGATTTTTTTGCCATGTCTCCAACTCCAACAAAAAAAATATTAGGACAAAGTTAAAGAATAAAACTTTCATTTGGAGCAAAGTTTTTTACATTTCATATCCAGAGTGTATTACGTACGACCCCGTTCGGTCTGGTGACTTGAGATCCGCATATTTAGCATTTAATATAAATGTGCTGACTGGTGCGGTCCAATCGGAGGGAGGTCTAGCAATTAGAAATCGTTTGAGAGTCATTATCGTTAGGCCTTACTCTCGTCGGCTTTTAAACAGTCCGACGTCGGGGGTTGGACTTACATACGTGTGGTTTAACTGATTTCTGATCTATCTGTAATGTAGGGATGAACATTTTTTATCAGGGTATGTTTTGATAAGAGAAATATTAACAATATATTCGGGATGGTGAAAATGATGAAAATTTATACATGTGATGCGGTCATTTAAAAATATACAAACGTAAAAATTATATGACTCAGACCAAAGTTTTTTCTTCTTTGTCCTGTTTTTGTATGTTAAAAAAAGGATTGTATGGTACATTTAAAGTAATTTATATTATTTTTTTATATTTAGCTTATAGTTTATAGAATACAAAAATCGTCCAGGCAGTCGGTAGGTATATATGAACATAAACACTTATGTTATACATAAACAGTGCCTTTTCATAGGATAATTATTCAACTTATAATACTAAGTATTATAATCTAAATTATATAATCACTTGATGAGTGCTTTATTTGTTCTATTTCTCGTATTGTTTCTGGTACAAAATAGGCACATAATTTGCGATTCTTCTGCATTATCTCCGCGTCATCTTTAATTAAAACCCAAGACAAAGAGGGTTTCAACGTAGGTACATTTAGTTCGGTAAGCTGGCCTGGATCTTCGGGCGTGCTAGATTTTATCTCAGACTGCTCTGATTATAATAAGTCATTGCTTATATCAAAGTTTTTATACACCATAAAGTTTATTTTATATTGTATATAAAATAATTAATGTCTTGTCACTTCAATAACGTCAATTGTATTTGACGAGAGTGGTACAAATGCTTGCTTCCGAAATGATGGGTTTCGATAATGTATATTTATATGATAACTAATTAATTAAGATATTTTGAAAGACTCGTGCTTATTGGAAATAAGAAAATGGCGCCCAATGTGGGACTTTCGTTGCACTTATTTCTTGTAATTTTTTAGTTATTGCGTATCTCAGTTGAAAGTATAACTAAAACTTAATTAAAACTTTAAGGAGTTTAACGTGAGCTCTACAATGGTGGAGTGAAGTCCTATCGATCGCTCTTCATAGTACGGCCTCTTGAGTCAAAGGACTCAAGTGAGCAACATTTTAAATTATGTATTATAATTATTATATAGTTAATATTTTAGCTTGTTTGTTAGAAAATGTACCGTTCTATGTGCTCTGGAACGGTGTTTTATTTATCTTTCTCATCACACGGTTGTAGGTGGGTCTTAAAATAAGGTAGAGAAGCTAAATATATATATATATATGTGGGAGGCTGACTGATATTGGATGAATTTTATGTTACTAAGAGATATATTAGAAAAGTTTCTAAAAATTGGTGTAAGTGGACGATATCTAGTCTGGATTCAGTTTAAATCAAAAGCTGTTTTATGTTTTTAATATATCTACTAAAAGAAAAAAATATATATCTCTCTAAAAAAATATAATATATAAATAAAAAGTAAGATATTGTACGCTGTCCCTACGCACGTAACTACAAATCCTTGTAATTGTTTGGTTCTTTTTTCTCCCTTTCCTGATAAACTGCCGACTTTCGTTGATTTGGAAAGCCGTGTTTGACCCTAGGGGTAACGGGAAATCCTTTTTATGTACACATCTGATATATGTTGCTACAATATAAGATAAATGGAATAAGAGTGATTCCTTGTAGCTCTGATATATTTATTAATTTATGATGTAGATACATATTGAACTTTTGGCGGAATACGAGTATCTCCGATAAATATATCGGAATCTGAAAGATTAATACTATTAGGATTTCTATATGATGTATTACATTATTGTAATACTTTCTTTGCAACGTTTCCCCTATTGACACGAGGACCCCTAATTAGACACGTGTCTCGCCTTATAGCTGACCTCAGTAATTTTACTTTAATGCTGTTTGAAATAGAGATGTATGTATGTATTATGTTCGTTTGCTATTTTGTTTTTATTTTCCTTATTTATAGTGCAATCTTAAATTTAAATACATATATAAACATTTTTCTAACAAAATATATTTTCTAAAAGAACCGTCAACTCAAATGTTAAATTTTCGAGAGGTGGGTAGGTACAATCGATAATGTCAAATCCAAAATAACGCTTAGCCGCCACTTTATCTATATCTAAGAACAGATTCAGTTACGCCCCTTGGTCCTTAAAATAGGATGGATTCGTGTCGTAAGATCCTGTGTCATTGGCGGAAAACTGACAAGATAAGTATTTTAGAAATCGGCTCGAAGGACCAAGTTTACACTTGTTTGACAATGCTTTAGGGTCTGTTATTTTTATCTTACAGCCGATTCTAAAAGTATCTTTATAAGTGTAATGAAAGTCTCGATGTAAATTTGCAAAAAATAAGTTGCATATAATTTATTATTATTTTTTCAAAAGATTTATCTTTAAATGACTTAACCCAACCTTTTGCAATCTCCTAAAAATTTTTCCACATTCCTCAAAGGCTCTCAATCATGATATAAGCCGAGCCAATCTGGATCCGTCAATGAAATCTCAAACTGACGTTTTATTAGACCTCGCCGGATTATTCCTTGGGTAAACTTATCCGATAAGCTGCGAGCTTTTATACCATCCGACATACGACACGACATTTACATGTCTTATACGACTTTAAAATTAAACGCCTCAAGGATTTCTTCGCGTTCCAATCGATCTGTATAATCTAAATACAAAAGTATTGAGACCTTTACCAATAAATGTCAGAATTTAAACAAGTATTTGAGTACTCGTATCGTGTCTATTAAACGTATCTCAATATAGATACGGATTTAGGAGTAGTACACATTACTTGGGATCGCGGATAGCGGGTACCCATCCTAAATTATGTATGCTTCTATTTTATTTACCCTTATGCGAACAGCGTTTATTTATGGCGATAAAAGATTTTTATTTTAATTTTTGTATATAAAATACATTCGTTTCTACCAAATTGTAATCATATGGTCACATAAAGATCTAAATCAGCATTTTAATTCATCCAAATATAATAAATTTTGTAACATTATAATTTCATTTAGAAAATTATATATTGTTTGTCTTATCTTTTAAAAATCTGTTTATCAGTGATATTATCTATAAATCTATATACATATAAATAAAATTGGCGTTCCTTTTCTGATTCCAAATTAACAGCTTTTCACTTAATGTATATGAAAGTATATACGGTAGTTATATATATTTTTGTATCTGTCTTTCTGTTTGTACCGGCTCTAAAACTGCTGGACCGATTTTAACGGAACCTTAACTGGCTGATGGCTGATGTTATAAGGAGTATTTTAGGCTACTTTAATTTTGAAAAACATATTCGCGAACGGAGTCATGGGCACAGCTTAGTTATAAATAACATAATCAATCAAAACCTCACCTGATGTTTTTATGTAACACATTATTATTTTTCAGTCATAATAAGGTTTCAATTAAATCAATGACCTTCATAAACGTATTTAATAAATTTGAAGATAGTTCCAAAAGTTAAAAACTAAAAACAGCTCAAAACATATTAATAATCTAATCATTTATCACATTGAAATTTTAAATCCTATAAATAGATAAGATACAGCTGTGTAATTAGCGGTATGTCTGTGTTTACAGGCGGGCAGTGTTTGTTCAGCTTATTAAATTACAAATACCACATATTATATATATATATATATATATATATATATATATAATTGTGTGCACTTAAGAGTGATACTCTTTTCACTACATTTGTGTTATATACGTTTCCTTGTTTTTTTGTTATTTTCTTTCTCCGGAAATCAACATTATCGGCATCTTAAAGATATTTAACTCAATAGCTTATAGATATCCTTGAATTCCACTACTAAAAGAATTGAATGGGAGATGAAAGTTTGTATGGAAATCGGTCTGAAAATCAGTAGTTTTATAAGTATAATTTAAGTTAGTTTAAAGGCGAGTGAGTACGCGGTATAAAGCTGGTATGTGGAGGCTAATTGAAAACCGTCAAAGCCGCAATACCTCCTATCATTCCCACCGCACTTAATGGACGTTTACACTGTAAACGGATTATCTTCGTACAATTATTTAAGTATTAGATATTGTTATAATATATTATTATATATTATGATTGAGATGCAATTAACATTGTACATATAATATTATTTAAATATTAACTTATTTTGTTATTGTGATCATAGTAAGGCATTACTTTGAAAATATTTTATAACGCCACTTATTCACAAAATAAAACTTTTTTTTTTACTAC
The DNA here is from genome assembly GCA_918358695.1 of Melinaea menophilus ssp. n. AW-2005. NCBI lineage: Eukaryota > Metazoa > Arthropoda > Insecta > Lepidoptera > Nymphalidae > Melinaea > Melinaea menophilus. The sequence goes on along the minus strand of OU911039.1, from coordinate 10,921,233 downwards.
AGTCACATTTAAAAATTACGTTTGTTGTAAATCACTCTTTCACTTGCGACGTACATGAAATTTGGTATAACGATAAAAATTAATTATGTTTAAGGGTTTCATGTTTAAAAACAATTAGAATTTTATGTTATTTAATAATAACTTAAGGGTCTTTGTTTATTTTGATACTACTTTAGTGTGTTTTTATACAGACCATTTCAAGTACATTAGGTGGTGAGTAACCCAATAGTTCAGCTGACAAAAAACACCATAGCAAAGTACCAAAAGTTGTATGTTTTAGTCTTTGTCGTATTAAATTAATTTTATATAAAAATAAAAATTTAAGCTGTCATATAAAGAACTGAATTTGACTGCTTAATAAGGTTTTAATGAGCAGTAACGAGCGTTTAATCTCCCAATTCCGGCGAGAATTACTTTGAGTGCAATTCACGTTACATCCACCTGCACTCGGTTATTTCAATTTATCAGATGAATGAATAAAACGGTTCCCTCCAACGTGTCCCATGTGGGGGGGATGAAAATTTGGTATTGTTGTATCTTGTCTCAAAAGGTCTGCTAAGTCTAAGTCTTAAATCTTACTAATGGGATGGAAGTTTCCCTTTTAATTATGAAGTTTCCTCCAGATATATATTTGTTTACGAGAACTTTTGTTTATGAGAACATTTCGTCGCAGCCCTAAACCGGGAAACGTTATGCATTAGTGCTGTCCAAGACGGTCATCAGGTGAAATGTTTTATGTTGTGTGCGCTTCTGTTAACGAGAACATAGTTTGGTCTGGAGGGTTAACATTCCTGCAGTGGCCCTTAAAACAAATGATTTCAGGGTAATAAGGAAGCAAGATAAGCGGACCGTTTCCGGCGGTTTAACCTCCTCACGATCGTGGGGTCATTTGGACCTCGGGACAATCGCTTTGATATGTCAGATTTGTTCACGCTTCGCGGTCACACCCAAAATACTCGGGCTGAATTTGTAAATGGTTGTTTTTTGTATTATATCTTAGATTGCAGAATTATATTGGCTTGTCTATTTGAAACCACATTTTGTCTAATGGAAGGTAATTTAAAGGATCAAGCCAGGAATTATGGAAAATTTTCTTTATAAATCCGTAATACAAAACTTTTGGTCGAGATTATAAACCACTTCTTAAAATAAGCATACAAAAGAAAAAGTAGCGAAATGTTTTCAAAGGATATCCAAAAAGCTAGGGAAAAAAAAACATTAAACAAACGTGTTGCTCTTAAATCGTCAGTGAAGTAGGCGGAGAGAGGAAAAAGGGAAAAACATTGCCTGTTAGGAGTACACAATGGGAGAGCCTGTCCGAGCGTTACTGAAAAGAGACTCGAATTTATTGTTAGATGTTTATTTTATAAATAATTGTAACGCATTTTTTTGATATATATATAGATCTCATTGTTAGATAGGCACGTTTATGTGTAACGTCACGGTATAAATATAGTATACATACAATACAATGTATACACTGTCTTGTCTTGTCTTGTCCTGGTTCCTTGAACTTCGTTGAGCACGCAGTATTTGTTCATTTGAGTAGGGTTATATCAGAATGGGAGTTTTATCTTTTTTTGTCTCGAAATTTGGATCACATGTCAATCTTATATATAAGAAATACTGTGTTTACCAATAAAAGTTATTAAAAATGATGGAAAGTGTTACAAAAGATAAATAAGACAGCAATAGTTTTAATAAAAGTATAAATAGGTCGACTCTGGACGTGTATCTGGTGTGTGTGCAGGTGGATCATCTCAATGTCTGAAACCTGAGGAGATAAATGGAAACACTTAAACTGTTCTTATTAATGTAACGGACACTACTGCATACAATATATATATATATATATATATATATATATATATTGTATGTAGTAGCCGCAAGTCCTGCTCGTGTAGAATATTTCATTCTACTATAACATGTTTATAGACAATTTCAACAAATTAAAAGTTCATAGTTATTTTTTTGTACATTAAAAAACCATTAGCACATCGATAAGGTCGCCTCGCCGGCACTAATTTAAACAAAATGACTCTATTATTCAATGATTGTAGTTTTACTACAGATTGTGACTTTAATGACATGTTGAAGCTCTTCTAAATGCCATTACAGGTATTAACAAGTTTGTGTCGGAGCCAACTCTGTCGTTTTGATGGCGCATGTGTGAGAAAATGTAGATTAGATTCGAAAAATCATACAATACATTATCCTTTATTTTAATAACTTATAAAGTTTATAATTTTTTAATTATTGGTTATTATACAATAATTGTTACACTTGTAGCACGACTGTTTGTAAGTAAAACAGATGTTTTCTAAGCACAATATTTCTCGATATGAAATTGATAAGTCATGACAGTAACCAGAACTTTGATCAGAAGTATCGCTACACTTGGAGTTTGTAAGGCGAGTGGTATTTATTATATTATAGTAGTAAGTCAGAATTAAATAAATTGCCCTAAATATCTCAATTATTTGGGAAAATATCCCGTGACAATCAAAATGCGATCTATTTTCCATACTAATGCTACAGTAAACTGCCGTAAAATCTCTGGGCTTATTTTCATTTATTATACTTAATGTGCAAATTTGTATAACATTACTATAAGTATAATTTCCCTTAATTCCTATTAGCTATAATAACTTGTTACAATTATGTTTCTTATTCTAATTATAGAAATGGATTTTCCATTTTAATTTTAATGTATTTCTCTCCTTAGTTTATCTTTTGTATCATGATCGGTATCTCTTTTTACGCCCACGCGATCGTTTTATATAAACAATGTCATAAATAACTCTCTGGAATTATTATTATTATTAAATCAAATACAATAGCGCATTAGTGAGGGTGATATTTTTATATTTTATTTTATAGTAATAACTTTTTTGATTAGATATATTTTTTAAAGAAATATGTCATGTTATTTTATAAAGTTCATATTATCTAGCTTAGTTCAATTTAAGCACTAATTGAGTACTAAAGATTTGAGGTTTTAATTTTTGAAATTTAATTTTTGAAATTAAAAATCAACAAGAATGTTATTTCTAATATTCTTAAAAATAGTTTTAAAACCGCTTGTGTTTTTGTGTAATGGTTTTATTTGAATGCGATGAGATTTATCGTCTAATATTTTTTTTTATAAATTAACATCCAATTTTTTGTTTTTGAGAATATATATCACTTAATTTAAGAACATTTTTTTACCTTTTTCATTTTATGTTCGTTCTAGTATATGCTATATAAGTGTCATCAATTTGTTTCAATATTGTGAAGACATTAAACACAAGTCAGCTCTTAAAAATATATCTCATTCTCTGTCTCAGCGGCGAATCCCTCCACGTACCCGCAGCAATATATTATTAGTTCAATACTTCAAGTGCAGGGACGGTGCCATAATACTGCAATAAAATGAAAATACGTGAGGCGTTGATAATAAATACAATACAATTTCACTATTAATAATAAATTTTACGTAAACAAATAAAAAAGGACAAAAAAAAAATTCCATTCATTACATTTATTTAGACACGTTAATATCGTCTGTCGTTCATTCATTCGTTCAGTCATACGACGTGACACTAACCTAAAGCCTCATTTACAAAATGGCCGTCCCTATTCCCGGTAGTAAAACCCAGTTTTTACTTGTTTTAGCTGACAGCCGTTCTACATAAGTTTTTTTCGCATCTCCTCGAAACGTGTCAGACGGTTTTGATTCCTATTTTCTATATGCTAAAGTTTATTTTAGATTCCATTTTTACGTTTTAGTTTTGTCTACATTATGGAATAGGAATTTTTAATTGTCATAAAACATGATAACATGATTATTTTGTGTCAAGGTATTTTTTTTATATATTTTTTACATTTTCGCTTTTTTAATAATCGAGATTAGCTGCAGGATTACAGGTTTTTTTTTTAAAAAACGTTGTCGAACGGGAACGTTAATCCTTTTAAATTCCAATCTGTGAACTGACATGTTTTTTATAGAAACTGTCACGTGGAGCTATCGACGTGCACTCACACTTACACAACGAATACACACACACACACACACAAACAAGGTCCGATATGTTAACGAAATATGATTTTATATTTTACACATACATATAATATTGTTCTTGAGAAATGTCTGTATGTTTTTGATATATATCATAATAAAAAGATATCATTTCCTAATATTTTTTTTTGTATAATATTTATTTATCTTCTGTATTATATTTTTTGAACTCGGTGAATGCTAATTATTAAGAATAGTAAGCATTTAACTTAATTTTCTTTTGGGTGTTTAAAGTTACCAGTGTTTTTATCAGTTTTAAACACACTTTAGAACTTATATAGTTTTATAGTTTTAAGTCCTTTTTCCTAAACTACTTATTAAAATAATACGTTATGATAAATTTCTCCAAATATGACAAATGAGATTATTGTCTGTAATAGACTATGTATTTAAAATGCAAAAGAACATATAGAAGTATATTTAAAATGCAAAAATAAAAAAGAAATATGTCAAAGTTTTCACATAAAAATGTAAAATCATAATAGTAGTATTACATGACATCAAACTGTAACAAAGTAAACTACTATATCATAAATGTAGTACTTACTACGTTTTGAATTTAAAATACGCCATGCAAAAGTTAAATGCAGTCCTAAAGCATGCCTTGATCTCTTACGAGTTCTCTTCTTGCACAAACTGCCGATAAGGCTGCTTGCACACTACACTTTTATAATATCTTATTTTTTTTCTTATAAGTTATTATTATTTTTTTTTTAATAAAATGTTTATATAATTGAAGGCATAGTGTACATTGAAAATTTTTCATCCAATTAAAAACTTACAAATCAGTATTTTTTAATATACATATATGTATATATGACTTTATATCCTACATAAAATTAGTATTGAAAGATGAAAATAACAAATACGCTATCATATGTTTCCAATGTATGAAACCTTAACGTTCTCTAGTAAAATCCACCTCGGCACGAACAGAGCAGAGGCCACCTTAAGCTCTTATATTTAAAGTGAAAACTCACTTGTGCTAACTTAAAGAAGAATATTACAATGACAAAGTGAAATATGCTCTGTGTGATATGATATAGAGTATAGAATTGATTATGTACGAGTGTGTAGTAGAGTGAAAAATTCAAATAGGGTATTGGAATCGCCTTAAAGAAGCTTTTCTGTGAGATAGGTGTATGAAGTTATTTTAAATAAAATTATTACTACTTAATAATTTTGTATGGTTTATTAAAAGACTATTGTGTGTTAATTGATACGTCTAAGTACAGTTTTTAAATAGATCGATGAATTATTAAGATATTAGTCGGTTATTTGGTTAGTGATTGATCGTACCATACCTTGTTGGCCACATACATGGTTCCTAGTGGATAAAGACAGGGGACAGGGTTAATTTTTTTTTAAATATTTGAATAATTGATGTATAAAAGGGGTGGTACGCTATTTAGATTTCGTTTCATTTTTAAACTAGCCTTATCCAGGCACTGGCACCATACGCCTTCATAATTACCCAGTCACATAAAATGTCTAGAAGCCTTCTTCAACGCCAAGTATTATAAGTAATATATGATATTATTCATTAACTTTGCTCCATATTGCATTTAATGGAACCTAAATTACATGTTAGCTCTTAAGGGATGTACTCGCTCTATGAACAAGCTACTTACATCCTCATATATGACAATAATGTCATATATGAGGATGTAAGTAGCTACATAGTGAAACTCAGCATAAACTAAGTTTCACTATGTACCTAAATAACGACTTAAAACAATTTTCTTAATACCCTCCCCTAAAGCGATCAAATAGGTCTTAATAGTTTGTAGGATCCAACACTTTCGTAGTACGTGACACATTTTGACATTTGCCAAAGGTAGTTAAAATATAAATCCTGGACCAAAAACAATGTAAGTCATGATTTACGATTGACAATTATATTTACTGTACACAGTATACAGTGCACAGGGTAGACAAATAGAGAATTAACACTTGTGGATTGTTGACAGATCAGACTATCAGAGAATTATATTAATATTTGACTCATCAAACATAAGACAATATGTTAACTGGGAATACATAATGACATAGTGACATATATATGTATATATATATTGAAAAAATACAGACAGACTTTTGAATACTAGATGTTGATGAAACTATTCAATTTCTAAATACGGATGAATGCTAAATTATATCGACCGTTAAAATTATGTTTCAGCTTAGTTTAGCATCAGCTATTTCGGGATATGCTTTCCATTTAGACTGTTTAAATTAAAATAAGTTACCATTATCAGTATATTTAACAGTTGACACTATTTTATTGCAAAAAATAATAAAAGTACAAATAAATGATTCAGTATTAAATTCATTTTATTAATATTGTATTGCGTTCTTGAAATGTCTTAGTTTAGTTAGGTTAGTTTTGGACTTCGACCTTGGGGTCGTAACTCAGCTACATTATTACAGCTACAAATATTATTATCTTGCTGTTGTAAGTATTATTATAAATGTATATTGATTATTATATATTTAAAGTGGTAAATTCTCTTAAAATACACCAAACGTGTCTAAGCTCTTTCGTAGGCGTCTGAAGACGTGGAGATGAATACACAGCATCTCATTACGTCTGTTTATGTGATAGTGGCTTGTTTGCTTTTAAGATAATGTTACATGATTTTAACGTTGATTATACGACTTGTAATCAACGCTCTATTTATATTAAAATATAATTTTTGATTTGTTTACGTTAATATTGATCAGATTAAATTTAAAATTGCTCATGACTTATTCAGACCGGTAGGTCGGTGCCAATGCACTTACATGCCATTACATATCCCAGAACACAGCATTTCAGTTCACGTCGTACGTACATGTAACGTCCGTCTGTTCGCAGCACGTCCCCGACGACCACACTTGTCAGATACGAATGGCATTAATGATGCAATACCCATTACAGAACATGGCCACTCGGAGGTGGCATTTGATTTATTTCATATAAAAGCATTAAAACAAAAACAAACAAATAATCTATATAAGTTTCATAATGTTTTTATGGTCAATTGATATACATATTTGTTCAGTCAAATAGTTTAAAATAACAACCAAGATTTCAGTAAGTTTGAGTTAACCGATTACTTGGTCACGGCGAGCCGTCGTTAGTCACCTGTCAGCTGCGTCAATTATCTCTGTAACAAGTGCTCTGCATGTACGCCGCCATTTTGATTTATAGGCCATGACACTTGCACGTTTAATTGCGATGGGTGATTTTGATTTATCGCTTCAAGATTGTGTGAACTGTATTTATAAGCACTTAGGATGGAATGCGTCCCTGTCTATATTTACCTGTGGACTACATACGATATTTGCTTATAATAAACGTGTAAATATTGCTATTCGTGCGCTCGTTTCATTCATTAGTGAAACCCGAATTCCATATATAAATATAAGTCAATCGAGATCGACCTTGCGGTTCCGTAATAAACTAAAACAAATAAGAATCATTTAAATATTTATAGCAAACAAACAGACATCCGTTTTATTGTAGTTGTGTCTGTTGGCGTGAATCACTGACGGAACGAGAAACCATAAATAAGTTTAGTGCTTTATTTTGCAACGTTTTAGCTGCTTTTTATATCTTTAGGTTCACTTAGGGTTATTAGATTCTTGTTAATAAATTTAAAATGTATCCGATTGCCTGATATGGAACGAGACTGATGGACAAAGATTTTTTTATTTTCTCACTCCGTCTAGATTATTTTGCTATCATAAAATTATAACAACACATTTTATATATTCGTGCAGTTTATAACATGTTATTGTTTTCACATGAAATCAATTTTAAACTTATATAATATTGCAATCTAATAATAAGTTAATTGTTACAGAGTAATGGCAACAATTACATGTCGGGAGAGCCTCGGCGTAAGCGCGAGCTGCCGGCCAGACCCAACCACATCCTACTCTACACCATCATAAACCCGGCATATCCCATTACAGTGGTAAGTGGATTCTAATTTTAAATAAAGCGGCTCGAAGGATCAAAAATATATAAAGATTTTTTTTTTAGATATATCGTATAATATACGCTGAAAACAACTAAAAGATATAACATTAAAGTTAAACAATACTAATACGGGAAAGTGAATGTAGACGTATTTTGCGAGTTTCACGCTCTGAACGTGATTCCTACAGCAATAAAACTTGTAACTGTGTTCGGTTCGAGTTAAATGTTTTATTGGCACTGTAAAGAGTTGTACTTCGAATTTAATAAAGAAAAGAATTGAATTCTCCAGTATTGTTAAGTATTTGTAACATGATAATATATTTTTGTAAATGGTAATGTATTATGTTAATTATATCGTGTAATGTATGATACAAATTTTAACTTTGTAATAATTTCAACGAACAATTGAAGCTTCTTTCCAAATGCACATAAAAACTTAAAAGTATAGACAAATTGTGAATTTAACAACACTAATTACTACACCGTACCATTCTAACCAGTATGGGTACGAGTAGAAGCAGGATAAGTAGTTTGCCGCAGTCTGGGACTTTTGAATTAACTCTGATTAGGAGCGCTTACGGAAACATTAAGTGTATTATTAAATAAATCTTATAATGGCATTCAACAGTTTTTAGTTGTTCGAAATGACTCATTTGCAGAGTTCATATTATAATATACATCTAATATTGTTGTTTCATTTAAAAGAGCATTCAGAGCCGATGGTAGTTTACTAACAGACTGCCTAAACTGACCTTTTTAATGTAAGAATGGATGAAGATGGAATATTTGATTAAAGAATTTGAATTTTGAATTAGCAATGTATACTTTTATGACAATATCAATGATGTAGTTTTGAAATGAATCTTCAATATTATCTCCTTATTGGGAAGTCACTTTATCTTGATGTGCTAAACGGGACAAAATAGGCACAATCCTCTCCACAATACGCGACTCAGTAAATTTTATAAACAGGAAAAAAAAAGAACAATCGAAGACCTGTTGAATGCCAAGTTTCGTGTCTGCATCATTACACACCAAATCTTTTTTGTGTACTAAAGAAGGAATTTATTTCTTTTAAAATACTATATTTTTTATCAACTTTTCTTAGCTAAATAATAATAAAATATTTCTTGAAAAGCCCATGATTATTATATTAAACTAGAGACAGTATTTTTCAAGGAACATATAAAAATACTTTGACAATCGACGTCACGATACAAGTTCTGACAAAAACAACATTTTCCCGTCCGTCAGTACTTGCATAAAAGAAGAAGCAACAGAATCAAGAAGAAAATAATAAAGTCACCAAACAATGTGTAAAGTGTTATTGGATGAGATTCTACAGTTCCTTAGCACGGAGTAACTTCGTCAATACTCATAAGTGCTCCAAGTTGGATATAAGTCGATGCTTCCGGTAGATATCGAAACTTTTCCTTATATTCTCTTTTGATTGTTTATTCTTGTGTCATCGCCATGTTGGATGGCTACATTGAATTTTCGTATACATCCTAAATATTGAGAGATCGTTTCATATTAGCAGTGCCCGCCCCGTTTCAGATTGTAAATTATTTAAACAACAAATTTATTATTATTAAGCCTGAGTATTATTAAATTTTGTGAACAGTGTACGAACTCCAATTAATTGTTTTCAAAATGGGACGGAAGGTACTTTTCCACTTAAATCATCCTCAACTTTGAGCTTCAACTATTAATATTATTCACTGTATTTTAGATTTAATATTATGTATAATATAATTTAATTTATTTTGTATATTTGTTGTTTACTCAAAAACTACTGAACTATTAAGTTATTATTTCAATAAAACTAGATCTGAACGTGTTATGTATTTTGATTATAATGACAGATGGTCTTTAACAAGACACAGATGAAGATGCTGGGAACATCCCAGTTATAAATATCTCAATGACATTGCTGTTACGTTATGTAATTTACCGGTTTCTTTTACAATATAATAAAAGTATTGTTAACTTGTATTCCCGTAGTGGTCCCGTCCAGATGTGGCGGTCGAGTTATTATCGTCATGGGACGTGTATATCACTGACGCTACTCTTACACACCGCCGGTATTCACGTATACATTCATCGTACGAATATTCAACAGAGAATATTTATATATGTATATCTTTTCCACTTTGAATAAATACCAGTGATCACTTGTGTACGACAAATGAGAGTGGCAGGAGGGATTATTTTGATACCATAGGTACTTAACAAAATAATCCCTTCTGTAAAACACTCTCCAACTTAAAATAAGCTTACAAGCCTATGCCCTGGTCTGAGTCCGTACATTTAGTTAGCAATGTACGAAACGAACTTCAAAGTAACAAGTTATTTATTACATAGACTACAGTTGTGTATTTCTTTTCCGCATCATTGATTTCAAATCTTTATTCAGTTACGCATGCGATAGGACTTGTTCTAAGTTTCTTTGAATTGTTCTCGTGTTGGACTTACAAGTTTAACTCGTTTTTGATTCTGAGATTAAAAGTTTCTTTTGTGAAATGTGATTCTAATGCTCTTTGCAGCATTGTGTTCAGTTTTTCTAACTATCTATAGAATCTTAGTTTAAATCTTATTTTAATCTAAACTTATATTATTCTGTATGTAGGTATGTATGATTGAAGATAATCTAAATGTATTCGGTTTATATATTGTTTGTATGTTAGTTTTGTGAAGTCAACAAACGAGATACAATCTTGTTGTTGTGATACGTGTGCGTGTTTCACTTGTTGCTAGACGGTGCGCTTGTTAAACTGTCGTCAACAATGAGTTTGATTCGAGTTTGATTTACGATCGGGTGTGTGGAGATTACGTGTCGTAAGTATTTTATGAAATACTTACATTTATATATTGCATGACATTCTACAATATATATATTTTGTAGAGAAAAATAATAATAAAGAAATTTAGGGAACTGTAAGTAACTGCAATATTGAGTTACATCGCCAGTTATAAATATTGGACAAGAAAATTCTTCTTCATTATCTACTTTACACGCTGTTTCACTTTAATTTTGGATAAAAATAAGTTTAACCGAAAATTTTAATATAAACGGACAAAATTATCGTAACATATGTGTCTGAATCTGAACTTTAGAATTAACTAAAATACAACCATTGATGTAAATCATTCGAACTAATAAAATTTATTAAGATACATCTTTAGTTGTATAGAGCTATTAACCACTAAACTAACTAAACTTAACATATTAACATCAACTTACAATTAAACTAATTTGTTGTATGGCGTCAAGACGGTTTAGTAACAGCTGTTGTTAAGTTGGATTTAAATTACCATATTTTATGCCTATTATCAAGAAACTATACCAATAGCATAGATTTAGTAAATTTAAATTCTTCACTCGCATAAGGTATTATAAATATCAAGATTCTGTCAGAATTAATAGGACGAAGGGGGCTGGCTGGGAATGGGTGACCCTTGCGATATGCTCATGGGGTTGTTTACAATGACCGTTCGTTTTCCTGGCCACGAATTGCTTGTATTTCTTAGTTATTAGTAAATTGCTCATTAAATTGACGTTTGTGAAACACTGATCACAATAAAGAAGAACCCGGCTGAGTTTGTTTTGTGGTTCATCTCAGAACAACGCGTTTGGAACCCTCATAGCCTTATTTTAAGTTGGAGAGTTACTAAAGGGTTAATCTCCTTAAGTATGATATCAAAATAGGCCTACTGACACTTCTACTTACGTACACAAGTAATCACTGATATTGATTCATCGGATTTGTCATTCAGTATCTTGAGGAAGACTTAAATATGTAAATATTTTATTTACATTACAAATGTTTGTTCTTTCAATATCACGAGTTGTTTTAAAAGTACAACACTAATACACTGTACGTTCAATAAACTAACACTCGTTCACACTTGATCGATGCCACAATTTGTCTCCGAGAAACTAAGGGCAGTGTAGGGTGAATATAAAGTTATGTTTTGACAGAATTTAATAATTTATTTATATATATGCTAAATATAAATTTTCATAATATAATTTTGAGTGTACTAATCCTATTATAATATTCATTGGATCATGGAAATGTGATTAAATATACGAATAATTTAAATGACCCGATATTGAAATTCTACTCTGTTTGCATCATGAATAGATCGGACTAAATAAATTAGGCCAGAAGTACTTTCATACACAATATTTACAAATTAAGTTTGGGACTTTGAGTGGTGAAGTAATAAGATTTAGGAACAGTTTTCCTTTGATAAATATTTAAATTATAATGTAAATTACTTCTCACTTAAAGTTTTATTCTGTTTAAAAGTTTGATATATAATATACAAAAGTCATCTTACGATAAATGAAAAGGAAATTAAACGACTCAGAATAATATCAGGATAATTTTTTTTATATACTAGAAATTGTATTTAATTTATGCTGCATGGTCTTCTTACAGTTTACTACCTTTTTTTTACAAAACTTGACTTGTTACGCATATCATATTGCTCTGACAATATCACAAATATTACACATTTACCTTTAAACAAAGCCTAAGTACAGGCCACGTAGGAATAACTCAAAAAATCTAAGAAAATCATAAAAGCCTTATATATTAATATATATATATGTATATAATGTCAATCATCTTGTATTCCGGATAAAATATTCCTTCGAAACGCTCTGACCGTCGAACTCAACAAAGCTACAACAGCTCTCCTCAGACGGAAGGGTCGCTAATCTCTACGTATTTCTATTATGATTTATTTGTAAGCTTCTCCCCGGAGTCGAACCGGTGAGGCGTATCTTGTATCGTTTTCGATTTGTATTCATTCGTTTTGTGTATGGAGTTTAATTGTGAGGAAGTAAAATTTATTAATTCTACAAAAAGAAAATGATTTCAATGTTTTACAAGACAAATATATATTGTTTTTGTGATCAAAGGAGAGTAAAAAATAAAATAAAACAATAGCAACGAACAAAGAATAAAGTTTGACACAAAAGCTTTTTAAAATATATCAAAACAATAATATCGTATCGAATTTATATTACAAATACGATAGACACTTAGTTCGGAGTTGGAGTGTTCTCGTAATAAAATAGACTCGGGGTGGGGGCTGTTTAGCGTCTTTTGTTTAAGTCCCTTTGTGTCCCCCTTTGTGGCAATCAGGCTCACTTTATTGGGTTTATATTAAATTATACTAAAATATATTGTGGGCGGGGCTTGCTAATGGGTTGAATTTCTTTATTTTTTGACATTTATGTTTGTATATAAATCTTATCTGGTGCTTTGAGGTGATACCGTGCTGGTAATAATATAATATTTTCGGAAAATAGTATGCTATTACAGGAAAATGCTAAACAGGTCAACCATCGGAGGCCTTACAAAATCGCTTCAATGGAGTCTTATCATATAACGTTTAGGACGATAGTTTTCTGTTATCGATCTCCGGTTATCTGGTGGCACGAAATAATACTTAACATTGAGAAGGTCTTAGACGGTTATGAATATACAAACGGATATGCCTTCATCTTATAAAATAATATAATGTACTGTACAGTGTGAGTTAAATAATTATAAATATTTGAAATTCAAAATAGATAAACGAACTCCAAAGCGTTACAAACTTCCGTTCAATAGATAAGCCGTGCTCGCATGTGAGGCCTGGAACGATACTTACTTCGCTTTTATCAACCCGGACGTCCGGCGAGTTATCTGACGCTCTTCAAAATGGCGCCCAAGATGGGACTAAACTCGTGTGCCTACTGTGAAAATATAATCATATATTAAATCACATACTTGTCTCTGGCATGTTTATGAAATGTCTTAGACTTCTTGAGAAAATTATTATTAAAATATTATTTAAAAAAATAAATATACCGTGCTGCATATTAGAACCGACAACAGGTAGGTATTTAACACGCATACCACAACTTCGTCAAAGATCCCTTACGTCTCTAATCTAAACTTAATAAAGGCAAGTTCTAAAGTTGCGTGTTTAAATATCGCATGATATGGGCCGCAGGTTTATCGCGTTTTAAGTTCCATGTACATATGTACATAGATACTGGCGGGAGTTAACTGCGGTGATCCCAACTTAACTAATCTCAAACATTCCTATATCTGAGATTATCTCGGATGTTGGATGTTAGTTATTGTGTTTGTACGCTATACCTAGTCGGTCTCTTGACTTTGTCGATTAATGCATTCAATATTTACATATATATATATATATATTTATAACTTTAATGTTCATATCAATTATCAATACATGTTAAGTAACGTGGTGTCGTTTCCTTATCTCGCTGACGTTAAGATGCCGTAATAACCGATTATATTTGAGTGTTACGATAGCGGACTTATCGGCTCTAGGCCGGTGTGTTGTGAATAGGGCTGTCTATATTATTTTTTGTGTGACTGAGGGTTTTTATTTCAGTAAAATTAAATTAATACGCTAATGCTTTTTCAATTACAAAAGAAGCTAATTAAAGATTTTGGAAAATAGAAAAATATTTTTCTATATCACTGTAATTCTTAAGTAATATTATATATGCGAATATATATATGCTTTTTTAAGCTTTATACCTGTAGTCACTGGAAAAGCTATTTATAATTTTTTAATGTGCTTTAGTTCCGTGAGTTTAAGGCCTGCAGATGTTAATTTGAGGTAAATCAAAATAAGTAGTTACCTATTTATAAGTTGTTCAATCATACTTTAATAGATTTATATATTTATTATTCTTAATTTGTGCTTACACACATCCCTAGAAGTCATAGTGCACCCATCCCTAGTTAGTCTCGTATCTACACGTCGCAGGCACAACAAATTGCCTCTTACTATTAAAGGTATACTGCTTAGGAATAATCTTCTCTATACGATACACCCTCGTTCAATGTCCGTTATCATAATGTAACATATCTTGTAACGAGTTATAACAATTATACGGATAATACAAAATATTAAAATTATTATTTTAAGAAATTATGAACTAAATTGTTAATAATTATGATCTTGCTTTTAAATGAAACTATTAAGTCATATTAATTAGTGAAGTTATTATCTTGATATTACTGAGTACTTTTTACTGTTATACTGAAATTTACAATGAAACGAATAAACTATAAAACGACTAGACATTTATTCGACTATCATATAATATATATTCTCTTTGAAATCAAGAGTTACACGCACTTCGCATACCATTTTGTCAAACGGAATATGCTTTACAAACAATAGTTTACGACCAACTCAATTGGCACACATCCACACTCTCTAACACTGAATGAAGAATCCAAGGCGCATCTAATTGAAACATCACATATACATTCAGACGATTATAATCTTTATCTGTATAGTAATTGAATTTAAAATACTTCAAAGTTTATACGCCACAGGTGATTAGTATTACGATAAGCGTACTACAGTTTTATAGGCCGTAAAACTAGGCTATTCCTGCACGGGTTTCGTTGTAATCGACTGAAATAATGTTGGTGACCAATGTTTGTAACATTTCACCAATATGTATATGTTTATGTGGTTAACATTATAAATATGTCATTTAATTTACGTAGGAAGTTTGAATTGTGTTTAGGAATGAATTACTTTGTTGATAAACAAAAAAATATGTAAAAATGTTTTCTCTTAAAGATGATTATTACCTGATTACCTAAAATACATAAGTCTCTTAATGTATGAAAATTTTGTCATGTGTTATTATTTTCAATTCAGTAAGTTTTTCCAAAATGTTTTACTTTTTAGTAATCTTATAAAATATATTATGTAAATATCAAACAAAAGTGAAATAATTTTGTCTTAAACAGTAGGTATTAGCAATTTAATCTTCGAAGATTAAATCAGTTTTAAGATTCATACGTAGCTCATTATTAATGATACCCTAATGTATTAAATGTTTGATTCTCGTTAAATTATGTTCGTTGCATTTTTTTATCATATAAATATATATAGTAGGTACGATTTTGACACAACAAAAGGGACCGGATAATAGAATTAACTTGTTAATTTAACCTTTGACTTCTCTCATTGCCTCTCATCTCATTTACTAGCTTCTGGTCTAATGAAGTATAAATAAATATCTATTCAGTATCGGAGATGGCGTGGGAGTGTAACATGCCCTACCGCCCACGCCCGATACACTAAGACTTACAATATAAAGTTGATCTAAAAATCTTTCATAATCTCTATTTATTGTGCACAGTCGTAAGGTGGCCATCATTTATGTGGATTCAGGAAATGTTTTTATATTAATACACAATTACACAATACAATACAATTACATTAATATTAGTTTTTGTGGAATTTTCATAATGTATCGAAAGTTTATTTCTTACTTTACATAAATTATGCTTCTTTACCTGCGCCCACGGTTTCGTATTTGCGGTATATGTTTTTTAAAATAAAGGTAGTCTAGGTTATTCATAATAAAATCAACTATTCGCAAGTGAAATTCCGGTTAAAATTGATCCAGCCGTTTCAGAAATTATTCTGACCAAACCGAGAGACGGATAAATAAAGAATAACGTTTAAACGTTTTTTTTCAAAAGTACCCTCTATATTTTCATTCAGTGAAAAGCTATTAATTTGGAAGTACAAATAGAAACTTAAATTATATATATATATGTATATGATATATAACTCTTTGCTACTCTTTGTTGCTATAGACGGTATTTTTAACAGTAGTTTTAGTAGTTATCATATGTTATTGTAATAAGATCCCCGTCGTTCAACCATTACTGCGGAATTCTATTTTAATACTCCCAACCCAATATGGTTCAATCGTTGTGATTCGTACGACTGTATTGACCTTTATATCTACGATTAGTATTAATATTTTATCTAATACTCTGTATCCATCATTATAACATTTACTCAATCATATGTGATTGTTATATTAATGTGTACAGCGTGTGTAGTATTTATGTTAGTCTATTGCAGCGCTCAATGATTACATTAACAATAAACTGTTGTAAGATCAAATGTATCGCAGCCCGGGGCGCGCTTTCGATTCATGAATCTTATTAATTACGCAGTTGAAATATTTGTGTATTTCGTTTATGTAAATTTAACATATTCAGACACCATTTTCATGTATAACTCTAATAAATAGAACCTACGACCATTAAAATTGGTTCAAGTCAATTGATTTATTCAAATACTTATATAATTATATCTTTAGATCACCGCTTTCTCCTGATTATAGTATCTTAGCCCATTCTAAGTCTTATAGACTCAGCTTGTTTTTTCTTCCAAGTACTCCTGTCACACGTTGCTCTGCTTCAATTTATTCACCCTCATGTCATCCATCACCCTATCCATCATTTTTTTTAGCCTCCCAACGAACGCGCTCATTACATTTATCATTAGATCTTTCATGATTTTCCACTTCACTCCACTCCACTCGTCTTACCATCCCTTCCACTAAGGAGAAATGTATATCTCCTTCATCTTTTTCTTCTTTTTTCTAGTACGTTTGCCATCGTTAACTTCAAAGCTGTCCGATATCGGTGCAAACTAGTCTAATCGCAAAGTCCCATTCGTACCGCCGTGTTGTACAACGAATTGGCAAGGTATTTTATGACCGCTCGCCTGCCTGACGTCAACCCTTTTTGGGAATGTCGTTGCCCCATTTTTACCTGAATAACCTGGTCATGGTTACGTATATATAATATTATATAATAATATGTTTCTTTTTATTTTTTCCCCTCCAAACTACGTCCGTCTATTGCAACATTAACATTACTTTCAAAAAAGTTTATTATCCTTTTAAAATATGGTCTCCCTAATGACATTAGCGTTGGAACAAAACTTAATTATTGGAATGTGGTTTTCGTTTATATTCAAATATTACTCGATCACTTTTTGACTCCACGGGGAATGATGTAATACGTATAATACACTTATTTGGTAACTTTGTTCTACTAAATGTATTTGATGTTAAAAAGTTCAATCTCAATCCATTATCGTAGTTATTTAACGCTGAACGGACTCCTCTCGGTCCGGTCAGTGTGAAAATTGATTAAACAGTAGTTAATCAACGTTGGTGGCAAGGACTCCTTTGCTTTTATATTTTTGGTGATTAATTTTTTAGTAATAAGGTCAATTAACACCAGTGGGACTAATATAAATTATTGAAAGTTTATTACAATAAAACAACTAATTTATAGACAAATCATTTGCTAACGCATATGGATTGTTTGGTGACACCCAATCATAAAACTTTCTTATTTTTACGTTAATCATCCTACCAGAAACCGGTCGTTAAAGTTGCTATTTACGGCTGTCAGTAAACGTTACACGGCTCCGATAATCGAGTCATCGTGTCGCTCCTTTATCGTTATCTGTTGGTTTTATTTATATATATATGTATATATTAAAGCTTTGTCACTCATAAAACACGCCATTAATGTTTATTGATATTTTAATACAATTATTATTATATTAATTATATAAAAGTGTGTAATAAAGTCCAGCTACGTTTAATTAGCAATTGCAACTTGTACGTGGTTTAGCTCGATAACGAGATTATTGTGAAGTTGCTATAAGGGCTGCGTTTCATACGATGAGTTTGCGAGTCGGATACCCATATCCCTTCTATCCTCTGATGTTAATTCCTTAATCCTATCAACGTATTTCAAACGTCCCATGTCCGGAGATTTCCATAAGCGTCACTCGATATCAGACGTGCATTGCGCTATAACAGTAAAGTGCATCACAATATTATATTTAATGGATCGTATAATAAATGTTTAGTATAATTGTAACAAGATGTTTACGATTCGAATTGATAGTAAAATACTTGTAAATCTCCCGAGATGAACGGAAGTTATAAATTTCTTGAACTAACTGAATCGTTTGATCTGAACTAAGTTTACATATTAATTTTTTTTTTACGATTTGTGGTTATTAACTGTAATTGGTGCAAATATAACATTGTTGTTATAAATACATATAATAAATAATATAATAATATTGTTATCTACACATATAAAGTTAAAGTGTCTGTTTCTAATTCTAAATTAACAGCTTTTCACTAAATGCATATGAAAGTAGATAAAATTACATTTTAAAAAAATCTTTCAATTTTTTCTCTGTCTGTCTGTTTGGTTCGGTAAATGTCTGAAACGGCTGGACCGATTTTAAAAGGATTTCCACCGGCGGAAAGCTGATGTTATAGCGAGTAATTTATTTTTCGTGTACAAAGAAATGGGCACAGCTAGTTATAAATAAAAGTAGTTACATTAACCTAATGACCTCTAAAATACATTTAAGGGCCCCGTTCAAATTGACTTTGTAATATTATAAAAGCGATCATTAATTAAATTGACCGATTGACACATTGAATGATTCGATTGAATAATATCGTTTTTCAAAGGTAAATTTAATTGTAAGAAAAATTTCAGTTAAACCAAAGAAATGGGTTTAATTAAACCCCAGAGTACAGCGACAAGGAGACCGCCGCGAACGACCTGAATAATGAACGTTACAAGCCATAAGCGACAGCGGAAATTGGTTCATTATATATGAAAATGTATAAGAAAATTAATAATGTCTATGTCTTAGAAAAAATAAAAATATTTTATAATATTAGTTATTTAGCCTATAATCATAGTTAAGTCTATTAAGGTGCTTGTCAAAGAAATATTATAAATATAGTTCACATAATGTGGACTTTATAATCTTCATTACTTCATACTACTGTAACTGATCCAAACGTGTGTGCAATTTTTAGTGTCAATAATATTTAGTAAACCGCTTATCGCCTACACTAAGTCGAGCCATTATCAGAGCGAATTGGAAGAAAGCAATTAGAGCGCGGCTGAGTAACAAATAAGCGAAACGCAAATTAAACCCTTTGATAGCGTTACAGGTGCAATGGAGGCTTTGATATTTTAGCGAATATTTCGTTTGCGATAAATGGGACATTACCTACTGAAGTTTTGCACCCATTTTTGTACCACTAAGAAAATATGCCTCGTGCATACACATTCAACGTCTGATTAAGTAACCTCTCGCTAATTAAAGTCGTCGCGGTCGCTATATATTTGAGTTGTACAACAACACGACCCCCCTCCCCCCCTCGTATATACGAGCACCGCTTAGTGTTTATACGGAGCAGTTTCATAAAATGTATATACTTAAATTAAAGCAGTAAATCACCCGGGGTGCCTCGTCTCCTGAAACGTGTTAATATGTTAATTACGGTGTACATGGATGTCAGTTTTATGATCTTTACCCGGCTGTGTTCGTTTGACCATGCTTTTATGTTAGATCGGGATTTTTATTGACTAATGTTATTTGTAATAATTAAACCGCTATATTCTGATTTTAAAATTCTTGTTTTGTATAAAAAGAATTCTATTATCTTTGTTTTCGAGTCAGGTTAACAGATATCAAAAAGATAATTTTGATAATGTATGTTATTACCTTATTATTTTACAGTAATTTCACCGTATCGTGTCCAAGACACAATATATAATTATTCTTTTAAGACCAGTCTCTACTTTGCCTGTTTATTGTTTATTGTTTGTGATTAAGAAACTCAAGCTTATAAATTGTCTTGTCATGTGTTTAAACGTATGGTCACAGTAGCGACAGAATTAAAGTCCTATTAGTTGAACCACTATGTAATAACTTTGTACTAACATATATTTATAATTTTGTAGGAGAGATGTGCTTAAGAAGTGATTAAAATGTTGTAATATATAATATTGTAGTAGTAGTACACTGGTTCAGTGCACCGTTGAGTGTATTATTACAGAGGAGGCAATATAATTTTAAATCCAATATTAAAGTCCAATATCACGTGATATCTCCTTCATGTAATGGCAGTAATGATCCTTCGAGCCGGTCGGTAACGTCACTTTGATAACGGCTATTAGCGTTCCGACGGGATAGACTAGACGATTAACGGCCGTTATCTTTACACTGTGATGTAAACATATATATATATATATAGCATTATGTAATCTTATTGGTAAAAAAGTTTTTCATGATTTTTTTACTCTTGGAACTGAAAAATATATTCAGTCACATATTAAAGAATTGGTCTGCGATTTTAATAATTGAGGCGATAACATATCCTCGAAAAGCGTTATAGTGGAAAAAAGAACCCCATCCACACTTAAGAACGCTTAACGTGAGGTAGGTATGAAACCTAAAAATATATAAAATATATACATTTGTATTTTTTTTATATACGTAATTGATTTATTTGTATGAATTTCCTGACATTTATTAAATATTAAATATTATAGAGATTATATAAATAAAACTTAATATACCTACCTAAATCTTTATTTTTTTCAATTATATGAATAATACTGATAATACATTTTTCATACAAAATTCAAGGTCTTAATAATAATAATAAACGCAAAAAAAAAAAAATTATTTTAATTTGTAAATATTAATCATTTAATCAAATGACATTGGTTTTTTGTTGTTTGAAAGTAACATCCTCACACCACACAATCACAAACTTTGATCAAATGATAGTGGATCAACGTCAGCCGGAATCTAATTATGACTGTAACAATTGAATCAATGTAGATCATGTGTGAGGTGTGTCGACGGGCGACGCTCACCGAACAGCCTTGATCTTATCTCGATAATTCAGCATCACACTCAGCAACTAGATCGAATTTAGTGTTATCAAACTTAATATCGTAATATGTTCAATATTATAAAATTTTTATTTTTTTTACATATAGAATGTCCTTTAACGATGTTTTCTTTTTTGATATAAAGAATTTAATGTACGGCTTATCTGCGAAATTGTAGCTATGTTGAGCTTACTTCTATTGTTATAAATAATATCAAATTCAAATTATTTTTACTCAAGTAGGCATTTACTCGCACTTTTTAATTGACTTTTATTACATTAAAAAAAGAATCTAAATCTTCTGTATTACCATCCTAGTGGTCGCTAAATTATGTCATTCCCGTGGTCGTGTTGATACTTTTATTCTTTACATATTAATAAAAAAATCTAATCAGATAAACTAAACAAACCTGCGAATATCAAGGACCAGAGCTTCCCCAAAAATTATATAAATGAGTTCACTTTTCTCCTCCATCTGCGTGATCTATCCAACTGTCGACAGGATAATGACGTCATGAATTATTTATATTTAATGAATTGTGGTTGTGTGTGTGTGTGTGTGTGTGTGTGTGTGTATTTAAATATACACACGCTAGTAAAATTTAAAATAATAAAATTTGTAATATTAAAATACAACAAATGCTTGTGTTTCTATTAAGTACCGAATTATTAAAATCACGTGATTTTAATTAATAAATTCTCTGTTTCAGGTAAGCTATCTCAATACATCAATCACCGGCGAGCTTTTCATTTATTTACGGGACCGTTGAGTATTTACCTTCTTATAATTTACTTTTAAATTTCACATGAAAAATCGTTTTATTTTGTATAGATATTTTTTACGTCATTAACCCAAGGTGATCCGTAAACATATTTAAAGATTTAAAATTAATACCCTGTAAAATAAATGTTTGTTTAAATTAATAAAATAATTGTAGTATCCATGTAGTAATAAACTATCAAGTTACAAATTAGAACTACAAAATATTTGTTTGTTTTCTAACAAAAGTTCTTTTTAAAATTTCAAAGAATGTTGCCAGTGACAGTCATTGTGATTTCCAAGTCTTAGTACAACTTATGAGGTAAGGACAATTATTTAGTAAAAGTTATACAGTTAGGTTAGATACTTAATATACTTTATTTAAATGACTACCAAAATAAAGAGAACCATTCAGATAACCAATAATTCTTTAAAAGATTACATTATCATATTTATAGTTTGTTTTTATGGAGTTTTAGAAACAAATTAATGTTAAAAAAATAATTAATTAATTATAATTATCACTGACTGTCTTAAATAATATATTTATTTTAAATTGGAGCACATTCCGTCCGTTCGGGACGCGTCTCGTCAGGGTGATCTATTTTGCTATAATTATCTATTGTTCGAACGCAACCGATACCGCCGGACGTCGTATGTCAAACGTTTTGACAGCTGTCAGATGTGAAAAGTGGCGTGACGCGGGAAAATGAACTGTGCGTGGGGTATTTCTGTATTTTTCTTTCTTTTTTTATTTTCTATTCGACCTCTTCGGTATTATTGTATTGTTTGCGACACGTCGATGGGGTTCGAATAGTTTTGATCTGATATTGTAAAGAATGGCTCAATCTTTTTTGTTTTCCGATCATCGCGTGTACGATACGAAAATATATATTTTTTTAATTTTTTTTGTTAAAATTTGACTTTTGATGCACATGTACGATACGAAAGTATTTTTTTTTTTATAAAAAAATAAAAATAATTTGACTTTAGATGTTTCATTATATTTTAAAACGTTTGATGTTAATATGAAATTCAATATTATTGTGAAATAATTAAAGTAATAGGGAGTCGTCTGTGTGTCATCTCTGAAGCGTAGACGCGTTGGCAATGTGTGAAATTGCTCTCTGATGACACAATCCGCCGCATCATATAATATAATGATACGGTTGTACATTAACTATCAAAGAAACTTTTAGTTTTTTTTATATTCAACAAATTGGGTTAAATTTAGATTTTTTTTTTTTTTTTTATATTAAAGTCACTTCAATATAATGTATATCTATTTTTATAAGGTTTTATAAAAATATGAATCGGTACGCTTCAATCGTTAGTTCGTGAATATTTAACATGGGCGTAAAAATATGTTTTTTTTTCTTTTCATATTTACATATTTGATGGCGCATTGTTTGTTGGACGTTGTGTGTTAGATTGAAATTCATTTGATTTTTCTACTAAAGGGTTTATTGTTATAATAAATTGTTACCTTTTTTTTTTGTTTCAATTTGTTGTTTTCGTTCAATTACCCTCAAAAGAGTTAATGTTTTTGTTTCCTAGTAATATTGAACGAGTTCTGTAGATAGATGTATTGTTAAAATTGAGAGCTGTGTTTATAAAATTTGCAAGTAAATTTGTTTTTCCTATTTAATTGAACAAACATGGTCGTCGGTCGGTTAAATGCTGATAAATTATTCGAGTTAGGGTTGTCACTCGTCACTATTTTAGTTATTTCTACTACATACTTACATAACTAAAGTTCCTCCTTAATAGTAGTAATCTTTGGTTTAATTTGTTTGTCTCAGGTATTAACATAGTTCCTTACTATATTATATTATAAGTGAAATTACATAACATGTTGTTAAAATCATATTATTTACATATATATATATATATATATATATATATATATATATATATATATATATATATATATATATATAATCAATCACAATACATATGCTATATGTTACAACCTCAGCTTTATGGCACTTGAGTGTATATTATAGCAGAAGGGTTCCTTATAAACTTGTAAAGGAACATTATTGAATAAGGGCCCCTTGAAATGACGGAATTTACAAATTGCTTACTTATAAGAAATCCCAAAATAAGTGTACGTACTTTTTTTTTGCATTATTTTTATTATTTTTTTCAAAAATAGAGTCCAATAACATTAGCTTAAGCTCAGGTCTTTAAATAGATATTTTAAATAAACAAAAACGATAAAAACGTATTACATCAGATGTTTTAAACAAATCACTATAAGGTATTTGATAGTGGTTATAAAATAAATACTACAGTGAAAGAGGCACTAGTTTAATACATACTTATTCATTACACAGATTGAAATTTAATTTCTTTAGCACGCTGACAATAACTGTCAAAAGTAGGTAATACTCGTATTAAAATATCTTTTAATATTATATAAGTTCCCAGATCTTCAAACGTACAGTATACACTTCATATTATGTAATACTTCTTGTGTATTACAGGCTCAGTGCATCGTTTAAAAGTCGAGTCAACTTTGTACGAAGGCACTTGTGTACAGTGATTTATCACTCAACAATAACTCCTCTTGTGTTGTAATAGAGTTTATTTTAGATTGACTAACTTTTTATGCTATGAATCACAAACTTATCAAAACTTACGACTGATAATGCAATGTATGCCTAATGAGTTTTTTATTACTTTGATTTATTGTTGTAATATATAATGTATTTTTTTTCGTAAACTATCGCTTAAAACTACCACAATTCCTGAACCAACTTTCATTAAACTTTTCATTATCAAGTCAGAACTTTTTCAGGTTTTATCTATTATTTATATCAAATATCGGTTCTTTTTTTTATTCTTTAGTAAAATAGTTTAATCTAAATGATTCCCTGTTATCTATATCATGATGTGGGATAGGATAGCTCGCGGCATCTCCCGACCCTTATTTATACTGAACATGTGAGTACAGATTGAGTTAAACTCGCCGGGGCTTATAAAGGATTTGGGTTGGTAAATGTTTTATAGTTTGGTCAAAGAATGTTGACTTTGAAGGAAATACCCTCATATATTTAACAAAAAGTAGTTATCGCTGAAGCATCAGTTTAATTTATACGTACACGTATCACGTATTGCTACTTTCTGACTTATCTCTGAATGATTTTTTAATACTTCAAGTTCTTCTTTTTATTTATACATTTTTCTCATCTGCAGAAATCTGAGCTAGGTTCATTAAATTCAAAAAGTTGCTCTCCATACAAGAGTTATCTTTTCATATCTTATAACTGTTGAATCTAATTAAATATTTATTTTTTACTATTAGTTCATTTTAAATGCAAGATTTTTTCTCTCTATATTTTTGACAAACAAAACAATATTTATTTTACATATTTTTTTATTGAAATTATTAAACAAAACGTAGAGGGAGGGTACGTTGGGTATAAAATTGTATTAAAATATATTGACTGAAGACTTAATAGACAATTATTTTTCATCAATCTCTCTCCCTCTCAAACGATCACGTATCGGGAGCAAATGAATGAGATAGCAAATATTTGAAGGACTCCGGCGAAGCTTAGTAAACTGAGGGTAGATTACGATTTCATGTTTGCTTGCGGCTGAATCGAAATTTAAAGATTGGATATTATATATTGAAAGATGACTTTTATGTCGTTCGGTTGATTTTATTTTTCTTTATTAGGTTTCTGTAAGTGAGGCTTGTTTTCTACGAACGAAAATAATGTTGGTTCCTGAACTGTGGATACTACCATCGTAATATCTAGATGTTGCATTATTTCTTATAAGCCAAACTTTTCTAAGAAAAAAAAATATATTAAAAAAA
This sequence comes from Melinaea menophilus ssp. n. AW-2005, assembly GCA_918358695.1. NCBI lineage: Eukaryota > Metazoa > Arthropoda > Insecta > Lepidoptera > Nymphalidae > Melinaea > Melinaea menophilus. The sequence goes on along the minus strand of OU911039.1, from coordinate 10,895,008 downwards.
AATTGTAAAGTATGTCTATATTTTGACAATTGTTATACTTATTTGGAAATTCTAAACGCCCATAGAATCTGCGACTTTCATAAAAAAAATATATCAAAGGTTAACATGAATACATAATTACAAACCAAATTCGAACTCCTTTGAAACCTTTATAAACACATTTAACACAAAATAAACAAATTTAACTGCTTTCTGAATTTATATACTTCATTTAATAATATATAATAGTTGATATGTAATCTCGGGTGAATGTTTTATATGTATCGATAACCCTAAAAGAGTATATCACAAACTTTACAACAGTATCAGGAAGAAAGTTAAGCCACAGATTTGGGTAGAGCGGACCCTTTATAAAACATCTAAGATAAAACTCTAATAAAACGTCCTATGAAATGGGTTAAGAGATATCTTTACACTTAATACACGGACGGTCTAACGGTATCAATGTGCATTAATCTTATAATTATAATCTCCATTCTCGAAATATTAAAGTGAAAACGTATCTTAACATTATAAAGTTGTTTATGTTAGACATAAAATTTTAACAATATAACCATTTTGATTCAAGTCACGTTCACTTGTTTAGCGAACGTATGAGATTGAAATCTCACATCCTTAAATAACACTCACACCGTGCCCCATACGTATTCTTTGCTCCAGTTAACTTTTATATATACAACTTATCATCTGAACTCATCTTATAAACTAAACTTATTAATATTATTAATAATTGTGAGTCTTACCGTGGCCTTAATTTTAAACATTACTCAATCAGCGCATCTCACTGGTTCACGGACGACGCCCTCCTAATTAACACCATGTTGACACAATTAATTGAATTAATTGTTAAATTAATTAAAATTAAATCTCACCTTATTATTATTCGAGTCACGCGTCCCTCTCGCTCGTGTAAACATAATTATTACATAAAGTCAAATTGTTTTTAAACATAGAATAAAACAAACATACAAATTATAATTATTTTATTATAAAAGCATCAAAAATATTATAAAGTGAATTTCATGTAAATGTTTCTATTTCTTTCGTATCATTAATATCTCGTATAAACTCCGTTTTTATTTATAATACCGGATAAAACAAACTACCGGATAAATTAATATATCCATATTATTTTTTATTACTTCTTAATTATCAATATTTTTATCGTCTCACATAAAAGTGGTATAATTCGTTATTACACTTGAAGATATATGAAAATTGCTATAATCAAAGAGGTTTCATGTGTTATACCTATATATTCTGCGTAAATTTACCATAACCACGAGAATAAGGAAGCGTATCCCGGCGTGTAATTATATATTGTATTATTAAATACACCGTGCGGAATGTTCATCAAATTATCTAATTTATGGATGCAAAATTGAATTACTCTCTTGTCTTATTTTAATTGTTTTGTTCCCTGTTAATTATTCTCGATTCAAGTTGAATTATGACGGCGAATAAATTGGGTGTGACGGCTGTGTTTACATTACTGTCGTCATAATTAGATATTTTAATAGTAATTGGTGTTTTTTGGATTTTTGTCTAACGTACCAACGCTTGGCTGTAGTATCCCCTTTTGCAATGTTTTATATTTCTAATCTTACACTATATAAGGCTACGTGTAGCGTAAGTGTTAAGCCAAGAGGCTAGTTTAAAATATCTTGTACAAATACGACTCGGAGATAAAGGCAGGTGCGTCTAAAACGATACACCTAAATACACATTGTTTTAAGAGGATTTGCCTCATTCCGTACCGCAACAAATTAAAACGACTTATGTTTAAGTACTGGGATTTAGGGTGAATTAGTGTTCGGAATAATAAAGTTGAGCTGAGGTACCGTTTGAGTTGGATGTGGATTTTTAATATGCTTTTATGAGCGCGAGAGCTTTTCATTTAGTGACGTTTGTGGTCTGCATTGAATTTAGGTTCAATGAACTGTTCGATATTTTAAATTTAACACGTAACAACAAAACATTTAACAAAACTCATCCGACTCACTTAACGAAGTTGTCATCGACACGTACGTATTAATTTCACCTGACGAGGGTCCATGCAACCGTAAGCAAGGAACCGACTACAGAAATAGAAGTCAATTTTCAGTTTCATAAAATTTTCAGTTAACTTGCCATTTCGTAAACGTTCCAGTTAACTGTATGTTTGTAATTTGTTTGATAAGTTCTGCAATCCTATAAAAAAGTACCCGACGCTACGCCTCTACGAATTCTCGTAGCTTACGTAGCGTACGCTACGTTTTGCTACGGACTATTTTAAATATCTTGAATAAATTGTTTTTTTCTTCCCTTAACGTTTTCTGTTCTTGCATTTGTAAATAATTTATGCATTAAGTGTAGGTATAAAGAGTAATTAGGGTTTCCAGTTCCTTTATTATCAATTCATACATCAATTCCGCGGTAATGGGGGCGCAAGGCTCGTTTCATGCGATGTGGGACGGAAAAGAGTTAAAAATTTATGGATTGTTGTTCGTATTTGTTTGTACCTGAATGTACCTGGCTGTTCTTTGTGTCTGTTTGCTTGATAGGACGTTTTTATGTCTTACTATTACGCTATGGAAATATTTCAATAATAAACTTTCTCAATTACAAGTCTAATATCCATAAACATTTTCCATTTAAATATAAAATAAATGTAATAAACTTGAAAGGTATCCAAAATAAACCCAATATTAACTCAATTAAAACGAAACAAAAATGTTATTTAATTAAACAATTTTCATTTAAAACGTCCAAATGTTTCGGGCTCGTCTACGGGGCGGTGTTGAATGTTTATAATTTGAAACTTTAACACAATACAGTACGGACAGTAATCGACCCACAGACCGACGCACGCTTCGTTTACTACTATTGTCATTGATACCCCCTGTGTTTATATTCTCTCCGGCCGATATCGGATTTTGAGATTTTATAATAAAAAATTAACAGGTTTCCCATTTTCTCTTAATTTTACTTTTTTTACTGTATTTTCATTTAATAATCGGAATAGTAAAATTCCATCAAATAGTAGAGGAAACATCTTAAATTTGAATCAATTATTTCTGAAAAAGCCCTCGAGCAATCTTATTAAAAAGATTGAGGTTGAATTCAAACAGTCGAAACGTATTTGAACGTTTTGAGGGTAGTTGACGGCACTCGAGATGGCGAGGGGAGGAACAATCAAATGGCGATAAAATATATGCAAAGTGCGAGATCTTTTTTCACAATATATATATATTTTAATGTATAAATGTAACTAAACTGAATAAAAAAACATTTGTAGTATCCAAATTGTAGGTGGTGTTGTTTTAAGATTTGTGATGTAAAACAAAAATATATTTATTTGAATTTATTACTAAAAAGATTATTCAAATGCGATAAAAAATACCATTATTTAGTTTAAATTAAACTCCAAATAATATTATATTACGTTATAATTTAGTTGTAATGTGTTTGTGACCCTAAAGTATCAAAACAAAGTAATTGCGAAAGTTAAATTACACCGGCTTTAGTAATATTAACTAATGTATGACCTCTCGTAATATGCATGAAGTTATAACACGGATTAGATGATGGGAAAGGATTTCCATACAACTGTGATTTATCTAATGTTATTTATTTGTTTGTATGCATTCGCCATTGTAGCTCGTGTATGATGACACCGAAGAAGTCCTGTTCGCTAAGAGTGCTTCTTGTATAGTCGGTTATCTTATCGAAAGTATGAACCATCGTTACCTGAGTCCTCTTTATCTTTATTCTTCAAGGGTGGCCAGTCCATCTGTATTCTTCCTATGTTACCGAAGTTCAAGCTCACCTTTTACCATTTTTTACCGTTAACTCGTTGTCCCTTTGTATAAATAAAAGACTAGAAGTTAAGCCGTGACTCTAACCGTGGTGTGCAATCTTGTTACACTAAACACTGCAATTTTTTTTTACTTTTTAATACTCATTTTAAGGTTGTAGTTAATAATGTTCCTTAATACAAGAGCTATTGATATAAACGTGTTGATAAAAAAAGCATTCCTTCAGATTTATTATGGAGTTATATCAATATATGTCTATCTGTATGCTAGTTAAATAAAGTTTATTTATTGTATTAATATATCAATAAAAACATTTATATAAAATTTCCGCTCTCCCTACAGGCACGTGACAAGCCCAACTGGTTGACCGTTCTCGTGAAAGTTTGAAAGAGTGATATATGCCTTGGTGGCTTTTAAATCTTTAAGCTTGCACGAGTTGGTGAAATCGTATGGAGTCCGGGGTTTTGAATAATTTGTTGGGTGCTTCCGTTGTAAGATACATTGTTGATCCCGGGAGCGAATTAGGAACTTGTTTTGTTTTGGTTTTTGGAACCAGTCTTTTAATATTGCATAACATGATACATTTCTAATGAATCTAAGGAACACGTGTATGTCGAGTCAGATTAGGAAGTTCATCGATTTCTATTACACTCATTATGTAGAACATTTATTTACCTTTTGCTTAATATCACCAGATGGTCGATATCAAGAGTTTGGAATTAATTAATGACTAAATTAACAGAATTTGTTTCGAATAATAAAAAAAGAACAAAACATATACACCACTTTAAAAATATTTCACAACAATATTCCTCCAGCCCATCGGAGACAAAACCCATCCATCACCGCGTTAGTGACAATGAGTTCAGTTCGCTCGCGGAATACTGTACATGTTCTCATGTCGCCGTTTTATAAACTTGTACTGTATAGCGTAGTGTGACGTTCAATCGTTTGGACGAATGTCGTTTGAAAGTTTTTTTTGTATTTTTATTTTCTTTCTTTACACCGCTCCCGCTCCCAACTGTCGCTCCGCCGGTTATTACCTCCGCAGCGATACCTTTGTTTATACAGCGATAACACTTGGTGTTAGGCATAAATACGTATCGTATTAATTAAAGTTTTAGTTTAATTCAAGTTTCCCAGTTATTCCCGAGGGATACAATAATCTTTTTTTTCTCCAAACTCAGCTTAATAAAATTTCCAAAATTTCGATCTGGTGGCCAGTAACCAATAACAGCTCGATACGACATGCTATAATATTTTTACCCGACGTCGTTTATCAATGCTTCATAGTGTGACATTCGTCTAGTCCGCGAGTGTTTGCTCGTAGTGAGTCTCGTTACTTGTTGAATTCACCGCGACTTGAATTATTCACATCTCAAAGTAGGTCAGCGCGGGTTACTTGTGTTGAACTCCTCAAGGGGTTGGGACCTCGGAGTCATTTATCTTATTTTTTTATTATTTTTTTTTAGTGTAAACGTTATTTATATTAATGATTCAGAGCAATCTACGAAACGGAAATTGAAGTTACCCTCCATTATTGGACTCGTTACCGTCTATTATAACTTGTTTAAATATTTAATTTTTAATACCTTTCTCCACGGTGCCTCAAACCTTGCCGGTCAGTTTAAAGTTGTATGCAAACGTAATATTTATATAATAGTTAATAACTAAACCCGACCACGGTTCGTTGACCTCTGATATTAATTATTAGGTAAGTAAATAAGGGCTGAAGTAACCCACTCACGTTATTAAAAATGTTTTATTTGACATCGTGCTGTAAATGTGCCCTAACAACAAAACATACATTAATGTAGAATTATAATTATCTGACATATTTGAATAGAAACAAATTTATAAAAATGGTGCGTGCGAAGAAACCTTTAATATTTTGTAATTCACACCTTACTTGGAATTCTTAGTATTTCCTGTAGAAACTTCTTAAGAAGTTTATTATAGAAAAGAAAAATGCAACGTTTAAAATTTTCAGTTCGATCCTGTAACTACTTTCCTTATTTTGTGCAAAATGAACAGAAAGTGTTATTATATATATATTACATATACCTGTGTTTGCCATTGAACTTCTTAAAAGGTTTGACGTTTTTTTTACTAATTCAGTGGGATGTTTATCCACAATTGACTCCAGTAGGTGGCATTGCTACCGGGTTCTAGCTTTTTTGTATTTGACAGGCGGTTAATATAAATATATTCTTCATATTGTATCTACTTGTTGCGCTCTCCTTGCTAATATATAACGGAGCCGTCGACTAGGTAATGACAGTAGATCTTATCAAATCGTACTACAAACGGGCCGTTAATCACCCCAAAACATCGTATCTGAATTAACATTAATAGCCAAAATATCCGGAAAGGATGTCCGGTATGGATTTGTTAAGTTTCTGTTTTACTTTAATGTTTTATTACGTCTAGACTCATCACATCCGGCGATTGTGTTGCAAGATTTGTGATCGGTTGTCTATCACGCGATCAAACAATCAACCAATCATGGGAGCTGTCATTTTACTAATGAATGCCGGTATCTGTGCGTCATCTTAATATATATCTTAACATTTTCATAAAAGATTATCTGTTAGTATGTAATACAATGTAACATCTTAAGAGCAAAAAGAATAAAGTATATTAAAAATGAGAATGTATTTTTTAGAATTTGAATTCCAGATGATTTCTAGTTATGAATTCGTTCTCAAATTAGGCTTTTGACGGTTCGCTTTTATAATTTAAGCCCAATTTGCATTTGTGATTTTCGATCGGTCGCCGCGGTCATCGCGGTTCTCGCTTCAACTGCTGTTGGAAATGTATTGAAATTGAATTTTAGAGTATTTGAAATTATTTACTTATCTAATATTATAAACGATATTGACATGCACGGGCTGGTCTGAGACATCAATACTAACTTGCCCGTCCACCAAGTGATGACTGCGACGTCAAAATGATTTATATAAATAGTGAAACACATATGTGAAAGTTTGTTTGTTTATCTCTCCTTGAAATCAATATGACGGACAAAAGCCAACCGAAACATTTATTATGAAGTACATTAATTCTATTATTCAATGCCGAAAACGAATATTGCGCAAGTGAAGCTCATAACTGATGATAAAATTTATTTGTAGTAAAATAGCACAACAATATCCGAAATAATAAAATATTTCCCCTTCGAAGCAACATGTTAAGAGCATTCAAAACCTCAACTGTGACGTCACGACTCTCGACGTCACTGACGCTATTAAGGATGGTAATACCTTTGTCGGGAGGCAGAGTGCTTCGGATGTAACAAAGGGGACTTAAGTATGATACTACTGTGTGTGAAAACCTTAAAAAATACGGTTTTTTTTTTTTTTTTTTTTACAAAACTACAAACAAATACATCAGTTTGCATTTATTATTCTTGTCTGTTTTATTTATTTCAAATTAAACGCACTCGGTTTATTTATTCCATTACAAGTTTGTGATTACACGCAGCTGCTTACATCCTGATAGTAATGAAGGATGCAAGAGCTTGGAGAACAAAGGGAGGCTTAACTAAGACGTTACCGTGGAGGTTAATTTTTGATGTAGGTACTTGTAAGGTTTCGGTGTTAGCGATTTTTCTTATTAAAACTCTTTGACTTTTCCGTTCGTATTTTTTAAATTTTATTTCTAAGTTCGTACATCCGGGATGTGTTTATTACATTTGCTCTTAATAAAAACTATTTCAAAAGGATTTACATTTTTATCTTAAAGTCGAGATGTTTTGAATACTTTGAGATAATAATATTCATATGGAGTAGAAGTGGTTCATCTACATCTTGGGTTAGAGTATGAAATGTAAATTATATGCACGCGGGTTAAGTCTTGAGTATGTAAATAAATATATGAAAAAATATGTACTTTCTTGGTATGAATATATTATTCAAAAATACTAGTAACTTTCACATAAGGCGTGTCGATTCAAAGAACTTGTCTAAAATATTAACATACGTTATTCTAACACAAATAGACCGTTTACTATTTTATATAAGAGCTGAGGCAGACGAGTCTAATTTTAAGTTTATATTTCGCATGCACCGTGCTTATCAAACGTCAGAGTTGTTGGACGATTCTAAATATTGTAGTGAAAATTCGCTCTGAAACTACACAGATTGTCTAAAAGATTTTGCATTGAAAATTATTTTAAATTTTCTCTATCCTAACATGGATATGTAAATTTCAAACATGCAAGTAAAAAAACAGTCTGATACAAATGTCGTATAAGCAAATTTTTGAAATAAAAAAAATACGAAACGCTCGCTTCGACTCTCCATCCTTAGAATTTACCGCAAACTTAGCGGAATTCTGAGAAACAGGCTCGATGAAAACACATCTCCAAAGAGATGCATGGAAATTACTGTTCGGTCCAACATTGGTTGGTATGGCCGACATTGGCCCAATCTGAATGCATGTATTGCAGCCTACAAGGAATATTTAAAGAACGTAATATTAACCTATTTTGAAGTTTTATGAATATTGTAAATCGTGGCTTTCTATTGTTTCGTAAATAAAAAGGTTACAATTAATTTTCATCAATATTATTATTATAAAACATATTTTTCGTAACAAATAATAATAAATTTCCGAATAAATAAAAAAAAAATACTGTAAACAATATTTTTTAGCACAATAAAAACCAATTTAGCATAATCACAACGCTGTCTTCGAAGAATATAGAAAAATGGAGAAAAGATTAACAAAAAATATTTATTCAGTCTTTTGATTGACGGCTCGGAACAAACTCCAACGAGGGGCAAGTTAATAAATTAAAAAAGGCTATTTGTATAGAATATAACTTCAGGCTAATGTTTTAGTGTTATGTTAGTATGTCAATCTCACACTATCCAAACCTCCACATATTTTATTTCATATGTACCGCATACAATTTGTTATTCGCAGTTTCGCTCGTATTATCTTATTTTTCCCTTATTCGTTCTTCCTTTGGGAATTTCCAGAAATCCTTTGATGTGATACCTAAAGGCCTTACGTGCTATATTTCAAGTTAATACATATTGGACATTTTTGATTAGTATTTGTTTGATACTTTGAGATGTAGTTGTATATTGGTTATGTAAAAATTTAACTGTAAACTTATTTTTGTAATCTTATTACTGATATATATTCTACTAAACCTGTTTTATTCATTAGGACTGAAGTGATGGTATCAAAAAAAATGGCACCACTTTCATATGCTAAAATACTTACGTTTTGTGGGTTTTACTTCCGTCATGTGCCGTAAAAACCTTAGGCATACGTAGCTTGTATAGTGGTATACCAGGTATTGGAACGGATACATATTACCTGAGAACGATACTCTCCCAAGTCTCACATTTCGAGAACATGTAAGCTTAGATATTTTATTTTTATTAATAGATTTCCCAAATCTATCGCCCACCTATTGTATAAAAAATAGCTTATTGTCAAACTAAAAACTAAGTTGTAATTGAAATATTAAACACAAATAGTTCTGGATACTTTGCTTCACTGTAACCATTTTCAAGTTATTTGAATATATATTATATATTTTATTTTGATTTTATAATGATGAACAAACGTATAACAAGTAGGTATACATACATTTTTTACAAACAAATTTTCTTACAAGTATTATTTACCTGTCATCCATAATTCTGATTTATGAATCACATTAGAGACTTTTTTAATAAAAATGGAAGGTAAATTTATAAGATATATATATATATATATATATATATATATATATATTCTTTTCTTTCTCTCCTTACACAAAGAAAAGGAATATTTCTATCTGTTGTAAAGAAACAAAGAAAATTATCATAAGAGTACTGTTAAGACTGATTCCATCAGTGTGTTGAATCTCCCCCCCTTTTAAGTGGGTCTCTTAAAAGGGGGAGAGGGGTGAAGAGAATTGTGATATTTAGTATAATAGCTGAGGATCTTTTCTTTTTTTTTTGTCTACTTTAAAGAAAAAATTAATTGCAATGATTATTACCTTTCTTTTGTGTTAAATAATCTTATGCTTTTAATGAGCCCCCGAGTATTTATATTTGTTAGTGTTATTTTCCTTGTTTGCTTTCGTTTTTCCGATTGCCTTATTTAAATTACGAAAACCGAGATAAGATAAGCAGATATGAAAATATTTTATAGATATAGATCAAAATATATGAGTGAGCTAACGAAACGGCCGAATTTCGTGCCTTGGTAGATGGAAATTTTTTTATATTTTTCTATGGAAATTAAGACTGCATTTACATACTGACATTTTAAATATACATACTCGTATCTACCGCCGTGATTTCGTAAGTTACAACCGCAAAGTATAATTATTATAATTTCTTACTTCTTTTTTCATTTTGTTTAAAAAATATTAAAATTTTTATTTAGAGTGTTATTTAAACTAGCAACTGTAAAATATTAACTTAACAAATTAAATTAAAGATTGAGAAGACTTGCATGTTTTTAGTTTTGAGAAATATTTTAAAAAGTTTTGTAAAGCTAAGGTAGTATCAAGTGATCAGTATTAACCAATCGGAAGCAAAGTATTCGATTCTAAGTTTTAGGAACCAGGTGTTCGTGTATACGGTGTGAGTGTTGTGTTTTTGCGTCGCGTCCTCTTCGTATTCTATTGTTTGTATTAATTATTATTGTATGTATCACAAATATTTTCTATATTCCCCTCGCCTATTAATATTTATCTGCAATATTTGTCTATCTGATTATCACACATATATGTTATGATGTAACATTTTTTTTTGTATTTGTATATTTATTAATATTTCTAAACATAATTGGCACAGCTATAATATTATTTATATAATGATTTATCATTGTGTCTGGTGTCTGCTGGTATGATCTGCAACAGCGAGTTCGCAAGTTTTGGTAGTAATCTAAAACTACCCTCTCTCGTTAGCGATGCGCTATTAATTACGAGATGTCGTCTGAAATTTCGAAGACGCTGCTTTTAAATAACAGACGTTAGCTAATAAGTTTTGATCACTTTATATGCAACGAAATATAGGTATATAATATATTATATGTGTGGTACGGATATGATAAACGGTTACAAATTTTCTGCAATTATATCTTAGTTTTTTTCTACCACTATTTCGATTTCAATGACTTTATTTTATAATGCTAGTGTCATAAAATTTTAATCAGATTTTTTTTTGTTGTCCAAAACAATCCAATCGAGATAAATCCCTCGTAGAAGAAATATACGGAGTTTCATAAATCTTTATGAAATTTCAGTAAGTTTATTACCTTTCTGCGAAGTAACACAGTTTGCTATCTCGTTAAACGGAGCTGGTTATTATGAAAGTGGAGATACTCGTTAATGTCCCTTATATTTTGCCGGACACTCGACACCGCTTGCCGAGTGTCGTCGGTTTTTTTATATTTTTCAATTTTAAATTTAATTTAAAATTGTAAATATATAAACGAACCTTTCTCGTCTGTATTGCCAAGAGTTTGCCTGTCCGTCTGTTCCGCAACCATTGATTCTAAAAAAGTTCCCTGTTGTTCTAACTGAACATATCTGGAGTTCTGTTAACTTTCGCAATTAATTTTACTCGGTCTATATCGTTTGTGTATTTAGATTTCGGAATATGGTTTTAATTGGCGATATAGAAGGTAAAATGAAATATGCAACTTTACTTTCAATTGGTTGGTGAAACATGTTTTCGTTAAGTTATTTTTTAATTCATTCGTTTCGTTTCTATCTCGAACTCTTTTTACTTAATAATAAATAATAATAAATTAAACATCCAATTGGAATGAATTAATATAAACACGTGTTTGTAACTTGTCGAGTTGATTTAATTATATCAAACGACACTTTATTAGTGATATGGGATGTGTAGTTTATATGTTGATGATTAATTAATTGTGCTAACAACTATCTAACATAATACTGTGGTTTATAGATCAAGGTTTAGTTCTGAATGTATGACTATAGCGTGTTGTGGTTATAATGCCTTTGTTATGATGGCTCTTTGGCTTGATTTTACTGTGACCAACATATTTATTTATTTATTTAGCTTCACGCCATATCCCTTGCGGGGTAGCCAGAGACGACGGAGCGCCAAATGCAACGGTCCCTGCATACCTCTTTCGCCTCGGCCACAGACATCAACCTCTTCATACCTGCCCTCCGGGGGGTCCTCATGTTTTTTACGTGACCTTTCTCCAGTATCAAAGATACTGTGTTTTCGAAGGTCACTCGAAGCCTCCCCCTGTCTCTCTTACCGCTCACTGTGACCAACATGATTGCAAAAAAAATAAGTTCAAGAAATTATTGCAACATGTCTCCCTTGCTGTAAAACTTTTCAGGACTTGTTTGTTTTTTGTACCTTTATTTAATTTATGATCAAAACGACCCTATTTTGACGTGTATATACAAATTACTTATTTCAAACATCGCTCGCTCGGACGTAATCAAACGTTACGTTAGGTTTTTATTATTTTCGCCTCATCTCAGGGGAAATGAGATGATATACATGATGTGGGGTGGGGTTGGTTTAGTTTGTCTGTTTGTTATTTATTTTCGTTTTTATTTTTATTTTCAACAAATTAAACTATATAACTATATATAAAAAAGTGAATTTAATTGGATCTGATGTCTAGATATATTTTTCTATTTTATATGTGTTATTTATCGTATTGGGTAATTTACATTTTCTAAAACGTACGTATCTACCTACGTTTTGGATATCTACATCTAATCAAAAGTATAATTCTTTGTTTATAATTGAACAATTTTATAAGTATTGTGATATGAATATTGCTATTGCCATAACTATATTAAGGATCTGTGTTTGTTGAGATTATATAAATAGTTTAAAAAAAAATAAAGAAAACATAAAAAGAAAAATAAAGTACAGTCATACTTTAATTTTTTATGTTCTTTGTCACGTCTATATGTGTAGGCGTTGACGAGGAACTGAGGGACCAAATAAAACATTTTCATAGAACATTGACTCTGTATTTCGTGTGAAATATACTGAAATAGTATGAAACCTCAGATAAGCGTTTATAAATAGACGGGGCTTATTAAAAGCCTGTCCGAACAGGGAACAATGACGGTTATTGGAAATTGAATGATAATTAATATAATTATTACTAGTTAGGTTGTTCATATTTTTCATTGTATTTTTATTGTAAAATTTTAATGAAATGCCTTGTCAAAGTTATTTAAATTTTAAATGTTTATTTTATAAAATGTGAGAGAGGAGTAGATATCTTAGGTGTCCTTTTGAAATAACAACTTCAAATGTTTTGAATCTTATCACTTTATTTTAATCTAATAATATTAAAATCAAGCCTCTAACCGATAAAGGCAGGTGGCGGTCAGGTAGCGGTATTGGAAGTGATGGAACCCCACGAGGTAGAATCTGACAGTTTGTGTCTATCTATTTTTCACTCCACACATCTTTGAAACTATTATACGTAATTTAGAAATATAGACTACCAATATTGAGTAGAGTAGATCTTAATATGTGCGTACTTCGTGACCCATAAAAGTTAGTTATCCGGTTATCTCGGCGTGTGACAGACGGAATTGATTCCGACCTTCTCGTCGAACTTTTAGGAATTACAGAGTTTAATGATCACGTGGGATAAGTTCAGGTGATGTTTTCACATCGACCGATATATTTAGAATATATTATTATATTTTTATGTTTAAAATTACGTGTGACTTGTATTGTGGTCCGAGCCTTACAGGAGGCGCCCTCAGGACGCGCGTTCCCCTGGGGCCCTTCAGGCCCTTCAGGCCCCCCTTTTCAAGGGCGGGTCTCTGCACCCGTCCATTACACCGGTGACGCTGTCATGGCCAGTAGGGCTAACAGCAGAGACAAACAAAAAAAAAAAAAAAAAAAAAAAATTGTATTGGATACGTCAGTGTTTTTACTATTAGCATTATCATATTATTTGATACACGGTTCAATCATCTTTTATAGTACATTATGTTCGTTAAGAATGTTGTTTTCGTAATTATATAATCTCTATATCAATTAAGGTTATTGAAAATACGTCCAGTTTGAATTTTTCATTCTTTCAGTAACAGAACAATCGGTGTGGGAAGTCCCTTTTGTTTTCCCTTTTGCACGTGCTCGTATGAAATCAAATGAATGGTGTATGGTAACTTGGAAAATTGTCCCAACACGTATCGTTATATAGTTTAGGAACATAGTAAGATAAAGATTAAATGAAGTCCATTCAAATAATTGTTATCTATGTTGTAAAAATAAAATGCTATAGGTCATAATCTAAACGTTTAAATATATTATAACATTGAAATGTTTAAACATTACCGGGTCTCGAACACGCGACCTCTTGGATACAGAATTTGATTTGCACCAGAGAGCTAACAAATTACTCACTGATAAATTTATGAATGTATTGAATGCTGTCTTTATTCATATGTCAGATTCACTCGACTCTGATCCTCAAACTCGAGATGATTCTGACGATTAATTGAGTCATCCCTTCCGTATCTGAGATGAGATGAGATATAGATCACATGTAATAAGATATTATAAAATTATTTGGAATGTCGCTATCTATGGCTTCCTTATTTATATTATAAGATATTCCAATTACAATTTGTAACCGATTATGAATGTTAAGATGTTAATTATTAATAGTTTAGATTAAAATATTATTTAATATGTTTAATAATATTATTTTATTATATATATATATATATATTATATTCTGTCCGTACACTTGGCCCTCAAATGGTAATCAATAAAACATGTTTATTAATTATATTATTGAATATAATGTCAATGTTGTAATAAACAATGAATATCCTGTATAAGACACGCCACGACCCGTACCGGCGTACCGGTCTGCGCTTAGTACTTTATCAACCGTGTAAATCAATACGCAAATAGGATTGCTTACAGGGTTGTCGATACATTTATAGAAAACAAAAATAGCAATTATAGGGTTACCGAAAATATATATTTTTTACAATTACGGTAATGTTACTTAAAATGACAATTGAATAAATATCAATATGCGGGTGTGTTTCAATTAAATTTCGGTAGTATAAAATAAAAAAATAAAGCGTACGAGTCCGACGCCTCGTTAATTGTCTTTATATTTTTCGACAAAATATATTTTATAGAATAACATATTTTTCGTAGTACTGCTATTTGATATTTTATAAATGTATGTAAATTTCGTTCAATTGTCTGTATTCAGTCACAGGTGTCGATTTTACAGTCCTTTAGTCATACCTTTTTGTTTTAACACTTTATATAAAAAATATTTTCGTATTTTCAGGAGCGTATAAAAATATTGTAATATTGACCCAGAGAAATATTCATTGTAGCAATTTTAATGACTATTAAAAATTTCAAATAATAAATTTGACTCGGAGAGAAGTGTTCTAGAAGAGAATCTTGTCCCTCCTTGTAATATAACATGGTAGTTGTAACTCTAACTCTGCGTTAATCTCGGTGTGGGTTTCGTATTATTGCTTCGTTTACGATAGCTCTTAAAGAATTTTGATGTCTCTTAAAATTTGATACTTTATTATCGCCATTAGATTTATTTTATTATTACGAGTGCTACATATTATTATACTGAATTTATTATTCATATTTTAATGGGTTCGTTGAAATTTACCGTGACGTATTTAAATGTTTTATTTGAACATACATATACATGTTTATAGTTAAATAAAAAGAATTTCTTCCAAGTCTCTTTGTGATTTCCTTTGATTTCGTGATTCTGAATACCTGAGGAGTATTAGTGTCTTCCGGTAAATAAAGTATTCAGGGACAAGTAGTCCCCCAAGGAACGGGGATATCCCGTTTTTTCCAAGATTACATTTTAAGTGATAACGTTTGAGTGAGATTGGATAGTAAAAAGAATGCAGGTATTTATATATATATATATTTGTATATTACACAAAATAAAACAATACCGGCATTTATTTAATCCCATTCTCTTAGTAACAAATCAAAATAAAAAGAGACATCGGTCCGAAGAGAAAATATAGCAAGCAGTAAGCTTCGCAATTGCAGTCAATAAATCAATATTGTATTTTTATCGTAGTTTTTTTACGTGTAGTTTTGTTGTTTCGTTCGCCATTTTGTATTACGTAAGGCCGCAGTTTACTGGACTGTGTTAAATATTAATATAAAAATTTTATGTTTTATATAATTCCGTAATTTATTTATTAATTTATGTTCCAATTTTTATTATTAACGTTTAACGAATTCTTTCGAATTCACCGAAACGTACGTATCTCAAGTTTTGTTTGATTAACAAAGGTATAATTAACGAAATCTTTTCTCTTTTGATTTCTCAACAAACAAAAGAATAAAAATACGAAATATATTTTTGAATGTTGATTTTAAATATCATTATTATTCACGGCGGTGTTAAATAACACATTAACATGAATAACATATTAAAAACAACTTGTCAATTATATGTATTATTTCGTCTGATAATGTCATACGAATATTCCAGTTGGAATATTTTCTCGTTACCGTTTTTGCTTATAGAGATAATAATGAGAGAAAAATTTCAATCGGCTGATTTGTTTTTTCTCTCTCTCTCTCTCTCTCTCTCTCTAGCCCCAAATTGGTTATGAGATTACTAATTAGTAACAACTCTATGTTGTTATTAGTTTGAGTTATGTATTAGTTTTAGTTTGCTCGATGTTTCGAGTTAGGTACGTTATTGGTTGTATGAATCATATTTACAATATATGAATCGCTTTTTTTCTCATGTTCCTTTATAACTTTTAACACAGCATTATAGATAGATGACTATATCAAGATACTACAGGAATCGTATAAGTCAAACGTGCATCCGTCGAGTTTGAAAGTCAAATATCTCCTAAACTCCGAGGCCGATACGTTGAAAGTTTTTAAATATTGCACCACTTTTGTTTTATAAGTTTGTAATAGTTTCATTGCAAGTCTCGCCTCGGTCACCGGTCGGGCGCCACTTTTGTAACTTAGGTCTTTAGGTACTTGAATTTTGAAGATGATAAATCGCCATAGATTCCAAATTGTTCTTGTTCCTTGGTCTTATAGACATTATTAGGTTTACATAAATCTTTATTGATTTTAATTTGCACTCAAATTATATATAACTTTTTGTATGTATATATTATCAATAATTGTCTTGGTGTTAGAATCTTGGTTATTAGCGTTAATTTAGACTGTAATTATTGTACCCGTTAATATTTCTTTCATATACTTATATGTATTTTCTTTTATCCTTCGGTTGTAATTTTTGTAAAAGAAAACTTAATATAAATCTATATTTAGTTTTGCTAAAAGCTTTACTTTGCTCCGATCAAACAATTATTTTCAATTCGGCCAAAACGACACGTATCGCGTTCGGATTTTATGATATTTCTTTTATAACATTTTTCGTATTTGTTCTCAACGTACCCGGAATTCGTCCGTCCGTATATAAAGAGTGATAATTGTTTATTTGTCTGTCTATGACGCCGGATTTGATACCCGAATACCGGTGACGTCACGGGAGACGACAAGTATTAATAACCATCACAACTTACAACAGACGGCGATGCATCAGGCTTTGTTACTGAATGTGAGTAATGACATCGTATTTCATTTCACAATCACTCATGATAATGTGAATTTGTATGGAATTATAGTTTGTAATGCGAATGAGCGAGTTCTGAATCATGATATCTATATTAGATCGTACATTCTGTTTGTATTTCCAGCTTGGTATAGTAGGTATGGTTCGTGTGTGTACCACTCCCATATGTTACAATGAAATGTCTTGTGATTGTACTATTTTTTCTTCTAAACGAACCACTCCCAAACTCTTCGATGGTATGATCCATTGATGATCACACTCTAACGATGTATGAAAATTGATATGAACTCCGACTCCATTTATTATTTAATATTCGTGTAATTGTCATCATAGATCACGATCCATTTAATCGTAACTCGTATAACATTACCAAATCCGGTTATATATACGCTGACCTTGAGTATATCACAATGTGAAGAGAGGTATAAATTATACTAATAATAATTTGTATTCAGATCAAGTTACACTCATCAAATTTCAATATTATATATTATGTATATAAAAAACACGTTTGAAACATCCAGCACGCGTGACCTGCTCGACTGGTCGGTGCATGATCTCGATTTAATCTTGACCCCTCTCGCCTATGGAGACGTGAGCACCGCAGAGGTCACGGGTTAGGGGTCACGTATCCAATTTACCCTCAAAACTCTAAATCTACTTAAAAATCTAACTAATAATTATTATATCTCGATCATTTCCTATCTGATTATAATAATATGAATATATTTTGCATGTAAGTTCGTGTTACGCGTGAAATGTGTAATTACATGTTGTTTTATTGTATTTTGTTTTTTTTTTTATTTTTTTTTATCTAATATTTTACGTAATTTCCACGTCTATGTTCAGTATTCGTAATGCGATACAAAAAATATAGACACGTTGCGATCACTGGCTGGGAAAGTGATGTAAACTATAAGAGACAGCGTTTTTGTAATCATTATAAAATCAATTCAATCAACCGAGTAGTAATTTTGAAATGCAAATATAACTTTTATTTTACAATTGAATTTAATATATCTTTAAAGATACTAGGATCCGCCAATCGTGAGCGGCGGGTGTTGAGCTGAGCCCCTCTCCTTTCTTCTTTTCTTGATAACTTTTGAATGGCGTAACGTTTTTTCAATCTGTTTTCGCTATAACATCCGCGTTCGGCTCAAACACACATGAGAAATTTTTTCAGCTACTTATCTCTTCGCATTCTGGAGACAACTAAACACAAAAAAAGGTCTCCCAAACGGTTAAGAGTTAAGAGAATTAAGTTATAAAAATACGTGATATGTCTTTATCAGTTTATATAGTGAATTGTTTTTATGAATTGGACCACACGGTTAACGTGGTTTTTGTAGACTCCAATGCAAACTTTCACTTGCGCGTTCTTCCCACGTGGTTATGTATTTGAAATGTACATTTTGAACTCTATTTACTAATACATAAAGTATAATCAAGTCGAATAATTAACTTTGTTTGATTGTTAAGTTATTTTCAAGTGAATTAGATCGTTATGTATGATATGAATAAGGTCGTAAATAGTTAGGTTTGTTTTTACGGGCATTGTTCCTGGTTTGCGTAAGTGATGGATGACGTTATTTTGATTAGATTTGTACGGCTTTTGGTATTCCAATTATATTATTTTTTATTGTTATATTTCTTGGCATAACATTTTTCCATAAAATGTCAGATTTTATTTTTCTTACATTCTTAATATGAAATAATTAATATATTGCCTCGCTTATTAATTAATAATTTCTCTCCTTTCGCAGGTAAGTTTCTACAAATATTTACACTCTAATGAGGCGTTTTTGTAAGTATATTATATAGATATGATTATGTAATATATAATGATGATGGAAATAGATGTTGTGATCTCACCTGTCCGTTCACTGATTAATGGTTATCTGAAAGTGTATTAACGCTTCATTAATCTTCTTTTGAATAAATCATTGACCCTCGTAATATTATCTTTTATATTATTGATAATTGATCATAACGTCTATATATATATATTGATCTTTAGATCTTTTACCCGTATCTGATTGTCTCTCTCTCTGTGTGTGTGTGTTTGTGTGTTTGTTACTCTGTAACATACACTTTCGTATTGACCTTCGTAAATCTTTTTTTCAAGACTTAAATGACATGTACTTTGTTTGGAACTTCTAAATATTTTGTCTAACATCGCAGTATCAAATGGAGTTTATTTTTAAAAAACTGTATTTTTATAATGATTTATTTCTGACAAACAATGCTAAAATGAAATTATTTTCAAATCCGTTTTTACGTTAAAATATATTTCTATATTAATCATACGGATGTTGTTATAACACTTTATTAAAATGATACATCTGGGTGTAGAAAACTCAGCGGTCTGAAATATATCTCCAGTCTGAGGAGATGAGAGGAGCATATTAGTCATAACTCACTGCTCATTCCTCCGGTAGGAACACTGCTACTTTACAGGAGGAATTATCATCTACTTAAAAAATGTAATTTAAACATATGCATTAACTCCGACTCCGTCCGCGTGTTTTATGGAAAGTCATTGTTTGTTCGGATCATAATTTTTAAATATTATTTAGATGTTCTTTGTATTAATATGCTTATGTACTTATGTTCTACCAATATTAAATATTTTTTTATTATCTGACATATATAATTAATCTTAATATATAAAACAGAAAGACACTCACTGACTCATTCATCGCTCTACAGCCCAAACCGTAATACCTAGAAAGCTGAAATTTGGACACAAGACTCCTGACATATTGAATAGGTGCAATTAGAAAGGATTTTGCAAAGGTCCAAACCGTTCCAAAGTAACGTTCCTGTTTGATACCTAATAGGTGGTGTGGAAATTCAAACAAAATGTTTGATCACTTTCGCCTTCCGTTGCGAAGCACGGGTAACCTGCTAGTAGTTACATATGTTAGCGGTGATATATTTTTCTAAATAAAATGTCAAAATAGTAAATTTATATTCCAACCTATAAATATGTAAAATATTTTATTTTAAATTGTAATAGTAATTTAATAATTTTCATCACACTACTACTAATACTAGGTCTACATTTCTCTTAGTTATCGGACTAATAAAAATATTTCATGACAGTAATAAAGCTCTGTTTTATATAAAATAAATCAAATATATTTTTTTATTATCAATTTTGTATTTATTATTCCATATCTGGAACAAACGACAGAATTTAAAATGGCCGGCTTATTTTTTTTATAATTTTTTATTTTGCCTCTCAATGCTCGTTCATTGTGACTCTAGTAACAGTTGCTATTGAAGTTTCATTGTTTCCGTAAATCAATTTATTTTATTTGTTTGTTTCTTAAACGTTATTCAAATTGTATTAAAAACGTTTATTTACTAAGATTTTTTTTCATATTTGAATTTTATTGATTTAAATATAACATTGGGCGTTATATTATTATTAATAGAACCAGCTGTGAACATGGCTTTGTGTGTAGATTAAAAAAATAAAAATAAAATTAGCTTAAGTTACTCCTTGTAACATCAGTTATCCGCCAGTGAAAGTCATGTTAAAATCGGTCCAGCAGCTTCAGAGATTAGCCGGAACAAACAGATAGAGAATAATTAATCAAATTGTTTTTATATAAGTACTCTATATACTTATTTTGTATACACTTACATATGCATGCATATTAAGTGAAAATCTATCAATTTGAAATTACAAACGGACACATTAATTTTATTTTTTATATATAGATATTCGTGTAAAGATCACATTATTAACATACTTATATTTCCATTATATTTGTATTATTAAATATATAATCTTGGTCTATTTGATTCGGTTTGTGTGTTTTGTGGCTCAAAACTAAATTAGCTATAGTTATTAGGATAATTACCCCAAACCTGTATATATGGTCCTCGGTCAAGTAACGCCTGAATAGTTGATGATGCATTAGTATTACCGGCGACCGCAACTCCCGGCACTGATGTTATATCAACGACATAGTTATACATGTTAATCCGTATGTTAGTTTGTTTGCTTATTACGCTTTAACTACTTAACAAATAAACTAATATTAAATTATCGATTATCAAATTTTACACACACTGTGACAAGGGTCGGAAAAGGATAACCTTCATCCCGAAAAAAGTACTGCTCCCACGGGATAGAGTAATAACTTTTAGTTAGACGTCCGACATGATAAAAATGTTTTTTTTTGTTTTTATCTATACAGAGCAGGTAAAGCCTCGTGCAAAAACTAGTAATATTTTATTATATATATACTTTTTAATATTATTTTACACTATCAGATTTTTTAACAAATTGTCTGTGTTTTTTGAAATGTATTCGTATATTATTGTATCGATTCGGAAAATTATTTAGAAAAATCTATTTTTTCTTACACAAGTAGCTCCAACTATTTTTATTGCTTTTCTTATCTGAAAATAAATGACTCGAATGTACAAAATATTGCCAGTAACACGGACCGTGTCGAGATTAATAAGGAGTATAACAGTATTGTCGTGAAGGGATTACTTTTAATCCGGTAAACAAGTCTTATCTCCCCCGTACAGGCCCGTGAAAAATTATCAAGTGTCTAGTTTCTTGAGCGACGATCTTACGATAGTCGGGCGATCAGTTGGGCGACCGGTCGACCGATCAGTTGTATAGTGTCGAGTTTTGGTTACCCTTTTTATTATCTCGGCAATACTTTTATAACTATTATGAAATAAATAAATGGAACGTAATGAATGCGGTATGTAGAAAATATTGAATATTTCATCTTCTTGCCCTAATCCCAATTTGGGATCGATGCAGTAAGTTTTAGCCTTCCATACTCTCCTGTTCCTCACCTCTTTTCTCTCTCCTCCTCCCTTCTTCTCCATATCGTCCTTCACGCAATCCTTCCATTTTTTCTTCGGCCGTCCTCTACTTGTTCACCTCTTCACTACCATACCCAACACTCTTGATTACATGCCTTTCATCTCTCGTCATAACATAAGCATATGCTATGCCTGAATAGAAATATTTATTTAAATGTAATATTATTAATTAAAAAGATTAGATGTTCGAATGGTGTCAAAAAGTTTGGCTGATAAAGACGTGGAAGTGTGTGAAGGAGGGTTTTAACATTTTTCTAGTTCACATCCACATGTTGTATAAATATGAAAAGTATTTAAATTTAAACCTCGTTTTATTACGAGGAAATTTAACATTCTAAAATGTTAACATAAAATTTAAAAACGCGATACTGATTTGGGGCTACTCGTTATCAAATTAAGTAAAAGCGAATGTAGAAATTAACTGATTATACCAGGCTAAGAGTCTGTCTATACGAGACCTTTTCAGAACTACACGTTTTATAAGTATTACAGGAACTTTCCTGTAATACTTATAAAACGTATTACAGGAACTTTCCTGTAATACTTATAAACAATCACTTGATTGTTTGTAAAACTCATATAATCGCAGGTCAGTTAATGCTTCTGATAACTCAAGAAACGTATTGTGATTTCAATCTTTAAATGAAAAACTTTTATAAGGTAGTTTATCTGTGACCGCTTTTACTCTATCCGTGAAGAGACCACACAATGCAATTGCTCATTTGCTATCTCCTTAAATCCTTGTTAATAAATCTCTATAATATAAATAAATATAACACTTACTCAAATATCAAGTAGTTTTATAGATTTTAATATAGAAAATACGTCATATATAACATTGAAGAAGGCCATAAGACAACATCTTTATAAAACTTAAAAGTAGGTACTTGTAACAAACTGTGAATAAGAAAACTTAAATTGATATAGTTAAAGTCAAACTTACCACCTCGCTGACCTCTTTTGAATTTATCCAAAGCTCGCGCGAGTCAAGGTAACAAGATACAGGGTTTTATTTAAAGTTTATAAGACATTTCAAATTATTTATATAATACCTTATTAGGTTTGTTTTCTGGTATCTCTGAACAGATGAATACTGAATAGATTGTTATACGCAATTCTTTTATTTTTATACGTATAAAGGAGGTTCTCAACGACCCAATTGGGAAACGTAACTTTGTATTATTGGTTGGGTTATTTTTGAAGTATGTTTAAAATTAGAACATACAATGTCTTATTCTTAGTTAATTTAAAAATCGGAAGACTTTATTTGTTTTTTAAAGTATCTTTATTAAACTACCCGACGCCATCACAGACGCACCCCTGATATTTATCGCCTTTAAACTACGGGATACGAATTGTTCGGAGTCCTTCCCGAATCACTAATTTTATTATCTTGAGACTTTGTTGTTTATACTCTGAGCTATAATAACGATTCAATTAAAATTTTAAAGTTTCATCATTAAAGTCAACTATGTTGCGCTCGGTATACATTGTTTTTAAAAGATAAAATGTCCAGGCCGACAGACACTAAGTAGTGTTTAATGTTATTTTTCAGTGTTGATCTGTTAGATTTATAGTTTCTCATTAGCTACTTGAACCTGGGTGAAACGTGTTCGCGATTAGCGTTCCCGATGATTAATAGCCTCTTGCTCGCTACCTTTTTGGAGCGGGTTAAAAAATTAAATTAGAAAATAATGACTTTATAAATACGAAAAATTACGTCAATACATCATTTATATAGGAATTTACAAGATCAATATTGCTATCTTACCTGTAAGTCATAACTTCTAGACCATCTCTATAGGCAAGATGACGATCTATCCTATGGCAAAGAAAATACCCCGTCTGTCCGTGTGCCCTAATCGAACAATAATATTGTTACATATAAATGTTCTTATATCTTGACTTAGTAACATTAATTGAGGTACAATTTGTTATAATCAGTATAAAAAGCCCGTTGTTGTTAATAAACCAACGTCACTACAATGAGCGCTTTTACTCGTATAGAAACAAAAGTAAGAGGATTACATTGCAGTGCTTTTATTACTATTTTTAAGTTACAAGACACAAGAGATTAAATTGAAAGAAACACATTCCGATGAGGGACTTAAATTATACGAGTATTTTTAGATTACTAATTTAACTAAAACTATTTTTACGGCTTCTATATTAGGGCAAGTGTTTTAAGCTCAGCTTCAATTTCATATCATTTCATCTTAAGGTACTGCTGGTCTGAATACGAAGTATAGTTTTGTTTAATATATTTGATTTTAGTGTTGATTCTAAACATTTATATCTCTAAACCGCTCCATCTCATGCCCTCGCACCTCGGCACAGCGATACAGACACATTAACAATGCTCCGTGCCGTTCAATCGACTAATGGAGAGTAAAAGATAACGTTCAAGTACTTATTATCTAAGGGGTATAAATTGTAAGTAACGCCGGTTTACTGTACCCACCCACCTACCCTCAACCTTTTGTTCGGGGTGTTTTTTTGACTTTTGTTGATCTTATTTACGTTCGTATTAACTTGTATGGTTTATAGAATTTTATCTAAGTTTTATTTTACGTCTGCTTGCTTGTTTTGGGGACGTTAAATAAATCGTATTTCTATTGAGATTACACATATCATCCACGCATTATTTAGACAAGGTTACTTATCGCACTCCATCTAAAATTTATAATTTTTTTGAGGGATGCTTGAGAAAAAGAAATTGATTGACATGAAAATGGATATATTTTATTTTCTTGCAGTGATTGTTGTTACAGAACATATTAATTTTATAACTTGCATTTCATTATTTTAATGACTTATAAATTATATATATATATTAACTTGTATTGCCAATATACTGTAATGTGAAATATCTTAATATCAGTTATTTCGAAATATATTTGATAAATTATACTTACAATATACTGAGATCTGTTTCTCAAAGAATCTGCTTCTCAAGACCGTGCCTTGTCTTGTGGTAGAGATTTTATATTTCTTTTTAGAAATAATGTTATATACTTACTTTGTTTCCTACTATTTTATTATATTAATATTTTTCCTAAGTTAAACAATAATTTGTTACCATTAAAATAATTGCAACTTAACTGTTAGCTGCAATAAAATACAATTCTATTTCACACATCTTCTCCTAATTATAATAATTATATAATAAGTTAAAATAATAATAATAATAATAATAAAATGTATTTTCCAATCCCAATTAAGTATTGAATATAGTCTATCGCGATTCGTATGGAAGCATATCATTTGTACCAGAAA
This sequence comes from Melinaea menophilus ssp. n. AW-2005, assembly GCA_918358695.1. Taxonomy (NCBI): domain Eukaryota; kingdom Metazoa; phylum Arthropoda; class Insecta; order Lepidoptera; family Nymphalidae; genus Melinaea; species Melinaea menophilus. The sequence goes on along the minus strand of OU911039.1, from coordinate 10,869,467 downwards.
TAGCGACAATCAATACCAAGCTGGGTGTTGTGTTTCCCGATAGTTAATATTTTAAAGGCAGTCTAGGTCGAGTCGTTTATATTACCTATATTTCTATTTTACTGTCCGTTTGTTAGCTCTGTATTATGTATGTACTTAATTTAAATTATATTATTCGATTTTAAACTTTATTGGGTCGTAATAATAGTTTAGTAATAGTAAAGGTAACCCGTACACTATATTTTATTGTAGATAAGTGTCATTTTCATATCACTCTCGTGTCACACCGAGAATAACTGGCTATCAAAATCTCGTAATAACGTCGCTCCACTTAATTTACGACCCTACGTTTATTGTAATATGGTATAGTTTAGTTTACAACAATGTCCGCGGTGATTTGGACCCGTGCCAAAATGTATGACTAGTTCAAATTGGTGTGTTTCACAGATATATGCATTAATGTTATCTTGTAGGTGTGTTTGTTTTATAACGTCGAAGTGATGAAATAACAATGAATTTTATCATTGAGGAATTTTAGTTGGATTTATCAGTTTATTTTCTTTATTATAATGGTCGATGATAGTTTGAATAAATGTATTTACGTTATTCCAACTTTATTTTATTTATTATTACGATGCTTTTAATAATACGTTTCATCAAATCTATTACTAATGTTATGTTATGTTATGTTATGTTATGTTATGTTATGTTATGTTATGTTATGTTCTGTGTATTGTTTATCCTTCCAAAGACTTTTAAGTATTTCTATAATTTCGTATTTTCCTACCAGGATTATAGTAATACAAGTTGTTGTTATCTAATAAGAAAGTTACATTAAGACGTAACACGAACAATGGGTATTACATTACGTTCACGAACAAACAATATTGATGATGAGATAAAACATACATATATGTGACTGCAACACACGGTATAGTGTTACTAAATCACACCATTGTTGTATTTTCACATCGTTAAATATTTCTTATTATATATTTTACGTTGAGGGTAGTGCAATAAAAACGTTAAATTTCCGGTGGCTAGTCGCCGTTGCGTCAGTCGCGAATCGACGGCCGGAGCGGGCGGATGTGTAGGGCGGTGCGGAAATTAATTCGTTTTTCCACTATCCGATAGCGCGATAACGAAGTAATGGAAAATGTTGCCTTTTTAAAAAAAAATAGTCGTTTTATATTTTAAAGGAAATTTAATTTTAGTTTATAGATTGGAATCTACTTTGAATGGTATTTTATAGAACGAAATTTAAACTATAAATAATTTATTTTACTTTATACCCTTCAAACGATCCTAAATATTTACATGTAGATACTCACCCGTATAGTGAGAATACTTAATCAAACAACGCAGAGTTCAATCAATATGAACCCTCAAAATTATCTCTTCAAATATTTTGAATTCAATTAACAAACGATCCACTATCTACGGACTTCAATGATGTTTAATAAGGATATTATAGCTTTGAAATTGCTCAGTTATTATTTGTTGTATGAACTGAATCGGGTCATATACAAATATGAATCAAAGTTATTTTACCCTAATATTAAATCAATCCTCACTGTTCATTTAGATGTTAAATAGGATCGAATTTGTACGTCCCTTGACTGCCTTTCTAATTACTAGTTAAGGGCAGGTCGGTTCACACAGACAGACGCAGTATTTAAACAAAAATAATAATAAAATACACATAATTAAATATTTAACTTTGTTAAATACTATATATAAAATATGTTTCATAAACAATTACATATAAACACTTTTGTTGTTAATATTTACTTAAATCAATTTTTCATCGCTTCTAAAATGTTGTCAATATGAAAAGTAGTATTGTCTTGTTGTAGATAATGAGAGAGCTCGTTAATGTATTAAAAGGGTTAGTTGCGAGTAGTGTTCAAGTAAATGGTTAATTAATCATTCACCTTACCGTTTAATTTGTGTTTACATTTTGGGGTTAGAAGTTAATATAAGTTAATTGGGATTCGTATTAACATATAGTTTACTGTGGAAGGATTTACTACCCATGGTGTTAAACTGTCTTTGTCATCTGTTAATAGCTGCTCTACTTACTACGTACTTCGCGGGTTTAAGTTTAAATTGGTCACTTGGCCCGCATGTGAACATGTCGCTGTGCTCTCTCAAATGCATTACGTAAACGATATAAACGCAATGAGTCATCTCATCAAAGTATTGCCAAGCGTCCCTCTCGTGATGAATGTTTATAATTAGCGAGATGCACTCCTGCTATCTAGCCTTTGTTGCGATCGTATATTTTAAGAACTATCTAAGTGCCAAAGTATGCGGTCCGTTTAAATTTAGGTACGTGGATATCGGTCTGGTTTCCGTCGGACGAATACTTGTCGTGGTTTTGCTTGATTTTGATAATATAGTAAGTGAGTAACATCATTTATATAGTACGTACGATCTTAGTGTTGTTGTATTGGTAAATCACAATCAAATTAATAATAACATATATTCTCATAATATTTTCTAACTAATGATACGACATGTCATTGTTCCGTTACTTGCCAAATGTCACGGAAACTTTCTTCGTCATTTCATTCATTAAGATGTTACCGAGAAAACAGGTTTCGCTATCAAGTTATTAGCGTGTCCTTTTCGATAATAATCTTATAAGATAACTTAAGATAAGATCTTAGTTTCAAAAGTTAATTATTTTAACCGCGTTTAACCTTATTATTGAGACCGTGCCGTCGTCAGGTGATGTATCCAATGTTATTTAAGATGGACACTAAATGTCACGTGTCAGGAGGTGTTGATTGCGGTATGAATCAGACGTGTTTGTGTCGCGAATGTCAGACACTGTGCGGTTTTATTGTAGACTGCTGCCAAGGAATTGTGCCTGTGAATTAACTTGGTGCAATTTACAAGACTCGAGAGACAATACTCATGTCTTTAAAAAAAACTATGCATTAGTTAACATGTTTGATTTCATGAATATTGATTAAATCAATGTGATTTTAATTTGATTTACTAAATATTCCTGTAAGATAAAGAAAATATTATAGATCAACCAGATTTCCAGGATGCTGTGAAACCCCATACTAATGTAATGACCGAAGTGCAATATATTAACCGTAACACGCTTAAGCGCATGTCTCGTCCCACGTCAATAGTTGGTGCGATAAATAGTTTGTAGTATTTGTTCTGCCGCTCGTCTGCGGATGCGTCGTGTCTGGTGTTTACTGATGCACCGAGCCCGCTGCATCATAGATAATGTAATTCTACATAAGTCTCGACTAGGTTATTTTATTATTACCGGAGGCGACTGGAGGAGGAATATATTTGTTATTATTATATAGAATACTACTAGCAGTGCCTACGACTTTATCCGCGCGACATATTAATTTATTTTCATATATTCTTTACTGCACATCGTACATTTCATTAAAACAAATAAAAAGTTATAATAACAAGAAGGAAATAAAAGTAGCCCAAGTTGTTCCTTATGAAATCAGCTATCCGTCGGTTAAAGTCCTGTTAAAATTGGTCAAGCCGTTTCAGAGATTACCAGGCTTAAACCGACAGACAGAAAAACAGAGAAATATAAAATTTGGAATTGCAAAAAGGCACTTCAATTTAATTATATATACATTGATTAAAAAAAATACTAATTAATAGTATTTTTGATTATATTTCTTATTATATTTTTTCTGTTATACTTAACTGAATAGCACCACTAAGGCATTATTAATGAAATGAAAACTTCTAAGAATTATTAATTTGTTTGTAAAGGGTATAGAAGGATATATATTGGAAGAGATTTTAGGAGATGATAATAACTAAAATATTTACAATATGATATAGAATTTATAATGAAGTTTCAGTCAGTAAATATCACAGACATAAATATGTTAGAAACTACACACAAAGAGCCATTATATTAAATGGCATTTGTGATAAAATTCCCACTGTCGGTAATAAATAAGGACGTTGGTAGGTAGGTGGTCGGCGAGTGATAACGGGGATGATTAAATAAATGTCGGCGAAATTAATTCTTTTGATTTGTTGGAGTCTCTGGGAGTTATCTAATTGACAGTTTTGAGATTTTTTTTTAACGACCCTCCAATTAGTTGATTGATATTTGTCAAATGAGAAACTAATTCATGAATTTTTTTTATTAAAATATTTGAAAAATATGTCAAGTTATTTATATATTTTTTTTATTATATATAGAGGCGATATATAGTAGTTACAAAGAGACAAATGAGACCGCACTGCGAGAGGAAAATATAAGAATATATATGTATGTTTGTATGATTCGTAATAAATTACCTCGTATATTTTGTATACTTTTATATATTTAATAATTTTTTTTTAAATATATGACATTGTACGTTTTGCATAAAAGGAAGTATTGTAAAGATTAATTACCGGTAGTCCTAAACCATCGCTCAATCAACAGTTAATTTATTACGATTAAATATCGAGTCTAGAATTAAAAGATCGAAAGTGCACTCCGGCCGTCGTTCTCTCCAGCTGTTATGAAAATGAACGAACCGTTCGTTTCGTTCATTCATCTCGACTTTTATTCGAGCTATTGAATCCCATTTGCGAGCGGATCGCTTCCGTCCTTCCATTCTTTCCGTGTTCCGCTACATTTACTCCCGTTCGTTCGTTAGGTTATGAATATTTTTTTAAAATAGAACTTTATAACTCTAAAGGGACCTTTGGATCCGTGGCCTATTACCTTATCGTATATTATTAGCTATGATTGTTTTCAATTTCAAAGGTACCTTAGCAGATTGTATTGTTTAATCAGTTTAATCGCAAGTCAAATTAATTAAATAATATTATTAACTACTTTTAATACTTAGAGTACATATTCATACTAAAAAACTACCATAAATAGACAGACAGACAGACAAACAGATAGAAGTGTTTTAATATATGTAAAATCAAATTAAATATTTTGTAAAATTCGTACTTATAAAGTTACAAAAACGTTAACGTAATTACAAACTTCCAAATCACAAAGATAACCTACCTACCTGTACTCCTGTGAAGTTTTCGTTCAACCCATTAATAAGTTAGTCCGCTTAAACGAAACATTAATACAAATATCTTATTTGATCCAACATTTTACAACTTTAGTAATTACTAGTAGTTCAATTAATATGATTTTTATAAGTAATATGTTTTTTTAATGACAAATCTTTAATTTTATTTATTTGTTAAGTAAACTCAGAATTCATGAATATCAAGTATTTTGTTATAATATTTTGTAAAAAATACACGGTCGGAGTGAAAGTGACATTGTACACTTATAACACTTTAATTTGATATAGGCACTAATAATGAGGAATAAAGTACAGTACAGGGGTTTATATAGAATTTACGGCCAATATATGTATATATATATATATATATATCGTTCGTTACCAGGGAGCGCATTCACTGTTACTATTAAACTGGTAACTAATTAAACCTCTACTCTCCGTCTGTATCTAAAAGCTAGTTTAAAAATATTTAAAATGTACCGCATTCGATGTATCGGAGTTTACTTTCAGTCGTCTATCAACTGCAGATACACAGATCCACAGATATACAGACAGTTTTTGACACGATTGCAATCGGTTTCGGAGCTAAATTGCGAAGTCAGGGGAGCGTGCATCTCAAACAACGAACCTATCCAGCATCACTGATACATCACATCGCATACTGGGACTCTGGACGTTTTTATTAATTAACATACATACATACATATATACATACATACATAAATAGCTGTATTGTTTTTATACTCGTATTAAAATTAGTTGTAACGTTAAAGTTAACGTCGGTCGTAAAACTAAAGCATTTCTCATCCTTTCATTAGTGGAGCTCATTGCGGTCCACACCCGCAAATAATTTAAAACTGCTCTGAGAGGGTGATTAAAAGTTAGAAGCATTAGGATGCGGACAGAAATTAAATGAATTGTAAACCGGGATATGGGAAAATAATAAATTAAACACTTCATTCTATCTATAGAGGTTCAAAAAACTATCCCATACTATTCTAGGTCCTACATCCATGTTGTCGGTGAGTTTTTGAGAATAAATTTATAATTGGAAAAGGAACTAGTTCTTTATGGCCAGGATGAAAAATAACTTAGGTTGATTTTCTGATTTTCGGAGCATGTATGGACAAATTTTCATGATCGTTTGATAAACAAACACACTGGCGTTTGTTATATTAGAATATGGTTTGATTGAATGTACGGTATCATACTTATATCATATTTTTAATACATAATAATAAATTATAAACGAATAGATATTTACACAGGGACTCAAACCTTAATATCGGCGGTTTATAAAGTATTTTCGATGATATTAAAAATGAATCCATCCAATACAAACAGTTCGGAGGCACCGGTACAAATAAAAATCTACTCCCCGATAATAGATCATCTCCAACCGATATTAATATTGATAACCGTTTGATGTATTTCCCTTGAATAATGAGTAATGTGGACCTTCGATGCCCTATATTATAATAATTAATGATTATAGATTGTAAACATTTGATAAGTTTGCTTGGTGTCTTATAAAAGAACGGCGCTAAGCAGTTTTTCAATCTTTTTATTCGTTCTCATTCTTTATCCCTCCTTATACTCCTCTCAGTCCTCTCAAGAGTAATGTATTTGTAAACTTTCATGTCTTTAAATTGCCATGGGTTACTTTAATCTTTCATCATAATTTGAAGGTTTTTTTTTCCTCGACAAATATAAAATAATATGTCTATAAGAAAATAACTTTTCCCAATTCTTTTAATTGTTATCAGTTTCGTTCATTTGTATGCAGTTAGATTCGATTTTGTAAGTAACTTCCACGAAGCGACACACTCATATAAGAAAAAGAGCCGTAAATGAAAGTATACATGTATTGTCTGCTCAAATTATAGAATAAATATAACAAAAACATTGTTTATAAAATAAACACACAATCTAATTAAAAACACAAACAATACCTAAACTCGATGTTCGTTTCAATGAAATTATTGTGTCTAATTGTTTTCGGAACAATGAAGCCTTTCTTTCATGAAAATACACAAAAGCCTGAATTGTATTTATTATGTCGTTAATATCAGTACATAGTCCCGCGCGCTGCATGTTTTCTATTGTCACTGGGATTATGGAGCTTCTGAAATTGCTATGATTACGAAAAATTTGTTGTTACATTTTTAAATTGATACATTGCCTTATATTTTTATTTTATTATTGTAACAATCTGTTTTTAAAAACGATTTTCTTTCAATGTATAGTATACAATCTTATAAACGTCAAATGCAATGCAAGCATTGTTTGATCGCAAATAAATACCTTTGCGGTGGTGAAAGCAGTGTACAGATACTCTCCCCTCCAGAGGCACCCCCCCAGAGGTACTCCCACCTCCCCCAGGATTTTTTTTTTGTCTTAAGTATTAAGGAGACAAAGAATACATTACTGGGCGGGCTTTGTTAGAGATTTATTTGCAACATTGTATTATAACGCAAATTCCTTTTAGTCCCTTTGTGTTCAATGGCTGCATCCCCAAGGATACCGATGTAAATGGACTAAGTGGTTTTTTATACTACATTATATTGGTATTCTTACAGTCGCTTCCCAATACATATTTAATAACATTTTATATATACGGCAAAATTTAAATAGTTATATAAAAAACAGTGACAGACACGCGATAAATACGAGAAATAAAAACAAACTCGTAACGCCAAAGTTTCGGCTTCAAAAAGTTAATAAATCCTTCATGGGTCTGAGTATACGCATATATAATAAAGTTCCACAAGATATCTTAGACCTTCCATTTCTTAGTTTTAAATCTAAAATCAAAAGTTTATTGTTAAATAAAGCTTATTACAACGTTCAAGAGTTTTTAATGGATCGAAATATGTGGAACTTAAGTTGTTGAATCATTTGCAGGATTTATATTATATTATAATTAATATACATCACCTATTGTTATATTTCTTTTGAAAAGAGCAACTGTTGAGTTTCTGGCCGGCTCTTCTCAACAGAGCAGCATTCCGAGCCGGTGGTAGCTTGCTTACGGACGGACTACACTGACCTTTTTTTGTATTGTAATAATTGACGATTCAAAAGTGCGTGTAAATGCCTACTTGAATAAAGATATTTTGAATTTGAATTTGAATTGTACTCTTAAATTTTTATTGAAAATCTTGTGTAAATCATTTCAATATGTTATAAAAAAACAACAAATTGTCAGCTCAAATTATCATTTTTAATTTCCTCATTTTACGTTATTTCGTTAATTTATATAATTCAACTGTTATAATTATCTTTTTGGAAAATTTATTCAGTCTCTCATAATTGTAGGTAGCTTGAAAAGATAATTAACTTTTAGAGTTCCTTATTGTTTTTAATAAAAAATGTGTGGTTCCTAATCGTATTTCGTTCACAATGTATTTTCCATGTTATTATTTTATTAAATATTCTCTCTAAAAAGGAAAATTTCTCTATCTAATAGAAATATTTACATTGTAATTAAAGCGTTTTTGACTAGATCGTTACCATAAGCTGGATGTAAACAAGATTTTAAATTAATTCATTTCCAACACGGGAAATTCTATTTTGTCGTAAATTTTATTCGTCGTCATGGCTTTTCAATATCATAAATACGTTCTAATACCCCCCTTTTCGACTTAATTATACTCGGAATACAAAATGTTTATAGAACAAATAATAATAATAATAATATTATATTATATTCTGGTAAAAGTAATTGAAACTTATTACTTTAAATTAACTAGTTAACTTTTTTAATTGAAATTTAATTTGTCTAGACTTTATCCAAGCTTAATTAATATTTTTATAATACAAACCATAGAGGGAATAAAGTGAAAATATAAAATTATTGTATTTAATAGTATACACGATGTGACCGTGTATGTATGTACGCACGTGGTGCTGTTTAGTATTATTGTAGTCGGTAACGGCTGGTGGGTTGGTGGTTGATATTTAAACATAACCGGTCATTTTATGGGTACTGGTACTTTTATTGTATTGTTTATACAAAATATATAAGATTTTTTTTAAGTCTCATAACTTTTTACATACGGTATATATTTTGACAGATATTTAAAAGAAACTCTCAAAAATCTTATAATTTTTTCTTTTTGGAATATAAAAATCTCTCGTTAATCATACTATTATTAATATTGACACTTATTGTAACTTTTTTTCATAAAATTTTATCGTGTATATTAATCGTATACTAGTGAGTAACATGTGATACGCGTGAGGCTTCCTATCCGCTATCTCGGGACTAACGTCGTAGGTCGGAAACTAATGCTTCAAATTTATGTATCCGTTAAGTGCTTATGTTTCCTGAGCGTGAGTTATATCAGCACTTCACCCGTAATGACTGTCAACTGTACCGGGATGTACGAGGTATCTGATTAGAGAATATTCTAGGCTTTTCTATCCTGATCCCGATAGCTTAGTTGATGAAAGTATTTTAAGGTATTGCAAGTTCGATTCCCTCTTCAAAATATTATATAATATAAAGTTTGTTGTAAAACTGCTTTAATTATAACTTTATTAGACCGCTGCAACATTTTCTCCCTAATGACATTGAGAATGCAGTCTTGAACTGTTACTCGCCATCTTTGAGTCTCCGACGTGTGAAGTTGGAATTAGGGAACTTTGAACAACTCCAGTTAAGACTTTGTGCTGCATGCTGCCTAATGTCAAATGAAATTATGTTATACATATTATATACGATGAGTCTTCTCTATCAGAGGCCTGCTTTTTGAAAAACATTTAACAAAGAATATTTATACTAAAAAAAAACAAGCTCTCTTCTATATGAAGTCCACATATTCTAACTCCAGCCCACAACAAATAAGGCCCTTCGCACAACGGTGACGTGTTTATGAGTTGAAACTTTTAATGTTATATTAAATAGGCCTTGAACGTTTTATGTCATACGTGACGCATGACGTCACTACAACAGTTTGTGGAAGAATGATTGAAGTAAAAATGACTCTGACGTCTCTGTCAAATTTATCAGCTGTTTCTTTGTATCGAAACAAAACAATCGAGAAAGTTTTTTTTATTTATCTTTAAACAACGCTTCAAGTAACTAGATGTACAATTTAATTCAAAGGAATAAATAATTATATGATTATTGAATTGAAAACAAATTGTAAACATAATGTCATAATGTTATCTTTCTTTCATTGTTCAGTGGAGACGGTTTGAAGACTTTATATTTACTTTATATTTTAGGAGTAGCGTAATCCTTTTGATATAACATTAATATTAATCTTCGAACATTGTGCTTAATGTAATTGTTGAGTGACGGCATTGTTCAATTTGTGTGTATGTGTATATAAGAGATTTCCACGTTTGTGTTCTCATCGTGATATCTCCTAACCTGTAATGACTAGAGTTTTAAAATTTACATTTTATGGAATTGGACCAGAAAAAGGGAAAATACTTTATTCTTAGGTACTAATTCGTTAATTAAATGGACTTTAAATAATCGTAACAATAAAAATTAAAATTAAATTATAATATGCTATTTTAATATATTTATAATTCTATATCCCTTATACACATCTCATACACGATACACATCGCGCAGACCCTGGGGGCTTAGCAATTTTGAAGAAAGTTTTTTTTTCCATGTAGGTTAGCACTAAGAAGGGGTTGAAAGTTAAAATTAAACCTAATAATGTTTTATTACAAAGTAAGAGCGCTTTTTCTAGGGACCTAACCCCTGTGACGGTTGAATAGAGGTTGAGATTTTTTTAAGTTATATTAAAGTCATTTCCTCACACTCTTCGATCTTCGTACTTGAGATTAAAAAATTATTACAAATAAAATATCTGTACTACAGGAAATAAGAAATGAACTATCGCCATTAAGATAGTTCCTGACAGACTCTGGTTAAGATATAATTTTAGTTTATATAAGTTCATCTCATAGCGAGAAGAATACCTTAAAATAATTTGCTAAAAAAATTACTCCTTTAAAGTTTCAGATACCAAATAACAATATTTGTTTTTTGATTTTATTATATTATATTTTATTTAAATGTACCTACTATATTTTGCATATATATATATATATATATATATTATGAATCGTATCGCAGTATGTAACTAATTGTTTCAAGACAGCCGCACCCCGTAGTTACTACACTATACACAGTTAGTACATAGTTAGTTACACTTAACGTTAACCCAATTACCTGATTCAAAGCACGTTTCAAACTTAAGTAGCATCAAAAATTATTGCAATAGATGCCAATTTTGTATACGATGCTGAATTGAAAAGATATCAAAGAGAACATGTCTGTTTGTGTTACTTGCTGTTTCTATTTTGTTACGTTATGTTTGAATTTTTCTTTAAACGTGTGTGTGTGTGTTTACGTTATTTTTTATTTTATTTTTTTATTTTTAATAGTTTTATTTGAGTATTTTTTCTTATAGCTTATTAAAACTTATTTTAGTTTGATTAATATTTTCTTTAAGTTATTATTTTTTTCTGTTTATCAAACTCGATTTCGTTTATCTTCAAATTACTGTTGGAGAAATCAAATCCGATGGCTCTCTGTATCTGCACGAGGCTGGGTTTGTTATTTGAGTAAAGAAAAACAAAACATATTGTATTCATCTATTTGTGGTGTTATTTTATTGTGTATATTGACTTTTTGGGCTATATATATTTTTAAACAAATAGTATTGAGATAAAACATAAGTTAAAAAAGATAGCTTTGATCTGATAAGTCTTAAACGAATCTGGATTATGCCTGTAAGATTATTATTGAAAATTGTGAATGCCATGTCTATAGAAAAGTATAACTTTTATCAACTATATTATTAAGGAATTTACATAATATTTAATTTATTTAGTATTTATAACCTTTATATATTATAAGATCTCTGTACTAGGACATCACGTGACTGCGCCATGACTGAGCAATGAGTGTTAACATTCGTCATAATTTAAAAGCAATTATTAAATCATGTAATATTAATAGACTGGTACACATTAATAGTTCAAACCCGCTGCGCTTCACACAGATGACAGTTCAAGATCACAATACATCATTCACTGAGCACTCATTATATATTTAATGTTGAAAGTAAAATAATATGAAAAGTAGGTTAATATTCATTTATTTGTTTTATATATTTCATCATAATTTGGTACTTGCGTCTGGCAGTTCTTAAAAAAAAACAGTTTTTTTTTCATTTACTATTTTTTCTTCTCGTAATTATTTTTTTATACTAAATAACATATGTAAGTATTAATTTATGTCAGACATGACATGTCTAGACATGTGTAATCAAAGATTCTAGCCTTTTATATAAGTGTCTTTATAACTATCGATTTAATATAGGAGTATCTAGTGAACATTCATCATTACCGGGTGACCTTATATAGAATACATTGCACCAGCAAATGTAAGCACTTGAGTTGAGGTCAACACGTCAATTGATGTTGTATTGTAGACCAAATTACAATCTCAGAATAGAATATTACCGGACCAAGGTGCTTTAATTTTGGTTATGAATTATTAAATATATTAACCTCCTAAGAATGCACCTAAAAGGTCTTATACTCAAACCGATCAATCTCCCGACTCCATTACAAGTGACATTGGCATATTTGGGTCAAGTTTTAGCACCTAATAATCTAACCAAAATACAGGAATACGTATAGTATATATAATAGATGGTGCCACATCAATATACCATCATTAAGCCACGTCTCGGAGTGAGCTGGAGCAATTGATCATAATGTATTGTCGTTACCTGGATTCAGATTCGCTCAGATCGATGACGCACTTACATAAGTGATATTAATACATACAAATTGAAGAAGAACCTTTGGTATATATTAATATATCTCCGTCTTGATGAGGTCCTTCATCCTCAAGTTTACGATCTTAATTAACAACGTATAAAAGACACGTCCCATAAAGAAAATCCATTAAAATTTCACCAAAGCGACTGACTGACTGTGACAATCGTAAAAAAATAATTATTCCATGCTCCGTGAAAATTTGCATCACAAAAAAATTCTCGGTAGTCACTTTTAATCGTATACAATGAATGGAAAGGAGTTTAGGATTGAGACAGATGTGAGACAGTTTTGTCTTAGACGAGTCTAAATGATATTCAGTTTTTGGCTTGTCTCTGACACAAGAAAACTAATCCAATTATAGGTACTGTATCTATTTCTAAACTGAACTTTTTTAATATCATTTGAAGTAGGAAAAAAATGTAATCAAAATATTACTAATATAATAACAAGACTCGTTGAAAAATTTTGATCTGATCTGACATCAAATAAAAATATACTTTCAATGTCGTTTTAATTTATATTGTCTGTTATCTGTTATGATCCTAAACTTTACTTTAAGAAGGTTTCAGCGTCGATTCAAAGTCGTACTTTCAAAACTTTGTACATTTGAGTGCGGGAAGTGTTTCTATTGCCGGTACAACGTTGATCGGAAACTAATAATATTCAGCTGTCGGCGTAAGGATCCGGACCGGGTCTACCTTGGTGATTTATGTTATGCCTCAATTATGGACAAACTTACATAGGTACATTCGGGCTTCGGTGGTTGGTATTTAAAAAAGGTTGCTACTTAGTAAGTTTTTATATAAATATAAATAAGGAAGATTGCATACTTCGTCTCTAAAATTAAAATCTATGCAAGAAATATATTTTTTATAGAAATAATTTTGTTAGCAACGTGAAACTTTGAAAGAAACGTATTTGTTCGCAGTGCATTTTAACTTTTAAAATCAATTATTTAAAAGTAAAAATCGTAGCAAATATATAATAAAATACTTACCAAATGCGAAGAAGCACTCCAGTCAATTAGTCGAAGCATTTTTTTCCAGATAAATTTATTGTTACGAAGTTATCTGAACCCGCTATCAGTCGTGTTTTAACTTTTACTCCCGCCGAGGGTCGGATTAAAGTGAAATTGTAGGATAGTGAGAGCATAGTCGTGCGATTTGGTCGTTTTAAGTTGATCTGTTCCACTCTCAGTCTGTAGTTTGAGACCGTCATGCAGAAGTTTTTATCCTCATATAAAATTAAATTGATTAAAGTGTAGCTAGTTACTTAGTAGATATTACTTATATCCACTGATTTGTCGGCATAAAAATGGTATACTTTTCATTACTAAACTTATTTATTTATTTAATTAAATATAAATGTTTATTTATATAATGTCAGAGAGCCATGCGGTTGAAGGCAACAAGTAATTTTTAAATTCATGTTAAATTGTTCTCAATCCTCAAAGGAGTGACGCACCGGTTACTCTCAGCTCCATCTCTTTAATTTGCGGCTGCAGTCGTTTATCGTTCACCGCCGAATCCTTATTGGCTTGTCTACCGTTTGCCTTTTATTTGAACCTTCGGTGATTTCGGGTTGACTTTTTAATGATACTATTATTGTAATTGTGTGATTTATTCTCCTTTCTCTTTCTCTCTCTGTCCCCGTTTCACTGTCTCTTTCTTTTATTCCATCGCTCAAATAAATGTTTGCCCAAAATCGTATATTGTCATGCAAACAAGTTTGAAGTTTTTATCGAGGTAACAATACGGGAATATTTAAATAAATTTGATTAAAGAAAACCAAGTGCGATGCAAATTTGAATGGAGCGCGAGCGACTCCTCCGTCGGCAACCTTTTCGAGGGACTTAGCGACGACTTAACGGCGACTTTTTGTTGCGACGAGTTTGTAACGCCTCTGTCACTTAATCTTTTTATAAGGAAAAGTTTCGGACCGCAAAAGTGTCGCGTCTGTTTTTTTTTTATGTAATTAAGACGTCACCCGCCACTGGGCCTGTTGGTATATATTAAAACTTTTTTTTTTTTTTTTGTTATAATTTTTATCGTCCGCCGCCAGGGCCTTTTCATTGCTAAGTCGCCTTTTATTCGTATTCATAAGACGCAGATCCTTACACGAAAAATGTTTTATCGCCACGAATGCAGGATAATTTAAGAGATGGTTTTAAATAACTGAAACGAGAATATTGGATTTGAACTCTCTGTCTTGAATTTTTTTTTTACCTTCAGTTACATCTTTCACAATCTATAAATATATAATTATTAAATATATACAATGAATGAAATGGAAATGATATCAAGAATGATGATCTAAACTTTATTATCTATACATATATATATTTTTTTTAATTATCCTCTGTCTGTTTGTCTGTTTGTTCCGGCTAATCTCTGAAATCGGCTGGAAGGATTTTAGCACGACTATCAAAGTTTGTCTTAGTACTCCTTATAAGTGGATAGCTGATTTTATAAGGAGTATCTTAGGCTACTTTAAAAAACATTCCTCGCGAATGAAGTCGTGGGAACAGCTAGTTATATCATAAAAACTAACAATTATTATCTCAATAATAACACTGCCATTAGCTACTCGTATATGGATATGTATATAATTAAACAATAATCCTATAACTAGTAAATATAGATGTCCGTATTCTGTGTATTTTATCTGAACATATGTTAATACGGGCAACACTAGTACCATTTCGTTCTCAATAATCACCACGCGAGCAATTCACTTGTGGAAATACGATTCCCCTCTAATTACACTCACTAATGCAACCCAAAATATACTAGAGCTGTTACTACGACAACTCGAACTGTTAGTTAGTTAATTTAATAGTTTTTTTTGTTCATTTCGTATATATATATATATATATATATATATATATATATATATTTTTTTTTTTTTGTAGATAGTTTTGTTTTTTGTTTCTGTTAAGATTGTTACAGCTTCATCTCTAGTTCTTTTCACTTTATTTTTTTTATGTGTTCTCTTAACATCAGTTGATCTTTTCGTTTCTATAATAATTCTCATTTTTATAGTAATTTCCTATTAACAGTTATTACTTTAATAATCTGTAAATAAAATGTTTAACTATTAAAATTTACGAGTGTGAGTTTAACAAAATCATTGGTAGTACTGAACTGCATATCTACTACGGTCAGTCACGTGTTCAAGTGGCAGATGTTTGACGCACATTTCACATTACTGTCCTAGAATACATACCTACACACACACACATACATACACACCCATACACACACACACACATACACCCAGACACACACTTACATTAATTTTCATAAGTATAGAATAAAGTCGCACCATTAACATTTTATTTGTCTGTTAGTTTAAAAATCTATTTAGTAAAAAAATACAGAGCGTTTTTGTTTTCGTCTTAACGAGACATACTTAAATAGAATAGTATTTAAAAATTTATATGACAATAAAAATATTTATTATTATTATAAATAACTTGTAATTATTTATTTTATTCATTACAATCGTTAAAAGATTTGTTTATTAATAATATGATAACACTTGGTGTATTTTACTCCGCTCGTAGTACATTATTCATCAAGTTAATTACGTTACTCGACACAAACTACAACTTTCTTTTACAATAACTTAACTGGAAAACGAACATGGATGTATTCGTTGGTAATTATAAATGAAATTTACATTAATCACTAGCTGTGACCACTACTTCAGTTACTCCTTATAACATCGGCTATCCGTCAGTGAAAGTTCCTTTAAAATCAGTCCAGTAATTTCAGAGATTAGCAGGTACAAACAGATAAATAAACAGAAAGAAAAAAAAAATGTTTTTTGTAAATACATTTATTATTATTTATTTAATTCTTCATTGCACAATATACAAAATAATGCACAAAAGCCACAAAGACATTCTCTACCAGCCAACCTTAGAATGTACATGAGAGAACACAGGTAAAAATAAATAAATCCAGAAATATAACTATAATCAAATTTAGTAAAAGTTGTTAATTTGGGATTACAAACATACACTTCAATTTCATCTATACGTATATATATGTTAACATTGTGAATTGATAAAGAAAAATATAATAAATAGATAATTAATTATTGTGTTGATTGATGTCAGTATATGTAATAATATAACAATTAGTGCCCACGCTACATGACATTAGTATCCCATTAGCACACACACACAGACAGACATTACAGATTACAGCATCATTTAGATAACACTAATGAGTCGATTCGTCAACCCCGAGGAGAGTACTTTATCTATCATATTTTGAAATTAATATGAACATTAATTGAAGGTTTATTAATAATGTTTGATTTTTTCTCTCATTCTTTCTTTCTTATACGTGTTGAGAAATGAGATTATTTAGTAACTCTTTAAAAACTCGGTCGTATTCAAGTTGAATTATCATTTTGCTCTCTCGTATCTGTAAAATCCAGAGAATAAATCAAAAGCCTGCATTCAATGTACTCGAATAATCATATTATTATTATTATTTGAGTAATGTTATTAAAACCTTTAGCTTCCCGTATAACTCTCGGATGGAAGATTTTTCTTGGTATTCTTATCGCGTTTTATGTGATTTTGCTTTCACTACACTGTCCATATACATATACAGTAAATTGTAAATATGTATGTCTGAAGAGTGAGTTTATAAATATTATAGTGAGTTATTGATGTGTTTTATTTTGCAGTTGTCGTGCGAAACGTCTATAAACTCGTCTGCCGCAGCGATGGCGGATCTTTTTATAAATTTTATAAATTCCATCATTATATGACAACGGTGATTTTAAAATGACACTGAAAAGATTTATTTCAATGTAACATAAAGAAGATCAGATCTTTTTATATTATTAAAATTAAATATATCAATCTATCTCGTCCTTTATTTACTAAAGGTATTGGTTAACTGTTTTTATGTTAACTTTATTATATTCGAATCGTAATATTTTATTACAATGTTGTAATTAAATGAAGCCTCGTTGTTTTTGCTGTAACAATTTCTATTTTTATATTTCCAGGCGCCCTATATCGAAACTTGTTCTAGTCTATTGTTTCGTACAAAGCATGTATAAAAATTTATTAATTAATTGTATTTGATGATTGCCCTTTCGAAAACTCATATCGGAAAATATGATACGTTGAATACAAATTACTCAGCACTTATATTGCAACGTGCGCAGGTCGGTTGGTCGGTTGTGAAACTGGCGATCCGTTGCACCGCGACCGGTAATTATGAAACAGACGTATCGCTGAATTAATCGTTCACAGATAGTTGCAATTGGAGTAACGAGTAACGAGTGAGGTCCGTCCCGGGTTCTATTCTCGACTATGTAACCCCTAAACCTCAGCCGAACAACCTAATGTGAAGTTACACTTCTTTGAAAATTCTTTAAAAATAATATATATATATATAACACATATATATATATATATATAACATATATATATATATATAATATGTATATACAATATAGACAAGCCGTCCGAGTTTCTGTCGCCAGCACTGTTCCGGTCCGTTGCAAGAACATTTCCGATCCGGTGGTAGCTTTGACAATGAAAAAATGTTCTGTATAGAATTTATTTTCAATGAAATAATTTTGACTTTGCATAATTTGAACGTAAGTCTCGTTCGACGTTTACGTAATAGGTTTGAGATGATTTTAACGCGATATTATATTTAAGCAAATTTGAACATGACCTACACCGTTGTAACACTCTATTTACTTAATTTGAACACAATTTTTAGTAATATCAGATAACGTCTGAAGGCTTAAATAATAAAATATAATTATCCTATTCCGTTGGAATAAAGTCTATACATTTTGCAGAATCTTGAAATTTAGCGCTCCCGTAATCGGATTGAAGAAATCTTTTCAACGTAATATCGAAGCTATGTCCCAAGTAATAAGAGTCTCTTTCGCAAGTAGACGTTGTTTTCTTTTGTTTCGCGAGCTTCTTAACGATGTGTGTACTTTTAATGTAATCCGCATCTCGTGACTAAAGACTGTGTATTATGTATTGTAATTTTTTTTATATAATAATCTCGTTACGCGCATAGAACAACGGGATTGTGGCGTTTGAATGAAGTGAATACTAGCTTTTCTCAGCTGCTTTGTCCGCGCTATTTTATAAAATATGTTATTATATCGGTCTGAATTGCTTTTATTCCTCAGGAAGAGTTTTTCTCTGCCAATTATTGTGCGAAAATATTTATGATGATTAGTTGACTAGTTAAGACGTAACAAGCAAATTGACATTTACATTTATAATATCAGTTGTGATGCTTTAAACTTATAGTTTATTAATATTGTAAGAAATATTATAGTAAATTGTTACTTATTAATATTTTTTATTTTTTTCCAGGTAAGTTCAATTTTCATTTAATCTACGAGAGGTAATTATAGGGTAAGTTTTTATAATGAACTACGTCAAGTCGGGAGTTCGCAAAAATGTCGTATTATCGTAGTTAATATTTTTGATAAGATATTTTAATGTCTATATTATTTATTACACGTTTCTTGTTGAATTAGAGAATAAGTTGAAGCCTGTAATAAAGTATTTACAAGGGATAAAACCGACATATACACAAAAAGTGTCTAAAAGATCTAGAAAAAGCATATAAAAGTTTGAAGTTTGTGTATGTAAAGGTGGGTATGCACTAGTTCTGCAAACCTGCTTGGCTCTATGCTTACAAAAATCGTTCTCAAACAACATTTGTGAACAGACTTTAATAGCGGGTCACAATACTCTTCTTACCCCCGTCTCCCCCCCATTGAGGTGACAAAGCCAATAAGGCATTAGTCATTTGGGCATGCTATAAAAATAATAATAGAGAACTAAATGCCCCAATGTAGTTGATGTGCACCTTAAACTTTATTATATGTACTTATTAGCTTGTATGCGTGTGTGGGTGGTTGCGTGTTCGTGTGTGTGGATTATAGAACGGATTATTAATTTGTGAACATTGCTTAAGAACAACGGATTAAATCGGGGAAAGAAAAAGCGTTATTCATATTTTTGTTGAAATAAATTCTTATACATTATTTCTGTCGACATTTTTTAACTTTCATCAAAAGTTCGTAGTGTGATGTTATATAGAACTATGTTTTTAATAAATAATGGTGTATCAAATTTAAAAAATACAGTCTTGAAACGATCAACTTTTAAAATTAATAAAAAATATAATACATATGAAAAGAGGCAATTGTATAAACAATTTATAAATTCATAAAAAAATAGGCTTAAGTTTTCGATCCAAAGTTGGTCGTTCTATATATGTATATATTTGACTTCTATAAAATGCAAACAATAAACCTTAATATATAACGGATAAAGTCGATAATTCTCTAAACTCCAGTACCTAATAACTTTGGAAGACAAACAATATCAATTTGTATGAAAGTTCGTGCATACATTTATTAGTGAAGTTTATTTAGCAAAGTTATAGCAAAATGTATATTTGGTTAAAATTTCGATCGCAAACTATCTTAAGTGTTTGGATCGTTATATATTTAGATTAGTTAATGTATATCGTATCTATGGAGTAACAGTATCCAGAATCAATTTTCAATTACGATATATACAACTTTGCACAGCACTATGTATTTTCGTCTATCCCCCCCAGCTATCCATCCTTTATCTTTAGTACTTTATTGAAGAGGACAGTATATCTCAATATATCTCTAGCTATTCGTAATGATGCTTCCATCTGTTTGTGTAAACTGCAACTGGTGGTATTGAAAATCCATTTTATATATCAGAGGCAGTGAATCGATACTTCGGTGGTTAGTTTAAAGTGATATAAATGATCATATGTTTAGTTTTAGCGTTGACTCAGTCTCGAAATGCTCCCGTGTAATATATCTTCATTCTATGTATATGTTACAGTCAAAGTAATAAGTCCGGACATTATTTTTAATGTCTACTCAATTTAGAGAAAGTGATAATTGACATAGAATAAATCCCAACTACCAATTTTGTATAAAATCTTTGAAGACATGGGTAAAGTAATAAAACAACCCTAACCTAACCTAACTTATGACAGGTTAGGTTAGGTTAGAATATTCCTTTTCTATATTGTAATTATTTCTATATTGTTATTATAATAAACATTATTATTATTTTAATAAATGTATAATATTGTTACACATATAGTTAGTTTTGATAAAGGAAATATCATTTTATATCCTTTGTCTATATCTATTTTTAGCTGTAACATATATACTAAATAATTATAGTTCTCGACACTACATTACCCTAAAATTAATATTATTTTAATCTGTATTTATTAAATGTCGCCACTGGATTTTACTATGGTATGTTATAATACTGTTAGTTTCATACCGCAACAGAAAAAATATAAAATTTACATTAAACATAAAAGTTTACGACTCTTTTTATTATAAGAAAACCTGTATATTCTGATCTTTGTAATGGTTTTTATAAAAAAAAACTTAGTGGCTATAAAATTATATGTTCCTACGTGTGCTTGTTACATGAAAACTGCCTTAGATAATGTTATTATATCTTCAATACACCAAACCTTGAATGTTACTGCGAATAGCTGCGAATGCGATCCTGGATTACTCCGGATAAACTGCACGTGGATTATGTTGAATATCAATGACTTTAAGACGGTTCATGATTTATTAGTTTTATTATCTTAATTATATAATATCAATTGTCTGTCTATTTGTATATCAGTGGGTGTATAAAATAATAACTATCATAAAATTATGATAATCAAAATAAAACAATATTAATGAAAAGTATCTTAAAAATGTATTCCTTAATATAAATACATCTTTAGATGTAAATGAAAATAATTTAGAATTTATGAAAACTTTATCATCTAAAACTGGATCACATTAATGTACCTTGAATTAAATTTGGTATCTAATATTGAAGGTAACGTTCCAGATTGATGCATCTCCATTATTTATCAGCTGACTGTTGCCAAACTTCCGACAAATATCCTGTTCAATCTTGGCATAAGTTTGCGTTCGGGTAATTGAATCGAAATGTGCAAATCACTGCTGCTTTTCCTAAATCATTGTGTGTATATATATATGGAAATTTATTGTAGAATCGTTTAAAGAATTTTAGAATAAAAATGGATAAGAAAATATTAAAATATTTCATAATAGGGCATAGCACAAAATGAGTGTTTTGCTCTGTGGTCTAGTCTTGAGTGTGATTTTTTCTCTTTATTTTATTTTGTTATCTGATGTATAATTTTAACATATAAGACATTAAAAACAATATAGAAAGGATAGTTTTGATTTTTATCTGTTAAGTCTGTTCTAAAACTTAAAAGCTTAAAGTTCTAATACGTAGGAGTTGTGAACATAGATAGCCAGTTGAGGATTATGTAGTTCGTTCTGCCTTAAAAGTTTTGAATTTTCTATCCATGCATTTGACTAATCCACAGCGCTGTAGCATTCCGACGTTTTTGTTACTTTAAAAAAGCTCTCAAGTGATATTTGATGTGGTTGCACGTTCACATCATTAATTCACGTTCTAGTGCAGTAAATGCAGGTTGAATTCGTAGTAAATCTAATGTATTATTTCAAATTAGTCTGAATTGTTTAAACATTTATGAAATAGTCCACTTATCTACAACCCCAGCGCATGCAACCAATTTATCATTATATCTGGCATTTGAGAAAAGTTCATGATATTTGTAGGGTATCGTCCTCCTTAACATTAATATGATTATTTAATATGCATTATATTTTATAACATTAGACATTCTATATATTTAAACATATACTAAATCTGTATCTGATCGCTACTTGTATATGTATTCGGGAGAAATCATTATTATTTAGAAAACCAATGCAACAATGTTTCCTAAAATGTTTGTCTGTTTGTTTTCTTCATAATTCTATAGCCTGCAAAAAAAAACAAACACCATAATGTGAAACGTGAGCGGAGCCGTGATCGCGGCTAGTTTAAATATATTTATTTAAAAAATATAAAATGATATTTAATTTAGAAAAAAAAGATGAAGATCGTTAATTATTATTTGTTTAGTTTATTTTATTAAGTAACTATTTACTAAGCAATAGTTAATTTAAAAAGAACAGTGTGTCTGATCTAAAACTGTTTCATAAGTCTATGTCAACATTTCTAAAAACGTGTGAGAAAAAGTCTCAAATAGTGTTAAGTTTTGGCTATCGTTGTAGTTGTTGCTTAATTGATTTGTTATCTTCTGAGTCTGATTTGCAAATCAATTAATAATTCATATAAAATTATACAGAATATATAATATAGCTGCGTGTTTTAATTAAACAAATTTGTATTGGCGCCCAGCGTGGGGCAAAGGTTACGCCATATTGCCGCCGCAACGGTTATTGCTAGTTCTGTTAACGGCTGAACGGCCTCGGTGGTTATTTTCTATCCGAATGAAGGTTTTATTTTATGTATTCCATTTCTATGTTTGGTATTTCTTTAAATTGTAAAAGAACTTCTTCGTGCAAAACTACCTATAAAAATGTATATAAATATGCGTATATAAAAAGAATGTAATTTATTTTCTTATTTTTTTATAACGTTTCAAAAAGAAACTTAAACCAATATTAATTTTAAGGTAGTTTGTTTTTTTTACACCATTGGGATTTATTTTATATATCAGTTAATATTACGAAATAAATGGAATAGGCTGGAGATTTAATCTTTCAAACTGAACGGAGCTACGAATGCCAGAAAAACCAAACTTGCAAGTTGGGTTTGCAATGCATAGTTTAAAAAGAAACGTTATCTCTTATGATAATTGTGGAACCAATTACAATTACAATTCAACTGGTGTAATTATATGGTTTTTTTTATTGATATTACCCTAATTTCCATGATAACGTGAATTTCTTTTACAATTTTTTTAAAATCGTAATTCCAGGTAATAAATCATAAATTAAATATTCTTCGTTGTAATTAGTTAGTCATTCGTTAGTTTAATCAATAGAGGGTCAACAAAATCTGATTACACCACCAACAAAACTATAAAAGCCCGTAAGATATAATATTAATATGACAACTCCTTTATTACATACATTGTAATATAGATATGTATATTATATTACACCTACTTTATATTTGTTTTTATAGATAAAAAAAATAATGCTGTGCTTTTACAGAAGGGCTTATTACGATAAATCTTTTATCGAAATAGGCCCTCCTGACACTTACATTTTGACGTACACAAGTGATCACTGATAATGATTCAAAGTGGAAAAGATATAAATAAATAAATAAATGAAGGTTAATTATCTTAAAGCAGATGTTATTTCTTAGGACTATACTTATTGCCTAGCTTATTTTAGTTATATGTTGATATAAAACTGTTTTTCCCTGTAAATATCTCGTCGCCAATTTTGCTAACAAATTAAATATTCCGTTTCATTGTAATATCGTGTCGCCGTCGTTGTATCAAAGGACCGATCATTATACACTTACATGTCAAGATAAATGGCACTCTGCACCGGTCGATACGAGGAAGCCATAAATTAATGTCGGAATTTAAATATAACCTATAATTACTAAAGTGACAAGACACAATATCCCTATAAAAATATAAACACCCATCTTAGACCTGTCCCTATTCAGCGTTACTTAACCAAGTCAACTCTTAGGGATTTCATCGGATTATTTGCCCTTAATAAAAGGATATGTGAAATGGGAGATTTCCCTCGAGAGTGGTTAATATGTCCTTTGATGTATGAAACCTTTCTCAACATATATCGAGAGACAAAATACATCGAATATGTGGATCAAAGATAAACTTAAACAGAATTAAATTCACAGTTGAATAAATTATTAACGGACATTTATTCAGACGATTAGATTAAAATTTTATTTCCTACAATTTTAACTTTAACGCTTCGGTCGTGCTCAAAACTTTACATTTTTTAATCGTATAGATGTAGCCCAATACTGAATCTGGATTTTATCGGGAGTGCTAAAAAGAAATAGATTATATCCTAGATTCCTTTGTAACAAATCAAGTTTTTTTTTCGGTCCGTGAATAATCCGGTAATGGCTACGGTGAGGTCACGTCGTATCACGTAGTTAATACGTTACGTGTTCGAATGTGTCTGTGACGTCACGTTTCCTTTGCTTAAGTTATTTTTTGGGTACCAGGAAATTAATATGACAACGCATTGAGAAAATGTCGTTTGAGGTTATATGTATCTATCTATGTATTCGTATGTTATTGATTGTATTTAAGGATTATACAATACTGAATAGTAAGTGTTTTATTTAACGATCTGCTGATAAAAATGAGGACCTGATCTTATGGAGATCAGGTCCAGATATAAAATCGGAGATTGAATTTGAGAAAAGTAAAGGAGAAAATTTTGAGAATGCATAACAAAAATTTTGGAAAATCTTTACCAAATAAGAAACATTCGAAACAAACTAATCATTCAAATGAAAATCTAATTAAGGAATTATCTCTCTAACGCCTCCTACCTATAAATAAATAGGTCTCTAGATAGCTTTTATTCTTCCGAATAAATTAATATCACCAACTTGCTAACTGTCACCACGCACGACAGAGCGAACCACGATTTGGTTCAAATTTCTTTTCTTCAGAAAAGTAGTAAAATTCACTTGACAGATATGTAAATTTATGCATTTATGGATTTAGTTTCAGTGTGTTTTTAAATTGTATTTCCGTTTTAAGTTTCATAAAACTTTCATTTTCAATCAAGTTCCTTAAGGAAATAATTTTGTATTGTTACGGTTTAGCGACAAGAACTAAGCACAAGGAAACGAGTTCTAAATGACCCATAGAAACTTACATACTTCTACTTTTAAAGATTTCTTGATAATCTTTATAATTTTGAATTACTCTAATTTAAAGATCGTGTCAATCAATACACTGTTTTATAAATAGATAAGAAATCCGATCAAATGGAAGGTTCATTCCGCAAAATGCAAGCCAAGCTTCCCTATCTTCGGAGCTCAGTGAGAGGTCTCTATCAATCTACGGACCGCCCGATAAAGATTTATTACCGACAGAGGGGTGTGGTCTTTAACGTTTTACTATTTTCGTGATTCACACTTTTTGCTATAAAATTATATTAGTTTTTTGGCTAAATTGTTTTCAGTGAGAAATATTGATGGACGATGTCTGGAAGGATTATTAAACTAAACATTATTAAACAGCACTGTCAATGATTTGATTGGTTGTCTATCACGATATAAACCAAACCGAAAGGTTAACTTTCCAATTAATACTCCATTAATATTACTTATAACTCATAACATAACCACAACAGAATAATAATATCTGAACTTGCAATTTGTAAAAAAAATTCAGTATGTTTAATCGCTACAATGATAATTGAATTTTTATTAAATCATATTCACCTTTATGTAAATACTTTACCTTATCCGAAAATACCTATATTTATAACATTATTGGATGAATAAATATTGAATACACAAGTTCAGTGATTCGGTTGATATCTTGTTTACGAATCGGTTATCCGACTATGACATTTTTTCTTATTTAAATTTATCTCTATTATAAAAACTCACCTCTTTGGAATATAATAAGTAATGGCGTGAATTTATACGTATGATAAATGCTAAGTTTCTATGGACAGGTAGATAAATGATTCTACCAATTGTATACCGAAGATCGTCTGGATATCTAGCCTTCGATTAGGGATCTGGTCACGGATTACAATATAAATAATCCATCGCAGTCTCGGTTGTGGATAGATTTATGTTCGCCGATCGTTTATCGAACCTTGTAATGCTGAATTATTGTTAGCTTTGAAAATATTTATTTATTGTTTACTTGTGATTGTAATTATATTTATTTCACGTAAACAACTCGTTGGAATATAATGTCAATTTAACACGTGCAGGAGAATTTAATTTCTATTCCGGAAAATTTCTAAATCAGATCTGAGACAATGGAGAATTAAGGAGCGCTAAAGAGCAGGACGCTATCATCAATCAATCTAGTGGTGTCCCGATTGCATCTATGACCTCTTTAGATTTATCACCACTTTGAGGGGAATGTGAAAAAATGTATTATAGAGAAGTTAACTTCAAATATTTTTTGTGTAACGTGGTATATATTATATGTATCATAAGAATATTGGTATTTCCAGTAATGAATGAAGTTCATGAAAGGTTCGATAAAAAAAAAACTACAAAATACAGTAATAATGCAAGGGTTTATCAAAATCCTTTTACAAATCTTTTCAAGTTAATTGAATTCATGATAAAAGTCCCCTACATGTAAAATTACGTATGTATTTTAACTTCAAAGCCCGTGGTACGTCGTATTTCGTCCAAAATGTGTTTCTCTGCATCGAGTGTTTCGCAAACAAAAGCAGTTTCACAGACAAAAGCTAGTTTTAAATAAGTAGAGACTTGATAGAAACAAACCGTTGTCTACTGTTTCTAACATACAATGTACCAAACATACATACATACATACATACATACAACGTAATGCTGTCCTGGGTGTTTGGGCAGCAGTCTAGCGCCGCGCTGCATTCCTATGTGGACTAGATTTTGTTTGGTCCATTTTAAAGGAAATAACGGAATTTTAAAGCAAATAAAAATACTAAAAACTGGCAGTCATATTTTAAATTTAATGATGATATAATTATTACTATTACATATTAATTTAAATTGATAATGCATGTTGAAGTATGTTTTAATCAACTCTTCGGTTTCTGAGAACTAAACCATACTCATGTGATGTTTGAAATGCTTTTGTGTTGAGAGGTGTGTATGTTAATTTAATCCTACTATTTCTTAGAACAGACTCGTAATCATCTATCTATCTACAGATACATCTTAACATATCATTTTGTGTTAATTATTACTGTGCTTTATTAATACAAAGATTAAGTGAAATCATACATGTTTTTCAAACTTTATATTTGTTTAATGTTAACATAATAAAAATACAAGCAAATAACAATATAATCTATATAAACAAATATATGAATTATGAAGAACACATCCGTTCTTATCCTCCAATTATAATATTTTTAATGATATAAAGTATTTAACGCTCAAGTCTGTGTCTTGGACCACACGCTGTAAGAACAACGGTTACTGAATCGCACGGGGCGAGAGAATGTAATGCCCCGCGCTCCTGAGTTGCATAACAAGCTTGTTTATGTTCTAATGTAATGTATCTGAATTTTGTAGAATATCTTATTGGATTCTTCTCCGTGTAATCTTGTTCAATATCAAGTATATTAAGCAACCGTATGAGAAGATATAAGAATAACAAGTACATATATATAAGTCAGTTTACCGACTCCGTTAAATAAATGTATAAAGATTTTGCATGTAGTTTTTATTATGTATATAGAGTGTCGTTGCTTCTCCTCTTTCAAGACAAATAGTCGTGTTAGCGTCGCGGGCGTCGCTCGGTTGTGAGTTTGTGTAAATATGCCTGCCTATATTTTACACTGGTTTTATGCGCGCAATAATGTATGAGATATTTTATGAAGCTTACACAAAAATATAAGATTATTATGTTGGTTATATAAAAAGGAACAATTTTGTATCATACATTATTAAAATAGGCGTTAATAAGTTTGATAAGAAAATTACACAAATTTTTAGAGATGCATTACATTTTTTAGGTATTCAAAAGATTATGTAGATGCCTACAAAGTTAATAAAATAAAAAAAAAAACTAATAATATTTATTCTAACTCAATTCCGTAACAAGAAGCGTTTATATTTTTTTTCACATTGTCATTACTATATCACTGTTAGGTCATAAATAAATAGATATTATTAAGATATATAAAAAGCAAAAAAAAAACATTTTCAAAAAGAGTAAGTTTGATTGTAAGAGTTTTAAAAAGTCCGACGTATCTCTAATAAATTTCTAACGCTACAATGACTCCACTAAACCTCAAATGTAAACATGTTCCGATCGTCCTCCATAAATCCCGGCGTTAAGAATAATGGCCGCCTGAGAAATGTTTCATTTACCTCTCATTAATTATATTGCGGTGGTGCCCCGGGTGAAAAATGCGCGGAATTATATGAAATTGTATTTTATATCCGCTTCGAAGTGTTGATGTTATTTCTTATAATGTGATAAATTTCTTGTGAACTTTGATGGAATTGGAGTTAGCTTTAATTATTTTACAGTATTTTATTTAATTGAGATTCCGTAGCCTTGTTTTATGATAGTAATTATGGTTTATAACGATATTGTGATTTGGATTTGCTTTGTTGTTGATGTTAGACGTCAACCGCTTAAAATGTTACTCTCACTACGTAAACTACATGTGATGTTAAGAAATTAAAAACAATAACGTATATTGAATAATATGAGAATGAACTAAATAAAGAGCCAGCCGGAGGCCGACCGGTTAATTTATACGGAGCTTAGTGCTATCGATGCAATGAAATAGCAGACAATTAAATGGGCGACTCTATTTTTGAGGCGGCGCGGGTTTGGGACAAGGTCATGAGCGGAGCGATTTTAGGTAATTAAGAGTAGATACGATGATTGGCAGTATCTGCCTACTCCCTCTCTCTTCATCGTAAAGAAAAGAATATGGTAACATTGGGTAACATCAGTAGTGTTAGAATTCTATGTTTATGATTTTTCTGAATGGCAGAAATTAATAACTTTTGTCTTAATTATATAAAAAAGTTGCCTATAACTTGGACAGTGAAAACAATCGGTGTATCACGTATGTGAGAGAAACAAAAAGTTGTCTGTGTGTACGCCAAGTATCGATCGCTGTTCGGATGTTTCCGGATGCTTTTCTTGTATATTTAGACTGTGTCTAATTACCCTCTGCTCTTTTGCCTCTCATAGTGGGTCGTAATTTAGCGATAGACGTAGACGTATTCGTTTGATTATATATACATATATATTGATAGGGTATTAAGAATGTATATATAAAAATAACCCTTTAATAATTACTGTTATTTCGTATGATGTGAATTATAATGATCTCGTACGAGTTCGTAATTCAGGTTGCATCTGTTGTCTGTGTGATGAGTGTTTTTGAGCGCTACGTGAGGTTGAAATTCGTAGAGTTAAATTGTTGTCTTGTTGAAGTAAAAAATATTTACCTAAATCAAAATTAAAATTAAAATTTTTAAAACTATTAAGTATTTGCCATTCTATTAATTTTATAAATATAAAAATATATTATACACGTTGCCTATAACAGCTAATAGAATTTTACATTATTGCATAGTGTCTTGACATTTAAGATGTTTTAATACTAAAAGTTTTACCAGTACAAATTACTATAATTCTACCGGCATTGGTTTATTTATGACCCCCATTTGAGGTTTGAACCCGTTTGGTGATATTAAAAATGTATCGGTCGGTTCTGTTCGTACGTACTGACCCGGACGGCTGGAGCGGTTTAGAGCTATAAATATTTCACCTGTTATCGGTTTTTATATAATAGAGGTGTACTAGAGCAGAAAAAAAGATTATTTCATAACATATATATAAGTATGTATGTGATGTATCAACTTTTGCTATTTTTGTCATTAATACATGTTATAATAATAATATGAAAGTAGGTTATCCGTAATATGATATTATTTCGTTAAATATATTTCCATGTACGATCATTAGGTAAATTTAAAAATGCATTCATTCCCCGTGAACCCGCTCGTACGGCGGAAGTAATTTAAAGCGACTAGTTCACAGCTTTTCGCTCTTTATGCTAAAAACTCTGGAGAGTAATCCCCGGTAATCGTCTCCGCGGGACGGTAATATAAATTACTAAATAGCGCTTTAAACTTCGATGTAGTATTACCGTAAATAAAAAACATTTTTTGCTCCGTGTGTGCGGTAACTAGAGCGTCTAACGTGTAGCAGATATCTGTTGGATAAAAATTTTCTTATATATTAATATATTTTTCTATTTTATTTATTCCGAAACTGAGTGTTATTATATTGTATTTTAATGACTTTTCACCTGAGGCATATTAAGTTAATCCTCTTTCATCTTACCAATTACAATCTAAAATTTAAGAGCATCGTAAGGGTTGCCTCAAAACGACCCTCTCCTCTTATCTCATATTTAATTACCCCTATTTTGAGAGCGTGTGGTTGACCCTAACTGAATTAATAGAACCAACCGTTTAACTATATTTCTCCCTTAGCCATATTTGTTCAAAAATAACAACTATCTATAACAAATCATAGCTAACATGTTTGAAGGGAATTTATAAGAGATTGTGTTCTTTGGTTAGGTTAGTATTTTTAATTTATATTAAATTTAAATTGCTTAAAAGGTATTTTAATTTTTCGAATAACGTGAAAGAATGCACGGAGGGACCGTTAGAAAGTCATGATAAAAGCGACAGGGTTAAACGAAAACATTACTAAGTACATTTTTAATTAGTAGATACTAAATTGCCTAATTAAGTTTAATTGTGACAATTAATTAGTGCCATCCCATCGGGAATGTCCCGACCGTTTATTAATTATGTGAAGTTAGTTTGGTAGCTTTTTGTAATAATAGTAATACGAATATTGCATGTCTCAAGTATTTTATGAAACATTGGTTTTTAAATGAAAAATGTTTATTGTTTTGGATTTATTTGTAGAAATAAAATTGTAGCTTATATATAATTTAACTTTAAATTAAACCTTCGATACGGAAAATGGATTAAAAACCTTCATACCAATTTAAAAAATATATGATTTGATAGCTGTAGTATTGTGTTGGCTATTATTGCTGACTTTTGTATGGTGCCAACACTAACGTCTTTAGAAAGCCATGGGCGACACTAAAACTTCCCAGATAAGATCAGATCAGATAAATTGTCTGCTCGAGTGGCTCTATAGTTATTTAACATAGTTATACAACTGCTGTAATGTAATCATAATTATAATAATTAAATACCTCAAATATCTATGTTTTTTTTTTAATATCTTCGCTATAAATGAAGTTTGAGTTTGACTTCCCTCCTCCTTCCTTCCCTCATCATACACTGAGAGCAGTGATTCAACCGGGATACTTTCAAAAGAAAATACTCGTAACTACGTTTCAAACTTACGATATTCCAGGAAAATGTGTCGAAAACAAATAACTTTAGGCCAACATGCAACTTCTGTCATTCCTAAACGAGATTTACATACATACATCACCACTCCACGGTTATATATATATATGTGACGGGAGGGAGGAAGTAAGTTTATATGATTTATATTTATGATGCTCGTTTTTTATTAAAATTGTTTTAAAAACCAAAAATGTGTGTACTTTTTTGTTTCAAAAGTATTTCAATGTAAAAAATGAAAAAATGAAATTTTAAGATTTTACTTTTAAATTTTTTTCCGAATAATAATATTTTTTTGGACGTATCTAAGAATATTCGCGACCCACCAAACGGATAGTTTATATTTATTTTGTTTGTTACCATGAATTTATAATAATATTATTAATAATAATATATAATGGACAACTAGATGATAGGGTAAATGTGAGCCCAACTCAGAGAAACTATAAAAAAATGTATCCCAAACGAGTATCGCTCCAATTAGCTAGATGTAATTGATTTTCCTAATCTCTTATTATTTATTTAATTATTTTTTATGGTTCCATACAGATATATTTAAAAGTGTAGGTCTTTTCTCTTCTAGTTTATTGCATTACGTTAAAGAGAAACCATACAATATAAGACATAAGGTATCGCAATGTTCAGGTAGTCTTAACCTCGTTAAAAGAAAATGCACCTCACTAGATAATATATAAAAAGGAAATTTAAGATAATGTACACTGTCAAAACATAACTTTCATAGGGAACTGGTAGGCATTTTTAGCCACCCTCTTTGTAGTTACATTCCTTTCACCTGACATCATAATATAATACTGATCTGAATCTGAATGAGGCAGAGATATATTTGTCAAGAAGTCAATAAAATATACCGACTTATTGTGTTTCGCGAAGGTGACAAAAAATATATCAAATATTCAAAATAACATAAATAATGTTTATACATTCCTGTCGTATACGTATGTATGGAAAGAGTTAAAAGAATTCATAGAATTTGGTTGGATTGATTTTGTAATTCAGTCTTATTTCAATAGAGTAAGGTGTATGTTTGAAAAGATTTGTGTTTTTTTTTTCTATATGTGTTTTAGTGTTTCTAATATTAACACACACGCCGAATGACGGACTCGTGACTTTTAACGTCATCTGGCTATCCGATGATTAATTTGACTTGAATATTTTTTTTTAGCTTTTTATTTTGTTGTTGGCTTTCCTTTGATGTTCTATTCTCTCTGCTTTCGTATATTTTTCTTAATTGCCGTAATTATCTGTAAAATGCGATTAGGTATTTTTGATTTTTCCAGTAAATAGTGAACGAAGATTACTCTAATCATAGTAAATACTAAAGTACAAATAAATTCTAGTTATGTAATATATATCGTTAGTCGGTCAAGTTCAGGTCGTAATTGTCAATTGTAAGTTGGTGAGTCCAACTGTTGCATCCGGAAACACATGACCCGCGCGGCTTCCGGTTAACTTTGTTCCGCCATTGAAAGTTGTCAACAAGGTCGAGTTTGAATAAGTTAAGCCTATTATGTTGTGTAGCTTTGTTAGCTTTCAATTTGAAACTTTTGACAATCGGTGGGTGTTGTTGAATTTATGAAAATTGTAAAGAGGCTTTATATTTTAAATATTGATTATTGGATTATTTCTTTAAAAATAATGTTATTTTTATTTTACGTACCATATAAAACTTATTAGATGCGGTCGCATGTTTGCATGTAAAGGAAACTTTGAATACGGTTTTGACGAACTTTAAGATGTCGGATTAATTAGAAACGTTGCAATTATGAAAAAGAAACACGCTTTTATAAAATCCAAAATAATAAATTGTTAAAAAAAACTATAAAAACAAACATTCAAATTAAAGATAAAAATCAAATAAGAAAAATGTATTGCAATGTACAAAAGCCTGGGGTTCTTTTAAAACGATCCATTTACACCGCGCATGTACCATACATTTGTTTCTTAATTTCTAAATTACTTTTTACTTTGTTTTTTATAGTTACAAACTAAATAATATGCAAATATAAATTCACCAGCAAAATGTGACACAAATATTAAGGAATCGCACTGTACGTTACAAACAAAATTAACTACTTGAATATAGTAGATTTTGTATTTGGTATTATAATTGAGCCGGAATAATGCAAATTAATGAGGTATTTATCGAGTTGCCGGTTGCGATTTAATAAATTGACCCATCGCAGGCACGAGAAATTAAAGTAATTGAGTTTGTTTTGATGCGTGGCAATTGAATTCAATTTATTTGTATCTGGGTGATGGTCGCCTATTTTTTTGGGTATATTTTTTTATCTTTTTAATGTTATTTTTATGAAAGAGATAAGATTTATCTTTAAAAATGTGGATAAATTACTTTTTTTTTAAGTTTTCGTGATTTTTTTTTCTTACCCATTGGTAGTTAGTTAGTTAGTAGTAGGTAGTTCAAGGCCGGCAACACTCTTGTAAATCCTCGGATGTTACAAGAGTTCATGGGCGGCGATGATCACGTCCATCCGTGACCCGCCAGCTCGTTTGCCCTCCTCTTACATAAAACAAAATAATAAAAAAATAGTAGGTTTGTCTTTGAATAAGTCTTGAAAATAGGAAATCAAAAAATCTTATTCGATTTCGATTTTGACAGTCACGTTTATTTTTGTTAACGTGGGTAGATGA
Organism: Melinaea menophilus ssp. n. AW-2005; assembly: GCA_918358695.1. Taxonomy (NCBI): domain Eukaryota; kingdom Metazoa; phylum Arthropoda; class Insecta; order Lepidoptera; family Nymphalidae; genus Melinaea; species Melinaea menophilus. The sequence continues at coordinate 10,834,907 of OU911039.1, read as the reverse complement.
AATCTTTGAATACCAAGTTAGGTTAACTTGGGGCGAGTCCACTCTCTCCGAGGGGCGCTGTTAATCTCTCCTCTCAACGACGAGGACCCTTCGCCTCGCGACCCGTACACTGTTCTGGTTGTGCGACGTGTTTTAATCTTCACTTTGATTTTTTTTATGTTTCATTTTGTGCTGTATTCTTTTGAAGATGTTGTCGTGTGTGCATTCGTTTAAAGTATGTTACCCAGGCCTCAAACCCAATATCCATCGATATGAAGGTATATCCAAATAGCAGAGAGGATTTTTTTATTTTTAAATTGTCCTATTTTTAATTCGAATTTTGTAAATTAAAATGTATTTTGAAAAGAGAATGTTTTCGTTTAAGAAAATTCAAATTTATTCGTCGTCTTCTAAAACCGTTGGAGTCCGTCCTCACTCTCGTGGATTTTAGTAATACCTGTCTTCAAAAAACAATGTTCCCTCCACCTTAGCGACTTTATATTACAATGAGATTAACATCTCGCTCGCTTTATATAAATAGAATTTAAATTTTAGGCTATTCTTTTCATTTAATTTTGTTTTAAATACTGTTTAAAATAACTCAAGTTATTTACAAATATGTATTTTGTTACCTGATTGTATCTATTAAGTGGGATGTTCTAAGATCTCATGGATACAGAATCCTCCATTGTCTGTTATCTCGATCACCATGGAGTCGATTTTATCCTCTGCATCCAGCTCCACCTCCGTTAATACTAAGAAAACTTATCTCCGGGGACCTCTTTAGATAATCTATAACATTATCCAGGTATTTCCATATATATAAGTATTTTTTATATTCTCAGACGTTCGTTTTCTATAACAGTTACAACAGACGCACAACTTAATATATTTATATATGTTTATATGATATACAATATATCGGAATAAGTTATGAGTTGATATTGAAAACTATATAGTATTTATTTGTTTAGTATAATTTATTGGAAGCAATTCAAGGATAGCGATTTATATTAAAATATAAACAGATAATTGGATAACAATCATAACAAATAGTGCTATTCCAGACATTACACACAGGTTTTAACTAGCTCTTGACCCAGACCTGCCTGCGTGTTACTTTACGAATAGTATTGATTCTGTACATGATATGTATCTTAGATCTTTACAATAATGATAAAAAAATCTTAATTAATAATTATCCCACCATGTTATGTTAAAAGTTAAGTCCACCGCGTTACCTTTTGAGCCTTCGAATATTGTAAGTAAAAATCATTATTTTCTAAGATATGATGATAGATTAACTATAGTTATTATTGGTATATATCTATACCAACACTTCTAAAGCCAAGTCTATAATAACCTGCAGTGAAATTATAACAATTATTTATATGATCCTTATAGATTATTAAATAAACCATATTTACATATAAATATATATTTAGTTTTAAAGAAAAATCCTCACAAAATTTTGTAACAGTCGGTGAGACTGAACCTAATTAATAATTGGGAATCCTCGAGGAAGCAATGAGGGAAAAGTTACAACATATTATATAATAAGGAAATAAGAATAAGAATATATAAGAAAATTATAAATATAATAACATTATTTAAAGTATTTATATCCGTGCTAATATGTGAGTGAGTGACGCGTGCTCTAATGTAAATATATAAACGCGTTGTGATTGTTCAGATGGTCGGTATTTTGGTGTGATTGATTATTTATTTACGTAAATCAAATCTATTGTCTTTGCTAATAGTTTTGAGATTTGCAATTCTAACAGAATAAGATGAATATTATTTTAATGGCGTACGTCTTCCGTCTCATCACAAATAGGTACTCACCATTCCTCTTTTTTTTTTTATAAATACTTTTTACATCTATCCGTAAATTGTATTGTAATAATGTGTTTTAATGTAATAATAATAGAGATCATTTTTCTATGTGCTTAGATGTATTTTTAGATGAAACATCTGCTCCCATAATTGATTTTATACACGGTATGTGGTGACATGTAGTGACTTTAATATCATGTATTGCCAATGTCATACATGTTTTGATTTTTTTTAAGTATAACTCGACGATTTAAATCGCAAATGTTTTTTGTTTTATGCCTTTTTCATTAAAATATTTTTCATTAATTATTTGGTATATTTTATAAATAAAACTCGACGATTTAAATCGCAAATGTTTTTGTTTTTTCCTCTTTCATTAACATATTTTACGATTTGGTATTTTATTCACAACTTGGAATCGAATCCGTTAATAAATAGATTAGCGGTCATAATAATATTTGAATAAAGCTCCCGTCGTCTATAGTAAATTGAGTTTTTATTGTCGTCCATATATCACTCTTAGAATAAACAGGGCGACGCTCAAATGAATATTTCACAATTTGTATTGATTTATAGCTTTTTCTCTGTTAATTTTGTATACGTTTTGTATTTTGTACACTCGGCTCATTTAGTTGGTCGGTTAAGTATAATAAGTATTCTTTATCAATTTATTATCTTCATATCACAAATTGTTAATTAACACTTCCGTTTGATGTTATTTAATGATTAATCGTGCAAGTTTTTGTCTAAAATCTTTGGTATAAATGGAAATAAATTAAACATTTCCTTAAGTAAAATATTAAGTTCAATTTTATCTTAAACAAAGTTCAACGTGAGTGAGCGCCCCGAGGACGACTTGATTTGATAACTTTGTTTCGGGAGAGTTTGAAATCTTGAGATAATGGTTTCGGAGATAACTATTTGTGTGGAATAGAAAGATAAGAAAACTTATGTTTACATACATACAAATTTTTTTTTTGTTTGATATTTTTAACCGAATGAGAAATTTATTTCCAACAAGAAAAAAATAACACCAAAAATAAAATGTTAGAATTTCAATCGCAAACTCGCTAGTCGCCGTCCCGCGGGACGCTCTGAGATTCATTTCACATTTTATTTCAAGAATACTATTCGTATTTGCGACTAGAGGAGTTTGCGAGACATATCACCGATGTCTACTGCTAAGTGTTTAAACTGATTTTTTAATTATATACAAAAAAATAACATTAAGTATACATTTTTTTAGTAATAATAAAATAATTGTTATATGTAATATTCGATATATACAATTGTTGCTTTGTACGTCCGTATATATATATATATATCATTTATTTCGTTGGTGGAGGCTTTTAATTAAAACGGACGATAGGTGTCGCTGTAGTCGGGATATTAAATATATTATCTTATCATTTCTATTCATACATCTTATATAATAGTTTGTGTTTCGTTCAAAGTAATCTTTACCCACCAGGGAATAGAAAAGTCTCGTTTTTATCCTATTCATTTATCTTTTTTTTCTTTTGTTTCTAAAACAGCAAATTCTTTTTAATACAACCTCTATTTTTTATTTATAAGTCGGTTTATTAAAAATATAAACAATGTTATATTTATTAACCGTTGTGAATAGACTTTTTTTCTAATTTTATTACAATTTAATAAATTATTATACTTACTATCCTTAAGTATTTATTTTATGCAATTAATATTTTAACTAATATAGTTAAAAATTTAAGTATTACATACTAAAATATATGGTTATATAACAATTAAATAATTGAATAATTTTCCTTTTATTATAATAAAATATTACAACTCAAGTAAAATTATTTATTTTATTATAAGATTAGATTAACTTGTAATTGCAGTACACTTAATCGCCTCGGGTACTTCTCTCATTGTGATGTTAAAAAGTATTATTTTTATTCAAACTAAACGACGGACGGACGTGAAATAGTGTTTTAAATTTATTTTTAATGTTTCCTATGTTAATTTAATTTAGCTTCCCAGTTAACGTCCGTGCCCTAACAGCGACCCCTCCAGGCGTCTTTAATTAAATATGTTAAATAATATAAATTATTAGAATTCTGTTATATATTACTTATTTTATTAATATCCGTCTGTGTGTTGATATTAAAAATGTGCGCTATATAATATGATAATTTATATTATATATGTCTTTTGGTAATACGTTGTACTTGAATTTTATTTCAATCTCAAATATCAATTTAACATAATGAGTAATATTATAAAAATAAAAATAACTGGTTAAAAGAGTAACTATGTAGTATCTTGAGGTTTCTTCTCCATGTACCTTCCCTCTGGAACCGTACAGCTAAAATCTGAAGATTCACAAGTGCTGTGTACTTAATTGTAGTTAAAATATATATATATATATATATTTATATAGCTTAATTGGTTATCTTTTACTTACATAATTAACAAAACTTGAAACTTCAACAGTGCCCTTTATTATGTAAGGAAGTCTACCTTAATTTAGAACTTAGCGTGGTCGTGGTTCGCCAATACGTAATTTATTTAACTTCTCCTTTACACATACATATTACTATATATATTTAAAAATATATGCTAGTATTAATTAGTGTCAGTATGTTGCAATATTATTAACATATCTCACTTTTATGAAATCGGTAAAACCGATTAAAAAGTACATATTTTCCAGAAGCTCCTTATTCATTATATTAAACCTATTTTATTAATAATAAATACGTAAATATCAAAAGATTTAATAATTTAACAATAATCTCGGTATATCAGAATAAGTATGCAATAATAATGAACACAGAACTGATTACGTTCTCACTTCCGAGGCAATTCAATTCAACGTTTTATATCTCAATTCGTGTTTTTTTTTACATTTTTTTTATTTCAATTCTTAAAAATTTCACGTAGATTGAAACTACGGTACGTAAGGCGGAATTAGTTTGAATTATAAAGGAGAGCTTGGATGCAAAAATTTTTCACGGGATGCCCCTTGAATATTTTATACGTAAGTGGACTGACTTTTACTATTACGGCGGATTTCTTTTGTGTGTAATGAAAAATTCTATTATGATACTGATATTATATGGGTCCTTCCGTGCATTTAGATTAGATTTATTAACACTAAACCTACCGAGTACCGGTCAAATTGACCGTTCTTAAACTTTTGTAAAACTTACACATTTTTTAACTTTATAATATCGTTATCAAAGTACATGACTATTCTTAAAGTATACATATAATATTTTCTTCACTCTTTACTTTTAGTTATTTCCATTATTACCTGCGTTATATTATAATAAAATAACTTTTAATTACCGGTCAATTTGACGGCGTGCGGTAGGAACAGGTACACAAGAATTGTCGGTAGGTTTAGTGTTAACAACTATCGCTTGCACGTGGTTTTACTCGCATCTAAATATACAATCGTCATGATATATTAACATATTGGGAAGATTTTTTTGAAACGGATTTAATGTTCTATATTTTCTTTTTATAATATCTTTGATAAGAAAAGTAATAAACATTTAATTTAATTTAATTGAACGTTTAAAATGATGTCACATGTTTAAAGAGTTTTATATTTTATAGCCAATGACAAAGTAATTTGCTAAACGTCTGAATCACGATCTTGGCTTAGAACGTAATTCGTAAAAGCAAATGATTTGGCAGTATCGGTGTTTTTGAGTCTGCTGTTTATAATAAAAGTACTGTCAGCAAAAAAAATATATTTAAATGTATCTTTGAAGACGATTTTACATTTGTATTTGATGTTAGTAGTAGTAGTAGAATTGATTGATTAATTTTTTTTTAATCATTAATCATATTTTTAATGTACATCTTTATAAAAATAATAATACATTGTTTGCAAATCTATGTACTAATACAGTCAATATAAAAAATTCTACCATTATAAAAAAGTATTTTTTTTTTCGTATTTTTTTAACAGAGTAAATTCTAATTTGTTATTCCGACGTTACACGCGGCCTCTTTGATCTCTCCTGTCGCGGTGAAGGTCTGTTATTTATTTTTATATTTTGTCTATTTTGTTTTATTTCTTGAGGTTTCTGGATTTACTTAAATCAAACAAGATTGAAAACCGCTTGCCATCTTTGTAAGAAATTGCTTTGATAATTTTTTATCACAAAATATATTAACATTTTTTTTTATTGACAAAAACAATTACAGCGTACATGCATATTAAGACTTTTTTAATTTATATAATTAAAACTAGGGGCGCCAACAGACCCTAAATTTGGATTCCCTGCGCTTGCGAAATCTCGGGTGCCGTTTGCATATTGAGCGAAGCGAGCCCAGTGTAATGAATTATCTTTTCCCATTGAATTCAATTGGATATCAGTTTTTTGACGATTATTCCTCAACCACATGATATTTTTCGAATATTTTTTTTTTAAACTATCACCTAATGTGTGTCTTTTTGATTGCAAAGTTTCATAATTTTCCATCAATTAGTTTTCGAGCATATTGGTGATTAAGAATGTGAAAAAGACTCCAGTAGAGCGCTCCGATCCCTTCGCTTAATAAAATGCTCTTAAACCCTAAAAAATGTATATTAATTAATAATACGTTTAATAAAATCATATGAATCAGTTTATCGTCCCTATAAGATATACTGAAGTTGGTAGGTTAGGTAATGCAATAGGCTAAAGTTTCAGTGCTTAAGTAAATACCCCAAAGACCTCAAGTGTTAAGTTAGTGTCGGAGTCACTTAGTTACAAATAGAAATTCCTCTGAGGTATTGTATTGATTCCTGATTATTCGAATTCATTTTTAAACCTTATACTAACTGTATATTTGTATTGTATTTTAAATTATATCATAAATAAAATAATATAGTTATTTCGTTTCACTTTAATTGGTGGAGCTTTTCGTTATAGTGTGATGTAATCAGGAATTGGAAAACCATTCTGAAAAATAGATTTCACCGCCCGAAAAAAGCTTAAACCTTCTCAATTTGCAGTGCACACTTTGTTTAAAATGAATTCCTGTTTGTTACAAACATTGACTTTAATTAATTGATTAATTAAAATATACTATTGCTAAGTTGTCGGTCCGCCGGTTTTGGGGTTTATCTCAACCACGTTTAAATTCATCAATAAGAAACTATCGCTAACGCAGGGTCAGACACCCTAAAAGCAGCCTACAAAATTCCATAAGATTCATTCGTTGAAGTTTAAATCTCGTTTATAAACTTAGAAAATCTTAGCAAGAAATGCTCATCACGAGACGTCAGTCCATCGCAACAAGGAAAAGAGGAGTGGCAGATTATTTTTAAAAATATTTATATAACTATAATATAAGTGGACAATGATTTTCACCAAGGAGTCAATTCAAAATAGTTTTGGGAATATAGACTCTATATTAACTTTGTGACAATCTTCGGATCAGCCCTCGTTAACCCACACACGCTTAAGTTAAACTTGTGTGTGTTATATTACTTTAACTATAATCATACACAGAATTTGTTTAACACATTTTAAACATTTTTATATATAATGGTATGGAACGAGCTATACAGTGTAGTTTCATACTTCAACAAAGGATTTATTCTCATTTTCTCTTTTTTTCTTATCATTACTATTATTTGTATTGTTATCAATCCTTTAAAACTTTATCATTGTTATATTCTTAGAAGAGAATTCAATTGCTTTTAATTGAACGAAACGACAGTAGTTAATGTTCCTACAGTTGATTTGATTAAGTCGTGAGATATTTTAAAATTGTTAATGTTAAGTATGTTATTTGTACGTTTCTTAAAATGTCACATCGATAGATTAGGAGATTTTATTTGTCTAAAGTCATTTGAGAGTGCAATCTCATTACAAGGAGGAAGCTCACGTTTAAACGAGTCCCGTAATCTCACGGACTAATAACAAAACTAATCTAGAACAACACGATTACTAAGTTATCTTACAACTAGTGTCTTGTTCCCGGTAATATTACAACTAGTGCAATCTAGTTAGATCTGGTTCAATCTAGATGCCAGTCACGCGTCCAGATGGTCCAGTAGATGGCGTTACGTGTTCAAAGGAAATTGGATAGTTTGTTAGGTAATATTAAATAACGGTTTCATAACAATGGATGTAGGTGTTTTTGATATATAAAAAGAAATTTTTAAAACTAAACGGCTCCGAACATGATTATACAGAGAGACATAAAAATTAAAAACATTTTTTTTATCTTAGTTATGAACATTTCATCCAATAGAAATTAGAAAAAATAATATCTTCTCTACGAAAAAATATTCCGTTTTTCTATTACGAAATATTCATTCTACTCTTGCATCTAAAACGTCGAATCCATGCAGCACTTTCTCATTACCATCGACGAAAAATAAACGGGCAAGGAGGATCGTGTCGCTTCCGTAACGTTTCCGGAAAATAAAATTTTATTAAAAAGCTCCGACCAGAGCGCGTCGGATGCAAATGTTATAGGGTCGGTGTGTATTCAATTCCTACAAGTGGCTCCTGTGATACGAGCATTGTGAACTATATACTTTATGTTTCCGTAATATTAATTTGTAAATATTATATTTATAAACAAGTATTATATGTGTAATTTGGCACTCTATTACCGTGTATAATTTTGTTTATAGATGAACTGAAAACACACCTACTTTTTTTATAATATGGTGTGATTTTAATATTCTTTTTTCATGTTTTACGATATACAAGTAGTAATTAAATATTTATTGTAATCTAATCAATTTGTCAAAATTTTAGTTACATGAGGTTACGTTTCGAAGAGAATACTAATTTGTTTGATATCAATAGTATATTTATTATTTATCGTCTAATTTTGTTGAAGTGGTTTAATGTAACATCATATCTTTGTAGAAGCAATCTCGTTACACTGCTCGTAGACTGAGCTAACAAGTTAACAATGTCCAATACAGCGACGGTCGAAGTTTGGAGCGTTTCATGACCGAGGATAAGTTGTAGTTCGGTGCTGGTGCGGGTGTCTCAACAGTGCAATGCTCAGTTCCGGAATTATTCTGACTTCAGACATCAAGAATGCTGAAAGTGGATGATTCGTTTCGATCTGTTAGCATCTGAAGATCCTATCGAAAGTACTTTATTCATTAATTTGTTGCTAACGATTTAAAAAAGAATATTTTTTTTCTTTAGCTTTATAATTAAAAATATATATTTATATATAATGCCGTATTTAACTTTAGTTTTCAAATTCTGTTAAATAGTCTCTGCTACTATTATCTTTCTATAACCGACTGTCAAACCATCAAAACCTGATAATTTTGTTAATATTCCCACTTTCTAACTTATTCTAAAATAACGTAACTTTTTACTTTATGATTTTTGAGTAGAATTATTAAAATTGTGGATTGAATAACTTATTAGCCACAGATTATGAATTATTCATTGTATGTAATAAATGATAAATTAATTGAAAATAGCAAAACTTTAAACTCTCATATTCTCGCTTCTGCTGGAGAATATTTATTTAAAATTTAAATAAGCATATCGCGTTTCACATGTTTAAATTAAATATTCTAATTTATTATATTGTATTCGTACAACTAAAATTTCTAATACAATTTATAACCGACAAAAGTTTTGAGCGTTGACCTCAAACGAGTTAGGAAACTTGAATTCTGTTTCGGGCGTCGTCGTGGTTCGTACAGTTCGCTGCCAGTCCAACTGTCTCGCCAACTGGAGCACGGAGTGATCCTTTAACCAAATGAGAGATACATTCAACAAGAGGTGTTGGTATTGAAGTTGGATATAGATTATCATTTATCTAATTAGATGCTAAATTTATAGTTGTAAAGTTTTCCTACCGTCTGGTGTAGAGGTGTCGCTGCTTGAATTTGAATTGACAAGTCCCAGGTTCAATGCTAGGCAAATATGATTTCCACACGAATGTGGAACGAACTTCCTCCGTCGGTATTTCCGGATCGATACGACATGGGTACCTTCAAAAAAGGCATACACTCCTATCTCCAAGGCCGGCAACGCTCTTGTGAACCCTCGGATGTTGCAAGAGTTCATGGGCAAGTGATCACACATCAACGGTGACCCGCAAGCTCGTTTGCCCTCCTCTAACATAAAAAAAAATCTTATTTGTAACTGTATATTATAGCATATATTATATATTTAGTTGAGAAGTATAGAGAGTAGATCTTCATTTTACAACATGTTCCTATAATTTTTATTTCTTTGTAAATACGAAAATTTAATTTAATATTGCAATCGTATCTTTATTTATCTCAGGTTACTTGTCTGAGATGTTATTCTACAGAAGTTCGCTTCTGCTAGTTATGTTCCCTTGTTCGGTAAGTCGAGTTGTTGTTTAATTAATATCGTGTTGTCTAAAAGCTGGATATTAGGAAGATTTGTGTTTGTAAATGGTGTTTCAATCTTATAAATACGCGTTAGATACGCGAAGTAATTATTATTATTATTATTTAGTCTTTAAAAACAATTACCACTTAAATTGTATTAAAACAACCATAAAAATCATTGCGACTTGTTATATGATAAGTAAAATTGCATATTCTAACCTTTATATTATTATTAATATATTTTTTTCTTGTTGCAGGACGTAATACACACAATCAGCTCGCCCCACGGGCAGGTGCAGAGGATTGTGGTCTTTAAGAAGAACGGAGTACAGGCGATGGTTGAATATCCTTTTCAAAAGATTAAATAAATTCTAAAGTACAATAAATGTAGGGTAGTTGTAAGAAAATTGAAAACTCTTTGGCAACCGTATAGGTATACGGTTGTACGTTTTCTTATCATTGTTTCTTTTAAGAATTACATTTTCTCATAGTTATATTGTACTGCAATAGAATAATAATTTATAAATTTTATGTGACTTAAAATTTGTTACATGAAAATTGTCCTCTGTAGATTACAGTTTAAACAATTTATTTCCAGCTCTATGCATATATTTTAAATTTGATATAGTTACAAAATATGATTTAGGAGTAATAAGAAAACAGGATCCCTCTTTCACTACTGCAACCTAAATAACATAAAGTAAACCTCTTAGGTGTAATGGTGTGAATCATAAAACTAGGTGTATATTTTTCAACGCCTTTACAAAACTGTGCGGTCTCAATAACAGCGCGGAGGTTTGATGGTTGGAGCGATTTTAAATAGTGTCTTTTGACAAATATTTATAAATATCATTAACTAATTAACAGTGGTTCATATACTCGTATATGGTGGGCTTTTTTTTGATTCAATAACAAAAAAAAATGTTGTTTGAAAATAAGGATTGAGTAAGTATTTACTAGTCAAGGTTATATTATATAAAATATACTAAAATGTACTTAATAAAAACTCGAAAAATTTGACATTTAAAAAATTACCAAGAGTGATGTGTTATACCATGATTCCTCCTCTTTTTCGCTTTGTTTTTCTTTAAAATTCCTAAGAAATTGTAGAAAACTCAAAATTGTACTTGTATAATAATCTTCGTCTAATCGCTACAACTGAGACCACACCCTTATATGATACCGCAACAGCCCATATCGTTAACAGTAAAAAGGGGATATAAATAAACAAGTCTGGTGTAATGTTTGATAGTAGTTTTTACATAAATATATGCAGATTAATTTATACCTGTCCATTCCTGTCTCTTCACTCTGAAATAGGTTCTATATTATTAGAATTAAAGTTGATATTGCATTATTTATTATGATAAAGATGGTTTTTATCCCAATGGAAAACAACAGGTGGATGTTAGTGGTATTATGAAAATTGTTTTGCTTTCGCGAGTTTGTTTATTTTATAAAAGGAAGATATATTTTCTTTACTTTTCATAAGAAAGATAGATGTCTCGGTATGAAATATTAGTAATTTTGTTATTGATTTTTAATAAAGTAATGCGTTGGATGTGTTTTTTCGTCATTACAGTATGATATTTAATGGGTACTATCTGTATACACGTTGACAATTTAAATTTATTATAGTTATATTTGTAGGTATTTACTCGGTAGGTATTCCGTAAGTTTTTTTTTCGGTTGAGACATTAAATTTATATTTTATTACCGACTTTATACGTTTTTAAATATTATAAAGGGTAGCCGATTTTATGGCTGCAGTAAAAACGTCGACTGATTTTAACGACAAGTGGGTAGTTTGAAAAATATTTTGATACCATTTCATCTGGGGCGATGTTTTAAAATAGATATTCGTATAGAAGAAATACATAAAATTAACACTTTGAATCTTTGCTGAGGAAAAAAAAGTCATTTTATTTAATGTCTGTATAGAAAGTTTTTTTTCTGTTTGTTAAAAATGTCGTACGTATAAGGAAATATAAAGTTTTTTTGATCTGACCGTTCGTATTTTTTTACGTGTATAAATGAGTCTTTTGTTGTATTTTATATCGGTCATTATGTCTGTAGTGGCGACAATAAATTTATTAGGTCACACACACAGTCCTCCCCGCTATTTGTCAATAAAAAAACTGAAACAAAGTGCTTTGTTCTGTGACAATTATTTTAATGTGAACATTTTTATCACAAGTATACGTATTTATTATATTAATGTGATTTTGTTGTTTGTTTGTTTGTTGTTGTAAATTACAATATATTTAATATATAAAATGGGCATAATTTCATATTACTTTTATGATATAAATATAAGAGTTTTTGTCGATAATCGTCTGCTATAACATAAATTGAATAGTCATTCCTCTTCAATCGCATTTCAAACTAACACGTGTATTTAAATATAAAACTCGTAAAACAAATTGAACATAAAGAATGAATGTTTTCATTCAGTGGCTTTTGTTAGTTTCGGGGGTCGATGACACCCGACCTTGGTGAATATTTAGATTTGGATCGTCGTTAGTTACTCTCGGAACTATTCGCACGCACAGATTTACCGATCTTATATTTTTATATGTTGTTTATTTTTTATGATTTATTGAATTTGTTAATTCAATTTGAATTGTTTAAATTTTTTTTTTTTGAGCGAAATGTTTTAAATGTTTTGATATATTAAGTACTTTTCTTCGTCTTTTATTTTAAAATCAGTTTTTTTTTATCGTTAAATATTATACTAATAATAGATTTCTTTATATTATTTGATTTGAATCGCTCGTGAAGTCTCTTAATGTCGACACTTATTCTCATTAAACAAAAGTGCAATAAAAGTATAATGAGGAAATAGGGTTCTAAAATTAGTTGAGATTTAAATAGTTATTAGTATGAAAGTTTAAAATTTACGTTGCGGGCGTTTTGAAATGTTTATTCAAAAACTTTTGCACAAAAAGCTCGAAAGTTACTAATTATTTTACAGTTGAAAGTTTTGTTTCAATTCGGTCAAAGTTGCCGAAACTGCGGACGCGTCTGCGACATAAGGGAGCGTCTAGCGTGATAGGAGGAGCGATTAGCGTTTTACATATGCATACAATGAAATTGTGTAGCAGTTACACATAAATATCTCCTAACTAGAAAAAAGTATTCGAAATAACATTTTATTATTGTTAAAATTAAATTATCGTTTTTAAATACAGAGTCTACTCTAAGGGCAGCAACAGACAGTCGTTGCAATAGTGATAGAGAAAGAAAAAAAATGTTGCTAATATCACTATTAATAAGACTCATTCACTATCATGAACCTACCCTTAATGATATTGAGATACTTAAAACGAATAGCTTGGAGCCTCCATTATCTAAACTGATAGCATTTAGATTGCATATAAATTTGAATGTGTTATGTGATTTGATTTAAAAAAATATATTTTTTTATATTAATTACTACATGAAAAATAAATATCTTCACCGTCGCTATATAAACCCTGCGATAATGTTGCTTTTGCCATAATAAAAAATAAAGCATAAATCTCCCAACGTTTTTGTATTTTCATTGCCAGCTACCGCTGCTAGTGACGGCTGACACAGTCCTACATTTCATGTTAACATGAAGAATGCGACAACTTTTTAATTGAATCAGACTGTTGATAAAATACATATATATATATATATATATATATATATATATCATCAGACATCAATACGAATTTAGGTGGCTCATTAAGTGTCTTTGTATGATTGTCACAAACTTAACCTAATAATAAGAATTTATATTATCTGTAAAGTATCTAAAAGCCCGATAGACTTATTAAATAATCAGCTGTTTTTTCGATTCTTAGAGAACGTACACTTTGAGAATTATCCATTAATAAAAATCATATGGAAATGTGTATGATATAATTAAAGATATAAATGAGAACGGATGGTAAAGGATTTTTATTTTATACTATGTACTGTATATATATATAAATGATGAAGTAAAACCTTAACCGGTGCATACATTCGAGAGCATCGACTCAGCCACACGAGCCAAGGAAGCCCTGCACGGCTGCGACATATACTCCGGATGCTGCACTCTTAAAATTGAATTCGCCAAGGTATGTGCTGTTTTTATTATTTTATACGACACTACAACATTTATTCTCTCACTTAATACATTTTTTTACCTACTTGCTAATGTTATAGCTCAAAATTTGTGCATTTTTTTACAAGAAAAGAATAGAAAGTTTTTTTTTTTGTAATTCGGTTTCTGTGCAATTATCTCTTCACCTTCTATAATCCAGATTCTTTCATACATGTTACAGTTAATAATATATCTAAGCAATGTATCTTTCGGTGTGAAGATTAATAAATATAATTAATAGCTGTATTGTTAAAGTCGATAATTATAAGTCCTTGGAACTAACTAACGGGCGCATATTGCGTCAGTTCGGCAAGTTATAAATCGATTATTAACTTTGCAACTTCACCGATTCAATTAATAGGAAAACTAGCGCGCAAGTTGTTAACTTTGTGAGGATTTAATACACGCCGTTATAACCTTTGTGTCGTTAACATAGAGGCTATTGTTGTTTGCAAATTTTGTAATAAAATTGTTAAGTAAATTATGCTTTGAAATATTTGTTCGTAATTATACAATATAATATTATATATTTATTATATATTTTTATTTAGTATAACCAATGTAGTGTTGTGTTATTTCACCGTGTGTCTGTACGTGGTACATTATTAAAGCAATTTAAATTAGCCTAAGCCTGTGTCTGTACCAAGAGAACATGACTAATTTATAAGCGCTACCGGTTTATACAAACACAATATACGCAGTGACACTGACATCTGTGACACCTGACACTGTATTTGTGCGACACTAGTGTCCGTAGAGACACTCGTGGTACTTATATTTGTTATTAGCTAAGCCTATAACTTCGTTCGCGCGGAATGTGTTTTTTTTTTTTTAAATAAAAATAGTCTAAGTTACTCCTTATAACCCAGTGAGAGTCCTGTTATAATCGGTCCAGCCTTTTCAGATATGGGCGGAACAAACTGACAGACAGACTGACAAACAGACAGACAGACAGAGAAAAATTACCGTATACTTATACAGTACTTTCATGTGCATTTAGTGAAAAGTTTTTAATTTGGAGTTACATACAGACACTTTTATTTTATTTATATGTATATATTATTTAATTCGTTTATAACAAATTTAATTACAATTGGAATTGATAACGTGATTATATGATAAAAAAAGCTTTGGACAAAAAAAAATCCATATATAGTTATTTTGCAAACGCCGTCAAAGTCCTGGTCGCGTTTGACGTGTAATCGTATCAGTCCATAGATTGTGCTGATCGCTCGTATCTCTTTGATGGTGATGAAGCGAGCCGGAGTTTGAATCGCACGCACGCCTTGATTAGAAGAGACAGTGAAAATATTTTGATATACACACAAATCGATACCCTAAAAAGAGAGAGATATATATATATATATTCTTACCACTAAACCTACCAAATACCTGTCAAATTGACCGTTCTTAAACTTTTGTAAAACTTACACATTTTTAAACGTTATAATATCGTTATCAAACTACATGAACATTCTTAGAGTATGCATATAATATTTTCTTCACTCTTTACTTTTAGTTGTTTCCATTATTACCTGCGTTATATAATAAAATAACTTTTAATTACCGGTCAATTTGACGGCGTGCGGTAGGAACAGGTATACAAGAATTGTCGGTAGGTTTAGTGTTAAATATTTCTTCTATTTTAATAAGTTTAAAACGTTCTTCTTTAAAGTATTTTGTACATTTTTTTTATCAAGCATTTGATATAAAATTACTACAGCTGTTGTTTTTTTTAAACCAATAAAGTAAAGCTTTTAATCCCGCTCCATTTTATTACTTTTAATGTGACCCATAAAATTAAAATTGTATTTTTAAAATGTGTCCGTCCACGTATAAACATTTATAATAATATTATACTTTCAATATGGTTTCGTCTCTCGTTGCGGATGGTTAGGTAATAGTAACTATATATATATATATATATATATATATATATATATATATATTCATAAGTTGGTGGTGTGTTTGTTTGTTCTCGTCCATCGATCACCGACCAATAGTGCGTGACACAAGATGGCTCTCAAAATACGTGTCAGTGTGTCTCTGAAACGTGACACCGGATCGGTCGTGAGTGATGGGATCAAATATGAGGATAACCTATTGTACAATTTTATCATCTCTTTTATTATTTTTATATCGCGATAAGGATTTTTGATAAATAATAGTAATATAAAAAATATATTTTACTTCATTTCAAAATTAAATTAAATTTATTTAGACAATTTAATTCCACTAGTAAACCAACAGGGCAAAATAGTTATTAACATACTTAAACTAACAGCTTCTCTAAACCCGATGTCCAACCGGCGGCTGGACTATAATAGCAGTGTCTGACACTTGACACGTGACACGCGACACAGCGTGACACAACACAGTTGCTCATATTATATATCAGGTAGCGAATGTTAATTTCGTAGTTATTATAATAGTGCAGATATTTTACTTTATCAATATAAAATATTTTATAAAATCGAGATAAAATTAATTATTTTTAATAGTAAATAGTAAGTGTTATATATACAACTTTTAGTTACGTTTGTGTGTTTGTTTTTTGTTACGTTTTAACCATTCAATCGATTGTGATACAATTTTGAATGTCATATCATTTATTTGGTAACAATTTTAGTTTATAAAGTTCTTAGAACTATTTTCTAAAATTTAAACTTACCGATTAAAGTTAAAATCGCTTATATACGTGACAGTGAGTGCCGATTTTTCTCCGGATTTATGACCGTTTTTCAGTGAGTGTGTGGCTTTGCCCGGGTCGAGCCAGTTGCAATCAAGAAACTAAGTCCAACTCAAAAATTTTTACGTTTCCAATTATAGTATGTAGAAAGAAAAACACTACCATTTCGTATGTACTTTTTAAAATCTGATATAATTTTGACAATATTTTTTTTTATATTATACATAAAACACACATCAATTCATTACTTTCCTTAATTAAAGAATATCGACCGTATGAATGAATATAACAAAAAGAAAGTTAAATTAAAAAATAGGTTATTTTTTTTCTATTTCTATTTGACTGTCTATCCATTCTACTTTTCCTATTGTGGAAGCTTAAAAATGCGGCTCTAATTGGGTCAGAGTATTTGCGGCATTAACGGAAAGTATTCGAGCACTTATTCGACGGCGTCCCCCATGGAAATGCATTTCGTATTCATGGTATTATACCTACTGAAGCTAAATTTATGATTTCAATTAGAGAAATGTATTTTTTAACAACACGGTTTTATCTTTGTAGTAAACATAATATAATATAAGATTATAATCACACAAACGGTCGGGCGTTCAATGTAAGTTTTTAAAAACAATTTTTATGTAAAAAAATATGTGTAACAATAAATACATTATAAAATTAATTACATCGCATTTGTAAAGTAAATTGTAGTTAATATTATTTGTTTACAAAATAAATTCGCAATATTATTTCGAACCTATGAATTTCTCACAGAGATGTGTTTTATGTTTATAAAAGCATTGTTAAATTCCACAAACCACAAAACATCTACTTGATAACATATATCTCTTAAATATAATGGATTTTTAGTGTAAAACGTTTATAAGGTCGGAGGGTAAGAGCAACATCATCAATCAAAGTTTATCACGCTGTGTGTTAACTGAGACTACGAGTGCGGTGATCCTTACACCGTTTGATGTTAGTATCGCTTGTCAAGTTCATTATTATTATTATTTTAAAAAAATATATATATATGCATCCCTAAAATTAAAAGATTTAGAAATACTTATTTATAATATAATCAATTTTATGAATAGATAATCCTATCGGTTTATTAAAAACTCTGCCCAGACGGGTTTTATTTTATTCACGTTGAATTCCGATACAAGAAAAATTTAAAATTCTCAATTAGGATTCTTGTTTTAGGATCACACCTGATTCTCCAAACTATAATTAAATTATGTCAAGTCAATGTCAAGATTTCAAATGTACAAATATATACACCATGTATGTTGTTTAACTGTAGTTAAACAATTAGCAGTATTTTTTGTTTCTTAATCGGTCTTTTAGAAACCGGCTATTATTCGTTTGCTGTGTTCCATTAAAATGTACAATGTTCTATACTCTTTTAATCTCACAAGTTAAACGGTAAGTAATCCATCTCACCGAGTGTGCACAACACTGTCCCGCCAAGTGTCGCGGTCGCTTTGTGTACTACCGCTCGTGTTATACTCGATTATTTCCTTGTTAATGTTATTATATAAATTAGTTACAAACTTAAGAAAAATAATATTCATCTCTTGGTTTCTTAATATTGATTTATTGCTGTAGATCTTTATCAATGTAATGGTATGAGCTTGATTAACGCCTGGTAGATATTTATTTTTTTAATTGGTACCAATTTTCTATTAATATAATTTTGGTAAGAAAATGTATTATTTTAATCATCAGCGTGTTAGGCAATAATACTGTCGTGTCGGTCTCATCTCGGCTCCGTGATAACAATTACTTTTGACAGATTAATTAAAATATCGCACCTGGATTGCTAAGGAGTTGAATTACACGACTCTGTCACGCTATGTGTTAATTATCAATGATTTATAATTTAAACGTTACTTAAATTATAATGAATTTCCTTTTTATATCATTTTTTTATTAATACGATTTTCATATGCTTTTAATTATTAATCCAATAATTTTATACTTAAATAGATATTATTTGTTGTGCTAAAATTTTCAACTAAATTGGCAGCATTCTGTATAATAACGGTTTAATCTGTACCGTGTTTATGGTAAACGACGACGTGTTCGCGCTGTTATGTTAGTCACGCTCTTTAGATGCAATTTGTTCGGCTGGCTTAATTAAAAATAGTATGAATTGACTGCTAACGTGACATACATGTTGTTAAATAAACTTGTTACCTCATTAGTCTCACCAACAATAACATTATTATTATTAACTTTTATTTATATAAAAGGCGCTATATTTTTCAATTTAACCGTGACAAAACTCCATTTCTACCACGCCATTAACCCGGCCCCGCCCCGGTTTATACTGTGTTTGTTAATCATACGAATGCGGCTCTGTCTGATGACCTGTCATGTTATGTGTGGTGTGTTTGTGAAGTGTAAAAAATACACAAATGTTACTATAACTTTATTGAAAACCTTTCTCATTTAACATTGATGTTAATCGTAAAATATTAAACCGAATATCTATGTACTGTTGTGTTTTTATTTAAATTCATTGTTTAAAAGTTTTTAACTATCACTTTGAGGCTGTTTGTTGTTTGTGCGAGGGGTGTGTTTTTTTTTCTCGGCCGGAAGTGACGTAATAGCTCCTTTGTGTACTAAACGGTGTCGCGGATGTCGTTTTCTGATTTGTCGCCGCCATTTTTGGAGGTTTTTTCGTATTATAAATATTTATTAGGGTCCGATATAACTGACTTTGGTATTTTAATTGTGATATAAACGATTGAGTTTTATGAAGGTTTGTATTATTGTAAGAATGATCTAGTTAACTTGCGTTTGTATTTCTTCAAGTTTTATTAATATTTTAATAGCTACACTTGTTTTTTTATATACCTTTCTGTTATTGCACAATAAATTGACCTACGGCGTATGCTATTTTAAACCTTATGGCATTTTAATACATAGTGTTTTTTATTCACTAAATATTCCTTGGTAATGCAATATTTTATTCCTTCGTAATCGGAAGCAAAGCACTGCACTTTGTTGTTAGACTTAGTTTCTTTTTTGAACTATAAATTTTATAGACAAAGTTTCAGCTGAATTAACATTTTAGTGTATTATAAGGGCGTTTTGTGGACGATTAAAAAGAATATTTAGTTTTCCACAAAGGTTAATGGTAATGGCTATTGTAAAAACGATAATACCAAATATACTATTACTTTCTTTGACTTTCCTTGAGAGAGCAGAACATAAAAGTTTAAGACAATATAATACTGTATCGTATATAATTTGTTATATTATATGAAATTTCTCAATAAAAATAAATGTATGTTAGATAAAGGAAAGTATTAAATTTCTTTAAAAGTTTTAATCACAGCACGGCCGTCTATAAAGTAAACAAATCTCCTCCTTAAGTAGCAGAATGGCTTCGTTTACTTGCAAATAGAAAAAACTTCTAATATCTTCCACGCGCCGGCTTTTAATGTGTACAGTAAACGGTTATAAACGGTTAATAATAGCTGGTGTTTTTAATATTAATAAATATTTATTTACTTATAATTTAGTGCATATATTTCTTTTAATCATCTTATATAAAACAAATAAAGTATTTTTTCGTTCAATTATATTTAAACTCCTCTTCCAAAATCGTTCGTGTCCAGGACGCTTTATATTTTTATTTATTAAAATGATAGTTCTGCCATTAATGTAGCCATTCAAAAAGCACTTGATTTGAATTCAAAATAATATATTCTCTAGCTACGTATCAAATGCGAACAAATATATATGTTTCATTTTCGTGTCGTCGAAGATTTACTATGAAAATTTTTAATCTTTTAATAATAAAAAAAATGGTGTCGATGAATGGAATGGTCGAAAAATGGTAAACCGAGTGTGAAACTTTAACTGAAATACTTTTAAACAATTTCACAAAAAATCCGCTTAACAACTTTATCGGTTATATATTTTAAATGCTATTAAATTATATTATGAAAATATTCATTTTAATTTGCTTCATACATAGTATTAGCACAAAAATAGGCTAATTTGTGTACTCCATTGCTATTCCTTAAGGATTTTGAATTATCTCAGGAAATGTCGTGTTGTAACTTGATCCAAAATTAATATTTTTATTTCACTATGATTTTATTAACGTTTATAGCATAAGTGAGACAGATCATTGTGTGTCATAGAGAGATAATAATGACAAAAATACTCAAGTCTCCGAGATGCTCTTACTCTGTGCATATTTTAAATTTTTAATTACCTCATAACTTTTCTTTTAAGTGGCTTGCTTTTTTGTTTAAATTATTTATAGCAACAACCAGCCGCTGTCCCTTTAAGGTACCAAGGGTCCTCAATTAAAATGGTTGTTCCATTGTTGGCATTTTTAATTGTATAATACAAAATCTTATCAAAATTGGTTCAAAAACCTGTAATGTTTTGTTAGTTTTGATATATAAAAAATTATAAAAAAAATCTTGTTACTTAATGCAATAATGGCCACTTATTACTTGATATATTTCGTAACGACACTGAAATAAATTATTAACACCATATAAAAGTAAATGTATGTCTGTGCACAAGTATTATATATATATATAAATGTTGAAAAGCCTGGCTCCGAGCCGCCGCTCCTCTGCCAAATCCTTGAACGGGTCGACCCATCTCTCGCTATGGACGTAATTTATAATTTGTTATGTTTTATGAGATATCTTGGTGTATGAGATGGGCCTCGTAATAAAGGGTACAAGTCTCTTCTATATTGTGATATTATGAATTTACTTTTTCGCTAGCGGTTACGTTGATATAGATAGTCTTAGTTTATCTTTAAGGAATTCATTATTTATCAAAGGAAGTTCCATAAAAATCATTACAGCCGTTTTGAAGATTAAATTAAAGGTAGTCTTATTATGGAAATTTTTATTTTCGCATAACAGATAGATAGACAATATAACTTTACTAATGTTAAACATTGCTCGTCTGTAATCTATCTAACATGATACACATTTAGTTTCCAAAGGATATCTGACATTGGAAGGGCCTACGATAACCTTTTCAAAATAATTATCATACAATCAAATCCTCGCCATTAGTGTAATTGTCTGAGGGTTATATTATTAGATAAATTATGAAATTTAATTTAGAAGATGGATCACCTCGTTTGAGTAATGTAAATATTTTTCTAGAAAATACCTTATGACATCCATAACATCACATTTCGAACTTAAATTGTTAAAGGCTTACAAATAAGTTTCCGCCGTTTTATATTAAAAATAGGGCATTTATGGTCAAAAAAGTATACCTGATTTTTCATTAAAAGTATTGTCCACCACCTTTTCTATCTTTCTGGCAGCATGCGGATGCCTCGTCGGAAGAATTCTTAATCTTTTGAGGCAGTCCATGAATCGACCCAATTTTTGTTCTCTTCATACGATGTCAAGTGTTGCTCAGAAAAACCATGTGCCATCAAACGAAATAAATGGTAATCAGATGGAGTAACCTCCGGTGAATAGGGCCGGTGGGGTAAAGCTTCCCAATTAAGTGTTTTAAATAACATTTTATTGCCGGTGCCGCAACATGTATACGAGCATTATCATGCAATAGGATAACTTTGCCGTGTCTGGAGTAGTAGTGGAGCGCTTTTCCTTGAGTGCTCGACTCAATCTCATAAATAACCAGTGGCTACCTTTTATGAAACGGCGGAAACTTATTTGTAAGCCTATTACTTAATGTTCTTTCAAAGTTAATTCATAATAAGACTTTGCTCTGTTTCATATTTACAAAAGCATTGTTAAAAGTTCCACTAACCCCAAAACATCAACATGATGTATAGTATAATAGATTTTTATTCTAAAACGTTTATAAGGTCGGAGGGTAAGAGCAACATCATCAATGAAAGTTTATCACGCTGTGTGTTAACTGAGACTACGAGTGCGGTGATCCTAACACCGTTTGATGTTAGTATCGCTTGTCAAGTTCATTATTATTATTATTTAAAAAAAAAAAAAAATATACATCCGTAAAATTAAAAAATTTAGAAAATTTATATTTATATCTTCATAAATTTCATGAATAGATAATCCTATCGGTTTAATAAAAACTCTGCCCAGACGGGTTTTATTTTATTCATGTTGAATTCAGATACCAGAAAATTTTTAAATTCTTAATTAGGATTCTTGTTTTAGGATCAATTGTATTCCTAAGAATTCTGATTAAATTTCAATTTTAAGATTTTAAATGTATAGATTCATACAGTTAACCAATCAGCAGTGTTTTTTGTTTCTTAATCGGTCTTTTAGAAACCGGCTATTATTCGTTTGCTGTGTTCCATTAAAATGTACAATGTTCTATACTCTTTTAATCTCACAAGTTAAACGGTGAGTAATCCATCTCACCGAGTGTGCACAACACTGTCCCGCCAAGTGTCGCGGTCGCTTTGTGTACTACCGCTCGTGTCATACTCGATTATCTACTTGTTAATGTTATTATATAAATTAGTTACAAACTTAAGAAAAATAATGTACATCCCTTGGTTTCTTAATATTGGTTTATTGCCGTAGTTCTTTATCAATCTAATTCTATGAACTTGATTGACGCCTGGTAGGTATTTATTTTTTTAAATGTTACCAATTTTTTATTAATATAAATTTGGTAAGAAAATGTATTAATTTAATCATCAGCGTGTTAGGCGGTAACAGTGACATGTCGGTCTCGTCTCGGCTCCGTGATAACAATTACATTTGACAGATTAATTAAAATATCGCACCTGGATTGCTAAGGAGTTGAATTACACGACTCTGTCACGCTATGTGTTAATTATGAATGATTTATAATTTAAAAGTTACTTAAAAAAAATAACTATTTTTGTATTAATACGTTTATCATGTGCTTTGAATTAATACTCAATTATTTATATACTTAAATAAATATTATCTGTTGTATCTTTTTAATTAAATTTGCAGCATTCTGTATAATAACGGTTTAATCTGTAACGTGTTTATGGTAAACGACGACGTGTTCGCGCTGTTATGTTAGTCACGCTCTTCAGTTGCAATTTGTTTCGCAGGCTTGATTAAAAATAGTATGAATTAACCGCTAGCGTGACATATAGGTGTTATGTAATATGTAGATACTTAAACTTGTTACCTCGTTAGCCTCACCGAGAATTACATTATTATTATTAGTTTTTATTTATATAAAAGCCGGTATATTTTTCAATTTTACCGTGACAAAAGTCCATTTCTACCACACCATTAACCCGGCCCCGCCCTGGTTTATACTGTGTTTGTTAATCATACGAATGCGGCTCTGTCTGATGACCTGTCATGTTATGTGTGGTGTGTTTGTGAAGTGTAAAAAATACACAAATGTTACTATAACTTTATTGAAAACCTTTCTCATTTAACATTGATATTAATCTTAAAATATTAAACCGAATATCTATGTAATGTGTTCTTATTTAAATTCAGTGTTTAAAAGTTTTTAAATGTTCGCATTAAATATCACTTTGAGGCTGTTTGTTGTTTGTGCGAGGGGTGTGTTTTTTTTCTCGGCCGGAAGTGACGTAATAGCTCCTTTGTGTACTAAACGGTGTCGCGGAGGTCGTTTTCTGATTTGTTGCCGTCATTTTTGGAGGTTTTTTCGTATTATAAATATTTATTAGGGTCCGATATAACCGACCGACTTTGGGATTTTAATTGTGATATAAACGATTGACTATTATGAAGGTCTCTATTATTATAAGTAAATGTAAATTGCGTTTGTATTTATTCAAGTTTTATTAATATTTTAAAAGCAACACATATTTTTTTATACCTTCCTGTTATTGCACAATAATTTGACCTACGGCGTATGCTATTTTAAACCTTACAGCATTTTAATAGATACTATTTTTGATTCTTAAAATATTCCTCGGAAATGCAATATTTTATTCCTTCGTAATCGGAAGCAAAGCACTGCACTTTGTTGTTAGACTTAGTTTATTTTTTGAACTATAAATTTTATAGATAAAGTTTCAGCTGAATTAACGTTTTAGTGTATTATAAGGACGTTTAGTGGAAGAATAAAAAGAATATTTAGTTATTCACAAAGGTTAATGGCTATTGTAAAAACGGTAATACCAAATATACTATTACTTTCTTTGACTTTCCTTGAGAGAGTAGAATATAAAAGATTAAGACAATATAATGCTGTATCGTATATAATTTGTTATATATATGAAATTTCTTAATAAAAGTAAATGTACGTTAGATAAAGGAAAGTATTAAATTTCTTCAAAAGTTTTAATCACAGCACGACCGTCTATAAAGTAAACAAATCTCCTCCTTAAGTAGCAGAATGACTTCGTTTACTTGCAAATAGAAAAAACTTCTAATATCTTCCACGCGCCGGCTTTTAATGTGTACAGTAAACAGTTTTATAAACGGTTAATAATAGCTGATGTTTGCAATATTATTAAATATTTATTTATTATTCGTACTGGGATAAATATTTTTAAAAATAAATTATCCTATATGTTAAGTATTTTTTCGTTCAATTATATATTATATAAATTCCTCTTCCAAAAAGCGTTCGTGTCCAGGACGCTTTATATTGTTATTTATTTTAAAGATAGTTTTACCATAAATGTAGCAATTCAAAAAGCACTTGATGTGAATATAAAATAATAAATTCTCTAGCTACGTATCAAATACGAACAAATATATACGTTTCATTTTCGTGGAAGATTTACAATGAACATTTTTAATCTTTTAACAATAAAAATGGTCGATGGTAAGCCGAGTGTGAAACTTTAATTTAAATACTTTTAAACACTTTCACAAAAAAGCCGCTTACCAACTTTATCGGTTATATATTTTAAATGCTATTAAATTATATTATCAAAATATTCATTTTTGTTTGCTTTATACACAGTAGTAGTACACTCTGTACATATTTTTCTCTTTTAAATATTTAATTACCTCGTAACTTTTCTGTCAAGAGACTTGCTTTTTTGTTTCAATTATTTATAACAACAACCAGCCGCTGTTCCATTACGGTACCAAGGGTCCTCAATTAAAATGGTCGTTCTATTGTTGGCATTTTTAATTTTATAATACAAAATCTTATCAAAATGGGTTCAAAAACCTGTAACGTTTTGTTAGTTTTGATATATAAAATATTAAAAAAAAAAAATCTTGTTAATAATAATAAAACTTATTACTGGAATTCTTCCGTAACGACACTGAAATAAATTATTAACACCATATAAAAGTAAATGTATGTCTGTGAACTAGTAATATATATATATAAATGTTGAAAAGCCTGGCTCCGAGCCGCCGCTCCTCTGCCAAATCCTTGAACGGGTCGACCCATCTCTCGCTATGGACGTAATTTATAATTTGTTATGTTTTATGAGATATCTTGGTGTATGTGATGGGCCTCGTAATAAAGGGTACGAGTCTCTTCTATATTGTGATATTATGAATTTACTTTTCCGCTAGCGGTTACGTTGATGTAGGTAGTCCGAATTTATCTTTAAGGAATTCCCTATTCATCAAAGAAAGTTCTATAAAAATCATTTCATCCGTTTCGGTGATTAAATCAAAGGTATTTATTATCAATGCAAATAATGACATGAATTAAAAAGTATTTTTTGCTAATTACACATAGATAAACAATACAATTATACTTATATAAAACATTGTGCGTTTGAATTCTATCTAACATAAGACTCATTTAGCTTTAATGTGTGTCTAGCGTTGGAAGGACCTACGACAACCTTTTCAAAATAATTATCATGTAATCAAATCCTCACCATTGGTGTATTTGTCCGAAAGTTATTTTATTGGATAAATTGAGAAATTTCATTTAGAAGATGGATCACTTCCCATGAACTTTGTAAATAAAGGTCTAGAAAATACGTTATTACATACATCCATTAAATTGCATTTCGAACTTAAACTGTAGTTAACGTGTTTTTCAAGTTAATTCACAATATAATGTAGATCTGTTTTATGTTTACAAAAGCATTGTTAAATTCCACAAACCACAAAACATCTACTTGATAACATATCTCTTAAATATAATGTATTTTTATTCTAAAACGTGTATAAGGTCGGAGGGTAAGAGCAACATCATCAATCAAAGTTTATCACGCTGTGTGTTAACTGAGACTACGAGTGCGGTGATCCTTACACCGTTTGATATTAGTATCGCTTGTCAAGTTCATTATTATTATTATTTTATCAAATGAAAAATATACATCTGTAAAATTAAAAGATTTAGAATATATTATCCAATCGGTTTAATAAAAACTCTGCCCAGTCGAGTTTAATTTTATTCACGTTGAATTCAGATATAAGAAAAATTTAAAATTCTCAATTAGGATTCTTGTTTTAGGATCATAGCTAATTCTCAAAACTTTAATTAAATTTCAATGTTACGATTTCAAATGGACAAATATATACATCATACAGTTAACCAATCAGCAGTGTTTTTTGTTTTTTAATCGGTCTTTTAGAAATCGGCTAGTATTCGTTTGCTGTGTTCCATTAAAATGTACAATGTTCTATACTCTTTTAATCTCACAAGTTAAACGGCAAGTAATCCATCTCACCGAGTGTGCACAACACTGTCCCGCCAAGTGTCGCGGTCGATTTGTTCACTACCGCTCGTGTCATACTCGATTATCTACTTGTTAATGTTATTATATAAATTAGTTACAAACTTCCGGTAAACAAAAAAATGTATATTTGACGCCGTAGATCTTTATTGTATCAATCTGATTGTATAAGCTTGATTAACGCCTGGTAGGTATTTATTTTTTTAAATGGTACCAATTTTTTATTAATATAATTTTCGTAAGAAAATGTATTAATTTAACTATCAGCGTGTTAGGCGGTAACAGTGACGTGTCGGTCGCGTCTCGGCTCCGTGATAACAATTACTTTTGGCAGATTAATTAAAATATCGCACCTGGATTGCTAAGGAGTTGAATTACACGACTCTGTCACGCTATGTGTTAATTAGGAATGATTTATAATTTAAAAGTTACTTTAAATATAAAAACCAATTTTTTATTAATACGTTTTTCATGTGCTTTGAATTAATACTCAATTATTTATATACTTAATAAATACTATCTGTTGTAACTTTTTATTGAATTTGCAGCATTCTGTATAATAACGGTTTAATCTGTAACGTGTTTATGGTAAACGACGACGTGTTCGCGCTGTTATGTTAGTCACGCTCTTCAGATGCAATTTGTTCGGCTGGCTTAATTAAAAATAGTATGAATTAACTGCTAGCGTGACATATATGTTATTAAATAACTTTTACTTCATTAGTCTCACCAACAATAACATTATTATTATTAATTTTTATTTATATAAAAGGCGCTATATTTTTCAATTTGACCGTGACAAAACTCCATTTCTACCACACCATTAACCCAGCCCCGCCCCGGTTTATACTGTGTTTGTTAATCATACGAATGCGGCTCTGTCTGATGACCTGTCATGTTATGTGTGGTGTGTTTGTGAAGTGTAAAAAATACACAAATGTTACTATAACTTTATTGAATACCTTTCTCATTTAACATTGTTATTAATCTTAAAATATTAAACCGAATATCTATGTACTGTTGTGTTCTTATTTTAAATTCAGTGTTTAAAAGTTTTTAAATGTTCGCATTAAATATCACTTTGAGGCTGTTTGTTGCTTGTGCGAGGGGTGTGTTTTTTTCTCGGCCGGAAGTGACGTAATAGCTCCTTTGTGTACTAAACGGTGTCGCGGAGGTCGTTTTCTGATTTGTCGCCGCCATTTTTTGGAGGTTTTTTTCGTATTATAAATATTTATTAAGGTCCGATATAACCGACTTTGGGATTTTAATTGTGTTATAAACGATTGAGTTTTATGAAGGTTTGTATTATTATAAGAATGATCTAGTTAACTTGCGTTTGTATTTCTTCAAGTTTTATTAATATTTTAAAAGCTACACTTAATTTTTTTATATACCTTCCTTTTATTGCACAATAAATTGACCTACGGCTTATGCTATTTTAAACCTTATGGCATTTTAATACATACTGTTTTTAATTCACTAAATATTCCTCGGAAATGCAATATTTTATTCCTTCGTAATCGGAAGTAAAGCACTGCACTTTGTTGTTAGACTTAGTTTCTTTTTTGAACTATAAATTTTATAGATAAAGTTTCAGCTGAATTAACGTTTTAGTGTATTATTAGGGCTTTTTGTGGAAGAATAAAAAGAATATTTAGTTTTTCACAAAGGTTAATGGCTGTTGTAAAAACGGTAATACCAAATATACTATTACTATCTTTGACTTTTCTTGAGAGAGCAGAATATACAAGATTAAGACAATATAATGGTGTATCGTATAGGTATAATTTGTTATATATATGAGATTTCTTAATAAAAATAAATGTATGTTAGGTAAAGGAAAGTATTAAATTTCTTCAAAAGTTTTAATCACAGCACGGCCGTCTATAAAGTAAACAAATCTCCTCCTTAAGTAGCAGAATGGCTTCGTTTACTTGCAAATAGAAAAAACTTCTAATATCTTCCACGCGCCGGCTTTTAATGTATACAGCAAACGGTTTATAAACGGTTAATAAAAGCTGCTGTTTTTAATATTGGTAACTGGGAGTTGCGGTCCCGCCAACTGGTGGCTATATCTTGAACTAGCGAAAACGGGTCGGCTGATTAATGACATATGTAAATTGTATGTGAACAAATCCGTTTTTAAAGTCTTATTAATTATTAACTTAATGAAAGGACATTAAGTTAAGTTAAATATAAAATTTGAGTTAAAAATAAATTAAAAAAAAATGTTCTTATCAATGTGTGAAGTGTTAGATCATTTGGACTCTACAACGAAAAGCCGAAACTTTATTGAAGGCGAGCAAGTCGTTAATTCTAATCATTTAATCTACACGGGAATTTTGAATGAAAATGATGAGCAATACGAATTATTATCTTATTGTATTCAATCATCTAATACTCGAGGAGATCCTCATGAAATAACTACAGTTATTAGTAAAACTGGTAAGGTTATTTCCTCAGTATGCAGCTGTACAGCTGGGTTAAGTGAAAGATGTAAACATAGTGCTGGTGTTTTGATATTTTGTTCACGGTACGTTTAAATTATTGAAAATGTTTCTTTATGTTTAATTTTTACTGCTAAGCTCAATAAATTATATTTTCTTTATTTTAGTAACGATTTGACTGGCTTCAAAATCGTTTCATCAACAGATAGAAAATGTCTTTGGAGTGCACCTCGCAACGCTTGTTTGGAACAATATCATCCGAAGCCTTTGAGTGAACACAGCTGTTTTGATATAAAAAAAAATCATGAGGAACTAAGTGATGATGTCAAGAAGTCGATCAGAGAAAAACTTTTTTCGAAGAATTTGAAATCAGCTTTATCAGTGCATGTGTACGAGCGTGAATGATTTATTTATGATTGATTCTTTTTTTTTAATGAAAGTTTTGATGAAGTAAATTTTCACATAAACAATTTTTACAATTCACTGTTTATATGAATAATTTTTGTTTTTAATTTAATTAATTTCTTTCGGGGAAAAACGTACACCCGAATTATCAACAGTATCTTCCATTTTAATTTTACTTTGATTTTCAACCAACAATTTGATAAAATTAAAAAAATTGCTAATTAGAGTTCACAATACCATCCAAATTAACAATACACTTATGACAGCTGACCCGCTTTCGCTAGTTTAAATTATGAACACCACGCGGCAGCACTTGTACTTACCATTTACCAATAATTAAATATTTATTTACTTATAATTTATTTATTTTTTAATGCATCCTATATAAAGTAAATAAAGTATTTTTTCGTTCAATTATATTTAAATTTAAATCCTCTTCCAAAAACATTCGTGTCCAGGACGCTTTATATTTTTATTTATTTAAAAAATAAGTCTGCCATAAATGTAGCAATTCAAGAAGAACTTGATTAGGATATAAAAAAATATATTCTCCAGCTACGAATCAAATACGAACAAATATATACGTTTTATTTCGTGTCGTCGAAGATTTACAATGAACATTTTTAATCGTTTAATAATAAAAATGGTCGATTTATGGTAAGGTAAGCCGAGTGTGAAACTGTAACTGAAATACTTTTAAACAATTTCACTAACAATCCGCTTAACAACTTTATCCGTTATATATTTTATATGAGATTAAATTATATTTTCAAAATATTCATTTTTGTTTGCTTTATACATAGTATTAGCACAAAAATAGGCTTAATAGTTTACTCCATTTGCTATTCCCTAAGGATTTTGAATTATCTCAGAAATTAATATTTTTATTTCACTATTATTTTATTAACATTTATAGCATAAGTGAGACAGGTCATTGTGTGTCATAGAGAGATAATAATCATGACAAAAATACTCAAGCCTCACAGATGTACTTACTCTGTGCATATTTTTCTCTTTTAAATATTTAATTATCTCATAACTTTTCTGTCACGAGACTTGCTTTTTTGTTTAAATTATTTATAGCAACAACCAGCCGCTGTCCCTTTAAGGTACCAAGGGTCCTCGATTAAAATGGTCGTTCTATTGTTTGCATTTTTAATTTTATAATACAAAATCTTATCAAAATCGGTTTAAAAACCTGTAACGTTTTGATAGTTTTGATATATAAAAAAATATTAAAAAAATCTTTTTACTTTATGCAATAATGGCCACTTATTACTGGAATTATTTCGTAACGACACTGAAATAAATTATTAACACCATATTAAAGTAAATATATGTCTGTGAACTAGTATTATATATATATAAATGTTGAAAAGCCTGGCTCCGAGCCGCCGCTCCTCTGCCAAATCCTTGAACGTGTCGACCCGTCTCTCGCTATGGACGTAATTTATAATTTGTTATGTTTTATGAGATATCTTGGTGTATGAGATGGGCCTCGTAATAAAGGGTACGAGTCTCTTCTATATTGTGATATTATGAATTTACTTTTCCGCTAGCGGTTACGTTGATGTAGGTAGTCCGAATTTATCTTTAAGGAATTCCCTATTCATCAAAGAAAGTTCTATAAAAATCATTTCATCCGTTTCGGTGATTAAATCAAAGGTATTTATTATCAATGCAAATAATGACATGAATTAAAAAGTATTTTTTGCTAATTACACATAGATAAACAATACAATTATACTGATATAAAACATTGTGCGTTTGAATTCTATCTAACATAAGACTCATTTAGCTTTAATGTGTGTCTAGCGTTGGAAGGACCTACGACAACCTTTTCAAAATAATTATCATGTAATCAAATCCTCACCATTGGTGTATTTGTCCGGAAGTTATTTTATTGGATAAATTGAGAAATTTCATTTAGAAGATGGATCACTTCCCATGAACTTTGTAAATAAAGGTCTAGAAAATACGTTATTACATACATCCATTAAATTGCATTTCGAACTTAAACTGTAGTTAACGTGTTTTTCAAGTTAATTCACAATATAATGTAGATCTGTTTTATGTTTACAAAAGCATTGTTAAATTCCACAAACCACAAAACATCTACTTGATAACATATCTCTTAAATATAATGTATTTTTATTCTAAAACGTGTATAAGGTCGGAGGGTAAGAGCAACATCATCAATCAAAGTTTATCACGCTGTGTGTTAACTGAGACTACGAGTGCGGTGATCCTTACACCGTTTGATGTTAGTATCTCTTGTCAAGTTCATTATTATTATTATTTTATAAATTGAAAAATATACATCTGTAAAATTAAAAGATTTAGAATGTATTATCCAATCGGTTTAATTAAAACTCTTCTCACACAAGTTTTATTTTATTCACGTTGAATTCAGATACAAGAAAAATTTAAAATGAACAAATATATACATCATACAGTTAACCAATCAGCAGTATTTTTTTGTTTCTTAATAGGTCTTTTAGAAACCGGCTATTAATCGTTTGCTGTGTTCCATTAAAATGTACAATGTTCTATACTCTTTTAATCTCACAAGTTAAACGGTAAGTAATCCATCTCACCGAGTGTGCACAACACTGTCCCGCCAAGTGTCGCGGTCGCTTTGTTCACTACCGCTCGTGTCATACTCGTTTATTTCCTTGTTAATGTTATTATATAAATTAGTTACAAACTTAAGGTTAATCAAAAAAATATATTGTATAAGCTTGATTAACGTCTGGTAAGTGTTTATTTTAAAAAATGTAACCAATTTTTTATTATTGTAATTTGGTGAGAAAATGTATTAATTTAATCATCAGCGTGATAGGCGGTAACAGTGACGTGTCGGTCTCGTCTCGACTCCGTGATAACAATTACTTTTGGCATATTAATTAAAATATCGCACCTGGATTGCTAAGGAGTTGAATTACACGACTCTGTCACGCTATGTGTTAATTATCAATGATTTATAATTTAAACATTACCTAATTTATAATGAATTTCCTTTTTATATCATTTTTTTATTAATACGTTTTTCATATGCTTTTAATTGTTACTCAAATAATTGTATACATAAATTATTTGTTGTGCTAAAATTTTCAACTAAATTGGCAGCATTCTGTATAATAACGGTTTAATCTGTAACGTGTTTATGGTAAATGACGACGTGTTCGCGCTGTTATGTTAGTCACGCTCTTTAGATGCAATTTGTTCGGCTGGCTTAATTAAAAATAGTATGAATTGACCTCTAGCGTGACATATATGTTGTTAAACAACTTGTTACCTCATTAGTCTCACCAACAATAACATTATTATTATTAATTTTTATTTGTATAAAAGGCGCTATATTTTTCAATTTAACCGTGACAAAACTCCATTTCTACCACGCCATTAACCCGGCCCCGCCCCGGTTTATACTGTGTTTGTTAATAGTACGAATGCGGCTCTGTCTGATGACCTGTCATGTTATGTGTGGTGTGTTTGTGAAGTGTAAAAAATACACAAATGTTACTATAACTTTATTGAAAATCTCTCTCATTCTACACTGATATTAATCGTAAAATATTAAACCGAATATCTATGTAATGTTGTGTTCTAATTTAATTCAGTGTTTAAAAGTTTTTAAATGTTCGCATTAAATATCACTTTGAGGCTGTTTGTTGTTTGTGCGAGGGGTGTGTTTTTTTCTCGGCCGGAAGTGACGTAATAGCTCCTTTGTGTACTAAACGGTGTCGCGGAGGTCGTTTTCTGATTTGTCGCCGCCATTTTTTGACGTTTTTTCGTACTATAAATATTTATTAGGGTCCGATGTAACCGACTTTGGTATTTTAATTGTGTTATAAACGATTGAGTTTTATGAAGGTTTGTATTATTATAAGAATGATCTAGTTAACTTGCGTTTTTATTTCTTCAAGTTTTATTAATATTTTAAAAGCCACACTTAATTTTTTTGTATACCTTCCTTTTATTGCACAATTAATTGACCTACGGCGTATGCTATTTTAAACCTTATGGCATTTTAATACATACTGTTTTTAATTCACTAAATATTCCTTGGTAATGCAATATTTTATTCCTTCGTAATCGGAAGCAAAGCACTGGACTTTGTTGTTAGACTTAGTTTCTTTTTTGAACTATAAATTTTATAGATAAAGTTTCAGCTGAATTAAGGTTTTAGTGTATTATTAGGGCGTTTTGTTGACGATTAAATAGAATATTTAGTTTTTCACAAAGGTTAATGGTTATGGCTATGTAGAAACGGTAATACCAAATATACTATTACTTTCTTTGTCTTTCCTTGAGAGAGCAGAATATAAAAGATTAAGACAATATAATACTGTATCGTATAGGTATAATTTGTTATATATATGAAATTTCTTAATAAAAATAAATGTATGTTAGATAAATTTCTTTTATCTATTAAATTTATTCAAAAGTTTTAATCACAGCACGGCCGTCTATAAAGTAAACAAATCTCCTCCTTAAGTAGCAGAATGGCTTCGTTTACTTGCAAATAGAAAAAACTTTAATATCTTCCACGTGCCGGCTTTTAATGTATACAGCAAACGGTTTATAAACGGTTAATAAAAGCTGCTGTTTTTAATATGATTAAATATTTATTTACTTATAATTTATTTATTTTTTAATGCATCCTATATAAAGTAAATAAAGTATTTTTTCGTTCAATTATATTTAAATTTAAATCCTCTTCCAAAAACATTCGTGTCCAGGACGCTTTATATTTTTATTTATTTAGAAAATAAGTCTGCCTTAAATGTAGCAATTCAAGAAGAACTTGATTGGGATATAAAAAAATATATTCTCCAGCTACGAATCAAATGCGAACAAATATATACGTTTTATTTCGTGTCGTCGAAGATTTACAATGAACATTTTTAATCTTTTAATAATAAAAATGGTCGATTTATGGTAAGGTAAGCCGAGTGTGAAACTTTAACTGAAATACTTTTAAACACTTTCACAAAAAAGCCGCTTAACAACTTTATCGGTTATATATTTTATATGCGATTAAACTATATTATCAAAATATTCATTTCTGTGTGCTTTATGCATAGTTTTAACATTAGGCTAATTCGTTTACTCCATTGCTATTCCCTAAGAATTTTACATTATCTCAAGAAAGACCGGCTATAGGTTGATCCGAAATTCATATTTTTATTTAAGCTATTAAATAAACATTTATAGAATTAATGAAACAGATCATTGTATGCCATAGAGAGATAATATGACAAAAATTCTCAAGCCTCTAAGATGTACTTACTCTGTACATATTTTTCTCTTTTAAATATTTAATTACCTCGTAACTTTTCTGTCAAGAGACTTGCTTTTTTGTTTAAATTATTTATAGCAACAACCAGCCGCTGTCCCTTTACGGTACCAAGGGTCCTCAATTAAAATGGCCGTTCTATTGTTAGCGTTTTTAATTTTATAATACAAAATCTTATCAAAATCGGTTAAAAAACCTGTAACGTTTTGATAGTTTTGATATATAAAAAAATATTTAAAAAATCTTTTTACTTTATGCAATAACGGCCACTTATTCCTAGAATTATTTCGTAACGACACTGAAATAAATTATTAACACCATATAAAAGTAAATGTATGTCTGTGAACAAGTATTATATATATAAATGTTGAAAAGCCTGGCTCTGAGCCGCCGCTCCTCTGCCAAATCCTTGAACGGGTCGACCCGTCTCTCGCTATGGACGTAATTTATAATTTGTTATGTTTTATGAGATATCTCGGTGTATGAGATGGGCCTCGTAATAAAGGGTACGAGTCTCTTCTATATTGTGATATTATGAATTTACTTTTCCGCTAGCGGTTACGTTGATGTAGGTAGTCTGAATTTATGTTTAAGGAATTTCCTATTCATCAAAGAAAGTTCTATAGAAATCATTTCATCCGTTTCGGTGATTAAATCAAAGGTATTAATTATCATTATGCAAATAATGACATGAATTAAAAAGTATTTTTTTGCCAATTACACATAGATAGACAATACAATTATACTGATATAAAACATTGTGCGTTTGAATTCTATCTTTAATGTATGTCTAGTGTTGGAAGGACCTACGACAACCTTTTCAAAATAATTATCATGTAATCAAATCCTCACCATTGGTGTAATTGTCCGAAAGTTATTTTATTGGATAGATTGAGAAATTGCATTTAGAAAATGGATCACTTCCCATGAACGTTGTAAATAAAGGTCTAGAAAATACTTAAATACATCCATTAAATCGCATTTCGAATTTAAACTGTAGTTCCCGTGTTTTTCAAGTTAATTCACAATCTAATGTAGATCTGTTTTATATTTACAAAAGCATTATTAAATTCCACAAACCACAAAACAGCTACTTGATAACATATCTCTTAAATATAATGTATTTTTAGTGTAAAACGTTCATAAGGTCGGAGTGTAAGAGCAACATCATCAATCAAAGTTTATCACGCCGTGTGTTAACTGAGACTACGAGTGCGGTGATCCTTACACCGTTTGATGTTAGTATCGCTTGTCAAGTTCATTATTATTTTTATTTTAAAAACTGAAAAATAAACATTTGTAAAATTATCCAATATCCAATTGGTTTATTAAAAACTCTGCCCAGACGAGTGTTATTTTATTCACGTTGAATTCAGATACAAGAAAAATTTAAAATTCTCAATTAGGATTCTTGTTTTAGGATCATACCTAATTCTCAAAACTCTGATTTAACTACAATGTTAAGATTTCAAATGAACAAATATATACATCATACAGTTAACCAATCAGCAGAATTTTTTTGTTTCTTAATAGGTCTTTTAGAAACCGGTAATTAATCGTTTGCATTAAAATGTATAATGTTCTATACTCTTTCAATCTCACAAGTTAAACGGTAAGTAATCCATCTCACCGAGTGTGCACAACACTGTCCCGCCAAGTGTCGCGGTCGCTTTGTTCACTACCGCTCGTGTCATACTCGTTTAACTCCTTTTTAATGTTATTATATAAGTTAGTTACAAACTTAAGAAAAATAAAAAAATATATATTG
Source organism: Melinaea menophilus ssp. n. AW-2005 (assembly GCA_918358695.1). Taxonomy (NCBI): domain Eukaryota; kingdom Metazoa; phylum Arthropoda; class Insecta; order Lepidoptera; family Nymphalidae; genus Melinaea; species Melinaea menophilus. The sequence goes on along the minus strand of OU911039.1, from coordinate 10,797,471 downwards.
TATAAGCTTGATTAACGTGTGGTAAGTATTTATTTTAAAAAATGTAACCATTTTTCTATTAATATAATTTTGGTAAGAAAATGTATTAATTTAATCATCAGCGTGTTAGGCGGTAATACTGACGTGTCGGTCTCGTCTCGGCTCCGTGATAACAATTACTTTTGACAGATTAATTAAAATATCGCACCTGGATTGCTAAGGAGTTGAATTACACGACTCTGTCACGCCATGTGTTAATTATGAATGATTTATAATTTAAACATTACTTAAATTATAATGAATTTCCTTTTTATATCATTTTTTTATTAATACGTTTTTCATATGCTTTTAATTATTACTCAAATAATTGTATATATAAATAGATATTATTTGTTGTCCTAAAATTTTCAACTAAATTGGCAGCATTCTGTATAATAACGGTTTAATCTGTAACGTGTTTATGGTAAACGACGACGTGTTCGCGCTGTTATGTTAGTCACGCTCTTCAGATGCAATTTGTTTCGCAGGCTTGATTAAAAATAGTATGAATTAACCGCTAACGTGACATATATGTTGTTAAAGAAACTTACCTCATTAGCCTCACCAACAATAACAATATTATTATTAACTTTTATTTATTTAAAAGGCGCTATATTTTTCAATTTGACCGTGACAAAACTCCATTTCTACCACGCCATTAACCCGGCCCCGCCCCGGTTTATACTGTGTTTGTTAATCATACGAATGCGGCTCTGTCTGATGACCTGTCATGTTATGTGTGGTCTGTTTGTGAAGTGTAAAAAATACACAAATGTTACTATAACTTTATTGAATACCTTTCTCATTTAACATTGTTATTAATCTTAAAATATTAAACCGAATATCTATGTAATGTTGTGTTCTTATTTAAATTCAGTGTTTAAAAGTTTTTAAATGTTCGCATTAAATATCACTTTTAGGCTGTTTGTTGTTTGTGCGAGGGGTGTGTTTTTTTTCTCGGCCGGAAGTGACGTAATAGCTCCTTTGTGTACTAAACGGTGTCGCGGAGGTCGTTTTCTGATTTGTCGTCGCCATTTTTTGAAGGTTTTTTCGTATTATAAATATTTATTAGGGTCCGATATAACCGACTTTGGTATTTTAATTGTGTTATAAACGATTGAGTTTTATGAAGGTTTGTATTATTATAAGAATGATCTAGTTAACTTGCGTTTGTATTTCTTCAAGTTTTATTAATATTTTAAAAGCTACACTTGTTTTTTTTATATACCTTCCTGTTATTGCACAATAATTGACCTACGGCGTATGCTATTTTAAACCTTATGGCATTTTAATACATACTATTTTTAATTCACTAAATATTCCTTGGTAATGCAATATTTTATTCCTTCGTAATCGGAAGCAAAGCACTGCACTTTGTTGTTAGACTTAGTTTTATGTATTATTAGGGCGTTTTGTGGACGATTAAAAAGAATATTTAGTTTTTCACAAAGGTTAATGGCTATTGTAAAAACGGTAATACCAAATATACTATTACTTTCTTTGACTTTCCTTGAGAGAACAGAATATAAAAGATTAAGACAATATAATACTGTATTGTATAAAATTTGTTATAACATATATGAAATTTCTTAATAAAAATAAATGTATGTTAGATGAAGGAAAATTTTAAATTTCTTCAAAAGTTTTAATCACAGCACGACCGTCTATAAAGTAAACAAATCTCCTCCTTAAGTAGCAGAATGGCTTCGTTTACTTGCAAATAGAAAAAACTTCTAATATCTTCCACGCGCCGGCTTTTAATGTATACAGTAAACAGTTATAAACGGTTAATAGCTGGTGTTTTTAATAATATTAAATGTTTATATATTTACAATTTAGTGCATTTTTTAATCATCTTATATAAAATAAATAAAGTATTTTTTCGTTCAATTATATTTAAATTTAATTCCTCTTCCAAAAACATTCGTGTCCAGGTCGCTTTATATTTTAATTTATTTAGAAAATAAGTCTGCCATAAATGTAGCAATTCCAGAAGAACTTGATTAGGGTATAAAAAAATATATTCTCCAGCTACGAATCAAATGCGAACAAATATATATGTTTTATTTTCGTGTCGTCGAAGATTTACAATGAACATTTTTAATCTTTTAATAATAAAAAATGGTCGATATATGGTAAGCCGAGTGTGAAACTGTAACTGAAATACTTTTAAACACTGTCACAAAAAATCCGCTTAACAACTTCATCTGTTATATATTTTATATGAGATTATTTTATTTTCAACATATTCATTTTTTTTTGCTTCATACATAGTATTAGCATAAAAATAGGCTAAATAGTTTACTCCATTGCTATTCACTAGGGATTTTGAATTGTCGCAAGAAAGACGAGCTATAAGTTGATCCGAAATTCATATTTTTATTTAAGCTATTAAATGAATATTTATAGAATTAATGAGACAGATCATTGTGTGTCATAGAGAGATAATATTACAAAAATTTGCAAGCTCAAGCCTCTGAGATGTACTTACTCTGTAGATATTTTTCTCTTTTAAATATTTAATTACCTCATAACTTTGCTGTCAAGAGACTTGCTTTTTTGTTTAAATTATTTATATCAACAACCAGCCGCTGTTCCTTTACGGTACCAAGGATCCTCAATTACAAATATCGTACTATTGTTAACGTTTTTAATTGCATAATACAAAATCTTATCAAAATCGCTTCAAAAACCTGTAACGTTTTGTTAATTTTGATTTATAAAAAATTATAAAAAAGTCTTGTTACTTTATGCAATAATGGCCACTTATTACTTGATATATTTCGTAACGACACTGAAATAAATTATTAACACTATATAAAAGTAAATGTATGTCTGTGAAAACAAGTATTATATATATATATATAAATCTTGAAAAGCCTGGCTCCGAGCCGCCGCTCCTCTGCCAAATCCTTGAACGGGTCGACCCGTCTCTCGCTATGGACGTAATTTATAATTTGTTATGTTTTATGAGATATCTTGGTGTATGAGATGGGCCTCGTAATAAAGGGTACGAGTCTCTTCTATATTGTGATATTATGAATTTACTTTTACGCTAGCGGTTACGTTGATATGTATAATCTTAGTTTATCCGTCAGGAATTCACTATTTATCAAAGGAAGTTCCATAAAAATCATTACAGCCGTTTTGGAGATTAAATTAAAGGTATTCTTATTATGGACATTTTTATTTTCGAATAACAGATAGATAGACAATATAACTTTACTAATGTAAAACATTGCGCGTCTTTAATCTATTTAACATGATACACATTTAGTTTCCAAAGGATATCAGGTATTGGAAGGGCCTACGATAACCTTTTCAAAATAATTATCATACAATCAAATCCTCGCCATTAGTGTAATTGTGCAAGTATTGTATTGTTACATAAATAAAGAAATTGCATTTAGAACCTCGTTTGAGTAATGTAAATATTTTTCTAGAAAATACCTTATGACATCCATAACATCTTATTACGAACTTAAATTGTTAAAGGCTTACAAATAAGTTTCCGCCGTTTTATATTAAAAATAGGGCATCTATGGTCAAAAAAGTATACCTGATGTTTCATTGAAAGTATTGTCCACCACCTTTTCCATCTTTCTGGCAGCATGCGGATGCCTTGTCGGAAGAATTCTTAATCTTTTGAGGCTATCCATGAATCGACCCAATTTTTGTTCTCTTCATACGATGTGAAGTGTTGCTCAGAAATACCATGTGCTATCAAACGACATAAATGGTAATCATATGGAGTAACCTCCGGTGAATAGGGCAGGTGGGGTAAAACTTCCCAGTTAAGTGTTCTTAAATAATATTTTATTGCCGGTGCCGCAACATGTAGGTATACGAGCATTATCATGCAATAGGATAACTTTGCCATGTCTGGAGTAGTAGTGGAGCGCTTGCGGAGTTCCTTGAGTGCTCGACTCAATCTCATAACTAACCAGTGGCTACCTTTTATGAAACGGCGGAAACTTATTTGTAGACCTATTACTTAATGTTCTTTTAAAGTTAATTCATAACAAGACTTTGCTCTGTTTCATATTTACAAAAGCATTGTTAAAACTTCCACTAATCTCAAAACATCAACATGATAAATCTCAAATATAATATAATAGATTTTTATTCTAAAACGTTTATAAGGTCGGAGGGTAAGAGCAACATCATCAATCAAAGTTTATCACGCTGTGTGTTAACTGAGACTACGAGTGCGGTGATCCTTACACCGTTTGATGTTAGTATCTCTTGTCAAGTTCATTAATATTATTATTTTTTTCAAATGAAAAATATCCATCTGTAAAATTAAAAGTTTTAGAATATATTATCCAATCGGTTTAATAAAAACTCTACCCAGACGTGTTTTATTTTATTCACGTTGAATTCAGATACAAAAAAAAAATTAATTCTCAATTACTATTCTTGTTTTACAATGTTAAGATTTCAAATAGACAAATATATACATCATACAGTTAACCAATCAGCTGTGTTTTTTTTTTCTTAATCGGTCTTTTAGATACCGGTTCGAATAGAATTCGTTTGCTGTGTTCCATTAAAATGTATAACGTTCTATACTCTTTTAATCTCACAAGTTAAACGGCAAGTAATCCATCTCACCGAATGTGCACAACACTGTCCCGCCAAGTGTCGCGGTCGCTTTGTTCACTACCGCTCGTGTTATACTCGATTAACTCCTTGTTAATGTTATTATATAAATTAGTTACAAACTTAAGAAAAATAATGTTCATCTCTTGGTTTCTTAATATTGGTTTATTGCCGTAGTTGTTTATCAATCTAATTCTATGAACTTGATTAACGCCTGGTAGGTATTTATTTTTTGAAATGGTACCAATTTTCTATTAATATAATTTTGGTAAGAAAATGTATTAATTTAATCATCAGCATGTTAGGCGGTAATACTGACGTGTCGGTCTCGTCTCGGCTCCGTGATAACAATTACTTTTGGCAGATTAATTAAAATATCGCACCTGGATTGGTAAGGAGTTGAATTACACGACTCTGTCACGCTATGTGTTAATTAGACATTTCTAATAATTTAAAAGTTACTTAAAATATAAAAACCATTTTTTTATTAATACGTTTATCATGTGCTTTGAATAAATACTCAATTATTTATATACTTAAATAAATATTATCTGTTGTAACTTTTAATTAAATTAGCAGCATTCTGTATAATAACGGTTTAATCTGTAACGTGTTTATGGTAAACGACGACGTGTTCGCGCTGTTATGTTAGTCACGCTCTTCAGATGCAATTTGTTACGCAGGCTTGATTAATAAATAGTATGAATTGACCGCTAGCGTGACATATATGTTGTTAAATAATTTTTACCTCATTAGCCTCACCAAGAATTACATTATTATTATTAACTTTTATTTGTATAAAAGCTGATATTTTTTTCAATTTGACCGTCACAAAACTCCATTTCTACCACGCCATTAACCCGGCCCCGCCCCGGTTTATACTGTGTTTGTTAATAGTACGAATGCGGCTCTGTGTGATGACCTGTCATGTTATGTGTGGTGTGTTTGTGAAGTGTAAAAAATACACAAATGTTACTATAACTTTATTGAATACCTTTCTCATTTAACATTGATATTAATCATAAAATATTAAACCGAATATCAGTACATATACTGTTGTGTTCTTATTTAAATTCAGTGTTTAAAAGTTTTTAAATGTTCGCATTAAATATCACTTTGAGGCTGTTTGTTGTTTGTGCGAGGGGGGTGTTTTTTTTCTCGGCCGGAAGTGACGTAATAGCTCCTTTGTGTACTAAACGGTGTCGCGGAGGTCGTTTTCTGATTTGTCGTCGCCGTTTTTTTGAAGGTTTTTTCGTATTATAAATATTTATTAGGGTCCGATATAACGGACTTTGGTATTTTAATTGTGTTATAAACGATTGAGTTTTATGAAGGTTTGTATTATTATAAGAGTGATCTAGTTAACTTGCGTTTGTATTTCTTCAAGTTTTATTAATATTTTAAAAGCTACATTTATTTTTTTTGTATACCTTCCTGAATAGCACAATAAATTGACCTACGGCGTACGCTATTTTAAACCTTATGGCATTTTAATACGTACTGTTTTTAATTCACTAAATATTCCTCGGTAATGCAATATTTTATTCCTTCGTAATCGGAAGCAAAGCACTGCACTTAGTTGTTAGACTTAGTTTCTTTTTTGAACTATAAATTTTATAGACAAAGTTTCAGCTGAATTAACGTTTTAGTGTATTATTAGGACGTTTTGTGGACGATTAAAAAGAATATTTAGTTTTTCACAAAGGTTAATGGCTATTGTAAAAACGGTAATACCAAACGTACTATTATTTTCTTTGACTTTCCTTGAGAGAGCAGAATATAAAAGATTAAGACAATATAATACTTTATCATATAGGTATAATTTGTTATATATATGAGATTTATAATGAAAATAAATATACGTTAGATAAAGGAAAGTATTAAATTTCTTCAAAACTTTTAATCACAACGCGGCCGTCTGTAAAGTAAACAAATCTCCTCCTTAAGTAGCAGAATGGCTTCGTTTACTTGCAAATAGAAAAAACTTCTAATATCTTCCACGCGCCGGCTTTTAATGTATACAGTAACCAGTTATAAACGATTAATAATAGCTGGTGTTTTTAATATTAATAAATATTTATTTACTTATAATTTAGTGCATATATTGCTTTTAATTATCTTATATAAAACAAATAAAGTATTTTTTCGTTCAATTATATTTAAACTCCTCTTCCAAAATCGTTCGTGTCCAGGACGCTTTATATTTTTATTTAATTTAAAGATAGTTCTGCCATAAATGTAGCAATTCAAGAAGCACTTGATTAGGATATAAAATAATTTATTCTCCAGCTACGTATCAAATGCGAACAAATATATACGTTTTATTTCGTGTCGTCGAAGATTTACAATGAACATTTTTAATCTTTTAATAATAAAAATGTTCGATATATGGTAAGCCGAGTGTGCAACTTTAACTGAAATACTTTTCACTTTTACTTGAAACACTTTCACAAAAAAGCCGCTTAACAACTTTATCGGTTATATATTTTATATGCGATTAAATTATATTATCAAAATATTAATTTTAATTTGCTTCATACATAGTATTAGCACAAAAATAGGCTAATTTGTGTACTACATTTGCTATTCCTTAAGGATTTTGAATTATCTCCGGAAATGACGTGTTGTAACTTGAAATTAATATTTTTATTTCACTATGATTTTATTAACATTTATAGCATAAGTAAGACAGATCATTGTGTGTCATAGAGCGATAATATGACAAAAATACTCAAGCCTCCGAGATGTACCTACTTACTCTGTGCATATTTTTCTCTTTTAAATTTTTAATTACCTCATAACTTTTCTTTTAAGTGACTTGCTTTTTTGTTTAAATTATTTATAGCAACAACCAGCCGCTGTCCCTTTACGGTGCCAAGGGTCCTCGATTAAAATGGTCGTTCTATTGGTTGCATTTTTAATTTTATAATACAAAATCTTATCAAAATCGGTTTAAAAACCTGTAACGTTTTGTTAGTTTTGATGTATAAAAAAATATTTAAAAAAACTTGTTTCTTTATGCAATAATGGCCACTTATTACTTGATATATTTCGTAACGACCCTGAAATAAATTATTAACACCATATAAAAGTAAATGTATGTCTGTAAACAAGTATTATATATATAAATGTTGAAAAGCCTGGCTCCTAGCCGCCGCTCCTCTGCCAAATCCTTGAACGGGTCGACCCGTCTCTCGCTATGGACGTAATTTATAATTTGTTATGTTTTATGAGATATCTTGGTGTATGAGACGGGCCTCGTAATAAAGGGTACCAGTCTCTTCTATATTGCGATATTATGAATTTACTTTTTCGCTAGCGGTTACGTTGATATATATAGTCTTAGTTTATCTTTAAGGAATTCACTATCTATCAAAGAAAGTTCCATAAAAATCATTACAGCCGTTTTGAAGATTAAATTAAAGGTTATTATGATAATTTTTATTTTCTAATTACAGATAGATAGACAATACAACTTTACTAATGTTAAACATTGCGCGTCTGTAATCTATCTAACATGATACACATTTAGTTTCCAAAGGATATCTCACATTAGAAGGGCCTACGATAACCTTTTCAAAATATTTCTCATATAATCAAATCCTCGCCATTAGTGTAATTGTCTGAGGGTTATATTATTAGATAAATTATGAAATTTAATTTAGAAGATGGATCACCTCGTTTGAGTAATGTAAATATTTTTCTAGAAAATACCTTATGACATCCATAACATCACATTTCGAACTTAAATTGTTAAAGTCTTACAAATAAGTTTCCGCCGTTTTATATTAAAAATAGGGCATTTATGGTCAAAAAAGTATACCTGATTTTTCATTAAAAGTATTGTCCACCATCTTTTCTATCTTTCTGGCAGCATACGGATGCCTCGTTGGAAGAATTCTTAATCTTTTGAGGCAATCCGTGAATCGACCCAATTTTTGTTCTCTTCATACGATGTCAAGTGTTGCTCAGAAAAACTATGTGCCATCAAACGAAATAAATGGTAATCAGATGGAGTAACCTCCGGTGAATAGGGCCGGTGGGGTAAAGCTTCCCAATTAAGTGTTTTAAATAATATTTTATTGCCGGTGCCGCAACATGTATACGAGCATTATCATGCAATAGGATAACTTTGCCGTGTCTAGAGTAGTAGTGGAGCGCTTTTCCTTGAGTGCTCGACTCAATCTCATAAATAACCAGTGGCTACCTTTTATGAAACGGCGGAAACTTATTTGTAAGCCTATTACTTAATGTTCTTTTAAAGTTAATTCATAATAAGACTTTGCTCTGTTTCATATTTACAAAAGCATTGTTAAAACTTCCACTAACCCCAAAACATCAACATGATAAATCTCAAATATAATAGATTTTTAGTGTAAAACGGTTTATAAGGTCGGAGGGTAAGAGCAACATCATCAATCAAAGTTTATCACGCTGAGTGTTAACTGAGACTACGAGTGCGGTGATCCTTACACCGTTTGATGTTAGTATCGCTTGTCAAGTTCATTATTATTATTATTTAAAAAAATTAAAAATATACATCTGTAAAATTTAGAGATTTAGAAAATGTTTATTTATATTATAATCAATTTCATGAATAGATAATCCTATCGGTTTAATAAAAACTCTGGCCAGACGAGTTTTATTTTATTCACGTTGAATTCAGATACAAGAAAAATTTTAAATTCTTAATTAGGATTCTTGTTTTAGGATCAATTGTATTCCTAAGAATTCTGATTAAATTATAATTTTAAGATTTTATATGTATAGATTCATAAAGTTAACCAATCAGCAGTGTTTTTTGTTTCTCAATCGGTCTTTTAGAAACCGGCTATTAATCGTTTGCTGTGTTCCATTAAAATGTATAATGTTCTATACTCTTTTAATCTCACAAGTTAAACGGTGAGTAATCCATCTCACCGAGTGTGCACAACACTGTCCCGCCAAGTGTCGCGGTCGCTTCGTTCACTACCACTCGTGTCATACTCGATTATCTCCTTGTTAATATTATTATATAAATTAGTTACAAACTTAATAAATATAATGTACATCCCTTGGTTTCTTAATATTGATTTATTGTCGTAGTTCTTTATCAATCTAATTCTATGAACTTGATCAACGCCTGGTAGGTATTTATTTTTTTAAATGGTACCAATTTTCTATTAATATAATTTTGGTAAGAAAATGTATTAATTTAATCATCAGCGTGTTAGGCGGTAATACTGACGTGTCGGTCTCGTCTCGGCTCCGTGATAACAATTACTTTTGACAGATTAATTAAAATATCGCACCTGGATTGCTGAGGAGTTGAATTACACGACTCTGTCACGCTATGTGTTAATTATGAATGATTTATAATTTAAAAGTTACTTAAAATATAAAAAAACATTTTTTATTAATACGTTTTTCATGTGCTTTGAATTAATACTCAATTATTTATATACTTAAATAAATATTATCTGTGGTAACGTGTGGTGTGTGGTGTGGTGGTTTTTAATTAAATTTGCAACATTCTGTGTAATAACGGTTTAATCTGTAACGTGTTTATGGTAAACGACGACGTGTTCGCGCTGTTATGTTAGTCACGCTCTTCAGATGTAATTTGTTTCGCAGGCTTGATTAAAAATAGTATGAATTGATTGCTAGCGTGACATATATGTTGTTAAATAATTTTTACCTCATTAGCCTCACCAACAATAACAATATTATTATTCACTTTTATTTATTTAAAAGCTGATACATTTTTCAGTTTTACCGTGACATAACTCCCTTTCTACCACGCCATTAACCCGGCCCGGCCCCGGTTTATACTGTGTTTGTTAATCATACGAATGCGGCTCTGTCTGATGACCTGTCATGTTATGTGTGGTGTGTTTGTGAAGTGTAAAAAATACACAAATGTTACTATAACTTTATTGAATACCTTTCTCATTTAACATTGATATTAATCTTAAAATATTAAACCGAATATCTATGTACTGTTGTGTTCTTATTTAAATTCAGTGTTTAAAAGTTTTTAAATGTTCGCATTAAATATCACTTTGAGGCTGTTTGTCGTTTGTGCGAGGGGTGTGTTTTTTTTCTCGGCCGGAAGTGACGTAATAGCTCCTTTGTGTACTAAACGGTGTCGCGGAGGTCGTTTTCTGATTTGTCGTCGCCATTTTTTGAAGGTTTTTCGTATTATAAATATTTATTAGGGTCCGATGTAACCGACTTTGGGATTTTAATTGTGATATAAACGATTGAGTTTTATGAAGGTTTGTATTATTATAAGAATGATCTAGTTAACTTGCGTTTGTATTTCTTCAAGTTTTATTAATATTTTAAAAGTCACTTAATTTTTTTGTATACCTTCCTGTTATTGCACAGTAAAGTGACTTGCGGTGTATGCTATTTTAAACCTTATGGCATTTTAATACATACTGTTTTTAATTCACTAAATATTCCCCGGTAATGCAATATTTTATTCCTTCGTAATCGGAAGCAAAGCACTGCGCTTTGTTGTTAGACTTAGTTTCTTTTTTGAACTATAAATTTTATAGATAAAGTTTCAGCTGAATTAACGTTTTAGTGTATTATTAGGGCGTTTTGTTGACGATTAAAAAGAATATTTAGTTTTTCACAAAGGTTAATGGCTATTGTAAAAACGGTAATACCAAATATACTATTACTTTCTTTGACTTTCCTTGAGAGAGCAGAATATAAAAGATTAAGACAATATAATGCTGTATCGTATATAATTTATTATATATATGAGATTTCTTATTAAAAATAAATGTATGTTAGGTAAAGGAAAGTATTAAATTTCTTCAAAAGTTTTAATCACAGCACGGCCGTCTATAAAGTAAACAAATCTCCTCCTTAAGTAGCAGAATGGCTTCGTTTACTTGCAAATAGAAAAAACTTCTAATATCTTCCACGCGCCGGCTTTTAATGTATACAGTAACCAGTTATAAACGATTAATAATAGCTGATGTTTTTAATATTATTCAATATTTATTTATATGCGATAAACATTTTTTATAATAAATCATGCTATATGTTAAGTATTTTTTCGTTCAATTATATTTAAATTCCTCTTCCAAAATCGTTTGTGTCCAGGACGTTTTATATTTTTTATCATTTTAAAGATAGTTCGGCCGTAAATGCAGCAATTCAAGAAGCACTTGATTAGGAAATAAAATAATATATTCTCTTGCTACGTTACAAATGCGAACAAATATATACGTTTTATTTTCGAGTCGGCGAAGATTTACAATGAACATTTTTTTAATCTTTTAATAATAAAAATGGTCGATATATGGTAAGCCGAGTGTGAAACTTTAACTGAAATACTTTTAAACACTTTGACAAAAAATCCGCTTAACAACTTTATCGGTTATATATTTTATATGAGATTAAATTATATTTTCAAAATATTCATTTTTGTTTGCTTTATACATAGTATTAGCACAAAAATAGGCTTAATAGTTTACTCCATTTGCTATTCCCTAAGGATTTTGAATTATCTCAGGAAATGACGTGTTGTAACTTGATCCGAAATTAATATTTTTATTTCACTATTATTTTATTAACATTTATAGCATAAGTGAGACAGGTCATTGTGTGTCATAGAGAGATAATAATCATGACAAAAATACTCAAGCCTCACAGATGTACTTACTCTGTGCATATTTTTCTCTTTTAAATATTTAATTATCTCATAACTTTTCTTTTAAGTGACTTGCTTTTTTGTTTAAATTATTTATAGCAACAACCAGCCGCTGTCCCTTTACGGTGCCAAGGGTCCTCGATTAAAATGGTCGTTCTATTGTTTGCATTTTTAATTTTATAATACAAAATCTTATCAAAATTGGTTCAAAAACCTGTAATGTATTGTTAGTTTTGATATATAAAAAATTATAAAAAAAATCGTGTTACTTTATGCAATAATGGCCACTTATTACTTGATATATTTCGTAACGACACTGAAATAAATTATTAACACCATATAAAAGTAAATGTATGTCTGTGCACAAGTATTATATATATATAAATGTTGAAAAGCCTGGCTCCGAGCCGCCGCTCCTCTGCCAAATCCTTGAACGGGTCGACCCGTCTCTCGCTATGGACGTAATTTATAATTTGTTATGTTTTATGAGATATCTTGGAGTATGAGATGGGCCTCGTAATAAAGGGTACGAGTCTCTTCTATATTGGGATATTATGAATTTACTTTTTCGCTAGCGGTTACGTTGATGTAGGTAGTCCTATTTTATCTTTAAGGATTTATATATTTATCATATAAAGTTCTATAAAATTCAATACAGCAATTTTGGAGAATGAGTCGAAATAGACGGACAGGTATTATGCAAGTAATGACATGAATTCAAGGTTTTTAGATTCAAATTACAATAACACATTGCGCGTCTGCATTCTATCTAACATGATACACATTTAGTTTCCAAAGGATATCTGGCATTGGAAGGGCCTACGATAACCTTTTCAAAATATTTCTCATACAATCAAATCCTCACCATAAGTGTAATTGTCCAAGTATTGTATTATTACATAAATTAAGAAATTGCATTTAGAAGATGGATCACCTCGCTTGAGTAATGTAAATATTTTTCTAGAAAATACCTTATGACATCCATAACATCACATTTCGAATTTTTAAAGGCTTACATTTAAGTTTCCGGCGTTTTATATTAAAAATAGGGCATTTATGGTCAAAAAAGTATACCTGATGTTTCATTCAAAGTATTGTCCACCACCTTTTCCATTTTTCTGGCAGCATACGGATGCCTTGTCGGAAGAATTCTTAATCTTTTGAGGCTATCCATGAATCGACCCAATTTTTGTTCTCATACAATGTGAAATGTTGCTCAGAAAGACCATATACCATCAAATGAAATAAATGGTAATCCGATAGAGTAACCTCCGGTGAATAGAGCCGGTGGGGTAAAACTTCCTAATTAAGTGTTTTTAAATAATACTTTATTGCCGGGGCCGCAACATGTATACGAGCATTATCATGCAATAGGATAAAGTTGCCGTGTCTGGAGTAGTAGTGGAGCGCTTGCGGAGTTCCTTGAGTGCTCGACTCAATCTCATAACTAACCAGTGGCTACCTTTTATGAAACGGCGGAAACTTATTTGTAAGCCTATTACTTAATGTTCTTTCAAAGTTAATTCATAATAAGACTTTGCTCTCTTTCATATTTACAAAAGCATTGTTAAAACTTCCACTAATCTCAAAACATCAACATGATAAATCTCAAATATAATATAATAGATTTTTATTCTAAAACGTGTATAAGGTCGGAGGGTAAGAGCAACATCATCAATCAAAGTTTATCACGCTGTGTGTTAACTGAGACTACGAGTGCGGTGATCCTTACACCTTGCTGATGTTAGTATCTCTTGTCAAGTTCATTATTATTATTATTTTTAAAAATTAAAAATATACATCAGTAAAATTAAAAGTTTTAGAATATATTATCCAATGCGTTTATTAAAAACTCTGCCCAGTCGGGTTTTATTTTATTCACGTTGAATTCAGATACAAGAAAAATTTTAAATTCTTAATTAGGATTCCTGTTTTAGGATTAATTGTATTCCTAAGAATTCTGATTAAATTACAATTTTAATATTTTAAATGTATAGATTCATACAGTTAACCAATCAGCAGTGTTTTTTGTTTCTTAATCGGTCTTTCAGAAACCGGCTATTATTCGTTTGCCGTGTTCCATTAAATGTATAATGTTCTATACTCTTTTAATATCACAAGTTAAACGGCAAGTAATCCATCTCACCGAGTGTGCACAACACTGTCCCGCCAAGTGTCGCGGTCGCTTTGTTCACTACCGCTCGTGTCATACTCGATTATCTACTTGTTAATGTAATTGTATAAATTAGTTACAAACTTCCGGTAAACAAAAAAAAATATTTGATGCCGTAGATCTTTATCGTATAAATCTGATTGTATAAGCTTTATAACGCCTGGTAGGTATTTATTTTTTTAAATGGCACCAATTTTCTATTAATATAATTTTCGTAAGAAAATGTATTAATTTAATCATCAGCGTGTTAGGCGGTAATACTGACGTGTCGGTCTCGTCTCGGCTCCGTGATAACAATTACTTTTGGCATATTAATTAAAATATCGCACCTGGATTGCTAAGGAGTTGAATTACACGACTCTGTCACGCTATGTGTTAATTAGGAATGATTTATAATTTAAACGTTACTTAAATTATAATGAATTTCCTTTTTATATATTTTTTTTATTAATACGTTTTTTATATGATTTTAATTGTTACTCAAGAATTGTATGCATAAATAGATATTATTTGTTGTGCTAATATTTTCAACTAAATTGGCAGCATTCTGTATTATAACGGTTTAATCTGTACCGTGTTTATGGTAAACGACGACGTGTTCGCGCTGTTATGTTAGTCACGCTCTTCAGATGCAATTTGTTTCGCAGGCTTGATTAAAAATAGTATGAATTGACCGCTAGCGTGACATATATGTTGTTAAATAAACTTGTTACCTCATTAGCCTCACCAACAACAACATTATTATTATTAACTTTTATTTATATAAAAGCTGATATTTTTTTCAATTTGACCGTCACAAAACTCCATTTCTACCACGCGATTAACCCGGCCCCGCCCCGGTTTATACTGTGTTTGTTAATAGTACGAATGCGGCTCTGTCTGATGACCTGTCATGTTATGTGTGGTGTGTTTGTGAAGTGTAAAAAATACACAAATGTTACTATAACTTTATTAAATACCTTTCTCATTTAACATTGTTATTAATCTTAAAATATCAAACCGAATATCTATGTACGGTTGTGTTCTTATTTAAATTCAGTGTTTAAAAGTTTTTAAATGTTCGCATTAAATATCATTTTGAGGCTGTTTGTTGTTTGTGCGAGGGGTGTGTTTTTTTTCTCGGCCGGAAGTGACGTAATAGCTCCTTTGTGTACTAAACGGTGTCGCGGAGGTCGTTTTCTGATTTGTCGTCGCCGTTTTTGAAGGTTTTTTCGTATTATAAATATTTATTAGGGTTCGATGTAACCGACTTTGGTATTTTAATTGTGTTATAAACGATTGAGTTTTATGAAGGTTTGTATTATTATAAGAATGATCTAGTTAACTTGCGTTTGTATTTCTTCAAGATTTATTAATATTTTAATAGCTACACTTGTTTTTTTTATATACCTTCCTGTTATTGCACAATAAATTGACCTACGGCGTATGCTATTTTAAACCTTATGACATGTTAATACATACTATTTTTGATTCTCAAAATATTCCTCGGTAATGCAATATTTTATTCCTTCGTAATCGGAAGCAAAGCACTGCACTTTGTTGTTAGACTTAGTTTCTTTTTTGAACTATAAATTTTATAGATAAAGTTTCAGCTGAATTAACGATTTAGTGTATTATTAGGGCGTTTTGTGGACAAATAAAAAGAATATTTAGTTATTCACAAAGGTTAATGGCTATTGTAAAAACGGTAATACCAAATATACTATTGCTTTCTTTGACTTTCCTTCAGAGAGCAGATTATAAAAGATTAAGACAATATAATACTGTATCGTGTAGGTATAATTTGTTATATATATGAGATTTCTTAATAAAAATAAATATGCGTTAGATAAAGGAAAGTATTAAATTTCTTCAAAAGTTTTTATGACAGCACGACCGTCTATAAAGTAAACAAATCTCCTCCTTAAGTAGCAGAATGGCTTCGTTTACTTGCAAATAGAAAAAACTTCTAATATCTTCCACGCGCCGGCTTTTAATGTATACAGCAAACGGTTATAAATGGTTAATAGCTGGTGTTTTTAATAATATTAAATATTTATATATTTACAATTTAGAGCATTTTTTAATCATCTTATATAATAAATAAAGTATTTTTTTCGTTCCATTATATTTAAATTCCTCTTCCAAAATCGTTCATGTCCAGGACGCTTTATATTTTTATTTATTTAGACAATAGTTCTGCCATAAATGTAGCAATTCAAGAAACACTTGATTAGGATATAAAAAAGTATATTCTCCAGCTACGTATCAAATGCAAACAAATATATTCGTTTTATTTTCGTATTGTCAAAAATTTACAATGAACATTTTTAATCTTTTTATAATAAATGGTCGATATATGGTAAGCCGAGTGTGAAACTTAAACTGAAATACTTTTAAACACATTCACAAAAAATCCGCTTAACAACTTCATCGGTTATATATTTTATATGAGATTAAATTATATTATCAAAATATTCGTTTTTGTTTGCTTTATACATGGTATTAGCACAAAAATAGGCTTATTTGTGTACTCCATCCCTAAGGATTTTGAATTATCTCAGAAAATGACGTGTTGTAACTTGATCCGAAATTAATATTTTTAGTTCAATATTATTTTATTAACATTTATAGCATAAGTGAGACAGATCATTGTGTGCCATAGAGAGATAATAATAATGACAAAAATACTCAAGTCTCTGAGATGTACTTACTCTGTACATATTTTTCTTTTTTAAATATTTTATTACCTTGTAACTTTTCTGTCAAGAGACTTGCTTTTTAGTTTAAATTATTTATAGCAACAACCAGCCGCTGTCCCTTTACGGTACCTACCAAGGGTACTCAATTAAAATGGTCGTTCTATTGTTGGCACTTTTAATTTTATAATACAAAATCTTATCAAAATAACCTGTAACGAATTGTAGTTTTAATATGAAGAAAATCGTTTTACTTAACGCAATAATGGCCACTTATTACTTGATATATTTCGTAACGACACTGAAATAAATTATTAACACCATATAAAAGTAAATGTATGTCTGTGAACAAGTATTATATATATAAATGTTGAAAAGCCTGGCTCCGAGCCGCCGCTCCTCTGCCAAATCCTTGAACGGGTCGACCCGTCTCTCGCTATGGACGTAATTTATAATTTGTTATGTTTTATGAGATATCTTGGTGTATGAGATGGGCCTCGTAATAAAGGGTACGAGTCTCTTCTATATTGTTATATTATGAATTTACTTTTCCGCTAGCGGTTACGTTGATGTAGGTAGTCTTAGTTTATCCGTCAGGAATTCACTATTTATCAAAGAAAGTTCCATAAAAATCATTACAGTAGCTTTGAAAATTAAATTTTTATTTTCGAATTACAAATAGATAGAGAATACACCTTTACTAATGTTAAACATTGCGCGTCTGTAATCTATCTAACATGATACACATTTAGTTTCCAAAGGATATCTCACATTGGAAGAGCCTACGATAACCTTTTCAAAATATTTCTCATATAATCAAATCCTCACCATTAGTGTAATTGTCCGAGGGTTATATTATTAGATTAATTGACAAATTGTATTTAGAAGATGGATCATCTCGCATGAGCGATGCGATTGTAATTTTATATTTATGTAATTGTTTCTTGTAGGAGCAATATCATTATAATAATGTTTTTCTTTTTTAAATATTATTCGAAAAAAATTAAAATTATTTTTTTTATAAATCAGTTTTGAACCTGCGACCGACGGATCCAAAAGGCGGACAACAAATGAGCTATCGCGCCAATACTGTATTTATTAAGTTATGTTATTCAGATGTATTCTATATAGTGTGTAATTAAAAGTAACTTTTGAAAAAAAGATGGATTCTTCAAATTGATATATATTTTTCTTATATCTTGTTACAGCCTGAAAGATTGAACGTGTTCAAAAACGACCAGGACAGTTGGGACTATACATGTAAGTTTTTTTTTATATATATATTTTTATTTGTACATTTCGTCAATTGCGCCATATTCTATAAATAAAAATTTTATATCTTTAAATTTATATAAATCAATATAAATACATGTTTTTTTTTCTCTTAAATAAAATACATTTCTATTAATTTAATATGGCGTAACATACGAAATTTATTACAATTATCAAAGCCTATCAAACTAATAAAACTAAATGTAAATATAAATATATTTTTTGGTGAGCTTTGATTATAAATGTAAAAAAAAATTTTTTTTTGTCCTGTTTAAGATAAAAATAAATATTACTGCTACTTCTCAAACAGAACGGTTTTCAAAATAGTTGATACTTCAAAGAGCATGATCTAGTGTCACTTGTGATGTAGTTTGCATGATTTTTTCTTATCAAGACGAAACAACAACTTACACCCTATAACGACTGACACGATAGATAAGCATAAGAGCTGATATAGACGACAGGTAATGTTTCTATTACTTTACATCTATCTGCCGTCTCTCTCTTTCGTTATTGATATCAAACGAGATGTCGTCTATAACAGGTTTTATCTTAATATCCATTTTGTCAACACGTATCTTACATCACAGAAAATTCGATGCAAAAACATTTACTGATTTATAAAAACAAATATTTTGTAAAACTGTACTCAAAGGTTTTAATTTAAAAAATTTAATTTTAGTTTATTTATTATAGCATTCTATGTGTATAATAAGTAAAATAATAATTTTAATGTTAACCATTCTTATCTCGGTAGTAATTTATGTATGAAAGAAAATTATCATAGAAATATATCTCAATTTCTTTTAAAATAGTCAAAGTGAAATATATTTCGCCGGCTCTTAAAAGAAGTAGTTGACGGCAACAAATCGTAACTTTTGAAAGTAAAACATTCTCTTTTAAAACGCATCGTTAACTTTTATTTAACGACGGTCCAGTTGTCCTCTGCGAGAATTGTTAGATTATGGAATTTCCGTTTTAAAAGTCTTTTAATTTATAATTTATTATTCTTTTATTATCATTTTATATTTTGTACGTTGTTATCAATTATTATTTAAGTAAAATTATTAAATATTGGTCTAGAAAAAGTCAAATATTATTATTAATATAAAATATGGGTAGTGATGTATCTCTTAATCCATAAAAATTGTTATTTGATTGATAGCCAAATTATAAGGGGAGTAATGAAATCCATAATCATATTATGTGATATATTTTATTCAAAATCTTTCTGATCTTTAAAAGGTATCCCATTCTCTCGTCACTGAACCGAACCGAACTGAACGTTATCTCGTGCGGAAATTACAAACGTCTTAGCGAAACGTAAAAAGGTGTCGATCTTTCAGTATTCCAATTGTCAATGTTTATGTTATAAGAGAGAAAATAATAATATACGAGTTGATAATGTATTGTCACTTAAAGTCATTTATTTATATTATAAGGGATTTGCAGTTTTCCCTATTTTAAAAACTATTATTGGGTATCAAAATGAGTTGATTGCGAACGGTCGCTGAGAATTTATACGACTTATGAGACCGATACGAACAATGAAAAATAGAGCTCTGCTTTAACATTTAATTTGCTTTAAAAAAATTATTGCCACTTTGCCTCGTTAAGTGTCGAGAAATATATTATGCTCTAATATTGTTCTGAACTTTATTGTTTTAATGCTATGCTAACAAATCATTGTGATACTTCGCCGAAGAAGGGAACGTTAGAAACAAAAATACAAATCTCGGCACGTTGTGTTCATAAGTCAACTACTTTGTCTTTTATGATAGTAATATTCGGAACGATACCATAGGTTATTCAAATAAACGCCATATATCCAAACTTACCTGACTCAAATAACCCTCGCCCGAAGCGTGGCTCCGTATCGTTAGGTGGTACATTTTTATGAAATATTTTTATGTTTCAAGTTTTGTTTCGGCTTCGGTGCGTTTATTTTTATGACGTCGTTTTGGCGCCCAATGTGGGGCCGCCGTTGTGTGTAACACTTAATGATCTTTTGTTATTTCTACACTTCCTTAATTAAAAATTAAAATGAATACATGTGCTTTATAAAATTTAAGACAAATCAAATATAAATAAGTTACATTAATAGTAATTTATAAAGACATATAAATTTACTTGATATTTGTCATATGATGTTCCAGGCCAAAATAAGTTTAACATTGTTATAAGATAAATGCGATATCTTCGGTTCTGTACGTTAAGTCGGCTCAGTCAGGTAATACCTTGACATGCAAGTTGGCAAGTGTCTAAAATCTTAAAACTACCCTCTTTACAAGGCCGTCGGATCGTTCTGGCTCACATCCAATGATCTTAGATATCACTGTTCCCAGGGATCTGCTGGTTCGTGTGAGTGATATGTTACTTAGAGCCGTCCAAATTGGGATTAACATATTCAGGAATAGTGAGTTTGGATTCTGTACTTAAAGTTGTTACTTGTTATTCTGCCAGTAACGGATTATAAGATTCAAAATTGTCTCTAAAACTGGCAAGCTACAACTGGAATTTTCTGTTTATAGATAGTGTTGTCGCTTAAAAAAAAAGGTTTCTATTTTCATTAAAAGTAATACTAATTAAATTAATTAGATTTTAATACTAATCTCTAGCTAATATAGCTAGAAATTAGTACTTAAATCTAAGTGATATAAATCAGATGGTCTAGGCCAATGACAATATAGTTTCCGATAAAGGTACAATCGGTTTGCATCCAAGATTGGAACCATATTTGTCAAAACACAATATTCCCCTTTGTGCTTTCGGCTTACAGTTTATAATGGTGTACATGTGAAGTTTGTTAAGGCGGGATATATTTGTAAAGCACGCAATGGAGGCGCGTGGTCGAGCGGCAAAATATTTGATTTGCGCTCGAATGTTGCCGGTTTATTGAGATTTTTCTATTTTTCTCCCGGATTTGATCGCTTCAAAGTTTACCGTAGGGATTGTATGGTTTTAATCTAAGTACATAGGCAATATATTTTACTTAGTGGGGTAAGTACAAGAATATATTCCCGATTAATTCAACAAAATCAAAATCACGATTCAGGATGATGAAGCAGAACGGTCGAGTCTAATTGCCATATCTCCTTCCTATTCGCTATTAGTGAAGAATGTGGTATAACCATACAATAAGGTCAGGCTGCAAACCTGGCGAGGTGCAATTTCCTCTCTCCCCCCCCCCCCCACCGAACCCCACCTCTTACCGGCTCACTCCAACCCCCCGTTTCCGTCCATTACATATAAAGTGAAACTCCTGGATAACTTTGAAATTTTTTTCAGTTTATTAAAATATTTTAAATATGATTCTTGCGGTTTTAGGTATCATTACGAAAACCATATATTGGTTCTTAAATATTATAGTCCTTAGTATTAACAGCAACGAATATAGTTTATTAGAAGTTAAGAAAGTTTCTTTGGTGTTAATAGTATTGCCGACTTGAAACGAATTTTTTTTTAATATCACAAGTATATCAAAACAGATTCAACAGCAACAAACAGTATGGATTTGTATGACTGTCAGTGGGTTATTCTATCACGCAACGTTCGTACATAAAACGTTAACCGCAAACATTTCAAACACATCTCGGCTCTACGGTTCGACGGATCGAAAGCATATTCTAAATAATTTTATACTCCATAATAATTCGTGGATTTCGTACCGAAAGCTTGTAACATTTCGTGACCATACGATACAAAACTACGAATGCTTTATCATCATGCGACTCGCTCGAATCACTAAAATATTCAACTACCCTCCAAAATGTATTCAAACAAAATACGACTCTGTATCTATCACGTTATGATTGTAATTCGTTTGGAATGTTATTTAAAATATAAAGTAATTTTGGAGGTTTCATTTTGAAACTTGGGTCTACCGTTTAAAGTTAAGAATTGCTTAAATAAGTGACACGCGGTACGCTATTGAGAGGGTACAAATTAAATTAATTGTAACGAAGTGCCTTCGTTTCCGTGTGTTCTTTTTTTTTTATTGAGTTTGAATTGTTTAAATAATACTTCTTACTTTTGTTCATAAGAATGTGGTTTGTTTGTTATTATTATAATATATAATAAGCCGTTTACGTATCGTTTATTAGTTAGGTGGAAAGCAAAGGTCGCTCAAACGTATGTTTTAAATAATTCCTGTGTCTATATTCAAAGCGCTCCGTCTATGGCTCGAAGTGAATTATTTATAGCTGGCGGTGGCTTGTGTTGTGGTGCTTTATGTGATTGTGTCAGGAAAATATCAAGTTGGGTGGTATTTCTGTTTCAAATACCAATGGGGGTAAGCTTTTATGGGGATTTAATGGAAATTAATTTATCAATGTTATCAACAAACGTACAACATTTTAGTTAATAATTCTGCTATTTTCAATTTAAATGTACCCTCCTTTATTCTCATTTATATAATCGTTATGAAAATGGAATCGTTTCTGTTGTGTGTTTCAGTTTCATGTTGATTTTAATAATACTTGCCAAGAACATACAAGAACAACCTTTTGCAATATGTGGAGTTTTCGAATGCTCCATTCGGAAAACTAATATAATTCTTATGCAACCGTTGCAAATTACGTAATTTCCATTTCATCCGTCCGTCCGTCACAACGAGATTATTGGATCGAATTTCGGTACTAAATTAAATTTTGAAACGCTCGTCCCGCTTTAAAATGCTTTTTCCGTCCCGTTTGTAGCGAATTAAAAATTTTGATTGACATTAACGCGAGCGCTCGTATTTTGACAATTTTTAAATAAAGCTCGCCAAGTATTATAAATAGATGTGACGGTGAATTTTTTTGCTAAAAAAAAAAGAATGTTAGATATTTTATAATAATAATAAAAAACTTGTCTCGGGTTACGCTATCCTAAAAGTTCATATCTAAAATAGATGAGGAATATGAAAACAGATTTTGATACACGTAGCCTTAGCGGGTATCAAGTTGTTAAATTAAATTTTATTTTAGTTTATTTTATTTTTTCTTATATAATATATTGCTTATTAGCGAATCTATCGAAAAAAAATAAAAAATAATTAAATATTTTTAATTATAATAACTTTGAATATTTTATTACGCAGTCGTTTGAATTTGAGATTAATTTTTTATTATTTTTACATAATTTAATTTATGTTGGCAAATTATTGTAATCTATTTTAATTGATATATAGTAATTTTCTTTTATAGTATAGTCAAATTAGAAGTATGTGTTAATTTAGTTGGTCGTTGCGATGGTCCGTGTGTGTCAGTATTAGTATTCGCAGCGCGGACCGGCCCACCCGATATTGACTCAACCCCAATATTTTATTCAATTATATGTAAAAACCTATTTTCCTTTAGTCTGTTTGTTCCGTTGAGAATTCGTGCTTGACACTTTTTTTTTTCGTTTTTTTTTTTTCATTGTAAATTGTCACATATTCAATATAAGAATATCAACACAACTCTCTCAATATAAAACTTAATTTAACTATAATATTTGAATCGCGTCTCTGTTAGAGTTTTCTGCTATTTATTTTATGTGTGGGTCTTTCTATTATTTGTCACATATTATAGTTTTTGATAATTGGTCTACATTATAAATGAAATTTTGTGTCTGTTAACTCAAGAATGAACTTTTTTTTTTAATTCAGTTACACTTGAGTCTAAGCCCGTTGCTTATCAGTTCTATATAAAAATCAATTATAAAAAATCATATATATATATATATAACTGTTTTTTTACATATGGAATTGTCTACATCCAGAGAATATGGTATTATATAAAAAATATTCTGTCTTAAATGAGATTAAAATAGTTAATAAATACACCATTTTTAAAAATATGTTTCGCGTTTGAAATGATCGCTCGTTTATCAGGAACCGCTTCATATCCTTTTACCTTTAAAAATATACGTTTGTACGTTTGTATATTTTTAAAGGTGACGTATGAAATACGAGTGAAAATTCACATGAAATATAAAATTTCAATGGAGGTTTGTTACGGGACGTCTCCTGAATATCAAAGGTTTTGTGGCGACTGGGTTGTGTATTGTGAAGTTTATCTCAGGAATAAGATGCTATATATATATATACATCATTTATTATTTATATATTATTGTATGTCTAAATATTATATATACATATAACTTACATAAAACCACATTTAAATATATTTCATCAATTAAAAATGACTCTGAATAAACAGACAGACAGAGAGATTATTGAAATAAAATTAGATTAGATTAGATTTTAAAAAAAATATTTTTCAGTGAAAAGTGCCTTTTTATTTATATATATGTATAATAATAATTTGTTCCTATAATTAGTTTCGCGGTTATAAATATTTTAACTTATAGTCCGTTAAATAGTTGTACGCTAATAAGTTCTAGCTGCTAAGAAAATAACAATGAATATATAAGTTGTAAGTCTTGAGTAAGACGCGTTTGAATCTAGATCGTTATACTTTGATTATTTTATTATAGTACCATAATTATTCACAAACGCTGTTAGACAGAGACAACAAATATAATATAACATTTTCCGTCTCTTTTTTTTTTTTGTTTTCAAGATCAAGTATACGAACACGTCGTTCAAAATAAGATTGCAAAATATTCTTCATTATTTTCAATTTTTTTTATTATTAAAATTATTTTATATATATATATATTTAACTTCTATTTTTTTTATTACTAAAATTTATATATATATATATATATATATATAATTAAAGTAAGTTTCTTTTGACGTGGACTCGATCTTTGCGTAAGCGAAGTTGTTTTCATTATAACTTTTAATGAACTGACCCTGTTAAGACCTTAATAACATAAAAGGATTCCGTTTTAGGATTCTGCATTTAAATTCTTTATGTATACGGGTTCATTCAATCCGGATTGAGATTGACTTTCATTAATTAGTTTCTGTATCACGGTAGAGATTGATTTTTATCAATTGAGCAATGAAATACTTATTAATTATTTATAAAAAGTAATTACTTAATTAGCTTGTAATTTTTATTAACATAAATCCTCATAATTTTATATTTAAATTATATATAATGTCCGTCCGTAAACCTTGCAAAGAATTATGTTAATAATATGAATATAAAAAATTATTATTAAGTTATGTTATATATTATATTTTTATCTATTTTAAATACAAAAAGTCACTTTTGGACCACAAGATTTCATCAAAAAGTCTGTCAAGAACCTTTCCAAAAAAAAATTCTAAACCTACATTGAATGCGTTCTTATTAAAATATCTTATTAAAAATATTTAGAGGTTTACCGGCTATGAGTTACCAACTTAGAATGATGCAAAGAAGAAAGAAGTTCTTTAAGACCTTGACTAATAATTCGTTATAATTCTATTCATTTCATAGTAACGGCCTATTTAGATGTCGCTTAACCATTCCAATTTACATGTTATGGAAAAAGTTTTCTGCACAGATTTGTTTTAAATCCTTCAGCACATATTGGACTAAAGCTTATTGTAAATTAAATTCCAATTCGATTTCTATGATCGTATTTCCAATATAGTATTCCATTCTCTTACACTACACGAGTGTCTCGAGCGTTTCGGAGTCGTCCTGTTTTACTTGTATTTCATTGTAATTTTAATTCTTTATTTATTTCACTTTAACGATGGGTATTTTTATTGGGTAATGATTAAAATTTTCTATATAATAAATTATGTTATGTATACGATATGATTTTATTAAGTAAAGAAAATAAATCAATCGTATTACATTTGAAATGTGATAACAAAAGACAATGCCGAGTCGTCGCTAAGATATATTGCGAAAAAAATCGTCCTTGTTATACACGAGGGTCCCGGGATATGTGATACGTGATATCGATGTCTTATAGAATGACGCTTTTATTACATTTATTACCCCATTTTAGCTTTTTATATAAATATTAGGTACTCTAGCTTTATATGCGTTGTAGGATTTTGAGGAAAAATATTAAAACGAGCTCCATTATAAATTTGATAAAGTTAATTACATTTGACCGCAAATAGTTGTGTTACCAAACAAATAACCACAAATAATTGTGTTACTACAGAGTATTATCAGAGAATGTATATGCTATCCTTGAAATTCCGTTTTGTTGAATATAAAGGGAACAATAAACATGTCAATAATCTGTCGGGATGAAAAGGGAAATCAAGACTCTGTTTATACATAATTTGCATTACCATAAACAAATTTTGGGCAATTTAGATCTATATAATGTAATCAAACTATACACGAATTGTGATTATTCGATGTTTTAAATTCATTTTATCTCTCTCACATTGAATATCTCCTACATTGAAGCAAATGCGTTTAAATTACCGGCAGGTCCATACAGGATGTTCAGATTGCGACTCGCTTGTCTGAATTCGTCTAACTCACTATGGAATCTCTATTTCCTTTGTGCGAAGGAGAATGGTCGATTAAATGCACTGTTTATTGAAACAATAGTGTCTAACGATTTATTCATCGTCGAGATATTTCTGTGGATAGGTAATGTGATAGGTTTTGTCTCTTTTTTTTATTGCTGACAAAATGAAACACAATGCACTCATAAATTAGGCTGAAATAATGGAATAATAATATAGACATTTGACAACATTCGTAGTAAAACAAATAGAAAACGATTGAAGTAGACCACATATCGAAAGAAAACTAAGTTACTCCAAATGTTCCCCCTTTTAGATTGAAAATAAACTTTCCAACGTTGACGCTATCGTTAGATCTAACATATGATCTCAACGTAACTATGAAGTCGGTCTTCTCGGAGAAATAGAAAAGAGTTGATAAAGTTAGAAAAATATTACCACTTTCAAAACATCCATAAAGTACTATTGTCTCTAATTTTATCGTAGATCATAAATACAAACGAATACTGCACTTCAACACTATACATTTAGACAAATCACTTATTTACTCTTTTAAACTCGGTATCACTTACAGCTTCTCGCATATCTTGTTTGACCATACTTGCTAATTGTACGAAACTGAATTCAGATTTAGATGGAGTGTGTGAATTGTTACTAGCAAATTTTGTCAAACAAGATAAGAATTCTAACAATCTAGGAACAGCAAACGCTTTCAGCACTGCACAATGGTATGTATGCTTACAAACTATAACATTTACTTAATGTTAAAATTTCAGTTTCATTAAATTTAAAAGATTGTATCCGTGACGAGTTTTATATCGATGATATTATTAAAACAACAGCGGACGGTAAAGAAACTGAAAGAGTAACATCTTCGCTTTTCTATTCTAATACTTATCTATACTGGCTTTCCACTTTACTTAGGTTTTTCTACATAGCTATTTATTGCATCCACTACAGTGTTATATTAACATACATCTGTACACGCGAAGGGAGAAAACGTTTACTAATGATTATGAAGAATGTACTGACGATTCTTCATCAAAGACAAGATTGTCTGAAATATTGTCTCGAATATGATGTTGAAAATTGTATCATCTCTGTAGCTTAATAATTTAGATATTTTTATTTGGAATTTTTCTAAAAAGATCGAATTCAGTGAACCTTCTCTTTACTTCGATGTACAATGAAATAAATGCATTTATATTGTTTTATTAATAAATAATCCTCCATGCACATATAAAACTAAAGACAAACACACTCTAAAAGATTAATCGCGAGCTTAGAACGGAGAACCAAACAGAAAACATTGAAATGAAGACAGCAGATCTGACAACAGGCAAACATGCAAAACAAGAAACACAAAGACACAGTTTAAAAAAATAAAATGTCTCAGCAAAACACAGAAATACGCTCAAATGGACAGACGGATACATTTTTGGTTGTTTATTATGACCGTTATATTTTTTGTAGCTTTTATAACTATCGTGAAATTGGCATGCACCGTTAACGCTATGCGAGGTGAAAGATTTTATAATGGAAATTTTAACGAGTTAGAAAAGGATAAAATAAAGAGTGTGGTCGTCTTTTTATATGTGCAGGGATGTGACGGAGGGTCGGTCGCGGCGAGGAATCGCTTGTCACATTACGAATAACGGTAAGTGTGTGTCGATGGGCGAGAACGTTTTTGCGACTTTAAGCTTTATTTCTTTCCGTCCTAGCTGTTGTTTTAATTAAGCCTACGTAATTGGATCCCATAGTAGATGACCTCCTTCAGTTGTCCTTTTAATAATTCTATGCGGTTTGTTTAATGGACCTCTCTTTAGATCTCTATGGCTTTTGTTTTATATTTCGAGTTGTAATTAAATGCTTTTTCAGTTATTGAATTTAGTTTTATGTTTGGCTTTAGAGTGAGATTATTTTAATTTACTTTTACTTCTATGCCCCATTTTAGGCTTTTTTTTGCATTTTAAAGTAACGTAGAGGATATATATTTGAAGTAATTCATAGAATTGTATTCATTTTATTGTTTTCATAAAGAAATTCCTCTATCATCAGTAAGTAATAAATTTGTAGAATAGTTTGCATCCATTTGTAAATGTAATTAGTTTTCTGTTACTAAAAGATTTTAAAATTATAATCCGCAAGATTTGTCTCTTATTTTGCCAATATTTAAAGTGCTAAAGCAAAAAATCAGATCCTTGAAGACCTGTAAAATATGCTGTGGAAGTTCTTTTGTTACAAATTATCAAAGTTTAACAATATGTTACTTGTATTAATATACAATTAGTATACAAAATGGTAATATGAATTTTGAAATAGAGAAAGTATTATACATAATTTTATCGAACTAGATAGAAAACGTGCTTGTAGGAGGAAACATCAATAGTTAAAACTCCAGGAAGATAATGTCTGTAAGTTATATGTGATGTAATGATTGTTACTAGTGTCGGAGGAGGCCCAGCCCGTGCAGCGGAGTGCTCCACTCCTTCAGTCGCCGCAGTACACCGGAGGCAGACCGCAGCCCTACAGTAAGTAGTCTCATACACCACACTACACAGAATATTACATACTCGCTTCATACTGCGACTTCTTCTATTTCTATGTCTAAATAAGAAACCATATCATCCGTGAGACCGAACATTATCATACATGACCTAATGTTATATAATATTAAAGGTGATGTTTTGGAAGTATTACATTTTTAATCAGTTCAAAACGACACTGCCAATACTTACTAGATTTATGAAGTTGAACATTACTCTTCCTTAAAAGTTACACTGGAGCTACTGATACCTAACAGTTAGCGGATCAATTAGTTGGAAAACTTAGATTCTAAAAGTTGCTAGAAGTTTCCAGATAATTCCAGTTGAAAGTAGTGGAAAATTTTCTAAAACTTGGAACGATTTAAGGCTCTTCGACGTGTAACTTAGTTGTCCAATATAAGTTAAGAATGTGTGACAGTTAACACGTGAGGAGGAACCCTGCCCAAACAAGTCGGATTCAATTTTATAATTTTAGTCGCTTTAACAGAGAAGATAAATATATATTTGTTTTTCTTCTCATCCAAAAAGAAAACACTAGTTTAGAAGGGGTTATTCATGACAAGGATTTGCTTTAATGAAGTCATACTGATACAAAATTTATTTTAAGCATCTCATAGTTAGTAATTTTAAGTCAATTGCAGTCCAAAAAGGGAAATCCCAAAATGAAACCTTTGGGCGACGCGGTATTCTAATGTTTGTCAGGTAGAGTCGCGTGGAAAAGCTAGTTTAATATAAAATCTTATGTATATTTTTCCAATATTAGCTGACACAGCAAGTGAAGTGAGAAATAACACCGTGGCTCTGAAATAAGACATCTCGAGCTATCGGAGAGAGTGCATCCATGCGAGAAATTAATAGATCGCTCTGTGTAAAGGGTAGCTTTAGCGTGAAAAAATATATATTTTAAAGTATAAACTTTTTATTGCCCCTTTTAGTTACCTCCTAACTTTACGACGTCTTAAGATCGATCGTCGAAGAAGATATTTGCACAATATTCTATTTTCATGAAACGATTGTTCACATATTGGATATTGTTAACGACTGTAAATTCTTTACTAT
Organism: Melinaea menophilus ssp. n. AW-2005; assembly: GCA_918358695.1. Lineage (NCBI taxonomy): Eukaryota > Metazoa > Arthropoda > Insecta > Lepidoptera > Nymphalidae > Melinaea > Melinaea menophilus. The sequence goes on along the minus strand of OU911039.1, from coordinate 10,767,113 downwards.
TCACGAAAAAAATATGTAATTTGCTTATAAGTTTAATACGTATTATTCTTGTCTAAGTCTATTTGAAAATAACCACCAATTCTTTGTATTTTCTCTGAAAATTAGATAATATACCGTTATGGAAAATTTTGTATGCATTTTCTGTAATAATAGTCTGTCTGCTTTCAAGTGATGCGTGAAGATAGAGACAGACAGAAACAGAAAAAATAGTCTCATAAGGTCTGTTATACATATATAGAAACTGAAACTCTGAAACTCTAACCCTAACTTATATTTTAATCAAAATTCATTATTATTTTCTTCATTGTTGTCGTACTAAATTGTAAAAGGTTCGTAGAGTGAGGTGGGGAGCGGGGAGCTATAAAATTAGAATATCAATTAACGATACGACCTATGGGCGTGTGTGTGTTCGTCCGACGCTAGTCGCTCATGAATAAATCTCCTAAATGTGGACCGCACCAGGTTTTTGAGGTGAATATGGAATAGCGTTGTTAGATTCTATTAATATTACTACAATTTACTACGTTACTATTTTATAGAAAACTAAATAAACCATCAGTTAGTTTTATAGTGAGTCTTAGAAAATAAGTCCAGTCTTAAAAACAAATACATATATTATCTGATATCCAGAAGACTTAGTAAAAATTACAGAGATCGCGTTTTAAGTGTAAGTCGAGCTTAAATTTAGTATTATTTCACTTATATTTTGTCAAAAATTCAAAAAAAAAAAACGTAAAAATATAAAGATTGTTAACAGGATAAATCTTTAAATATATATAGATCCATAAATAAATGAACAAAAAGTTGGACAAATTGTATTACAACTTACTAAAACCAAGACTCGGTCCATGAAACTGAATTATCTTAAATAAGAAACGGACTTGAGGGAGGTAGAAGAAAATGATGGAATAAATTCTACTCTGTGCCTGTGTGCATGGTGCCTGTAATACAAAAAAATGTATAATAATAATTATTAAATTATTAATTACATGTTTATTTTTTAAAATTAGGGAAGTCCCGTAAAAACTATCGTCCTAAATTTCAAAGACTTCGGAATAGGTAATCTTAACGAGTATCAAGGTCCTAAAATTCTTAGTTAGAGGCGCTTTATAAGATACAATGTCGTTAGTCTGTGATATCACTGAAAACACAAACAGACATACTTTTTACCATGGCACCACAACTCTTCCTACCCCCCCCCCCCCCCCCTCCCCCCTACGTGTATCTCATTCTATTATATTTCTAATCATTTAATCACTTACGATAACGATTACTTAAGATTACGTTTCATTAAATATCTTATAAGATTTGAATTATTTTTTCTTTAATTAATTCTTGTAAAAAAAAAATATCTATAGAATAAATATAATCATTTACAATTCAAATTTTATGTTTAGTACATGTTTTATCATTTGTACGAATCAATTCAATTCAAGCAAAGGGTAGAAAAAATTACAAAGAATACAAAACTATCTAACTTCAGCCTCCGATGTATTCCGTGGTACTACACCTCGTTGTGTTGGAAGAGAAAAACCTCCTGAAATATGCAAGCGCCGGGTGTATTTACATTTTTTATGATACCGTTTGTTCAGAGACGTTACGTAGAACGATTTAACCACAGACCTACCTACATCTCTAAGAGTCCATACAACCACTTATTTAATGAAGTTTTATTGGATATCTTTATTTTTTTAGTCATGATATATATATATATATATATATATATATATATATATATATATATATATACAGATCTGTCGTTCTCGACCGTGTCTGCAGCGCGCTCGATTCAATAATAAATACATTGCTCTTGTCACTTTTAGCGTATTAAATGTATGGAATAAGAGACTTTTTCAATGAATATCTTACAAATATATCATCTACATTCATATTTTTTTGTAGTTTTTTATCAACGATTAATATGTACGCAGATATTTGTTTATTTACAATATAATTTTAAATTAACAAATTAGCATAACACATACCGCTCATGAATAAAACACACATCCAGTATTTAATATTAACACACGCAGGATTAACACACTCCGGGAACGAGAGCGTTTTATTACAATAAATATACATTTGCAAACGAATATTCCACCTGCATTTTCAAACATTTAAATATTCATAAACATTTTGTATTTTGAAATAAATTTGATTTACAAAGATATGTATGTATGTTTATTTCATAATAATAATTTGTTACTTTTCATGCTTTTAAATTATTTAAATAACGTTATGTCACGTAATGAAATATGACAAAAAATTTATTCATTAATATTTTTATTTTATTAATTATAATTAACCTTCCCTAACATTCGTAGTGAGGAAAAGAAAATTCTTTAAAATATCACTTTTAATTATAAAATATTAATAATTTATTATTAGGTATTGTTTACTTATATGCTACAAATAATACGATATCAATAATGTGTTATAATCCATAAAGTTCAATAATAACAAGCGGATGAAAGGGGTTGTTTAACAAACGAAAGGGGCGCCGGTAAGCCTTTAAATAGAGGCTTTATGCAGGCGTTATACTTGGATTTATTGTAAACATTTATTTGTTATTAATTTCGTATTATATATTATTCAACTCTTTAAAAATATTAGCCTTTGCCAGTGGCTTTGATTGCATTGTGTAGGTAAAAAAACATACTATATTGGATGTTAATTAAGAGTTTTTTTTTCTATGTTTAGTAACCAAAGCTATTGCCTACAATGTGTCCAAAATTTCATAATAATCGCTTGACCAGTGAGTTGTGATAGCTTAACAAACATTTGCATTTATATAGATATAATAAACTTATAAAATCATTAAAATATTGGACATGTTTTAATAGAAATGTCTTATAAATTATGAGATATTTTAAATAATAACATTTTTAACGTATTTCATCATCACAGGATTAGTATTTTCTCTTAATAATTTTGTCTAATTATAGTATTCCTGTGTTATCTTCATTGAGATCTTTGCCTATTATCTTAACTTTTTTCTTTATTTATTAAATTAAATTTAAAGCAATACATTTAGTTGACCGAACGACAACGAAGAGTATCCGTTTCAGTTTGGTCAAAAATGTTTTCGAATGTCCGCCGGATGTCCGGTTCTCTTCTCCTCTACAAGTCGCATTTCTCAACGGATTCTCTTAAAAATTTTGAGCAGGTTCCAAATGTTTTTTTTTTAATATTTTTGTTAATTCATAATAAAATATAAAGGAGAATATAGTACAGCCGGTTTGACCTAAGTTTAACATATAAAAAAAATTGCTTTATTCTCTCTATTAAAATTAAATTATTGGCTTACCAACTTTATCATTCAATAAACTTCATGTAATCAACCTCTTGGTAATGTAGAAAATAATGAAAATAAAATATGCTGTGTCCACACCAGCCGCGAGATTTACAACGCACCGAGGTTATAGATTACAAAGCCGCTAGTTTTATAGTTATAATAAGCTTTGACGTCGATTAAATGTAAACTTACCGCCATTATTATCCGCTACGGCGTTTCCTTATTCAATATATGTATCAAATCTATCCAATATTGTATATTTCGCATTTACCGCAAACTCTGATTATTTGAAAATAGTGAAAAGCAAAAGTGTCAACCCTTATCGGGAAACATGTAATATCAGGCTTTTATGATATGATGACATCCATAAGGATATCAGATTAATTCTAATATATGGACCGTTTATTTTGAAAGTGGTGTAAGTCCATTTTCTCTTGTTTCGAGAAAATTAAAGGTTAGCATATATGTTAATTAAAAAATTTTGGCAAATTATATCAAGTGTGGCAATGTTTCTACTGTTTTATAGATATTTAATTTGATTATACCAATTTGTTTTAGGCGAATTAGACTATAATAATATATATTTATAGGTTGTAAATGGACTTGCAAAACTTTCAAAATAAGACAACTGTTAAAATCCTTTAATCTCAATTTTGAAAAAACAAATACAATCAAATGAAAAATAAACGGTCCATATATTATATTAAACTAACAAGAAAAAAAAATATAGATCAATTAAATCTTCAATATATTCCAACACCTCAATTTCCTAAGAGAAAAAAGCTTCTGAAATGTGCGAGCTCGCCTCAATTCAGTTTTTCATGACGCGGTTTGTCCCTTTGTGTGTCTAAATGTGTTCTGAGAGTCGATTTTAGGTTACAGTTCATAATCGTTCATAACGAGTTCGTTTGTGTTACATCTTACATACCATAACTCGATTTTGACCTTCGTTTCTAACATTTAGTTATTTCAGTCTATTTATATTATTGTAATTTACTTATATTAAATTTATATTTATATTTTATATTAGAATACAAATGCTAAATATCTATTTTGTTATATATATATATATATATATATATATATAAATACATTGCTTTTGTCATTTGGAGCGAATTACCAAATGTATGGAATACGAGACTTTTTCAATGAATATCTTACAAAAATATTATCTACATTCTTATTTTTTTTTGGAGTTTTTTATCAATAATTAAGATGTTCAGAAATATTTGTCAATTTACAATATAATTTTAAATTAACAAATTAGCATAACACATACCGCTCATGAATAAAACACACATCCAGTATTTAATATTAACACACGTAGGATTAATACTCTCCGGGAACGAGAGCATTTTATTACAATAAATATACATTTGCAAACGAATATTCCACCTGCATTTTCAAACATTTAAATATTTATAAACATTTGCACTCAAAGTATATTCAAATGAATGTTCTATAAATATTTAGATATTTAATATACACAGACTTTTGGATTAAACATAATAACATATTTTTTGGGCGAGTTTGTTTACATTCATATGTTATATTTTGGATATAGTAAATCAGGACTCGAAATTTGTGTCCACCGAGTCCATTTTAAGTTGTTCATAACGGGCATCGAACTCACGACCTCTTGCTATTTAATCAGGGTCACTAACTACATTGCCAAGAGGTCATCTAACAATTTTATCTTCATATTATGTCCATTAAATATTTTGAATATTTATATCACATATTTATTTTAATATCAACACACTTTATGTAACACTAGAAGCAGTACTTATAAACAATAGAAAGTAATCAAAATGTGTGATCTTGTTCTAATTTCTAAAAGTTTGGTGTTTTACTCCAAAACTGATTTAAATACTTTTGAAACAAGCATTTGAAGTAATCCTGTGACATCTTTCTCTAAGAACTTGGTTCTTGATCATTAACACGATAAAAATAGAAAACAATGGCTAAACTTTCAAAATTATTATTATTCTAAAGAAAAAGTAGAATCCAAAATTTCTTATGTAGCCTTTCTATAATAGGATACATAAAATAGAACAATATAAATATGCCTTTAGCAAAATATTCGTCGTCCAAAATGAAAATATAGAAGAAATAATACATAGAACATAGCGCGCACTTGGTCCGAGCCGTGTATAATTTTTTTGGTTTTGCACCCTCAGCTGATAGCGTTATTTAAAGTTTTATGAACCGTTCGTTATTATTCAACGTGCTGGAAGCTCCCAAGTTTTCACCAAAAAGTGAAATGAAAATTGCGATGGGGATGCTCACGAGACTAGATGCTGGAACTGATTATCTTTCATGTTTATGAAATGCAATGATTATAAAATAAATTGAAAATTATTTCACTCGTAAGTTTTAAAATAGTTCAATTTTTTTTTTCTTTTATTTTCACATATTTGCAAAATAATATGATTTTATAAATCCCATAACGATGGGTGTAATTAAAAACGGGAGACCGATATTGTATTAAAATCGAGAAAGTTCAATCACAGTAGATCGAATGAATTGTTAAATTAAACAATTCAATGATTTTATTTTATTTTTCGGAGCAACAAAAGGGGTGTTTGCTTTTAAGCCTTTTCGATGACGTGTTTGCTTTTTATCACTGTTACGTTTATTTAAATTAATTCATTATTTTATTAAATATTGTAATAAATAAAATATATTATACAACAACTTGAACAAAATATCTTATAATCATTTCAACTCGCATAAAAAGCTCCTTTGTATTCAACTTGAAAGTTTTACCATAACGCAAAAATAATTTTAATAGGAAACTCGTGTAAGAGGAGGAGGAAGGCTGTTATGTCTGAAATGAAGTCGTCTTTATTTTTTTATTTCTGTACTTGAATAAGATTTTTTTAATCTTAAAATTACCTGTTATATAAAATTACTTATAAGCGTTTTTTTTTTTAAACTTTAAGAAATGTGATCCGAAGCATAACTTAAACTTAAATTAGTTTAAGAACTACGGAATAAATCATCTTAACAACGTAGACTGGGAAACTTCAAATTTGAACTTTAAACCTAATTAGAACTTACATTCGAGTTATTATTAAAATTGGTTGCCATTTTATTTTCGATTGTAATCTCCTTTAAATTAATTTTGCATTGCATCGTTTGTTTTATGATTTTTTAATACGTTCAGTTGTATATTTTTCACAACGTTGCCTTTTAATGTACCATCGGCAGTAATGCCTTTATGTATAGTAATAGGTATGCGAGTATGCTTTTAAACAATTAACGGAGCTTATGTGAATTGGTTCAATGCACCGGACTCCATATTGAAAATTGCGGTTCATTACCTCAATATAACCTTAAAATACTTGCACAGTATAAAATAATATTTTAATACTGATATATGTTATAAAAATTTGACAGAGAACGTACAGAAAAATAATATTTCAACACTTCTCAACAAAACGACATATACACTTACATGTATTTCAACGTTTAAAAAAGTGTGTAGGAAACAGGATTGAAAATGAAATGTTATTAGTGTAATACTATGGACATGTAACTCGGCTATTGGCAGATTCCACAACAATGACACCGCAACCGAGATCATGCAGCGAAGAGAATTGCACTCAACACTGCCAAAATACATGCGACCAGAACGGTGTGTATAAACGTATAAGTGTATAATATATAAGATTATCCCTATAACCGCATAAGTTATACCAGATATATGTATATGTATAATTAGATGATATGCTAGTTATAGAGAGATGCAACCCCTAAGTGTGTGTTAACCCCAGTAGATGATACAAACGGCACAACACAATTGTACAATGTATATTAATATATATCACAATACAGAATTGTTTTTTTTTCTATACTATACTTAAACAGTATACATATATACATTAAAGTTAAGTAAGTATTGTAAAGTATAACATCACACAATAAAACATTTACGCAAACACAGACTTTCATTTCAATAAACCTATGAATCCTATGCATGTATGTACTTCTATTCCAATATATATTACATGATTTAATGTAAAAAAATATATATATATATTTAAAAAAAATGGCGCACGACATTAACGCTTACTTGCTAATGTATCTTCTTTATTTCCTCGATCCTTTTCAACAATTATCAATTGTCAATATATCTATAATTATTCGTTAAAGTTGCCATGTTAAATCCTCCCAATATTTATGGTAAAGCCACGAATTACTTTGGCACCTTTTATGTTAATATTATATTAAAGCTTTGTGAACCAAAACGTTGGTTTATTTATGAATTAATTATAATAATTAAACACGTCTACTAATATAGATATATGTATTTTATCTGTATTTTCTTAATGATTATTGAAGAATGTATGTTATAATTACAGACATGGACTTCGGTAGCGGCGGTCCTCCTCCCCCTGGAATGATGAAGGATAGACACGGCCCCCCTCCTCCTCATCACCCGGTGATTATAACATCTTAAATAACAGATACATTTCAAAGAGATATATATTAACGTCTTTCATTATATTTCTTTTATTATTTTATTATACTCGTATTTTTATATCTCTTTGAAATATCGTAATATTCTTACAATTTTCCCTTTTTTATTATTGTGTGTAAATATACTAATACTACTACTACTCTACATACCTGGCTTTGCGTCGTTTCGTTTTGTTTTTTTTGATGTTGCGTTGTTTTGGGTTCGAGTCTTTAATATATTTTTTAATTTTCTTTTTTTTTTCTCTAAAAGATGGCAAACCTTTTGTTTCTAATTGCACCATGCCATCAGAACTCGGGAATTCCCTTTCTTACTAAAAATCTACGCAATTTTTATTTAGTTTTATTTTCACTTTGTTTTGATACTTTTAGAGTTCGGTTTCAATTACGTAGTAGTATGTTGTGATTTTATTAAAAGAGAATAATAAATTAATATAAATTTTTATGTGTTGTTTCTGGTTACATAAAAGGTAAATATTTTTCCAATTTATTTATTGGCAGAATTATATTATTATTTTTTTTAATGTTGACTTTATTCAATTTTCTCTTTAAAAAAATACTATCTTCGATCTTTACATGGTTTGCTATAGAAAATCTTAATTCATTTTGAGTCGTGTTTTTTTTGGAACGTAACCACGAAGCTAAGTGAGGTATGGGGTATATTAAATTTACGAAATTGTGGACTAGTATGCTATACATATTCTAAATTCTTCAAAACAAAATACCCCTTCAGAATGCTCGAATTTGTTTTCATTTTATTTTCAACTATCTATCGTCCATCTAATTAATTGACTTGGTTTACTTGATGAATCTAAATAATATATTCACATCATACCAATTTTTGTCTGTTTCCTTGATTGGAAATATTTTAGCGACATTAAATATCATTTATGTTACCCCAGAGAAAAACCGCTCACTTGATCATATTTTTTATAAAAATGTTTGTGTGATGCGTCCTTTTTACATGAAAAAAAAGAAACTACTAAAAAATATTAAAACAGACTTTATCCTAAATTTATATTAAAATTGAAACCCTAAAATACCATGTGCTTTTTTCCATAGTCACCATGAGTTTTGTATGATTTATTATGTATATGTACCTGTATATATATATTATAGTTATATCTCTTTCCAGCGTGACGGTCGTGGTTACGGTCCTGAAGGTTATGGTGGGGAGGGCTTCGTTCCCCCTCCCCCCATGCACCACCCCATGCCGCCGCAGAATCAGGTATATGAAGTAAGGCTTACGTCGATTTTTTTATTCTTTCTTAATTTTTCTTTTATTTTTTTTTAGCAAATATAGTCTAGTCTATTCGCCGTCTGATGTTTTGTCAGTTTCCAGTGTCGTGAGTTATGGAGATAATCAATAATTACCATCAATGTTTATTTCATTTATTTTTAATAAAAGAAAGAACGTATTTCAAAATTAATTTTTGTGTTATCTATTAACGTCAATCTTATTTTAATTAAATACTTATTTAGAATTTGATTTTGAAAGCTCGTACAGTTGAGATTAATAATTAAAAAGTCAACGAGGATAAAATTCTTTTTATCTTCCAGGGTGGTCCCCCCCAGCAGGGCGCCGTCATGATGGTGTACGGTCTGGATCCCGTCACAGTGAACGCCGACAGACTCTTCAACCTCTGCTGTCTATATGGAAATGTTGTTAGAGTATGTATTTGGAATAATTTATTAGCTCGTGTTTAGTATTTTACGTAAATGTTTTATACAAATAATCTTAGATGAATCATCGACCAAAAAAAACTATTTTTAACCGACTGGAACTGATTTCGTCTTCTCGTGAATCGGATTTCTAAAAAGCAGCCGAAACTCTGTATTAAAATATAACGAAATTATTTAATTCTTGGTGTAACTCGATCTCATTGATGGTTTTCATCAAATGTATTTTACCTTCGAGTTTCGTATATGTGGACGATGTTTTGATTGACGCGTACATTTGTTAATGTACATTTAGTTTTATATTTAACGCGTCCATTTACTGTTAATGTATAATTAATTGAATATATTTATATATAGTTATTTTCTTTCACAGATAAAGTTCCTAAAAACGAAGGAGGGTACAGCGATGGTTCAGATGGGTGACGGAGTGTCCGTGGAGAGGTGTGTCCAGAACCTCAACAACGTCACCGTCGGGGATTACACACTTACACTCGCGTTAGTATATATACTTATATATATATATGTATAGAATGTCGGTCCGCATGTTGATGATAGATCATGATCACCTAATATATTTTTTGTTTTGAGACGATTCATTGACATATGTCTTTAAATCTGATGTATTGATTCAAAAACTAAGTCAAAGTAATTTAACTTTAAATTTCAGATTCTCCAAACAAGCGTATCTGTCCGAGGTGATGAACCCGTACCCCCTCCCGGATAAGAGTCCGTCCTTCAAGGACTACGTCGGGAACAAGAACAACCGCTTCCTCACCCCCGCCTCCATACACAAGAACAGGATACAACCCCCATCCAAGGTGACGTTTTATACATGTACTGTTATCTGATAACGCTCGCAGGTTGTTTTTTATTATATTTTAAATCTTATTTTATATAGATTTCCCAAATTTCATCAGTCGATTTTCGAATCTCAGTAATATACGACAAAATTATAATTGGTTTTAATTGTCAAAAAAATATTCAGCTACAAAATTAATGGCTTAGATCGTTCAATTCTCACTTTCGGTAAAGTATATCATAGTCCAGTGTTCGAGTCCTCCTATTATGAGTTTTCAAAGCTATATTTAGTTAAGCTATATTTAGTATCTCCCATTAGATAAAGGTTGATTATATATTTAATGTTTACACAATCCAATATATCCCCCTCCCAGGTGGTGCACTTCTTCAACACCCCCCCAGATGTGTCCGATGAGCAGCTGCTACAGGTGTTCCACGACTACGGGGTCGCGCCGCCGCACACTGTCTCCAAGTTCCCGCTCAAAAGCGAGAGGTGAGATCGATCGAGAGGGGGGAAGAAACAGAAAAGAGAGAAAGAGACGGAAAAAGTGAAATAGAGAGATGGAAAAAAGAGAGAGAGAGACGGAAAAGAGAAAGAAAAAGACAGAAAAAGATAGAAAGTTATAGAAAGAGAGAGAACGATGAAGGACTGTAGTTTAACGTAGATAGAGACAAAGTGAATATTGTAATGGAAAAGAATAAAGCCTATTGTTTGTTTTATTGGTTGATTGATTATTTGATTGGTTGATTGATTGATTGATTGATTGGTATCTTTTTCACTCTGCATCAATGCCATTGCGCACTTGTGTAGTGAGAGGGATTCAAAGTAGATAATATTGTAACTATATGAACTCTAATCTCAGGTCGTCGTCCGGTCTCATGGAGTTCCAGAACATCTCGCAGTCGGTGATGGCCATCATGGCCTGCAACCACGCCACCATCCAGCACCCAGGTACGGACAAATACACATTTTATAAAACAGATATAGAATATGATGCAATACTTTTAGTTACAAAATTCAATAAAAAACTTTATGTAATGTATTAAAACTAAATTTTATCACACTAATGTATACTGTAAAAAATTTCAGGAGCGAAATTCCCGTTCGTGATGAAGCTGTGCTTCTCGTCGTCACGTCAGATCGGTCAGAAGGGACAGACGGACAGACAGCCCAAGGGACAGGGAGCGGGACAGGCGGGACAGGCCGGACAGGCGGGACAGAACAACGGCATCGACGACGACTACTAGTAAGGGAGACATCCACACACACCGACGGACCAATGGGCAGTCTTGCCAAAGATGTTACCATTTATATATATATATATATATATATATGTATTTGCAAAATGTTTTTTTTTTTTGTTTATTATTTTTCGTCTGTCTGTCTACCGTAGGGACCATAGATTTTTTTTGTATGTTTGCTTGAATTATGTATATAAAATGCTCGTTATTTTTTAATAATCTTTGAGCAAACATATAAATGGCGTCTTTTTATATATATACATACCCTCTTCGTTGTTTTGACGAATATTCTTATATAATGTACAATTTCTGAATATGTTTATGTATATATAATAATCTGACACTAGAGCATTTGATTTAATTTTATTCCGTTCAAGAAATGTATGTCTTTTTATCTTTGCCAAAAAATATAAGCCAAAGTGGTAATTGTAAGATAATGAAAACTTTGCGGTTTGTAAATATCGTTATATTGTTTTGTCGGTACGGTCAAGTACTCGAGTGTCACCCGGACCGTGTGTATGTATGTATGTTATATGTTGTTTATATAATTGTAAGGACGGAATGCACTAGTTCAACATCTCAATAATAATACAAATATAAGATATGCTTGTAATAATAATGTTAAAAGAAAAAAATATATTATTTAATTAATTAATAAAATAAAGAAAAAAAGTTATTTACAATTACAGATGATTACGTTAAGAATTATTATTATTATTATTGTTTAATACAGATTTTTTGAATGGTTCTAAGATTTTATATATATTGAGGACGCTTTAAATAGAATGACATATCTAACACGAGCACGTGGTTCTGTCAATTCGAGGCATTGTAGATAAATATTGTAAATTATAAATGTACAGTCGCGCACGACATGTCCTACATTAAATTGCTTTCTAGGCTTCGTTAGATTTGTACTTAGTGTAATGTTTTGTAGTGTAACACGGGCCGGGCGCGCGCGCGCGACTGTACGCGGGCTTTGAGATGTCAATTTGTGTATTACGTAAGAAATATAAAAAGATTCATTTTTTATTTTAATTTTGTAAATGATCTCTGTAATGTAGAAATTAAATTTTTGATTTAAAAAAAAATGTGGGTAGGTTTGTATTTTTTTATATTTCCTACGACGCGTTCGTCTATGGACGGTTCTATTGTTATCTGTGTGTTTGTGGCGTAGACGTACATATCAAAAGACAAATAATTATCATAGTTAAATTTACCTTTTTTTTTTTCTTTCCCTTTATTTAATTAATGTTCTGTTTTCACTCATACAATAATATACTTACAGTGAGCGTTGTGGTCGAAACTGTTGAGGTTATTGAATTGTAATATTTTATTAGTGAAGTAAACACTGGAACATGGCAACACAACATTTCCGGCTACACCGCACCTTCCAATACATGAACTCACATAAACGTGTTTGCTTCTAGCTAACGGCGCGGCGGCGAACACACAAACACACATATCAAGACGGACGGCACACACACACACACCAAGCGAGGGGGGACAAGTATTGCCATTGCTTAATAACAATAACAACAATATAAACGATACTGGCATAACATTAGCGGGTGAAGCGATGGCAACATTTCCAATAATTCCTTTATTATTCTATATATGTGATGTAGTTCACTCATAAAGACATTAACAGATAGTTTTTTTTTTTTTATTAATTTAGACACAGTTCAAGTAACACATATATTACATTTCCATTATAATTCTTTGTGGTTTTTTTTTTTATTATAATTTTGTTTGTTTTATGAACGGTTCAGATATCGTTCAATTCCCATAATTAATTAGATTTTAGTTTTTTTTTTTATGTATTCAGTGCCATTCTCAAACTCGACGGTGTTTTTTACACTTGACGGTGTTTTTTTTACACTTGTTGGTGTTTTTAACACTAGACTGCGTTTTCTAGGTTTGAGAATGGCACCTCAATGTACCAACATGTGACGGTAATCGTTAGATTTATAATTAGTTTGTGTACGCAAAGTATGTGAGAGATGTAGATTTTATGTTATAATTCGTGTACGTTTGTGCTTTGCGTACTGTACCGTTCTGTACCGTACCGTACTGTACTGTACCTCTCGTGTACGGGACAATGTGAATTGTACAAGAAATTAAACTGTGGTTTAAGGTAGTTGATGAGTTTTATTTTCATTTGTGCTTGCGTGCATGTTTCTTGCATGTTTCGTTTTACAATAGACGATCGATCGGTTTTAATGTTTTAAGAACCAAATTATACTGTAAGTTAGTTTAGCACTCCTTAGGCTATAGTAAGTGTCATTGCCATGTCAATTATATTCGACTAGTAAAAGAAATTACAACAGATTTTCTATAAATTTTCTTAAAAATTTAAATAAAAATTGTGAAAATTGGATTAAATATATATGATGGAATTTTGCAAGTCTATTATAATGTCATGAGAGGCTTGCAAAGCTCAATCGAAGAGAGATCCTCAACATGACTACCGATGCTGTTTTCTTTTCTAATGTATAGAATAGATGTACGATGTGAAATGTAGCGTGTCTATATTGCTGTTTATGATGTGGCTCCCATTACCCAACAATACAAACAAGTCACAACATCATGCCGTAAACAGTGCTATAGCCAGCGATAGGACATAGCAGAATAAATCTATCAGGTATTAGATGCATATCCTTTTCTAGATATCTCAAATAAATGTTATAGATTAGGACCTCGATGTCGTGATAGCTTTGTGTTGGAGTCTAGCCCTAATGTATTTAACATTGTATAACAATAAACCGATGATGTATTATTTCATTACATTATGAAACAACCGAACCACGCTCAATACATAACATGTGATAGGTCAGGTCAATAAACAAAACATACAGAAACTGCACTCTAGCCTTACATTTAAGATGTAATTTAGTTTTTTCTTATTTCTAGACATTGGTATTAGGTGTAGTTACATGGTTAACATTAAATACATGTCAACACAAAACTTCTTTCATTTCAACACTGACCGTAGAACCTTGAACACAGACAAACAATGAAACCCTTCTAACATTTGTATTGAAGTTAAAAATATAATGTTTTATTTTAATTTTCTCTTCTCAAAAATCAAAACAGTTTGAATTTAACACAATCATGATGAATTAATGAAATGATCTATCTGTGACCAAAGAATAAGTATACAAGATAACCAAAGGTAAGTAAACTACAATATTAAATACAAACTAACAAGCACTCTGATTTATTAAATATATATACTAACCTGTTTCTTTATCGTAGAAGTTCACACAAGAACACCATCACTCATCAACCTGCCATTGTATGTCATTGCTCAAATATATATTTACGACAAAGTAATTGTATATTTTTATCACCAAATTGTATGAAGATAACGGGTGAAAGTACCTACGTTGTAAATAGTAACTTTACGATTGAATATTTTATTTTATTGTTAAGTCTATGTAATAAAGTTATTGTTAGGATGCTGCACGTAAGACGCAAAAATGTAAATTGTATAGAAATAAAACATGTTTTTGATTGACCTGTAGTTTTTCATTTATTTTTTTCTTAAAGTTATATATATATATATATATATGAAATATATAAGTTTATAAATGCAGACAAAAGTGCAAGTTAATAATATCAAACTTTTAAATATAACAACTTTCCCGCTATTAGACACCAGTGTTGGTGATTATAGAAAAAAACGAAAACCTATTTTATTCTTAATGGCAACACTAATAAGATTAAAAATACTGCACATCTTATTGTAGGTCATTGAATAAGGTTATTAAAACTCAGATAAATTAAGATAAAAGTTTTTTTAATTAGTAAATATTATAATTAAAAAAATATACAAAATGCCATTGTTGAGAAGACACAGCTGTGTAGAACTGGCATTATAGATAAAATTGAAACACTCGCGGAAGTTGTCAGCGCTAAACGGAGAAATAGTAAACTATTCTAAACGTAATGGTGGCTGCTTGTGTATTGAAATCATTGCTGACAACTTATTTATAAAATACTTACGAAAACCTTCAGAAACTAAAAATGGAATGAAAAGTTGGTAATTGTATCAGGTATTTGAACAAAGTTTGTTTTTAATATTATTTTTCTTATTATTTTACTGTGTTTTTAATAGAATTGATGCCAAAATGGCTGACGATGTGTATGCTTTTTAATATATAAATTTCATAGGAATATTTTGTCAATGGTGGCAATATATTTAAAATTATAGGTAACTGATAAAAATGTAAACATTGTGATAAGAGGTGAAATAACTATTTTAAAAAGTTATAAAACAAGTATTACATAACTAAGAACTCTTCTCGAGTTGTTTGGTAAAAAAACTCATAATCACTGTGATAAGTTAACTTAAAACAATGTTTTTTAAAACATTTTTACAATGTTACATAAAGATTGCAAACTTCGAAGTAGGTAACAGTTTCTACTAAACTATTCTTAAGTTGCTGTTATATATTGTTATTTATAACTATTGTCGTGCAATAGCAAAGTTAATTATATATTAAAGAATGAAATTCCAGAATGAATCAATGTTGCTTTATTTGCAACACGAAGACCGGAGCGTCTTTCAGAAATGCTATAAACTTATTTGGGGATGGAGTAAGTGTAGTTAAATAAATTCACTATACATTTCTTTATAATAATTATTACTTAATTGACCTAAATATTTCAATAAATTTCAGATCTCTCTAAATTCTGATAAGAAATTAGAGGAAGTAATCGGTAACATAGTCGAGAGGCAAATAAAACAGGATTCAATACATTCACATATTATTTGTAAGAAATGTCAGAAAGCTGTAGTTGAATATGACTCTTTACAAGTCAGGTAAATTAAAAATACTAATATTTAATATTGTTTGATTGAATTAAATATTTTCTGTACAATAAAACGACAAATAATCCTCTTGATTCGATTTATTACTTGTATTTCGAAGTCGAATCATTCTTACATAGAAAATTATGCCATGAGCACCAGTTGCTATAAGTCATATTTATTTGGATTTTATACATGTAATTATTATATGGTTTAATGTGATTTGTTTTATTTTACAGGGTGCAGGCAATCAAATTAGAATTAAAAGATCAGTTCAAGAAAACATTGACTAAACACGGTATAAACTATGACCTATACAACATAGAGATACCAAAGACAGAAAAAAAGGAGATCAAAAAGCTAGTATTACCAGCCTCAAAGTTACAACCACTGCCTCCAGATTTTCTTATTAAAAATGCAAAGTGGCCGGTATCAAGATCTATTACAATGCCCCAGTTGAAGGTGAATTACAATTAATTAATTAAACTATTGTATAAAAACAATATATTAGCCTAGAGAAAGACTTAAATGAAAACTAAAACGTTCGTAAATTGAGAGTTTGAAAGAAATTATTTATAAATTAACAAATTTTTAATGTTTGTATCATTTGCATAATTTTCAGTTTATCTTTTTCAATGTCTTATGTAACTGTATTTTTAACATACTTCTTTAATTTTCAGACCATGACCTTGCCATCATCATCAACTTTTAACTTAAAAGTGACTGTTGGTTCGTCAGTCCTCACCCAAAGTATAAACACAAACACAATAGCCAATAAAAAAACTATAACAATACCAAATCAGATAGATCCAAACTTAATCATGTCTCACAAAGTAAGTCTAAATGATAAATCAACAAATCAAAGTTTCATTTCACCGCTGAAAGCCGACGAGAGTTTGAAAGTATCGTCTAATTTAACATTCAGTCAGCCGATATCGTCGGTGTCACCGAGTTCCATATTGAGTTTTAACGTGAACTCGCTGCCAAAGGATTTTCTCTCTTCGGCTATTTTAAAAAAAGTTGATGTTGAATTCGACGAGAATTTGAAGAAAGAAATAGTAGAGAACAGTGATGTGGAGAATAACGACGAGCAACCAATGGAGATTGACGAAGGTATATATATATATATATATATATATATATATTAGCATAATTATATTCAAGTCTTATAAGTGAGACTAAACTTAGATATAAATGACATATTGATAATGGAATGAAATTAATAATTAGAATTACTCAATTTAATATTTCTATACCATAACTACAATATAATTTTCAGATTGTAACTTATCAGTGCTGACTGCAAACAGCTCACAGAGTGTGAAGGATCCACTTGTCTTTCAAGATGATATTAAGGTTAATATTTAGTATTTAAAACAAATATTACATATACATTTAATTTTTAAAGTAAATAACACAATAAATTGCATATAAATGTACCAATAATATAATAATATATTGCAGTGTGACGGAGAGACAGGGGACGGGTATGTGGATGTACGAGTGGTGGGACTGGACGGACACCAACAACGTCAGTATTATATGATGATTTATCTTTTATTATCTTTCATGAAATTTGAATTTAATGTTAAATTTAACAAACACAAGTGTCTATACCTTTTATGAGATTTGAATAATGTTAAATTTAAAAACACAAGTGTCTTTATCTTTTATGAGATTTGATTATAATGTTAAATTTAACAAACACAAGTGTCTATACCTTTTATGAGATTGGAATAATGTTAAATTTAAAAAACACAAGTGTCTTTATCTTTTATGAGATTTGATTATAATGTTAAATTTAACAAACATGATTGTCCATATCTTTAATGATATTTAATTTTTTAACTATGTTTTTTTAACACCATACGAAATAATATTCCTACAAAGTATTTTCATCTTAATTTAATATACCGAGACTCAAAAGCTATAAAGTTGTAAATGATATTTTCCAGATACCCTCGTAATGGACAGACAGAACGGCTCCATCCTGAGAGTGGTCTCAGGGCAGAAGTTCCTGTACGGAGACAACGAGATATCTCTGGTGCTGCCCGAGGAGATGGATCCTGAAGCCAGCCAGGGTATTGGATTTAGTTTTGATGGTCTGAATGTTTCAAATTTTGCTTACAGTACCATAATTATAAATCTTGTCCATATTTATATTTTTTACCAATAATTTAATAAATTTTATTTTGATTATTTAATTTAAACTGCAGAAAAAAATTAAATAAGAATAAAAGAGACAAAGTTTATTTAATTAAAATAATAGTTAGTAATAATTATAAATATTTGTTTCAGACTCTAACTCCGAATCGCAGATAGAGCTACAGGTATCTGGTGATGAGGAGACCGCTAATGCCATCATCGCAGCCGCCAGAGAGAGAGGTGAGGTGATGTGACAACTGAATGTTGTGATGAAAATTTTGTAATAAAAATATATATTTTTATATATTGCTTATATAGCTTGTTTCTATGTTATTTTTTTTAACGTTTTCTGCTTTTTTTTGTATATTAATTGTACATAAAGAAATTAATTAATTAATGTGTTTGTTATAATTGCAGGCGGTGCCTTCATCAAGGTGGAGTCTGGAGAGATGTACCGAGTGAAGTCGGTGCAGAGTGAGGCTGTGGAGACGGCTACTGATAACAATGTGAGATGGAATCTATATATTTTTTTTATTACATCCAAATTGGGGGGATCTTTCGCTCTGACCCTCCTCCAGAGGTAAAAATTTATAAATTTATTTGACCCCACCTTTTGACGAATCTCGACATTGTGAACATTTTTTGGGCTTGACCCGCGGGGGTTTACTTACCCCTAACTAAGTTAAGTTAGTATTAGGGGTCAGGGGGGGGGGGGAGATCTCCCCAACCAATTAAATGAAAATAAACACGAAAGAGACTTGAATTGGTTTTGATTTTTTTTCCGTACTTCAACTATAGATGCAATCCTATTTGGTTATTATTTAAGAAAAAACTGTTTAACAATTTTAATTATATAGTATGTAATACAAAATATTATTTCTTTACAGATGCTGGCCTATGAGAATGGTTTGTTTAAATGTCTGCTCTGCGAGAAGAATGACAACGACGGTAAGTTACATATAATATATATTTACGTATCAAACAAACCTATGACGAGTGATGCATCCGACCTGTACTTTATAGTGTTCAAATAATTTATATAAATAAAAAATAGATAAGTCACCGATAATATTATTGTACTAACGATCATAGAAGTTCGTCTGTGTGCGTCCTCGTACGTGTATGCATTCTCCATGTGTGCGTGTCTGCGTGTGTTGGTGTGTGTGTATAGTATATATTCCCCAGCGCCGTGGAGCGAGGCGTCAGTGTGCGCGCGTCACGTGCGCGAGGTGCACGGCGGCCGCGTGTATCCGTGCACGCACTGTGGGCGGGTCAGCACGCGGCGGGCGGACAGCGAGCGACACGCACGTGAGTACACACCAACAACAAACTTAACTTTTTTAGTGTACCTTATTCGATTAATATTGTATATAAACAATACTTGTAATGAAAACGAACAATCCAACAGTACAACACGCAGACAAAGATACTAAAAAAGATACAGAAGAAAAAACAAAGGCCCACTCTTGTAACATATGTCACAAGAGGTACAGCTCCCGGACGCTACTGGCGGAGCACCGGAACACACATAGCGGGGCGAAGCCCTACGTATGTCGGACGTGCGGGAAGGGTTTCGCCTCCAAATACACCCATCAGTCGCACTTGAAGACTCATCAGGTATGGAGCAGTTTGTTTTTGTTTTCACTTACAAAATTTCTGTATTGATATAGTTTTATATGTAAAAATTATATTTCTTGAATATTGTGAAATTTATTTTATTATACAAAAGTCAATTGTATAATAAATTAAAATGTTATATTAATATTTTATTGAATGTTCCAGGCTCGTCCCAGACCGTTCAAATGCTCTCAGTGCGGTAAATCATTCTTCACGATGCAAAATCTAAGTCAACATGAAAAAACACACTCCGGGGTAAAGGACTTCATTTGTAACATATGCGGTGAGTTGAGTATATATAATTAACAAACCATACAACAATAAGCCAATATCGATCAATAACCTTGCAAATTATACTTTAAAAAAACAGTACAATTTTTATAGATATTGTTGGAACAGATTAAAAATGATAAATGAAAATAAATATTAGTATAAATTTGTTTATTTTGATTGAATTTTGTCAATCTTTTTATTTCTGTAATGTGGTATGCTTTAAGCCAGCAGCGCCTCTACCACATTATTGTTATATATATTTTTTCATTGCACGTTGTGCGTAGTTGTTATAACATGTATCATAGTGAGCATTGTGTAAATAAATTTTAATTCCGTAGTTATGCCTTATAATAAATAATAAACCTACATATTCCAGGCAAGGCGTTCGGTACGCAGCACAACCTGGAGGTGCACGGGGTGGTGCACTCCGGTAACAAGCCGTTCGTGTGCGGGGTCTGCGGGAAGGCCTTCGCGAGACGGGCCGAGGTGCGCGACCACATGAGGATACACACCGGTACGCACGCTTAGTGTGAATACAGACTTGCGAATAACAAAACAACGAGTAAAGAATCTCTGAAAGAAATCTTTCTACTTTCTGGAGTATGTGAAGAGCCTTGTTTGGTCCGTGAAGTAGTGTGTAGATAGTACTTTCTTAAATTATAAAAAAATATTTCTTTTTGTCTATATCTTCTTATCTCTAACGTTAGAAGGCGATGTTTAAACAATTTTAAAAAGTTTATAGATTGTTAGTTCATCATCCACTAGCGGTCTAGATTTTTTAGCGCAAATAAAGAGTACTTAAATTAGTTTTTTTTCTAAATACAATTTTAGCTTCTGTTTCTATTTTATTTATAACTTTTTATAAAAATAATTATATTGAGTAATGAAGAAAATTTCAAACCGTCAATCGAAGTATAGGATAGACATGAAATTATAATAATTTGTTCAGATATCATTTTTTCAGTTATCCTGTGATATATAAGTCAAATGAAAGTGTATTGTGTCATTACCAGGGGAGCGTCCGTTCGCGTGCGACATGTGCGGAGCGCGGTTCACGCAGCGCTCCAACCTGCACTCGCACAAGAGGGCAACACACCTGGACGACAAGCGATACCAGTGCGACCACTGCTCCAAGAGATTCAAGAGACGACGGTAACACACACACACACACACACACACACCGACCTGCACTTGAACATTTCAATATGTAATTAGATCAAAATGTACCCATTCCTCAGCTTACTAGATTATCACATAAAGGCGTGTCACACCGGCGAGAGGCCGCTCAAGTGTGACATCTGCAGAGCCACCTTCGTGTACCCCGAGCACTACAAGAAACACGCCAGGATACACAGCGGGGAGAGGCCCTACTCCTGCGAGGTGAGGGACTCGCGCGCTCGTGGAGCTCCCCTATATAGCGACAACTTATTTATACGTACGTACGTTGCGTTGCAGGTGTGCGGTAAGTCGTTCAACTCCCGCGACAACCGGAACACGCACCGCTTCGTGCACAGCGACAGGAAGCCGTACGAGTGCGTCGTGTGCGGGACCGGGTACATGAGGAAACAGCTGCTCTACCACCACATGAACACCAGCGTGAGTGCACACACACACTAACACACACACACATTCAGTGATAGAGAGACAAACATCTTTTGGGCATAAACACAAATACAAGAAGCGCCGGAGAGTATACAAATAACAATACTACCATGTCTCCCCTGCCTGATGCTGCAGGGTCACCTGGCGGAGTCCATCGTGGTCAACCAACCGCGAGTCACCACCGCGAAGGACGCCGTGAACACCGCGAGCACGCAGACGCAGTTGATCGAAGACTCGTCTAAATCTGACAAGTTTACTGACGCGGTGAGTTTTTATTCAGTATTTATAGTGAACTATACTACATTATCTACACATTTTTTGATTTTATTTTACAGATATACGAAACTACGGAAGAGTTAGAACTGGATACGAGTAAATCTGTCGGTATGTTTGTACACACTTATTTGTCTATACATTTACACACACACATACCTTTGCATAATAATTTATTTAATTCCAGTGACGACGGAGAGTGAAACAACTAAATTCTTCTTCACTGACGATAAAAAGATAATTCTCGAAGACGGTGAGTTTTAATAAATAATTAAAAATATATATTAATTTTAAAAGTATAATATTATATTTTGTTTTCAGGAAAATCTATAGATTTGGTACACGACGGCGAGGACTCGACTCTACTCACCCTACGTAAGTATATATATATATATATATATATATATATATATATATATGAAGTTTTTTATTGAATATACAATTCAATACATATATGAAAAGTTAGTTTATATAGTTGTGTGTAAGAAAGTGACAATTATAATGAACAATATATTTGATTATTGTTATATTTGTGTTCAGATAACATCGAAGATAAGTCGGAGGGGGCGTTGTTGGACAACATCACCAGCGAACAACTCGGCGACCAGCAGGTGGTAAGACTACAACACACACACACACACACATACACACACGCACGCACGTGCGTACATACGTGCATATTTAAGTCGTTTTATAAACTGTTAAGGTTTGATGCGAACACACACACACACACGCACATAATACATTGTTATATATATATGTACATGTATCTCCGTCAGTGTGGTCTGCGGCTGGTGCCGGTGTCTCTGCCGGACGGCAGCAGCGGGTGGGTCGCCATCAACCAGTGAGAACAACACTACAAGCTGCAACAACAACACTACAAGACTGCAAGACTGCTACATATTAAATATATTACATTTATATTCCCTGGTTTTATTTAAATCCTGTGACATTCAGTGATCCACAGCGCTTTACGAGGGTCAAACTGAAAGTTCTTAGAAAATCAAAAACTAAGCATTCTAGCAAGTTATTAGTTTTATTGTAACTTTTCAAAATAGCGTCCATTTACATCAATACATCGCTGCATTCGATGGAACCATTGAGAAAAGCACCTTGCCCACTCGGCCTTAGGGGTCTCTTCGACGGCGTTTTAAAACGCAGCCACTCCTTCTTCGGCGTCTATAAAACGTTTTCCTCGAAGTTTTTCTTTTATTTTCGGAAATAAATAAAAATCGCAGGGTGCGAGGTCGGGGCTATACGGCGGGTGACCTAGTAATTCCACGTCAGGTCACCAAATAGTCGATCGTTTTCCTGGCGATGTGCGACGAGGCATTGTCGTGATGAAGGAGGATTCTGCTGCGAGGTCGTTTCTCTCGAACTTTTTCCAAGACAAGTGGCAAACAATTGTTAGTATACCACTCTGCATTAACCGTTTTCTGATCCTCTAAGACTACTGTCGCGTAATGACCTGTCTTTCCGAAGAACGAGGCCACCATCTTTTTTCCAACACTTCGACCTCTCTTCACTTTAGTTGGCAACTCTTCGGAAGGAAACACCCACTGAGCAGACTGTCTTTTGGTTTCCGGATCATAACAGTAAATCCAGCTTTTGTCACCCGTTAGTATGTCGAACACAGCATTTGAGTCACCTCCGTTAAATTTTTGGATCATTTCTCGGCACCAATCAACACGGCGGAGTTTTTAAGCCTCGGTCAAATTATGCGGTATCCAGCGGGCACAAAGCTTCCTGACCGCTAAATGTTCATGGAGGATTTTGTGCACTTGACTCATACCTATGCCTAGACTTGTCCGAATCTGCTGATAGGTCACTCTTTTGTCAGTCTCTATCATACGCCGCACAACACTGATGTTATCTTCAGTCGTCGCTGTAGAAGGCCGTCCCTCACGCAAATCATCGGTGAGATTAGTTCGACCACGTTTGAATTCATTAAACCAGTTGTAAACTGTGGCACGAGATGGGGCTTCATCGTGAAAAGCCAATCGAAGTCTATCATAACTTTCTTGTTGACTTAAATGACATCGAAAGTCAGAAAAAATCATTGCACGAAAATTTTCTTGGCTTAAATTCATTCTGACGTGCACAGACAATTTTCAATTTGCCGCCAAATTGTAAAACAAATGACAAATGAATGAAATGTACACTCAATAATATCGGTAGAGTTCTATTTTCGAAATTTAAACTATTTTTTTTAATATAATGCTTTTAAGTGGCCAGTTCTAAAAACTTTCAGTTTGGCCCTCGTAATTGTATTATGAACTACCTGTCTAAAGTAAAGTAAGGTAACTTAAGTAACTCCTTATAACATCAGCTATCCGCCAGTAAAAGTAATGTTAAAATCGGTCCAGCCGTTTCAAAGATTAGCCGGACCAAAGAGACAGACCGACAAATTAAAAGAAAAGTTTTTTATGTATGAAGTTAGTTTTCACATGAAATGGTATATAGGCAGTATATCCTTTCATCTGCATTTAATGAAAAGCTGTTAATTTAAATTGACAAACAGACAGTTAAATTTTGACATACAAAAAATTTATTTTATCTAAAAAGTCCCTCTTTCTACAGTTGTCAAAGAAATTTCTTGCAATTAGTTATTTTAGTTATTGTTCTTGTAATTATAAACCCATGTTGTCCTACAAACTGCTTCGAAATCATCAATACCACAAGGACATTCTTGTTATTAGTAACTCTAGAACAAATTCAAATTATCTGTATTCAAGTAGGCACGCGCAATATAGCATCGTAAATGATTACATTAAAAAGTCAGTGTAATCAGTCGTGAGTAAGCCACCTGCTTACGCTACTTAATAAAATAAAAAATAAAAATCTTTTATTGTCAAGCAACATAGGCTCAAAGTTGGTTAGTACAATAGATTTACTTAAGCATTATGTAACAAAATACAAACAAAAATAAAATACATTACAAACAAAATAATTAATGCTGCTCTGCTGAGAAGAGATGCTAAGAAACTCAACAGTTGTTCTTTTTAAAAGAAATTTAATAATGTTAGAGTTATTCATTATACAATAAATCCTGGAAATTAGTCAACAACTTCAGTTCCACACATTTCGATCCACTTAAAACTCTTGAATATTATAATAAGATTTATTTAATAAAAGGTATGGTATGGTATGGTACCTGTAAAATCCAAAGCCTTAAAGCATTATCTAAGAATTTATCACTACTTTATCATAACGATAGTACGATCATTCTACACTTCATCACAAATAGCTTTGAGGATATTTTCTTAGACCAGTGCCTATTAGCAAGGCAGCGCCCTCCGACACCTGTAGATCACCAGCACGAAGCATGGCACCATGTTTATGAACAGATTTAATTTCGAAAGCAGCAGAAGCAACTTTAAGACAGCCGTTCAAACGCTGGTATATTAACACATTGTGTATTTTGGTCATAGTCAGAAAGTATCAGAATAGAAATTCGTAGGCTAAAGGTCTTCTTCCTACTGCTTTTTTATAAAAGTAATCTTATGTGTGTTCGTTTAAGAATGAACTAAATAGTGATTTTATTATAGCAGCTAACTAAAGAAAACCCTGAATTTTAATAACCTATTTTTATTTATATATAACAAACAACACGTAAATGATGATAATAATGAAAAGACCTTTTTCTTTTACGAAGGAAAGCATGATTATCATCATTCCGTTTAAAAAGATTGCACACATGAAGTGATCAAAATAAATATATGTTGCTAGATTTTACTCTTTCTCTTTTTGTTAGCAAGAAGTTGGGCGTCTCATGAAATTGAAGCTACTCACGGAAAATTAAGTTGGTAGTAAAGAATGGTAAAAATAAACCATGGATCGTGACTGACATGGACGTATAGAAAGTTACCGACAAAAAATGCTGTAAAATACTTTTTTTAATTGACGCAATTACCATCCAACAAGTATAAAAAAAATTGTTAATCTTCAAAGATTTTATTGATAAAAATATTTGTTTTCAATGGTGCCCACAAAATGATCATAAAACTTAATTGTTGTCTTAAGTTTTAGTTATTGCTCGTTCTGGTATGATAGCCAAAGTAGATAATAACTCAGAAAATTGTATTTGTAGTTATAAATTTTCCTAAAAGTGCTACCAATGTCTCAAAATGTCATTTTGGAGATAGTTATAACAGTTATTTAAAAATATCTACTTATAACTAGTTATTCGACTGCCGCTTCACAATACTGCTTCTAATCGCAAATATTAAATAAATTTATATTACCTATTTACATATATACATAAATTTATTATTATAATATTCAAAACTTCAATACATCTTAATACCTAATTTCCATTATAAAATGAGTAACTGAGATCGAAACAAGAATAACAAAATATAAAAAAAATACATTTCAACCTTGAAAAAACACAAAAGTCATAGCCTATATGATATGTCCTTGGTTAGGAAAAGTGTAATGATAAAAGAAATAAAAACATATCAAACATCATTTCTTTAAGAATAAATATATTAAAAAAGAATAATATATAAATAAAAAATAGCTGCTCCACCAACGTTAAGAAGCTGCGTTCAAAAATATGATACTACTGGAGTTGAGGTAGCAGATTTGTTAATTATAATAATTCACGCAGGTCAAATATGAAAAGTACGAATGATATTGGTTTATATCTTGTATTATCATGTTCTCGGGTAAAATAAGTTAATTTGTATCGGCATAATCGTAAATAAAAAGAATGAACTAACAAAATTTTAGACACTAAGTTTTTCAGTGTTAAACATTGACAGATATTTTTCTAGTTAAGCAAAAAACCCTTCACATTACACACCTTGGGGATGTAATTAAGGTTATTTTGTAGATTGTCAATAAAATCTTGATTAATTTTTGCAGTTCATTATCGTTTTAGGGTATCTTTAAATTGAGGGAATTTAATAAAAAAATTGCGTGCATAACCTTATTATCCTCGACAGTTCTAATTTAGTTGATATTTTAAATATATTTCATTCTCTTTATTCATTATAAAAAAGCTTAAATGTATTACGAGTAGATTTATAAATTTTATTTCAATGTCACAAATGGTTGTCTTGTATGTACTAGGTTAAATTTAATTATTTTGTCGCCATTGTTGAATTAACTTTAATTAAATAGGGCATTCATTGAAAGTACATTTCATATTACTGAAAAAATATACTTTTATTTCAAAATATGTAATATAAATAATAAAAACAATAATAAAACTAGTAAAAAGATTGTAAATATTTTATTATCAACGATTTGTAAAATATTGTGCCTTAAAAGCTATATTGTGTTTAAAAAATTTTCTATTAACAAAAAATGAGTATCGAGCGATACGAAATGTTACACCCTCAGGGTTGTGCCCCCCCTTCGCAACCCTCGCCCCTACAAGTGTCTCCATACTGCGGACACGGACGGTCCGACACCTTCAGGGCTTCAGACTTGGCGCAGAACTGAATTACCCTGGAAAAAAAACATTAAAATGGAGGCGAAAATGTTACATGCGTCTTATATATCGGAACTTCAATAGATTATGAATGAATAGTTATGGTCGAAATTAGTAATCAATCCCATTTTAATTTTGTTTGTTAAGATCATTCTTTTCTTTTCTTTTCTTTTCTTTTCTTTTCTTTTCTTTTCTTTTCTTTTCTTTTCTTTTCTTTTCTTTTCTTTTCTTTTCTTTTCTTTTCTTTTCTTTTCTTTTCTTTTCGAGAAGACCATCAAGACCTTCGAAAAGAACATCAATGAAATTACCCGTAGTCTCCTTTCTCCATCCATCTGTCGTCCAGATTGGTGAGTTGCTCCCACTTGCCCTTCGGCAGCCCGCAGATGAGATCCGCCTTCACCGTCCTTAGGGCTATCACGGGAGCCGGCAGGAAACCTACACATATTATGAAAAAAATGTATATTTGTGTGTATATATATTAAGTTTTAAGTTTCTCCTAAATATATAATTAAAATATATTTATTATTAGAAAAATATATATCGATAAAAAAAAGTTATTCAAAAAAATTTACCGCCCGAACAGGGACTTGAACCCTGGACCCTTGGATTAAAAGTCCAATGCTCTACCGACTGAGCTATCCGGGCTACATACTACTACCCAAAAAGTCTATCCACAACACACATACAAGCTAATAAAACATCTGAACAAATACATTAATTATACAATTAACAATAAAAACTATTTGTTTGTTTTAAGGCTATATAAAATTAGTCTCATAAAATATTTCATTTAACATATATATATACCTTGCAGAGCCGGCTCGAAGCCCATGGTGGGGTTACAGTTCCTTTCCCCCAGCAGCTTCCTGTAGTTGAGGTCCCCCTTAAACAAGACGGCGGCCGCGAACTGTAACTTCCGGTACAGGTAGGGGTCGTACTTCTTCATGTCCTTGTACACGTGAGGAGACGTCCAGAAACTGTCACTCTGAATATATGTTTAGATTTATATAGATTAGCGTTTGTCGTTTTTATTATTTACTTATCATTTGATTTGTGTGCGTGTCCGTGTGCGTGTGTGTGTGTGTGTGCGTGCGTGTGTGTGTGCGTGCGTGCGTGCGTGCGTGTGCGTGCGTGCGTGTGCGTGCGTGTGTGTGTGTGTGTGTGTGTGTGTGTGTGTGTGTGTGTGTGTGTGTGTGTGTGTGTGTGTGTGTGTGTGTGTGTGTGTGTGTGTGTGTGTGTGTGTGTGTGTGTGTGCGATTACCATGACTTCATATGTTCCATTGTTGACGTAAGTCCCCCATCGATCCCCGAGACTCCTCAGTGCGTCCGCACTCACCGTGCGGGCGGAGGGCGGCTCGCCTTCCCCTTCCTCTGGGGGGGGAGTGAACGATATACTAACACTACGTTATAAATTATTTTACCGGTAAAATAAATTAATTATAATAATTAAATTTTTGCAAAAATTTAAAAATGAACCGAAGCGGACGAACCGGATCACTTAAAAATATATATTATTATATTGTTATAGACTGTCTTCATTATAAAATATGGTCGCTTTTTTATTACTTATAATTAATACACAATACAAAAGATTTAAACACAGAAATCTTGCTGCAACTATTTTGACTGAACCATCGATAGAAAATATTAGACCACACCAATGATTGCATACAAAAATAATAAAAATAAACAAGAAAATATACAAACTTTTTACTGTAAATTTGATATTTTAGTTATATATATATATATATATATATATATATATAATGAATAATTAGTATGATCTCACCGGCTTGAGGCGGCGGTTGTACAACCTTGTTGAAGCTGGCGCTAGAGCACTGACTTATAACAAATCTGAAATATTATATATTTATATTACTCAATACTAGTCGTGCCTACGACTTCGGGCCAGTGTTTTTTTAAAAAAGAAGCCAAGTTACTCCCTATAACTAACATCAGCTAACAGTGAAAGTACCTTGAAAATAGTTTCAGTAGTTTTCGAGATTAGTCGGAACAAACAGACAAACAGACAGACAGACTAAAAAAATTTATGTAACTACTGTATATACATATATCTCTCAATATAAACAGTGAAAAGTCGTTAATTTGATATTAAAAACAGACACTTCTATACATGTTATTTTTCTAATATATTTTATTTAAAATGCAAAAAATATATATTTTTTATGAAAAAATGCAAGAATCTTTAACATAAATGAATATTACTTTTATTCAATACTTACTTGAAGTCCTTCGGCGTGACGTCTGACACGAACCAAGGTATCTGTTTCACGTGGAACCGCACCTTCAACACATATCATTATAATTACTTTTATAATAGTCATATTATCAGAAATGCAGATTCTAGTCGATTAGTCCAAACGATATATATAAACAAAGTTTATAAAACTGAGAATACTGTGTATACTATATGCATTTACAATATTTATTCAAATGAGAGAAAAAAATGTAGGTTCTAGACTATAAAGATATATGTTCTGAACTATAAAGATATATGTTATAGACTATAAAGATATATGTTCTGAACTATAAAGATATATGTTATAGACTATAAAATATGTATTCTGGACTACAAAGATATATGTTCTGGACTATAAAGATATATGATCTAGACTATAAAGATATATGTTATAGACTATAAAATATGTATTCTGGACTATAAAGATATATGTTCTAGACTATAAAATATGTATTCTGGACTATAGAGATATATGTTCTGAACTATAAAGATATATGTTATAGACTATAAAATATGTAATCTGGACTACAAAGATATATGTTCTGGACTATAAAGATATATGTTCTAGGCTATAAAATATGTATTCTGGACTATAAAGATATATGTTCTGAACTATAAAAATATATGTTATAGACTATAAAATATGTATTCTGGACTACAAAGGTATATGTTCTGAACTATAAAGATATATGTTCTAGACTATAAAGATATATGTTCTGAACTATAAAGATATATGTTATAGACTATAAAATATGTATTCTGGACTACAAAGATATATGTTCTGGACTATAAAGATATATGATCTAGACTATAAAGATGTGTTCTGAACTATAAAGATATATGTTATAGACTATAAAATATGTATTCTGGACTACAAAGATATATGTTCTGGACTATAAAGATATATGATCTAGACTATAAAGATATATGTTCTAGACTATAAAATATATATTCTGGACTATAAATATGTATATATGTTCTGAACTATAAAGATATATAGTTCTAGACTATAAAGATATATGTTCTAGACTATAAAGATATATGTTCTGAACTATAAAGATATATATTCTAGAATATAAATATATATGCTCTGAACTATAAAGATATATGACTATAAATATTACCTTCTTAACAATGTTCTGTGATATGAGAAAATCAGCTAAACACAAATCAGTGAACAGTTCGTACCCCGCGTTGTCACAGACGATATCTACAATATATAACATACATTAACTATACATATTATATAATAAAGTACAGGCAGACAACGTACCGAACATGACGGTGGATGGTATCGTCATCTTAGCTGGACAGGGCGGTTGGGGCTGTTCCTCCCCCTCCTCTGCGGGGGGAGCGACCTCCTCCCCTTTGGGGGCCTACAATAAATACTACATTTATACATCTTGTATATTTTCAAATACTCCCTATACTATATTTATACAATATATTCTATAAAAATTTAGTAAAATTATGTATTTTGGACTACTTAAACTAATCACTATATGTCTTTTATTAATAACATTATTTTACTATTACCATGTAATAAATATATATGATTTCAATATTTAAGAAATATAGTCAAGTACTAGCTGTGAAGATTATTCAACAGATAAAAATAACTAAACACATTTTATTGTACATATATTAAAATACGCTACATTTACATAATGGATGGTCTGTATGCATGTGTGTGTGTGTGTGTGTGTGTGTGTGTATGCATGTGTGTGCATGTGTGTGCGTGTGTGTGTGTGTGTGTGTGTGTATGTGCGTGTGTCTGTGTGTGCGTGTGTGTGTCTATGTACCGCTTCACACACGGGCACCCCCGCGAGCACGGCCAGGCGGTTACAACTGCACTTGGCCTTCATTGAAGTGTTCTAAAAGGTGGAGTTTGTTATTAACAAAATATAACATTAATAAACTAGCTTTTGCCCGTGATTTCGCTCGCGTTAACATCGACGATGGTTGGTTAGTACCCCAACCCGCAATGACAATATCGCTTCAAACTATGCAGTGTAAAAGAAAAAAAATATATATCTTTTCTTGAAGTATTAAAAGAGATTATAACAATTAATTATAAAATGTTACCGCTTCAATGGCTTTGGCTATATTTTCGGCTTTCGTGACGACCTGGTCGGCTATTTTGCCCGAATCGTCCACCAGTACCTGAGAACGAAAAGAAAACATTAAACTTTATCGAGACAAGTTTTTTTTTTATTTTTTCTGACCTTGTCCTTAAAATCCAGGATCATTTGTAAGGGGTCTATGAGGGTCTGAGAGGGGGAGCTGAGACCGTCCTTATTGACCAGAGACACTTGCTCTCCCATAGATAACGATAAGTCGCACTTGTTCGACCATAGACACAACTGGAAACAAAATTACAATATTAGAAGACAAAATCTTGAGCAAAAACATTATTTAAGGCCACAAAAAAAAATATTAAAATAATTCGAGTATGAATCTGAAACTTTGATACATGCACACCGCACTCAAACTGAGCCATCGCGTCATACTCACTTTGAGTAGTGTAATGAAATCCGCTTTCCGTTTCTCCTTCTCACTCTCCTGCAGCATATCCATAACTCTCTCCGCGACAACTGACATCGGCTCCAAGCTTCCTATAAACGACTGAGTCTTCTGCTCTTCGAATGGGTCAAAGTTCGTAAGGCCTTTGCTGTGATCACACAAGTTAGAAGTAATCCAATCCAATCGAATCCTATCCGACATACTCACCACAACTCGCAGCCTTCCCTGATCCTCCTGTACACGTAGCATTCGGTGAATACCCAATTGTTTGTGAAGAAGTATGGACTATCAGCGTTCCTTATCCACTCGTTCCACTTCTGTGCTTCAGGAGTGTCAACGGAGAGGAGGGTGTAACTCTTGTTTGTTGCTATATCGTTTTTTAATTTAACTATATATTCTATTAAACTGCGGACGTCTTCGTCTGTCTGCAAGTAATGATTTTTTGGTGAATAACTCTGATCTCCAATCCGAGATTAAGGATTACATTGACAAAAGTGTTAGGATCGATTATTAGTTTCGTCCGTTAATGAGATATTTTTTTATTATTTAATTTCATTTTAGCGATAAATTTTTTTATTGAAAAAAAATATTTCAGAAGCACAGTGTAACACTTTTTTTTTATTTTGCGAAATAGACATCTTTTTTTTTCAAGAGAAACATATTTCATACACTGTGCAAAAAAAAAGAAAAAAAATAGAAAATAATTTTTGACATACTTTTTCGTTTTCTAAGTCTTTCGTAAACATCTTTCATGCACTGCGAGAAAAAGTTATAAAAAAAAATATCATAAATAATTTAAAAACTGTAAATATATAAATGAAACTCACGGCACCGTTCGCAGACTTCACTTTCGCTCCCTCCCGTGACAGATAGTCAATTATTTTAGTTAATATCACCGGGAATCGTTCCTTCAGGGAATGATATGCAAAACTCCTGGAATAATATTTTAATTATTAGATTTCTTTCTGTTTGATATCAAAATATTAAACTATAGTACTGCGTAAGTCTAATTTTATAATAATAATAATAATAATAATAATAATAATAATAATAATAATAATAATATAAATATTTATTAAAATTTAATATTAATCAGTGAAGATGCAATTACCCAGGGTATTTCCCGAACGAACTTTAACGAAATTATAAATGTTAATAAAAAAACATTTGATTTTTAAGTAAAATGATTATTATTTATTGAAGAAAAGAAAATGTTAAATACATGTTTATTTATAATTACTAAAAAATTACAAAAAAGTGAGATTAATAATAATACAAAATAGTAATATAATTAAATATGAAAATAAACTAAATCAGTAAATTATAAACAGCGCCATCTCTCGACAGTAATGAAAATTTTTCCTGTCCACTGACATCCATCCATACATCTATCCGAGAAAAGTGAAAACAATACAGAACAAACAAAGTTCGTTCGTGAAAAATTTTTGAACTTTTTAAACACAAAATAAATATTTTGTGTTAAATAGTAAAAAAAGAAATATAAATTATAAAAAATGTAACAAATATATTATTATTACATATAACATAAACAAAAACAAAAAAAAGTAAAAAAAATATTGCCGCCCGAACAGGGACTTGAACCCTGGACCCTTGGATTAAAAGTCCAATGCTCTACCGACTGAGCTATCCGGGCTGTGAAGACGACTCCGAAAACGTGAATCACACAAATGGGCGATAAATGTAAAAATAACTTTATTTTATTATAATATCAGCTGTTTTACGTAACTACCAAATGTATTACGAATTTTTATTTATATAAATAAATTGTTGGAAATTCACGCATATTTATTTATTTTTTCGTAATTTATGAACTGATTTCTTTAAAAACATTATTATTATTTTGGTGCATATCTTAATTGGCTATTATCTCGAAAATAACACATATATATACATTTAATGTAGCTGAAATAACCGAAGCTTTGAATTAATAGATTCTTTATAGAATTCGCAATTATACTGGGGCTGTTCATTAAATTAAAACACCATAATTTACTAATTAGATACCTAGAAAAACCAATACTCCATAATTGTACTATTTCTAAAAAGATTTCTTATTTATAAATCTACAATTAACCAGTCCTTTTTTTATTGTTTCGCTTTCCATTGAACTTATTTAACTTATATCTTTTCCACTTTGAATGAATACCAGTGATCACTTGTGTATCAAATGGGAGTGTCGGACCTATTTTAATACCATACTTTTCAAAATAAGCCCTTCTGTAAAGACACTGTCTAACTTAAAATGAGTCTACGAGTTCCAAATGTACAGTCACGTGCAATGAAAAGTATACACGGGCAGATTTTCAAATAAATATTCACTCTGAAAATTTCAAAAACAAGTAGTCACTTAACAATTCATACTATATAACCACCAGAGTTTCTCACAATAATGTATACATTTTTGAAAATTTTTTGAAATTTTCAGCGTGAATATTTATTTGAAAATCTGCCCGTGTATACTTTTCATTGCACGTGACTGTACAGTGATCTAATAAGAACCACACAACAAACTCGGACAGGTTTTTGCTATAGCGATCAGTTTCGTAAATGTCAATATATTAGAAATAGAAAATTCATTCTCTTAGAGCTCTGTGATATTTATATCTCTATTGCTACAAATATCAACAATATTCAACTCTTATTTTAATCTGCTAACTGTTTGGTAAGAATATAAGATATCATTTTATTATTTAAAAATACTGTGTAAAAAGTACATAAGACACTTAGACTAACAGTATATATATAGGTAGTTTATAAACAAAACATGACTATACAAATACTTATAATTATCTAACAAATTTCCAAAAAAAATAAGAATACTTATTAGGATTATTTTGGAAATAGTGTATCTATTTCCAAAATAATTTTTAAACCTATGAATATATAAAGAGATGAAATATAAATTAAAAAGTTTATTTGTAAAATTACATTTGGTAAAATTATTATATTATAATCTTATAAGATTCTTGTAAGAAACAAAATAATTGATTGTAGGTTTTAAGGATACTAATTAAGTCATTTTAGGATATAAAAATTTTCACATAAAATCAATAAATATCCATTTCACTACAACTGAGAATGATTATTAAATAATGCACTATTACATTTATTTACAATGCTTATCTTTTAATACGGTAATAAATTATAAATGTTACATGTATGAACTTTAATAAATAAATGCGCATTTCACCAACCTTTTGAAGGTGCCCTGCAGCTGAACGTTAATTGGAGTTATGATATCTATAAGGACAGGCTTCGGTGACCTCGCAAAAGGACCACCATAAATAAATTCGGGCTGCGTTGAAAGATCCACTTCTTCATCATCTTTGAGACTAGCTTCACTTTTTTCTGTAGCAGTCCGAGAGGGATCAGGTGATTTTACCGATGTTTTGCTCATTTTTAGTTATTTTTTTATTTATTGAAACTGATTTTACAAAAAATATTCCATATCCAATTGGTTGTGTTTTGATTTTGCAAAAATCGCGACTAGCTATTTAAAAATGACAGCTAACTTCTCAAACTGACATCGAATAAAGCTGACACTGACACATGTGTTTTAAAGGTTTGTTAAATGTTACAAAATGTAGTAAAAAATTTAAAATATTATTATTCACAATTTAAATGTTCTTCTCAAGAGTTATAAAATTCAAACAGTATTGTGAACGTTAACAATATACTGGCATATCTTTTACCGCACTATATAAATAAATGTTACAAATGTTAATTTTCAAATCACTATGCCAGTAACACGCTTATTCCCAACAATCTCCTGATAAACCAAATCAGTAATTTATTGTTAAATAGCGGGTATATATCGTTACAAGTATTTTTATACTATTACTAACTTAATATTATTTATTATGACAATTTCGGATATTAGAATAATAAGGTTTACAATTCTATATTGTAAGAAGTTTAAATCAAAGAATGAAGAAAAGTATTAGGTTTAATAAAATAAAATTACACATAGGATTACAAATATCTGGGCTGAAACTGTCATAATCTTGCAAAAACATTTCAATTCCATATTCCTATAATAATATAAATAAAACTATTTCGGTTCAACAAAACAATTTAATACTTCTCAAATATTGTATGTATTTATTTTAAATAAATTTATACTTACATTCCGAAAATTCCACTCATAACAACATTTCTAGGGGTAACTATACGCATAACAGGATAATTTACCGTGTCAACGGGCCAATCGTATGCCACCATTATGAAAATATAATTATTTATTCTAGTTTAATTTAACTGTTTTTAGACTCAAATTATAACCTAACAAATATGTACCAGTGTATATCACGATTATCACGCCACAAAACAAGCTTCGAAATAGTTTTGACCGTGACATGAAACTAAAAATAGGAAACACACTCGGCTCCTTCCTGTTTAATATTCAAATTTGAATAATTTTAACTTTACTTTCCTACGTATTTAGAACCTATTCAGTTTCAAATCAGATGATTCTAAGTTTTTAACAGCCATAAGTCTTGAACAGTCAATATAAAATAAAATATAAATATATGACTAAGTTAACCGTTCATACATATATGGTACATAATAATAGTATTTACGTTTGCTGGTTATAAATATAGGTATTTGATACTTTTTGGAGCCATAAAAAAAATTAAATTTCACATGGGTTCAATACAAAGAAAGAAATATTATTAAAATACTTTATTATCAAAAATCTGCAACAATTTTTAATTGTTTTATATAATAAAAACATTAAGTACACAATGTACTACTACACATGTAGAAAATTCTGTTATTTTACCAAAATATAAAACCTTATTTTAGAGTTAAGAGAAATTACATCCAAATTATCATTCTTCTAACAATCTTAGCCTAAAAACACTTTAATATTGTAGAAAATTAAAAAATCTGTTAAATAGACTAAAAACACATTAGTATTATGAAAATTCTGTGAAACATATCAAGTATATTTGGTGTCATTAAAAATAGTTTTTTTTCATATTAATATTCTTAAAAATTGACAAATTTTAGCACATTTTAATATAATAAAATTAAAATTACCAACCACTTATTTTAATAAATGTTACAAACTAAATTAAAAAATAAATTGAGATCATTGTTTATATAAATTAAAAATAATTTTCATATTAATTATAAAATATGAAAATTATTAGTGTTTTAAAAAACCAAAGCATTTTTATTTTTCTTCTTTTGAATAAAAATGTTTTAAAGTCACTATAATATATATACAATGTTAGATATAAAAATTTTTTGGTCATAATTAAAAGATATACATCCATTTTTTATAGTCAAATGTTTTTTTGATTTAGTTAGTTTAGTTTTAAATCATATTAAAAGTAAACTATCATGATTTTAATGTTTTAGGTCAAATAAAAATAATAAAAAAAATATTTTAAAGTTGGCACATTATTTTGTCAAAATTTTTCTTACACAATAAAAACTTTTTTCATATCAGTTAAAGTATAAAAATGCAAATAATAATAAAATACCTAAGATTAATGTCAATAGTCAGTAATTAAAATGTTAAACTGAATTAAAACTAAAATGTAGAAGTTATTATGAATAAAAATAGTATAAAAAAGTAATCAAAATACTTAGAACCGTCTCTTCCCGTTGCTCTTAACTCTGGTATTCTTCAATGTGATTGTAGTGGACTGTAGTGGCTGGCCGTTGTTAGAGCTCCTTAGAACGGGGCAATATGTACTGGAAAAAATACAACATATTGAAGTTATGAGAAATATAGTTAAAAATTATATTAGTTTCAAGATACTTAAAAATAAAAATAAAAAAATTCAATTTAATAAAATACAATAATTTTTTTAATACATCTACATTTAATAAATAGTTAAAATTAAATTACTTCTCAAAATATGTTAAGAGTGAAAAAGAAAGTGATTTAAGAAAAAAAAAATTATATAATATCTTTTTAACACTTACATAGTATGTGCATTATCCCCAGAAGCACCACAAGTTTGACAAACATGGGATCTCAAAATAGGGCATGTGACTACATGTCTATTTCCTATCTTCTTCTTAACGCAGTGTGTCAGATAAACCACTGGGGTTTCACCATTTTTGCGACAAAATGTACATATTGTGGACGAACCGATATCATTTATTGATGAAAAGCTGGACACAGCACTGACACTATTTTGGGAATGCATCGGTAGTCTTGGATAGTTTGGAGTATATGACAATGAGTAAGTTAAGTTGGATGAATTTGATAATGCATCAAAATGTGGTGGTTTAATTGGATTTCTTACTGCATTTAATTCATATTCCCTGTTCCCGTATGGAAACAGTTCATAGGTTTTGTTTCTCTCTGGTGGTGTTAATGGTAATCCTTCAAACTGCCAGGAAGTTTCATTTTCTTGTGTTGATTGAGAGCTTCCCAGAATTTTTCTTCCCATTATTGGCCTTTGACGCCTCACAGGGAATAGATTTTGAGCATTTCTAGGGTCAATAGAATCATAATTTACATAATTAGTAGCGTCATGACCATGGAATGTACCAAAGGTAGGCGATTCATAAATATCTCTGTGCTCAAAAATATTTCGAGGGGACATGTTCAGATTGGGGGACCCATCAATACTTTTAGGAGAGTTACAAATAGAATTGTAAATACTTTTAGGGGATTCAAAATTACTTTTAGGGTCATAAATATTTGTTGAGGATCCAAAATGTTGTGACCCATAATATGTTGGTTTCGGTGTTTCGCATCTGGTTCGATATTCAGATTGACGATTATAAATTGTATAATCAAAATACGAATCAGGGGAGATTGAATCCGGAGAATTTGATTTATTTGTCGCGTCGGTTTGCAATGGTGATGTATAATTCTGTGCCATGGTCGATGGTTCTGTAAAAAAGGTTAGTAATATATAATATATTAAAAAAAAAGTTCAGAATTATTCACTCGCTATATCGTTTTTAAATCTGCTTACACGAGCAAAAATTTAACAATGCTTAATTTTATATCTTACTTTTAATAGCACCATTGAATACTTTTGTGTATATATTATATTTAAAACAATTTATATATTTTTGTTAAACTTACTAATATTTTCAGGTTTCGGAAAGAGCCTGTCCATTTCATTCATGTAGTCGATTGTGCTTTTCGAATTAAACATGGTTTCCTGTAAAGAAATAATTCAATTCATGCTTATTGTTTATTTACAAATTTTACTACAGTAGTAAGAACTAAGAAGCCATTTTGAATATATTCGACAAATAAAATTACAGTACAAAGCTACACCGGAAATATCATCATCAAAACTTTCAAAATTAAAAATAATTAAACTTTCGTCAAGAAATTATTTATCAACTTTAAATATATCAAGTTAAATTTGAGATATTAAAATGTAGAAAAAGGAATTATCCTAATTAAAAGTTACATAATAAAGTAAATAACTGTATTACCCATTGCATTAGTGATAAAAACACGGAAATTCAAAATTTAAATAGAAATTCTATTTTAATATCTATTAAAGTTTGCAATAATTATAATAAAATGACAAACTTTACTCACATGTATATTTATTATATACATATATTAATACCTATATATATATATTAATACCTAAATTATATTCAAATATTTTAGTAACTTTCTCATTTTATTATACAATATACAATCACTTGACAAATATAAAGAAAATACTCACATGAACAAATATTATTCCCGTATCGTGTGACGTGTCCGTTTCTTCGACTTTTGTCTTTAAAATGAAATAATTTTCGCTCATATTTCCATCGTGACCATAGCTTCGTCGACTTTCGGCGTGAGCACAAAGACGCCGACAATCAAATAGGCTCAAACATTCTGTATTGTTTTGGTAGTAGGTTCAATTCTAGTTACAATTTTATAAAATAAATTATAATAATTATCTGTAGTATTAAAGATTTTTAGATCTTAAATTAATTTTCTATTTATATCTCACTATTATTGAACTTAAATTTAATAATAACAATAATATAATTCGTAAAAATATATAATTGCAATGACATTCAGTAAAAAATAATCTCAAATTATTTCTTTAATAATATGATATTCGTAATGAAGCTACAAACTATCACAAAGGTTTGCCGCGTTTTGTTTGTAAACACCGATAGAATAGCACGTGCAAACTGTTATTGCCGGCAGTGTCGCTATTCGACACGAGATGGAGCTGTTATGACTTATGAGTAATTTAAACTAAATGTTGTTTGTTATGATTAGAATTTGACATATATTATAAGTTGTTTTGAACATAACGTGGTAGTTTGTAGTGGAATCGTAAATATGTTTTATATGTGCACATTATGTACGTGGTTAAAACAACACATAAATATTTTAATATGTAGTTTTCTCGTTTTTTTCAAATACGCATATAATATTGGTCCTTGTAGGTATTGTCAAGTTACTAGGAATTGTCGAAATTTTTCTCTTAGTTTAATTTTGTC
Source organism: Melinaea menophilus ssp. n. AW-2005 (assembly GCA_918358695.1). NCBI lineage: Eukaryota > Metazoa > Arthropoda > Insecta > Lepidoptera > Nymphalidae > Melinaea > Melinaea menophilus. Next base: position 10,726,201 of record OU911039.1, on the reverse strand, counting down.
AAATGTTTTCTGATAATAGTTTTTTAATTGAATTATTGTATTTCAAAAGATTATAGATTTGTAAAGTTTCTTATTCGTTTTGTAAGCTGAGAATGTCTTCCCCGATTACCCCCCCCCCCCCCCGTTTCTTATTATTTTGTCAATTTTGTTTTGGCCTAATGGCTGCAAAAGTTATAATTGAATATGTCAATTGGCTGTACGCTATGCGATTATTGGTCAATAGTTATAATACATTTTTGAACTTTTATTACTAATATTAAAAATATATATAATTATATGATGGTATAGTGATTACTAATTATAAATATTTGTACTTAACAACTTAGGTACTTCTGTTTATATATATTCCTTGTATTTTTATCAAAAAAGTTGCAATGTCTCCACGTAAATCATTTTTTAATATAGATACGCATTACTTCATATGAAATTAGGGTGATTTTGGGAAAAACAAAATGGGGTGATGAAATAAGTACATAATAATGTCCAAATAAGTAAATTAAGTCTTGCATATCACGGAAGAACGTATTGGCAAACATTAAAGCGAGTTCTCATACAGATGAACATCAGACTGATTTATATGTGAAGATAGTAAGTGATGGTACCCAGTCTAGATTGCAGAATGCTGAATTACTTTAATTGGGTAATTATAATATTTATAGCAATATTATAAGTAAAGTTTATTCATTTATTCTTTATTGTATAACAATAAAAGTGGACATAATTCGGGCTTAATTCTGACAGGCAGCCAACCTTAGGTCAGTGTTGCCACCTTTTAGTAATGAGGATAAAAATGTATAATTCAGGCTAGATGAAGCATATATTGCCAAGAAAGTACTTGCTGTAGACTGAAAACACTTTTATTAAATATTTCAATTACATATTTGTTATTTTATTTGAATGAAAAATATAAATTTTCTGAATTAAAATTAATTAAAATTAATCAATTTAATAGGTTCAATTAAATTAAAATTGTTATTTAGTTATTCAACTCATACTGAACACTTTAACAAGTTTAAGGATGCGTAGAGATTTATTTTCTTAAGATAATGAACCAATGCCCCAAAAGGACTAAGGTGGTAACACTACAGGAAGTACAGGAGAGGAGTTTTGTAAGCGTGCAAAAATAAATTTGTAGTTATATTCTTGAAATAATAAAATAATTTTCAAATAATATATTAGCAAAATATACTATAAGAAAAATATATAACAAATACTAAATAAACAAAATATAAACAACTTATAAGTGTAATAAATATAACAGTGAAATATTACATTATTTTAGAAATAGTTCTGTGACATGGCGCTCGAATGCGTCACGTGACGTCACGATTCTTTGTTACTGTCCAATTCAAAATTATCTAAATAATAATAAGAGGGACAAAGACTGAATTGTATTTCTAAAGATTTTTTGTGAAGAATTAATTATTGTCACAAACATCGTCAGTATCAGTATTGAAAGGCGATGACAGCGTAAAACCAAGAAGGAAAAGTATTTTTATAATATTAAGTTTACTATCAGAAAATATTGCATTAAGACTAGCCAATACCTATTATAAGGATTATCGTTTAGATACGATTCCCGGCTATAGAAAAAGTAAAACGAAAAAATATATCAAAAGCATGAGGACCCCCCGGAGGGCATGTATGAAGAGGTTGATGTCTGTGGCCGAGGCGAAAGAGGTATGCAGGGACCGTAGTGTTTGGCGCTCCGTCGTCTCTGGCTACCCCGCAAGGGATATGGCGTGAAGCTCAGTTAAGTTAAGTTATATCAATTTATATAACTACTTAATCAATCGCAGACATCTTTCTATACACATTCGCCATTTTAAAGGCAGTACAATAATTCAATAACTTGTAAAAATGTGAGAGCGAGAACCATTAAAATCTTTGAAGGCGGTTTGGAATGGAATGGTTTGGAATGGAATTTCGGAGTCAGTCAGTCGCATCTCCTTTAATTCAGCGGCCGTACGTAAAGTAGTTATTTAACACCATGGTTTGCAACAATTCAACTCTGTTGTGATGATCTGTTCTGGTGGTCTATTATGGTCTGGTCTGATCTTAGGTAGAACCCAACACTTATCATTATCTATATCCGGTTCAACTTCCGGTTAAGTCATGATTTGGACTTTTCTCCTGGATCCAACCACTGTGATGAGCGTATACGATTCATTTTTAAAAAATTGTGTCTATTTTTATAATTGTAATCGATTCAATTCACATCTCTTTTACATGAGGCGATAGATAAGAGTTTAAAAATAGAACGTATTTATTTGTAATGATTATTTTGAAATTCGAACATTTTGAATACTTTTAACGATTTCGTTTTGGTTTGATTTAGTATTTTAAAAACAGAACAATAATGGCTAACGACAACTATTTCTCTAAATTTGAATTTGGAATTCTAATTCAAACTCATATTTGAGATCAAAGCATATCAAAATGCAAATTTTATATGGAAGGCCTATTACGTGATTATACATATTATGTATTTTTTTGGTTTTGTTATAATTTCAGTTTTGATCGGTGACGGAAAACAAGATAATAAAATCTATACAGAAAATATTCTTTATTGAGCTTCCTAGAATTTTCCTTTTTATCATCAAACATACTTTTATATATATTTGCATATATTTGTAGACTAATACTTTTAAACTTACGTAAAAACACAATAATAACACTAATATAAATTTAAGTACATGATGCAAGATAGGTAATGAGCTTATGATTAAGTCAATAAATCTCTTGTAACATAATGAACTCAGTTTCTTGGAGCACGTGCTTTCATGGATGTGGAATGTGGAGCAAGGTCATTAGTGGATGAATGTGGCGTATTTTACTATGGAGGCCGAATGGCGGTGAACCTTTTTTGACAACCTTTTTTGACATATGTCATAGGAAATGGCGAGCAATAAAAAAAAACACTGTCATACTCAGTGAATAAAATGAAAGTCATAATGCTAATGTGATGTAAAAATATGTATGTACTTATATTACCCATCAAGATGTTTTGTTTATTGTCTTGTCTGACGATAAATTCTGCATTTGTCTAAAGAAAGCAAGGTCAACGTATCATGGATATAATTATAATACAATAGAACTATAATTGTTGTTTTTTAAATGAGATTTTGTAAGTTTTGTATCGGTCGGTCAAACAGAAGATTTTTTAATATTTTGTTTTTTTAGGCTTTCTTAAAAAGCGCAAGGTATTAGTTATAGCACCTTTACATTTTATTTATAAAAATAACAAATTGTATTACGTATAATCCTAAAAAAATTACAGCAATATATTACGTACTTAAGCATGCACTTATTTCTCAATCACACGTCTAATAGTTATCTTCACATATGTTATCTGTGGTCCAGTTGCTTTATAAGTAATCTGTTGTAAATGTAAGTAAATGTTACAACATTAAACATTTCTCTATTTGGCAAATATCTGCGGTGAGCACCAAATGCAACCTTAAATGGCTGCAAGGATTTTAAAAAGATTTGATGACAAACTCGTTTATGTTTTTATATATTAGTGAGGGACAAATAAAAACAGATTATTAATTTAGATTTTAGATGATATTTGCCACCATTAAGGAACAGACGCGTTCCGGAAAATAAATAATAATGCAACTCTCAGGTAGGATAGTAGATCTTACTAGGGCCGGATTTGGAAGTCTGGAGGGCTTGGGCAACGAAGGAGTGGAGGATCCTAATTATTAATTAATATCCAAATAAAAATGTTTGGAAGGAAATTTGGTAAACCCGTAAAAATTTGGATATTTTTTTATCTTAATAATCAAGATATAGTTACCTACTTGTATTATTTATTTTATTTATTTATTCATGTACCTCATTATTACATAACGGTATACTTACAATTATAAATTGTGTAGGACATAGGTCACATAGGATAGCTTATCTCTTAGAAGAGATCTCTTCCAGCCACCCCTGAGTGAAAGTGCCTTGTAATTGACGTAAGTAGGTGGGACATTAAATTAAAAAAAATAATAATAATAACAATATAAAAAATAATAATAATAAAAATTAATATATAATTAAGTAACAACGATAGTAATAATAAGAAATATATTATAGTTATTAAAAGTGTTTCCAGACTTTTTAGTATGAAGAATTCAGAAGTCTGCTCGGTAATGATACCAAAATAATTTATAATACTCTAATAACCTATAATAATCTTCGCTATTTATAACCACCTACCAAATAATTACAATATATACGTGACTTTCAAAACTACTAATTGTATTTAATAATCTAATCTGGATTGAAGAGAACTCATTTATCGTTTCGACATTCGCTTTCGTTTACGTGATATATGTGACCTTGGATTGTATTTAAATTGGTAGATTGAAATTTTCTTTTGTTCGATTTTGATGGATATTTTTTTAATATATGTTTTTTAATTAATTTGCAAAAGTAAACTACTTAGATAAAAAGTGTGGTAATGGAATCCCAAAATAAAAAAGTTCTATATATCTTTTATTATTTAAAAATATGAAGGTTATAATTATTTTATAACTTTCTTTTTATTTATAGAAAAATATAGTATTAAATTAAAACAAATACCCAAATAATGTTCTCGTTTGTGGTGTGCTCGATACACGCAGACACAACATACTGCTTTTATTCATGTGTTTTCTACTAAATAAAGAACTTTACCCCAAAAATTTTGACTATTAGGCGCGCCAACAGACCCTCGATTTCGACTTGCTGCGCTCGCGAAATCTCGGGTGCCGTTTGCATATTGAGCAAAGTGTAATGACTCATCGTTTCCCATTGACTTCAATGGGATATCAGTTTTTTGACAATTATTCCTCAACGACATGACATCATTCAATTTTTTTTTAACCATCACCTCATTTGTGTCTTTTTGATCAAAAAATTTTATAAGTTTCCGTCAAGTAGTTTTCGAGATTATTCGTGACAAAGAATGTGAAAAAGTCTTTAGTAGGACGCTCCGCTCGCTACGCTCTCTTCATATGGATAAGGATAAGAAGTAGTAAACAAAATGTTTAGTATTTTGTTACTTGAATAAGTAGTTTGGAAAAGTTTTATCATATTTGAATCAGCCTAAAGGTAATAATTAAAATTGTAATTATAACATCCATATTAATATTGATTAATCTTTCTTTTCTCATATACAGCATTACTAATAAATTATCAGTATTTTTATAAAAAATTGCCGCCCGAACAGGGACTTGAACCCTGGACCCTTGGATTAAAAGTCCAATGCTCTACCGACTGAGCTATCCGGGCTGTATTAAGATGTTTACAATATTGGTACACAAATTAATTAATGTATTACATATTTATAGATTTTTTTTCAATACCATTAAAAAAAAGTGCCGCCCGAACAGGGACTTGAACCCTGGACCCTTGGATTAAAAGTCCAATGCTCTACCGACTGAGCTATCCGGGCTATGTTAATAATTTTACAATTGGTAAATTAATATTTCTATATTTACTTTGCTTTTTATTATATTAACAACCTGGCTTATTGATTCAGCTTATTAATGTGCTGAAAACAAAAGAAACCAAGATTTCAGATTATGAGCTCCGATTTCTTATTAGTTTGTCGTTATAGTTCAGGTTAAATTGGCAGTTTTACCGGGTAGACATAAGTTTGACTTCTTTGGACAGCTCTGCTACGTAGTGTCAGATATAGACAAAATAAGATCACCGATAAAATAGGGACCATTTATTTATTGTAGATTGTTGTATTACGCATATTATTTTTTTACCAATTCTCAGATAACTCTTAATTGTTATATTATAACTCGGGACGCCAACAAACCCTCATTTTCGACTTGCTGCGCTTGCAAAATCTCGGGTGCCGTTTGCATATTGAGCGAAGTGAGCCCAGTGTAATGACTTTGCGTTTTCATTTGCCTTCAATGGGATATTAGTTTTTTCAAGATTCTGCCTCAACGAGTTTTTTCAAAAAGAAAATGTTTTTTAAACCGTCGCCTAATGTGTCTGTTTGATTGCAAAATTTCATAATTTTCCGGCAAGTAGTTTTCGAGCCTATTCGTGACAAAGTCTCCAGAAGGATGCTCCGCTCGCTTTGCTCAATAAATATTAATAGCAAAATGATAAACCATCAAATTTAACCACAGGTTTCATCTTTCAACAAGTTGTTTGACTCATATCTTTTCATAAGTGCGATCGAAGGTTTAATTGACCAAAGGGAAATAAAACAAAAAACTTCTTAAAACGTATGTTTATCATATCTTGGGGTTGAAATAAAACACATAGATGTTTTTAATATAATTTCCAGTGAAGAACAGGCAGGGGTATAACAATAGTTCCGGGCGAGTTCCCACGAGGTTATGTAAGGTTGCTAAAGCCGTATGCAAATGATATGGTGCAAATGAAAGTTTCAAGGTCCCGCAATTACTGCTACTAATTGTTATATTAACTTTTATCTTTTCCTCCTTTATCTTTTGTAACCGGATTGGATAAAACTTGCAATATTTTCTTGTTGCTTCAGTTACGTGATCCGGGTTAAAGCTTGATGGGTGACCGATTACATCAATAAGGATATTTCGTGAAATTTGTAATGAGATTTTATTTACAGAAATTTATATTTGTCATACTAATATTATAAACAAACAATTGTGTTTTTGTGTGCATGTTTTTGTAATGTTTTAACACAAAAAATACTGGACCGATTTCAAAAATTATTTATCCTTTAGAAATCGGCATCTTCACTGAGTGACATAGGCTATATTACGTTAAAAAAATAGGGGTCCCTAATAAAAATGCAATAATGTAACCCAAGGTGTGCAAAAATTGGTTATAAAAGATCTGCCATGGTAAAATATTGATGATAGAACAAAAAAATGTTCTACAGTATTATAGAACATATTAATCTCTACCAGAAAGTCTGGGTACCATATATCCAACTACTGTAATTATGCCACTATAACAATTTTTTTACATGTTAAAGTTGATAAAAGTGCCGACCAACAGTAAATTAACTATAGTAAATAAACCAGATACTTTATAGACTTAAAAGTATTTTAAATTATCCCCTAAAATTGTTAAGTTCCAAAAACAACAATATATAAAAAACGCAAGCGGTTCATTGCTCTGTTTAAACGGCCGCATTTCATAGAAGTCATAATACTAATGTTAATATTATATGTCTATTTTATAGTATTTTTAATAGTATACAATAAATAATGAAGTTTGCAAATCTATTTCTAGTTGTAATTAAAACTTATTTGTTATAAATAAAATCAATAACACCTGATTATGTAATTATTTAACACTAAACCTACCGACAATTCTTGTATACCTGTTCCCACCGCGCGCCGTCAAATTGACCGGTAATTATTTTATTATATAACGTAGGTAATAATGGAAATAACTAAAAGTAAAGAGTGTAGAAAATATTATATGCATGTTCTAAGAATTGTCATGTAGTTTGATAACGATATTATAACATTTAAAAATGTGTAAGTTTTACAAAAGTTTAAGAACGGTCAATTTGACCAGTACTTGGTAGGTTTAGTGTTAATATACCTGTCATTTCTGACATAAAATAGTGTGGTAAAAATTTTGATAGAAGGTCGTCACAGGTCACTAGTTTAATATTAATAAAAAGGTATTACGTGGGTGGTCGGTTACTTGAATGTAATATAAAGATCTTATCTTTAATACCGTTTTTTATAATACTTTTGTTATTCACCGCCTTTTATTATGATTTAAAATGTTAACGAAAAAACTCAATTGTACGGGTAAAATTACGATTACATTTTTTCGATTACGTAAATAAAATTAAGAGAGGAGTAAAGAACATAAATAATTTATATATTGAAGTCATTACAATTGTAAAAGTAAATAATATTTATTTAAACGGGAAACAGGGTTTTTACACACTTGTTCCTAGAATTACAAGTATTAACAGTTACCTATCTTGTCATTTAAAATCCAGATCGTATTAGGATAACAATATTCTTAGGATCCGTCTTCAAAACAATGGCAGCAGATGATATTTCTCATGCTATAAAAACAACATTTCGCCAAATTCCACTACAGTCCACAGTTGAGGTTGTGAATAGTGACAGCTGGAACGGTGTGCAAAGCGCGCGGAGTTTATAAATCATAGATTAAAAAGGTTTGTATTGCTATTTATTATCTGTATTATTTATTATTATTTTTAATATTGTACAGTTTATTGGTCTTATAAAAAAGATTTTGAAATATATATTTGAAATTATTTCGTCACTATTGACTTGAATTTAAATAACCGTCTTTAAAAAAATCTTGTGCCAAAATCTAATTAATATTTGGATTTTTTAAATAAGTTCTATTAATAATAATTAATATTATTAAAAAACAACATGAGAATTATTTGTAATATTTAAAAATATCCTTTAAATTAGGTTTTATTATGAATATTACTGATTATACTAGTAATAATTTAATTGATTAAACCATCATAATCATAGCTAAGGTCCGATTGTCATATATATTTAAGTTACAAGCTATTTTTAAAAAAGATAATCATTCTTAAAGAGGAAATAGAAGCAAAGCGCATTTTCCCACGGGGAAAGTAAGATCTTTGATTATATTACGATGTGGAAATACTTTAAAAATTATACTAAAGTGGACATTTTCTTTAATTATATAATTTATTTTATAAAAATTAATAAAGTATACGAATTTAACATGTAAACTAAGATTTGTTGTAACCAAACTTATTGATATAAGTATATATTATGTAAATAAGTTATAAGTGTATAAGTATAAGTGATTATAAGTGTCTAAGTCATATGTGTGTCGAGTGTAATCTAATTACACTAATAGGTTGCATTGGTGATAACACTTTCATTTTGAACAACTGAAATGACTTATTATATTTAAGACTAGCATTGCACGTGAATTCGTTCGTACGGAATATGTATTTATTTTAAATACTCCTTATAATATTAGTTATCCGCAACTGAAAATCGGTCTTTTCAGATTAGCCGCACTACACATACAGACAAAAAAAAATGATTTTAATATATTAATAATGTATATACTTTCATATGCATTTAGCGAAAGTATTTTTATTACATTTTTAGTATATAATAAGTAAATTTATCATAAAAAATAACAATGGTACAGGAACATTTTTATGTAATAGAAAATAAAATATAAAAGGATAATTTTAGTTAGTAAAACATTAAATATTTTTTTTTATTTCAGATAAAATATCAAAATGGTTGACGTTAAGGTAAGAACTATTTTAATCTATATTTTTTATTTGTCTTATTTTATCAATGATTTCAATTTCTAAATGTGTTTCTAAACTAAATTTAGAGCAACCTTATTACATTTATGAATATAACCAACTTTTACTTATTTTTACGCAAATAAATAATAAAAAAACACTACATAATAATTTAATAAAAAGTGTAATATTTTTAATTTTAAATAATTATATTATAAACTAGTGTAGTGCCCGCGACTCCTTTCGCGCTAAATTCGTTTTTTTCAACTATAGAATTGTTATACAAAATATTTTGTTAGGTGGTTAGCTCATATAAGCAAGAGTAAACATGTACGAGTATATTCATTCTATTTTCGTAATTTAGACCATAAAAGTTAACTGAAATTGACACTACTTCATTATTTATGGATCAATTTAAATAAAATTATTAATAACAATAGCAAAACGCATAGACAAAAAGACAAAAATTGTAGAAATCTTTGTTTGCTTTGGGTTCTTCTTCGTGAATGATGATTCCCAAATTTCTGTATGTACAGACAGCGTCTTCCAGATTTATTATATGTATAGATAATTTAAATAATTTAATATGAACAATAAAAAACGACAATAAAAACAAAACCATTCGTGTAATTTCATAACCGCCATTTTGTAAATATTGACAGCCCGTGGGATATTTGATTTCAAGTTACTCACTTGAAATAGTAATTTATACATGGGAATTTAGTTACATTGTTCTGTTTTAGTGGTTATAGAACTGACCATTCTAAAGCCTAGGTCTGTGATTAGGACTTAGGACATTGTTTTGGATGGAAGTTTTACCTCCAACTAAGTTTAAAGCGACTGTTTTTAGCTGTTTTTGGTGCTATGGCACAAGATTAATTTTTTAAACACTTTTTATCCGAAATTTTATACTCATATACATACTTAACTCATCTTCATTACAAATTTAATAAACAGCAAAACGCGGTTTGAGCATTTGGTCTAGGGGAGGACAATTTTAGTCTTGGCTGGCATTTTTCATAAATTATTTGACAATTCCTTCCGTAGCATGCTAACACTTAATATACTATACGTCTATTTACAGTCAGGTGTTGAACTTTTGGATCATAACTACAAGGTATAACTAAGGTACTAAGTTCGAAAGGAGAGTGAGCCCGCTGTTACGAAATCGTTAGAAATCCATTTTCTAGCCCCATATAGATAATCTACTAATTAATAAGATAATACTTACTTATTGTGAGTAGTTTGTGGTGTACATAACATTTGTATCGTGAAATAGTATTGGAGAAAGTATCACAAATATTTTCATTACAACCATTTAAGTTACTCAACAGCGCATACTGCAAAGTGGAAAGCAAGATACCCAAAAATAAAATTATGTATAATTTTAAATAATAATAATAATATCTTTAGCAACATATGTTTTAAAATTTAATGAATACGTAAATAAAATACGACGATGCGAATATTTAAATTTATAAGATGAAGAAGGACTATAATAGAACCTAAAAAAGTTGTTATTTTTGGAACGAAGTTCCCTAACGCTACTAACGGTTAGTACGATTTAGAAAACGCCATGAAAAGATGTGTGTGTGTGCGTGTATCTCTCTATCTCTCTCTCTCTTTGTCCCTGTCTCTTTTTATCATAATACCAACATAGGATTGTACAGACACGTGGAAATTTTGTGAAAATGCATTTATTATTTGTATTTTTGTGTTATGCGTGAATATTGTTTTATTATTTCAATTATGTTTTGAAAAATGGAAACTGCAGCAAAAGTTTGTAACAGATTTAGAAAAGTAAATTGATATAATTGTATAGAAGTAATTACTGTTTACTTTCGTTTATAGTTGATTTGAGTTGTTACTATTTATTTTACTATATAGGAGATAAGTGTAAATTAAATATCAAAAAACAAAGCCCTACGCCAGCAACAATTCTGTTTCTGATGTAATTCCTTTAGATTATTTGCCTTGAAAAAATAATATAAAATAAAATTAAAAAATCCGTGCCCGCAGGGGGACACGCGTGGGTAGACCTCGTGTGTAACTCATTTAAAATATAACTCACTACCTAAGAATAATACATGATGCCGTTGTTTACATCCAACATTTTCTACAAAAAGCGGTTTTAATTTTTTTTCTCGGAAAAGGTATCTTTTTTGGAAATACTTTTGGTACTTAAATTTAGAGTAAAAAATAACCTTTCTATTAAAAATATTTGAGACGAGGGAATGTTACCAGAAAAAAGTTGACGTGGTTTTACCTACCTTAAATTTTCAAGCTAAAAGTGGTTTTTATTTTTTTTCTCGGAAACGGTACCTTTTACGGGCCAAACTTCTGATACTTAAATTTAAAGTAAAAAATAACCTTTCTATTAAAAATACTTGTGATGTAAGAATGTTTACCAGAAAAAAGTTATGAATTTTTTTCCAAAAATTTTCGGTTTTTTTACCCCCACCCCTAAGTTATTGAAGTTAGGTTTTCGGTTTATCTACATTAGTTATAGGTATTCATCAAAGACATCATATAATATGAACGCGATTGATCTTCTTTGTATAGGGAAAAAGTTATGGTCGAAAAACTGAAATCAGAAAAAGTGAGGTCCTAGCGCCCCCTGTGTCCGGATTTTTCTGGTTAACGAACTTGACCTTCATTTTTGGATGGTTGATTTTTGTGCAAAGTTTGAAAGCGATCCGATCAAAACTGCGGCCGCTATCGTGCTGACAAAAGTCGAATCTGGACGCACGCACGCATTTTGACCAATGGTAATTTCGGACTCAGGGGGCCATAACAAGACCTCCTGTGAAGAAATTTTTCCAAAATTCGAAAGTAGGGGACAAATGAATGGGCAGACCGAATTCTTCGAGGTCTACCAAAAATATACCGATTTCATTTCGATTTTCATTCGAAGTCGGAAAAAATAGGGGTCACTGACCGCACAATTTTTTTCTGAAATATTTAAGAAACTACTTATAGTTTCTGTAATATCTCTACATATTAAAATATGAAACTATATGTGTTTTTGTTCTGGATCTAAAAGACATATTACATACATACATACATACGAGTAGTCTAGTCGGACGGAGACGCGGGTCACAGCTAGCAATGAAAATAATTAACTGAATACTTTTATATATCTTTCACTGTTAAAGATCATACTGTTTTTATTACAATTTGTTAGTATAGTAAAGTATTATCAATATTTAAATCAATGCGGAATAATAAAATGGCGGCTCTATATCTAGAGTTCATTTAATAACTTATAAGAATATTAATATTATTTATATTTTTTTTCCCTCCAAATTATATCTAATTACAGGACAAGTAGTTGGTATTCACAATTAACATATAACGTCCATTTTGATTTTGAGATTGATGATTGACGAGATTGATCAAATTATATTGATATTGAATTGATGATTGAAATAAGTAAACTTAGAATCTGTCAATTATACTATTAATAGGGGTCGTACACTTGATGTTTTTAGTAGCCCTTCAATCATCACCTTCCCCCATGGGGACATGTGGTGATTATTACATTACCCCTTCTCCCTTACACATGTATTTTTATCCTATTTTTCTATTTTATATTTAAATATATGTATTATACATGTAATAATTTAAAATATCACAGGGGGATCTGTGATATTTTGTGTTGATTTCCGAAATTCCTTCTCCGTCATTTTAAGTTCCACTTGATCAATGCATGTCATCAATTGATGTTAAAAAGAAAAAAAAGGTTTCACGCATATTTACAGTTTTTTCTTTGTGTTTATTTTCATGTAATACTCTAACTATAATCATATTAAGGATATTCTGTATATTAATAAATAAAGGCTTGTATACACGATTGATATAATAAAATTATTACCTTGATATTAGTCCTATTTCATTTATTAGTTATTACACTTGTGTGTACAGCTGTTTATATAAACATTAAACTACCAATTATGATTTTTATTGTTAATTGTATAATTAATGTATTTGGTCAGATGTTTTATTAGCTTGTATGTATATTGTTGATAGACTTTTTGGGTAGTAGTTTGTAGCCCGGATAGCTCAGTCGGTAGAGCATTGGACTTTTAATCCAAGGGTCCAGGGTTCAAGTCCCTGTTCGGGCGGTTAATTTTTTTGTGGTACTGTAAAATAAAAAATATATATGTATATAATAAATTTATTAATTTGTGTACCAATATTGTAAACATCTTAATACAGCCCGGATAGCTCAGTCGGTAGAGCATTGGACTTTTAATCCAAGGGTCCAGGGTTCAAGTCCCTGTTCGGGCGGCAATTTTTTTACTTCACTTGCAAAAACTGATTAAAAATTTGATATAGAAATAATGTAAAATCACAGCGAAATAAATAAAAAGTATTTTTTTCATTTATTTTATTAAAATTATTGAAAAAACATAACATAAATATATGATATGTATCAGATAATTCATGCTAGCTATATTGTATGTCCGTAATTAACGCGGAAATACTTTTCCCACGTTACACATTTGGGGTCAGTTGGGGTCAATTGAAATGATTCAATCATAATGTATTTATCATGGAATCTTCATGTTGCGTAAACTCAACCATTTTATAGATATATATATTAATTTAATCTAAATCAATGAAATACAACATGTTTTATGTTTCAGATGTTTGTAATTTTGTCGTTCTTGAGTTTATTGTCGCTGATTCATGGCGAGCCTCCAGTCAATTATGATTACCAGCCAAATTATAATACAGTCAATTCATATCTACCACCAAAAACAGGTAATATTAAATATAACTTCAAATTAATTATATATATACTTAATTCTGAATGTCTTTCCAGGATTTGCTCTACCAAATAGCTACTTACCTCCAAACTCCTTCACTGGATCCAACCACGGTTCCAATCATGGGAATGACCACAACTATGACCACGAAAATGAAGTGGTGAGTTATGTAATGAAAATAAAAAATGTATATAAAAAACTTTAATTCTCAGTACGTCTGTGCATGTTGTAAACAGTATACGAATTGAGTGGTTTCAATCTAAATATATTATCATCGATTGAATAGAATATATCTCCATAATCACCAAATATGATACTCCTAGGAAAAAAGTTTAAATAAGCAACTCGTCTTGCAGTGCCGTTCATACAGTCCATTTCATACAAACCGTCCTCTGTCACACCGAAAGTTTTGAATTCATCGCTTATAAAATGATAGACTACAGACAAATCTTTATTCTTAATAACTTCAACACCACCCAAAGCACAATACACACCACACATTGTCACAAAATGTATATTCTTATGATAATCAACATCAAATTCAACAATACCATTCATGTTGCCAACTTTAACAGCCTTATTTCCTTGCTCGAAAACTTTATATAGCATGTGATTATTTGCATCTATTAAATACATTTCATTATTACGTAGAACCAGCTTGAAAACGTTTATATTGTATAATCCAATGTTGTTTGCTTCGTTGGCTATAGGATCGTATTTGTAAAGTCCATCATCAGAACCGAAATAAACTTCTCCAGTCTCAGCATCGACTGCTGTTGCCTTATTCCTTTCAATTCCAGCTATCTTCATTGCTTCTTTCGTTATAACATTCACGCACCCCCGCCCAGAATTTTGCAAGACATCATCCATGTACATGAAATAGAGATTTCGACTTGACGAATCGTAGGCTAATTCCTTCGGGTCTTTGAAGTTATTAGTCAATAACTCGACCTTGTATAATCTCGTGCCTATCCTCTGTATGGGTGTATCTGTCACGTATATCCTAAGTTTGGCGTCAACGCCACACAATGTAAGTATTATTGCAACATTTAAGTATAACATGATTGATTTAACGTGCACAATCGTAGGATTTACGTCTAAAACTGACGACAATGGTTAATATTTTGATCTTTTATCTCATTGAGGTTAAAACCAATTAATTTTTGCGTCTGATTCATTTAATGTTTATAGTAAAATGGTTTTTATGTGACTGTAATAAAGTCGTAGTTGATTTGATAGTGATTTGTGAGTTAGTCACTTTGAATTGGTCAGCGCGTGTGTTGTGAAAATTGCTGTAAACAAGCATAGAGGTCGTTCTATGTAACTCATCATCATTATAGTTGGAATACTTATTTTATACACAAAATTATACAAATATTTAATTAAAATTAAGTATAAAAATGCAAAAATGATTGCACTGATTACAATTTTTAGCTACTAAAAGTCCAATGTAAAAAATATCCCTATTTTATATTTAAGTCATCAAATTTTTGAGGTACATATAATAAAATACATTATATATATTTCCTACTTTTTAAATTTCACTAATAAATTAAGTACAAATATGTCCACAGATCTGAACTGCACTGATTGGTACAAAGACAAAAATTTCGTCCACATACAATATTTAACTGATTATCTACTTAGCGTTAACAGTTCTTATCCTTATTAGGTTTGAGACGAATCATATTCTCGCTATCCGAGTAAATTATATTATTATCATTATCGAATACCACGCCGTACACGTCATCCAGATCAGCAATCTTAGTCACAGAGACGGATGCTTTATCCACATTGTAAATACCATCAAATCTACTGAAATATACAACGCCATTTTTATCCGTTGTGAGCGCTCTTATCCCATTGGTTGGAATTTCTTGGTATAATTTCGCATCTTCTGTCCCTTTCTTCTGACCGAACAAACCAGTTTCATTTGTATAAAACATGATATCTTCATTGTCTATTACGAATTGATCAATTTGAGTGTCTTGTAAATCTTTAAATTTTATCGATTCCCCATTAACATGTGTGTAAAGAAAAAGCGTTGGAAACGTTGTATAGTATAGGACATCTTTGAAATATATATTCCATATATCTATATCTTTTTCAGCGTAAAATTCAGCGTTCTTTGTCACATGATTGTATTTATATATGCCGTTATCACCACCTATATAAAGTTCGTGATTCTTTTGATCTACCGTCTGTGCAAAACCGTTCACAACACCTTTCAAGTCCCCACACTCTTTGGTGTTCAGATTAATGTAGCCAGTTTGAAAAACGTCTTCATTGTTCACACTATAACTAAAATACATTATATTTGTGTTGTAATCGACAGTTAAATAATAAGGTTTATTAAGACCTGTTTTTAGTACTTCTATATCATGGTTAATATTGTTGATATTTACACATTTTTTTTCTGTTTCTTCACCTTTAATAATACCAGCCACTGCTAATAAGATTAATATTTTCATTTTATCTGAAATTAACATTTATAATATAAATATAATAAATTATTATTAATAATATCATTTATGTAATAAGATCTTACCGTCCATTATATTCTTAGAGATATGAATTATAATTGTGAACCGCAAACTGAAACTTTGAAGTCAATTCATTTGTAGCGTGTATGGAGTAGTTATATAATATACAAATATATATATATATATATAATTAAAATATTAATTAAATTAATTGTATTAGAATATACCGGTTAATATTATGATTATTTTGTTTCCTTTCATCCTTTTTTTGTAATTAATAATCTTAGGCGACAAATTTGTATATCTATTAAGACTCATCAAAAGTATTATCTAAAAGTGTTCCGATCGTAAGTAAATTAAAAATATTTCATATATAAATACTCTACACATGTTTTGTTCCAATTGGTCCATGGCCGTCAATGTTAAGGGTTATCTATTTGTAAATAAATCATAATAATCAGTTCTTTGGTAACCTAATAGTATTATTAGTATAATAATAAATTTGTAGGCCGATTCATTAAACGTTTTAGAAGTTTAAATAATGTTGCATTTATTAAAACACCTTTTTGAGTAAACAATAATGAATTTTTTATGTAATTTCAGCCAAAATCTTACGAATTCGGATATTCAGTGAAGGATGCTAAGAGTGGTAATGATTATGACCGTCGGGAGTCCTCTGATGGTCATGTGGTCCGAGGAGAGTATAGAGTACAACTACCAGACGGACGGACACAAATCGGTATTTATTATATATATCAATACTTATTACTGCAAATTCTGTTACAAACTTGTAGACTTTCCATACATTTATATTCCATTTTCATTGTCAAAGTTCAAAACAATTGTTTGAATATTTGGTTGATAAATAATATATTAAAATAAACTAGGCTTCAGTCTATGCATGTATAATAAAGTTCCATAATAATACATTCTTTCCTAGTTTTTAATCTAAAATTTAAAGTCTATTATTGAACTAATATTATTATAACATACAAGAGATTTTAGAAGATTCAAATGATATTATAGTATACATGTAACATTTTTAAATTTCATTTAAAAAGAGCAACTGTTGAGTTTCTGAGCGGCTCTTCAGCAGAACATTCCGGTGGTAGCTTACTCAGACTGACTACACTCACCTTTTTAATATAATAATTGACTCAAAAATGCGTGTAAACACCTACTTGGATAAAGTTAATTTGTATATAAACAATATTATGTCAAAATCCATCCAATAATCTCTTAAACACACTACAAGATGTCATTGGTTATTTGATAAAGTAAATGTAAAAAATTATTCCATATAGTATATATAATAATTGAGTAGAAATTTAAGTATTCCTAATTACTATCACATTATTCCAGTGACTTATCACGCTGATTGGAAGACCGGTTTCCACGCGGACGTCAGGTACGAGGGAGAGGCGAAGTACCCGGAGCAAAACAACCAGGGTGAGAAGTCCTATAGTAAAAATAACAATAACCAATACTCAAGGTACAGGTTGATAAAATGCATCTGTAATATCTATTAAATAATTTTTATTTTTCTAATATCAAATTATCATAAGGGTGAGCACAGTTACGGAATATAAAAGAAAATCAATGACTAATAGTTAAGCGAGTACAGGTTCATAAAATGTATCTAATCTAAGGATTAAATGCTTTTTAGTTTTCTAATATCAAACAATTATTATCATAATAAAAAAATATATTTCTTTCCTTAATTATTCTGTTTTATTTCAGGATACAACTACAATACTCCAGATTATTCCGGTTCATTAACAGGTTTCCATGGCAACCGACAATCTTACAAACCGACCACTTCATACGGACCTCCGGCGTATCATTAATTTTAACGTATTCAAGTTCAACAGATAATTGTTATAAAATAATATAAACCGATGTACCTTTGAGTATTATTAGGAATAAAATTACAGTATAAGAAATAAATGATAAAGAAAACTAACTTTTTTTATTGAAAAAAAAATCCAAACAATATTCGTAATATTTATTCGATTAACACTATTTATTTACATATTTTTGCACATCAAAATAATCGAAACATGCTTTTGCAATAGCAATACTTGTTCAAGCGTGGGTGTGTGTCACTCACACACGCAGGCTCGTTGCCATATCTGAAAAATAGTTTCAAATATAGGGAAAATAATATACAGATCAGAATATTAGTGGTCGGATATCTCTATATAAACTCCTTTCGCCACGTTATCATTTATATAAGCATGGCATTCTTAATCTTATCTTATCTATAAAAGAACATAAAACTCATCAGTTCTCTTCTTCAGACCTCATACGTCTCAGACAATTTATTATTTGAAAAAGTTCAACAAAACAAAGACCACCTTTGAATTTCTGGCTTATTTTACAACTCTTCCTTCTATTACTTTATTATTGATAATGACTTGAGTTGCCATTCGTCCTTAATAAAATTGTACGTTATTCCACTAATTGTACTCTATACTTTATACAATAATGTACAAGAAAATACTTTATTTTGCACAATTTTATGTCTTTGATATTAACAATAAACCTACCGACAATTCTTGTACACCTGTTCCTACCGCACGTCGTCAAATTGACCGGTATTAAAAGTAATTAAAATTTACTTTATTATATAACGCAGGTAGTAATGGAAATAACTAAAAGTAAAGAGTGAAGACAATATTATATGCATATTCTAAGAATTGTAATGTTGTTTGATAACGATTTTATAACGTTTAAAAATATGTAAGTTTTTCAAAAGTTTAAGAACGGTAAATTTGACCGGTACTTGGTAGTTTTAGTGTTAAATTGCCCGCAGGCACTTAACAAGAAACGACATCTATTGTTGACTCATTACATTTATAATAAATTAAAAAAAATAACATTGTAAAGTTCATTGAAAAATAAATTTAGAACAATCATAAAAAATGGACTTTTTTCGACACTAAACTTTTTTTTCTTTATCTTAAAACGAAGTGCTTTTCTTCTAATTTAATACAAATGTACTTTAATTACAAGAACAAAAGATGGCAACCCTAATAATGACAGGTTTAAAAAAGTATACATACGGAGATATTCTAGAAATGTCCGTCTCTAAAATGATGAAGCGATCTTTTTTAAAATCATACTGCATCGTACTCTCGAAGGCGGCTCGCCCCGGACTCATTATTACCTATTAATAGTAATTAAAAAAGTAACTCATTTAACTGATAAGAATATAATATTAAATATTAGCGTACAGAGCAGTTGATTATTTTCACTCGTTTGGAATGGAGCTTAAACATAGTAAGTCATAGAAGTTAAATGGTGAAGTGAATATATTTTTAAGGAATTTTCTTTATAATTTATCTTGAATTAACCTCAAATTTAAGTTAGTTGTAGGCATACAAAGCGTTTGTAAAAATTCAGATTTTAGTTGCACGGAACGGAACGGAAGAAACGGAAACGCCATCAAAATACTTGATTATTATAGATATATTAGAATAAATTAGCAAGTATGTGTGTAATTATTTCATACCAAAGTTTGATAATAAATAACATTATTCTCAGACAAATCCTTAATCTCCTGGCTCACCACCCACTCTATTGATATCAGTTTTCTTACTGCGCATAATTCTCTGTAACATGTAATAGTGACATGCCACTAGTTCATTATTTTATGCCTTGTTCATATGTACATCTTTAATAAAGAATCGATAAAAAGAAATCTAGCAATTTGTTAGCATTATGGGCTTCCAACTTCTTAGAACAAAGTCGAACTGGGAAAATAAATTTGGCCAGATTCAGAGCAAGCTAAGGTCAATCAAATATATATACAAACCGCTTTTCTCGAGTGATGTTGTTGATGAAGTCGACGAGAGCGTCGGCGGCCCCTCCGTACGTGTGAGAATCGTGTTGCACGTCCTTCCACAGCGCACTCATACACGTGCACCAGTGTGGCAACACGCCCGCCGACGCACACGAACGCGATACAGGTATCTGTACACATACACACACACACACATACACACACTCACGCGTACTGACCGTTGTTGATTTCACTTATCAATAACCTTACGGATTTAAAAAGGCTCAATCCCCTCTTCATTTCGGCATTCTTTACCACATAATCGCTTGCATATTTTTCCAATCCCATCGCATCTAACATTGTTGTGTGTATGTCGAACGGCGTCGTTAGTATATCTGCGTTGATTTTTAAGAAGTATAAAGCTTCTGGACGCTGCCTTTTCAACCTTTCTGGTAAGATTATTGACATAAAAGCTAGTCTTTCTTCCATTTTGCCTTGATAGGTATCGCGCAGTGGAGTGTACCTAAGGATAAGTAATATATTACGACATGGACAATGATAAGTTACAAAAAAATTAAGATTTTAAAAATGCCGGCGATAAAAGTTCACTAAATGTTTTAGGAGTGCATGAGAGAATATTCCTGGAGAATCGCGCTGCGGATGAACGCCCCGCATCCAGATGGTGATGGCTTGTCGTTAAATCATATCCGGTTTTTTCAAGACAAATACTTTGTTCTCCACGCAACCGTGAAACTGACAATTGCTTAAACCGATGTTCTGATACTTGACGCAGTATAAGGGGAATTTCGAAGATAAATTTTTTTAGAGGTGACCGCGCAAAGCTGTGTTTTTTGGGAATAAAATGGAGATTCAGTTTAGCCCATTCCTGTATTATTTTAGAAAGGTCCCAATGAGAGAGTGCCGCCCATCGGAGAGTAACGTAAGAGATAAAATCACCAACTGATCTACCATGACGGCGATTAACGGCGATTAACGAGGTGCGTTAGGAGCTTTTGGTTGATGATTTTCTCCATTATTTTGGAAAAAAGAGAGGTAATGGTGATAGGTCTGTAGCTGGAGCAGGGCTATCACTTTTTTAGGGCTCGGATAGACGACTGGCTTCCATGAGGTCAGGACTACCTTTAAGGTAGGAGTGCCGACAGAAGCGGCGTTAGGGCTACTGACACCCCGGGCAAAAATATTTAGGCTAAGATTTAACTTAAGAAAATCAATATCGAGTATTTATTTTTTGCTGAACCAAATCATCTGACAGTTGAACATAGTTGTGATTACGGCATATAGAGCACAGTATTGAGGGTACACAGCGCGGAAGGTAGAAGGCCGAGGCCCCAGACCTCAGCGCCCCCCAAATTTGGCGTCCCGGGCCGTCACCCCGTAGCGCGCCCCCCTAACGCCGGCACTGAGTGCCGAAATAGACGCGTTAGCCATGGAGTCAACTCAGGGGCAAATGTTTGGAGCACGCTTAGGGATAGGGATCTGCCCACTCGACTTATAAACGTCGGAAGCTGGTTTTCCATACACAAAAAAGAAGGTTTAAGATAAAAAGGATATTTCTATAACAGTCCTTGCAGAATCATTGTCTACGGCTGCAACAAGTTTGATAATAAAACAATAAACTTTTCAAACCTGGGTCCATGGTCACCCATCACGATAACCATTGTATCTTCCAATAGGTTAAGTTTTACGTGTTCCAAGAAATCCACCAAATCCTCATCCGCAGTGGAGATCAAATTAAAATCATCATGACTGATGTCGGCGATGAAAGTGAAACAAAATCGCTTTGTTTTTATGTTCATAAACTGTGGTAAAATGATACTTATATTAATATATAATAATAATAATAATGCAACCGTCTTGTTTATGGCAAAATTGAAAACCGAATTTAAATATGTCTTTCATCGCTAATGATCTCATTAAGTTTTACAAAATAGTTTTTTTATTTATTTTTTTAAGTTATTATTATACCGGAACATTGGAATTAAGGTTGATGATTTGTGTCTGTCATTATCTCAAATTAAAAACAAAACAAGTACTTGTCTCGTAAAATTAAGAAGAAAAAGATACTGCGGGGTGGATCCAATACAGTATCTGGACTTGATACCGTTCCACCATTTATTTCCACTCTTTGTTTCCTCCATGAGAAAAGATCTGAGGTAATGATCTGCCGGCTTTCTGTTGAACCCGTTGTAACGGTACTGAAAAGACCCTATCGATGGCATGTCTTCTAAATATGCTGTTTCGTATCTAGAGGATGGATAAATAAAAATTATATAATCAAAATTATAGAAAAAAAATCTATTAAAAATGTTTATTTCTCTATAACAGTCTTTCGAAATATGCTAGGATGAAAAGATTGAGGTAGGCAAACTTATTAGATTAATTATCTCTGTTTAATATCAACGCTTTGTTAGATCAAAATTTAGGTTTTTTGTACGTAATGTCCTTGCCTTAAGGGCAAAACTTTGTATAGCTTACAGACAAAATATTATATTCAGCTACTCTGTGATGGGGGACTTTCCACGGTTGGCTTGACCCATCTATGGGAAATATATACAGTCTGATGTTTTTCTACAGAAATACAGTTTAAAACACTGACCCATTTAGCTTAGCCTTATGAAATATAAAGTCATCAGAATCTAGAAAGATGTTTTTGGAATATTCCTTTCTAGCAGAGGGATGCTGCTGTTCTGTTTTACCAGAAAGGATCGGGAATAGTGCGTCAGGAGTACCGTCGCCCACAATATTATAACTGGAGCAAAAATAAAACAAATCTAAAATATTATAGTTTATAAGAGTGCTTATACAACACACGAGTTCACTTAGGAATCATAAGAAATATTGAAATAATGGCCTTGTGGGATAATTTGATGAATAAACTAACGGATTCGTTTGAATTAAACTAAGTTATACTTCATATTACAGCCGGTTCTTTTTTTATTCAAGATGAGGGCAAATGAGCGTGCGGGTCACTGATTACCAAGATTACCTGATTATACAAGTGATTACCGACGCCCACAAACTCTTGCAACATCCGGAGAACCGTAACAGCTTTGAGGGGATTGGTGGTGAGAGTATGTCTTTTTGAAGGTACCCATGTCGTATCGATCCGGAAATGCGCCGACGGAAGATCGTTACACATTCGAGTGATACGTCTTTGAAAACCGCACAATAGAAGATCACCACGCATCCAGGTAACACGGATGGTATTGCAGGCGATTACGTGCTGTGCGGTGATGAAATTCATCGCCGGGCATTAGATCAAATAGCTCCTTAGAACACTCCCTATTGTAAATTCGATAGAAGAAGTACCAAGAGGCCATGTCTCAATGCAATGCCAGAGAGTCCAGCCGTTCAGTTGATATTGGGAAGATCCGGGCCAGAGAAGAAATATATTTCATGTGTGGCCGGACGTGCGCGTTATTCAGCGCAAGTCTTGAAATACTGCATCGCTCAATAGAGCGAGGCAGTATTAACAGAGATGAATATGACCAATTTCATTGACTATCCCCAAAGTAGTCTTCAACAATGTATGTTGAAAATATCCAACATATCATTGATGTGCAGAAGGAACAAAGTTACGGTAGCACGCAGCCTTGGGATACACCAGCAAATACGGTTTGGAGGCGGAAAAAGCGTCAAGAACGACCTATATGCTCCGCCCAGTGAGAAACCCTATGGGGTTTTCCTATGGGAAAGAAGGTCGAAAGAAGCCCCTTGTGCCATACACGATCAAAGATTTTCGCCACATCCAGACTAACTGCAAAACCCTCTCCCTTGCTTTCAGTAATATCTGCACAACGGTGTGTGAGATATAAAAGATCACCAGCCAATTGTCCATGATGAATGCCATATTGTCGATTAGTAATCAACTGGTAATCCTCGAGGTACGTTAGAAGCTGTTGATTGATGATGCTCTCCATTACTTTGGAGCGAAGAGAGGTTATGTCGATAGGTAAGCAGAGCTACCTTTCTTAGGGATCGGATGAACAAGGAACACTTTCATGACACCGGAACTACGCCTTTAAGGTAGAAGTATAAAATAGACGTATTAGCATTGGAATCAGCTCAGTTCGTAATACCATTAGGGAAATACCACCCGGCCCACTCGACTTATGAACGTCCAAGGATAATAGAGACTTACGGGTGGTTTTTTGCCGAAAACTATTTCTGACATTGAGCTCTGACATCAATAACACCCACCGGCTGTGGGGACTGCTGACAAAAGTTTCCTAGTGTTACTTTTGAAAGCGCTCAGAATTTGTTTGAATTTCACTTTAGTGAATTGTCCTTTGAATTTCGCTTTAGTGAATTGTCGTTCGAACAATCTGGAGGCACGGTAATATTTCTTCTTCAAAACTCCGATCCTTAGTAGCTAACATATTAGCCCAAGCTTGATACGCCTGCCATTTACCGGTTGCTGCAGCCCTGGCAGACGCGTCAAACCAAGGCCGCGATCTGTTATCCGCTGACTTGTAGTATCAAACGCGCGGGGTCGCAGGTCTTGTATATAGCAAGCGAGCTCTTTACACCGTATCAAGTAATGTTCTAAACATTAACTGATAAATGTACTGTATGATATTTTATACAATTCGAGAGCTGATATCTCATAATAAAAACTTACCCTTTCAAAATAACCGCATCCATTTCATTCTCCAAATATTTATAGCTTTTAGGCATTTTACGTATAAAACCATTATGAGACGTTGAATCAAAACCAACAATGAGGATATTTATTGTATTGTTACTTTCTGGTGTTCGTTCAAGTGGTCTAATACCAGCTTTATATCCGAACCATCTTTTAGTTAGTATATTGAACCTGAAATGTTTGTTATTTCACTTGTAATAAACCGAGAAAAACAATGTTTATTACTATAACGTGTAGATTTTTTCAAAACAAGTTTCAAAATAAGGTACAATAATGACTCGATGACTTTAATCTCCGATAATTTCTTACCAAGCCTTCTCATAACCAATGCAGGATACTTTTATCCCATCACTTGAATTTAACTTGTAAACAGCGTCCCCTTCAAGTTTAACAGGATCAGCCACTACATACACGTGATCACTTATATATATTATATCTTTGTAGTAACAGACGATATCATTGATCGTGTCTAAAATATGTTGGGTCACTCTACATTCTGACATCTGAAATATAGTTTACGTTACGTTCCGGACTATTTCCGTAAACTTATTTTTAACGTACATTACACTCCACCCAATCCTCCCCGTGACAAACAACTTTGGGTAGATCACGGATATGTTTCATTGCGATTTTAGAAAATGGTTTTACTTCCGGAAACTGACACCCAAGTTCCGGATAAATTTTCTTATGGTACGTTCTGGAATATTTCGTATATTAATTAACCTTTGGGAAGAACTAATTAAACACATTTTATTAGACGGAAGCGGCTAACTCTATACAGTTATTTAATTAAATCTATACAAAATATTAAAGAAATATAATAAAAACTCACGGTGGTACGAATTCAGCAAATTCGTTACGTACAGACCGCCACGTCCACACATAATCAGTTATAATTAATATTAAAACAATAAAACCTAAATAGTATTTTGGAAAACTTTTCAATACGCGGTACAAAAATCTTTTAATTGATACAATACACTGAAAAACGTATCGCTTTTGATAAATTATTAAATAATTTATGATTAAAGAATTAATTATGTAATACCTTCCAAAATGTAGTGAAAATCGTCCACTTTATTTCCATTTTTTATTATAACAATTCGTATCTTAAGGTGTGACAATATAAAATAAGTACAAGGTACATATGACATTTAAAACTATAAAATTATTTTCGGCCATCTTGTTATCTATTTCATTTTTATTATATACAATTAAACCTACTTATTGATAACCTTTTTGGTATTATTTTATATTAGTAGCTGTGTCCACGATATTTTTCGCACAGAATATATATTTTTTAATAAAAGTAGGCTAAATTACTCCTTATAATATGAGCTATTTGCCAGTGAAACGTTGTTAAAATCGTTCAGCCATGTCACACATTACCGGACCAACCAGACAGAGAGACAGAAAAATTTTAAAGATTGTTTTTTTATGTTAGTACCGTATACAGTTTCATATGCATTTAGTGAAAAACTCTTAATTTGGAATTACAAACAGACAGCTATTTTATTTATATGTATACATACTTCTACATAACAATTATCGTGTGATTGAGTTATTGATTATAATTTAATTATTATATATATATAGTTCAATCTTCAAAACATCCAATGGGACTTAATCTAAGTTTAACAATTAAATCAGCCACAGCATACACGGGGTTATTGACCTTATCAAACGTCAACGCTTTAAGATTTGGTAGGTTACCTATTTTATCAAACACAAATTTGTATTTATTATACACATACAGACCGACCTTAGTACATAAATAGGGTTTGCCATAAATATCGGTAGCTATAGCATTTGCTTCGTGACGTTCATAAGTTTTGACATCCCTGGTACCCAATTTTACTGAAAACAGCTTCTTATTTCTAATAAAAAATATATTATTATCATTATCAATTATCATTTGCTCAACTGCGAGTCCTCGTAATTCTGGCAGGGGTGTCGCAAAACCATCTTCGAACTTAAATGCTTCCGCCCTAGCATTTGAGAAGTATAAACCATTATTGTAGTGCAAGTGTCTTATATCATCCTGTATGGGATATCGTTCTAATATTTTCTGATCATTTATTTTAAAAATACCATCAGAACCTCCAACATACACTCCATTATTGTGGTCTATCGCGAGGGCTGTGGCATTCCGCACTCCGTGAATGACTGAGGCGTTGTAATTAATTAGATCTAATTGTCCCAAAAGTCGTGTTGGTGTTTCGGTTATGTCCTCAAATGTAAAATAAACTATATTTTCGTTTCTATTCAGTGCAATATCATGTATTTTGTAGATTCCCTCCTTAACGATATCCAAGTTGTAGTATCTATCGTCGATGTAGACCCCGTGGCATCTTTTATCAGCTGATGTCAATGCCACGAGAGTCATAAATATTAGGAGCATCTGAAAAAATAAGTAGTGATAAGTATTTGATTAATGTTAGCGGATAGTTTAAGATATTTTTGATTCAGCTTGACATAAAACTGACTCTGTATTCACCTTGTATAATGTACATAGATATATAGACAGATTACAGTTTTAAAAGTTGTTAACGTGTCATTGTGAAAATGATAGATTTATTTAACGAAGATCGAAAAAACTATGAGACATATTTGACGAAACTGATCAAATATCTCAGTGTATAGGGTTATGGTTTATTTGTCAACTTATTTAGTCCACCAATACCATCTGTTACAATATTGGAAACAAGCTGGCTATTTATATTTGTATAAAAAATATAGGCCGTAAAATATATCCCATATGCATAAAGTTACATCAAAATCCGTCCGACAGTTACAAAAGTTCGAATAACAAAACAAAATAGACAAGTACAAAAAACTGTAACAATTACGTTAAAAATATATATATTTAAGGACAAAATGGTCCTCGTCATTATATTTCTTTATTATATATTATTAAATATGTGGGTACAAAATATTGCCTTGGTTTAAATTATAATGATTATCTGTTTATATGAGATGTGATTTTATTTTTACCTCAATAATAAAAATCTTGTAATTCGCAAATGTAGGTATATTTTTTCTCTGTACTGTTGCTGTGACAAATACTCGGTTAATACGTTATTATTATTGAAATTTAGAATGACATACATATTTTAAACCACTGAGAAACATTAATCAGTGTATTTAACAAAATAACTTCTGTAACTAATTCTTTGTGGAATATATGGTACTGATTATTTGAATCTTTTATGTAATAAAATAACAGTTATACACTTAAAAACATTAAAGACACCACGAATTTAACCGATTTTAAGAAAGAATAATTTATAGGATTACCAACAAACATCTACAAAATAAAACTTGTTTTGTGACCTATTTTAATGTTTTATATTAAAATAATTGTCATATGTTATATTATATAATATTAAAATAGAGAACTAATTAATATTTAATAAAATGAAAAAAAATTGACAAAAACATACCATAGATAATGTTATCAAGGACAACACAACACTCCCTCACCGTGTACGGATGATAACTAAACTAAAAACTTGGTTACAGTATGAAGAACATGTACTCTGTACTCTATGAATAACTTAATCATATAACTCTGTATCGATAAAACTTTCATAAGGTACCTTATGTAATCCAAGGTCACACAAAAGAATCCGCTAAGCTTCTAGTTTTGCTCATTCTCTCTTAACTATTTTTTTTTATCTTTGTTTACATTGTTAGACATATACTGTTAAAGAAATTAGGTACACAGTAAAAAAAGTGAATATATTATCATTCAAAAGGATGCTTATGTAATATTAGTCATCATTCTTATGTAAAGCTGACCTCAACATTCTGAGTGGAATGCGTTGTATGGTTTAAAGTCAGCGGTTTCTAAAGTCTTCAAATTCGTAATTCGTGGTTCCGTGGAAAGTTATCATACTTTGCTTCCGATTACATCGACTTAATTACCAATGCATTCGCAGAGATGTTTCTATCTTAGCATTTGAATACCTATCAAATCTGCTAACTAATTAATAATTTACCCCGTCTAGCTATTTTTTAAAATCTTCTCAATAATAAAGGCAAGAGAAAATTGTAGCAAAAAGTATGCCTTTTTCGCCTTTTTAGTTGAGAATATATGAACATAATTCACCATGAAAAATTTAACTTTATCCAAAAGTAAATGATGAATGAAATCAATCGTAATTTAGAATTATGATAATTTTCACAACATAACATTATGGCTATTATTACTTGGGGAGAGAGTAAATATCTACAACATAATGCTTTAAACACAGAAATCTAATAAATAACAATTATAGAACTCAAAATTTGTATTTCCTAGTTATTTTACAAAAAGCGACATCTATTATTTCTTCTATAAACTGATTAAATACGAAGCTTGTTAAAGTCTGGTAACATTACATCTTGTTTAATAATAAAATTTTAGAATCGGTAAATACTTTTTAAATTATACATTTAAATATCTTTATTTTAAATACTTTTTCTAATTATTGGTTGAAGAAATAAATCAATTAAGTGGAACTGCCGCAGTTTGCAAAATATAATCTTAAATGACATTGACATTTGTCAATTTGTTCAATGCATTTTGTAGTCAATAGTAATAACAATGACAATTGTACAATTGGTCGTATTCAGAATTCAGAATATATTATGAAATGTCTTTTATCAGTCCAGTCGTTTGATAGTTTGCGTAAATTCCCTTCAGTAATTAACCGCCGAATTTCAAATATACTACGAAATTAAATCTTATTCAAATATTGTTTAAGTGAATTATGTTATAAGTGTTTGTGATATATTTTCATTTTATTTACTTATATACAGGTGAGTAATAAAATTGTTATTATACCATTAATTAAATTTTAGTAAGAAAACCTAGGTATAACTTCAGGTATTTCTGGTCAGGACTATCAGTCCAAACAATTTTTATGTATCAGAATACCATTTTCCTTGACATTAAGACCTTAAGATGCATAATTTATTGCACCCCTGCACGTGTTATCGCTAATACAAACAATTTCGCTACATGTGTTTTATACCAATTTATTTTAACTATATGAGTAATTTTTATTATTAGGTATCTGCAATATTGTTTATCAGAATTACAATCTATTAATTTGTTAAATTTTTCTAGATAATTTTAGATTCTAAATAAACATTAGTAAACAGACAGATAAATTAACATTTTAATCAAAAAGTGGGTATTGGTTTAATGTTCTTACTAATAATATTTTAGCTTTCTAATATTTAAATAAGTATAGTTAGAAAATCTGATATATATAAATGGATACATAAGATAATAATAAAAATATGTTTATATATTTTATTTATTTAAATATGTTAGGCAGTGCCTGAAGAAACAATTTCATTTTACATAATGTTATTTCAATAAACAAATGAATTACTAAAGAAATATTAATGCATTCCATGCACAAAGAATTTTGTTTATAACATGCTTCCGTTAATGTTATTGTTTGGTGTAAAAAATGTTATATCTTAAACCTCTTAAAGAATTTGTAATTGGAATTCTAATGACATTTCCATCGTAAACACATAACGTGTTAAATCATAATTTTATGCTTGAATACTTTACTGACATTAAAATTAAAGTATTCTTAATGAAACACTATTTATCGTCAGGAATAAATGTTGCAAATATCATAGGATCTATTGCAAATATAGTGGTTGAATCAAAACAAGATAACGTAGTAATCTTATTCAATCCTCTTAGGTTTTCATTATAAATGTTACATCAAGGCTGTACGGGAATTTAATAGTCTTACCGTGACCTTAAATGCCTTTTATATAATTGTGTCGTTGTTTTTGTGTTGAAAAAAATCTCTATTCTCTGAGTGAAAAGTGAGTAAATTCTGTTCATAGTGATAGTTAATACAGTTAATAGATATTATACCATGAAGTGTGACGTCCTGCATTCACAGATATTTGGTCGCCTATTTAGAGTTGTATATTCTAACTGTATGTAATATGTATGCATAAAGAAGTTATACGTTTAAATAAGAATCTTGTGATTCTCCGGATGTTGCAGGAGTCCATGGGCGGTGTTCACGTACCACCTGTGACCCGACTCCTTTGCCTCATATATATAAAAAAAAAGAATAGTTCATAATAAATATACTACAAATTTCAGTTCTGAAAATTAATTTTTGAAATTATTTAGTTTGAACTTATATCTTAAAACATATATATATATATATATATATATATATATATATATATATATATAAATATATTATATTTGTTTAAAATGTAACAATTTAAATTCTTAACGGAAGCCCGGCAACTATACATTAGAAACGGTCGTAAAAATAAGTAATAGAAGTTGTCTCGAAGTCGTCAACTCGTAAACATCGTAACTGAACTAATGATAACAATGGCTACCTAATTGATCCACATATTAAATACCTATAATAATTGTACTCTTATAATGAACTGTGTATGAATAAAACTCGTCAAAACAAATCTAAGATATTTTTAAATTCTAATAATAATTCGTTTTGAAATGCCAGAAATTGAGGTAAATCATATGCTTGCAACCTTTGTTCTTAGTAGACAAGTATCGATTTATGATAATATATTGAATGTCACGTTACCTCTATTATCTAGTCGTTTTATAAGATGAAAACAGCGTATGTGGGGAAGCTAGCATATCACAGGCTAGCAACACTATATTTTATATGAACAAACGGAAAATATGCATTTCCTTGACTGAATGAGGACTTAATTTGAACAGATGTATATATATATATATATATACATATATATATATACATCAATAGATTTATTTTTACGTTATTCTCATTACAGACAAATTAAGAAGTACTTAAAACTATGCCTTATTTTAGTATAGATTTTTCAAGTATACAGAGTGATTGTGGAAAAAATTTAAAATTAAATAAAAATGGCGTCCTACAATCGTCTCCTAAATCATAAAGCCGGATTGCACTAGTCATTAACGTTCATCTGTCTCTGACCTCCGAGACCATTGCTGACAATAGTGTTTTATTCATTCTCTTTTCAGTTCATCTTTTATTATTTTTCTTTGTATATTACCCGTAAATAGCGTTCATATGAGTGACAGAAATTTTTTTATTTATGTATACGCTAACAAGTATACGTGTAGTTTTTGACTTTTCTTCTCTATGGACCTTCATTTATTTATTGAGCGAAGCGAGCGGAGCGCTCTGCTGGAGACTTTTTCACATTCTTTGTCACGAAAAGGTTCGAAAACTATTTGACGGAAAATGATGAAATTTTGCAATCAAAAAGACACACATTAGGTGAAGGTTTTAAAAAAAATATTTAAAAATGTCATGTCGTTGAGAAATAATCGTTAAAAAACTGATATCCTATTGAAGTCAATGAGAATCGATGAGTCATAACACTGGGCTCGCTTCGCTCAACATGTCAACGGCACCAGAGATTTCGCTAGCACAGCGAGTCGAAATTGAGGGTCTGTTGGTGCTCCTAGTACATACATACAAACAAACAAAGCTACATATATAAATTTTGTTTAACCTATTTCTTGAAAGAATTTATAATCTCCTTTGTTACAGATGAGCGTCACAATGCCTAAGCGGTGGTATCGCTCGAGAAGAAATCAAATTATTATTATTATTATAATAATTGCTTGTATTATTTATTATATATCGCTATCAGACAGCTTACAGAGAGAACCCAACCTGGACATCACTAGGAGGTATGTCGATGTTTTATAAGCACATTTCTAAAAATACTAACTACATTTTTGCTTATAGAGATATATTTTTGATGATTTTGCACTGAAATGTTATATGATATATTGCATTTTTGTTTTGTGTTAACAGTAATATGCATTTTGTTTTATTATTATTATATTTTCACTAATGCATGTGTTATGTAGTACATATAGTTTCAGTATAAACAGTAGTTTATTTTTGT
The DNA here is from genome assembly GCA_918358695.1 of Melinaea menophilus ssp. n. AW-2005. Lineage (NCBI taxonomy): Eukaryota > Metazoa > Arthropoda > Insecta > Lepidoptera > Nymphalidae > Melinaea > Melinaea menophilus. The sequence goes on along the minus strand of OU911039.1, from coordinate 10,693,347 downwards.
TTCATACCTCCTCATCTATAAATATAGGTATATTTAGTTAGTATTGAGTAATGTATTTAAGTTCTAATTTAAAAAAAAATCATGACAATCCCGCTGAGTGTGTCGCCAGCTCTTCTCATGTCCGTGGGAATTATTTTGCCGAGCTGGTGCTAGCTTTGACAATGAAAAAATGTTCTGTATGAAACTTATTTTCAATAAAGATTTTTGATTTGATTTGATTTGATTTGGTAAAATTGTAGTGTGTGTGTGTAATTTCAAATTAATAGCTGATCAATAAATGCATATGAAAGTATATACTTACATATTTTTTTCTCTGTCTGTGTATTCCGGCTAATCTCTGTAACGGCTGGACCGCTTTTAACTGAACTCTCATTGGCAGATAACAGATATTATAATGAGTAACCTGGTCTACTTAGTATACCTGGTTACTTACTATATTTTAAAGACATTCCGCGCGAAGTCGTATGCACAGCTAGTATTAAAGTAAATGTCATGTATTGTGATATTTTTGTAATTCTGTGGTTTAATTAAAAAAAATACTAACTGTAGTTTAAAAAAAACTATGACACGTGTAATTTTGTGGGCGTTATTTTAATGGTGTCGGAGTAGTTTACGATTAGATTAAAACAATAAACTTGTTTAATTAATATAAACAAATCGATTACATTTCGATGTACATTAAAAAAAAAATGATAAGAGGTAAGAGAAATGTTAGTCTATTTTATTATAGTGTGTGTGTGTGCGTGCGTGCGTGTGCGTGTGCGTGTGTGTGTGTGCGTGTGCGTGCCTGTGTGTGCGTGTGGATGTGTGTGTGTGTGTGTGTAAGTTTACCCTATTACCTTTATTTTACATCACGTGTCTTTATTTTTACCATAACTATGAAATTATTTGTATGAATCTCAAAAATGTCTTCATATTTATTATTTATTATATAATATATTTATCCAAAATTAATTATCGATCTCCATTAATAAATACACTGAAACCTAAATATTGTATAATTTATGAATATTATCAAGTTGGGTCACTAAATTGTAAAAATCTCATTATGATCAGCTCAGTAATTTGATATTACAACGTTTACACAGAGGCTGTGTGGATTATCTTCTACTATTAATTTATTATTAAAATCTAATATTAATTTTAATAATTATCTTTGTTTTAAATGTCGTTGACCTTATGGCCTCGGAATTTTTAATTTCCATACATATATCTATATATGAAATATTATTGATATATTAGAAATGGAACTATGAATTTGAATCTATAATATAATATAATATAATACCACAAGCATTATTATATAATCTAATCTATAATCTATAATGTATTCCGAAATAGATTGTTTAATTATAATTTATATAATTTTTAATAAAAACGTGACAAGAAAAAAAAAACTAAAAATCTTATTTTATTTTGTCGTTTTTTATTACATTAATATTAGTAATTTCAACCATATTTCGAACTATATACTGCTCGAAGTACAATAATATATATACATATAAATAAAATTTTAATGTCTGTATGTAAAAATTAAAAGATTTTTATTAAATGCATAAAGTATATACGGTACTTATTTTCTCTATTTGTCTGTTTCTTTCGTCTTATCTCTGAAACGGGTGGACCGATTTTAACAGAACTTTCACTTGCTGATAGCTGATATTGTAAGGGGTGACTTAGACTTATTTTAAAAATATTCCGCGCGAGCGAAGTCGTGGGCACGACTAGTATCAAATATATAACACAATAGTCAAGGTCAGATTAGTATTTTATACAATTATTGACTCTTTTTCCTTCCTTTATTTATATATATAGTATAGTTGTAGTGTGAGCAGTATACACTTCGAAATATGATAGAAATAACTAATATTAATGTTACATAAAAAGAAAAAATCATATTACATTTTAGTATTACTTTTGTTTTTTTTTTTGTCATGTTTTTAATAAAAACTGTAAAATAAATAATTAAACAATCAATTTCGTAATACATATTATATTATAGATTAGATTGTATTATAGTAGTTGTAGTATTATATTATATTATAGATTAAATTCAACTATATAGTTCCGTTTCTAATATATCAATAATGTTTCATATATAGATATTTAATAAAAAATCCCGAGACCATAAGGTCAATGACATTTCAAACAAAGATAACTATTAAAATTCATATTAGATTCTTTGTGTTAGTTTATATATATATATATATATATATATATATATATATATTTCCATTTTGTGAATTATATTCCTAAATTAATAGTGATGGATATTTCTATGAAACTAATTCACATGTAATATGAAACCAATATCCTATAGGCACTTTATATTATCAGTTGAAATTAATAATCGATCCCGATCAAATTTTTGATACGAACGTTTATTGTTATTACCCACTGTGGATTGAGTTGGAGGTTGAGGTTGTTTTTAATCTCGGATTGTAGATTACTGTCTGGAACCAAAAAGATTAACGATCTAATATATATATCAAGAAGGATAATCAATGAAAAATATGACAACATTTTCAAGAGTTCTGATTGGCTCTAAATCACGACACCGACCAATAATAGGTCAACACTTAACACCAATCAGAGAGGTTATTCGGGATTCGTGTATTATTACTATTTACCGTAACTTTGAATGTTTTATACCACTATATGTTACTGATATCAAATCTCTATTATGTCATTGTATATAAACACGATATGAATATTGTTTGAACGTGTATGAAGATACTGATGCGTATAGTTACTATTTGTAGTTAAATTAAACTCTCAAATTTAGTTATATAATATACTGATATCTCTAGTAGATAAAACTATTTTTGTCTGTCTGTTTGTCTAAGATTTAACTGTGAAGATGTTGACTGTTTTGGATTAGCAAATAATAAGAATGAAGATAAAAATTGCAATATCCACAAACACGATTACACACTCACACACGAATAATGTTTACAGACTGACACACATATGCACTGACAATAACACAATATGGACACACACATACACACAAGTGCATATTACGCAACCTTATCTAATCAGTGCAGGTGAGAGGGATGTCCCTGATAAGAATCGATTCATATATTTATATCAATTTATTTTATTCTCTTTTCTTTCTTCACATCCCTAGAAAATGAATTGGTTAGAAATTTTATAATTGAAATGTTCTAAATAATTTCTCCACTTGCCGTGATTACTCACACACACATACAAACATATATACACACACACACACACACTTGTTTAAATTATAAAAAGCAAACTCAAATATAAGATAAGATCCACCAAATTATCAGATTTCCGTGTTTTTAAATATTACTTCCATTACTGTTATCAGATACCATCTGCTGATAGCGACTTTAACCCAGACTCTGCTTTCAATTTATGATATTTAACTTTAAATCTACAAAATGAAGCCGTGAAAGCATATATATAGTTCGAAGATACGTCAAAATTTTTAAATTTTATAAAATCGACTCGAAAATTACCTAAAATCCATGTTGTAGTTTTCCATTTTTATCTATTTTTTCGTAATTTTTAATGAGAATATTTTATTTATTAGTAAGTATATTTTATGTTGTATGTTTAATCAGCTCAAATTTCATCAAAATTCGTTAAGTTTACGACATGACAAACAAACAGTCAAAATTAGTTAGTCTTTGAGTTACTTCTTCCCTTTTTTTTTTTTTTTTTTTTTACGAAATTTTGCCATTATCCAATTTATCGAACGCTATGTCAATTAGCATTCAATATGATTTATAAGCACTTATTAACATTTAATACTTAATTATTTTTTTTACTTACTAAACCCATTACGTAATTTTTTTTTTTAATTTTGGAAGTGCTTATGGAAAAGGAAACCAAAATATAATAATATATAATTAATTTGTTTTTTATTTATTTTTTACTATATATTGTGTGTATTATTGCATTATGTTTTTTTATATATGTATTGTGTATACTAGCACGATGTATGATTAATGGTGATTTTTATTCTATTTCAGAAAATCAATTATTGAGTAAGTAGTCATTTTTTATTTTTGCATTTTTTTTTCTTTTGCTTGGCATTTTTTTTTGCATTGGTTTTAAATATCCAGCACTATATTATTGTTTGACGCATGAATATTTAATTTTTTTTTAATATCTAAATTATTAATACTCAAATCATATAACAATAATATTCGTAACAGTTTATCAGTTTGACACAACCAAACAGAGAAATAAAAGATTCTAGAAAGTTTAAAGAAAAACTCCATGGCCGATTACACCAACTATGAATTATGTTGAAGCATTTATCTTTAGAATAAAATATTTTTACTTATCAAACCTCAATTCTGATTTAGAATGATTTTTAAGGATTAAATTTGTTAAATTCTAAATATTTTTGAAATTCAATATGGCTGCCATATTTCTTAACAGCTGTTTTTAAAATTTGTTTGACGTTTTAATCATATTTGCCGCCGATTTTTTTTTTAATAAAGACATTACTCGTCGTTAGCGGTTGGCTTTTGTTGATGTCAAATTGATGTCTATTAAGAAGGACCCAAATTATTATTACATGACACAGTAAAATGCGAAAGACGACAAAAGAATGAGTTTTTTTTTTGGGCGTTTAGCGAAATCGGTTCTAAAAATACATTACATATAGTATAGAAGGTAGATTTTTACATTTTAATTTAATATGTTTTTAAATAATAAGAATTTTATTAATATTATGTTATTCCAGGTACATAGAAAAAAGGTTGGAACAGTCCCTCAAGTTGGATAAAGGGTCTGGGTGTGAGATACCGAAATTGGATCCCTTCGCGAAGGAGGTGACGCAGTTTGATAAGGATATACCCAAGGTCGTATGTCTGGGGACAGATTGGGTCAAATGCTATGTAAGTTTTAAATTATTCAAAGGTCAAATGTTATGTAAGTTTATACTAAATTCATGTATATATTCCTTCAGCACTCAAAATGTAGAATAGTAGCGGAAATATCGAGCACTATCACTAATATAGTGTGTTCATATCAAGATATAATATACGAGAGCGATCAGAAGTACGTCATCGGACCCCCCACGGAGGTTGTCGGTCTGAACGAGTACATACTGACCAAGAGTGATCACGTCAAAATTAAATGTACAGGAAAACATCGCGGCAGGTGAGAAAATTAATTTTATGATCTAGTCAATAGATGGCGCTAATTAATATATTTTTTTTTCATAGAATATTTTGATGTAGTATTCGTTTTTGTAAATTTTTGTTAATGTATCTGTAGAATTATATGTCGGGTCGATTTCGCGATGTAAATTTAGATGTCTTTAGACAACACTAAACTAACTAGGGGCGCCAATAGATCCTCAATTCCGACTCGCTGCGCTCGCGCAATCTCGGGTGCCCTTTGCATATTGAGCGAAGCGAAGCCCAGTTTAATGACTCATCGTTTCCCATTGACTTTAATATGATATCAGTTTTTTGACGATTATTCCTCAAAGACATGATATTTTTATAATTTTTTTTTAAAACCATCGCCTAATGTGTGTCTTTTTGTTTGCAAAATTTCATAATTTTCCGTCAAGTAGTTTTCGAGCCTATTCGTGACAAAGAATGTGAAAAAGATTTTAGTAGAGCACTCTGCTCGCTTCTCTCAACTAGGGGCGCCAACAAACTCTCAATTTCGACTCTCTGCGCTCGCGAAATATCGGGTGCCGTTTGCATATTGAGCGAAGCGAGCCCAGTGTATTCACTCATCGTTTCCCATTGACTTCAGTGGGATATCAGTTTTTTGACATGATATTAAAAAAAATTTTTTTTTTTTTTGACATTTAAAAAAAAAAATTAAAACCATCACCTAATGTGTGTATTTTTGTTTGCAAAGTTTCATAATTTTCCTTCAAGTAGTTTTTGAGCCAATTCGTGACAAAGAATGCAAAAGTCTCCAGTAAAACGCTCCGCTCTAAAATCTAGTCGTGACAACGGCTGGTGAAATTCGACGGAAAAAGTGGACAACCAAAAAGAAACTATATAAAGGGAAGGGAAATAAAGTATAGTACATTTTAATCTTAAAATGAAGTCGCGAATTAGACCCGACATGTAAAATGTGTATAAGTGAAAATAAAAGACGATTTACATCTTTATAGTATTCTTCCATCAAAATGGTCGGGTCATGCAGTGGGGTTCCGTTCCTCCGTCCGTCCCGAACTCCCCCCACCGGGAAGGGAGAACTCTCTCAATGTACTCATACTGGGGTTTGACTCCACCGCAAAGAACGGCTTCATACGACGCATGCCCAAGAGCTACAAAGTTCTCACTGAGCTATGGGGCGCTACTATCTTAAATGGGTTTGTTCAATACATACAGACATATATACATATGTAAATATATATATTTGTTGTTGTCGTTGTCAAATAGTGCTTCATAAAATCTTGAATACGCTTCGTTTTAGTTATCGAAGTTTTTTAAGCAGTGAATTTTGTTAAGTCAATATTGTTTCGGCAAAACCAAAAAATCTGTCTATTATTTAGTCTAAATCAAAGCTATATCCTATCCCAGTTACAACATCCTGGGCGACGGGACGCCGGCGTCCCTGTTCCCGATTCTGACCGGGAAGAATGAGTTGGAGCTACCGGATGTCAGGAAGAAGATGAGGAACAACGGCACCCTGGATTCGATGCCGTTCATATTTTACAAGCTTAAGGATGATGGGTGAGTTAATCTTCTTAACAAAACACACTGATAGATAGACATTTTAGGAAGGATATGACTCAGGATTAATTTGTTTGAAAACCGTCCTAATTAAAATTATCATCATATTATGACGGTAAGAAATTTTACATGCACAAGGCTTTAGAAAATTTGATAATCTCTACATGTCTAATTTTCTCCATAAAACACATCGATTGAGAGACACACACAACACACACACACACACACAACACATCAAAACTGATAAAAAATTACAAGCTGAAGGTTTATGGGTGATTTAGTTTCCTCAATAAAACACACGGACAGATAATGTACAGACTGATAAAACTATATTTGTATGGAATATGACTCGGGGCAAATTTGCTTGAAGTACTGTTCTAATTAAAAACACAAGGCTTAAGAAAGATTGGTAATCTTTACACGTCCATAAATAAAAAACTATTTTTTTTTGTTGTAATTTCTTATTATAACAAATTGACGTAGACCGTTGATGTTTGAAATTCAGCAATTTGACAGATAATTTTTATTAATAATATGTCTTAAAAGAAAAAAACTGGAATTACGAACTGAACACTGACGGCTCTGTTGAGGCTTGTAAGACTTTTTGAGATGAGATAAGATTTATTTTCCCAGCTACCGCACAGCGTATTTCGAAGATATGCCATGGATAGGAACATTTCAGTATCGTTTCAACGGCTTCAAAGACCAGCCGGCCGACCACTACCTCAGAGACTTCTATTTGGAGGAATCCAACAGCGGGAAGAAGTGGTGGAAGAGCAACCAGAACAAATTCTGCGTGGGAGACACTTTACAGTTCAAGCTGATGTTGGATATCACTGATCAGGTGAGACAAAGGATTTTGGATTTGTTATGTTCTTTGTGATCTTAATTAATAATTATATTCTATAGTTTCAATTACCAAAAGAAAAGAAAACATTGTGAAAGTTAATTTCGAAGATATCCATTTAAGTTCAATTAAAAATTTGTGAGTTTTATCAACAAGGAGTGTTTGTTTTAGATCAGTTCTATATATTCAGTGATACGATAGTTCAATTGCCAGAATGTCTGTACATAACCAGATACCAATGAAGTGTTGAATCCTTTTAGTAGAAGAACAAGAGTAGCACTGGTAACAGATACCAAAAAAAAGTGTTGGTCCTTTTTTCCTAATAGTACAAGAGTAGTATTGGTAACAGGTACCAATAAAGTGTTGGACCATTTTAGTAGTATTACCAGAGTGGTATTGGTACCAGATACCAATAAAGTGTTGGACCATTTTAGTAGTATTACAAGAGTGGTACTAGTAACAGACACAAATAAAGTGTTGGACCATTTTAGTAGTATTACAAGACTGGTACTAGTAACAGACACAAATAAAGTGTTGGACCATTTTAGTAGTATTACCAGAGTGGTATTGGTAGCAGATACCAATAACGTGTTGGACCGTTTTAGTAGTATTACATGAGTGGTACTAGTAACAGACACAAATAAAGTGTTGGACCATTTTAGTAGTATTACAAGAGTGGTATTGATAACAGATACCAATAAAGTATAGGACCATTTTAGTAGTATTACCAGAGTAGTACTGGTAACAGATACCAATAAAGTGTTGGACCATTTTAGTGGTAGTACAAAAGTAGTACTGATAACATTCCAATAAAGTAGTAGTACAAGATTACTACTGGTAACAGATACCAATAAAGTGTTTTTTTTTAGTTTCTTCGTCTCGATGGTAAACGTTACGCGTTCACGTTCATAGCGGACATAACTCACGATGACTTCAACATGATCTCAATAGCAGACGACGACACAGCAAACTACCTCACCAAGTTCTATAAGGATTATAGAGATGATACTCTGTTGATGGTTATGGGTGATCATGGACCAAGGTGAGAGTTTGTGGTTGCTTCATTAGCTTCATTTCTCGTGTTTATATTGTCAGGATTTGGGTTCGATTTCTTATAACCACATGAAAAAAATGGTATTTTTCTGTGAGAATATCTATTTTTTATTTGTAAAAATATCTAGTCATTCTCATTCTTTTCTGATATAAGATTGTAGTTTATGGCACTGTTTAATACAGGAAGTTGAAACTCTTATGTGGTTTTAGTCATTTCAATTCAATTTAGTTGTTCAATAATATTTATGAAAATCTGTAAGGCAATTACTATGACTTTCACTACTTTTGACTCATTTAAATAATGTAATTCAAACACGTCTTTAGATAGGTCCTCGTACGATATAAGGAAATCTTTATTTAACACAATCTATCTATTTACTAATAATGCCAGTTATATACTGAATACACATGTTATGTTATTGTTACTTAGTTATTGTAAAATTTTTACAATTCAGATACGCAAAAGTTCGAGATACCCTCCAAGGAAAACTCGAAGAAAGATTACCGTTAATGGCGATAAGACTTCCAGACAAATTGACGAAATCTAGACCAGAAGCAGAGAGAAACTTAAAAATGAATGCAGATGTTTTGACCACGCCCCATGATATTTACGCCACGATCTTGGACGTAATTGATTTAAAACAGTTTATGAACCCTTATAAAATTAAGGGAGCAGATCTAACGAGAGGGATGTCTCTGTTGGAACCTGTGAGTAAATTATCTTTACCATGATTTAACATTTAGTTTAATTTAATAAACATTTTCTATTCACCACGTTTTTTAGTTTCTTTATTGTAATAATAATCTTCATCATCTTCCTGCCCTTATGTCAATTTTGGGGTCGGCGCAGTATGTTTTTTATTTCCATACACTCCTGTTACTTGTTATCTCTGTACACACTCTCTTCTACTCCATATCATCTTTCACGCAATCCAACGATCCTCTACCTGTCCATCCCTCCACTGCCATACCCAGAACTTTTTTTGGTTATGGTTTTATGGTATGCCTTTCATCTCTTGTTATTGTAATAATATTATTAATAATCTTAAATTCATGATATTGTATTTACATTCAAATTTACTAAAATATTCAATATTTTAAGATTGATGTAATTTTCGAAGTATAATATCATCTATGTAAACGTGTTATTATAATCGTGTTCCAGATCCCAAAGAGCAGGTCGTGCAGTGAGGCAGGTGTAGAGGCGCACTGGTGCTCGTGTCTGTCCTGGGACAACGTCTCCCAGAGCGACCCCATGTATCAGAAGACGGCCGAGGCCCTCGTCGACTTCATCAACCACCTGACGGAAGACACGAGGTAGCTCGATGATTATTTAAGGTTACTCGATTACGTGACCTGTTTCACTTATTTCTCCCAAATTTCCCGCTGCTTTGATAAGCCTTTGACCTTGGACACATTCTGTGCCATCGTATCACTGACACTATATTTGAAAAAAAAATCTCACTTCTGTTGTAATTTCTGTTAATAGGTTTCTTCTAATTTTGTCATGACCTGAATATATATTTTTCGTTTTATTTTCTCATTAGAACGTAAATTTTATATATTTGCGTTAAATAGTCATTAAAAAAAAGTAACGAACTATAGAGAGTGCATTGCACTTGTTTTGGGAGGCATCACACATAGTATATCTATCAATGATGTTGGTTAGCATATTGCGTATGTGTGGTTTCAACGTCAACTGCTTATCCAAAATTAGATCTAGATGTATTTCTTGCCCCATTTGTTTTATTCCTTCACCGGTAATAATCAGAGGATTATAATGGACAACTTTCTCATTTTAGCTCTGAAAATCATATAGTTTGTTTTAAATACATTGATTGTTAATAGGTTTTAATTTGGATAAGTATTTATTAAATAAACTCTTATTATCGACATATAGTGTGACATCTTCTGTAAGTCCAATGAAATGTATGTTGTTAACATAGTTAAGAAACAATAATGCTCCTAGTATAGTCCCTTGTAGAACACCTCAGGTGAATAACAGCTGATTGCTGACGTGTGCATAATTTTTTACGTTCGGGTATATAGATATCACATAGATGACAGATACGATTTAAGCATTAGTGTTGAAATTCCTACCTGTTTTAATTGTAGTAATAGTAGTGGTTCACGGTGTCAAATGCTCCTTTAGGAGAAAATTACTAGTGTTACTTTCTTTTTTTCGATTTATATTAAATGTTATATAATCCAGGTCGAAGTGTGTCCCTCGCTCGCTGCAGTCCGTGTCGTGGGTGATGAGGTCGCGCGCCAACAGCGGCGTGCTGACGTTCGTGGAGGCGCGCGACCAGGACGGGTACGTGGGGCGCTTCGGGGACAGAGTACGGCCTACCACGGACAACTATCAGCTCAAGGTAGGCACTAAATAACTACGACAACTCACCCCGGGTCACTATTAGCTCAAAGTACTATAAATAATATATTTCAGATCGCCGTCGGTCCCGGTCACGGTGTTTACGAAGCATCGGTCACTTATATTATAAAGGAAGATAGATTTGAGATTGATTCCAGAGATATATCACGAACTAACGCGTAAGTTAACATTTTTGTACGACTAACCCAACTGTGACTGACTGTCTTAATATAACTGACTGTGACTGACTGTGACTGGTCTTGACTGGCCTTGACTGGCCGTAAATGGCCGTGAATGGCCGTAAATGGCCGTGAATGGCCGTGACTGGCTGTGACTGGCTGTGACCGACTGTGACTGGCTGTGACTGACTGTCCCAGACTTAAAATGAAAGCTCAGTTTCTTTATCTAGAAGTTTCAAAAATTTTGGTAAAGTTTATTTATATACGTACTTATCAAATAACATATATTAATATAATTAAATAATTCAATGAACAGATACAATGATGAGCCAAGCTGTATCAGCGCTACGCATCCCCATCTCAACATGTACTGCTACTGTAATAAATAAATATTATGTGTGTGTGTGTGTGTGTGTATGTTTGTACTGGTGTGTGTGAATCAAGTTCCTTTATAAGATATGTATATTTGAAAAATCATTGATTCTTTTGATGATTTTTTAATAAAATATTATTAGTGGTGATCTCTTACTCCGCTACATTGGCACAAAAATCTGTATTTATTATATAATATTTCGTACGTAGGTACGTATGTAAATACATTTGAAGCACAATCATTATTATTTGTTATATATATACATACTACTTACCATGGCTTCGTTTATCTACTTAATGTAAAATAAATATCATGTTATATAGGATTGACTTTACTTTGTATAATAACTCTTCTATTATTAAGTCATTTAGTATTTTATTATTATATATTAATATATATATTTTTGATAGTATGTCCATACAAAATAGGTATAATACCTATAGGTATTGTTTCATTGATGTTTGAGATACATCGTGTCTTTATTTTCTTATAATTATTATCTTTATATACATTATTTGATATTTTTGTTTGTATTTTTGTATTTACTTATGTAAAAGGTTATAACTCAAGAACTATTATTTGATATTAATTGTATAAATATACATTTTTTTTATATTTAATTTCTTAAAAGTAAAATCACGATTTAATAGGTTTTTGATTATTTATAATAACGCCATCTATCGTCGGAACTTGGAACGATTATTCTGTCATGACATTATTATATATAATTTTCATCTGTCTGTATCGCCATTGTCTTGCACTAATTGTTCAAATAAAATTATGCAAAATCTAGTCAATTTAAGTGAAATTTGTAAGATTTTGAAATGTAAAGTGAATAGTTTATTAAATGAACTTAATTAATATGTAAATTGTGTTTTATTGTTATATTTTTATTAAATATGTATTTATTTATTGTTATTTTCATTGTTCGTGATTACTTTCGTGGAGAAAATAAAGTAACTCAACAAATAAGTTAAACTTCTTTTATACGTACGTATTGTGGACATTATTAATTGTCCAATCAAAATTGGTTCAGACCTATAAAAATATGTTTTTTTGTCTGTTTTCCGTTTTCTATAACATCAAGGATCAAGGATCACATGAACGAAACACCCATCAAGTGATTAGAGTTCCACAGACATGAATTACGTGTATTCAATGGATTGTAATCGGTTCAGTGGTTTGAGACTAGCGCAAATTGACATAATTACATGAAATTTTTCAATGTAAAAATTTGTATATATTTCTTATATTTTTATGTTTAAACAATTATTAAGTTATTGTTATTTATGTCAGTTTGTTTTGATTCTATTTAATAATAATTGAAATAAGTCTTCAGTTATGTAAACAGTAATCAATTGGTAATTTTGTAATAACGGTCGTAAAAGTAAGTTATAGATGTTGTCTCGATCTTAACTCATAAAGATCTGTCTTACGTAACTGAACTAATTACAGGGTGGGCCAAAAATTTTTGCAAATAGCAACACTTGATTTCTCCAAAACCGTGAGAGCAAGGGGCGCGCGGGTGGTGCGGTGCGGTGCGCGGGTAGTGGCGGATGGAGCGCTTCACGGGACAACAGCGTGCTTTTTGCGTAAAACAATTTTACAAAAACAACGATTCCTACGTTACTGTACGACGCCTCTTTAGAGTTGAATACGGATTACAACGTGTAAGTGAGTGTCCAAGTTTTAATTTAATTAAAGCTTGGGTTAAAAAGTTTCCATTTTCACATTAATGGTCACGTAAATAAACATAATTGTCGATATTGGAGCACGGAAAACCCTCACTATAAACACCAAAAGCCTCTTCATTCACCAAAAACGACAGTGTGGGCTGCCATATCCGCAAAGGGCATAATCGGTCCATACTTCTTTGAAAATAATCAAGGAAATAACGTAACTGTGAACTCAGTGGAATACGTGAAAATGTTGCGAGAGTTTTTGACACCACAGTTGCATGAATTTGAAGGACATGTTTCAAAAGTGCAAAAATTTTTGGCCCACCCTGTATAAAAATGGCTACCTAATTGATCCACATATTAACTCTTCTTTGCATGATTTTTTCTTTACTGGTGATATAAATTAAGGTTTTTATTCTTTATGACAATTAACAAAATAATTATTATTTTTATTTAGACACATTGACTTTTTTTCCTTTTTTGCCTTAAGATATGTGGAAACTTCAGTGACTGGTAAAGCCTTATCCTTCCATGCCAAACAACTCATGTCTATACCATCAAGTGTAGATACTCTTTCTTCGTAACTTCCTCGGAGCAATGAATTTTTCCATAAAGATTTTTCTGACTAGAAATTTATTATATGGAATTCTGTTTTGTGGAAAGATCCCACTGTATGAATTCCTTGTTTTTCTAAGAAATATACCAATGGTAATGAGATATAAAAATTATCGAAGTAAATAATGTGATTTCTCTTTCATGGTACTCCCCGAAGCAAACAGACCTCCAGATTTCCTGTAGCACCGAGATCACCTGGAACTTTTCAAAATTTTCTTGTCCTAATATGCCCACAAATTTGAAATTCGTCACCAAAGCCAACTTCTGATAGCCAGCCCTCTTCCAACTGAGTCAAATTAGCTTCGATTTTCAGTTTTTTCTTTTTTTTTTATACTTTCTTAAGGTTAATGCTTGACTACATCCCACCTGATGGAAAGTGAAAATGTAGTCTTAGATGGTAAAGCGCATTAACTTAGTAACCTATTCACTCTTCTCTTGAAGACGCCCACATTGTATTCGGACGGAAAAACCGACGCAGGCAAGCTGTTCCAGTCCTTCGCTGTGCGAATTAAAAAAGACGAAGCAAAGCGCTTCGTTCGGACAGGGGAAATGTCCACAACGTAAGGATGGACCTGCGGTGCGTCGGAACGTCCTGTGATGGAAGGGGGACGGAGGAATTAAGTCGTGTAATTCCAGCGCACACTCACCAAAATGTATCCTATAGAATACTGAGAGGCTAGCAATTCTACGCCTTTGTTCAAGGCTGTGGAGGTTGGCTTCTACCAATTCGGGATCGCCTATAAGCCTCTTTGCTCGCCTCTCAATTGAGTCCAGAACCGCAAGATGAGACTTCACGGCACGAGCGAATATATGACCACAGTACTCTACACACGACCGGATCTGTGCTTTGTATAATACACGAAGCTGTCCCGGTGTAAAGTACTGACGGATCTTCGCAAGAACGGCAAGCTTCCCTGCAGCTGCTCTTGCTCTGGACTCAATACACCGACCAAAGTTGAGGTTCGAGGAAATCTCTAAGCCTAACAACTGTAGCCGGTCATTGTATTCCAAAGATACACTCTGGAAAGTAGGAGCCAAGGTGAAAGGGCTCCTTTTGGCGGTGAACAGACACGTCTGCGTTTTGGTGGCGTTGAATTTGATAAGATTGGCATTGCCCCATGCGGAGACTGCCTGAAGTTTGTCACTCAAACGTTGCACCATGGCCTCTCTTTCTCACTGTACTTGATCTCTACCAGTCAAGGGTTCCGAGGAAGACCCGTCGACAACTACTCGGAGAGATCTCTGGTTGAGGAAGTCCGTTACCCAGCCGATCAGACCAGGAGATATGCCGTACGCTGAAAGCTTGCTTATAAGGCTCGTATGCCAGACCCTGTCAAATGCCTTCGAGACGTCCAGAGAGACGGCGACCGCTTCTTCCGTTCTTCTCGATGGCCTCGCCTAAAACGTGCGTAGCATACAGTAGAAGGTCCTCGGTGGACCTATTTTGGCGAAACCCGTACTGTCGGTCACTGAGGAAATCGTTACCTTCAAGGTACGCTAGAAGGCGCGTATTCAATACACGCTCCATAATCTTGCAGAGTATGGCGGTGATTGAAATTGGTCTATAATTGGCAGGATCGGCACGGCTGCCTTTTTTAGGTACTGGTTGCACGTTTGCAAGCTTCCAGGATTTCGGCACTATTCCAGTCTTGAAAGAGAGGCGATACAGAAGTGTCAATACAGGAGACAACTCAGCTGCGCACATCTTCAGCAGAATGGCTGGTATACCATCAGGACCACTGGCTTTATTCACATCAAGACGATACAATGCGCTCCATACCTCTTTGTTAGTGATGCGGATTTCCGGCATCGAATTAGCGCAGTGAGGAAGATGTGCTGGAGAAGCATTGCCAGTGTCTAGATGCGAATTATCAGCAAATAGAGAAGCAAATACATTCGCTTTCTCTGTCGCTGTATAGGCCAGAGATCCATCCGGCTTCAGCATAGCAGGCAGTGAGGGTTGGCAGAAGTTCGACTTGATCGCTTTGGCAAGAGACCAGAAAGCTCGACTGCCAGTAGGTCTGACAGAGAGCTTTTTGCCATTCATAGTGATTCGATCGCGTCGAACCTTCCGTAATGCCTTTTTATGGTCCTTGGCAGCTTGGTTAAAGGCTCTCTTCTTAGAACGTACATCCGGAGCTTTGCGACTCCGAGCATCAGCCCAAATGAGGTATGCCGAATGTTTGCGGTCTTCAGCACGACCACATTCGGCATTAAACCATGGGCGAGCTTTGCCACCGATGGGTACGTCAGTAAAAGGAATGAAATACTCCATTGCCTGATGCACCACATCGGTTATAGCGTCCGCGCAACTCGACGGATCGAAAGAAGAAAAGCAGACCTGCCGCCAAGGAAAGGACGCAAAAAAGTGACGCATCTCATCCCAATCTGCTGACTTGTATTTACATACTCGCCATTTGGTTCAAACCTTCTCATATAAGGGTTTCTAGAATAATAACAATTAATAAACAATGAGTAGTCGGAAATTGCTCAAAAAATAACAGAAACACAAGTTACAAACCTTTCTTCCACTCATTTTATTTTTTTTTTTGCAATAGAAACTCAAATATAATAAAACAAAATAGTACGTTTATTTCGAACTACAACAAACAGCAGAATGACAACTTCAAGCTCGTTTATGCAAAGGAAAATAAAAAGGCATCTAGACACGATCAACTTAAAGTGAATTTGTTCTTTTATATTTTTGGGCATTCATGCTATGATGGGATTCACCATCCTGCAAAGAAGGTCTAAATACGTAAGTATAATGATTTTAGTTTTATCAAATGTATATGTCCATAAGTAATGAAATATATGAGTAAAAATCCAATAATAAAAGACGTTTCGAAAGGTCAAAATTGATGGAAATAATATCACAGGCTAGCCATACTATATTTTATATGGCAACGGAAAATGTGCATTCCATTTTCTGACTTTCTGACTGAAGGAGTACTTAATTTGAAGAGACTTGTGTATAAATAACGTAAAGTTATTTTTACGTTATTCTCATTACAGACAGACTAAAAAGTACTTACAACTATGCCTTATTTTAGTATAGATTTTTCAAGTATACACAATGGTTGTGGAAAACATTTAAAACTAACTAGGGGAGCCAACAGACCCTCAATTTCGACTCGCTGCGCTCGCGAAGTCTCGGTTGTCATTTGCGTATTGAGCGAAGCGAGCCCGCGCGAAAAAAAAGTATACTTTTTTCCCCATTGACTTCAATGGGATATCAGTTTTTTGACAATTATTCCTCAACGACATGACATCTTTCAAATTTTTTTTAAAACCTTCACCTAATTAATGTGTCTTTTTGATTGCAAAATTTCATAATTTTCCGTCAATTAGTTTTCGAGCCTATTCGTGACAAAGAATCATTGCTGAGAATAGTGTTTTATTCATTGTCTTTTCAGTTCATCTTGTATTTTATTTACCATAATAAATTAAACCCTTATTACAGATGAGCGTCACAGTGCCAAAGCGGTGGTATCGCTCGAGAAGAAACCAAATTATTATTATTATAGTTGCTTGTATTATTTTACATTTACACATTTACATTTCGCTATCCGACAGCTTAGGGAGAGAACCCAACCTGGACATCACTAGGAGGTATGTCGCTGTATTATAAACACATTTATCAATATCTACTGACACTTATTTTAAAAATACTAACTACATTTTTGTTTATAGAGTATTTAGCTTTAGTCTATTTTTGATGACAACAGCACAATACACACACACACACACACACAAGCACGCACGCACGCACGCACGCACGCACTAACGCACGCACGCACGCACGCACGCACGCACGCACGCACGCACGCACGCACGCACGCACGCACGCACGCACACACAGAAAATCGCGGATAGCTAATAAGTACATATAATAAACTAAATGCCCCAATGTAGTGCACATCCACTACATTGGGGCACTTAGTTCTCTATTATTATTTTTATAGCATGCATATATTTTATATATATATACAAACACTTGTGTAAATTATAAAAAGCAAACTCAAATATAAGATGAGATCCACCCAATTATCAGATTACCGTGTTTTTAAAACATTACTTCCATTGCTGTTATCAGATACTACCTGCTGATAGCGACTTTATTGTGACTAATAACAGCCAGATAATTGAGTTTATTTTAAGAAAATAGTTTTTTTAATTTTTTAATACGAAATTGTGCCATTATCCAATTTATCAAGCGCTAGGTCAACTAGCACACTAACATCGTACGTAGAAGAGTCTTTATCAGTTGGCACCTGTAATTATCCTTTAGGGTTCAAATAGTGTGCTTACAATTGGATACTGAAATGGAAAAGTAGTTAATATTAAAAATGCACAAGTATTTAGTATTTATAAGCACTTATTAGCATTTAATATGATTTATAATTTTTCATAAGTTAAAAAACCCATTATGTGCTTTTTATTTTTTTAATATTTTTTTTAGTTTTGGAAGTGCTGCTGCAAAAGAAATACCAAAATATAAAAATATATAATTAATTTGTTTTTTTTATATATAGTGTGTATTTTTGCATTGTTTTTTTTATGTGTATTATTTTTTTATGTGCACGATGTATTAATGGAAAACTTTATTCTATTTCAGAAAATCAATTATTGAGTAAGTAGTCATTTCTTATTTTTACATTACTTTTGATTGGCATTTTTTGCATTGGTTTTAAAGTTTCTGGCACTATATTATTGTTTGACGCATGAATATTTAACGTTTTTTTAAATATCTGCATTATTAATACTCAAATCATATAACAATAACATTCGTAACAGTTTATCAGTTTGACAAAACCAAATACAAAAATAAAAGATTCTAGAAAGCTTAAAGAAAAACTCCATGGCCAACTGTGAATTGAGCGAAAGTACTTAGCATTTGTCCTTAGAATAAAATATTTTTACGTTTCAAAGATCAATACTGATTTAGAATGATTTTTGAGGATTATAAATTTTAATATGGATAAGTATGCTAAATTTTAATATGAATCCCATATTTCTTAACAACTGTTTTTAAAATTTGTTTGAGGTTTTATTAATATTTGCGTCCGATTTTATTTAAATAAAGTCATTACTTGATAGCGGTTTATTTTTTTATGTCAAATTGATGTCTACTGACCTCTCAACTCTCTCTTTCTCCCGACCGAAATTATTATTACATAAAAAAGTAGAGTGCGAAAGACGACAAAAAAATACGTTTTTAAAGAGATGAATTTTACGAAATCGGTTCTAAAAATACATTACATATAGAATAGAAGGTAAATTTTTACATTTTAATTTTATGTTTTCAAATAATAGGAATCTCACTCATTAATACTATATTATTACAGATACATAGAAAAAAGGTTGGAACTGTCCCTCAAGTTGGATAAAGGGTCTGGGTGTGAGATACCGAAATTGGATCCTTTCGCGAAGGAGGTGATGCAGTTTGATAAGAATATCCCCAAGATCGTTTGTCCGGGGACAGATTGGGTCAAGTGCTATGTAAGTTTTAAATTATTCAAAGGTCAAATGTTATGTAAGTTTATACTAAATTCATGTATATATTCCGTCAGCACTCAAAATGTAGAATAGTAGCGGAAATATCGAGCACTATCACTAATATAGTGTGTTCATATCAAGATATAATATACGAGAGCGATCAGAAGTACGTCATCGGACCCCCCACGGAGGTTGTCGGTCTGAACGAGTACATACTGACCAAGAGTGATCACGTCAAAATTAAATGTACAGGAAAACATCGCGGCAGGTGAGACAATTAATTATATGATCTAGTCTATAGATGGCGCTAATTAATATTCTTTTTTCATAGAATATTTTGATGTAGTATGCGTTTCTTGTCAATTTTTCTTAATGTATCTTTAGAATTATATGTCGGGTCGATTTCGCGATGTAAATTTAGATTTCTTTTGACGACACTAAGCTAACTAGGGGCGCCAGCAGATCTTCAATTTCGACTCGCTGGGCTCGCGAAATTTCGGGTACTGTTTGCATATTGTGCGAAGCGAGCCCAGTTTAATGGCTCCTCGTTTCTTCATTGACTTCAATATGATATCAGTTTTTTGACGATTATTCCTCAACGACATGATATTTTTCAATTTTTTTTTAAAACCATCACCTTAATGTTTGTCTTTTTGATCGCAAAATTTCATAATTTTCCGTCAAGTAGTTTTCGACCTATTCGTCCTATTCGTAATAAAGAATGTGAAAAAGACTTTAGTAGAGCACTCCGCTCGCTTCGCTCAATAAAATCTACTCGTACTACGGCTCGTGAATTTTGACGGAAAAAGTGGACAACAAAAAAGGTACCATATAAAGGGAAACAAATTATCGTATGGTATATTTTAGTCTTAAAATGAAGTCGCGAATTAGACCCGACATGTAAAATGTGTATAAGTAAAAGTAAAAAAATATTAATATCTTTATAGTATTCTTCCATCAAAATGGTCGGGTCATGCAGTGGGGTTCCGTTCGTCCGTTCGTCCCGAACTCCCCCCACCGGGAAGGGAGGGCTCCCTCAATGTACTCATACTGGGGTTCGACTCCACCGCAAAGAACGGCTTCATACGACGCATGCCCAAGAGCTACAAAGTTCTCACTGAGCTATGGGGCGCTACTATCTTAAATGGGTTTGTAATAATAATTGTCAATACATACATACATATATACATATATAAATATATATATTTGTTGTTGTCGTTGTCACATAGTGCTTCATAAAATCTTGAATACGCTTCGTTTTAGTTATCGAAGTTTTTTAAGCAGTGAATTTTGTTAAGTCAATATCAAAACCAAAAAAATCGGTCTATTATTTAGTCTAAATCAAAGCTATATCCTATCCCAGTTACAACATCCTGGGCGACGGGACGCCGGCGTCCCTGTTCCCGATTCTGACCGGGAAGAATGAGTTGGAGCTACCGGATGTCAGGAAGAATATGAAGAACAATGGCACCCTGGATTCCATGCCGTTCATATTTTACAAGCTTAAGGATGATGGGTGATTTAATCTCCTTAACAAAACACACTGACAGATAGACATTTTTGGAAGGATATGACTCTGGATAAATTTGTTTAAAGCACTGTTATTAAAATTATCCTAATATTATGTCAGTAAGAAATTTTATAGAAACCAGGCTTTAGAATGTTTGGTAATCTTTACATGTCCAAAAAAAACTTTTTTTTTTTTAATTATTTCTTCTTATTACAAATTAACATATACAGTTTGATGTTACAAATTCATAAATTTGACATATAATTCTTATTAATAATATGTTTTAAAAAGAAAACTGGAATTACGATTACGAACTCTTACAATTCAGAGACGGATCTGATGAGACTTTGACTGAAGACTTTTTGAGATGAGATGAGATTTCTTTTCCCAGCTACCGCACAGCATATTTCGAAGATATGCCCTGGATAGGAACATTTCAGTATCGTTTGAACGGCTTCAAGGACCAGCCGGCCGACCACTACCTCAGAGACTTCTATTTGGTGGAATTCCACAACGGGAAGAGGTGGTGGAAGAACTATTACTGCGTGGGAGACACTTTACAGTTCAAACTGATGTTGGAATACACTGATCAGGTGAGACAAAGGATTTTAGATTTGTGATTTACTTTGTGATCTTAATTAATAATTATATTGTATCGTTTCAATTGCCAAAAGAAAAGTAAAAGTTAGTGAGTTTTATTAACAAACAGCGTTTGTTTTAGATCAGATCTATATATTCAGTGATACGATAGTTCAATTGCCAGAGTGTCTGTACATAACCAGATTCCAATGAAGTGTTAAACCTTTTTAGTAGAAGAACAAGAGTAGTACTGCTAACAGATACCAATAAGTGTTTTTTTTAGTTTCTTCGTCTCGATGGTAAACGTTACGCGTTCACGTTCATAGCGGACATAACTCACGATGACTTCAACGTGATCTCAATAGCAGACGACGACACAGCAAACTACCTCACCAAGTTCTATAAGGATTATAGAGATGATACTCTGTTGATGGTTATGGGTGATCATGGACCAAGGTGAGAGTTTGTGGTTGCTTTTTTTCAGGATCTGGGTTCGATTTCTGACAGTTCCCAAAAAAAATTGTATTTTCTGGTACGGTGAATTAAAAGGTTGAGAATATCTTAATATTCACCCAATATATATTATCACCTAACGCTGTTTAAGAGGTCTATTTGTAAAGGTTTTAAGCCAATTAGATTTTTTGCTGGAAAAAGAATAAAAACATTTAAGAACATTTATATTGTTGAAGAAAAAAAAATATTACGGTAATTAAGATTAATTTCGACGTTTCGGCTTTTAAATAATTTAATCGATACATATTTTAGTAACGTTGTCGTCACTATATGCCAAAAATCTTATTCAACTCAAAAATCAACTATTAATGTCATGTCATGTTTAGAATAGATATTACGATAGTTACTGTTAAAATTGTCTACAAAACGTTACAATTCAGATACGCAAAAGTTCGAGATACCCTCCAAGGAAAACTCGAAGAAAGATTACCGTTAATGGCGATCAGACTTCCAGACAAATTGACGAAATCTAGACCAGAAGCAGAGAGAAACTTAAAAATGAATGCAGATGTTTTGACCACGCCCCATGATATTTACGCCACGGTCTTGGACGTAATTGATTTAAAACAGTTTATGAACCCTTATAAAATTAAGGGAGCAGATCTAACGAGAGGGATGACGCTGTTGGAACCTGTGAGTAAATTATTTTTACCATAATTAAAACCTTTAATTTAATAAACATTTTTTTATTACCACGTTCTTCAGTTTCTTTATTGTAATAATAATATTAATAATCTTAAATCCACGATATTGTAAATATTCAAATTTACAAAAATATTCAATATTTAATAAAAATATCATCTATGTAAACGTGTTATTATAATCATGTTCCAGATCCCAAAGAGCAGGTCGTGCAGTGAGGCGGGTGTGGAGGCGCACTGGTGCTCGTGTCTGTCCTGGGACAACGTCTCTCAAAGCGATCCCATGTATCAGAAGACGGCTGCGGCCCTCGTCGACTTCATCAACCACCTGACGGAAGACATGAGGTAGCTCGATGATTATTTAAGGTTACTCGATTATGTGACCTGTTTCACTTATTTTTTTCCAAGTTTCCCGCTTCTTTACTAAGCCTTCGACCTTGGACACATTCTGTGCCATCGTATCACTGACAAAAAATCTCAAGAGAAAAAATTTCAAGAGAAAGTAGAAGAGATTGGACTAGTATAATTTTAGTTTAACAGGAAAGTGAAGGTGAATGGTGAAGGGGTTTAAGTGAGTGTAAATACAAGGCAAGGTCGAGAATTTGTTTTTCGTTGTTTGTTATCCATCGCATAACGGATATCATCAGTGATTTTGATTATTGCTGTGGTAGTCCTATGTTGAGGACGGAAACCGGATTAAAAAGGACTTAAAAGATTATTACCACGAAGGGATTCTGAGAGATTCTGAAGGATGAAAAAGGATTCTCAATTGCTTGTGTAAAGCGTCTTAGAAAAATTTTTGAAAGAAAAGGGAGTATAAATATTGGTCGATAGTTCGAAGGCAAGATAGGATTACTTTTTTTAGCTAAGGAAATTATATATACTAACTTCCATGTAGAAGGGAATGTGAAAGTTCTTAAGGAAAAATTAAAAATATATATTACTAGGGGCGCCAACAAACCCTCAATTTCGACTCGCTGCGCTCGTGAAATCTTGGGAACCGTTTGCATATTGAGCGAAGCGAGCCCAGATTATTGACCCATCGTTTCCCATTGATTTCAATGGGATATCAATTTTTAGACATTTTGAAATTTTTTTTTTTTTGCGCACCTTTTTCAAAAATTTTTTTTATAAAAACCATCACCTAATGTGTGTCTTTTTGATTGCAAAGTTTCATAATTTTCCGTTTAGTAGTTTTCGAGCCAATTCGTGACAAAGAATGTAAAAAGTCTCCAGTAAAACGCTCCGCTCACTTCGTTCGCTTCGCTCAATAATAGGTAAAAGGATATCGATTATAAGAATAAGCATATCTCTACTAATGTCCTTATTACCGACGGCCTTAGAAGAGATTGAAAGTAGTGCATTTTTGACATCTCCCTCTGTTAAATCCAGGAAGAAAAAAGTAGAATCACAGATTGGTGGGGTGATATTGTGTGTCAGTCAGGCCGAGAAGAAACCCACAACCCAAAGCAAAGACGAAACTGTTTTACAAATTTTCTTAGCTTTAATCTCATATAAAACACTCATGGCCAAATCCGTTTGATTTAATTGTTAAAGTAAGCCAAGGTATGGGAAGATGTCAAACTCTTTTTTGCTTTACTGGAGCATAGACATCCTATAGCTTTACTATTTCTGCATTAGATATGAGATTATTGGGGTTAATAGATTTAAGACTACGCCGAATTATACATTTTTGTTTGCGTTTGATAAAAGGTAAGTTATAGTGAAGGAACAAGAGGTCATGGTAAGAGAATTAAAATATTTTCTGTCTATAAAACACGGATAAGATCAAGAAGCGATGGCTAGGAGTTAGGAGGAAAATGGGTCGCAGAAAGGGGACACAAGTTCAAATTAAAGGACGATATCAGGGATTTAAGTTTTTGAGCTCTAGAATCTTGATTGTGCTTATCAAATCTTTCTGACAACAATTGCAACTGCTGCCGCAACATAGATAAGGTTTTCCAAACCAGATTCTTGAATGCGAAGTATTCAGCTGAAAGTCCTGGGAGATCCTTACAAGTGCCAGAAGAAGTGTTTCGTAGCTTGTGAAAGTGCAAGTTCCTTGTCGAAAACGAGAATACCGGAATCAAACATATTGACAAACTCATTCAAGTTCTTACGTAGTCGAGTGTGTAGAGCCATTTGTGATATTATACAAGAATTGTTTGTTTTGACAGTTTATTTATGGCAGGTATGTAGGATGTCTTGATTAATATAAAATTACCCGAATTTGAGACCCGTGACTTATTTTCTCCCCATCTCCGGCTGCTTTGTTAAGATCTACCTTGGACACGTGCTGTGCCATTGTGTCACTGGCACTATTTTAAAGAAAAATTCTCGTGAATTAACATTTTGTTGTTTGATTTCTGTTCATAGACTGCTTCGAATTTTCTCATGAGTTAAATGTTTGTAATGAAATAACATTTCATTAATTGAAATCTATAGAGCTTCGCGCTTGTCTATGGATAGTCTATGGATAGTCTCTGGATAGTTCTAGAAGGCGCATCGATCGGAATGACGTTTAGTTAGATGGCGGATATTTTATGAAGAAAGAAAGAATCATTATAAAAATTAGTAATTGTTACAGAGGTGATTGAGGAAGCGATATTAGTAAACTTTAATTGTCGTTTCTTGTATTTTCAGTGAAACAAATTGTGGTTTACTTACGAAAATCCTTAACAATAAGTTATCTTATAAAACGACAATTTCGTTAACTAAAGAAAAATGGACCGGCTGCAATTTGAATTTTTGATGATAGCCTCAAATGACGGCAAATCAAATGTACTAGCCATAACCTCAATATCTACTGAAGAAGGAAAATGTTATATTTTACCTGATGAATTGAAGCCTATTAATCATCATACACACATTGTGAAAACGAACATTTTCTCAAACATCAAACATAGTATAAAGAAAAGGCATCAAAGTAAAAAAATATGGCTAAAATTGGATGAAGATCAAAAGAAAACATATATAGATGATGAAGGTAATATTCAATTTTTAGATCAATATTTAGAAGAAATAAGCACGATTCAACCAAAAGACAAAAATGACAGTTTGCAACGTATCTTGGAAAAATTAATAGAAACTACAACAAAGAAAGAAAATCAACATAACCTAAATAATATTTCAGAGAAATTTATCATTGAAAAATTCACAAGCAAGAATCCTAATGCAATACAATGGATAGAGACTTTTGAAAAAGAGTGTGAGCGCTTTAATATAACAAAAGATGAAACAAAAATAGATATACTGAGATTATTTTTAGATAAATCTTGTTTGGAATGGTATAGCTCGATGGTCATAAAACTAACAATAAATTCTGAATGGAATCAATGGAAAAACAAATTTTTAGAAATTTTTAAAAACCAAGGATGGGCTACAGTCACAAATGCTTTCTTATTCAAATATAAGGAAGGACTGTTGATTGATTATGCTATAAAAAAAGAACGTCTTATACTAGAGATTAACAAATCAATAGATACCAAAACAATGATAGATCTTATTGCAACAGGACTACCTTGGTTTATCTTAAATAAGTTAAACAGGGATGAACTCAACAACACTACTGATTTGTTCAACGAGATAAGAAAATATGAAAGTATGATGTACAAGAAAAACTCAACTGCAATGAGGAGTGGCATATTTCCTTATAAAAACAAGACAAATGAGAAGAAACCATGTAAGAATTGTGAATAATTGAACAAAGGAATTAGATATCATCCGGAGGAGTCATGTTGGTTCAAAAAAATAAATAAAAATGAATTTGAAAAGGTTTTTAAAGCCAGAAATGTCCATAATAACTCCATTATTGAAGTAGATGTGAACACTGAGAAAAAAAACTTATAAGTACACCATTAATCAAAATCAGGCTTTTATTGGAAAACAAAACTAGAAGTAAGCGGCATTTATGACTCAGGGTCACAAATCTCTTTAATAAATTCAAGACTGATAAAAATAAAAGAAAAAAAAAAATGGGAACATAGCATATATGAAAACGGTTAATGGTGTGAAAAAAACAGATGGCTTGATAACAATAAAAATAAAAATATTTGATTTAGAAGAAGAGGTGGATGTATATGTTGTAGAAAATGAAAATTTTGATGATTTTATAATTGGATTGGATATGATAAAAAAATTCAAACTTACCCAAAATGAGGACTTGCGGATAGAACAAAAGATAACAACTAAAAAAATAGATAGGAGGTCTGAACATAACAGAAATGAAGAAAATAAATTAAACATATTTGCAATAAATTTCAATGAGCACATAGAAACAGAAGAATTTGTATGTATGACAGACCATTTAGATAATTAAAAGAAAATTGAGATAGAAAAAATTATAAACGACTATATAAAAACAATTTTTGCCAAGGACAAATATGACATAGGATCAGTTACAGACTATGAAGCTCACATAGATTTATTAGTAAATAGATACTGTAGTAAAAGACCATACAGATGCTCAATTGAGGATAAGTTAGAAATTGAAGAGCAAATATCCATGTTACTGAAGAATAATTTAATAGAGGAATCTTACAGTCCTTTCGCTGCTCCAGTGACATTAGCATTTAAAAAAGGTGAAAATAGAAAATCCCGCTTATGTGTAGATTTCAGGGAATTGAACAAAATTGTTGTACCACAAGCTCAACCCTTCCCGTTAATAGATGATTTAATTATAAAAACTAGAAATTGTAAGTACTTTACTACACTGGATATAAACTCAGCGTTTTGGGCAATACCACATAGGGTGGAAGATAGAAATAAAACTGGATTTGTCACACAAGATGGTCACTTCCAGTGGACCTGCCTACCTTTTGGTTTAAAAACATCACCAGCAATTTTCCAAAGGATTCTAAGCAATATTCTAAGAAAGCACATTCTCACAGAGTACACCGTAAATTACATAGATGATATTTTGATATTCTCACCCTCCTTTGAAAAACATATAAAACATATACGAAATGTATTAGAAGCAATAATAAAAGAAGGCCTAAGACTGAAGTTTAAGAAATGTACTTTTGCTTCAAACTCAGTAAAGTACCTCGGCCATGTTATTCAAAATAATTCTGTAAGACCATTGAAAGATAATTTGATCTCAATAAAACAGTTCCCAACCCCTAAGACGTGAAAGAATGTAAGACAATTTCTGGGAAAAATCAACTTCTACCATGAATATATACCAAGAGGCTCAATAACCTTAGACCCATTACATAGTTTATTAAGTAAAAACGAAAAATTTGTGTGGTCAGAAAAGTGTGAAGAGTCATTTAATCGAATAAAAAGATATTTATGTTCTCAACCTGTGTTTGAAATATTTGATAAAGACTTACCAATAAAAATTTTTACAGATGCATCTTTAGAAGGTATCGGAGCAATATTAAAGCAGACACAACTAGATGGTAAAGACAAACCGGTGGCATATTTCTCAAAAAAAACTAAATGAATCTCAAAAACGAAAAAAGGCTATATATTTAGAATGCCTTGTTATGAAAGAAGCTGTTAAATATTGGCAACATTGGAAAGCATTTCACTATTTACTCAGACCACAAACCTCTAGAGAGCATGAATATAAAATGCAGGACAGACGAAGAATTAGGTGACCTTACATATTACCTATCTCAATATGACTTTACAGTAAATTATATACCTGGTAAAGAAAACGTAGAAGCAGACTGTTTAAGCCGAAATCCAGTGTTAGAATCAGAAGATAACAAAGAGGAACTACTGAAAATAGTTAATTTAATACAGATAAAAGATATAGTTGAAGATCAAGAAAAAAATGAAACAATAAAAGAAAAGAAAAATAATATAATACAGAAAGATAAAATCTATTATAAAAAAATTAAGAAACATGAAAAGATTATCCTCTCAGAAGAATTTAGCAAGAAACTTATAAAAAAAGTCCATGAAGATTTATGTCATATTGGAATCAGACAATTACAGAAAAAAAATAAGTCCAACATACACAGCTAAGAACCTAACAAAAAATATTATTAATATTTGTAAAACATGTGAAATATGTATAAAAAATAAATCAAGATCTAAAGAAAACTTTGGAACAATGTCACAACTGGGACCAGCAACAAAACCATTTGAGATAATGTCAATCGATACTATCGGTGGCTTTGGAGGATCGAGGTCAACCAAAAAATACCTATATATTTTAGTAGACCACTACACAAGATACGCGTTTATTGCGACTTCAAAAACGCAGAGTGCAGGTGACTTTATAAAACTAACAAAGAAAGTGCTAGAGACAGATGAGATTGGAATAATTCTGACAGATCAATATCCAGGCATCAACTCGAGAGAATTTAAGCAATACTTACAGGAGAATAACATTAAACTAATTTTTACAGCAGTGAATACACCATTTTATAACGGATTGAACGAAAGATTAAATCAGAATATAGTAAATAAAATTCGATGTAAAATGAATGAAAAAAATAACAAGAGAACGTGGACTACAGTAGCAAGACAATGTGTACAGAAATATAATGAAACCGAACACTCCGTCACAGGTTTTGCACCAAAATATTTACTGGATGGTACAAATGTCAGTATTCTACCAAGAGAAATTAAAACAATTGAAAAGGAGGACAAGTGGATTGATGATAGGAGATTAGCATTGGAGAACACAATAAAATCCCACAATTACAACAAGAAAATGTTTGATAAAAATAGAAAAATGCAAAAGTTTGAGATAGGAGACAGTGTATACGTCGAAAATGGAAATAGACTAAATAGAAAAAAAATAGAAGAATTAAAAATAGGCCCTTTCAAGATAGTAGAGAAGATTTCAAACTCCATTTATAGGATTGACACTGGCAACAGAAAAACGGAATCAACTTTATTCCATGTAACAAAATTACAACTTGCTACAGCAGAAGTTGAATAAAGATGAAGTAGAAGACAACGAATATGGAGATAACTAGGTTATATTGTTTGGAATTTTCGTTCTTAAGGAGGGAGATGTAATGAAATAACATTTCATTAATTGAAATCTATAGCGCTTCGCGCTTGTCTATGGATAGTCTCTGGATAGTTCTAGAAGGCGCATCGAACGGAATGACGTTTAGTTAGATGGCGGATATTTTATGAAGAAAGAAAGAATCATTATAAAAATTAGTAATTGTTACAGAGGTGATTGAGGAAGCGATATTAGTAAACTTTAATTGTCGTTTCTTGTATTTTCAGTGAAACAAATTGTGGTTTACTTACGAAAATCCTCAACAATAAGTTATCTTATATGTATATCTTTAATGAATTAAAAAAACATAAATTATTGAGCGAAGCGATCGTAGCGTTTTACTGGAGACTTTTTCACAGTCTTTGTCACACATAGGCTCGAAAACTACTTAACCGTAAAATAAAAAAAATTGCAATCAAAAAGACACACACTAGGTGAAGGAAGGTGAAAAAAAAATTGAAAAATATCAATATATATATATATATATATATATATATATTTATATATATATATATATATATATATATATATATATTTTTTTTTTTTTAAATGTCATGTCAAAAAACTGATATCCCATTGAAGTCAATGGGAAACGATGAGTCATTACACTTCGCTCAATATGCAAACGGCACCCGAGATTTCGCGTGCGCAGCGTGTCGAAATTGAGGGTATGTTGGCTCCCTATTATTTATATCTTTGCATTAAATAATAATAAAATGGTTTTGCTAGTGAATTAAAGAGAGTGCATCGCACTTGTTTTGGGAGGCATCACACATACACACATATACACCTATCGATGATGTCGGTTAGGATATTTTGTATGTGTGGTTTCAACGTCAACACTTTGTCCAAAGTGTCACATCACTATGTATGATGCCCATCTCTAAGCAAGATGGCGGCCCCTTCAAGCAAACTCATCGACACGCACAGACGTGTTTAACATAGTTTAATAAATAACACAGGCACACAAAAAAAAAAAAAGTCATGAACCAGAGGGGAGACCCCATTATTCTTAGGTTTTTGGGATCGCTGAAACCGAATATGACAATAAAAACTAATTTTAAATGCCCGTTTTCCCGCTAGCACCCCCTTACTACCTCTTAAGGGGTGAAAATTGAAATTTTTGTATAAAATCAAGATCGATGTGTATTTCTATGTTTTTTGGGATGCTGAAACCGAAAATGATAACTAAAAAATTAATTCATGACCACTATCACCCCCTACCATCTCTTACAGGGGGTGAAAATTTCAATTTTTTCTATAAAATCAAGACAGATGTGTATTTCTACGTTTTTTGTGATGCTGAAACCGAAAACGATAACTAAAAATAAATTCATGACCATTATCACCCCCTACCAATCCTTACAGGGGGTGAAAATATCAATTTTTCTATAAAATCAAGATAGATGTATATTTCTACGTTTTTTGGGATGCTGGAACCGAAAATGATAAATAAAAATAAATTCATGACCACTATCACCCCCTTCCCACTCCTTAAAGGGGGTGAAAATTTATTTTTTTCTATAAAATCAACATAGATGTGTATTTCTACGTTTTTTAGGTTGCTGGAACTGAAAAAGATAACTAAAAATAAATTTAAGACCTCCATAACCCATTAACACTTTCTTACTACCCCTTATGGGGAGTGAAGTTTTCTATTTTTGTATAAAATAAAGATGAATGTGTATTTCGTATTAGTAAGATAAAATAATCTACAAAAAATGTATCAATACTTTTTTTCCTACAAGCCACCGTTTTTGAGATATAACGTATTTAAAAAGTTGATGGGAATTCATGTAGCTTCGAATGTTTAAATTGACCGGACTATTTCTTCTTTTCGATTTATATAAATGTTATTATAATCCAGGTCGAAGTGTGTCCCTCGCTCGCTGCAGTCCGTGTCGTGGGTGATGAGGTCGCGTGCCAACAGCGGCGTGCTGACGTTCGTGGAGGCGCGCGACCGGGACGGTTACGTGGGCCGCTACGGGGACAGAGTGCGATCTACCACGGACAACTATCAGCTCAAGGTGCTAATTACGCAAGTCATCGATAGATGGCGTATGTTTATTAAATAATAAAATTTATATATTTATACATGCTATTGCTTTATTTCTTTATATATATCGGAAATTTATTTAATTATTGTTTTTAAAAAAAAAGATAGAATCGCTGACCGTATAGTAGTCATCGATTCTATTGTAACTATAACTATAATAAGATATACCAACTATAGTTCTATGATTTTATAGTTAAGTGAGTGACAATTATCATAGTGAAATAATTACAGGCAGGAGAGTATCAACAAAATGAAACAAGCTAATTATTACTTATCATTTTAAATAAATAACATTTAAATTAAATTGACAAACTGACATGGATTCTACTTTCAATGACTATTCCTCGGAAATCATCAGTAAACTGAACTCTGCTCATAATACACCGTTTTTTGTACAAAGATTCTCCTCTCTTGAAGTGAATCGTTGCTAGTCAATCACAATACTTTTTTTACATAATACTATCAAACACTCTATTTAAGTAACTCTTATTCGGGCGGCTTTAAGTATTACAATTCATAAATATAATGATATAAAGAAGGAATAATTATTTAAGAAGTTGTTTACAAACAAATAACATTAAATTTAACAATCCATCAATTAAACATAGTCAAAATCACAACTTCTTAAATTTTACGTCGGCCATCTTAATAAATAATTCCGGATGTGTAAATAACAAATGTGGAATCGATTATTATAATAGACATTAATGAGTTGCATTTACAATGATTGTTAAAATAATTATAAGTATGTAAATCAATTAATTTGATTTTTCAATAATATTTAACGCGGCGACATATTTTTTTAGAAAGGTTATTGTTTGCAAATAAATGTTTAATGCTGAATGTGATCATGCTGAAGACCGCAAACATTCGGCATACCCCATTTGGGCTGATGCTCGAAGCCGCAAAGCTCCAGATGTAAGTTTATAGAAGAGAGCCTTTAACCAAGCTGCCAAGTCCTATTAAAAGGTATTACGGAAGGCTCGTCGCGATCGTATCGCTAAGAATGGCGAAAAGCTCTCTGTCAGACCTACTGGCAGTCGAGCTTTCTGATCTCTTGCCAAAGCGATTGAGTCGAACTTCTGCCGGATGGATTTATTTATTTCTTCTGCCGGATGGATTTATTTATTTATTTAAATTCTTTATTGCACAACAAGGTACAAAGGGTGGGCTTAACGCTAAAGCATTTTCTACCAGTCAACCCAAAACGTGCAAGAAAATACGTACGAAGGCGGAGTGCAAAAAAAAAAAAGGAAAACTATACAAACTAGATATCGATATATAGATACGAGGGAATTTCCCGGCCCGAAGGGCCGGAAAGGGTCAAATGTCACGTATAAGGTTGGCACCCACCCTATTTTGTAGCCTGATTCAATAGCTTTTTTTTGATGTATTACACATTATTGTGTGATTTGTGGGTGATAAGTGATGCGCGTGCATACAGAGTCAATTAGGTCATTATTATATAGTAAGGATAATATATAAACTGTATACATACATAAACATACATAAATACTAACATACATACAATATACTAACATACATACATATAATATATATATATATAATAATAATGGGATCTCTGGCCCATACAGCGACAGCGAAAGCGAATGTATTTGCTTCTCTGTTCGCTGTTAATTTAAATCTAGACACTGGCAATGCTTCTCCAGCACATCTTCCTCACTGCGGTATTTCGATGCCTGAAATCCGCATCACTAACAAAGAGGTATGGAGAGCATTGTGTCGTCTTGATGTGAATAAAGCCAGTGGTCCTGATGGTATACCAGCCATTCGCATGCGCAGCCGAGTTGTCTCCTATATTGACACGTCTGTATCGCCTCTCTTTCAAGTCTGGAATAGTGCCGAAATCTTGGAAGCTTGCTAACGTGCAACCAGTGCCCAAAAAAGGCAGCCGTGCCGATCCTGCCAATTATAGACCGATTTTAATCACCTCTCCATACTCTGCAAGAATATGGAGCGTGTATTGAACTCGCGCCTTTTAGCGTACCTTGAAGGTAACGATCTCCTCAGTGACCGACAGTACGGGTTTCGCCGAAATAGGTCCACTGGGGACCTTCTAGTGTACGCTACGCACATTTTAAGTCACAATGGAGAAGCGGTCGCCGTCTCTCTTGACGTCTCGAAGGCATTTGACAGGGTCTGACATGCGAGCTTTCAGCATACGGCATATCTCCTCTCGGACTTTCCGAACCAAAGATCTCTCCGAGTAGTTGTCGACGGGTCTTCCTCGGAACCCTTGACAATTAATGCTGGAGTGCCTCAGGGGTCCGTTCTTTCTGCAACTCTTTTTCTGCTGCACATTAACGATCTGCTGAAGTCCGGTATCTATGGGTATGCAGACGACAGCACAGTTGTAGAAAGATACCTGCCGAGTAGTCGGGCTGGTAGAGATCAAGTACAGTCAGAAAGAGAGGCCATGGTGCAACGCAAGAGGCCTAAAGTTTGAGTGACAAACTTTAGGCAGTCTCCGCAAGGGGCAATGCCAATCTTGTCAAATTCAACGCCGCCAAAACGCAAACGTGTCTATTCACAGTCAAAAGGAGCCCTGTCACCTTGGCTCTTACTTTTCAGAGTGTATCTTTGGAATACAGTGACCGGCTTCAATTGTTAGGCTTAGAGATTTCCTCGAACCTCAAGTTTGGTCGGTGTATTGAGTCCAGTGCAAGAGTAGCTGCAGGAAGGCTTGCCGTTCTTGCGAAGGTCCGTCAGTACTTTACACCGGGACAGCTTCTTGTATTATACAAAGCACAGGTCCGGTCGTGTGTAGAGTACTGTGGACATATATTCGCTGGTGCCGTGAAGTCTCATCTTGTTCAAGATTCTGGACTCAATTGAGAGGCGAGCAAAGAGGCTTATAGGTGACCCTGAATTGGTTGAAACCAACCTCCACAGCCTTGAACACAGGCGCAGAATTGCTAGCCTCTCTGTATTCTATAGGATACACTTTGGCGAGTGTGCGCAGGAATTACACGATTTAATTCCTCCGTCCCCCTTCCATCACATGACGTTCAGACGCACGGTGGATATCCATCCTTACGTTGTGGACATTCCTCCTGTCCGAAAGAAGCGCTTTGCTTCGTTTTTTTTAATGCGTACAGCGAAGGACTGGAATAGCTTGCCTGCGTCGGTATTTCCGTCCACATACAATGTGGGTGTCTTCAAGAGAAGAGTGAATAGGTTGCTAGGTTAATGCTCCTTACCACCTATGACTACATTTCCACTTTCCATCAGGTGGAATGTCAAGCACTAAATTAGACAGTATAAAACAAAAAATATATATATATATAAAATTATTGTATTGTACTATTTTTAAAGTTAGTAATTCTATATAAAGTTTTCTGTTTTTATTTATTATACTTATTATATATTTCAGATCGCCGTCGATCCCAGTCACAGTGTTTACGAAGCATCGGTCACTTATATTATAAAGAAAGATAGGTTCCAGATTGATTCCAGAGATATATCAAGAACTAACGCGTAAGTTAACTTTTTGTAAGACTTTTTTTTTTTAATCTTTGAATAAATCCGTTACGGATACCCGCCGGCCAAGAAGGTGATGACCGGAGGGTTATGTAGGGCTACCCAGCAGCATAGGGGAGGCTGCCATTTTTAATTACCTACTAAAAAAACAACGGTTGCCCTCAACGCCTTAATGGGACACCACGGGATGGCTTGCGCACTAACCGTGATGCCCCGGCGGGGTAAATCCAAATGTAAGGGTGCTCCGAGTAACTTAGAGCACCCTCACGACGTAGGACTGTAATAGGTGAGAGAGGTCACCCTCCCCTCCCACCAATGCATTACAGATGGGGAAGGAAGCGGCGGGTGTACTCCCGCCTCCTTCCCAGCCTACCCCTACGGAATGGATCAGCTGTGGAGGCCTGCTCCCTAATCCGCTCTGCGGAAATGGAGTCAAGTGATGTATTCGAGTTGATAGCTGACAGACTAGCATGGCACGGTTCATTTTAGGACCGGGCCTTCAAACGGTCAGAATGAATCCAGGTGCCGGTCAGTTACAGCGTTAAGAACAGATTTTTAGGTGGTAGCGCGTAGCTGTAGTTATCTGACTGCAGCTCGTATTGGGCTGGCTCGACCGGGGAAGGACCACCCTCACAGAGAAGAAGGACGTGTAGTAACCAAATTCATTTGGCTATGTTCCGTCGGTGAGTAAGAGAATCCGGAAGACCAAAAAACTATCAGGAATATTTTCCTTGGACGGTCATAAGTCTAGTGGGCCGGATGGCATTTCTCCATTGGTGCTACGAACGTGTGCCCCTGAGTTGATCCAGTGCTAACGCGTCTATTTCAGTACTCCTACCTTAAAGGCATAGTCCTGGTTTCATGGTAGTGTGCCCTTATCCATCCAATCCCTAAAAAAGGTGATAGCTCTGACCCAGCTAACTACAGACCTATCACTTACCAACGGTTGACCCGCAAGCTCGTTTGCCCTCCTCTAACATAAAAAAAAGACTTGTGGGTCGGGCATTCAAATTGTTATCTAAACTCTTAACATTTTCATCTGAGTGACCGTGACTGGCCGTGAATGGCTGTGACTGGCTGTGACTGGCTGTGACTGACTGTCCTTATCTTAAAATGAAAACTCAGTTTCATTATCTAAAACTTTTTCAAAATCGTTGGTAAAGTTTATTTATGTACGAACTTATCAAATAACATATATTAATATAATTAAATAATTCAATGAACAGATACAATGACGAGCCAAGCTGTATCAGCGCTACGCATCCCCATCTCAACATGTACTGCTACTGTAATAAATAAATATTATGTGTGTGTGTGTGTGTGTGTGTGTGTGTGTGTGTGTGTATGTTTGTTTGTACTGGTGTATGTAAGTCAAGTTCCTGTATGGGATATGTGTATTTAAAAAATCATTGATTTTTTTGATGATTTTTGGCACAAAAATGTATATTTGTTATATTTCGCAAGTAAATTTTAAGTACAATCATTAATATTTGTTATACATACTACTTACTCTGGCTTCGTCTGTATCTACTTAATATGAAATAAATATTATATTCACTATAATTGTTGTATAGAATTGATTTTACTTTGTATATTTTATTATAAATCTTCTATTATAAAATATATAAAATAATCAAAATAGTGCATACATGTTTTTTTTAACGTTAATGTTTTAAAAAATAAATCTTAATTGAATTATCAATAACGCCATCTATCGTCAGAACTTGGAACGATTATTCTGTCATGACATTATTATATATAATTTACATCTGTCTGTATCGCCATTGCAGTGCCAGCCAGTGCAAGAGCACTAATTGTTCAAATGAAATTATGCAAAATTCACTAGATTTAAGTGAAATTTGTAAGATTTTGAAATGTAAACTGAATAGTTTATTAAATGAACTTAATTAATATGTAAATTGTGTTTTATTGTTATATTTTTATTAAATATGTATTTATTTATTGTTATTTTCATTACTCGTGATTACTTTCGTGGAGAAAGTAAAGTAACTCAACAAATAAGTTACACTTCTTTAATACGTACGTATTGTGGACATTATTAATTGTCCAATCAAAATCGGTTCAGACCTATAATAATCTGTTTTATTGTCTGTTTTCCGTATAGAGTTTCACAGACATGAATTACGTGTATTCAATGGATTCTAATGTTAAAATATGGGATACCAACACCGTAAGTATATATATATATAAATATATAGTGAAATATTATATATCTGTAATAATTACAAAATTACATTGTAATCGGTTCAGTGGTTTGAGACTAGCGCAAATTGACATCATTACATGAAATTTTTCAAGGTAAAAATGTTTATATATTTCTTATATATTTGTTTAAAAAATTATTAAGTTATTGTTATTTATGTCAGTTTGTTTTGATTCTATTTAATAATAATTGAAATAAGTCTTCAGTTATGTAAACAATAATCAATTGGTAATTTTGTAATAACGGTCGTAAAAGTAAGTTATAGATGTTGTCTCGATCTTAACTCATAAAGATTTGTCTTACGTAACTGAACTAATTATAATTGATCCACATATTAATCCTTCTTTGCATGATTTTTTCTTTACTGGTGAAATAAATCAAGGTTTTTATTCTTTATGATAAAATAAAACAATTATTATTTTTATTAAGACACAAATTGACTTCACATTTAGTACAAGATATTGTAGAATACTCTTTACATTTAGAATATTTATTAGTTAATATTAGTTGACCCACGCATTTATTACTGCAAGATCCAGTAAGTGAAGAAAATACAAATAAATACCACTTTTTTGACGTTATAGTTACGTTTTTTCTACCCAATAAACTATTCATAAGGTCTACACCTCCCATATGTTTATTTTTTTTTTTCTTTTTTGCCTTAAGATATGTGGAAACTTCATTACTATTTCTTCGTAACTTCCTCGGGGCACTGAATTTTTCCATAAAGATTTTTCTGTCTAGAAATTTATTATTTGGAATTCTGTTTTGTGGAAAGATCCCACTGTATGAATTCCTTGTTTTTCTAAGAAATATACCAATGGTAATAAGGTATAAAAATATCGAAATAAATAATGTGATTTATCATTCTTGGTACGCCCCGAAGCAAACAGACGTCCAGATTTCCTGTAGCACCGAGATCAGCTGGATCTTTTCAAAATTTTCTTGTTCTAATATGCCCACAAATTTGAAATTCGTCACCAAGGCTAACTTCTGATAGACAGCCCTCTTCCAACTGAGTCAAATAGCTTCGATTTTCTTTTTTTTTTTTTTATACTTTCTAGGTTAATGCTTGACTACATTTCACCTGATGGAAAGTGAAAATGTAGTCTTAGATGGTAAAGCGCATTAACTTAGTAACCTATTCACTATTCTCTTGAAGACGCCCACATTGTATTCGAACGGAAAAACGACGCAGGCAAGCTGTTCCAGTCCTTCGCTGTGCGAATTAAAAAAGACGAAGCAAAGCGCTTCGTTCGGACAGGGGGAATGTCCACAACGTAACGATGGATACCTGCCGTGCGTCGGAACATCCTGTGATGGAAGGGGGACGGAGGAATTAAGTCGTGTAATTCCAGCGCACACTCACCAAAATGTATGCTATAGAATACTGAGAGGCTAGCAATTCTACGCCTGTGTTCAAGGCTGCCGAGGTTGGCTTCTACCAATTCGGGATCGCAGATCTGTGCTTTGTATAAATCTGTGCTGTCGTCTGCATACCCATAGATACCGGGCTTCAGCAGATCGTTAATGTGCAGCAGAAAAAAAGTTGCAAAAAGAACGGACCCCTGAGGCACTCCAGCTTTAATTGTCAAGGGTTCCGAGGAAGACCCGTCGACAACTACTCGGAGAGATCTCTGGTTGAGGAAGTCCGTTACCCAGCCGATCAGACCAGGAGATATGCCGTACGCTGAAAGCTTGCTTATAAGGCTCGCATGCCAGACCCTGTCAAATGGCTCCGAGACGTCCAAAGAGACGGCGACCGCTTCTCCGTTCTTCTCGATGGCCTCGCCTAAAACGGGCGTAGCATACACTAGAAGGTCTCCGGTGGACCTATTTCGGCGAAACCCGTACTGTCGGTCACTGAGGAGATCGTTACCTTCAAGGTACGCTAGAAGGCGCGTATTCAATACACGCTCCATAATCTTGCAGAGTATGGCGGTGATTGAAATTGGTCTATAATTGGCAGGATCGGTACGGCTGCCTTTTTTAGGTACTGGTTGCACGTTTGCAAACTTCCAGAATTTCGGCACTATTCCAGTCTTGAAAGAGAGGCGATACAGACGTGTCAATACAGGAGACAACTCAACTGCGCACATCAGCAGAATGGCTGGTATACCATCAGGACCACTGGCTTTATTCACATCAAGACGACACAATGCTCTCCATACCTCTTTGTTAGTGATGCGGATTTCCGGCATCAAAATAGCGCAGTGAGGAAGAAGTGCTGGAGAAGCATTGCCAGTGTCTAGATGCGAATTATCAGCAAACAGAGAAGCAAATACATTCGCTTTCTCTGTCGCTGTATAGATCAGAGATCCATCCGGCTTCATCAGAGCAGGCAGTGAGGTTTGGCAGAAGTTCGACTCGATCGCTTTGGCAAGAGATCAGAAAGCTCGACTGCCAGTAGGTCTGACAGAGAGCTTTTCGCCAATCTTAGCGATTCGATCGCGTCGAACCTTCCGTAATGCCTTTTTATAGTCCTTGGCAGCTTGGTTAAAGGCTCTCTTCTTTGAACGTACATCCGGAGCATTGCGGCTTCGAGCATCAGCCCAAATGAGGTATGCCGAATGTTTGCGGTCTTCAGCACGACCACATTCGGCATTAAACCATGGGCGAGCTTTGCCACCGATGGGTACGTCAATAAAAGGAATGAAATACTCCATTGCCTGATGCACCACATCGGTTATAGCGTCCGCGCAACTCTACGGATCGAAAGAAGAGAAGCAGACCTGCCGCCAAGGAAAGGACGTAAAAAAGTGACGCATCTCATCCCAATCTGCTGACTTGTATTTCCATACTCGCCTAACACCATGTGGTTCAAACCTTCTCATATAAGGGTTTCTAGAATAATAACAGTTAATAAACAATAAGTAAAAATATTTTTTTCTTACATTAGGACAAGTAACTGACTGCATAGCGATGTAAAATTCTATCATGTGGTATTTTTTTTTTTAAACGCAAACTTTTTCAGAAATTGCTCAAAAAATAACAGTAACACAAGTTACAAACCTTTCTTCCACTCATTTTTTTTTTTTTGCAATAGAAACTCAAATATAATAAAACAAAATAGTACGTTTATTTCGAACTACAACAAACAGCAGAATGACAACTTCAAGCTCGTTTATGCAAAGGAAAATAAAAAGGCATCTAGACACGATCAACTTAAAGTGAATTTGTTCTTTTATATTTTTGGGCATTCAATGTTATGATGGAATTCACCATCATGCAAAGAAGGTCTAAATACGTAAGTATAATGATTTTAGTTTTATCAATTGTATATGTCGATAAGTAATGAAATATATGAGTAAAAATCCAATAATAAAAGACGTTTCGAAAGGTCAAAATTGAGGGAAATAATATCACAGGCTAGCCACACTATATTTTATATGCAAACGGAAAATGTGCAAGTATACAGAATGGTTGTGGAAAACATTTAAAACTAACTAGGGGAGCCAACAGACCCTCAATTTCGACTCGCTGCGCTCGTGAAATCCTCGGTTGTCGTTTGCGTTTTGAGCGAAGCGAGCCCGCGCGATAAAAAAGTATATTTTTTTCCTCATTGACTTCAATGGGATATCAGTTTTTTGACAATTATTCCTCAACGACATGACATCTTTCAAATTTTTTTAAAAACCTTCACCTAATGTGTCTTTTTGATTGCAAAATTTCATTATTTTCCGTCAATTAGTTTTCGAGCCTATTCGTGACAAAAAATCATTGCTGAGAATAGTGTGTTATTCATTGTCTATTTCAGTTCATCTTGTATTTTATTTACCATAATAAATTAAACCCTTGTTACAGATGAGCGTCACATTGCCAAAGCGGTGGTATCGCTCAAGAAGAAACCAAATTATTATTATTATTATAGTTGCTTGTATTATTTGTTACATTTCGCTATCCGACAGCTTACAGATGGAACCTAACCTGTATGTCGATGTATTATAAGTACACTTATTCTAAAAATACTAACTACATATTTGCTTATAGAGATATATTTTTGATGATTTTGCACTTAACTGTAACATGATATATTGCATTTTTGTTTTGTAATAACAGTAATTTGCATTTTGTTTTATTATTATTATAATTGCTTGTATTATTTATTACATTTCGCTATCCGACAGCTTCGGGAGAGAACCCAACCTGGACATCACTAGGTATGTATGTCGCTGTATTATAAACACATTTATCAATACCTGCTGACACTTATATTAAAAATAGTAAGAAAATTTTTGCTTATAGGGTATTTAGATTTAATATATTTTTGATGACAACACACACACACACACACACACACACACACACACACACGCACGCACGCACGCACGCACGCACTTATTAGCATTTAATATGATTTATAATTTTTCATAAGTTACAAAACCCATTATGTGCTTTTTAAATTTAATTTTTTTTTTTAGTTTTGGAAGTGCTGATGCTTTTTTTTTTTTATATATAGTGTGTATTTTTGCATTGCTTTTTAATTGTGTATTATTTTTTATGTGCACGATGTATTAATGGAAAACTTTAATCTATTTCAGAAAATCAATTATTGAGTAAGTAGTCATTTTTTATTTTTACATTTCTTTTGCTTGGCATTTTTTGCATTGGTTTTAAAGTTTCTGGCACTATAGTATTGTCTGACGCATGAATATTTAACGTTTTTTTAAATATCTGCATTATTAATACTCAAATCATATACCTAATCAAATCATGCTACAGGCTGTAAGGTCTCTTTACCGAGATCACTCAGCCTGTGTGCGAATAGGAGCTGGCATGTCGCCCTGGTTTGACATCCAATCCGGTGTTAAGCAAGGTTGCGCTATGTCAGCTTGGTTGTTCAATTTGTATTTGGATAGTTGTCTCCAAGGAGTGAAAGATAGTGACATGGGAGTGAAAGTAGGTGACCTTAAGGTCAATTGCTTGTTATATGCAGATGATACAGTGCTATTGCATCATCAGAATGCAATTTGCAGGCATTGGTCACCACTCTGAAAGATGGGTGTGAAATTAATGGTCTTAACCTGAATGTAGATAAGACGAAGGTTCTGATATTTGAAAGAAATGAAGAAAGAACAGAATGTAAGATCAACGTGAACGATAAGATAGAATAGAACAAGTGAATTAAGTGGTATATTTGGGAAATATGTTTAGCAGAGACGGAAGATACGAAATGGATGTGGAAAGGCGTATTGCTGCCGGTAACAGAGTCAATGGTGCTTTGACTGCATTGTTGAGACGGCAAAACGTCAATATAGCTGCACGTTTGGCTACACACAATGCAGCTTTGCTACCGACGCTGTTATACGGCAGCCAAACGTGGGTAACACAGAAGAAGAATGTAAGAAAGATGAATGCTGTGGAGATGCGATCTCTTCGTAGAATATGCGGAGTCAGTCTAGCTGATCGAATCCGCAATGAAGAGATCCACAGAATGGCAGGTACTAGCGAAGATGTCACGGTGAGAATGAAGAAGAACGTGCTCAGGTGGTTTGGGCACGTCGAATGAGTGATGAAAGAATGGTAAAAAAGATTTATATAGGAAAAGTGAGCGGTAAGAGAGACAGGGGGAGGCCTCGAGTGACCTTCGAAAACACAGTATCAATGTTAATGGAGGAAGGTCACGTAAAAAGCATTAGGACCCCCGGAGGGCATGTATGAAGAGGTTGATGTCTGTGGCCGAGGCGAAAGAGGTATGCAGAGACCGTAGCGTTTGGCGCTCCGTCGTCTCTGGCTACCCCGCAAGGGATATGGCGTGAAGGTAAATAAATAAATAAATAAATCATATAACAGTAACATTCGTAACAGTTTATCAGTTTGACAAAACCCAACGGAGAAATAAAATATTCTAGAAAGTTTAAAGAAAAACTCCATGGCCGATTACACCAACTGTGAATTGAGCGAAAGTACTTAGCATTTGTCCTTAGAATAAAATATTTTTACGTTTCAAAGATCAATACTGATTTAGAATGATTTTTAAGGATTATAAATTTTAATATGGATAAGGATGCTAAATTTTAATATGGATCCCATATTTCATAACAACTGTTTTTAAAATTTGTTTGACGTTTTATTAATATTTGCGTCCGATTTTTTTAAATAAAGTCATTACTTGATAGCGGTTTATTTTTTTTTTATGTCAAATTGATGTCTATTGACCTCTCAACTCTCTTTCTCCCGACCGAAATTATTATTACATAAAAAAGTAGAGTGCGAAAGATGACAAAAAAAATACGTTTTTAAAGACATGAATTTTACGAAATCGGTTCTAAAAATACATTACATATAGAATAGAAGGTAAATTTTTACATTTTGATTTTATGTTTTCAAATAATAAGAATCTCACTCATTAATACTATATTATTACAGATACATAGAAAAAAGGTTGGAACTGTTCCTCAAGTTGGATAAAGGGTCTGGGTGTGAGATACCGAAATTGGATCCTTTCGCGAAGGAGGTGATGCAGTTTGATAAGGATATACCCAAAATCACTTGTCGGGGCACAGATTGGGTCAAGTGCTATGTAAGTTTTAAATTATTCAAAGGTCAAATGTTATGTAAGTTTATACTAAATTCATGTATATATTCCTTCAGCACTCAAAATGCAGAATAGTAGCGGAAATATCGAGCACTATAACTAATATAGTGTGTTCATATCAAGATATAATATACGAGAGCGATCAGAAGTACGTCATCGGACCCCCCACGGAGGTTGTCGGTCTGAACGAGTACATACTGACCAAGAGTGATCACGTCAAAATTAAATGTACAGGAAAACGTCGCGGCAGGTGAGAGAATTAATGTAATGATCTAGTCAATAGATGGCGCTAATTAATATATTTTTTTTTTCATAGAATATTTTGAAATAGTTTTCGTTTTTTAGTCAATTTACATAACCGTATGAGATTTTCTCTTAATGTGTTAATGTATCTTTTGAATTATGTCGGGTCGATTTTGCGATGTAAATTTAGATATCTTTAGACGACACTAAACTAACTATTTGCGCTCGCGAAATCTCGGGTGCCCTTTGCATACTGAGCGAAGTAAGCTCAGTGTAATAACTCATCGTTTCCCTTTGACTTCAATATGATATCAGTTTTTTGACGATTATTTCTCAACGACATTACAT
The DNA here is from genome assembly GCA_918358695.1 of Melinaea menophilus ssp. n. AW-2005. NCBI lineage: Eukaryota > Metazoa > Arthropoda > Insecta > Lepidoptera > Nymphalidae > Melinaea > Melinaea menophilus. The sequence continues at coordinate 10,648,916 of OU911039.1, read as the reverse complement.
ATTTCATTTTTTTTTAAACTATCACCTAATGTGTGTCTTTTTGATTGCAAAATTTCATAATTTTCCGTCAAGTAGTTTTCGAGCCTATTCGTGACACAAAAGCTACTTTGACAATGCTGTGGGACACCCAAACCCGCTGGTGGTTAAGGCCACAGGATACACGGCCCGTAAGACTCCTAAAGTCAGAAAGAGAAGACCCAAGCCGGTACTTTTCGATCCGGACGACGCGATTACGTTAGGGAACGCTACGTAAAAGCGTACATAAATACTACACATACACACACACACAGCGTCTTCGCCGGCGAAGACGAGGCCCCCATCCAAGCACGTTGCTCCGGCGTTCTGCCATCGGAGGACGTTAGTGTCAAATCCTAACCCACATCCAACCCTCGCTTCCCACCTAACGGCGTTCTGAGCCGTGGTCCGAGCCTCACAGGAGGCGCCCTCAGGACGCGCGTTCCCCTGGGGCCCTTCAGGCCCCCCCTTTTTCAAGGGCGGGTCTCTGCACCCGTCCATTCCACCGGTGACGCTGTCATGGCCAGTAGGGCTAACAGCAGAGACACAAAAAATAAATAAATATATATATATTCGTGACAAAGAATGTAAAAAAGCCTCCAGTAGAGCGCTCCGCTCGCTTCGCTCAATAAAATCTACTCGTGACTTCAACTTACGAAATTCGACGGAAAAATTGGACAACAAAAAAGGTACCATATAAAGGGAAACAAAGTATCGTATGGTATATATTTTAGTTTATGAAGTCGTGAATTAGACCCGACATATAAAATGTGTATAAGTAAAAGTAAAAAAATATTAATATCTTTATAGTATTTTTTCGTCAAAATGGTCGGGTTATGCGGTTGGGTTTCGTTCGTCCGTCCGTCCCGAACTCCCCCCTCCAGGAAGGGAGGGCTCACTCAATGTACTTATACTGAGTTTTGATTCCACCGCAAAGAACGGCTTCATACGACGCATGCCCAAAAGCTACAAAGTTCTCACTGAGCTATGGGGCGCTACTATATTAAATGGGTTCGTTCAATACATACAGGCATATATATATATATATATATATATATATATATATATATATATATATATATATATATATATATATATATATACGTTAAATAAGTTGTCGAAGTTAGTTAAGCAGTGTTTTTTTTTAATTCAATATTGTTTTAATTTTTCGTCGAAACTAATTTAAAAAAAAAAACAGAAAAAAATATGTGTATCGTGATTTAATTTTAAGTATATGACAAAAATATATATATTTTTTTATATATCTATCAAAGACAAAACTTTCTACAGTTGTTTATTAATTAACTTAATGGATATGTGTTTATTTTGCATATTATTTATTTTTATACATATATTACTTTATCTATATCTATCTTACATTATCTAGAATCTAGACTAAAGTTATGTCCTATTCCAGTTACAATATCTTGGGTGACGGGACGACCGCTTCCCTGTTCCCGATTCTGACCGGGAAGAATGAGTTGGAGCTACCGGATGTCAGGAAGAAGATGAAGAACAACGGCACCCTGGATTCCTTGCCGTTCATATTTTACAAGCTTAAGGATGATGGGTGATTTAATCTCCTTAACAAAACACACTGATAGATAGACATTTTTGGAAGGATATGACTCTGGATAAATTTGTTTGAAGCACTGTTCTTATTAAAATTATCCTAATATTATGCCAGTAAGAAATTTTATAGAAACCAGGCTTTAGAAAGTTTGGTAATCTTTACATGTCCAAAAAAAACCTTTTTTTTTTAAATTATTTCTTCTTATTACAAATTAACATATACAGTTCGATGTTACAACTTCAGAAATTTGACATATAATTCTTATTAATAATATGTTTTAAGAAGAAAACTGGAATTACGATTACGAACTCTTACAATTCAGAGACGGATCTGATGAGACTTTGACTGAAGACTTTTTGAGATGAGATGAGATTTCTTTTCCCAGCTACCGCACAGCATATTTCGAAGATATGCCCTGGATAGGAACATTTCAGTATCGTTTGAACGGCTTCAAGGACCAGCCGGCCGACCACTACCTCAGAGACTTCTATTTGGTGGAATTCCACAACGGGAAGAGGTGGTGGAAGAACTATTACTGCGTGGGAGACACTTTACAGTTCAAACTGATGTTGGATTACACTGATCAGGTGAGACAAAGGATTTTAGATTTGTGATCTACTTTGTGATCTTAATTAATAATTATATTGTATCGTTTCAATTGCCAAAAGAAAAGAAAATATTTTGAAAGTTAATTTCGAAGATATCCATTCAAATTCAATTAAAAATTTGTGAGTTTTATAAACAAGTAGTGTTTGTTTTAGATGAGATCTATAAATTCAGTGATACGATAGTTCAATTTAAAGAATGTCTGTACAAAACCAGATACCAATGAAGTGTTGAACCTTTTTAGTAGAAGAACAAGAGTTGTACTGCTAACAGATACCAATAAGTGTTTTTTTTAGTTTCTTCGTCTCGATGGTAAACGTTACGCGTTCACGTTCATAGCGGACATAACTCACGATGACTTCAATATGATCTCAATAGCAGACGACGACACAGCAAACTACCTCACCAAGTTCTATAAGGATTATAGAGATGATACTCTGTTGATGGTTATGGGTGATCATGGACCAAGGTGAGAGTTTGTTGTGGTTGCTTTTTTTCAGGATTTGGGTTCGATTTCTGACATTTCCCAAAAAAAATTGTAATTTCTGGTACGGGGAATTAAAAGGTTGAGAATATCTTAATATTCACCCAATATCTATTATCACCCAACGCTATTTAAGAGGTCTATTTGTAAAGGTTTTAAGCCAATTAGATTTTTTGCTGGAAAAAGAATAAAAACATTTAAGAACATTTATATTGTTGAAGAATAAAATATTACGGTAATTAAGATTAATTTCGACGTTTCGGCTTTTAAATAATTTAATCGATACATATTTTTAGTAACGTTGTCGTCACTATATGCCAAAAATCTTATTCAACTCAAAAATCAACTATTAATGTCATGTTTAGAATAGATATTACGATAGTTACTGTTAAAATTGTCTACAAAACGTTACAATTCAGATACGCAAAAGTTCGAGATACCCTCCAAGGAAAACTCGAAGAAAGATTACCGTTAATGGCGATCAGACTTCCAGACAAATTGACGAAATCTAGACCAGAAGCAGAGAGAAACTTAAAAATGAATGCAGATGTTTTGACCACGCCCCATGATATTTACGCCACGGTCTTGGACGTAATTGATTTAAAACAGTTTATGAACCCTTATAAAATTAAGGGAGCAGATCTAACGAGAGGGATGACGCTGTTGGAACCTGTGAGTAAATTATTTTTACCATAATTAAAACCTTTAATTTAATAAACATTTTTTTATTTACCACGTTTTTCAGTTTCTTTATTGTAATAATAATATTAATAATCTTAAATCCACGATATTGTAAATATTCAAATTTACAAAAATATTCAATATTTAATAAATTTAATATGATCTATGTAAACGTGTTATTATAATCATGTTTCAGATCCCAAAGAGCAGGTCGTGCAGTGAGGCGGGTGTGGAGGCGCACTGGTGCTCGTGTCTGTCCTGGGACAACGTCTCTCAAAGCGATCCCATGTATCAGAAGACGGCTGCGGCCCTCGTCGACTTCATCAACCACCTGACGGAAGACATGAGGTAGCACGATGATTATTTAAGGTTACTCGATTATGTGACGTGTTTCACTTATTTTCTTCCAAGTTTCCCTCTTCTTTACTAAGCCTTCGACCTTGGACACATTCTGTGCCATCGTATCACTGACAAAAAATCTCAAGAGAAAAAATTTCAAGAGAAAGTAGAAGAGATTGGACTAGTATAATTTTAGTTTAACAGAGAAGTGATGGTGAATGGTGAAGGGGTTTAAGTGAGTGTAAATACAAGGCAAGGTCGAGAATTTGTTTTTGTTGTTTGTTATCCATCGCATAACGGATATCATCAGTGATTTTGATTATTGCTGTGGTAATCCTATGTTGAGGACGGAAACCGGATTAAAAAGGGCTTAAAAGATTATTACCACGAAGGGATTCTGAGAGATTCTGAAGGATGAAAAAGGATTCGCAATTGCTTGTGTAAAGCGTCTTAGAAAAATTTTTGAAAGAAAAGGGAGTATAAATCTTGGTCGATAGTTCGAAGGCAAGATAGGATTACTTATTTTAGCTAAGGAAATTATATGTACTACCTTCCATGCAGAAGGGAATGTGACAGTTCTTAAGGAAAAATTAAAAATATATGTTATAATAGGTGAAAGGATATCGATTATAAGAATAAGCATATCTCTACTAATGTAATTATTACCGACGGCCTTAGAAGAGATTGAAAGTAGTGCATTTTTGACATCTCCCTCCGTTAAATCCAGGAAGAAAAAAGTAGAATCACAGATTGGTGGGGTGATATTTGTCCGTTGTTGCAGGGTTTTCGATTTGCGTTCTTTAGAAAATATTAAAGGCCGAGAAGAAACCCACAACCCAAAGCACACCTAATGACTTTAAGAAGTTCTATATTTGTGCACCCGAAAGATTGTATAGAAGAAAAGATATGACGACGTTTTGCATCCCGACACATTCTATTGCAAAGATTACGCAGCTTTTTGTAAGTATTAATTTTGTCTTAAGACGAAACTGTTTTGCAAATTTTCTTAGCTTTAATCTCATATAAAACACTCATGGCCAAACCGATTTGATTTAATTGTTAAAGTAAGCCAAGGTATGGGAAGATGTCAAACTCTTTTTTGCTTTACTGGAGCATAGACATCCTATAGCTTTACTATTTCTGCATTAGATATGAGATTATTGGGGTTAATAGATTTAAGACTACGCCGAATTATACATTTTTGTTTGCGTTTGATAAAAGGTAAGTTATAGTGAAGGAACAAGAGGTCATGGTAAGATAATTAAAATATTTTCTGACTTTGAAACACGGATAAATTAAAGAAGCGATGGCTAGGAGTTAGGAGGAAAATGGGTCGCAGAAAGGGGACAGAAGGTCAAATTAAAGGACGATATCAGGGATTTAAGTTTTTCAGCTCTATAATCTTGATTGTGCTTATCAAATCTTTCTGACAACAATTGCAACTGCTGCCGCAACATAGATAAGGTTTTCCAAACCAGATTCTTGAATGCGAAGTATTCAGTTGAAAGTCCTGGGAGATCCTTACAAGTGCCAGAAGAAGTGTTTCGTAGCTTGTGAAAGTGCAAGTTCCTTGTCGAAAACGAGAATACCGGAATCAAACATATTGACAAACTCATTCAAGTTCTTACGTAGTCGAGTGTGTAGAGCCATTTGTGATATTATACAAGAATTGTTTGTTGTGACAGTTTATTTATGGCAGGTATGTAGGATGTGTTGCTTAATGTACAATTACCCGATTATGAGACCCGTGACTTATTTTCTCCCCATTTCCGGCTGCTTTGTTAAGATCTACCTTGGACACATGCTGTGCCATTGTGTCACTGGCACTATTTTAAAGAAAAATTCTCGTGAATTAACATTTTGTTGTTTGATTTCTGTTTATAGACTGCTTCGAATTTTCTCATGAGTTAAATGTATATCTTTAATGAATTAAAAAAACATAAATTATTGAGCGAAGCGATCGTTTTACTGGAGACTTTTTCACAGTCTTTGTCACACATAGGCTCGAAAACTACTTAACCGTAAAATAAAAAAAATTGCAATCAAAAAGACACACACTAGGTGAAGGTTTTAAAAAAAATTGAAAAATATCAAAATATATATATATATATATATATATTAATTGTCATGTCAAAAACTGATATCCCATTGAAGTCAATGGGAAACGATGAGTCATTACACTTTGCTCAATATGCAAACGGCACCCGAGATTTCGCGTGCGCAGCGTGTCGAAATTGAGGGTATGTTGGCTCCCTATTATTTATATCTTTGCATTAAATAATAATAAAATGGTTTTGCTAGTGAATTAAAGAGAGTGCATCGCACTTGTTTTGGGAGGCATCACACATACACACATATACACCTATCAATGATGTCGGTTAGGATATTTTGTATCTGTGCGGGCTATTTATAACTTAAAAGCTAGAGATTCTCTGAGAGATGTTTTTAAAGAAATAGGTATTCTTACAGTCGCTTCCCAATAAATATTTAGTAACATATTATATATACGTCAAAATTTAAATAGTTATATAAAAAACAGTGACAGACGTAATATCAGCAGATGTGACATCTTCTGGGTTTACATTCCTACCCTTATTTAATTATCGTAATAGAATTTCGTGGCACACGGTGTCAAATGCTGCTTTTGAATGAGGGAAAAAATTACTACTGTTACTTTTAGTCCGGTCAATTTAGACCTAAAAATGAGAGCAAAGGTACATAAATTCCCATCAAGCTGAAAATCACTAAGGTTATTTAAAATATGATTGAAAATAAAATTTGAAAGTTCCCCATCTTTCCCCTGTGAGGACAAAATTTTATTCAAGGTCAAAGGTAAAAAAATGAGTTTTTCGCGATCTTCAGAGAAACGGTAAGTTTTATCATAAAAATATTTCAGACAAAATTTGTAGATCATAAAATAATCTACAAAAAATGTATCAATACTTTTTTTCCTACAAGCCACCGTTTTTGAGATATAACGTATTTAAAAAGTTGATGGGAATTCATGTAGCTTCGAATGTTTAAATTGACCGGACTATTTCTTCTTTTCGATTTATATAAATGTTATTATAATCCAGGTCGAAGTGTGTCCCTCGCTCGCTGCAGTCCGTGTCGTGGGTGATGAGGTCGCGCGTCAAAAGCGGCGTGCTAACGTTCGTGAACGCGCGCGACCGGGACGGTTACGTGGGCCGCTACGGGGACGGAGTGCGGCCTACCACGGACTACTACCAGCTCAAGGTGCTAATTACGCAAGTCATCGATAGATGGCGTTGTTTATTAAGTAATAAAATTTATATATTTATACATGCCATTGCTTAATTTCTTTATATATATCGGAAATTTATTGAATTATTGTTTTTTAAAAAAAGGTAGAATCGCTGACCGTATAGTAGTCATCGATTCTATTGTAACTATAACTATAATAAGATATACCAACTATAGTTCTATGATTTTATATTAGTTAAGTGAGTGACAATTATCATAGTGAAATAATTACAGGCAGGAGAGTATTAACAAAATGAAACAAGTTAATTATTATTTATCATTTTAAATGAATAACATTTAAATTAAATTAAATTAGACCAACTGACATGGATTCTACTTTCAATGAGTATTCCTCGGAAATCAGCAGTAAACTGAGCTCTGCTCATAATACACCGTTTTTTGTACAAAGATTCTCCTCTCTTGGAGTGAATCGTTGCTAGTCAATCACAATATTTTTTTTACATAATACTATCAAACACTCTATTTAAGTAACTCTTATTCGGGCGGCTTTAAGTATTACAATTCATAAATATAATGATATAGAGAAGGAATAATTATTTAAGAAGTTGCTTACAAACAAACAACATTAAATTTAACAATCCATCAATTAAACATAGTCAAAATCACAACTTCTTAAATTTTACGTCGGCCATCTTAATAAATAATTCCGGATGTGTAAATAACAAATGTGGAATCGATTATTATAATAGACATTGATGAGTTGCATTTACAATGATTGTTAAAATAATTATAAGTATGTAAATCAATTAATTTGATTTTTCGATAATATTTAACGCGGCGACATATTTTTTTAGAAAGGTTATTGTTTGCAAATAAATGTTTAATGCTGAATGTGATCATGCTGAAGACCGCAAACATTCGGCATACCTCATTTGGACTGATGCTCGAAGCCGCAAAGCTCCAGATGTAAGTTTAAAGAAGAGAGCCTTTAACCAAACTGCCAAGTCCTATTAAAAGATATTACGGAAGGATCGTCGCGATCGTATCGCTAAGAATGGCGAAAAGCTCTCTGACAGACCTACTGGCAGTCGAGCTTTCTGATCTGTTGCCAAAGCGATTAAGTCGAACTTCTGCCAACCCTCACTACCTGTTCTGCTGAAGCCGGATGGATCTCTGGCCCATACAGCGGCAGCAAAAACGAATGTATTTGCTTCTCTGTTCGCTGATAATTTACATCTAGACACTGGCAATGCTTCTCCAGCACATCTTCCTCACTGCGGTATTTCGATGCCTGAAATCCGCATCACTAACAAAGAGGTATGGAGAGCATTGTGTCGTGTTGATGTGAATAAAGCCAGTGGTCCTGATGGTATACCAGCCATTCGCATGCGCAGCCGAGTTGTCTCCTATATTGACACGTCTGTATCGCCTCTCAAGTCTGGAATAGTGCCGAAATCTTGGAAGCTTGCTAACGTGCAACCAGTGCCCAAAAAAGGCAGCCGTGCCGATCCTGCCAATTATAGACCGATTTTAATCACCTCCATACTCTGCAAGAATATGGAGCGTGTATTGAACTCGCGCCTTTTAGCGTACCTTGAAGGTAACGATCTCCTCAGTGACCGACAGTACGGGTTTCACCGAAATAGGTCCACTGGGGACCTTCTAGTGTACGCTACGCACATTTTAAGTCACAACGGAGAAGCGGTCGCCGTCTCTCTTGACGTCTCGAAGGCATTTGACAGGGTCTGACATGCGAGCTTTAATGCAAGCTTTCAGCATACGGCATATTTCCTCTCGGACTTTCTGAACCAAAGATCTCTCCTAGTAGTTGTCGACGGGTCTTCCTCGGAACCCTTGACAATTAATGCTGGAGTGCCTCAGGGGTCCGTTCTTTCTGCAACTCTTTTTCTGCTGCACATTAACGATCTGCTGAAGCCCGGTATCTATGGGTATGCAGACGACAGCACAGTTGTAGAAAGATACCTGCCGAGTAGTCGGGATGGTAGAGATCAAGTACAGTCAGAAAGAGAGGCCATGGTGCAACGTTTGGGTGACAAACTTTAGGCAGGCAGGAAGGCTTGCCGTTCTTGCGAAGGTCCGTCAGTACTTTACACCGGGACAGCTTCTTGTATTATACAAAGCACAGGTCCGGTCGTGTGTGGAGTACTCTGGACATATATTCGCTGGTGCCGTGAAGTCTCATCTTGTTCAAGATTCTGGACTCAATTGAGAGGCGAGCAAAGAGGCTTATAGGTGACCCTGAATTGGTTGAAACCAACCTCCACAGCCTTGAACACAGGCTCAGAATTGCTAGCCTCTCTGTATATTCTATAGGATATTCTATAGGATACACTTTGGTGAGTGTGTGCAGCAATTACACGATTTAATTCCTCCGTCCCCCTTCCATCACATGACGTTCAGACGCACGGTGGATATCCATCCTTACGTTGTGGACATTCCTCCTGTCCGAAAGAAGCGCTTTGCTTCATCTTTTTTAATGCGTACAGCGAAGGACTGGAATAGCTTGCCTGCGTCGGTATTTCCGTCCACATACAATGTGGGTGTCTTCAAGAGAAGAGTGAATAGGTTGCTAGGTTAATGCTCCTTACCACCTATGACTACATTTCCACTTTCCATCAGGTGGAATGTCAAGCACTAAATTAGACAGTATAAAACAAAAAATATATATATATAAAATTATTGTATTGTACTATTTTTAAAGTTAGTAATTCTATAGAAAGTTTTCTGTTTTTATTTAATATACTTATTATATATTTCAGATCGCCGTCGATCCCAGTCACAGTGTTTACGAAGCATCGGTCATTTATATTATAAAGAAAGATAGGTTCGAGATTGATTCCAGAGATATATCACGAACTAACGCGTAAGTTAACTTTTTGTAAGACTTTTTTTTTAAATTTTTGAATAAATCCGTTACGGATACCCGCCGGCCAAGAAGGTGATGACCGGAGGGTTATGTAGGGCTACCCAGCAGCATAGGGGAGGCTGCCATTTTTAAGGCTACCTACTAAAAAAACAACGGTTGCCCTCAACGCCTTAATGGGACACCACGGGATGGTTTGCGCACTAACCGTGATGCCCCGGCGGGGTAAATCCAAATGTAAGGGTGCTCCGAGTAACTTAGAGCACCCTCACGACGTAGGACTGTAATAGGTGAGAGAGGTCACCCTCCCCTCCCTCCAATGCAATACAGATGGGGAAGGAAGCGGCGGGTGTACTCCCGCCTCCTTCCCAGCCTACCCCTACGGAATGGATCAGTTGTGGAGGCCTGCTCCCTAATCCGCTCTGCGGAAATGGAGTCAAGTAATGTATTCGAGGTGATAGCTGACAGACTAGCATGGCACGGTTCATTTTAGGACCGGGCCTTCAAACGGTTAAAATGAATCCAGGTGCCGGTCAGTTACAGTGTTAAGAACAGATTTTTAGGTGGTAGCGCCTAGCTGTAGTTATCTGACTGCAGCTCGTATTGGACTGGCTCGACCGGGGAAGGACCACCCTCACACAGAAGAACGACGTGTAGTAACCAAATTCATTTGGCTATGTTCCATCGGTGAGTAAGAGAATCCGGAAGACCAAAAAACTATCAGGAATATTGTCCTTGGACGTTCATAAGTCGAGTGGGCCGGATGGCATTTCTCCATTGGTGCTACGAACGTGTGCCCCTGAGTTGATCCAATGCTAACGCGTCTATTTCAGTACTCCTACCTTAAAGGCATAGTCCTGGTTTCATGGTAGTGTGCCCTTATCCATCCAATCCCTAAAAAAAGTGATAGCTCTGACCAAGCTAACTACAGACCTATCGCCATTACTTCCCTTCTCTCCAAAGTAATGGAGATTATTATCAACCGACAGGTCCTAACCGGCAGTGTGGCTTTCGCCATGGTCGATCAGTTGGTGATCTTCTGTTATACCTTACGCACCGTTGGGCAGCGGTTATTGAAAGCAAGGGAGAAGGTCTGGCAGTTAGTTTGGATATGACAAAAACCTTCGATCGTGTATGGCGCTAAGGGGCTTCTTTCGAAGCTATCTTCCTATGGGCTTCCCGAAAGTTTGTGCAAGTGGAGGTGATCCAACTTTTCTCACTGGACGGAGCATTCAGGTCATTCTCGACGGTTTTTGCTCAGACCCCAAGCCCGTGAACGCTGGTGTATCCCAAGGCTGCGTGCTATCCCCAACTCTGTTCCTCCTGCACATCAATGATATGTTGGATATTCCCAATATACATTGTTATGCGGATGACAGCACTGGGGATGCGCTATATTCCGGTCGTGCAGGTCTCTCTCTGGAAAACGTCGATGAGTACCGAAAGAAACTTGTGTCTTCAATAGAGACCTTCCTGGGGATGGTCTTTGAATGGGGTAAACTGAACCACGTTCAGTTCAATCCCCTTAAAACACAAGTTTGCGCGGTTACCACTAAGAAAACCCCACGTATCATCACCGCTCTACGACAGCACTCCCCCTCATTGCCTCACCAAGTATCAAAATACTGGGTCTCGAAATTTCGAGCGACTGCCAGTTTCATGGTTATCTGGAGAGCAAGGCCAAGTTGGCCTCGATGAAATTGGGAGTGATCAATAGAGCGAGGCAGTATTTCAAACCTGGACAAAGACTTGCGCTTTACAAGGTAATGTTCTCATCTCTGGTCCGGATCACCCGCGTACAAAGGAGAGCCGTTGCCGTGATTGTCGGGGACCGAGTGCTCTGCGAACGGCTGGACTCTTTGGCATTGAGTAGAGACGTGGCTTCTTTGTGCGTATTCTACCGCATTTACAAAGGGGAGTGTTCCGAAGAACTATTCGATCTGATGCCTACCGCCGAATTTCACCATCGCACATTTCGCCAACGCCTCCTTTACCATCCATACCACCTGGATGCGTGGCGATCTTCCACTGTGCGGTTTTCTAGGACTTTTTTCCCACGTTCCACTCAAATGTGGAACGAACTTCCTTGGGCGGTATTTCCAAATCGATACGACATGTGTTCCTTCAAAAAAGGCATATACTCCTAATTCCAAAGGCGGCAACGCTCTTGTGAATCCTCGGATGTTGCAGGAGTTCATGGGCGGCGGTGATCACTTACCAACGGTTGACCCGCAAGCTCGTTTGCCCTCCTCTAACATAAAAAAAAGACTTGTGGGTCGGGCATTCAAATTGTTATCTAAACTCTTAACATTTTCACCGTGACTGGCCGTGACTGGCTGTAACTGGCTATGACTGGCTATGACTGGCTGTGACTGGCTGTGACTGGCTGTGACTGGCTGTGACTGGCTGTGACTGGCTGTGACTGGCTGTGACTGGCTGTGACTGGCTGTGACTGGCTGTGACTGGCTGTGACTGGCTGTGACTGGCTATGACTGACTGTCCCTATCTTAAAATGAAAACTCAGTTTCATTAATTAAAACTTTTTCAAAATCGTGGGTAACGTTTATTTATGTACGAACTTATCAAATAACATACTTGTATATTAAAATAATTAAATAATTTAATGAACAGATACAATGATGAGCCAAGCTGTATCAGCGCTACGCATCCCCATCTCAACATGTACTGCTACTGTAATAAATAAATATTATGTGTGTGTGTGTGTGTATATGTTTGTACTGGTGTGTGTAAGTCAAGTTCCTGTATGGGATATGTATATTTGAAAAATCATTGATGTTTTTGATGATTTTTGGCACAAAAATGTATATTTATTATATTTCGCAACTAAATTTTAAGTACAATCATTAATATTTGTTATACATACTACTTACTCTGGCTTCGTCTGTATCTACTTAATATGAAATAAATATTATATTCACTATAATTGTTGTATAGAATTGATTTTACTTTGTATATTTTATTATAAATCTTCTATTATAAAATATATAAAATAATCAAAATAGTGCATACATGTTTTTTTTTAACGTTAATGTTTTAAAAAATAAATCTCACTTGAATTATCAATAACGCCATCTATCATCGGAAATTGGAACGATTATTCTGTCATGACATAATTATATATAATTTACATCTGTCTGTATCGCCATTGCAGTGCGAGCCAGTGCAAGAGCACTAATTGTTCAAATGAAATTATGCAAAATTCACTAGATTTAAGTGAAATTTGTAAGATTTTGAAATGTAAAGTGAATAGTTTATTAAATGAACTTAATTAATATGTAAATTGTGTTTTATTGTTATATTTTTATTAAATATGTATTTATTTATTGTTATTTTCATTACTCGTGATTACTTTCGTGGAGAAAATAAAGTAACTCAACAAATAAGTTAAACTTTTTTAATACGTATATATTGTGGACACAAAATAATACATTAAATTTTTTTTGATTCTTACCTATCTTCCGGGCGATTCATTTAGCGAAGTATTCTATAAAAAAACATTAACGAGACGTGTGTGTGTGTGTGTGTGTGTGTGTGTGTGTGTATATAACTGGTTGCTCCATATCGCTATACATATAATTAGTATTAACAATTTACCACTCACTAACTCATCACGAAATATCCGAATCTGTGTAATTAATTTAAAATTTTACATAGTTACTTCTTTTGTGACGTAGACATCCACTATGAACGGTTTTTTTGGAATTCCTATCCTAAAGGGTTTTAACTTTTTGCATTTCGCCAAGTTTTAAGCCTTTAGGAGCTATACACTTAACGCAGGGGTAAGAGTTACTATAGCAACGATTACGATGACAACCGATAATATGAAAAGGTTACCATAGCAACCTAAGTACACATCCAAATTAATAGTGTGCCCAGCGAAGCTGGAGGGAATAAGCATTAGGGTTATAGGGTTTCCATGTCTGAGCATGTCCAATAATTGACTACTAATAGGCTTTTTTAATGAGAAATAAATTTCATATTTCACTGATTGATTCAAATATAAAGTTATACCAATAATATACAACTGTCAAATTTAATAAAAAAACTATTCAAAAAATTACAAACATTAGACATTTTACTGATATTTTTGGTTTTTATAAAGTAATAGAATATTCTATAATTATAACTTCACATTATATTACCAGATATCACTAGCTTTAATTATTACCACAGTATTGTTAATTTACAGTACATAGTACTTCATTAATATGAACGAAGCTAATGTAGGACTGTAGTAAAAAGGTATTTTTGTTATTTTTATATATGAATTTAAATGATTTTTAAGAATAAATGAAATTATGATTAGACATGGGTGTAAGTATTAATTAATTTACTTTATTTTGTATTTTTTATTATATTATTAGTAATATTGTGTTTATTTTCTGATTATTGTTATTATATCGATCATTATATTGTTAAAGGATCGACTCGCATTTATTCTAACTTAATTGTTCAATAATTAATTGGGAACATTTGATACATAATGTATTAATAACAATCAATCAATTAATCAATCAATCAACTAATGTATTGACAAGACCTATCTTTTTATTTTAAATTTTTCTTTGTTTCTATTATTTTTTAAACAAATATGTTATTGAAGAAACATTTTTCGTTATAATTAATAATATAATATATTAGATTTATCTTAAAAAAAAACAAAAAAAATATTAAAAAGCATTTCATTTATTTACAAATATATGTATATATTAAATAAAAACAGACACATTTTGGTATCACTGGCCTCTAATATCCTATATTATAATGAGATATGAAAATATGAATTCTTATAATGCAAAACTAAAAACAAACAAAGTCATTATCCATCAACATTGCGAGTCGTCGGTTAAATACGAGGTACAAATAACTAATGTAAAAGAGGTATTTGATGTAAATATTGTAAGTTATAATATTAATAAGGTCCGCTTGTCTGTCCGTCGTATCCCGCTCCTGTGTCGGTCTCTTCGTATGAGATTCTTGGTTTGAATCCTTCCTGGTCGGCTTCGTATTCTACAGTCTGAAATCACACGAGATATGAGAGATGAGATTGTGTGTATTGTTATGAGATATGAGAAATGAGATATAGATCAAAAAGCGCCATAAATGTTTGGAAATAGTGGATTTTTAGTCTTGTAATAAATCAGAATTTCCAACCAATTTATTATATATTTATTTATGCAAT
Source organism: Melinaea menophilus ssp. n. AW-2005 (assembly GCA_918358695.1). Taxonomy (NCBI): domain Eukaryota; kingdom Metazoa; phylum Arthropoda; class Insecta; order Lepidoptera; family Nymphalidae; genus Melinaea; species Melinaea menophilus. The sequence continues at coordinate 10,633,906 of OU911039.1, read as the reverse complement.
GAATCAAAAAGATAGTTTGTACAAATGAACAATTTGTATAATTTTTTTGTTTGGATCTAACATGTACTTTAGCCATATATATATAAATATGTATTATTGTTACCTGTGTCCGTCCGTCGGGCAGTAATACATAGTACCGTCCTTCAGCCCTGTCTCCTCTCCTCCCTTCTTTGTGGCCGAAATCATTCCTGGAGGCTGCGTCCTGTACCATATACTCGAAGTCGTAGTTGGCTGGCTCCTTTACAATACATTATGTCAGATTTAGGTTTAAAAAAGGAAATTGGGTCCAAAACCGAATATAGCGATGGTATTAGTTTGATATCAAACCGTCTGTTTTATAACCAATCAAAGTGGATCTGATGATCGATTTGATTTCAACGCTTTTGTTACCACCATGCCGTAAAAGTGTCAATTTAGAATAAATTCTACATAAAACTTTTCAGAAAGAAAAACGAACTTTTTAGATTTATTCTATGATATCTCGAGGTATCGAAATATTTCTTAATTTAGACCTAATAAATAGTATTAATAAAAGTTTTGAAAAGTTAACAAAAATTTTTTTTTGGTATGAAAAACTTAAAAAATTGATGAGAAACATTAAATTCCATCCCCAAGGGATGATCCGATTAATTAGTTTAATATAATGTTCTTTTCACTTTAAATGTTGAATTGACTTTTCATATATTTCTCAGTATAATTACTACTACCATACAATTAGTATGAATAGTTGGACAAAACATATAATGATAAAAAGTTTGCAATTAAGTGATTATTTTCTACGACTCACCCCATTGCTACCATCGTCGTATCCCCGTACGGAGGGAGGTAGGTACTGTTTGCTCTGTGCATTGTCGTATCCATCATCGCTACCACCTGCACACACATAAAACATTAAATACATTTGACTAATCTAAAACTACTACCAAGCTACTCTATAAATGTGACGTACTGCGAGCAAATCCAGGAGCACCATATTGTGTAGATGGAGTGTTGGAGCGAGTTTGTTCTGGCACACCGTATTGTGTAGATGGTGCTTGATACTGACTAGTGGGAGGCAAGTATCGGGCTGTTGGAGCTTGGGTTTGGGTTTGGGCTAAATGATGGTTTGAAGCTTGATACTGGCTGGTTGGTGGCAAATATTGGTTGCTTGGTGGCAGGTATTGGCTGTTTGGTGCTTGAGATTGGCTTGGAGAGGATCGTGCGATCGTTACAGCTTGGTATTGGTTGGTTGGCGGCAAGTATCGGTTGATTGGCGCTTGGCTTCTTCCTTGGTGTTTGTTGGTAGCTCGAGGTGGTCCGTATTGTGAGTTAGGGCGACTCCTAGCAGGTGTTCCGTAAGTAGATGAAGGATGGTCTCTGAAATATTAGTATGATATTACATAATTAGTCGTGTTCACGAAAAATGTTTTTTAAATAAACATTTTTCGTGACAAACAAACATTTTCGTTGTTTAATTATAGATATTAATAAATTAAGGCAATCTCTATATTTCTTAGCTTCGGAGCTGATAATGTCATGTTGCACTATATTGTGTAAAATATGCTTTATTATTATATGTGAAAAATATTTTAATAACATTTACGTTACAGTATCCGAATCCTTCATAAGAACTGGCTTAACATTGATATTGATTGAAAGTGTTTAACTGACAAACATTTACTTTTATCCAAAGAAAAGGAAGGTAAAGTGAGCCCTCTAAAACAGCCGATTATTGGTAACTCGAATATACTTAAGAGAAGGTTCAATTCACCTGAAGACAGCATCCGTTTGTCTCAGACCAAACCCAGGTACACCGTATGTTTGGGACGGCGGGGAACTCCTGGATTGAGGAGGGAGATATCTGAAATGTATAATATATAACATTATTTGATTAAACTAAATACAGAATACAAGAAAAATAAATAATTTTCTAATTACATTATCTAGTTAGTCTAACTTTACCTGGGTTTAAATTTCTATAAGTTTTAGTTTTAACTTTCAAATTGTGTTGGCGGTCAACTGACTATTATGTAATCAGCCATTTTGGAAATCCAACCCAGAAGGATTAAAGTGGGGTTGTAATAAGTATGACATTATTTTTGACATGTTTTAGGATTTAGGTTACTTCATTTATTGCATTTCGGATAGAACCAAGTCAATTCATATAATAAATGATACGATACCTGTTATCCACTGGTGGCTCGGCCAGACAGGACGCCACAAGTAAGGCGCTAACATGCGCGAAGAACTGAAAAAAAACTGCATTACAAAATGAAAATAAATTATAAATGGGCTTTTATGAACCAATTACCTTCATTGTTTTCTGTTTCTGAATTTCCGCAAATTGATTATTTTCTATAACCTGAAAAATTATAATTAATTAATTATATTGAAAATATATAAATAAGATTTTATATATATCACTTTTGTTTTTGTATGTACCTGGTGTTGGTATGTATGTACGTATGTAACGAGAGGTGTACACTGATGCTGTAGATGTAACCCTCTCCTTATATACTCGTGAATCTCCTAAACGCAGCATCTTGTGAGATGAACATCTTAAATTTTAACGATACGACTGACATATACTCTTCTTATTGGGAAGGACGTAACAGAAATGACTTTCAATTATTGTGATTAATAAACATTTTTTTTTATAGATTTACATTAATTGTCTATTATATATTTATGTTTATTTTGATCCATTCCGGAATTATACTAATAAAATATAACTAAATATTTTAAACTAATAGGTAAGTTTCTTTACAGATTATAATTAATCCAATGTTTTTAAATATTACAAGTAAGAAAAAAACAAAAAAAATATATATTTATAAATTAATAAAGTCAAAATAAACTAAATATGACAAGTAGAGCACACTCCACACGCGCATTCTACAATCTAATCACCGCAAGGCGTGCTCTACTTAAAATTCACTATATTTCATGATCTTTTATTTTTAATATATGTAATTAAAAGGAGGCTGAGTTCTTATGATTAGAAATAAAGACGTGTGTGTGTGTGTATGTGTGTGTGTATAACACACACTTGCAAAGAACTTGATTATGCAATAGTTATTTCAAAACTAATTATTTCGATTTAAAAAATATAATCTTTTTCATAATATTTAAAGTTTATTAAATAGGTATTTTAGTTTAATGCGAAGCGAGCGAATACCAGGCATAAAACCGAACTGGTTCTCCGAAACATCACTCTCGTCTCGCATCCTTTTCTCACACACTATCATAGAATGTGACATGAGCTTTATATCACGAAAACTATTGAAGTCTTGTATATCACCCTTATTTTTATAAATGGGCACTACGTCACTATTGCACCATTCATCGGTGATTACCACATCAAGTAACAACTTATTAAAAAACAAAGCTAACCACTTATATCCATATTCATTTAAAACCTTCCATACCTCCACTGGTATCGCATCCGGCCCTACAGCTTTTCCATTCTTCACACCTTGATACCTGATATCCCATTGAAGTCAATGGGAAACGATGAGTTATTACACTGCGCTCGCTTCGCTCATTATGCAAACGGCACCCGAGATTTCGTGAGCGAAGCGAGTCGAAATAGAGGGTCTGTTGGCGCCCCTAGTTTATTATACGTTTTCCTTTCGTTTCGTCTAATACATCCTTTGCCACAGTTCTGGTCCATCCCGCCATTTCGTTCCAAGTATTTTTCTTCTACACTACTCATATTTATAATTTTATCTGTCACTCGCTTTTTGAATTCACTCGCACATTCTTCCTTCTCTAACAAATACCATTTTACTTTAGGTGGGGGTCGTTTCTTGAACATATTTGTATGCAGGAGATGTTTTATTTCCATGATGAGGAGCCTATGCTGTGAGACTATACTTTCGCCCGGCAGTACCTTGCAGTTTTTGACACAATTGATTTTATTTCTTCTTATTAAGAAATAATCAATCTGCGACATATGGCGGCCACTTTTGTATGTAATTAAGTGTTCTTCTCTTTTTTTAAACCAAGTATTGGTTATAGCCAAATCGAAGGCTAGCGCGGCCTCCAGCAAGGCTTTATCCTCGTCATTACGTGTACCGAAACCCAACCACCACGTTCTCTTTCATAACCATCATTCATGCATTCCACATGCCTATTAAAATCATCCCCCACATATATTGTATCTGCTCATTGTCCGGAACATCCATCATCACAGAATCAAAATCTTCCCTAAACTTCTCTATCATCCTATCATTTTGAGGTTTAAGGAACTTACACATTTAATACATTAATGATTAAACCTTTAAAAATAATTTTCACAGCAACGATTCTATCACTTACCCTCTTCACCCCCGTCACACACTCTTTTAATTTCTTATCAAGCATTCCAACACCATTCCTTTTTCCATCATTCTCACAATAGAATTTATATCCCTCACCAATCTTTCTCGCTTTTGATCCCTTCCATTTCGTTTCCTGTAAACATGCTACATTTATTCGTCGTCTCTTCAACACGTCCGCATTTTCTCTTCCTCTCCCAATCATCGTACCAACATTCGAACTTCAAAACCTCATTCTTACATCCCTTTGTTTCCGGGCTAGCTTCTCGCGTGGCACCGGAATTACCATACTGCTTTAAACATTTGGCTTTGTTCTACGGCCGCCGCCTGCCTGCCGCCAACCCTCCTTGGGTTTTATTAATGATAAATAAATTCCATACTACACTGATTGATTCAAATATAAAGGCATACCAATAATATACTTCTTTAAGACCCTCATTTAAAACTATTCAAAAGATTACAAACATTAGACATTTTATTGATATTTGATTTTATAAAGTAGTAGATTATTCTATAATTATATCTTACACCTAATATTATTAGTTATTACTAGCTTTAATTATTACATTCAAATAATACCATAGTATTGCTAATTTACTATGTACTTGATTAATATGAAGGAACTAAGTATGTATTTTTGTTAATTAATAATTTAAATGATTATGTTAAAATGATTATGATGATGTTAATATAAAATTTAAATGATTTTTAAGGATCGGTGAAACTATAGTTAGATGTAATGAATGAAATGGGTGTAAGTATTAATTAATACATTTTACTTTGTGTTTTTTATGATATTGTTACTAATATTGTATTTATTTACTACTTTTTGTTATTACTTCGATCGTTACATTGTTAAACGATGGAATCGAAATTATGCTAACTTAATTTTACAATATTTAATTGGATATTTTAATACATCATGTATTAGTATCGATTAATCAATCAATCAATTAATGTATTGACAACTAATGTATTGACAAGACCTACCTTTTTCTTTTATATTTTTCTTTGTTTCTATTATTTTATAAACAAATATGTTATTGGACAATCATTTTTCGTTATAATTAATAATATAATATATCAGATTTATCTTAAAAAAAAACAAAAAAATATTAAAAAAGCATTTTATTTATTTACAAATATATGTATATATTAAATAAAAACAGACACATTTTGGTATCACTGGCCTCTAATATGCAAAACTAAAAACAATCAAAGTCATTATCCATCAACATTGCGAGTCGTCGGTTAAATACGAATTACAAAAAACTAATGTAAAAGAGGTATTTGATGTAAATATTGTAAGTTATAATATTAATAAGGTCCGCTTGTCTGTCCGTCGTATCCCGCTCCTGTGTCGGTCTCTTCGTATGAGATTCTTGGTTTGAATCCTTCCTGGTCGGCTTCGTATTCTACAGTCTGAAATCATGCGAGATATGAGAGATGAGATTGTGTGTATTGTTATGAGATATGAGAGATGAGATAAGATCAAAAAGCGCCATAAATGTTTGGAAATAGTGGATTTTTAGTCTTGTAATAAATCAGAATTTCCAACCAATTTATTACATATTTATTTATGCAATGAATCTAAAGGATCTACAAATGCACAATTTGTATATATTTTTTTTAAATATATAAGTAGATATTGATGTGGACATTAATACATATAAACAATCCAAATTTCATTATCACCTGTCCATTTGTCTTTGCGCGATACTCGACATACAAAGAGACTCAAATGTCTACTTGTTTGGATCTAACATGTACTTTAGCCATATATATATAAATATGTATTATTGTTACCTGTGTCCGTCCGTCGGGCAGTAACACGTAGTACCGTCCTTCAGCCCTGTCTCCTCTCCTCCCTTCTTTGTGGCCGAAATCATTCCCGGAGGCTGCGTCCTGTACCATGTATTCGAAGTCGTAGTTGGCTGGCTCCTTTACAATACATAATATCAGATTTAGGTCTAATACAGGAAATTGGGTCCAAAACAGAATATAGCGATGGTATTAGTTTGATATCAAACCGTCTGTTTTATAACCAATCAAAGTGGATCTGATGATTGATTTGATTTCAAGGCTTTTGTTATCACCATGCCGTAAAAGTGTCAATTTAGAATAAATTCTACATAAAACTTTTCAGAAAGAAAAACTAACTTTTTAAATTTATTCTATAATATCTCGAGTTATCGAAATATTTCTTAGTTTATACCTAATAAATGGTATTAATAAAAGTTTTGAAAAGTTAACAAACATTTTTTTTTGGTATGAAAAACTTAAAAAATGTATGAGAAACATTTAATTCCATCCCCAAGGGATGATCCGATTAATTAGTTTAATATAATGTTCTTTTTATTTTAAATGTTGAATTGACTTTTCACATATTTCTCAGTATAATTACTACTACCATACAATTACTAATAACTGTAATTAGTATGAATAGTTGGACAAAACATATTATGATAAAAAGGTTTGCAATTTAGTGATTATTTTCTACTCTCACCCCATTGCTACCATCGTCGTATCCCCGTACGGAGGGAGGTAGGTACTGTCTGCTCTGTGCATTGTCGTATCCACCATCGCTACCACCTACACACACATAAAACATTAAATACATTTGACTAATCTAAAACTACTACCCAGCTACTCTATAAATGTGACGTACTGCGAGCAAATCCAGGAGCACCATATTGTGTAGATGGAGTGTTGGAGCGAGTTTGTTCTGGCAGACCGTATTGTGTAGATGGTGCTTGATACTGACTAGTGGGAGGCAAGTATCGGGCTGTTGGAGCTTGGGTTTGGGTTTGGGCTAAACGTTGGTTTGAAGCTTGATACTGGCTGGTTGGTGGCAAATATTGATTGCTTGGTGGCAGGTATTGGCTGTTTGGTGCTTGAGTTTGGCTTGGAGAGGATCGTGCGATCGTTACGGCTTGGTATTGGTTGGTTGGCGGCAAGTATTGGTTGATTGGCGCTTGGCTTCTTCCTTGATGTTGGTTGGTAGCTTGAGGTAGTCCGTATTGTGAGTTAGGGAGACTCCTAGCAGGTGCTCCGTAAGTAGATGAAGGACGACCTCTGAAATATTAATATGATATTACATAATTAGTCATGTTCACGAAAAATGTTTTTTTAAATAAACATATTAATAAATTAAGGCAATCTCTATATTTCTTAGCTTCGGTGCTGATAATGTCATGTTTCACTATACATATATTCCTGTAAAATATGCTTTATTATTATATGTGAAAAATATTTTAATAACATTTACGTTACAGTATCCGAATCCTTCATAAGAAATGGCTTAACATTGATATTGATTGAAAGTGTTTAACTGACAAACATTTACTTTTATCCAAAGGAAATGAGGGGAAAGTGAGCCCTCTAAAACAGACCATTATTGGTAGCTCGAATATACTTAAGAGAAGGTTCAATTCACCTGAAGACAGCATCCGTTTGTCTCAGACCAAACTCAGGTACACCGTATGTTTGGGACGGCGGGGAGCTCCTGGATTGAGGAGGGAGATATCTGTAATGTGTAATATATAAAATATTTGATTGAACTAAATACAGAATATAAGAAAAATAAATAATTTTCTAATTACAGTATTTAGTTAGTCTAACTTTACCTGGGTTTAAATTTCTATAGGTTTTAAGTTTTAACTTTCAAATTGTGTTGGCGGTAAATAAATGAAAATTATGCAATCAGCCATTTTGGAAATCCAACCCAGAAGGATTAAAGGGGGGTTGTAATAAGTATGACATTATTTTTAACTTGTTTTAGGATTTAAGTTACTTCATTTAAGTCTTTTCAGATACAATCAAGTCAATTCAGATAATAAATGATACGATACCTGTTATCCACTGGTGGCTCAGCCAGACAGGACGCCACAAGTAGGGCGCATGTTACGAAGAACTGAAAAAAAAAACTGCATTACAAAATGAAAATAAATAATAAATGAGCTTTTATGAAACAATTACCTTCATTGTTTTCTGTTTCTGAATTTCCGCAAATTGATTATTTTTTATAACCTGAAATATTATAATATATTTATTATAATAACTATATTGAAAATATATAAATAAGATTATATATATATCACTTATGTTTTTGTATGTACCTGGTGTTGGTATGTATGTACGTATGTAACGAGAGATGTACACTGATGCTGTAGATGTAACCCTCCCCTTATATACTCGTGAATCTTCTAAACGCAGCATCTTGTGAGATGAACATCTTAAATTTTAACGATACGACTGACATATACTCTACTTATTGGGAAGGACGTAACAGAAATGTTTTAAAATTATATATATAATATTTTTTATAGATTTACAATAATTGTCTATTATATATTTATGTTTGTTTTGATCAATTCCGGAATTATAATAATAAAATATTAGAAAATATTTTAAACTATTGGGTAAATACCATCACAGATTATATTTAAAATATATATTTTTATATATTATAAATAAATAAAAAATATATATATTTATTAAATTAATAGTCATAATAAACTAAATATGACAAGTAGAGCACACTCCACACGCGCACTCTACAATCTAATCACCGCAAGGCGTGCTCTACTTAAAATTCACTTTATTTCATGATCATTTATTTTTAATATATGTAATTAAAAGGAGGCTGAGTTCTTATGATTAGAAATATACATGTGTGTGTGTGTGTGTGTGTAATGATATAACACACACTTAGCGAGAACTTAAGTATGTAATAATTATTCTTATAATAATTATTTTATTTTAAAGAAACTAATTTTTTTAAGTTTAATGATATTTTCTTTAAAATATTTGTATAAAGATTTCTTTAAGTAAGATCTTAAGTATTATTAGTATATATAAATTATAATATTTTGAGGGTCTGTCTGTGTGTAAGTTGATCACGTACTTCAATATGAGCAACAATACCGTGTAATTACATTGAGGTCAATTATTTAAAATAAAAACTATAACATTAGTGATGGGCTTACATTGTAACGATACTTTTTATCGATACAATTTTTATTATACATTGTTTTATTCAAAACTTTTTTGTTATAAACTGTTGTTTGTTGTAAAAATATATTTTATCCCATAACATATTTTCTTTTGACATTTTTTGTTAGTTTTCACAAAACAGTTTTGGAATAATTTGCTTAATAAATATATCTGTAATTGCCAAAAAACAATATATATATATATATGTACTATATGTGGATCAAATTATAAAACATATTTTTCTTTGATTTTTATGTTTTTTTCCAAAACAGTTTTGGAATAATTTGGCTAAAGAAATATATCGGTAATTGCCAAAAAACAATATATATATATATATGTACTATATGTGGAAATATTTATAACAAACAATGCACAATATATCGATAAATCACATAACTATATTTCGCAAGCGCACGTGTACTTTGAGTATCAATAGTAATCTCAATTCAGAGCAAGGTCTGCCACGGAGCGTCTTAGAAAAGCTATTGACGAGCTTCACTTGCCTTTTACATTATGAATTATTATCGTAAACACTTATTTAATTATATAAGTATCTGATATATTTTATTTATTTTATGAATAAATATCAAAGAATTGATGTTTGTGTATTAAATAAAATTATATATTGTATATGTAATTAAGAAATACGGTTGAGTTTGTTGTGTGGTTCTCAGAGCTGTGTTTGGGACACTCGTAGACTTAGTTTAAATTGGAGAATGTCTTCAGAAGGTTTTATTTTGACAAGTATCAAAGGCAGCTATCACACCAATGTATCAAACACAAAAATAAATAAATAAATATATATATTTTTCTTAACTAAGCATCTTCAAGTGCAGATTCTGTGAAACATATTCTAGATAACTGTTACATTAAATAATCTATAAAATCGTTCTAATTGATGTAAAATGTAAGTGATATATAACACCAAGTCGTGTATCGGTAATGCGAATCCTTGCATATCTCATTTCTCTACAAGTTGCCTAATATGCGATCGTGATGTGTCTACCTGCGCTCGGCTATCTATTAATTATTGGGGTGTGTGGTCCAAGTGACAGGAAATAGCTGTTATTTAGATTTACATTTGAATGTTTAAATGGTAATTTTAATCATATACATATATTTATTGTTTTAAAATAATAAATATATAAATTAAACTGTATGTTGAAATAAATACAATAAATTGTCGATATTTTTTAATCAGTTATATCTTTTACATATTCTCTGCTACTGCCCAATAGATGGCGCTGTATTTAAAATGTTACTAATAATTCCGCTTAAATAAAGTAGAATACTATAATATTAGAACATCTTATAACTTGTATCACACACGAAATATGTGATGTGAGTAATTTTCCAAGCTCACGAATTCGAGATCGTTTTATATCCAAATTCAACGCACTAATAATAGACCGCGTCCTCCGATACAATGTGTAACATGCATTTTAAATACAAGTGCTCTTGTCCTTCTGTTACAAGTAGAACATTCTCAAAGACGTATATAAAGTTAGTATTTTATGCGTTCGTGCATCATATAAATAATTGCAATGCAATTTATATCAGCGAAAGGTTTTAATTTAAACGAGCTTTAGTTAATTGGAGGTCGTATATTTTATAACTAGAAGCCTATCTATTAAAGATACCTTCTCAAAGAAGATTAAGTGAGAAAGATTGACCATAGTTCGTTCTCGTGTGTATTCTACTCTCCTTCATCCTTCCTTTAACCTCCTTCTCTAAGTCCTCTTAGTCCAGGAGTCATTTATCACCAAGTCTGCGAATCTGTTTTAATAGATGGACAAAACTCATGCGAATTAAATTGCCAGTTAAGTTTTTTGAAAGCTATCTATCAATATAAACAAACATAAAAAACATAATTTATTATAGTTATTATAAATGTTTCAACTAAAAGAAAAAATCATAGTATTAGACTGGTCCAAAAGAGCTAGATTTAATTTGAAATATATAAATAAGCAAAACCGTATCATTGAAATAATATTCCGTTCAAGATTTCACAAACAAGTACAAGTATGGTCGATCAATTGTGAGCGTCATTACAGCGGCGCATCGCTTGCGCAATTTGATTTATTTAACTGATTTGTATTTGAAGTTACATTATAGTAATAATTGAATATATTATATAATTATAATTATTATATATTTTTCATAATCTAAAACGTTTTTTGTGTTGCTGAAAGTATAAAGTTAATTATTTTTTTTGTAAGTTATAATTTCAAAGTCATTTCAATTTCAAACCATGTTTAATTTGACGAGGATCAAAGTTCAAATCTGTTAAACATGTTACGAATTAAGAGAATCATGAGATTTGATGATTTATGATCTGTAACTGGATCACGATGGTTTAGATAATTATTTTATATATATATGAAATGTTGATCTGTGATGTCTGTGTGTTCATAATATAATTATATATTATACTATATGTAGTGGTATCCTACATTTATTAATAATATTCTGAGAAACTTTAACTTTTTCATTTTACCAAATATCAATATTTTAATATTTTACCAATTATCGTCTGAATTATTTTCTAGCTACTGTTATTAATTCAGTAGTCGGAAGCTTTTAATAAAGGAAGGTTATAGCTAAGTTTTTTTTGCAAGTCATTTATCTAAAGGCTGCGTTTTAGAGTCCCGTAGTCCACTTGAAAACCTTATAGTTTCATATCTATCCATCTGTTCGCAGCGCCGAGGCACTTAGTACTAGAGAGGTGTATTTGCATACATTTTGCCGACAAATGGTAGAAAAATTTTGATTTTTCTTGTTTTGGGGTAACTCCTCTAAACGTATACTGGAATTGTCTGTTTTTTTCTCGAGTACTCCATAATGTGGGGTATGATTAGATAGATTTTTCAAAAATATGGTATGTTTGCAAAATACTTTTTTCAGTTAAGGTAATCTCTTTTGGAATGTTAAGCTTTAAAGTACAAATTTTTGTTGAATACAAGGATTTGCTACCAGCTAAATGGTTAATTATGGAGGTGTAAAAACTAGGGCAGTAGTACATATTAAGAATTAAAAAATTAGGCTTTAAAAGTTTACGAGTAACTACGGAACTTTACATAGTGCCTGTCCTGACTCGCACTTGATATGTTTTTTTTATGTTGTTATTTTGATATTCAATAACATAACACGTCAAACTTTAAGAAATCCTTTCTCTTTCTATCGAGCCGCTTATATAAATTAGAAATAGAATAGGTCCCTGAGAGACTAGTAGAAATATCATTTAGTACTTAGCCATGGGTTTTAAATATTAACTAAATGAAAAGCATATTTTTACAAAAATAATAATTTTTAAATCTTAATCAAATAACTAGCTTCCAGAGGTTGGTACGTCGAGTGGATAAACAAAATTCTTACAACGAAAATCAGGGATATCTCAAAACATTAATCTCTTATTCAAATCTATTAAATATGTCTTTCTCTCTACATTGAAATTGAATTCTCTGTGTCTGTGTTTCTTTGTTATACACAATTATCCAATGTGTTCATACATCAGCCCGTCAGAATCGATTTCTTAATATAAATATATTTTTCAGTGGATAAGTATTGGAAAATCTAAATCAATGGAAGATAAAATAAACTGTATGAAAGCTCTCTTCATTTGGTAATATATTAATAACCAAGCTTTTAAAAGAAAAATTTTATGTGTATATTAGAAGCAAATATGTTATTATGTGTAATCGTAGTCATTTTATGAACAGGCGATATTTTTAGATCATTTAGAAGTTTTATTTTAATCATTTACATATTATTTTGGTGAAGTTGGTTTTGTTGTATATATAATATATATAATAATCAGAATTATATAGAACTTCTCTTTTATTCATTTTATTTATTTATATATATCTTTTCCAATCAATATCAGTCATAACTTGTGTATCAAGTGAGAGTGCCAGAACTATTTTGATACCATTATTTAGAAGATTGGAGAACAATTTGTATTTTATGCTGTTTCAACGCACATTTTGATTCAATTGTGCAATTGCGTTTTAATTATTAGTCATTTACATTTAATTCTACGAATATTATATATATATATATATATATATATATATATATAAATTATTCATAAAAACAACTTAAGTAAATGTCAAACCAAAAGTGTGAGACAAAAAAATATAATTTAAAGTGTTTTTTAAATGATCTATTGACCCCACACTTTTCTATTAATATATACTTAATATTATGAAAGCATGTATTTCAGTTGTTTTTAAACTATTATTTATATATATTTATTTCATATTATTGCATTGTCGTCTGTCCTTGATAAGTAGTTTCAAATTAATATGAAATCTTGAACGTCAAAATCGTGTTCAAAGTTTCCATAACATACAGACATACAACCAAAGCTAATAAAAGTGTGTTATTCTGTATTTTAAGATGTGTTAAAAAATTAAACATTGTAAGTGGATAATGAAACAATAGTTTGGTCACATTTTATTTAATTACAATATACAATAGTATAATCACAGTATACTGTAAGTAAGATCACAATTTAACATTAATAATACCGTCAAAGTTGTCAAAGTCAAACATGGCGTCGTTCAGCCGTCTTCACACGGACGGACCAGCTGCGGCGGTTTAGTTTTAACTAAATATTGGCAAGAATAGCAAAATAATTATAGTATTTAAGATCTTTATTAATATATTCGTTGTTACACAAAACACATCGGACCAGCCGGAACTAACGACAAAGTTACACCACAATGATAAATTGTACTACAATATTATGATTGCTTATAAAATAATATACAAAATACATTAAAATATAAAAATACTGAATTAAAACGTATTAAAGGCGGTTAGAAATATTATAAAATTCATAACAAATTCGAACGTTACAAGAGTGATGAAATATCTCATGTAAATATATTATGTTATATTAATATCGTAGCGAGATAGCGATGCGTGTGAAGCGCTCTTACAATCCTAACAGGAACTGGGTCTGTCTAACCGTCGGTGTCGTTCGGCTGAAATAAATGGTTTTTATTACATTTTATTGTTGATATCAAAAGCAAAATGAGAAAAGATTATATATTCATTTTTATAAACAATATGACGTTTTTGATGATATTAAAATAAGGTGAGGTGTACTCACCCGTGCGGGGTACAGGAAGGTCTCTGCGCTAGTCGCTCCGAAGCTGTTCGCGGCGGCGCAGCGCCATGCGCCGAGGTCCTTCCACGACACATTGCGCAGGCGCAGCGCCCCGGAGCGACTCACCTCCATCCGCGCACTCTTCTTAACGATATTACCGTTGTTGTCCCTCCACGTGACCTTTGGTCGCGGGTGACCTTTGACCTCGCACGGTAACACCACGTCCCTCCCTATCGTGTCGACGTACATCTTGTACGACATTAGTATTTTAGGAGCGAGCGGGACGAGTTTGGATCGCTCGGAATTATCAACGCCATCTGTTGCTGAAAATGAGGAATTAATTTGTAATTATAGTTAGGGTTGTCGCCTTTTCTTCTGGTGAATAAAGTATATTTTATGTGATGGTTTTAAAGAAATGATTTTTTATTGCTTTTTTAAATTGGCATATTTACAATCTACTTATCTATAGTGTGTTATATACTGACCGGTGCTGTAGACGGTGATGTCGGCCCGCAGTGAGCGGGTGCCCGATGTAGCGAGGCAGCTGTAGTGCGTGGGGGACGCCGTGCGGGACACCAGCAGCGTCGAGGACACGCGAGCCAGTGACGACGGACTCGCTTCTAAGAGTTCCGTCGAGCCTTTATCATACTAGAATGATAACCAATATACTATAGATGACGATAAACAATTCTGAATCCTCTCAATAGATGGCACTTTATTAAATAAATTATTTCTTCCCGTGGTCGATAGACGGCGTGATTCACAAAATTTAAAACTATTCAAATTCGATCTAATAGATGGCGCTGAATCAAATATTTCGGGTGTAGTACCTCATAGACGGGGGCGTCGTTCTTGAACCAGTGTATAGATGGCGCTGGGGCGGCGACGGCTTCGCACGTCAGCTCGAGCGCGGCTCCCGGCGCGTGAGACACCACGCGGGGTGGACGACGAGACAGAGTTAGGAAAGTCTTTGTCGGTTGTACTGCAAGGAATGTAAAAAAAGGTTACTTATTGTTAATAATAGCTTCCATTTGTAAAAATTATATGAAACTGACCGTTAGAATCTATATGATTGTCGATATTTAAGAGTTTGACGTGTCTGTCGATGTTGGATGCGGCGCACGCCACCGCGTACATCACTACCACTAGGAAATACATTTGTACTGAATGAGATTCTTTGTTATATCTGAAACAAATTAACAAATATTATGTTTGTGGCGGTAATATTATTGGCGGTAACTTTTAAGGCGGTGGTAAATTTAGGTTTAAAGTATGAACGACTTAGATTAAGTATTTCACTGCATTTAATATAATAAATATATTTTTAAATTAAATAATATATTTTATATTTATGTATAAACTAACATTATAAAATTTATTTTAACGCCCTGTTCATGATAACATTATTTGCTTTTTAAAACAGTTACTTTTTAAACGAGTCCTTAAAAGTTATATCTTTTTGGATTCAATTTATAAAAAAGTACAGATTTACTAGAAAATATAGTATTAATAATATATGCTACATCTTATAAAATGTTCCGTTTGTTTCCGTTATATTTAATAATTAAACACAAGGTAAAAATATAAGTATTTTTAGGAGTAAAATATATTAATAGACCATAAAAAATAATAATATTAACAATAAACTAAATATTTTAAAACTTCTATGCACTTATCCATTAAAAAATATTAAACGTTATAGAGTGAAAGAATACTGTAAAAACATATATTTCTTGCATCATCTTTCTAATTACTGTCTCTAGGGCGCCTGCCCTAGATAATATGTATAAAAAAATATAAATAAAATTTTAATAGAATGGTCGCTAAAAATTTTAAATAAAATAAGTTAAATTAAATACCGTATAAAAAATAAAAAAAAAATAAAAAAAAATATTATTAAATAAAAAAATATATTACCTTAAATATACCCTAACTTAAAAAAAAAACAAACACGTCCGCAAACACAAAACAGTTACACGATTTAAAATTAAAAAAAAATATAATATATATTTAAAAATCGAACAGTCTTTTTGAAAATAGGCGCGTACACACAAGAGCTTTGTACGGGACTAAATGGCGGCAAATGGATTCGCGTCATTTATATAGGCGGGAACAACTTGGATACAGAATTGAAAAACGCACGCATATAGTATATTTAAGGAAGTTTTTTTTCATTGATGTATCGGTTTTATTAAATTAACTATAAAAAATAAAACAATAAATTTAAAATATTGATGGTTTGATCAATCGATTAATCAATTAATTTAATTCAATTTAAAAAAATATAACAAAATTTGTTAAAGCTTAAATAATTCGAAATTAACAAAAATACTTTTTTAATATTACAATATTAACCAAGGAAGCTTATTGAAGCTGAGAGGTAAGTATTTTTAACCAGCATGTGACTACGTGTTAAACAGCACGTCACTATTTCTTACCAGCTTTCGTTGCTTAGCGCATCTATTATGAACAAAATACTTTTACAACACATTCTAAGAAATACGCCATTTTTATTGTGTACATTAAAATTAAATTTAAAATATTAATATTTATATTTGTTACTTTAGAAATTATATTAAAAATAATAAATAGTAAGTATTTAGAATAATAGAATTAAATTTTATAATAAAATTATACAAATTATTTTATTTTATTAATAGTTAGTTTTTAAAACTGATAACAGATGGCGCTAGGTGTTTAATATTAAATCCTTAGAGCTTTTCGATCAGAGTACGGTAAATATTTTAAGACTGATTTTATTTTTTTATCAAAAATACATCCCAAAAGACATTCTGTGGTCAGTAAAATTTCTTTCTTATTATATTAAATGAAGTATTTAACAAAAGAATGGAATAAGTATTAATATTAAAAAGTCGTTAAAATGGAAGAGGAATTAGAACGCTTAATATTAAAAATATACAGAAAATTATATTAACCTGAAATACAGGAGGAGCGTTTAGAAGATTATCATAAACAAATTCTAATAAATTCGGATGAACAAAAAGATGCGCAGACGCATATATATGAGAGGTACTTGGAGGTGCACTTTCTTATATATATATATACCATTTAATTTGAATG
Organism: Melinaea menophilus ssp. n. AW-2005; assembly: GCA_918358695.1. Taxonomy (NCBI): domain Eukaryota; kingdom Metazoa; phylum Arthropoda; class Insecta; order Lepidoptera; family Nymphalidae; genus Melinaea; species Melinaea menophilus. The sequence goes on along the minus strand of OU911039.1, from coordinate 10,616,419 downwards.
ATAAATTGATTTATATAAACATTTTAATATCTATTACACGTTCAAATGAATTCAACATTCAACGAACCTTGAATGTAAAAGTATTTCACAATTCTAAGAATTTTAAATGAATCCTTGAATTTTAAATGAACGGAAAATTTTATTCATTTTGATTTTATATTAATAATTAATTTTATAATTATTTATATATACAAATAAGTAACATTTTTTTAAATTTTTTTATACATTAACTATAGAGGTTACTGTCTGTCTGTATATGGGTAATATAATATAGAAAGAATATTCTCTGAATATATATACGATATTAGTATTTCGTGTCGTTACTTAACTATGTCTTTTTATAATTATTTTTGAAGGAAAGTCCATGTTTTTTGGTCTTAATAATCTTAATCTTATATATATGTTATGTTTTATTGACTCAGTCAATCATTCAATCAATGAATCAACGCATAATGCATAACAAATGAATAACCGATGTTTGAAAACTAAATGTATTCATCCAAACTTCCGCCGGGGGTTGAATGTATTAATATCATTGACAGTTCATTTGAATTTGAGAGAAATTCACTCCTTTTTTTACATTAACACTTTTGATATCAAATATTATATATATTTGTTGACAATTTTATTTATTTATTATATGTATAGTGGTATTGTATGTCTGTTTGTAATTCTAAATTAACAGATTTTTATTTAATGCATATCTAATTATATATGGTATCAATATAAAAAAAATGTTCTTTCTCTGTCTGTCTTTCTTTTTGGACTGTTTAATTTCTGAAACGGCTGAATCGATTTTAACAGAACTTGTACTGGCGGATAGCTGATGTTAGGAGTAACTAAGGCTACTCTTATTTTTTTTTTAAATCCACGCAAAGTCGTGGACTCAGCTAGTATGAAATAACTTCGGTGTTGGGTCTCAGTACTAAGTAAAATTATTAAATTATTTTTTACGATTTTCATAAAATCACTAACGTTTGTTAACGGGTTCGTCCGTGTAATATATTCAATACAATTTTTAATTTCACAGCTGACAATATAACAAATTAATTTACCTAACCAAATACAAAAATCTCGAAAAAACATACAAGTCATTTAATTTTTATTCTTCTTGAGCTAAGCAAAACAGATAAACAAACATATATATTTGAACCAAACCAAATTGTTATTTTCTAGTTTCATTCCTAAAAGGTCGCAGTCGGTCAAATAACATATGAATTATGTTATGTTGAATTACAGATCACACCACGTGTGTGTGTCACGTGAAAGTTTATAAATGAAGTGAATATTTAGCTATGAAAAGCATCTGTCTTTTGCTACTTTGTTACTTTAGATACTTAGTCTAAAACCCAGTAATAAAGGCATGAACAACGAAATGAAATTATATTAAATTTTATAAATTTCTTATCAATTAACTAATTGTGTCTGAGTGATTAAGCCTTAACCGCATGCGGGCTGGCTCGACCAGGTACTTATTTTTATACATTTCTAGAAATGTCTGTCCACAACTAATTTGATTAAATAAAAGAACCCATACACAATAATTGGTTGAAAAAAAATCCTAACAAAAATAATTAGAATAATTAAAAAACTTCTGTAAATCTACTCGTAATTGAATGGAAAATAAATGAAATATAATTTGACTTTTAATATTTTTTACGACTATTTAAATTAAAACTATACTAATAAGAAATTTTTTTAAAACTTAAAGCTAACAAACACACATACAAGACGCACTATGAATTAAGATTCTTCAAATTCAAATTTGAATTTGAGACTTGAATCAATTATTACATTAAGATCAGTGTAGTCAGACCGAGTCAGCTACCTTAGAATGCTGCTCTGCTGAAGAGTCAGTCAGAAACTCAACTGTTGCTCTTTTAAAATTTAATTTAACAATGTTAGATGTACATAATATTACTAGCTTATTCCCTCCCGCTTCGCTCGGCACACTATTAATGATGTGAACTTAGGTTGCTATGGTAACCATTGTCATATTATCCGTTGTCATCGTAACCGTTGCTATAGTAATTCTTACCACCGCGTTAAGTGTATAGCTCCTACAGGCTTAAAATTTGGCGAAATGCAAAAAGTTCTTATCCGTTGGGATAAGAATTCCGTAAAATCCGTTCTTAGTGGACGTCTACGTGATAAAAGAAGTAACTATGTCAAATTTTAAGTTAATCGGACAGATAGTTTCGGAGATTTCGTGATGAGTCAGTCAGATATATATATATATATACCACTCACTGACTACATATATATATATATATATATATATAGGAAACCTGTAAATGAATACTCTTGAACGTTATATAATAAGATTTATTACTTTTAATTTTAGTTTTAATAAAAGTAAGATATCTTGTAGAACTTTATTATATGCGGATACTCAATTATTTATGTACAAAAGAAAAAATAACCTAAATATATTTTATATGAATAGTTAACAATGAACAGACGAACTGCACCAACATTGTTAACTGTCTTAACATCAATATTTTAATATAAACATACAAAATACGAGAGCGCTGTTGAAAGATTTTGTAAATATATAAAAAAGATTTACATTCATTCTGTCTGTTTGTGTATAATTTGTAATGAATTTTAAACAACTATTTCCACGTGTATTAGTTTAATGTAATAATAAAAATTTTGTAAAAATCCAAATTTTTCGCTCATATTGTTATTTTTGTATTGCATTTTTTTATATTGAAAAATGAATACAATATTTTATTGAGCGAAGCGAACGAAGTGAGCGGAGCGTTTTACTGGAGACTTTTTACTTTCTTTGTCACGAATTGGCTCAAAAACTACTTGACGGAAAATTATGAAAATTTGCAATCAAAAAGACACACGTTCGGTGATGGTTTTAAAAAAATTTTTAAAAAATGACCTCCAAAAAAAAATTTTTTTTTTTAATATCTTGGCAAAAAACTGATATCCCATTGAAGTCAATGGGAAACGATGAGTCAATACACTGGGCTCGCTTCGCTCAATATGCAAAAGGCACCCGAGATTTCGCGAGCGCAGCGAGTCGAAATTGAGGGTTTGTTGGCGGCCCTAGTATTAAAAAAATAAATAATGTATAATAATAATTCTCTTCTATCTTTTAAATTTCGTAAAAAAAAGATTTAGAGAAAACTGAATTCATACATTTTAAAATTGAACAATAAATAGTCGTCATATTATAATTAATAATTTAAATAAATATATATAGATTCGAACCTGCGTTAAAAATAAGTTTTTGTCACTGTGGCAACTGAGCTACCGCGTCAGTGTACAAATGTGTCTATATTATAAGAACACCATGTATAAATTTAATTCCATATTTATTTAAATACAAAACTATTAGTTTATATATATTATATTGCATACATAATATGTTCTGTGTCTGTAATTATTACATAGTAGATCCACACGACTTCGTTCGTTTTTATAAATAAAATTAGCCTATAGCATCAGCTATCCGCCAGTTAAAGTAATCTTAAAATCGATCCAGCCGTTTCAGATATTACCCGGAACAAACAGACAGACAGAGAATAATTGTATTAAAATTTTTGTATGTAAGTACTGTAATTTTACACACTTTAATTTTATTTATATGTATAGATAAATACTAAATACTTCTTGAGTATCAAAAACCTTAACACTAAACCTACCAAGTACCTACCGGTCAAATTGAGTTCTTAAACTTTTGTAAAACTTACACATTTTTAAACGTTATAATATAGTTATCAAACTACATGACAATTCTTAGAATATGCATGAAATATTTTCTACACTCTTTACTTTTAGTTATTTCCATTATTACCTGCGTTATATAATAAAATAACTTTTAATTACCGGTCAATTTGACGGCGAGCGGTAGGAACGGGTATACAAGAATTGTTGGTAGGTTTAGTGTTAAAAAGTGTTAATAACTAAATTAAATATACATTAGAGTAGCCATCATTTGACATTGTAACTATACTCTATAAGAAGGTATTAGAAATTAAAATCTTATAGAATAGAAAAGAAGTGTTCCTTTTGAAATTCATGTTTTTCATCGTATCCTTAACGTTTTTATGAACATTACATAATGTGTTACGTATGGATGTATTCGTATTGTGGTTTACAAGCACGGGTTTGTCATCCTAATATTAAAATATATACAAAATAATAATATAATATATTAATAAAAATATTTAATCCTTTTATTTCATATCGTACTGAACGGATTTTGATGAAATTTTAGGGATATATAGCTATAAAATATATTGTGTAAATTACTAAAACTATACCAATAACTGTGAAGTAAGTCTAAAATAAAATGACATTTATGACATTTTATAGAAGAAATACGTTATTTTATAATAAAGCAAGCAAGCAGATAAAGTTAAGTAAATTAGCATATAGTTAGGAAACTAATGTATATGGTGGGATTTATTATTTAATGATTAGCTTTTTGTTACGAAAAATTCATCAAAATTTACGAGAAAATATATTAAGCTGAGAGAATAGCACGAGAGAAGTCACTGGCTAGTAGTAGTATAAAAAACTAAATTAAAAGATTATATATATATATATATATATATATATATATATATATATATAATGTAATAAAGTTTGTCTGTGTACAAACACTAATATATACATCTTATCAGATTGGAAACTAGAAAAAGACGTAGTTCTGTAAGAAATAAACATTTAAATTGTAACAATGTTATATAACATTCAATATTACAAAACCATTGCGCAACAGACGGTCAAGGAGACGGCATAATGTGTCGATTTGATTTAAACACTCAGACTGAATAAAAAATATTATATATATATATATATATATATATAACGCAAAAGTCTTGCCTCTTAACATTTGGGAATCAAATCTTTCTTTAAAAATGTAAATATAAACAAAAAAATTATAAATTTATAATCAAAACATAAAACTATAATTTATTATTAATATATTTTTATAATAACATTAATAATATATATACTTAGTTAATTTAAAAAATACGGTGGTTTAAAATTAACTAAACGTTATAAGATAACGTAAAACCGGCCAGTTATTCGTGTTCTCAGAACTGTTAACTGTTAACAAAAACTATGGGATGGGATGACTTGTAAAAACTAAATAGAGAAAAGTATTCACTGCACTTGGCAACAACATATTTCTGTTATATTATAGTTAACTATAGATTGTTAAACTATATTTTGTTTGAATTAAATATTTATATTCTTCAAAATATCTCTTATTATATCTGATATTAATTTTACATAAATATAATATAAAAATATACGTATTATACTTATATAATATCTATATATATAAAAGTGATTTACCATTCACTGACTCATCACGAAATCTCCGAAACTATCTGTCCGATTAATTTAAATTTGACATAGTTACTTCTTCTGTGACGTAGATATCCACTAAGAACGGATTTTACGGTATTCCTATCCCAACGGATTTTAACTTTTTGCATTTTGCCAAGTTTTAAACCTGTACCCGTAACGCGGGGGTAAGAGTTACCATAGCAACGGTTACGATGACAACGGATAATATAACAAAGTTTACCATAGCAACCTAAGTTCACATCCAAATTAATAGTATGCCCAGCGAAGCGGGAGGGAATAAGCTAGTAATATAATAAAATTATATTGTAACAACTTGACAAACTTTATTTTATATATATATATATATATATATATATATGTATATATATAATGTCGTGTCGTATGAAGCAATGGGAACGGAATAGTTTTTTCATATACGTGACATACTGCAGGGACAGACGGTCAGACGACAGATCAATTAACAACTATTTATCATTACTCAAATGTAGCTCTTATTCATATTAAACTAAGATATAAAATAGCTTGAACACATTCTTAGGATTTTTCCTTAGCATTTAGTGGAACGATAATTTTGTAAATGCACTTGTTAAAATCCTTTTTTTTTAAGATTATTTTTGTTGTTTCTGTTACTTCTAAACTTAATATAAATGTAATTTAAATTGTATTATCACTTAAATTTTATTTATATATGTAGAGTTATAATCTATATATATAAATAAAGTTTAAGTGTATGTTTGTAATTCTAAATTAATAGCTTTTCACTAAATGTATATGAAAGTATACAGGGTATTTGCATAAAAATCTCTCTGTCTGTCTGTCTGTTTGTTCAGGTTAATCTCTGTAACGACTAGATAGATTTTAACAGGATTTTCACTGTTGGATAACGATATTATTAGGAGTAACTAAGGCATAGTACTTTTATTGAAAAAAAATATTTCGCGCGGACGTGGACACATCTAGTATATATATATATACCAATTTACATACCGCCATATACTATTATATAACCGCCATATAATATACAAATTTTAGATTTAAACTCAGTATTGTTTCCAAAATTACTAAAGAGGTCGCCACTGTGTGAGTAACGACAAGTGATAAAAATAAGAGAAGGCGAGTTAATGATACCATCGTGGTACCTATGTGATAATCACAATGTATCACGAAGCGTGATAGTCACAACGGTGATAAAAAATATCACGTTAAAAATTAATAATATTAATGTTAAAAAAATTAAGTAAATTAATTAAAAGAAAAGTACAAATTCAATAAACATTCTGAATTCAAATAAGTACTTTTAAAGAAAAGTACAAATTCAAACACATTCTAAATTTAAACAAATACAATTAAAGAAAAGTACAAATTCAATAAACATTCTTAATTTAAATAAGTACATACTTTTAAAGAAAAGTACAAATTCAAACACATTCTAAATTTAAATTAATACCATTAAAGAAAAGTACAAATTCCATAAACATTCTTAATTTAAATAAATACTTTTAAAGAAAAGTACAAATTCAAACTCATTCTAAACTTAAATTAATAAATACAATTAAAGAAAAGTACAAATTAAATAAACATTCTAAATTTAAATATTACAACAATTTTTTAATGGTTGCGTCAGTATCTTACGATACTACACGTGTTTCCGGTAGTGACGCCATGCGTCAGGACAGCCCGGACACGCCTCCTTATAACGTCTTATTGAAGGTGTGTCGATGTTCATTTAATTGGATCAAAGAATTTATTGTGTATAAATGCAATTATTATTATTATTATTGAGCGAAGCGAAGGTAGTGAGCGGAGCGTTTTACTGGAGACTTTTTGCATTCTTTGTCACGAATTGGCCCGAAAACTACTTGACTGAAAATTATGAAACTTTGCAATCAAAAACACACATTAGATGATGGTTTTTTAAAAAAAAAAATGAAAAATGTCTTCAAAAAAAAATTTTTTTTTTAGTATCATGTCAAAAAACTGATATCCCATTGAAGTCAATGGGAAAGATGAGTCAATACAATGGGCTCGCTTCGCTCAATATGCAAACGACGACAGAGATTTCGCGAGCGCAGCGAGTCGAAATTGAGGGTTTGTTGGCGCCCCTGGTTATTATACTATTAACATATTTCAAGTAGATTATTAATATAAAAGTGGAGCGTGTTTGATAATCTTTGGCAGCTAATGATAAAGAAACAATGACATGATAATTTTGGGTTTGTCGTCCATTTTTTTTACATCGATTATTCGGTGGACTTTGGTCAGTACTAACACCTTGTTTATTTTTGATTTTGGATAATATTATACATATAATTTGAATAATTTTATGTATTGGAGAGATGAAACATCGTGCTCTCTAATAATGTATATGTGTAGTTTTAACACTAAACCTACCGACAATTCTTGTGTACCTGTTCCTACCGCACGCCGTCAAATTAACTAGTAATTAAAAGTTATTTTATTATATAACGCAGGTAATAATGGAAATAACTAAAAGTAAAGAGTGAAGAAAATATTATATGCATATTATAAGAATTGTCGTGTAGTTTGATAACGATATTATAACGTTTAAAAATGTGTAAGTTTTACAAAAGTTTAAGAACGGTCAATTTGACCGGTACTTGGTAGGTTTAGTGTTAATAATGTTTGTCTGTGAGTTTTATCTGATTGTGATGAGAATAAATTCCATAATTAAATTATAATTTCAATTATTGAACTATAAGAGAATGAACCAATTGTTAGTTATAATAGTGAAGGGTAGATAAAAAATATTGATGATATCAAACAGGATGCTGGAAAATCATTGTATGGAATAGTCAAATATGTTTTTGTTCAAAATGGCGGACCAATTAGAGTTTAATCTTTGATTTAAAATTTTTTTATTAATTAATTTATATTATGATAGTATTATACGAATTATTATATGTAATATAATATAGTTTTTTTTAATTATTAAATTATTTCAATTCAATCTTACGTTTTTATTATATTACAATAATCATTCATTTATTTTGTTTATTTATTTATTTATATCTTTTCCACTTTTTATTTTCATTTATTTATATCTTTCCCACTTTTTATTTTCATTTATTTATATCTTTTCCACTTTTCTGAATACAATATCAGTATTTAATTATGACTTTTTGAACAAGGTCTTTATCGTTTAGACGAACAAAAAATTATAAAAATGGGAGCGAGAAAATTTGTCTCAAGGTAGCTTAAAATAATTCAATATTTTATTAACCGTTTGGTAGACTTTTTTTTTTGTTTAATTGTCTCCCGAATGCGACGGGATAATTAGCTAAAAAAATTCTCATGTATGTTAGTGCCGAACGCGGATGTTATAGCGAAAACAGATTGAAAAAATGTTTAGCCATTCAGAAGTTATCAAGAAAAGAAGAAAGGAGAGGGGCTCAAGTCAACACGGTTGGCGGATCCTAGTATATTTTATAATAATTTAGTAAAGTCATTAAACTGCGTATAAAATATGATTCTTTATCTATATGTTTAATATAGATTATTATATCAATTTCCGCGTGTATTATTTGATTAGTATTGATATGATAATTTACAGAAGATTAAAAAATAGTAAAAGATTAAACTGTTAATATAAAACACTTTACGATTGTATGAACGTGTTTGTGTTGTTTGTTTGTAAACCATTTATCTTTATATATATAGCTGTATGTGCAGCAAATATTAGTTTTAAGAAAACTCATAATTAAATAATTATTATATTATGATAATTAAATATATATTAGAATGTTATAAGAAAGGTTTTTTTCAAACAAAATCGGGACAAATCCTACAAAAATCTAAATGATGGTATACCTCGGTCATTCATAGCGGAATGAGCACTTCCGAGAACTTGACGTCACAAATGGCGACCTTCCTGTCATGAAAATGGAATGTGTCATTGTAGAGGAAGGACGCAGAAGAAACTCCTTTATGAGTTATCAAATTGCTGATAAGCAATTGAGATTTAAATGTTGATAAAAAACGCTCAAGCTGAATAGTTTTGGATTTCTATTGACTTATTTTATTAGTCAACAAATCTTTAGCCTTTATTAAATAAACGTACGTATTTCTGTAAATTGTATAACAATATGAATATTTAATAAGTTATTAAAATAATTATACAACTATTTTACAATAGTGTGTAGGTATAATAAAGTAATTAAAAGTTAGTATTAGATCTATAATGAAAGGAAAACCGGTAATATTATTTTGATGTTTTCTTAAAGAGCTGTCACTTTTTACATATATCATATCTCATTCCTTATACAATTACTTATGAAAACCTTTTTTGTTTTCGAATATCCAAAATAAATAAATAAAATCTAAATGATATATAATATTAACTATCAATATTATATGTATATATATATATTTATATGTAAAAACGCACTAACCGGTGTAAATTAAAAAGAAAAATATAAGAACATGTACCGATATAAAGAGTTGAATCGTTTCTTTTAAATCGATTCTCACATAATAAATATATATTGAAAAATACAGAGAAGGTTAATCTTTTATATATTACATAAATTAAGATGTTAACTTATGTTTATAAATAAATCGGTTTAATTCTAAATTGTAACTTTTCAATTGGCTGTCAATAATGACAGTAGCTATTTGTCCGCCATTTTGTGACTCGCGGTCATTGACTGGTCAAGTTCTATCAAGTATAAGATTATTACAATTATCTATATATATATACATATATATATATAGATATATATATATATATATATATATATATATATATATATATATATATATATATATATATATATATATATATATATATATATATATATATATATATATATATATATAGATAATTATATATATTTACCACTCACTGACTCATCACGAAATCTCCGAAACTATCTGTCCGATTAACTTAAAATTTTACATAGTTATTTCTTTTCTGACGTAGACGTCCACTAAGAACGGATTTTACGGAATTTCTATCCCAACGGATTTCAACTTTTTACATTTCGCCAAGTTTGAAATCTATAGGAACTATACACTTAAAGCGGTTACAATAGCAATGGTTACCTTGACAATGGATACTATGACAACGGTTACCATAGCAACCTAAGTTCACATCCAAATTAATAGTGTGTCTAGCGAAGCGTGCGGGTATGAGCTAGTTTTATTATAATACATTTTAATCGGAATCTGTTAAAACTTTAATTAGAGTTTTCTTAAAGAATTTAAAACTTAACACTAAACCTACCGACAATTCTTGTATACCTGTTCCCACCGCACGCCGTCAAGTTGACCGGTAATTAAAAGTTATTTTATTATATAATACCTGCGTTATATAATATAATGAATGAATGAATTTATATAAAATAATGGAAATAACTAAAAATAAAGAGTGAAGAAAATATTATATGCATATTCTAAAAATTGTCATATAGTTTGATAACGATATTATAACGTTTAAAAATGTGTAAGTTTTACAAAAGTTTAAGAACAGTCAATTTGACCGGTACTTGGTAGGTTTAGTGTTAATTATAATATTTAAATAAATAATCAATGAAATTCATATCAAGGTTCAATTAATATAATAATTAATATCATATCTTTCAAAAGTCACCCAAGGTAACCTGTAATAAATGCTTTACGTCTAATAAACTAAAAAATAATATATTATAGCTTTTTGAAGGCCGGAAATAAATAGCTATTTTATAATTATTAAAAGTTATTAAACTGTCTTATGCAATAGTGAGTCCTTAATTAATCATAATAAAAAGGACATTGTTTCCATTAAATCAGAATTTATTGTTTTAAAGATTTTTTTTTTGAACTTAACACTAAACCTACCAAGTACCGGTTAAATTGACTGTTCTTAAACTTTTGTAAAACTTACACATTAATAACGTTATAATATCGTTATCAAACTACATTTCTTAGAATATGCATATAATATTTGCTACACTCTTTACTTTTAGTTATTTCCATTATTACCTGCGTTATATAATAAAATAACTTTTAATTACCGGTCAATTTGACGGCGTGCGGTAGGAACAGGTATACAAGAATTTTCGGAAGGTTTAGTGTTAAAGTGTCTTATGCAATAATGAGTCCTTAATAAATCATAATAAAAAGGTCATTGTTTTAACTAAATCTGAATTTTTTGTTTTAAGAAGTTTTTTTGAACTTAATGAAATTTAGTCTTGGGATTTTTTACTTATTGCATAACATAAATAACTCCAAGACTTAATATAATTATTATAATTAAAAGCCATATTGAAAAGACATCAGCCTATCCGAAATTTAGATAAATATACATAGATGTGGAGAGGCAGTGCTTCTCAAAGTGTGTTTTATTAAGGACTAGCAGGTTAACCGTGCTTCGCGACGACGGCGAACGTTATCAAACATTTTGTTTGAATTTCCACACCACCTAGGAGGTATCAAACAGGTGTATTATATTTTTTGCAGTTTTTTGCTGTAACTTTGGAACGATTTGGACCTTTGCAAAATCCTTTCTTAATGCACCTATTCAATATGTCAGGAGTCTTGTGTCCAAATTTCAACTTTCTAGGTATTACGGTTTGGGTTGTAGAGCGATGAATGAGTCAGTGAGTCAGTGAGTGTCTTTGTGTTTTATATATTAAGACAGACCCAAAATGATTGATTTAAATTATTTTTTGTTGTTTAGTTTGTTATGAGGTAAGTTCCTGATTGTTTCATGCTTCGCTTGTTGGCATCCATTATTATTATTTTATTAATTTTTGTTTATTTTATTTCTTGTTTGGTATTTTACCGACTTATGTAGATAGATCCCGAAGGAATGTTGGGATTAGAATTAGACAATTATACTTATAATAATAATCTAGCTTTTGACAGGTAAAAGAATTTGTATATTCGGTAACATACGTACGTAAATTAACACAATTATATTATTTAACATTTATGTATGTACGAATGGGTTAAAAAATTATTAAAATATTACATTAAATACATATTACATTTTGGGAATCACTGAACGTGTACTTAAAAATACCATTAAATCATTTTTTCTTTACGTTATCCATAAAATCGATTGCCATAAAATAAAAAAAAAATTACAGGCCGTTCACGTAATTTATGGATTTATTATATTGTACTATAATGATCCTTATTATTTATATAATAAGTTCGATTATGGCTTAACATGAATAAACATTGTTGCCTCAATTTGAGTATGGTATCTAGAATGGGCAAAAGCCATTGAAAAAAAACCTAGCAATTATGGTGGCATTAAAACAATATTTAGAGATGTGCCTTATTTTATCGATGTATCGATGTATGAATAGATAAGTACTTATCGTATAATTACATGACTATCATAAAACATGATAAATCGATTAAAATGATTATTTATCTTTCATAGTATCTTTTTCTTTAAAAAAAAATCATGACATTTTTTTTTATTTATCGATAAAAAACGTCTCGTCACTACGCTGTTGCTGTGCAATTAAAAAGATTACTGCCCGGTTCTAAGTCGGTTAATTTGAAATATTTCATCACTTTAATTATTATTAAATTATAATCTTTAATCCATTAAAAATTATCCAAATTCAGTTGTTAATATTTTTAGATTTCCCGGAATTAATGATTTTTAGACGCTCATTTTATTTAATATCAAATATTCAATTGAAGGAAGAGTTATCACTGATAATATTAATAAAAACTATTTTAAGAAAGATAAGGATAATTAGTGTTTTTCTTATTCATAAAACTAATATACTTCGAAACTTCAGAACTTACTTTTATATTTAGACTTAAGTTCTACTTACTTAACTATTACTTATTTTCAGGATTCTACTGCCTTCTCTCATAGGACTGTACAAATGATAATAAATGGCAATTGAAAGCAGATTTTAAGACAAGCCATCGAATTTTGACCTAAATATTCTAGAAATGAACTAATTCCAAGGTCCATTAAAAAAAATTAACGTACATTTATTTCTATATATTCTATCTCCAATTAAGGATGTTTCATTTCTCAATCAATTATAATATATATAATATATTTTAATATAATATTAGTTTATAATTTAATTTATTTAATAATTATCCTTAGTAATATTATAATTAATTGAAACATAAATTCCTGGTATCTTTCCTTAACCACGTATTAAATTAAATTAAATTAAATAAAAAATTGTTTGTATGTATTTTGTATTTTAGGAATAACGGGAATAAGGACTTAAATATGTATATATATATATATATATATATATATATATATATATATTACAAGTAAAAAATATAAAAGTTTGTTATATCTCAAGGACATTCTCAAATACGACCCAATAAGATATATTTCTCACAGGAATAAGTATTTTAATCTTTATCTATAAAAAAAAAAATGATAAAAAAATGGGGGCAAACACCAGTTTATTACAGATTACTCCAAAATTAAACTTAATACTGACACGTGCTTGATAAACTACAGATAATTATAAAAATTACGTCAAAGGAACGCTCCAAATTATATAAATTAAGATAACGTATCGCAGCAATAGCTTTATTAAAATAATTTATAATATATTAATGTTTATTATAAATATTAATATATTAAAAAACCAGTGGTTTTATGAATAACTCGCATCGATTACTTTGTAATCAGTACACGCAATTCCACTCAAATATATAAAAAAATCAGATAATCCTTAAGCATTAATTAATATGAAGTATTGAAATGATAAAAAATTGACATATTTTTTATCCAGTAGTGTCCGGTATGACTCAGAACTAAACAAAATGGCGGACAAAAAAGACGCAAAAACGAAACAGCAGGTGAGATTCGAAGGCCGAGTGCCGATGAAAGTCGGTTCGCTGTTAAAAAGTATTAGGGTTCCTTTGATTTTATGGTTCTGTTTTATTTGTTATTTAAATTATATTAAATAAAAATATTTTCTTATTCAATTGTATTATTATAATTGGAATAGTTATTAGTAAGGTTTATTTATAAACGACTAAAGATGCTGCACGCTGTTTTAAATCTGCTGAAATTAGCTAAAAGTGAATCTCTTCCTTCCTTCATCTAGTTTCGTAACCCGGTGTTGCTTATTAATAAATGTCTAGCAACTTTTTAGATTAAGCCTCATTTAAACCTATATTAAAGATTAAAAAAAAAATTAACCAATGTTTTTCTATTTTTTTTTTGTGAATACGGAACCCTTTTTTATTACACACTTACGTTTGAAGTTTCATGACCAGTTGAGAGCGGAATTTTATTTTCATATTCTAATACACCATAATAGGCCTTATGTTATCAAGATAAGGGTGTTTTTACTATGATAATAATCGTACATTTCGATTCGAGGAAAAAATCTCGCATTTCTTTCAAGCGTTAATTCATTTCTCGTAAAAAAAGTGGGAAAAAAAAGTTTAAAAATCCGTGGTGTAATATGACGTAAGCCTTAAAACTCGTATATGACCTTCTGACTCAATACATTCTGTGTGTGTGTGTGTGTGTGTGTATAATAAATGTTAATACATTTGTTACTACTACATTGATATATTGTTTTTTAAAGCCAAAATTGTTAATATTTTAAAAGAATCGCTTCTTTAGTAATATTAGTTTTCGTTGTTAATATTTCCTTTAATCTCAACTTTAAAAGCTTACTAAATCGATTTTAATATAGTTTATTTCACTGTGACCTTGAAAACAATATTTGCAAGCAGAACTGAACCTTTTGACAGCTTGCCTTGATAGTGACATCTTTTACTTTTTGCTGTAATACAAAACCAACTAAAAAACCGGTAACTTTTTGTGTAATTGAAAACAAAAAGAACGATTACGTAAATGTGATGTCATTTCCGACTCCATTTTCTTTTTATAAATTAAGACTTTTATTTATTTTATTTAACTGTTAGGGAGAATTTTATCGAATTATAAATATATAATACTTTATTTTTACAGTTTCTGTTGTTTGAGATGTCAAATAAATAAAAACGTGTCTTTTTGACATTTATTATAATGTAGGTTTAATTTTAATGTCAGTTTGTCGCTTTTTTAATTCTATAAAAATAAAATTCATTTAATATTTGTAGGTATACTTAATAATTTTTACTCTGTTTGCTTTTTAGTTGTCAAAGATTTAAAGATAGTTTGATTTAGTTTTTAATTAATATGTAGGATATGCTATTAACATATATAAAATTAAATTTATTGCTATTACTGGTAGTTTTTTTATATTAACAGTATAAATGTATTTAATAAAAGTTCTTGTTAATAACAACTTAATTTCTACAGGAGAAGCTTTGCATCTTTGTTGAAACAATTTGATTTTTGTTGTTTCTTTCATTAATTTAATATTTGCCAAATTTCGTTCAAGGACACACCAAACCACACTTTCGATAGTCCCCAGCCCTTTGCTAAGTCCTGACGTCATCCCTACATCAAAACTGGGTCACATGCATATTATTTTGCATGTACGTCACACGCATGCATGATTGATTGCATCGGGCATACTTTTAAAGATTGTACTTAAATTTTTATGACAAATATACATGGATTTTTGGAGTTTAATAATTAATTGGAAGGAAATTGTTTTCTGGTGATAAGAGGTTATCAAATACCAGGAGTGGTGATAACTCCTTGTTGAAGAACAGCAAACCAGCAGTTCATGATAACCTGACCAATTTTTATTTATCATGAACTCTTCATCTGACCTTTGACGATATCCATGTTATCAATACCACCAGAGGATGCTCCGAAGTCAAAAAATATATTTGTTTTGCAATCCTTGGCAATTTTTATATATTTTTAAAAAGCATGTTAAACTGAGCTTAAAATGACGCTCTTTAGATTTTTTTGCAAAAACAATGAAGTAAAAAATATTCTTAGTCGATTATTTATTACGCCAGAGAACTGCTGATCTAAAAAAAAATGGATTCCAAATTTATTTCAACTTTGATCTGGTGAATCTGGTGTACACAGTATACAAGCAATATAGCAAAGGATTTCTGATAGTTTCGGTCTGAAGTCACAATGAAAAGTTCACTAATTCTTATAGGTATCCTTAGACACTTGGAAACAAAATCTGATGCCTACATCTAGAAATTATAAGTGTTAAAGAGTAAAAAGTGATTTGTTGGTGCAGTAAAATACAAAGAGCATAATAAAGAAATGATTGTAGAAATTCTATACCACAGAGTAACAAACTAATTAACATCTACCACTGGTAAAATATTAAAAGAATAATGTATAAATAAATGTAAATAGAACAAAAATTGTGAAATATCAAAAAGATACAGTTAATAATATGATAATAGAGATGAAATCTGAATGTAGCGAGAGTGAATTGAATTAACACACTTAACCACCGTTATCATTCTCGTGATAAGATTTACATGATTTAAGCAATCTGAAATGCGGTTAAAAAACGGTATTCAGGAGTTTTAAAGACCCCTGAAGCTAAAGAACTGGAGCTGCACAGAAAGAATGCCTTATGACATAATTTAAAGACCTCTAAAGCTGGAGAGAACTGGAGCTGCACAGAAAAAATGCCATTGGCATATATTAAGATTCCTCAAGTTGGAGAGAACTGGAGCTGAACAGAAAGAATGCCATGTGGCATAATTTAAAGACCCATCAAGCTGTAGAGAACTGGAGCTGCACAGAACGAATCCAATAGGGCTTATTTAAAGACCTCTACAGCGGGAGAGAACTGGAGCTGCACAGAAAGAATGCCATATAGCATTATTTAAATGTCCTCAAGCAGGAAACAGCTAGAGCTAGGAAAGAAAGCATGTCATAATATTATTATAGCTTATAACCTTTCTGATCGATTCCCATATTTTCAATTTATTTATTAGTTACATGTTATTTTATTAACTGACAGATCCTGTTATAAAAAGGGAACTGTCCCTTAAATTAATAATCGGTTCTTTTTACTTTCTAATAAAAATAACTGCGCTAATACCATCAGTCTTGGTTTACATTCCAACAATTATGCACGTTTGATACGATAGAAATATTTAGAAATTTCATATACCTACATTATATTTAATACAATTTATTATGAAATTTATATTATCAAATATTGAATTAAGCTTAATACGAATCACTAGACGTAAAATGAAATGTCTGTCTGTTTCATCACCTCAAGAACAGTTATAATTAACTTAAATAACTGTATTGGATTATACAAGTAAAGTTAATTATACATATTAGACGTTCTGCATTTTCAAATATACATAAAAATAAGTAATTATACAAGATTCTACCATAATAAAAAAAAAGATCTCCCTGTCTGTCTTTGCATCTGCGCTTATGTACAGAGAAGGTTTAGTCTGATTTATATATATATTACTATAATAATCGTTTTATTTCCATTAAGACCACGTGGCCAAGCGGAACCACGGTTTAAGCTAGTGATAAAATAATTATCACTTGTACTGAGCACAAGATTGTATTTAATATTTTAAGTAATAAGACTGAAATATAATAACGCAATTATCTCTATTATGAGATAAGGTTCAAAATACAGCCTTTATTATGAGGAAGATATTAATAAGTTCAACTCTTATCTATTCAATAACTTTTATACTATACTTGACTCGCGAGTTCGGTCGTTCTTTTAAGCCTAAGTTACTTTATATACAGTCGTTTCAGAGATAAACCGGAACATTTAATTTGGAATAACAAACAGACTATTTCTATTTATATTGAGAGAGTTAAAAATATATCTAGTCTCGATGGACTGTATTTCAATTGAGCTGATGTGATGCAATAGTCCAAAGTCCATAATTGCAGTCGCCAGGCAGTCTCACTTGAGTACAGAACCAATTTACTGCAATTGCATAGACTAATATTGTTTCAGAGCTTTATTTATATTAAAAATATATTGATATTATAATGCTCTATACACTATATACACTATGTATATAACATAACTAAATTTACAAATATATTTATTAATAATAAAAAAGCATTGAAATCGATTCGCCATATTCAATGAAGGAATTTGATGTAATTATAAACGGTATGAGATTAACCGACTTCAACTAAAGGAGGGTTCTAGGTTTTTCTTTGAGATTTCTATTAGAGTTTTTATTTTATTATGACATTTTATTTGAATTTTTTAATCGTTTATAAAAACACGCTTATATGTGTATTTTATCTCTAATAATTTAATATATTCTATAAATAAAATTAATATAAAAAATTATCGCATACGCGACCTCATTTCAAACACAGAACAATGAATTTATCTTTATCTTTTTTCTAGAACGTTATAATGTTTATCTTATCTTTAGATGTTCATTACTCTGTGCGGTGCCGATTGTGGCTACATCTCGCGGTGGTCTTATTGATTAGTGTAAATGTCTTATTGACTCCATATTGAATGTCAAGTTGCGTATTCGTTAAGGGTTTAGGGTCACTTCGGTTCCGTATATATATATATATATATATATATATACATAAGTATATAAGAAGTAACAAATTATAATTAGGGTATATACTGGCTTCTAAACTAGTGTTAATTAGATTTGAAACTAATTTTCATATTATTTCATACATTGGTTTGTAATTGCGAGATATATATATATATATAGATATAGATATATAAATATATAGATAGTTAGATAACGTATTTAGATAGTAATTCAAAGAGTATTTCCGTATGAAAAAACGCATTTAATTGTATGTATGTCGAGGACAAGTGTAGCGTCAGAGTGACGCAAGTGTCACATGATCCGTATGTATGTATGTATGTATGTGAATAATTTATATATATATATCATATTTATAAAATATGTAACAAATTCACAGACAACGAGACCACTGGAACTGAATATAATTTTAACAAGAAATGTTACGTAATAAAAGTACTTTATAGAAATATTAAAAGTATTTAAAAAAAGTAGAGATAGAAAGAGAAATAGAGAGAGGAAAAGAGAGAAATGCTGCCTAAGAAGCTCGAATAAATTAAACATTTTTCTAGTTAAATCTTAAACCATATTAATATTTAATTTGACAGAACTAAAAGTACATGTGATTAGGGGTCAGTGACCTCCAAACATTGGTTCATATCATATTATACAATTATTATTATTTACGCTTCATTTTAATACAAGAAATGGACTGTGTCTTTGTCCATAAATAAAATCGGACTTCAAGCTATAATATATAGATATCCGATTTTTAATAGCTATTATATCTTACCCTAATATATATACATATATATATATATATACCTCCATATCCTAAACCATGTCCGT
The DNA here is from genome assembly GCA_918358695.1 of Melinaea menophilus ssp. n. AW-2005. Lineage (NCBI taxonomy): Eukaryota > Metazoa > Arthropoda > Insecta > Lepidoptera > Nymphalidae > Melinaea > Melinaea menophilus. Next base: position 10,596,838 of record OU911039.1, on the reverse strand, counting down.
GTTCAAAGAAATTTAGTTTTCATCTATAATTATATAAAATTGTATGGTTGGTTGTACTTTGTTGCAAAAATACATAACTAGCATTTGCTCCAGTCTTTGTTTGGTATAATCCAAATTTTATTTAATACTAATACTTTTACCTTTCATTTTTATACCGATTAATTGAGCTGAGCGTAGGCGAAGCTCTTAACCGTTTGGGAGATCTTTTTGTGTTTAGTTGTCTCCAGAATGCGACGAGATAATTAGCTAAAAATTTTCTCATGTATGTTTGAGCTGAACGCGGATGTTATAGCGAAGACAGATTGAAAAAATGTTTAGCCATTCAAAAGTTATCAAGAAAAGAAGAAAGGAGAGGCGTTCAGCTCAACACCCGCCGCGCACGGTTGGCGGATCCTAGTATATTTATAGTATACGATAATCTAACTTAAGTATTATCCCAATTAGTTTTAGTATTATCCCAAATGATAAACAAACAGATTCTATAAAAGTATACAATATATGTATGTAAGTTTGAGTTACAATGTGTGTTTTAAAGTAAATTGCGCTCCTAGCGAACATTTGAAAAATATTAAATTATTTAATTGTACGGTTCAGGTTACTTTGTTATGCGTGTTTTAGTTAATAATTTTGTTACTTTTTAATACAGTTATTTGTAATGAAAAATAATATGTTTTTACTTATTTTTACTTATTTTTATTTTTAACTAATTCTTAATTTCATTTATAACCTCTGAATAATTGAGATAAAGATAAAAATAAATAAATAATTTATAAAAAAATATAATTTTATGTATCTTTTAAAAACTCAATATATCTTCAATTCAGTGAATATTTGATCACTTATCAACAACTCTTTTATTTAATAAAAGTGTCAAAAAAATTTCGTCTTTTATTAATGATCAATCCATTCAGTGACCGCAGTGAACGTTACTTAACCTGGTACATTTGGGTCACTCATTCAATACGTGATAAACGTCGTGTTACCAACCATTAAACTTTTACCTCGCTAAGGTCGCTGCGATAGGGTTGGCACTACACGAAAAAAATAATAATATAATATAATATATATGTATAACACAATTAATTCTCTTTATTATTATTAACTCTAATTCATCAAGTAATTTCTCAAAAAAATATTTATAAATTATTATAATAAAATATTTCGTTCGTCACAGAATGCTAATAAAAATGTAAACTTATTATTATGTAATGTAAGTGACAACCCTAATTTAAAAGTGGGGTCGATGAACTGTTGACGAATAGAATCAGTTCAAGGCCAAATAAGTCGTTACAGATAGATGTCTTTGACAGATATATCTAATATGAAATATTTAAATATAGAACGAGAACACAGCTGGTGTGATGAGTGATCCTGGAGTCCAGTCTCCAGGTCTATCTGGTGTTGGTGCAAAAATCCCTTATTTAATCTCCCTGACTACTACTAGTGTTCAACAATATTCAGGAGAGAATATTGGGAAGATTTTTGGACAATTCATTTTATCCCCAGCTTTATCCTTTAAAAATATTTAAAATAACTCATAAAGCTTGACTTCTCTTCAATAGTTACTTTCGTATAAGCGAAGTCGCGATAAAAAGAAAGTCACAATAAATCCAATAAAATTATAATATAATAACGAATCAAAATCATATATATATATACATTTGGTATGCATTTTTGTGTTTATCAGTCTGTCTGTCTGTACGATCACAAAATTAGAGGGATTTTAATTAAAATTTGTGTAATAAAATACTTTAGGAATTGTGTTTGAACAAAATGTTTTAACAAGCAAAGTCGTCAAACATTATATAGTTAAAAAAGTATTTATTTTCAAGGTATTATATAATTGAAGCCGTGATCTTTGGTTTAACATTTACTTTTAATAATAATTTATTTTATCATTCGTTTCTTTCTTCACAAAAAAGCTAGACAGATTTTGATGAAATTTCAAGTGGTTATAGCTATCTGGATCATATTTATTACTGTCAGTTCAAAATGCTCAATATTACAACAATAATACATATATATATATATATATATATAAAGAAATGCCAATAATAATTGCTTTGTAATTATGATGGAAAGACAAAAATAATATAACTAATATATAAATAATTATTTTGATTTAAAGTTATTTATTACAAGTGGGTCATGAATATAGTACCTGTAATAATATTTTGCTTACAAAAAATATTCGCTTACTTAACTTATCGGAATGCTTAATTGGCGTTTAATGTATTTGCATGAATGAAACGGTTTTAATAAGCATATATATATATTTTATATATATTATTAAATGTTATAAAGAGACATTATATATATTATTAAATTATTTTAATTTCTTCGTTATATTTTGTAATTGTATAAAAAAATAAGATAAAAATTTAAAATTATTCATACAAATATCTCAAATATATATGCAAAGACGCTTGCAATAGTAATACTAGTTATTAAAAAAAACAAAAATCACTTAAATTCACAAGCGAAGCCAGAGCAAATAGCTAGTGGTAATTCAAAACTACAAACATCATATTTTTTACTATCTAGGACACGACATTCTAAGAATTAACGTACGAGTAAGCAACATTGAGCTTTCATTGCATTTAGAGGGAATCACGCCACCTCGTACGAGGTCTAACCGGGTCAATGAACTCCAACTATCATCTCTTACAACTTGACATTAATATTGTAATAGTTATATACAAATAGGGAAACGTGATAAGAGCGTCTTTAACACGCGTTATTCTGACGTTACTTTATAACCAAAGTGTTATATATTTTTTACTTTATTTTAGTTTCGAGTTGCTAAAATATTATTTTTAACAACATTTTACCCCTTACGGAAGGAGAGGGGTTTATTTTTATTTTAGTTTAGTTTATAATTGCTTAAAATATGTTAAATAGGGTCATTTCAATCCTTAAGGAACAAGAGGGTTTTGGGATTCGAGCTAGCCCGTATGCGATTAATACTCAAAGAAATTTACCACTTGAGCGTAACATTTTCCATTTTTACTGTATATTTATTCTATTAAAATCAATGCAGCAACCATATACATAACAGCAGTGTTATACATAACAGTCCATATATATATATATATATATATATATATATATATATATACCTATCCCACTAAAATCTATATAATAGCGACCTTACTGTGCATCCGTTTGTTTAAGGGCATGGTCACATTTCGAAAATATTTAAGTATGTACTAAAAATATAACATAATTAAAATATTAAAAATAATCTTAAAGATTTATTCGTTATTCTGTTTAGATCTTAATCCAAAATTTCATATGCAATGTCAGAGGTTCTCAAAATTTTAAAAACCTGACCTAGCCTTAACTTGTTCGCGTGACCAACTGTCACAAAGGTTGGAGAAATGTACTCAGAGGAGAGTATTCTATCCCATTCAAACGATACACATCTAATGTTTTATTAGAGCCCTTTGGTATTATGTTTAATGACATTGACGTATTGGTGGTTATTAATCAATCTATAATGATTTAATAAACTTTGGAAACTATCAAATAACTAGGATCCGCCTTCGTTTATTTATTTATGTAATGAATTTAAGTTCTACTTCTCGTCTGTGGGAATTATTTTTCCGAGTTGGTGGTAACTTTGACAACGAAAGAATATTTTGTATGAAACTTTGTTTTCAATAAAGATTTTTGATTTTGATTTTTGATTTTGTTGAGTTGAGTTACCCCCCCCCCCCCACTTTTAAATACAATAAATTATTATTATATATATATATATATATATTATATTTAGTAGTTTTTATGTGATGTTGCTTATAAACGTATTTCTAGGTTGACGATCGGCAGGTTCTGACAATGCTAAGTCTATGGGAGAAACAGTTTTTTGAATGTAATTTCTGAATTGGATATGTTAATTCTGTTTTTTTAATACATGCCCATTCCCAAGGTACAGCTCTGCCAATTTTCATTCAAATCGGTTCAGTAGTATTTATATGATGTTCCTTCAATAAATTAAAATATTGTTACAGTGAACACTATTGAATAGTACTCTTAAGTTTACAGACAGACAGTTTTTTTATAATACATATCGATTCTATAGATATTGAGGAGCAAACACACATATAATTATTAAAGATGTCAATTGAGGTTCTCAAAGCGGATGACAGTAATGTGGTGGACGATCGAAGAAATTAATTCTAGTGTGAGCCAGATTTTTGACAATCACTGGCTTGTGCTGGTTTTTATCATATGATTATATATATATATAAATAAAATTTAAGTGTCTGTTTGTAATTCCAAATTAACAGTCTTCCACTAGATGCATATGAAATTATATAGGGTACTTATATATATACATTTAAATTTTTTGTTTGTCGGTCTGTCCGTTTCGTCTAATCTCAGAAATGGATGGACCGATTTTAACGGGATTTTCACTCGATAGCTGATGTTATAAGGAGCAAGTAGGCATTTTTTATTACATATTCCACGCGAAGTCGTGGGCACAGTTAGTGCTTATATAAATTTATATTTGTAAGCTTTTAGAATCTCATCCAGTGATGCTCAAACTAAAACACAAAAAATTTACTCAATATATTAAATAAATAAAATAAAAATTCCTTAATCATAAAATGAAATACATTTTTTCTAATCATATAATATTAATAAAATAATATTACAATAAATATTTCTTGATTATTTCTAGAAGTAGGAACCGACAATCGTGATCGACCTTGTAATTAATTGCAAGTAACATTATATATATATATATACATAGAAAAATTGTTAATAATGACTCAATAATGTCTGTCAGTCAGAGGCTGCTATTAACATTGCGAGTTATAGAGTTCAAGTAGAGCCCTGACGTAGAGACACACCCACAGCTGACATGTCTCTACATCTTGCATCAGATTTCAATTACTATGATTTATAAATAAACTTCATACTCCATTATTAATACATTGTATAACTCTTTGTTTAGATATACACACACACACATATGTATATATATATATATATATATATATATATATATATATATATATATATATATATATATGTGTGTGTGTGTGTGTGTGTGTGTGTAATTCCAAATTAATAAAGTCTCACTAAATGCATATAAAAGTATATATACTTAAATCTATTTTTAAAATTTGTCTCTGTCTGTTTGTTCCCGCTAATCTCTGAAACGACTGGACCGATTTTAGCAGGACTTTCACTGGCGGATAGCTGATGTTATAAAGAATAACTTAGGCTACATTGAAAAAAAACCAACGAACGAAACCGTAGGCAAAGCTAGTTTGAAATTAAAATATATTAAAAAAATCACATACATTAACATAATATAATTAATATTATTTCATTATAGGTATTTTGTTTACAGTTTCAAATGAAAGAATTTTGCTGAGTATTAAGCTGCTATGATGTAGTATTAAAAGCATTAAGTATAAACATATATATATATATATATATATGTATATGTATATAATTGTTTGTGTGTATGTATTGTGGATGGAATTCAAATCTGATACTCTTAGAATAAGCATTTAACTTTTTATATTAAGAAAGGTATTCCGCTGAAGACTGATACAATATTATTACTTCAGAGTATTTTTTATCGAAAACGCAAGACAAGACATACAAGACCTTTGCAAGACAAGACAAGCAAGACCTTTTTATAACTTTACTTAATTTTTTATATTAAGAAGGATTTTTTGATGTAAAAAATCAAGACATGACAAAGAGTATTTTTGATCGAAAAAAAGCAAGACAAGATATACAAGACCTTTGCAAGACAAGACAAGCAAGACATTGCAAGACTACAATTACATTCATGACTTCGCACAATACATGTACAAAATTCGTCAAATAAGAGATATAAGGAATGTCAATGTTAAATTTCACTTCAATAAATACAATCTAATATAAACTCTACAACCATAGAAATAAGTTTCAAATTACAATAACAGATAACACTTACCTATTTCCCGCAAATAATATATATTAACTGTTACTTTATAGCGTAATACAAATAATATTGTATTCGAAAAACATTTAACATTTTCAAATTCTTAAACACAGAACGGAACACGCCATGGAGTTAATAGTGATGTGCACTTATCAATATATCGATGTATCGATAACACGTCCTTAATTCGCAACAGCGCTGTGTTGAATGTCGTGTGCTGTGCTGAAAGTATTTATCTTTATAACAATTCTGATTAAGAATTATCAGAATCCGTTGTATGAAATGTATCCTTGATTAAATTATGTTCCTTTATTTTATTGTTAATTAAAATTCCCTTTAAAATATAATATTTTGTATCCCTTTTAATGTATTTTTATATGGTTTAATAAATTATATAAATATAATTGATAATGTCCGTGAATTGTTAATTAAAATAATCAGCGAATCTCCGATTAAAATTTATTTTATGTAATAAATATTTTTAATCTTTATCTTTATGATGTATATCTTTATTATCTTTAACATACATTTTTAAATAAGTTTACAAAAAGCGCCATCTACCGGACGTTGTGAGAATAATAATTGGTAAAGTCAAGTTAGACGATCACTGTCAAACCAATTATCTTAAAAAGTAAAAAAAATGTATACATTTGATGACAAATAGTTGCGTTTGAGCGCTCAAAGTATACAAGTTTTAATTGATTATTATCCTTTGTAGAAATATTTAAAGTATATTAGTGTTATTAGCGAATGTAAATTCATTAATATATTAATAGATACAGGAAGAAGGAAGAAAGAAGGAAGAAGAGAGTGGAACTTTCAAAACCCCACTTACTCTCTCACTCAACTAGTTATAACTACTTAGAAGTTCTGAAGCTGGTACTCGGTCGAGCCAGCCCGTATGCGAGCTGTAGAATCATCAAATGTATAAAGAATAATAACATTAATTTTATTCTTTCTTTATCTTTTATTCGTATCCAGTTGTAATCAACAAAATAAATTAAGAATTTAATTATACAATTTTTATAACAATATTTTATTCATCACAGCGATAAACAAACCGATCAACAATCATATATTTAATTTATGTAATAAAATGTTAATTTTATCTGGAATAATATATATATATATATATATATATATATATATATATAATATGATATCGATAAACCTACGCCACATCACTAGCGCTATTCAAACGAGTGGGCGCGAGTCCCTTCACAGAGCTGCCCTAATCATTGAACACGTCAACGACCGATTATTACCGATGATTACCGATTATTACTTGTTACGGTATAGATTACAATTATACAACATCTCGTAATATGACGTCACTAGAAATTAAAATTCTAAATAGCTGATAGTAGAAAACTAATTAGTTATAACTTAAAATAAAGCGTTTGAAGGATTATTTCTTGTATTAATTCAGTTTATCTTTATCAATGATATAAATTGATAAGTCATTGTTCATGTAGGTATGATTAAGATAGGATGATATACTGATCTACTTAATAAAACTTAGATTATGTCACCACGCCTTCACATTACGTACATACATACATCGCTTACGTGGTAATAGATATTGTATTTGAAGGAATTTACTTGTTTATTTAATAATGTTCTTAAAATTTTGACTTCAGATTTAACGCTATTTTGAGTTGTTTGTACCTAAAATATACTAGGATCCGCCAGCCGTGCGCGACGGGTGTTGAGCTGAGCTCCTCAAATTTCTTCTTTTCTTGATAACTTTTGAATGGCTAAACATTTTTTCAATCTGTTTTCGCTATAACATCCGCGTTCATCTCAAACATACATGAGAAAATTTGTAGCTATTTATCTCGTCGCATTCTGGAGACAACTAAACACAAAAAAGGTCTCCCAAACGGTTAAGAGTTAAATAAAAGAGATGAATAAAAAATTTAAATTTTATTAAGAGTTAAATAAAAGATATGATTTTTTTAAGAGTTAACAGTTCGCTTACACTCAGCTCAAAAATATATTTTTTAATAGTTTTAGGGAGTAACATTTGAAAATATTTAGCTACTGTTCTGATTTTGATTGTAATAGGTATAGTGACTGTTAAGGAGAAAAAAATCTTTAACGAATATGATCTACATATACGTATTAAAGATGTAAAATGAAAAATACATTTTTATAAAAAAAAAGATAATATTTGGTTTCAAAAACCGTATTTTTAATCTACTTCTAAAGAGTAATAACCACGAGAAGGTAGAACTAAAGGCTGTACATATACACACACACATACATATATATATATATATGTGTGTGTGTGTGTGTGTGTGTGTGTGTGTGTGTGTGTGTGTGTGTGTGTATAGCGTCTTCATGTGATAATAATTTCAGATTCAGATTAAAAAACATCCTAAGATTCTATACTATTTTCTAGAAGACTTTTCTATAAACCGTCGGTCGTAAAAATAAGTCAATAATATATTTTGTATACAGTTTCTATAATACATTTGAAAGGATATAAATATATAATTATTTGCCTTCACCTTTCCTTTCCAACAGAAGTAAATTATTAAAATTTAAACGTTTTCACCGAAATTTCACTCAAATTTGTTAATCAATAAGTGTAGTTTGTTCTCTTCAAGTATCAGGAAAGAGACGTAATGAAATTTTGAAGTTTTTGCAACTAAAAATATAAATAAAAACCTACCGACTACTAAACTTATCCATAGTATAAGAAGCCATTAAACTATGAATTCCAGGTTAGCCGGAATTAGTATTAAGTAGGAAAAATATAGGTTTCCCATTCTTTCTCGATTTTCACATTTAATTACGATTAAAATATAAACTAAAATAGAATAAAAACTTTTTTATTATGTTGAAGATGTAGCTACAATGATTAACTGCCACTCTGTGTGTGTGCGTGTGTGTGTGTGTGTGTGTGTGTGTGTGTGTGTGTGTGTTTGTGCATATGTGCGTGGGTGTGTGTGTGTTTTATATTGTATTAAATAAATAACAGAGTCATCTGGACTGAGTGAGGGCGGATGCAAATATTATAATTTACATCACAGATAAGTTTTTTTATATCATTTGACTTATTCCGCGAAGGAAATGAATAAGGAAATGGATTTGTATGAATAATATATTGTGGTATTGTTTTTACGTGCTATCATTTTCACATAAACTAGTAGATCTCCCGCGGTTTGCTCGTGTGACATTCAAAAATTGATCCTGATTGATCTTTATTCTTGTTTTTTAGGATTGGTTTGTGAATAAATAATTATAGATTATTCAAAATGTATCGACGTGTTACAGTCCTGTAATGTCTGAAGAAAGAATTTTTGTTGCTTTTTCTTCTCTTATAATATTAAAATAATGAAAGTAACTCAACAAGGTTATATATCATAGATATATACTTAAAATTTGGTTGTCTGGTTAATTTTAGAAAAACATTCAATATAGACATAGACTATATAGATAGGTCCTAACTTTTATAAAGATAGGAACACAATTAATATGCGTGTAAAGCCAGACGCGCGACTAGTATAAAATAAATGATTTAATAACAGTCTCCAGTAATATTAATCGCGTTCATTTGTAAAGGAGAACCTCACTATAAGTACTTTATACTTGAGAACAAAATTGTATTTATTAAATTTACCATAAACGCAACCATTATTTAAAATATCTTTTAAGAAAAACCACACTACAATGAGGTTACGAGAGAGAGAAAAAAAGAGAGCATTTGGTAGTTGTAAGTCTTCAAATAAAAAAAATAAAAAAAACTCTTAATTAAAATCTTTAATTATTATAACACATAGACGATTAAAAGAATAAAATATTAAATAAAAATACATGAGCAGTAATCAAACCTACTAACTCTGAGTCACAGTTCATTTGATCCACCGCGTCAGTCAGCAGTCTATATTAATATATCCTATCAAAGTTATCTTTAATCTGATATTAGTCAATTAAATCCTGTATTGATTAATAAACTAAACACAGGCTTTGGTTTTCTGTGTGTCTGTTTGTAATGCTGTAATTATTGTATTTATCATCTACCCACGGGTTGGTTAAGGCGGATTATACAAGCGACAGTATTTTATCAAAGTTTGCGATTGTCTTTAACATATATATATATTCCCCCGCTCCGCTGGCCACACTATTAATTTGCACGTCAACTTAGGTTGCTATGGTAACCGTTGTCATAGTATCCGTTGTCATCGTAACCGTAACTGCGTTAAGTGTATAGCTCCTACATGTTTAAAACTTGATGAAATTCAAAAAGTTAAAATCCGTTGAGATAAGAATTCCGTAAAATCCGTTCTTAGTGGATGTCTACGTCATAAAAGAAGTAACTATGTAAAATTTTAAGTTAATCGGACAGATAGTTTCGGAGATTTCGTGAGTCAGTGAGCGGTAAATCGCTTATAATAATTAAATATCTTAAAACCACATTATACACATTGTTTTTTAATAATTCAATTGTGAATATTCGATAATTTATAGAATATATTTACTTTATTAAAACAGACTTTCGTCTTGAAGTAATCGCAAGTCTGTAACCAGCCTAAAGGGTTTATCTCATAATAATATATAAAAATAGATATATAGATGAGATTAAAATCTATTTGCTCCAGCCTTAGCTCTGATCCGTTATTATATTATTAATAGTAATGGATTTAATATATATTAATAATTATTTAGGGTTTTCTAGAATTATACAACTTAACAAGCTTTGCACACGACTTTGTCCGGAATATTTTGAAATAAAAGTAGTCTTAATCCTTATAACATCAGCTCGGGAAAGTCCTGTTAAAAACGATCCAGCCACTTAAGTTAGCCCTACCAATCAGACAGACGGACAGAGAAACATGGATACCAATTTATATTATTGAGCGAAGCGAACGAAGTGAGCGGAGCGTTTTACTGGAGACTTTTTACATTCTTTGTCACGAATTGGCTCGAAAACTACTTGACGGAAAATTATGAAACTTTGCAATCAAAAAGACACACATTAGGTGATGGTTATAAAAAAAATTGAAAAATGTCCTCAAAAAGAAAAAAACATTTTAATATCATGTCAAAAAATTATATCCCACTGGAGTCAATGGGAAACGATGAGTCAATACCCTGGACTCGCTTCGCTCAATATGCAAACGGCAGAGATTTCGAGAGCGCAGCGACTCGAAAATGAGGGTTTGTTGGCGTCCCTAGTTTTATTATCACATATAAAATATTCTAATTTAATAATTAAAATATTTGCATGCAGTTTTTGTTTATTATTCATTATACAACACAAAAAATATGTTTTAGTAGTTTTTCCTTTAATTGGTATAAATAATCTATTAAGCCACCAAAATCTGTCCCATTTAATCACAAGATAATAACACATTGAGCTAACGACCCCCCGCGAGGATATCAATTGGCTGAGCAATATTTAATGATGTTTTCAAACTTATTTATTAACAATTATTACACCCTGCTGATACTGTTATTATAGATCATTAATACTTTTTGATGATATCAATTTGATAAGACTAGTTTTGACTCCACAAGTTTCTCGTTTCTATATCAGTTTTGGTTTTGTGTTGCTAATCCAAAAATATTAAGGATAAATTAATTATTACAATTTTCCATGAAATTCGTTAATTTAAGGATTACAGCCAATTAATATATTATCATTTAAGGAAAAATTAATTCATTATAAGTGATTTTGTATTTATAGTTTTATTTAATGTTAATAAAATCTATTTTGGTTTGATTGACTTACAGTAAAATGATTTTTTTTATGAAGAATAAATAATATACATTTGAAAATGTTCCATAATGTATGTAGAATTATTTCACAAATATATTATATAATAGGAAATTAATCAAACATTATTAATATATATATATGTAATAGTCTAGTCTAGGCTATGATACTAAGTCTTGGATCTAAAGTCTGTTAAATTTCCAAAATCGTGTAATAAATATGAATCCTAAAATAATCAATGAGTTAGTTTGTCTTTAACGTCCTTGACATAAGGAATACTTTGATCCGACACAATCTGGATTCTGGATGTATTATATTGAAACCGTGCAACCACACTGGGTGGTTTTGGGATCGCAAATATATATGTGTGTATATATATATATATATATATGTACACATGGTAACAGACGGTAGAATGGTCCTGAGTTAATTAATGATGGTTCTTGAAACTTATATATATATATATGCTTAAATATTCACAGTTTTGGGGGAGGGTAAAGTAATTTAATGGTTCATCTGATATTAAATTGTTAAAACAGTTACATATTCGATAGACAGAGATAGGCCTTTGAAAGAAAGACAGAGATAGAAAGAAAATGATCTTAACGTTAATTTTCCTTTATTATTATTTATTTATTGAGCTTCACGCCATATCCGTAGCCAGAGACGACGGAGCGCCAAACGCTACGGTCCCTCCATACCTCTTTCGCCTCGGCCACAGACATCAACCTCTTCATACATGCCCTCCGGGGGGTCGGGAAGTGATCGCTTCTCCACAGCATTCATCTTTCTTACATTCTTCTTCTGTGTTACTCAAGTTTGGCTGCCGTATAACAGCGTCGGTAGCAAAACTGCATTGTGTACAGCCAAACGTGCAGCTATACTGACGTTTTGCCGTCTCAACAATGCAGTCAAAGCACCATTGACTCTGTTACCGGCAGCAATACGCCTTTCCACATCCATTTCGTATCTTCCGTCTCTGCTAAACATACTTCCCAAATATACCACTTCATTCACTTGTTCTATTATCTTATCATTCACGTTGATCTTACATTCTGTTCTTTCTTCAAATATCAGAACCTTCGTCTTATCTACATTCCGGTTAAGACCATTAAATTCACACCCATCTTTCAGAGTAGTGACCAATGCCTGCAAATTGCATTCTGATGATGCAAAGAGCACTGCATCATCTGCATATAGCAAGCAATTGACCTTAAGGTCACCTAGATCTGATCTATACACCCTCTTCCAGGTCTAAAACCTCCTTGGGCCTCCCACAACAGCCTTTCAGATCTCTCTTGCATTCTTCTTGCGAATATTTTAGCATTAACTTTACCGCCCAAGCTAATCAAACTGATAGCAACAAAGCCCTATAGCTTGCACAGTCTATCTGTGAACCTTTGCCTTTATACAAAGGTACGATGACTGCACTTCGCCAATCGTCTGGGACCTCCCCCGATTTCCAGCATAAATTGCACAAAAACCAGAAAAAGTCCCAGACGCGTGGCCCACCATATTTGATCATCAATTTTCCTTTATAGAATAGTATTTTCAGCTGAATCACTACTAAATTCTGTCCTTTACAATTTAAATTAACAAACCTCAACAACAATTAACCCCAATAAAAATATCATTTAGTACATCTATTTTCCGTCCCGTTGTTCCTGGTGATGATTTTTTCCATTTGATTACTCAGAATTTATCAGCAGGAAGTCTACTCTAAGTTTCAAGAACCATCATTAACTCGGGACAATTTTACCGTCTGTTACCATGTGGGAATTTCCGTTCAATTAAAAGCAATAATTCTTTAATAAGTTTAATGAATTGATAAACCAAAAAGGATTTATTAAAAAAGAATGTTTAAAATGTAAACCCCCTTTGAAATAATACCCAGGTTTAAATTAAAAAAAGTTATTTACATTGGTTCTCTATTTGAAATCAGTATTTAATTCTGCATGTGTGTGTGTGTATGTGTGTGTGTGTGTGTGTTTGTGTGTATGTGTTTGTGTGTGTGTGTGTTTTCTACGTTAAGATTGTAACGTTTTTGCCGAATCGTCATTTCATTCAACATCGTAATCATATTTTTTTTGTGACGCACAATTTGTAGGTTAACAAGACTTAACCGATTTTAAACTCTACGACTTTAGCATAAGAGTTATTTGATTAAAATCATTCCTTTATTGATAGATGCCATATGTGGGAATTAGGGTGGATGCAGACCTGTGAAGGAAAACGTGACGATTTTTTAAAACCATTCAAAGTCACCGCTGAAGCAAAGTTTGGTGTTTCGATACTGTAATGTGAATGTGCCCCATATCATTTTTTATTTAAAAATGCAAAAAATCCAATTAGCTGATGATTCATGACACAAAACGATTAGATTGGTTTGGATATATTATTTTAGTCATCCTATTTTTTAACTTGTTTCAATAGAATAATAATCTTTTAAAATAATAACGTAAAATATTATTTAAAATACAATTTCACACGATCTTTAAGAGTGACAACTGAAGAGATATTTTGTGGTTTGTCACCACACTAAATTAACCAACTGCGTCATCACCACGTGTTACTCGAGTGCGTCGAAAAACTTACATTGATAAAAAATTACACTCAATGAGTAAAACATTCCTAGAAATTTAAATATTCATCTACAAATTAATTATTGTGAAATATTCTTGTAATATTTTAATCACCACTTAAATAAATTTAATAGAAAATTCCTAAAATAGCAAACCATTTTATAAAACTATGAAATAAACGAAAATAGAAAATAAACGTCTCGAGAGAACGTGATCAGATTTATTATAAAATAAGGTTTAATAAAAGTAAAAATAACATTCTATAAAAGTAAATTTACTTAATTTACTTACAATAACTTAAACATGTAACTAAATATACTAATTAAGGAATAAGACAAGACAACGTTACAAAAGTCACGTAGGAGTTCTTTAAAAACATTATCAAGAAATTAATCATTTTAATTATATAATAATGTCTAACAACTAATGTCCGTTTGTCTGTTATATTCTAATGAATAAAGAAACTTAGTAAATTGAGAACTGAATTCGTAATTGAATTATCTTTAAAATTTCTCGTCGACGTGAACTGGTCTGACGTTTGACTTCAACTACACCGAGTTCCAAAGCTCTTATGAATATTAAAATTATTTTAGTTTTATCTATAAATTAAAATAATATTATAATTAAATAATATATACAGAATACGTGATTGGAAATAAAATGAAATAAATCATACAATTTAATTTTCAATTTGATTTAATTATTAATTGGTTCCTTACATTTATTGAGCGAAGCAATCGGAGCGAGCGGAGCGCTCTACTGGAGACTTTTTCATATTCTTTGTCACGAATAGGCTCGAAAATGACTTGACAGAAAATTATAAAATTTTGCAATCAAAAAGACACATATTAGGAGATGGATTAAAAAAAAAATAAAAATGTCATGTTGTTGAGGAATAATAGTAAAAAAACTGATATCTCATTGAATGGGAAACGATGAGTCATTATACTGGGCTCGCTTCGCTCAATATGCAAACAGCACTCGAGATTTCGCTAGCGCTAAGTCGAAATTGAGGGTCTGTTGGCGCTAGTTATTATCACATTCACAAATAAATGCAACAACACTTACTATTACATCATAAAATTCCAGTATCCTTTTACTTTGAATTTCTCACAACAATGGACCGTTTTTGACCCAATGTTTGTGGTTTTTTCACTTCTCCAGGGACCCCTGATAGTATAATGAATCATTGTAACGGAATCCGTTGACAGTTCTATGAAGTAAGTTAAGAGTGATGTAATATTGAAGCTTCATACGTAATATAAGAGATTTATCCTTCATGTTCTATAAATTGATATATTTAGCCGAAAATTATTAATTTCCTTGAGTGTCTGTGTGTATGACGTAAGCGTCATGAGATGTAGAGAAACCACAATTATAAATCTCGATTAAAATTAATTTAATTAGTATTTTTCCTTTAATAATTAGTTAATAAAAACATGTGATTATTTTTAAACAAAATGACAATTTTTTCTACTAAATAAATATAAAGCAGATAAAAATAGAAGAAATTTATTAAATAATTATATTTATCAATAATATTTTATTATTACATTATTTATGACAAAATTACATTTTTTTTACTAAACGTAGACAAAATAGCAACAAATATTCATAGATGAAACGAATTAATTAGTTATATTGAAGCATTTTCCCGGCGGAAAAGGACGCAGTGTGGTCTCGGCGGCGCGGTATATAAGGGTGGGATCGTTTGGACGGACGTATTGCTCTGAAACCAGCATCCAGACACACATCTAGTGTTTAGATACAGGTACGTCTTGTTACCAATGTTTATTTCGCTACCAATATTGTAATGTGAAAAATATTCAATATTTTCTTCGTTACCAATATTTTTATTTTTATTTATTTTGTGTTATTCGTGTCCAAAAGTTATTTTTTTTATTACCATTTTTTTTTGTGAGAATTTTGTGATCGTATCGTAAAATATTTTGTCTTTTTTTTTTATTATATTCAATAAATCAATTAAATTATTAATATCAATATTATTCTTCAAGTGAATTCATGTCTTATTCTGTAAATCCTAAACTGATAACTTATCAGTTCAACACGTGTTCAGATTTACAAAGAAAACTCCGACAATGAAATTATTTCTGGAGTTAACAGAACTGTGAATAATTCATATAAAATCCAAATGTGTCCCTTTCTAGTTTCTTTATGGAAATGGATTTAAGTAAAGTAAAACAATAGTAATATGATAAAAGATAAAAGATAAAAGAATGATCACATAATACTAATGCAAATAGTATTAAGATAGAATGCTAGAAATAATTAGTTTTATACTCCGACTGCGTTTTATTAATTATAAGAATTAATTGCGAATATTTGTTTGTTAAATGAAAATTATGTATAAACTAGTGTAAATAATCTGTCTCTGTTTGAATGAAATGAATCGCATCATTAATTCACGACTGAGATTTAATATGTTATTATATTTATTAGTTTTTGGTAACATTAATCTTAAAAATGTTCGTTAATTTATTTTATATATTTTATTTGTTTCAAACAACAAATTTTTATTTATTATATTTAAAGGCGCTACAAAGAAAGCAATTTGCTAGAATGTTCTAAATTATGCTTTGAGATTCAACTAAAGTTAAATATCGTATTAACGGTCCACGAAACAATAATATAGTCGGTTACTACTAGATTTTACTTAACTTAGTTAAATTGTTGATTATTTCTTCCCTTTTCTAGTAATAACTTGATTTGGTAAGGTCTGAACATAATTTCATTTCGTCGTAAATTATAATAGTTGTGACACATTTTCATATATTAAATAAATGATCAGATACCTATTCTTCTTATCGTGATAATTAGTAGCCGATATTATACCGACAAAGCAACAATTATTAATTCTATAATATATTTTTTTCAGATTCTTATAATACTCAACTAACGCCATCTCGTGAAGAAAAAAGATGATTAGTATAGTTTCGCTACTCATCGCCGCGGCGTTAGTGTCGCAACAATGCTCGGAAGCGTATGCACTGCTAGAAAATGGGAAAATCGAACTTGATAACAATCTTTTACCAAATGGTGAGTTTAAGATTGATTTTAATTAAATGTGATTGGAAAAATTCTAAAATCATACTAAAATGTTTCTACATAATTTGTTTTCAGTATTGTATTTATTTACATGAACATAAAAATCTTTAAAACGCTTGTTGTAAGTGAAATATTCTTCCAGTTATATAATATCAAATGATTCAACGTTACAGACGAATCATGAATTTATGAATACAGTTGAATTGATATATCTTCTTCGCCGACATTAATATAAATATTGATTTAATATCATTTATATTTTGAGAGTAACTAATCTAACTAATCACTAATCAAAAAATGACATGACATCTTGTAAAGTTTTGAAAAATTATCGTATATTAAAAATCCACAAGATTATGTAGAAATATTTTACTAAATAGCCTAGAGATGAATAGGAAGATATTATAATTTTAAAAATAATTATAATACACTTAAACGCAGTAGCACCGAAAATCAATATTACAAAAAAAACATCAACGAGCGAATATATTTAGATTATGCAGAATAAATTGAACATCTGGTACCTATCGGCCATTGAATTACAAACGACCAGACAGATTTGCTGATTATAAAGTGTAATCCAGTATTTCGCGAAAAATGTCTTGTTTTTTTTTAAAGTTAAGCTACTATAGTATTCTTCCCTACATATTTCTAATTTGATTATTAGTTCCACTACTCGCCGCTTCAGCGCTAGTATAAATTGACACGATTATACAATTTTATTACAGAAATAACTCCGGTCAGACGGACTCTGCAACGCAGTACATACGTGACAATATCAGCTCCTCCGCCAGAAAAAGTTAAATTAGTCCCTGGGACTGCACTAGTGTTACAATGTGAAGTACAAGGTCATCCCTTGCCAATGGCTGGCTGGCTGAAGAATGGAATACCTTTATCTGATGTGAGTTTTATAACTTCAACATCAAATTTATACCTCAATTTAACCATTAATTTAATGATTTATTGTATTATATACAATTTTAACTTTATGATTTCAGTTTGAAGAAGAAGTAAACGAGATTCTGCCCACTCACCCCTCAGGGTACGGTCGCTTGACCAGTCGTCTGATAGTTAATGACGCAGACCAGGGTGACACCTTCACATGTGTTGGAACTGCAGGAATGAAGGAGACGAGTGCTACTACCACTATTGTTGTTGAAGGTAAGACATAGCAATGATTTACGCCTGAATATTCAATGTATTATCTTAGTTCGTCCACACTTATTGCTATTATTATCTGATTGGCGCATTATTAAAAATACTAGTTAATTTTCTATTAATATATTTATCATTTTTTAGGAAGTCATCCCGTGCTGATGTCGAAAATGTTGTCCACCAAGCCGATTATTACTGGCTTTTACCAGTACGTCTTTCAAAACATGGGCTCAAGTCTCACTTTACCTTGCAGAGTGTATAGTCCTATCAAAGCTCAAGTGTTTTGGCTTGATAATAACAACAATATTGTCTACGGAAATAGCCGGATGCGGGTAAGGATATTTATTTTTATTTGTCTGCGTATTGCATAAAGTTTCTGAGCCTATTATTAGGTTTTTTTTCAACGCCATCTCTTAACCAATTACTGAACTACCAGGTGCTGCCCTCTGGTGATTTACACATTAAGAATTTAACATGGGACGACATGGGCGGTTATACCTGCACCGTGAAAAGTGCTTTTGGAAAAGATTCAATGGATGCATTCTTATATCCAATGAAACCTTCAGGTAATTGCAATAAAACAATTCATCTTCAAATTCATATAAAAACGAATGATATAAATGTCGTATAAAAATAACTAAATAATTATTTATTTCAGAATAAACAACGAAGCCAGAATAAACTGAGTAACCCGCCGATGATTTTTTCGATGTTCCTATAATATATAATTAGTGATGTATTATTATAAAATTAATTTATTTTTAGGATTAAGTAATGTTTAAAATGTTGTGCTCATGGAACCTATTTTTAGTTAATGTACTTAATTTTGTTTAATTTTGCTGATAAGTTTTTATATTCATTTTTATTTTAAGAATACTTATACGTCGTTACATCTATTCCATAACAGATGGCGCTTCTAGTACGTACAACAGTGTTTAAAAAATTATTGTAATATTTTTGTTCTTGTTTGTAATTTTAATTAGTTAAAATTGTAAATGTTACCAATATTTTACAAAAAATCGTTGTCAACACAACGCTGAGCAAAATAGCTGTATTTATTTATTTAATTTTAAAGTTTTCTGTGATTCCTCATAATAAATGCTTTATTAATAATATATTTTTTTATTTCATTGATTTACCGCTACTCGAGAATGAATATGAGTATATAATTATTTATATTTAAAATAATGAAGCACACTATGGTAAAAATAAAATTTAGAAAGTACAAAGACTGAAAATTTTGTACAAATATTAAATATGTATTTATCATATTTTGACTTTTGATGATATTTGGATAAAAAAAACTTAGTGAACTATAATAAGTTGAAGAAAACATCGCAAGGATCCGCGTCGGGCGCTAGTCAATAAATTAATAATACAAAATTAATATAAGAACTAAGTATATTACAAGATAATATAAAGGATACTGAAATACGAGCTTTATGTTATGACAATAAAGTTTATATTCGCATAAAATAATTATTGAACTGTTTCTATTACGATAGATATTTCATTAGATAATCTGTTAATCTAAATTGAACATTATTATAATATAAATAAAAGTGATAAGCAAGATTCAAATACATAAATTAATTATTATTATAACACATAGCCGATTAAAAGAATAAAATATTAAATAAAAATACATGAGCAGTAATCGAACCCACTAGCTCTGAGTCACAATTCATCTGATCCACCGCGTCAGTCAGCAGTCTTTATTAATATATCCTATCAAAGTTATATTTAATCTGATATTAGTCAATTAAATCCTGTATTGATTAATAAACTAAACACAGGCTTTGGTTTTCGGTGTGTCTGTTATATTATACATATATATATATGTATATATATATATATATATATATATATATACAGTATAATCTCGCTAATCCGGCACTTCGATAGATCGGCACGTCCAATAATCCGGCACCGGCAGTAGTCAAGAAGTTTATGAAATGATCCAACTTACCCATAAAAGCTTTACTCGTACTTGACAATGCTACAGGCCATCCAAATGAACAAGGACTTAAATCAAGTGATGGGAATATCTAAACCATCTTCCTACCGCCAAACTGCACACCTTTACTTCAGCCGATGGGTCTAAGTGTTATCCAAAAAATAAAGTCTTTGCATAAAAATTAATTGCTGATCCTTATTATATCTCAGGATGGTGATATAGCACAGAGTCTTAAAGGATTGAATTTGAAGGATGTTATATTCTCTCTCGCTCATGCTTGGAATTCTGTTTCATCTAACTTGATCCAATCTTCATGGAAAAAGTTATGGCCTACAATGAATGATGTATTAGAAACAAAAGATACAGATGAATGGGATCCTGAATATAATCTGCCTATTACTGATTGTTTACAAAATCTATCAGAAAAAGGATTGGAGACAAGTGAAGAAAATTTAAATTCTTGGTTTGAAGGAATCGAAGAAACAGAGCACATTATGACAGATGAAGAAATTGTATATGAAGCAGTACAAGAAGAAAGCTTTGTAAAAGCATTGGAGCCACCAACTACTTCAACTGTAAGAGTTAAACCAGATGATGTATTGATTAGTTTCAATACCTGCATAACATCGGCAGAAGAAAACGGCATATCTGCTAAAGATATTATAATTCTTCACAACATGCGAGAAAATGTTGTTAAGACTACAAGTTGCACAAAAGCAGACCTCAATTAAGGATTAGATATTTTAAAACTAAGTAATTACACATGTACGTGTTAATTTAATACATTACATACATACATTTATTGCCTCTATGAAATGCTTTCTTTTATTCATTACCTATGATTTTTTTACTATAACCCAGTAATCCGAACATTCCAATAATCCGGCAGCCTCCGGTTTTTAATAGTGCCGGATTAGTGAGATTATACTGTATATATATATATATATATATATAAATATATATATATAAATATATATATATATATATTCCCCCGCTTCGCTGGCCAAACTATTAATTTGCATGTCAACTTAGGTTGCTATGGTAACCGTTGTCATAGTATCCGTTGTCATCGTAACCGTTGCTATGGTAACCGCGTTAAGTGTATAGCTCCTACAGGTTTAAAACTTGATGAAATTCAAAAAGTTAAAATCGGTTGTGATAAGAATTCCGTAAAATCCGTTCCGTAAAATCCGTAAAATTCGTCTAAGGCATAAATGAAGTATCTAAGTAAAATTTTAAATTAATCGGACAGATAGTTTCGGAGATTTCGTGAGGAATCAGTGAGCGGTAAATCGCTTATAATAATTAAATATCTTATTGTATAATGTGGTTTACATTATACACATTGTTTTGTAATAATTCAATTGTGAATATTCGATTGATTTTATGATGAAATATATATTTATTAAAATAATTTATTTAAAGACTATATTTACTTATGTTTCAAAACAGACTTTCGTATTGAAGTAATCGCAAGTCTGTGACTAGCCTAAAGGTTTTATCTTATAATAATATATATCTATTTGCTCCAGACTTAGCTCTGATCCTTTATTATATTATTAATAGTAATGGATTAAATATATATTAATAATTATTATATTACATTTTGAAAGGATTTTCTAGAATTATACAACTTAACAAGCTGTGCACACGACTTTGTCCGGAATATTTCGAAATTAAGTAGTTTTAATTCTTATAACATCAGCTATTTACTCGGGAAAGTCCTGTTAAAATCGGTTCAGCCACTTAAGTTAGCCCGACCAATCAGACAGACGGACAGAGAAACATAGAATCCAATTTATATTATTGAGCGAAGTGAGCGGAGCGTTTTACTGGAGACTTTTTACATTCTTTGTCACGAATTGGCTCGAAAACTACTTGACGGAAAATTATGAAACTTTGCAATCAAAAAGACACACATTAGGTGGTAGAGCCTAGCTGTAGTTATCTGACTGCAACTTGTGTTGGGCTGGCTCGACCGGGGAAGGACCACCCTCTCACAGATGACCGACGTGTAGTAACCAAATTCATTTGGTTATGTTCCGTCGGTGAGTGAGAGAATCCGGAAGCCCAACCGCTCCCCCTCGCCAGACATGAAAGCGATGCCTAAATGAAAAATACTCCAGCAGGGTACCGGCTTTGATGAAGCCGAGGAACCACTCCCCGAGCAAAATCGGGGAAATGATTCTCGGATTTTGCTCGGGCTGCCCGTCGTATCTGGGCCTGGCAAAGTATCGCCTTTTGTGTTTTTTGAGGGCAAACGACGAGTCAACGCAGCTGCACCCCGACCCACTCTAAATGTGGACTTTTGCAACATCCGGGGACTTCATTCCAACTTGAACGCCGTCCACTATCAGAGACGCAGATATCTCAACCTAGCGACACAGCGTACCTATCATACCCCGGGTATAAACTAGAATTCCATTTTATACCACACGCCGGGGTATCTGTGTTCGAAAGGGAGGATATCTGCTACCGTCGCCTTCAGGTTTTTGAAAGTCGGGACCTGTCTGTACTCTGGCTGCGCGTGGACATTGACGACCATGTCAGAGTCTACGCGTGCCTCTACAGGTCCCATAGTGGTAAAGCAGAAACGGATCAACTCTTAGGCCATGTTCAGGCGAAGACTGACGATCTGCTTTCACAGACTCCCTTCGCCGAAGTCGTAGTCCTCGGGGACTTCAATGCACACCATGCCGATTGGCTAGAGTCACGTGCCACCGACTACGCGGGGAGATCTGTGTTTGACTTTGCTCTGGCAAATGGTCTATCCCAATTGGTCAAGACGCACACTCGTCTACCGGACGTGGACAGCCATATGACCTCTTTGTTGGATCTTCTGCTGACTACACTTCCAGATTGTACCAATTCACTGTCGAGGCTCCCTTAGGGTCCTCTGATCATTGCTTGGTAGTCACTAAGGATCCGTACTCTTAAGCTCTGAAGACGAAATTTAATCGTGCCTCCAGATTCTTCAAACGTAAAATTGCTAGAGCAAAGTTCAAGCATGTCGTAAAAATTGGGGATCAGCTGGCAAGTACCCACCTGGCACGCGCAAGTTCTGGACGCTTTCCAAAGTCAGTCTGGGAAACTTTTGTCAGTCATCCCTACCGCCATTGCACACTGGGAACGACTCTTTGGCCCACACGGCAAAAGAGAAAGCCGATCTCTTGGGCACTCTTTTTGCCTCAAACTCGACTTTGGACGACCAGGGGAAGACACCGCCTATCATCCCGCGGTGTCCGAGCTTAATGCCGGAAATAGTTTTTCAAAAGCAAAAATTCATCCGATAAGCCCCCCTTACCTTGGAAGTTCATAAGTCGAGTGGGCCAGATGGTATCTCTCCAGTTGTGCTACGAACATGTGCCCCTGAGTTGACACCAGTGCTAACGCGTCTATTTCGGTACACCTACCTGAAAGGCATAGTCCCGGTCTCATGGAAGCATGCCTTTGTCCATCCGATCCCTAATAAAGGCGATAGCTCGGACCCAGCTAAACAGACCTATCGCCATTACCTCTCTTCTCTCCAAAGTACTGGAGAGCATCATCAATAAACAGCTCCTAACCTACCTCGAGGATCACCAGTTGGTCAAAGACAGGCAATATGGCTTTCGCCATGTTTGATCGGATGATGATCTTCTGTTATATCTTGCACACCGTTGGGCAGCTGTTATTGAAAGCAAGGGAGAGGGTCTGGCAGTTAGTCTGGATATGGCGAAAGCCTTCGATAGTATATGGCACAAGGGGCTTCTTTCGAAGCTACCCTGCTATGGGCTAAGCGAGAGTTTATGCAAGTGGATCACCAGTTTCCTCACTGGGCGGAGCAAACAGGTCGTTCTCGACAGTTTTTGCTCGGACCCCAAGCCCGTGAACGCTGGTGTGCCCCAGGGCTGCGTGCTATCCTCAACTCTGTTCCTCCTGCACATCAATGATATGTTGGATATCTCCAACATACATTGTTATGCGAATGACAGCACTGGGGATGCGGTATATTCCCGCCGTGCAGGTCTCTGTCGGGAAAATGTCGACGAGTGCCGAAAGAAACTTGTGTCTTCTGTAAAGACTTCCTTGGGGATGGTTTCTGAGTGGGTCGAACTGAACCACGTTCAGTTCAATCCCCTAAAGACACAAGTTTGCGCGTTTACTACTTAGAAAACCCCATTTGTCGTATTACCGCACTTCGAGAGCACTCCCCTCATTGCCTCGCCAAGTATGAGAATACTGGGTCTCGACATTTCGAGCGATTGTCAGTTTCGTGATCATCTGGAGAGCAAGGCCAAGTTGGCCTCGAAGAAATTGGGAGTTATTAATAGAGCGAGGCAGTATTTCAAACCTGGCCAAAGACTTGCGCTCTATAAGGCGCAGGTCCGGCCACACATGGAGTACTGTTCTCGTCTCTGGTCCGGATCACCATTTGACCGCGTACAACGGAGAGCCGTTTGGATTGTCGGGAACCCGGTGCTCTGCGAACGGCTGGATTCTTTGGCATTGCGTAGAGACGTGGCTTCTTTGTGCGTCTTCTACCGCATTTACAACTTGGAGTGTTCCGAAGAACTGTTCGATCTGATGCCTACCGCTGAATTTGATCACCGCACAGCGTGTCATCGACTTCTTTACCACCCTACCTACCTGGATGCGTGGCGATCCGCCACTGTGCGGTTATCAAGGACCTTTTTTCCACGTTCCACTCGCTTGTGGAACGAACTCCCTTCGGCGGTATTTCAAGATCGGTACGACATGGGTACCTTAAAAAAAGGCGTCTACTCCTACCTACAAGACCGGCAACACTCTTGTAAATCCTCAGATGTAGCAAGAGTTCATGGGCGGCGGTGACCACAAGTCATCTGTGACCCGCCAGCTCGTTTGACCTCCTCTAACATAAAAAAAAATTGAAAAATGTCCTTAAAAAAATAAAATTTATATCATGTCAAAAAACTGATATCCAATTGGAGTCAATACACTGGGCTCGCTTCGCTCAATATGCAAACGGTACCTGAGATTTCGAGAGCGCAGCGAGTCGAAATTGAGGGTTTGTTGGCGCCCCTAGTTTTATTATCACATATAAAATGGTTTAATTTAATAATTAAAATATTTACATGCAGGTTTTGTTTATTATTCATTATACAACACAATATGTCCCTTATTATTTTTCCTTTAAGTGGTATAAATAATCTATTAAGCCTCCAAAATCTGTCCCATTTAATTACAATATAATTACACATTGAGCTAACGACCCCCCGCGAAGATATCAATTGGCTGAGCAATATTTGATGATTTTTTCATACTTATTTATTAACAATTATTACACCCTGCTGATACTGTTATTATAGATCATTAATACTTTTTGATGATATTAATTTGATAAGACTAGTTTTGACTCCACAAGTTTCTCATTTCTATATCAGTTTTGGTTTTGTGTTGCTAATCCAAAAATATTAAGGATAAATTAATTATTATAATTTTCCATGAAATTCGGTAATTCAATGACGACAGCCAATTAATATATTATCATTTAAGGATAAATTTATGAATAATTAATAAAATCTATTTTTATCCAATCGACTTAGAGTAAAATGAATTTAAGGAATAATACAACTTTAATAGATATGCAGGCTTCGTAATCTCTTTATTTCGATTACTGAATTTTTTATGAAAAATATAAATAATATACATTTGAAAATGTTCCATACTATATATGGAATTATTTCACAAATATATAATAGGACATTTTATAATAGGAAATTATCAAACATTAGTAATATGGAAAATTTCCAGTTCCAGAGGGTGAGCGAGGTTGCCAAGGTGTAGGCGTGTGGTTGTCTTCTCGAATGGTTAATGCAATGGTAGAATACAAGGCCATCAACCCGAGGCTTCTTTGGGTTTGCTTTAAGCTGGGGATAACAAGAGTATTCTTGTTGGCCGTTTACGCGCCAGTATCCTCAACTCCAGTGAGCGAGCTCGAGGAGTTTTGGGAGAGTGTCAGGGATGTTCTAAGTAGTGTCAAAGATAATGAAAAGTTGATATTATGTGGAGATATGAATGGATGGGTTGGAACCGCGCGAAATGGTTACGAAAGCGTGCTAGACAAGTACGGTGATAAGAGAGTAAATTAGGCTGAAAAGCTTATTTTATCCGCATGATCACGAAAAAGTTTTTGGCCCTAAACTAAAAGGTTTTCTGTGCTTTTGTGGATTTGGAAAAGGCGTTTGACAGGGTTGTGAGAAAGAAGTTATGGGAGATACTGCCCTGATACAATGTGAGCGGACCCTTGCTACAGGCTGTAAAGTCTCTTTACAGAGATCACTCAGCCTGTGTGCGAGTAGGAGCTGACATGTCGCCTAGGTTTGACATCCAATCGGGCGTTAAGCAAGGTTGCGCTATGTCAGCTTGGTTGTTCAATTTGTATTTGGATAGTTGTCTCCAAGGCGTGAAAGACAGTGATATGGGAGTGAAAGTAGGTGACCTTAAGGTCAATTGCTTGCTTTATGCAGATGATGCAGTGCTCATTGCATCATCAGAATGCGATTTGCAGGTATTGGTCACCACTCTGAAAGATGGGTGTGAAAATAATGGTCTAAACCTGAATGCAGATAAGACGAAGGTTCTAATATTTGAAAGAAATGAAGAAAGAACAGAATGTAGGATCATCGTGAATGGTAAGATAATAGAACAAGTGATTGAAGCGGTATATTTGGGAAGTATGTTTAGCAGAGACGGAAGATACGAAATGGATGTGGAAAGACGTATTGCTGCCGGTAACAGAGTTAACGGTGCTTTCGCTGCATTGTTGAGACTGCGAAACGTCAGCATAGCTGCACATTTGGCTGTACACAATACAGTTTTGCTACCGACGCTGTTATACGGCAGCCAAACGTGGATAACACAGAAGAAGAATGTAAGAAAGATGAATGCTGTGGAGATGCGATCTCTTCGCAGAATATGCGGAGTCAGTTTAGCTGACCGAATCTGCAATGAAGAGATCCACAGAATGGCATGTACTAGCGAAGATGTCACGGTGAGAATGAAGAAGAACGAGGTGGTTTGGGCACGTCGAGCGAATGAGTGATGAAAGAATGGTAAAAAAGATTTATACTGGCAAAGTGAGCGGTAAAAGAGGGAGGCCTCGAGTGACCTTCGAAAAAACAGTATCAATAATACTGGAGGAAGGTCACGTAAAAAACAGAAGGACCCCCGGAGGGCATGTATGAAGAGGTTGATGTCTGCGACCGAGGTGAAAGAGGTATGCAGTGACCGTAGCGTTTGGTGCTCCGTCGTCTCTGGCTACCCCGCAAGGGATATGGCGTGAAGGTAAGTATATATATATATATATATATATATATATATATATATATGTAATAGTCTAGTCTAGGCTAAGATACTAAGTCTTGGGTCTAAAGTCTGTTAAATTTAAAAAATCGTGTAATAAATATGAATCCTAAAATAATCAATGAGTTAGTTTGTCTTTAACGTCCTTGACATAAGGAATATTTTGATCCGACACAATCTGGATGTATTATATTGAAACGGTGCAACCACACTGGGTGGTTTTGGGATCGCAATATATATATATATATACTCGTATATTTATATAATTGGTTAAAAATTCAGAGTTTTACCCTCCCCGGGTAAGGTAATTTAATGGTTCATCTGATGTTAAATTGTTAAAACTGTTACATACTCGATAGACAGAGATAGACCTTTGAAAGACAGACAGAGATAGAAAGAAAATGATTTAAACGTTAATTTTCATTTATAGAATAGTATTTTCAGCTGAATCATGACTAAATTCTGGCCTTTACAATTTAAATTAACAAACCTCAACAACAATTAACCCCAATAAAAATATCATTTAGTACATCTATTTTCCGTCCCGTTGTTCCTGGTGATGATTTTTTCCATTTCATTACTCAGAATTTATCAGCAGGAAGTCTACTCTAAGTTTCAAGAACCATCATTAACTCGGGACAATTCTACCGTCTGTTACCATGTGGGAATTTCCGTTCAATTAACAGCAATAATTCTTTAATAAGTTTAATGAATTGATGAACCAAAAAGGATTTATTAAAAAAGAATGTTTAAAATGTAAACCTCCTTTGAAATAATATCCAGGTTAAGAAAAAAAAGTTATTTACATCAGTTCTCTATTTGAAATCAGTATTTAATTCTGTATGTGTATGTGTATATATGTGTGTGTGTGTGTATGTGTATGTGTGTGTGTGTGTGTATTTGTGTGTGCGTTTTCTACGTTAAGATTGTAACCTTTTTGCCGAATCGTCATTTCATTCAACATCGTAATCATTTTTTTTGTGACGCACAATTAGTAGGTTAACAAGACTTAACCGATTTTAAACTCTACGATCTTAGCATAAGAGTTATTTGATTAAAATCATTCCATTATTGAATGATGACATTTGTGGGAATTAGGGTAGATACAGACCTGTGAAGGAAAACGTGACGATTTTTTAAAACCATTCAAAGTCACCGTTGAAGCAAAGTTTGGTGTTTTGATACTGTAATCTTAATGTGCAACATATAATTTTTTGATAAAAAATGCAAAAAATCCAATTAGCGGATGATTCATGACACAAAACGATTAGATTGGTTTGGATATACATTATTGTAGTCATCCTATTTTTAACTCGTTCCAATACAAAAATAATCTCTTAAAATAATAACATAAAATATTATTTAAAATACAATTTCACACGATCTTTAAGAGTGGCGACTGTCGAGATATTTTGTGGTTTGTCACCACACTAAATTAACCAACTGCGTCATCACCACGTGTGTTAGTCGAGTGCGTCGATAAAAAACTTACATTGATAAAAATTACACTCAGTGGATTTATTATAAAATAACGTTTAATAAAAGTAGAAATAACATTTTATAAAAGTAAATTTACTTAATTTACTTACAATAACTTAAACATTAAATAGTAAATGTACTAATTAAAGAATAAGACAAAACAACGTTACGAAAGTCACGTAGCAGTTCTTTAAAATTTTATCAACAAATTAATCATTTTAATTATATAATAAATAATAACAAGTAATGTCTGTTTGTCCGTTATATTCTAATCAGTACAGATACTTAGTAAATTGAGAAATGAATTCATAATTGAATTATCTTTAAAACTATGTTATTATTAAAGTTTTATCTTAATGCATTCCAAATGACTCTCCCAGATCAAAGTAACTTAATAAGATGGGGCAAAGCCACCGAAAAATCTTGCAACATCTGTGGGGAGGCAGTAGGAACCGCGAAACACTTGCTAGTAGGGTGTGGGGTACTTTTGAATAGAGGTAAATGCTCGCGTCGCCACGATAAAGTATTAGAAATCATACGATAAGCGGTTAATCTTTCTGTAGCAAGAGCGCAGAGGGGTATAACAACCACTATAAAATCAGTAGAGTTCGTAAAGGCAGGTTCGTCCAAAAAATCAAAATTAAAACCGTATTCCATCTTGGATGCGTCTCCTGATTGGACTCTCATGATGGACACGTATGAAAGGCAATACAAAATCCCCGGGGATATTTGTGTTTCCTCATCTAGGCCGGACTTATTCCTGTACTCAAAACAACTAAGGCGCGTTATACTTATGGAGCTTATGGATGTTTGTTTCCCAGGGTACAGACCCTGGGAAACAAACATACCCAAAGATCATACATTTAAGCTTAACAAGTATTACGAACTATGTAACGAACTGATCAGGAATAAATTTATAGTTAATTTGTACGCTGTAGAAGTAGGAGCGAGAAGTATAACAGCAAAATCTCTCTACAACTTATTTAAGGCCTTTCTAGAACGATCATCAGTTCATTTCTGGAACGTATTTCAAAGGCGGCTTTAGTAGGTTCTTACGATATTTGGTTAGGTATAATTAAATAATATATACAGAATACGTGATTGGAAATAAAAATAAATCATACAATTTAATTTTCAATCTGATTTAATTATTAATTGGTTCCTTACATTTATTGAGCGAAGAGAGCGGAGCGAGCGGAGCGCTCTACTGGAAACTTTTTCACATTCTTTGTCACGAATAGGCTCGAAAACTATTTGACGGAAAATCATGAAATTTTGAAATCAAAAAGACACACATTATGTGATGGATTTAAAAAAAAAAAAAAAAAAAAAAAAAAAAAAAGTGAAAAATGTCATGCTGTTGAGTATTAATAATAGTCAAAAAACTGATATCCCATTGAATGGGACACGCTGAGTCATTACACTGGGCTCACTTCGCTCAATATGCAAACGGCAGCCGAGATTTCGCGAGCGCAGTGAGTAAAAATTGAGGGTCTGTTGGTGCCCCTAGTTATTATCATAATCACAAATAAATACATCATAAAATTCCAGTATCCTTTTACTTTGAACCTCTTATAACAATTGTCTGTTTTTGGCCCAATGTTTGTGGTTTTTTTCACATCTCCAGGGACCCCTGAATCCCCCTTCCCCCCCTTCTCCTAATGGGGGGGTGAGTTCTGTCCCAGACATCACGGAAGCCGAGCTGGAGATCGCGCTGAATCGCCTGCCAGCCCGCAACACTGCGCCGGGGCCAGACGGTATTACGGGGCGAGTTCTGTTCCTCGCCCTGGAATACTTGGGAGGCCGACTTCGGGAACTGTTTAACCTCTGCTTGCGCACTGAACAGTTCCCGAAGGCCTGGAAGGAGGGCAGGTTGTGCCTGTTGCGGAAGGACGGTCATTCTACCGACTCCCCTTCCGCATACAGGCCAATCGCGCTGCTGGACGAGACGGGTAAACTCTTCGAGAGAATCCTCTCTGCACATCTCGTCCGGCACCTCGAAGAGATAGGTCACGATCTCTCAGAGGCTCAGTTCGGCTTCAGGGCGGGTCGTTCAACGATCGACGCCCTGGGAGCTCTGAGAGACCTGACCCAGGAGGCTGTTCGCGGGGGGGACGTCGTCCTAGCGGTTTCGCTTGACGTCGCCAACGCCTTCTACAGTCTACCGTTTGAGACATTGGTTGAGGCTCTCCGGTTCCATGGAGTGCCTCCCTATTTCCGTAGACTGCTGGGGGCCTACCTGCAGGACAGGGAGGTCCTGTGGGAAAGCGGTGACCGGCGGGTCTACCGACGTAGCGTATGCCGTGGAGTTCCACAGGGGTCCGTGTTGGGATCGGTGTTGTGGAACCTCGGCTACGACTGGCTGCTCCGCTGTCCTCTCCTGACCCGGATGAGGGAGTTATGTTACGCGGATTACACTCTCGTCACCTGCAGGGGAAGGAACTTTGCGGAGGCAGCCCGTCTGGCTACCGTCGGCGCTACGTTGGTAGCGGATCGAATAGGGTTGCTGGGATTGGAGGTCTCCGTCACAAAGACGGAGGCCATCCTGTTCCACGGCCCTCGCCGGGGTCCCCCTCGTCGGGCGTCCATCTCCGTCCAGGGTTCGGAGGTGGTGGTGAAGACCCAGATGAAGTATCTGGGTCTCACACTGGACGCAAGATGGAACTTCGGGGCTCATTTCTCCCTTCTGGCTCCGAAGTTGGTATCCACCGCAGATGCCTTGGGGAGGCTTCTGCCTAACGTTGGTGGGCCACAGGCTCCGTGCCGGCGTCTATATGCCGGCATCGTGAGGAGCATGGCCTTGTACGGTGCCCCAATTTGGTCGGACGTCCTTACCGCCGACTCTAAGACCCTCTTGCGGAGAACGCAGAGGATCCTTGTGGTAAGGATGATTCGGGGGTATCGTACGGTTTCGTACACTGCGGCCACACTTTTGGAGAGTGATCCGCCTTGGGAACTACAGGTAGAAGTGCTCACCGGGGTGTATTGGTACCGGGCAGAAGCCAGGGCCAGGGAGGTAAGGCCCGAGGCGGCTCGAGTCAGGGCTCTAGCTCACCGAGCCCTGATTCGACGGTGGGAGAGGGACCTACTGACTGACTGACGGGACTGACGACTGTGGAGGCGATCCATCCCTAACTCGATCGTTGGATCAACCGGCGGCATGGAACGCTTACGTTCCGTCTTGTGCAGGTGCTCACTGGGCATGGGTGCTTCGGGGAGTATCTGCACAAGGTCGCTCGAAGGGAGGCGACCCCATCCTGCCACCACTGTGACGAGGCCGTAGACACGGCTCGTCACACCTTGGCGGAGTGTGCAGCCTGGGACCACCAGCGTGCTGAGCTGGTGGCCGTGGTGAGCGGGGACCTCTCGCTGCCGCGCCTTATAGGCACAATGATCGGCAGCGAGAGGTGTTGGGTCACAATGGCCTCCTTCTGCGAGCAGGTCATCGCATCGCATCGCATCGCAGGTCATCGCAGGTCAGAGAGCAGGCCTCCACCGCGGACCCACTCCGTAGGGGAAGGCTGGGAAGAAGGAGGCGGGAGTACGCCCGCCGCTTGCTTCCCCAGCTGTAGTGCCTTGGTGGGAGGGGAGGGTGACCTCTCTCACCTATTACAGGCCTACGTCGTGAGGGTGCTCTAAGTTGCTCGGAGCACCCTTACACGGGGGGTTACCGCCGTGGTGTCACGGTGAGTGCGCAAGGGATCCCGTGGCGGACGCCACGGGATCCCTCGCTCGGATCGCTTGCGCACGTTAAGGCGTTGAGGGCAACCGTTGGTTTTTTAGAGGGTAACTTTAAAAATGGCAGCGTCCTCTATGCTTTCGGGTAGACCCACATGACCCTCCGGCCATCAAATTCCTGGTCGGCGGGTATCCGTAACGGCTTTTTCCAACGAAAAAAAAAAGAGGGACCCTTGAATAGTATAATGAATCATTGTAACGGAATCCGTTGACAGTTCTATGAAGTAAGTTACGAGTGATGTAATATTGAAGCTTCATACGTAATATAAGAGATTTATCCTTCTTGTTCTATATTTTGATATATTTAGCCGAAAATTATTAATTTCCTTAAGTGACGTAAATATCATAAGAGGTAGAGAAACCACAATTATTAATCTCGAAGGGTAAAATTAATTTAATTAACTTTTTTTTTAAATATCTTGTCAAGGAAAACACGTGATTATTTTTAGCAAAATGACATTTTTTTCTACTAAATAAATATATAGCAGACAAAAACAGAAGAAATTAACATAATTCATTAATTATTTTTATTAATAATATTTCAATAATAAAAATTATTACATTATTTATGACAAAATGACACAAAAAAAATGTTACAAAATTGCAACAAATATTCATAGATAAAACGAATTAATTAGTTATATTGAAGCATTTTCCCGGCGGAAAAGGACGCAGTGTGGTCTCGGCGGCGCGGTATATAAGGGTGGGATCGTTTGGACGGACGTATTGCTCTGAAACCAGCATCCAGACACACATCTAGTGTTTAGATACAGGTACGTCTTGTTACCAATGTTTATTTCGCTACCAATATTGTAATGTGAAAAATATTCAATATTTTCTTCGTTACCAATATTTTTATTTTTATTTATTTTGTGTTATTCGTGTCCAAAAGTTATTTTTTTTATTACCATTTTTTTTTGTGAGAATTTTGTGATCGTATCGTAAAATATTTTGTCTTTTTTTTTTATTATATTCAATAAATCAATTAAATTATTAATATCAATATTATTCTTCAAGTGAATTCATGTCTTATTCTGTAAATCCTAAACTGATAACTTATCAGTTCAACACGTGTTCAGATTTACAAAGAAAACTCCGACAATGAAATTATTTCTGGAGTTAACAGAACTGTGAATAATTCATATAAAATCCAAATGTGTCCCTTTCTAGTTTCTTTATGGAAATGGATTTAAGTAAAGTAAAACAATAGTAATATGATAAAAGATAAAAGATAAAAGAATGATCACATAATACTAATGCAAATAGTATTAAGATAGAATGCTAGAAATAATTAGTTTTATACTCCGACTGCGTTTTATTAATTATAAGAATTAATTGCGAATATTTGTTTGTTAAATGAAAATTATGTATAAACTAGTGTAAATAATCTGTCTCTGTTTGAATGAAATGAATCGCATCATTAATTCACGACTGAGATTTAATATGTTATTATATTTATTAGTTTTTGGTAACATTAATCTTAAAAATGTTCGTTAATTTATTTTATATATTTTATTTGTTTCAAACAACAAATTTTTATTTATTATATTTAAAGGCGCTACAAAGAAAGCAATTTGCTAGAATGTTCTAAATTATGCTTTGAGATTCAACTAAAGTTAAATATCGTATTAACGGTCCACGAAACAATAATATAGTCGGTTACTACTAGATTTTACTTAACTTAGTTAAATTGTTGATTATTTCTTCCCTTTTCTAGTAATAACTTGATTTGGTAAGGTCTGAACATAATTTCATTTCGTCGTAAATTATAATAGTTGTGACACATTTTCATATATTAAATAAATGATCAGATACCTATTCTTCTTATCGTGATAATTAGTAGCCGATATTATACCGACAAAGCAACAATTATTAATTCTATAATATATTTTTTTCAGATTCTTATAATACTCAACTAACGCCATCTCGTGAAGAAAAAAGATGATTAGTATAGTTTCGCTACTCATCGCCGCGGCGTTAGTGTCGCAACAATGCTCGGAAGCGTATGCACTGCTAGAAAATGGGAAAATCGAACTTGATAACAATCTTTTACCAAATGGTGAGTTTAAGATTGATTTTAATTAAATGTGATTGGAAAAATTCTAAAATCATACTAAAATGTTTCTACATAATTTGTTTTCAGTATTGTATTTATTTACATGAACATAAAAATCTTTAAAACGCTTGTTGTAAGTGAAATATTCTTCCAGTTATATAATATCAAATGATTCAACGTTACAGACGAATCATGAATTTATGAATACAGTTGAATTGATATATCTTCTTCGCCGACATTAATATAAATATTGATTTAATATCATTTATATTTTGAGAGTAACTAATCTAACTAATCACTAATCAAAAAATGACATGACATCTTGTAAAGTTTTGAAAAATTATCGTATATTAAAAATCCACAAGATTATGTAGAAATATTTTACTAAATAGCCTAGAGATGAATAGGAAGATATTATAATTTTAAAAATAATTATAATACACTTAAACGCAGTAGCACCGAAAATCAATATTACAAAAAAAACATCAACGAGCGAATATATTTAGATTATGCAGAATAAATTGAACATCTGGTACCTATCGGCCATTGAATTACAAACGACCAGACAGATTTGCTGATTATAAAGTGTAATCCAGTATTTCGCGAAAAATGTCTTGTTTTTTTTTAAAGTTAAGCTACTATAGTATTCTTCCCTACATATTTCTAATTTGATTATTAGTTCCACTACTCGCCGCTTCAGCGCTAGTATAAATTGACACGATTATACAATTTTATTACAGAAATAACTCCGGTCAGACGGACTCTGCAACGCAGTACATACGTGACAATATCAGCTCCTCCGCCAGAAAAAGTTAAATTAGTCCCTGGGACTGCACTAGTGTTACAATGTGAAGTACAAGGTCATCCCTTGCCAATGGCTGGCTGGCTGAAGAATGGAATACCTTTATCTGATGTGAGTTTTATAACTTCAACATCAAATTTATACCTCAATTTAACCATTAATTTAATGATTTATTGTATTATATACAATTTTAACTTTATGATTTCAGTTTGAAGAAGAAGTAAACGAGATTCTGCCCACTCACCCCTCAGGGTACGGTCGCTTGACCAGTCGTCTGATAGTTAATGACGCAGACCAGGGTGACACCTTCACATGTGTTGGAACTGCAGGAATGAAGGAGACGAGTGCTACTACCACTATTGTTGTTGAAGGTAAGACATAGCAATGATTTACGCCTGAATATTCAATGTATTATCTTAGTTCGTCCACACTTATTGCTATTATTATCTGATTGGCGCATTATTAAAAATACTAGTTAATTTTCTATTAATATATTTATCATTTTTTAGGAAGTCATCCCGTGCTGATGTCGAAAATGTTGTCCACCAAGCCGATTATTACTGGCTTTTACCAGTACGTCTTTCAAAACATGGGCTCAAGTCTCACTTTACCTTGCAGAGTGTATAGTCCTATCAAAGCTCAAGTGTTTTGGCTTGATAATAACAACAATATTGTCTACGGAAATAGCCGGATGCGGGTAAGGATATTTATTTTTATTTGTCTGCGTATTGCATAAAGTTTCTGAGCCTATTATTAGGTTTTTTTTCAACGCCATCTCTTAACCAATTACTGAACTACCAGGTGCTGCCCTCTGGTGATTTACACATTAAGAATTTAACATGGGACGACATGGGCGGTTATACCTGCACCGTGAAAAGTGCTTTTGGAAAAGATTCAATGGATGCATTCTTATATCCAATGAAACCTTCAGGTAATTGTAATAAAACAATTAATATGTAGATTAATATAAAAATTAACGATGTAAATGTCGCATAATAATAACTAAATAATTATTTATTTCAGAATAAACAACGAAGCCAGAATAAACTGAGTAACCCGCCGATGATTTTTTCGATGTTCCTATAATATATAATTAGTGATATATTATTATAAAATTAATTTATTTTTAGGATTAAGTAATGTTTAAAATGTTGTGCTCATGGAACCTATTTTTAGTTAATGTACTTAATTTTGTTTAATTTTGCTAATAAGTTTTTATATTCAGTTTTATTTTAAGAATACTTATACGTCGTTACATCTATTCCATAACAGATGGCGCTTCTAGTACGTACAACAGTGTTTAAAAAATGATTGTAATATTTTTGTTCTTCTTTGTAATTTTAATTAGTTAAAATTGTAAATGTTACCAATATTTTACAAAAAATCGTTGTCAACACAACGCTGAGCAAAATAGCTGTATTTATTTATTTAATTTTAAAGTTTTCTGTGATTCCTCATAATAAATGCTTTATTAATAATATATTTTTTTATTTAATTGATTTACCGCTACTCGAGAATGAATATGAGTATATAATTATTTATATTTAAAATAATGAAGCACACTATGGTAAAAATAAAATTTAGCAAGTACAAAGACTGAAAAATTTTGTACCAATATTAAATATGTATTTATCATATTTTGACTTTTGATGATATTTGGATAAAAAAACTTAGTCAACTATAATAAGTTGAAGAAAACATCGCAAGGATCCGCGTCGGGCGCTAGTCAATAAATTAATAATACAAAATTAATATAAGAACTAAGTAAATTACAAGATAATAAAAAGAATACTGAAATACGAGCTTTATGCTGTGAGAATAAAGTTTATATTCGCATAAAATAATTATTGAACTGATTCTATTACGATAGATATTTCATTAGATAATCTGTTAATCTAAATTGAACATTATTATAATGTAAATAAAAGTGATAATCGTGTTTCTAATACATAACCTTTGTAAATGTTACCCGACCATGCAACGAATTCTTAAAGACTAACGAATGATTTGAGAGGACAATATATTAAAGTTTTTTTATATTTTATTAACATTTAAATAATTAATAATATCTACACTAATATTGTTTTGTATTTTTGTATATTTGTGTTGAGTAATCTCAAAAACTATGATTGATGTAAATTTCTTACACCATTAGTATTGATGCGAAAGCTTTTTATGTCGTCCAAATAAAAAAAAGTATTTGAATAAAATAAAGCGCTCTTTAACTCTCACAAACGCTCACTAACTCTCAATATAAACTCAAAATACACAATGAATATAAATAACAAACAATACATTATAAATAAATGTATATAAATGTTAATTTCACATTAAATTATATATTAATATATAAATTCTCGTGAAGTCATCCTTGAACTGATTTTCTTTAATGATTCTCAGTAATGAAACATCATGATGTGTATTACTTGAAAACATGTATATACGAATAACTAAATAATTGTAGATCAGCTTTAACTTTGGTTTTTATGTTGATTGATTGATTGATTCAATCAAAATTCAAAGTCAACATTTTACGTCAAGTACATATCGTTTAAAACAAGTCAACTTCAGTTGAAGGACTTCTGAATTCTGAATTCTGAAGGTGATTTCGGTCATGAGATTTTTTTAGTAGATGTAGCTTAAGTTACTTCTAACATCAGCTATCCGCCATTGAAAATCCTTTTTATGGTTTAGCCAAAACAGAGAAACAGACAGAGAAAAAAATTGTACTTTCCTATGCTTTACTGAAAAGCTGTTATTTTAAAATTACACTTCAATTTTATTTATATGTACAGGTTTTATTAAATTTATAAATTTATTTGATAAATGGCGTAAAAGGCCTTAAAGAAATAAATAATATAAAAAGGTGATATAATTGAAATACGAGTTTGTTTTTTCTCTCTAGTTAAGTATAAGTACTAATTAATACTTATAGCTTTTCATGTGTCGGGTACCAGAAGCAAAATATTCAAGTATTATTTCTTTTCAATTAGGATCTATTTGCACGGTATTTGTAGAGAAGAATCAGCAACAAACGCCATGGTACTGAAGAGTAAAGTGGTTAAAATATTCAGGAAGAACAAAGTGGTTGATATGTGAATGAAGAACAAAGTGGTTGAAATATGAATGGAGAATAAAATAGTTCAGATATTCGTGGAGAACAAAGTTGTTGAAATAATAATGGAGAATAAAGTGGTTGAAATACGAATGGAGAAGAATGTTGTCAAAATGTTAATGGAGAATAAAGTGGTTGAAATATGAATGGAGAACAACCTGGTATAAACCAGTAACAGTGATCACATACCACCCGATTCACCGTCCGTCTAACACTAACTCTAAAGTGTAATAGTTACAACAGGTGTTACCAAATTCTTTATACGAGACACAAATTCTTCAATTACTTTATTCAGGTTATTAATAACTGTAATTTTTACAACTTACTTACTCCATGTCTATTGTGAAACTACTTGTCGTGTTTTTTCTTATTAAATATTATATGTGCTTTGCTTATATCTAATAATATATTACAAGGGAACTTCCCGGCCCTTCGGGCCAGGAAGGGTCAAATGTCACGTATGAGGTTGGCACCTACCCTATTTTGTAGCCTGATTCAATAGCTTTTTTTTGATGTATTACACATTATTGTGTGATTTGTGGGTGATAAGTGATGCGCGTGCATACAGAGTCAATTAGGTCATTATTATATAGTAAGGATTTTATATATTACCAGTTGATATAAAAATCTTGTATGTACTAAGATAGACGAAATAGTTATATATCTATGATTTCTAGAAAGATTTTAAACACGTATATATATATATATATATATATATATATATATATATATATATATATATATATATGTGTTTAAAATCTGTTACACACCTAAGTCTGTTTTTACACGGTCTTTTTTTACACGGTTTTGAAATAACACGGTTTGTAAGTAAAATATTTTAAATTTTTTTACACGATTTTATTCCATTTAGCACGATTAAAAAATTTTTGGGCTTAATTTTTTTTGTCAAATTTAATTTCTGCGAATATGTTCATATTACAAATTTAGGGGAATTCCCTTTTAGTGCATACAAGCAAATTTACTGGTCAGAGCAATTGAAATGTGTTAATATTTTGTGGATAATCTTCAATAACTATGCTTTTAAAAATAAACATTGTATATGTGATTTAATTAAATAAACATGAATACTTGTTCTTTAAAAATCCTTGTTTTTCACTAATTTTAATAGGTTTTAGAGATTAGAAACCAATCACCTATTTTTGCATACGATCAATGTCTTTTTTTACACGGTTTTTTTTTACACGGTTTTTTCTGGAACCAATTTCCAATATATATATATATATATATATATATATATATATATATATATATATATATATATATATATATAATTCTTTTAATGACAGTCTAAGAGGTGCGTAATGAGATGTCAGGTCATTCAAATGTTAGCTCTTATAACATAATTACAAATTAATCTCCCCCCTTCACTGTGGTGTAATAAATGTATTACTTGCAATAATTGATCCAGTTCGTGACTTACTTGTATTGATAGTTACGTATACATTCTAAAGATTCATAACTGAACATATTTTGGTAACTTAAAGGTCAGGTAACAGGAAGTTAAAAGTTTAAGTAGTGCAGTTTGAAAACTATATTTTATTTGTTGTTTGTCTGTCTGTATGAGTGCTTAAAGTCTGACATACATGTAATAAAGATCCCACATAAATAAGTTTTGTATACATTACTTATTAATTGACCGAAGCGAACGTAGCGAGCGGAGCGTTCTACTGGAGACTTTTTCACGTTCTTTGTCACGAATAGGCTCGAAAATTATGAGATTTTGCAATCAAAAAGACACACATTAGGTGAGGGTTTTAAAAAAAATAATTTAAAAATGTGGACAAAAAAAAAATATTGAAAAATGTCAAGTCAAAAAACTGATATCCCATTGAAGTCAATGGGATGAGTCATTAACCCTGGGCTCGCTTCGCTCAATATACAAAAGGCACCCGAAATTTCATGAGCGCAGCGAGTGGAAATTGAGGGTCTGTTGGCGCCCCTAGTTTATTTAAATATGACTTTTGATTTGAAATGATTCAAATATTTTAAAGACGAAATGTTGCATCCACTAAAGGTTTTCAAATAGTAACAATTTCAGCTGAAATTTGGATCGAAGTTTAATGTTTTTGTTAATCACTAACCATTAATTTTGTATTTTTCATAATAATGAAGATAATTCGCAGTTTAAAGTATTCTATATGTTAAAATAAAAAATCTTAAGACTATTTAGTTTCAGTCGGCCTCGGCAATGGAACAATATTTTAAAATAAAAACCAGGGTATTTTCCGAACGAACTTTGACGAAATTATAAATGTTAATAAAAAAACAATTGATTTTTAAGTAAAACGATTATTATTTATTGAAGAAAAGAAAATGTTAAATACATGTTTATTTATAATTACTAAAAATTACAAAAAAGTGTGGTTAATAATACAAAACAGTAATATAATTAAATATGAAAATAAACTAAATCAGTAAATTATAAACAGCGCCATCTCTCGACAGTAATGAATTTTTTTCCTGTCCATAGACACCCATCCATACATTCATCCGAGAAAAGTGAAAACAATACAAAACGAACAAAGTTCTTTCGCGAAAAACACTTTCAATAACAAATTTGTTACAATTTAATATTACAAAACCACAATTAGTTTCATCAAAATAGGTTATCTTATAGAGTTTTAATGACTAACAAACAAAAAGACTATCAGAATTAAGAAACTATTGAGAGGTAATTAAATAATTGTTTCAAGATGGCTTCAAAGTGAATTAAGTAATTCTCATTTGATTTAAAGGTCGTAGTAATTAAAGCATCAATCAGTTATGAGATGAATGCGTGATGAACGTACTGACACGTTCATTTCGCTACCGTACGTGACGGACAGACGGGCAGGTTGTTAATATATAATACATTAACTGTTGCGACACTCTAACTTATATATATATATATATATATATATGAAATGAAATTGAAGTGTCTGTTTGTCTTCAAATCAAACGCATTTCAATAAATGCATATGAAAGTGTTATAGTATTTACATAAAAATAAATATTCTTAAAATTTCTTTGTCTCTTAGTTCAGGGTAATTTCTGAAACGTCTAGCTTTTAACAGCCACTGGATAGCTGATGTTATGACTAAGGTTACTTACCGGACGAAGTCGCGGGCCCAGCTAGGTCATTAAGAAGTTAGATAGGCAATAACTATAAGTATATTTTTATATAGATATAATTGTATAATATTTAAAAGCTAAATGCGTTATTGTTTTATGAGAGTACAAAATAAAGAGAATAAGTTTTTATCTTTACTTTCAAATGCTTCCTTCCATAAACGATATAAAAGATAGATTTCCTATACTACTTATTTGTATACAATTTCTTTCCATTCGCAACATAATACATTTTTTATTATTTGCTATTTTAAGCACATAACTTCACCTTCTTTTCTTAGGAGTGTATAATGAAGAAAGTCAGTATTAAAAACATATATTATTAATATTTGTATCTGAATTCTTTGAGACATTAATCACAATAAAACCCGGCTAAGTTTGTTATAGTTCTTCTCAGACCAACGCGTTCGGTATCTAGCCTTATTTGTTGGAGTGTTATACAAAAAGGCTTTTAATAAGTATTGTATACACTCCCATTTGATACAGTTATCACTGATTCAATGTAGGAATATAAAAGATTCTCAAAGTATTTCAAGACTATAAAGCCGGAGGTTAAAGAACAATGTATTTAATCTGACGCCTCCGCTGAGACGTGATATGTCAAAATGGTGTTAAAAATGTTATCTGGAATGTGTATCAAAACATATATGATACCGTGACTTCGTTTAAATAAAATAAATTTCTATATCCACATAGTGT
This sequence comes from Melinaea menophilus ssp. n. AW-2005, assembly GCA_918358695.1. Classification (NCBI taxonomy): domain Eukaryota; kingdom Metazoa; phylum Arthropoda; class Insecta; order Lepidoptera; family Nymphalidae; genus Melinaea; species Melinaea menophilus. The sequence goes on along the minus strand of OU911039.1, from coordinate 10,554,062 downwards.
TGTTCTGTGACTTTCCTTGGATTAAATAGATATAACATTGTAAAAATATATCAATTTCTTTAACCACATAGCGTTCTCTGACTTTGCTCGGATTCAACTGTTCAACTTTCTGCTCCAAGTCTACTTGTATATATAATTTAATTACTTCATGCAATATCCTTTTGCAGAAACTTTTAAGCTCGTTCTGATTTAATGTTTTGTTGGTAAAATTCATCAATATTCAGACAGACACTGTCTACTATTAAATATATATAGTATACATTTTAGTATTTAATACACGGATTATAAGTGATCGGTTAAGGCTAAATGATTTAATCTCCAATTTTGATACAATTTGTCAAGTTACGGACGAAGGTATATAAATGTTAGTGTTTAATAGATATTATAGACTTATCATAGATTTATAAATATTAATAAAATTCTAGTGTCTGTTTGTATGTATACGATACTTACATAAAAAAAACAATTTATAAAATTTTTCTCTGTGTGTCTTTCTGTTTGACCCGGCTAATCTCTGAAACGGATTTACCAATTTTAACAGGAATTTCACTGATGGTATAAGAAGTAATTTTGGATATTTATGAGAAAACATATTCCGCGCGAACGGAGTCGTGGGAACAACTAGTATATATAATTATATTTTATGATAATTAATGATTTTTACAAAATAAAATCTCAGAATAATGTTATTATACATAACCAAGATAAAATTCTATTAAAACACCCTTTTTAATAACTTAATCCGAAAAATATCATACCTTATTAACACCTAATTAATAAATTCAAAATAAATAATTAAAACAATATATATTAATACATACAACGAACTATAATTAATTTATATGTAACAAACCATTAAATAATCCGTCGTTAAGCGTGTGATTAAAAATATAAACAATATAATATTATATATAAAAGGTAATTTAACACTAAACCTACCGACAATTCTTGTATACCTGTTCCTACTGCACGCCGTCAAATTGACCGGTAATTAAAAGTTATTTTATTATATAACACAGGTAATAATGGAAATAACTAAAAGTAAAGAGTGTAGACAATATTATATGCATATTCTAAGAATTGTCATTTAGTTTGATAACGATATTATAACGTGTGTAAGTTTTACAAAAGCTTAAGAACGGTCAATTTGACCGGTACTGGTAGGTTTAGTGTTAAATATAATGATGGTGAAAAATTCCATCAAACCACCTTGAGATCATCAGAGGCTGCGGAGATCGTTTCAAAATCAGTTCTCTCAGGTCAAGGTGTTTAATATTACTCTAATTATATACATTATATATAATATATTAAGCAAATTGGTTAAAGGTTATTGGATGCTCTAAAAGCTTTTGATATTAAGTAATTTGTGGAAATTCTTGAGGAAGAGGATTGGGACGTTTTACGGAGAATACGTATATTTTTATGGGAGAGGATTAGGACTTATAAGGAATCATACAGTGATAAATGATGGTACCATATTAAGTGTCAAGCGACTTGTTAATTTGTTATACTAAACTCTAGCACGTTAAAATTTTTATTCATCTTTTAGCTTAATTTTAGTGAATGAGTGTAAGATATTTTTATTTTTTGTACCCTAAATTATAATACATATATTGTACAGCGTATTTACAAAAATATATTATAATTATTATTATATGTTAATTTCAAGTTTCTATCCATTATATATATATATATATATATATATATATATATATATATATATATATATATATATATATATATATACTCCTACTTAACAGAGCCTTCCAAAGTTGATCCAGAGACTTCCAAGAGTTGATTCTTGTAAATGAGTATTTTTTATGGGATTCTATATCATGCATCGAAGTATTGTGACGTTCCTAGAATAGTATTCATATACCCTACCTTCTTAGTATATGTTGTTTATAGTCGACTGGTATAGAAAAGTCATTTTATCAGTTCGTTGTAACTTGTAACAGGCGAGCAGACAAAGTCGCTGACAAATAGTAAATAATATGAATAAATGAGCAAAACGATCACCATTATTTTTTTATTTATAACTTTTCCACTCATGTATCAAATGGGAGTGTCAGGACTATGATACCATACTTATCAAAATAAACCCTTCTGTAAAACACCCTTTACCTTAAAATAAGGCTGAGTGTTCCAACCGCTCCACTTTGAGAACAACACAACAAACTCAGCCGGGTATTTTTGTATTCTGATCACTGTTTCACAAATTTCAATATCTAGTGAGCAATTTAGTATAAGTAGAACCATCGCAATCAATTCAATGGGCAGTTTTGAATATATCTAGGCATACATATAAATAAAATTAATATGTCTGTTTGGAATTCCAAATGAACAGCTTAAATGCATGTAAAAGTATATACGGTACTTATATAAAAATTTTAAAAAAAAATCTGTCTGTCTGTTGTGTCCGGTTAATCTAACAAATGAATGAATCGATTTTAACAGAACTTTCACTGGCTGATAGCTGATGTTATAAGTTTTAACTTAATTTACTTTTATTTTAAAAAATATTCCGCGCGAAGTCATAGGCACGGCTTGTATATAACATAATATAACACACTATTATTATGTAATATTAATTAATAACAACAACAGAAATCACTTAAAATATAACAAAAATATAATTTATTATGTGTTACAAAAATAATTAAACGTTCAACTTTTAAACGTTTCGTTTTCTTTATTACTTTTACGTATTATTTAATGTTTTGGAAGAATTTATTACATACTTGTGACTGACCACGGCTTTGCATATATATATATATATATATATATATATATATATATATATATATTAATCTTTATTTAATTTTAAATAACATTTTGTAAAATAGGTTTCTCTTTCTTTCTCTTTCTCAAATTAAAAGCGTGAAAGTTAAAAATATCATATAAAAATACAATACAATTCAAATAAGAGAAACGTGTACAAATACATGAAAATACGGACAAATAAATTTTATGTATTCATATATCAACTGAATAGGAATTTTAATTTAATTTAAATTGAATGTTTTACGACCGACGGTTCTTTCTTTACGGATCAATATTGTGAATTTCTGATTAAAAATTTTAGATTTTTTATTCCAGTATTATAATATAATATCTGTTTTTGTATTGATAATAGCGATTACAAATGAATTTTAAAAAGAAATTCAATATATCAAAACAAGATGGCCGACCTGAAGTTGCACCTGTCACAGCACATCTGTCATTCGCTTCAACTTCAACTGTCAAATTGATTTAAATCACTAATGTATGTGTAATGTAAAGTGTAATTAAAAGTGTATTTAAATCGCGTTATACTAATCTACATTCGTTAATATAGCAAGGTTGTAGAAAGGAGGTTTTGTAGAACAATGGCTGGAAAACATTAGTTGATGTCTTCAGTGTCGAAATCTCGGGTCACTGTTTGAATGTTTGAATTGTATTCATCATTGTTTATTTGTTATTTGGGCGTGACTCGATTTGAAGACGTGGTATTTGTTGTAGGTTTTATATCACAATATTGTTAACGCCAATTTAAATAAGGAGATTTGTATTTTTTAAACTGGAGGCAAACTAGACTTTAAATTATTGATATTTTTATTTAAACAGTGCGTTGTCCCTTAAAGGGAGTTAGGAATAACGGAAGTAGGATGAAAAGATATGGCGTAGGAATAGAGTACTAAATAGACTATCAATGTTTAGAGTAATACCAAATCTGGTTACGTAGAACTAATAACTAATTTGGGAGAGATCCCAATCTAGAAGATGCTTAAAGACATTTTCATGAACTTATTCAAATATATTAAGGTACAAATAAATAACCTTTATGTTCGATATATTTGTAATTTATAGCTCAAAGGCACAATTTTAGAGTCGTTATTGGTGCAAATAACATCAATTACTGTCCTTCACTTATCTTACCAACGATTTATCTTATCACCCAGTTATACCTGACCTGCCTTTTAAATAACTATCGCGTTAAAATCAACACTATCATAATACAATAGAGCTCATTTCAAAGTGTATTAAAATGCGTGAGAAAGGCCTATTTAGTTTGGTCATGTATTTTAAGATGGTCTGTTACATAATTCGGTCATCGGCGTAAATAGCTCTTTTATATATAATGTTAATTTGGTATAAATAGGATTTGTATCCTGTTAAAGCCTATTTGTATGTCACAAAGACTATATTTGCAACATTGTAATACTATATTATAATGAAAGACAGACATGAATAAAAGCAATATGAAGGTAATATGCACCTAGTATTTCTTATGTTTTGATGAGATCAGAATTAAATTATAAGAGTCTATATATAAGAATTAATTACCTGGATGCGTGGCGATCCACCACTGTGCGGTTCTCAAGTACATTTTTTCCTCGTACCACTCGAATGTGGAACGAACTCCCTTCGGCGGTATTTCCAGATCGGTACGACATGGGTACCTTCAAAAAAGGCGTTTACTCCCACCTTCAAGGCCGGCAACGCTCCTGTAAATCCTCGGATGTTGCATGAGTTCATGGGCGGCGGTGATTACAAATCATCTGTGACCCGCCAGCTCGTTTGCCCTCCTATTCCATAAAAAAAAAAAAAAAAAAAAAGAACAGAATCAATATAATACTTAGAATAATTTTAATTTTTGTATCTCTGATTTGCCACTTCATTGTAACAAATAATAAGAAATGATTAAGTATATCTTTACAAATTGCAAATAATCATATAATTCAACACAAGGACAAGCGGTTATTTGATGTATAATTTATATTAACACACTTAAATAGCTAATTTACTTCAAATTACATTTTTATTGCTCTAAGATGTTATGATCATTTTTAAACTCGAGGTCATGGTGGATGCACTTTGTACAGACAGAGACATTATGAATATTTGTCTATATAAATTAAGTAGCTTATTCCCTCCCGCTTCGCTGGGCACACTATTAATTTGAATATAAACTTAGGTTGCTATGGTAATCTTTGTCATATTATCCGTTGTCATCGTAACCGTTGCTATAGTAACACTTATGCCCGCGTTAAGTGTATATCTTCTACAGGTTTGAAACTTGGCGAAATGCAAAAAATTCAAATCCGTTGGGATAAGAATTCCGTAAAATCCGTTCTTAATGAATGTCTACAAGGGTAAATTGCTTATATACATACATTTGTCTTTCTGTTGGCCAAAGTAGATGTGAAACTTGGCCCAGCTTGGCCCTTAGGCTCCACCCTGAGACTATTTCGTAATCTTTTATTAGAAACTATTATAGGCTACGCGTTTTCTGCTGAAAAATCGGTTCTCTGAGAAGGTTTCATCAAAATGTGTCAAGTTTGTTTATTTTACTTTATTTTGTGCCAGTCTTTGGGATGTTTTTGAATAATACATTTAATTGCTATTGCACATATCAAAACCTTCAATTCAAAGGAATCTTGCAAGTGAAGGAAGTTTTAATCATTATATGAAGTCAACAGTACTTTCAATTTGACGCCAGTGATTACCAACCTTTATGTAGAAATAAATCAACGCGTACCTTTGATTTAAATCAAATTAACTATTAACGTTGTTATATAAATCACTACTAATATAAATAAGGTTACAATAAAGATGAATCAATAGAAATAGAATACTTTACCTCATTTCCTCATATATAAGTAATATCTAGATATAAAAAAAACAATGAATAAACAAACGAATCTTTAGAAACGTTATATTATTAGTTATATCTATGTATGTATGTCTGTGCGATAAAATAAATAATTACACATAACTTTCTAATCTGCAAACCGATTTTCCTGAATGCAATTTTTTATAACAATAGAAGATTTTCTCAAGGATAATATTTGTACATAGATAATTTGAATTATTGCAATACCTTTGTCCATTCTTTGCTCTATTCAAAACGAATCTTGAAGCTGTAGAATAATATTACAAATGCTATAACCTATTCTCTCTCTCCCGGAACTCACTCTTTACTCTACTCTTTAGAACATTACTTCTCTTACTCCAAGTGAAGAAGTGACCCTGTAGGGACTTTTCATTGTAAGTGAATGTACATCACATGTCATCGTTATGATGTATATTCCTCCCTAGAAATAGTTTGAGACAGAAAGTGAGGGAGAGGGAGGAAAAAAAGCCTTTTTCAAGAGAGCCTAGTTGAGAATAATAAAAGTATGCTTCACCCAAGCTATTTAAGATACTAGCAATATCATGCAATTCTCTTGTTTATATATTTATATAAAATCTTATTATATAGTAATGGTAGAAGAAAATAAAAAACAATTCAACAATTTATTCTTATGTATAATTTTTATCATTTACTTGAATTTATATTCTAAATCCACTTTGAAACAAAAACAAAGTGAGGATTCACTTTATTTATATATAATTATAATTAATATATTAGTATAATGTTATAATAACTTACCGTACTTGATACAAACAAACATAAACATGTCGTCAATGATTCATTGTTTCCTCCGACCTTCTGATGATTTGTTATATTGATTCTAATGTAATTATCACAAACTTTCACATACATCTTTTATAGAAAAGTACATCAAAAGTAATCTTTTATACTTTTCTTTTTTTTTTATAATATAATTAAGCTCGTATATACTGTTAATGTATTTATTTTATCTGTATGAGAATTTCTTTCAAAAATCTTAACACTAAACCTACCGACAATTCTTGTGTACCTGTTCCTACCGCACGCGGTCAAATTGACCGGTAATTAAAAGTTTATTATATAACGTAGGTAATAATAGATATAACTAAAAGTAAAGAGTGTAGAAAATATTATATGCATATTCTAAGAATTGTCATGTAGCTTGATAACGATATTATAACGTTTAAAAATGTGTAAGTTTTACAAAAGTTTAAGAACGGTAAATTTGACCGGTACTTGGTAGGTTTAGTGTTAATTAAGTAAAAAATAATTATATCTTATATTTTACTTTCAAGTCCGTCTCTGTGCCCTCTAATATGAAACCTATCGATTAACTAAATATATCAACAACACACAACAACACACATTTCGTAACAATAATATTAATGATTCATTATCTAATAACTTATGGAAGTGGATATGTATAATTATATGAATGCTTTGTTTATTGACCTTTGAGTTCATAAGTTCATATCTTCGTCCTAATTAGCATGTATAGGCTTAATGGGATTGCGTCCAAGTTCTTTGAGGTTTGATTTTAGATTGCAAGAGACAAACATGTAATTATTCTTCATTCTTAAGTTTCGTATTTACAATACGAAAATCATACCATTGAGTAATTTAAATAATTATTTTATTTTATTAGAATTGTTTTCTTTTTTTCCCTTGACACGCTTTAGTGTAGTTACTGAGGCATTTAAAATATAAATTGTTTATGTAAAATATAATTCTCACGAAATCCTGATGATACTTTGTATCTGTTATATCCTTTTACGGTGTTAGTACGCACGGCTCAAGACGCACTTATCATACCTTGGAAGATATAGACCTGACGTGCTGTATATAATAATAACACAAATATCGTAAACTATTAACACATTTCTATTTTTTTTTAATAATCCTATGATCACTATAGATTCGTTCAAAAAGGAATGTCTACAAATAGTTTTTATTACACATTTTTTTATTGTATTACTGAATTATTATTTTCTATAATAATATTAAAATAGTACACATATTAGTTACTTAATTTCACGCCATATCCCTTGCGGGGTAGCCAGAGACGACGGAACGCCAAACGCTACGGTCCCTGCATACCTCTTTCGCCTCGGCCACAGACATCAACCTCTTCATACATGCCCTCCGGGAAGTCCTCATGCTTTTTACGTGACCTTCATCCAGTATCATAGATACTGTGTTTTCGAAGGTCACTCGGGGCACAGGGGGAGCCCTGACTTTTACCGTTCACTGGGTATATTTTTTTTATTTTACCTCACGACTAATATTTTATCCGTGTCTAAAGTTTCATAGGCCTGTACCATGATCTATAGCAAACTCAAGTAATTTAGCATAATGTTTCATGTATAGGAACGCGGGTGAACCAAGATTTATGATCTTCTTTTACAAGTTAATACGACCTTTGGTGGCAGTAAATCATATGGGTATTGAAATATATAATTAGCTTCCAACTTACAACACCTATTTACGTCCTGTACTGACGGACAGTCTAACTAATTTGATATGAATAAATGGTCAAGAACGAGTCGGTGCTATCTATGTTTGATAATTTAAAAGTATATACATGTTCATAGTTTATCATTATATATATATATAATGAATCTTTGGAAATAATGATACATTAGTAAATAAATGGCCAATAAATAACAACTTCTCACGGAACGACGGAACTTTTGTAACAATATTAATCATTAATTTTATAATGATCATTAAAATTAATGATTCAGTAAACGCCGCTGCTGGCCGTACCTGACCGTAATATATAAAATTGTTTTTTTGTGAACTATTGGTTAATATAATTGTTAATAATTTAAATTACAACTTCTTATCACATTTTATCATAAAAAGATCAATTTGAAGTAAAACATTAAATTACGTTGCAATCAATAATTTTGAAATTATTTTTTATATTTTGGCCATTTTTGTAATTTTTAGTTACAGAGATTAAAAAAATATTTTGTTTTTTTTAAATTTTAAAAATACTTTTTTTATAACATGTTTAAAATTGTTTAATAATGTTCAAATAATTAATCGATGAATTTGTCATTCCATATTTATTTTAAACTAGCTCTGCCCACGACTACGTTTGCGCGGATTTCTTCGGCATGCTTAAGAAATGTTAAAGTTTGAGTAAAATTAAAGTCAAGAAAAAACTTAACATCTTTATTGAACGTAAAAGAAACGTAGTACGGCTTTTTAATTTGAAAATTTTTTCAATTTATTGATAGATTTAAATAAAACAAACACTAAATGAAGGTTATAGTAATAACAAAAACCGCATTCAAATCGGATAAGTCGTTCTAGAGATTATCACCCACAAACGCTTAGATAAACAAACAGACAACAATTATTTCGTCCAAATATCTTCAACATACAGACAGCGATCAGTTACAGATTTATATGTATAGATTTAATATGAGATCGGTAATTTGGATTTTATTATATATATAAAAAATATATCCGGCTGAGTTTGTTATGTGGTTATTCTCAGACCAGAACGTTGGAACAGTTGGTGAGTGGTTTTACAGAAGGGCTTATTACGATAAATCTGGTATCGAAATAGGCCCTCCTGACACTTCCATTTTGACGTATACAAGTGAGCACTGATAATGATTCAAAGTGAAAAAGATATAAATAAATAAAATAAATAAATAAATATACATATACCTACTATAAGGATTTTTATATTAATTTTGTAATACTATAAGAAAAGTATTGATTTGTAAATATATCTAAATATATATATATATATAATGTTATCAACTATCTCTTTACGATTAACTTACATAGAACGTGCCAAAGATTGTAAGTGATGTAATGCTTGAAATTACCCGATAGGTGGCGCTGTATTGAAATTAATAATTATAATTTAATTTAATAACATCTGAAACATATCAAATCATTCTTAATTTTGCAATATTTTTTCATACATTTATCGTCAGTTTCTTTCTATTACGAAGTAGGTAGAGTCCTAAGTAGAACTAAGGAAAATAACTAAGTCACTTTTCTGACTATTATTTCGAAGTCATCCTTAAAGGCTATATTACAATTATTATTTAGTATTTTGAGAGTACTGTAATATTCTTAAATACTCTTAAATACCACAAACGTGTCTTTTATACCACAATACTTAACATTTTTATTATTTTACAAGATATTAAAGTTTAAGTTACGTTCAGTAACCAAGACGTAAGCTTTTTTGTTTCCGTATTAATATAATGATTATTTAGTTCCAAAAAGGTATCTTCTTTTCCAAATGTACAAGCATTCTTATCAGTACACTAAAAATAGACATAATAAATAATTTGATTAAATTGACAGAGACATGGGGAGGCCTTGAGTGACCTTCGAAAACACAGTGTCTATGATACTGGAGGAAGGTCACGTAAAATGATGAGATGATGAGAGATGATGATGCATGTATGAAGAGGTTGATATCTGGCCGAGGCGAAAGAGGTATGCAGGGACCGTAGCGTTTGGCGCTCCGTCGTCTCTGGCTACCCCGCAAGGGATATGGCGTAAATAAATAAATAATAAATAAATAAATATCAAACTGACTAATATAATAAAACAAATTAGCAAATAAGTAGCAATTAAGCGCAATTTCAACGGAAATAAATACTTTAATTACACCCACATTGTAAACTGAATTTGGATTCAAGACTTAAATAGTTATGATATCATACGTAATTAAATATTTGTACCATTTGTTATATGAAGGCAAGTCGGGGGCGGACACTAGATGCACGCGCGTTCTGAAACAAACATCAAATAACCCACATGTATTGTGAAATAATTTGTGATTCACTAAATTATTAATATTATTTTTACGCTCGAGATCTATTATTTTTTATTTCATTTCCCAAAAAAGACACACATGTTAAATTCATAAAAAATCATTTAAACTACATATTAGCGATGCTCACTGACTCATCACGAAATCTCCGAAACTATCTGTCCGATAAACTTAAAATTTGACATAGTTACTTCTTTTGTGGTAGATGTCCACTAAGAACGGATTTTACGAAATTCCTATCCCAACGGATTTCAACTTTTTGCATTTCGACAAGTTTTAAACCTGTAGCAGCTATACACTTAAAGCGGGGGTAATAGTTACTATAGCAACGGTTACCATAGCAACGGTTACGATGACAACGGATAATATGACAAAGGTTACCATAGCAACCAAAGTTCACATCCAAATTAATAATGTACCCAGAGAAGCGGGAATAAGCTAGTAACATTATATTGTTACGTATGTTATAACGAAGTGTGTATTAAATAAACATTAACAAAATATCAAGAGAAAGTTAAAATGAAGCCTCGAGGGACGTCTTATGAAGATTTATTAAAATGTTAAAATCGTTTAAGTGATTCCTTTTTAAGCATTTAGAAACTAAATCACCCAGACGACTTAATGTCATGTTATTATGTTATTTATGTTGTTTGAAGGCATCATTTGCAATTTAAAATTTGCAGCGAAATAATTGATCAGAATTCGCATGTAATTTGGTATCTTGGATAGGATTTTAGTGATCACACCATATATGTATATTATGTTAGGTACTCTGTCTGAGAATATGGTTCATAAACAGGAGTGAACCTACCATGTCGCTAGTGAACGCCATATTCTTGGAAGCAGTACATTTTTGAGTAGTGTAAAAACTGTCAATTTTACTCCGTAAGTGGCGCTGCTATCGCATTCTAGGATTCATATATTTTCATTTGTTATATATTTATTATCTGTAGCAATCTCGTTCATTCATTCACTGCAGTTATTGAAAGGAAATGAACGAAATTTGTTCATTAAATCCTGTTAAGGTAACAAAAAATGTAGACTTTAATGGATAAGTATAGACCATACATTCGCGTTATCCACTTTTTGTTTCTGAGCACCAGATGTCGCTGCAAAACATTAAATATATAGTCACGAAAATGACTAGGTACTTACGGAAAGGGAAGAATATTATAATAAGTTTTCAGTAATTTCTAAACTATTTTTTTTAGTTTATTATAAGTTGATAGTCAATGAGGCGATCAAAAATTGGTATTTTTCCAAAACAACTCAGACCTTAAGAGAGTCGATATAAGTAAACTCGTAAAACCTCTAAATGATCAATAAACGGACGCCATTTTTATTATCTTATTATTTTTTATTCATAATTTAATATTTTTCATTTAAAATTTTATAGTTTTGCCGCTTTAATAAGATAAGATAATAAAAAAAATATACCTTATAATGTGCATATAAAAATATTAATTATAATAAAATATACGGAACTCAATGGATAATAATTCCAAGCAGATGCTCACTCATCACTTAGCGCCTCGTCCTTCACCGCCTGGGAACGAACCTGCGACCTCAATGTGTCAATCAATAAGGTATTTAAATCTATTGTTATTAGTCGGATTTGGATTCAATGTGATCTTGTCAGTCTGTTTGCTATTACTATGTATTGATTCATCTTTGTTTTATATTTATATATACATATGATTCATATATTTATAATATATTATGTAATACTAAAATTTTTTGATATCATGAATAATTGTGTCAAATTGCTATTTAATATTATCTGTATCATTAGGGCAGTGTTATGCAAAAATCACCAGAAACAAAAAAAAATATATATATGCGATAAGTAACCAATAGAAAAAAAATCTTTTTTTTTTTAATATGTAGTATTAATTACTTTGATGATAAAAATATTTTTCTTATCATTTCGTGTTTTTTTTATACTTTCCAGGTCTTTCTCTAGTCATCCTCGCTTAGGTCCTCAATTAGCCTAACCTTGTATCGTGTCCCAGAACTCCATCTAGGACAAAAACTAGAAATACCTACGCCCGTAAAAGGTCATTCCAAACAAGGTTAAAGGCTAAGGTTAGTGCATAATTGAAACATTGTATATGAGATCGTGTTGAAAATATTATTTAAATATAAAAAAATGCTGACTGACAGAGGTTAAGTTTAACCAGATTGCTAATCTATGAATCTATTAAACATTAATGTTTGCTAATTTCATTATAAAACATATCAAAACTCCATGCTTCGGTTGTTTTCAACGTATTAAATAATATATTGACACTCAATAATACCTTTAATTAGTTCGTCAAATACAAAAACAAAAATATATTAATGAAGGAAATAGTATAGGTTGATAAGTATTTTTATATAGGTTGTATTTTTATAATATTAACACTAAACCTACCAAGTACCGGTCAAATTGTCCGTTCTTAAACTTTTGTAAAACTTACACATTTTTAAACGTTATAATATCGTTATCAAACTACACGACAATTCTTAGAATATGCATATAATATTTTCTACACTCTTTACTTTTAGTTATTTCCATTATTACCTGCGTTATATAATAAAATAACTTTTAATTTCCGGTCAATTTGACGGTGTGCGGTAGCAATAGGTATACTAGAATTGTCGGTAGGTTTAGTGTTAATAAAAAACAAACATAATAAAATTCGTTACAGTTCGTCCGATCCAATGTTTAGGACATTTAATTAATATAATTCACACGAGAAAACAAAAAATAGTCTCAGATATAGTAACGATAAACAAAAATTGTACATATTTATTATGGGAATATTAACAACGAGTGGGGGTCATGGGACAGGTGAAGTCAGACAATAACTAGTCTAGAACACAGCGTTACACGAGATTACAATACAGTTCTCCCACATGTATTCTTGGTATTCTATTCATAGCAGGGATTTAACTTGATCTATGGAATATGGTTTAGCAAGACACATATATATATATATATATATATATATATATATATATATATATAAATGCTCAATTTAATTTAACAATACTATCTTTCAAGAGTGTGGACTTGGAGACACTCCTCTAGCAGAGACAATCCTCGTTTTCAGGGGACTGAGACGACACTATTGTTATTGTCAACTTGAAAAGATACAAATAAAGATAAAAGATAAAAAAGTAATAGATAACACACATACAATTACAAAATAAGAAAAAAAATATTAATGTTCATACTTAGAAGTAAAATTCAAATTGTTTTTAGATTGTTACAAGAAATGAATAATTTTAAAATAATATTTATAATAGCACAGACAATTATATTTATATAATTGTAATATTTAAGCACAATACAATGCCCAATGCCCCAATATACGGGTATATACGGGTGAAGGGCATGTGTTATTTCAAAAGGGACTGCAATTAAAAATTATATACGCACATTTTTAATGCAAAATAGAAATTATATTCTTTATTTGGTTCGCAATTAATGCGATTTCGTTATGTTATATAGCTGCACGTGACTTTGTCCGTGATTATAGATGATTAAATGTTTCAAACAAACCAACATTTATAATGTTATGTATATTTTTAATTAACACTGATAAACGTATGTAATTTGAAATACTATATATAAGTATTTAGTATTTGTGGAATACAAACACTTTTTTATATTTTTTTTTAATATTTTCTTATTTTCCATGCTTAAATCCAATCTAATCGTGATCCGAATAATTTGTCGTCTAACATAAGACATACTTTGAAGATACTAGGATAGATAATTTAATAAATATTAATACTATTTGTTGAGGATGTAAAAGATGAGTTCTTGTATTAAAGTAACTAGGATCCGCCACCTGTGCGCGGCGGGTGTTGAGCTGAGCCCCTCTCTTTTCTTCTTTTCTTAATAACTTTTGAATGTCTTAACATTTTTTCAATCTGTTTTCGCTATAACATCCGCGTTCGGCACAAACATACATGAGAAAATTTTTAGCTTATTATCTCGTCGCATTCTGGAGACAACTTAACACAAAAAAACGGTTAAGAGCTACGCTTACGCTCAGCTCAATAAAGTATTTCATTTAAAAACTTATTTTGATTTACGTATTTTGCGTTTGTTATCTAAATAGGTTTTTTTTTAAACTATTTTGTGCATTTGCATTTGATATTTCAATGTTTTACAAAACATTTTTTCACATCTCTGGTAATATTATTACAGTGACTTTTCGTAATGGTATGAAATACTAAAAATAAGGCTTTTACAGACGATACGAAAACATAAATAATTCTATCAAAAATTACAAAAATAACAATTTTATTACATACTAGCCGTGTCTACAACTTCGTTCGTATTATATGTTTTTTTTAATAAATGTAGCCTGTATTACTTATAACATCAGCTATCCTACATGAAAGAACTGTTAAAATCGGTCCATCCGTTTCAGAGATCAGTCGGAACAGACAGACAGAGAAAACATTTTTTTTATGTAAATACTTTATATATTTTCATATAGTGAGTAAAGTCATATAGTAAATAAAGTCGGTATGTTAAAATATTTCATAAACGTACCGTCCGTAATAACCCAGATGCTTAGCGATCATTCATAATCACTTTATTAACATATATATTACCTTTAAAAGATAACGCTATCTTTATCTTTTATTTCTACTGTGATTTCAAAAGATAAATTAAATAATCTTTCATTGCAATATAACACTTAAAATATCTCTAATAAAAATAAGTGTGTTCATTTGTATGTTATGTTTTAACATCAAAACTACTGAAACGATTTTGATGAATTTTAACATTGAAATAGACTTTCGGTGTTAAAATGAAACGTGTAAAGATTGCAATTTATTTTGGGAGAATATTTTTTTTAATAGTTCTTTAATACATTTAAATAAATTTTGGAAACCTGAAGTGAAAAGAGTTAGCACTTTAAAATTACAGTTGGGAACTTAGCATGTTTTAAAATAAGAAAATAGGACTTTGTAATTTTTTTTTATTATTAAACAAATAAATAAGTCCGAAAATTTAAACTTTTTAAGTAGATTTTACGCATATTTAAAGAAAAAAAAACTTACTACAAAATGACGCGGCTCTTATAAATAGCAAAATAATTAGATATATCATTTATAATAAAAGGAATTGTGACGGGAATAGAAAAGGAAAACATTATTTTTTATCGAAACTTAATGGTAAAAAAGATTTAAATAGGATAAGTGAATGGTAAGAGATACAGGGGGAGGCCTCGAGTGACCTTCGAAAACACAGTATCTATGATACTGGAGGAAGGTCACGTAAAAAGCATGAGGACCCCCCGGAGGGCATGTATGAAGAGGTTGATGTTTGGTCGAGGCGAAAGATGTATGCAGGGATCGTAGCGTTTGGCGCTCTCGGCTCTGGCTATTCCACGGGATATGGCGTGAAGATAAATAAATTATAATAATAAACAAAGCCATACTCATAGTTTATAGAAATATATTAAAATATTATTTCAATAATATTTTCTTCCATACATGTTACACCTATCTATTCTATTCTAATCTGGTATAAATATTTAATTATAAATTAATTTGTATATATTTTTTAGATACAAATAATTTTCTAATAAAACAAGGGTTAATTTATGTTTATTAATGGTTATTGCTATGTTTATTAATGGCTATTGTAATCAATTGCCATGCATTGTGATGGGAAACGGGATACACGAAGGGGAAGAGTCATATTTTTATTTCTTTAAGTCTCTATTAGTATCTATGGTAAGGTTTTAAGGTTACCAGAACAATGTATTTATAAATATAATATATATATATATATATATATATATTAATAAAATTGTAGTGTCTGTTTGTAATTTATAATTTATAGCTTTTCACTAATACATATGAAAGTATATATATATATATTTTTATTTGTCTCTATCTGTATAATTGTTCCGGCTAATCTCCGAAACGGCTTAACCTATTTTAACAAGACTCTCAGTGTGGATAGCTGATGTTATAAGGAGTAAGTTAGACTTATTTTAAAAACATTCCTCGCAAACGAAGACACGGGAAATGCTAGTGAATAAATAATATTAATTTTAATATTATTATGAGATAATCATATTAATTATCTTCATATCGGATACTCACAATTACTGTAATTATATTATTAATATTATTTATTTATATAATAAATATATCCTGCGTTACTTAAGATATATAATTAACACGCACACACACACACACGACCACACACACACACAGTTACCTGATTATAACAAATAAAAAATTATCTACTAATAATAATTTATAGGAAGCGAAATCTATAAGTTGATTTATAATAAACTTAATTAATAACAATAAACAGCTATAAGTCAAAGGTTTCCGAGATTAACGCGAACAAACAGATAACCTTTGATAGTAGAACGTGTACTGGACGTTGTAAATCAGATTAAATATATAGTGAAGGATTATATATATATATATGTATATATATATATATATATATAAAAGTCGAGGATAAAAATACTTTTAATGTTAATATTATTAAGTTAAGAGCGGTAAGAGATAGGGGGAGGCCTCGAGTGTTCGAAAACAAAATCTATGATACTGGAGGAAGGTCACGTAAAAAGCATGAGGACCCCCCGGAGGGCTTGTATGAAGAGGTTGATGTCTGGCCGAGGCGAAAGAGGTATGCAGGAACCGTAGCGTTTGGCGCTGCGTCGTCTCTGGCTACTCCAAGGGATATGGCGTGAAGATAAATAAAGAAATATATTAAGTTCTATAGCTTATATACTAGTTGTGCCCACGACTTCGCGTGGAATTTTTTTTTTAAGTAGCGTATGTTACTACATAACATCAGCTATGAACCAAAGAAAGTTCTGTTAAAATCGGTCCAGCCATGACAGGCATTAGCGGGAACAAACTAACAGATAAACAGAAAATAATTTTTAAATATAACTTTTATGTAGTTTATATTATATTATATTAATTTGGAATTACAAACGAACACTTAAATTTTATTTATATATATATATATATATATATATATATATATATATATATATATAATAGATGACAAACACGAAGACAATCATGCAATTAGTTATTGTTATTTTATGAAAGTTATTATTTAGACGTTTAATGCCGCGGGCGAATTTTACTATAACATAGATTTTAAAACAAATATTTTTAAAACTAGTTTTTTACCGCGACATCTCTCGTTTATTTATAACATTAAAATTTAATTTTAATTTTACAAAAATTTTAATATTTTATAATGTTATTATTTATATTAAATAAATTATTAAATTAAAAATGTTAACATAAATGAAAAAATATTATATTTTTTTTATATACCAATATTTTTTTGTTTCTTCAGTGTTAATTTATTTACATTTATATGATAAAAAAAAATCTTAAACTTTGGCACTTGCTATAGCATTTGTAAGAAAATTATATATGATTTGGCATGAATCGAAAATATATTTTTAATACTTCGTTCACGTAATGGATTAATTTCTTTGTTAAAGGAAATTGTTTTTATTATACCAATAGGAAATAAATATAATAAAAGACATCAGATCACAAAACCTTAACTTAAAAGTTAATTGTACCATAATTGGTATAATTTTTGATGGTTTAAAATAAAATTACCCTTCCGGTTTCCTTTTTGTATCATACGAATACATCATTATGACTTCCGGGTTAATCCAAATTATAATATCTTAAATACTTAATGAATTATACCTACAGGCAGTTCATCTTATACTGGTCAAGGTCAGCTTAGGGTAATGTGTGAAAGAGATACTCGTATTGCTCTCTCACTCTCAATAATTAGCTCTTATGTGATACTGGTCGAGCCAGCTCGAATACGAGATGCAGTCAATACTACTAGGGGCACCGACAAACCTTCAATCTCGACTCGCTACGCTCGCGAAATCTCGGGTGCCGTTTGCATATTGAGCGAAGCGAGCCCAGTGTATTGACTCATCGTTTCCCATTGGCTTCAATGGGGTATCAGTTTTTTGATATGATAGTAAAAAAAAATGTTTTTTTAAGAACATTTTTGAAATTTTTTTTTAAATTCTCCCCTAATGTGTGTATTTTTGATTGCAAAGTTTCATAATTTTCCGTTAAGTGGTTTTCGAGCCAATTCGTGAAAAAGAGTGTAAAAAGTCTCCAGTAAAACGCTCCGCTCACTTCGTTCGCTCCGCTCAATAAATATTTATTAAACAAAGAAAAGTCGAAAGAATATAATAGTATATGAACATTATGGTTTTTATAATTACTAAGGAAATAATATAAAGATTCCTTCTGCCATTCCGATCTTGGATATTATAAAAAAGGATCCATTGAGCTATTTAATTATAACTTGATGTCAATATATTAAAGGTTACAAGATGGCTGTCATCAATATGGTTGTGTAGTTTTTTATCGTGCTGTTGTTTATTATATATATATATAAATTTGAAGTATGTTTGTTTCAAATTAACGGCTATTTACAAAATTTTTAAAGTATATACATATTTTTTTCGTCTGTCTGTTTGTTCATGCTAATCTCTGAAACGGCTGGTTCAATTTTAATAGGACTTTCACTGGCGGATAGCTGATGTTATATGGAGTAAGTTTTGTTAAAGGCAACTTTAAAAAAAAAGTATTCCGCGCGGACGAAGTTGATATATATATATATATATATATATATATATGTATAGCAATGATTATTATTAACTTCTTTTATATATTGTCTTCAATATCTTTGTTATTATTATTATATATTATTATGTACATAGATAAAAATTAAAAATTTCTTATTATGTTCAATCGCTCATTCTAATATTCTGTCATAATAAAAAAATTACAAACTTATTTAAATTTTTATTATAAATAAAAAAAAACATTTAATTGTAGTAGTAGTAGTAGTAGTAGTAGTAGTAGTAGTACTAGTAGCAGTAGTAGTAACTTCTAGTTAAACCTGGTAACAAGTCGTATAAAAAAACTTAGAAATACTTTACCGCAGCCATCTTTCATTTACTCAACTAATAACTTTGTAAAACTAAACGAAACATTAAGAAAAAGATATAAAAAAAACCTACCTTTGAACACCATTAGATTATTCAAATCTGAAACAATTAATAAGATATTTAGACACAATATTTTAATAAAAATCATACCTATTACCGCCATTATTCACGTAATCCGTAACAATTGAACGGAATAAGATCAAAAAATACCCGGAAGCGTCCCCCCTATACATCCTTGAATACAGGACTTCACTATATATATAGATAGAACCTTTCACATCGCAGTATTGCGCGTACTCGTTGTGTGTTGTGTTGTGGTTAAGGTTATAATATCGTAAGTCAAAAATTTAGCCGCCTTTTTTAATGTTTGATATTTTTAAATTCATCTTCAGTAAAAAGGCAAAGACCTTTATCATACAGCCTCTTTATATTTTAATATTTTTAACTGTCATTAAAAACAGTGTTGAAATTTATTTTAATTTAATAATATTGGTTTTTGTATATGCTAATATATGCAATATTTACGTGTGTATTTGAGAATTGTCTTCAAAGTATGTATGTTAATTATTGAACGTCGCCATATTCAAATGAGATGTTTATTTGTAAGGTTGGTAACACTGGATATAAAATGCGTTAGATGGTTATCAAAAAATATAAATATAGAATTTATTGAAAATAAAATACAAATATGAATTTAAATTTAAATTTTAATAATATTAACTTTTAGATAACGCAAATGTTAACTGACCGAATTATGGCAGAAATTTGAATTTCTTAAAAATTAAAGTATTTAAAGCTAATTATAGTATTTATTTATTTTATTATAAATATATAAATAATTTTCAATTCATTCATAATTCTTCATATCAAATTTAGAACTAACGGACAAATATATATATATTACCAAAAAATAAATAAGTTTTCTTTTTGTTTGTGCGTTCATATATATAATATAACGTGCGCAAGTGAACCGATTTTCATGAAACTTTAGTTCTTTGGCTCTTTATTATAAATAAAATACGTCTCACCAACGTCTCAATAAAAATAACTCCAACTTCGTGATTAATTATTAATAATATTAATAAAATATATTTACAAATTATAATTTTAAATCCATAACGAAAATTTACAATTCTAAAAACAGTACACTGTTTAAGCTCACTAAATCGGATATCTCAGACTAAATCAAGTGAAGAGCACTTAAGTAAAAGCTTCAATACCCATCTTTATTATATATATATAATTATTATCATATTAAGGTCGTTTGTACGTTTTTGCTAATAAAATGCAATAACAATACCTCGCTCTTAGCATGATTGACAAGGATACACAAGAATTATTAGTTAGTTTTTGTATTAGTTTGTTAGTTTTTTTTTATATTTATATAATAATAGTTCTTTGTTTCATACAAAATAATATATGAATGTGGTAAGTAGTTTTAAGTTTTTCTTAGTTTTGTTTATTGTTTTATAATTTTATGAACCACTCGTTGGTGTTGGTTAGTTTTGGTTTGAAATAAATTAAAAAAAATTGTCTATTAGTATTATGTTATACCTATATCTGAAAAAACTTTTTACTAAATTCTTTATATGTTTTTTTTAGGATTACCCTTATCCTAGAATTAAACTTTAAATGATAAGAATTAGTTCATTAATTTTTTTATAAAAATAACTGTAATTCAGACTAAATAGATCTTAAAACAAACTTTTGAAAAAAAATAATAATTTAATGAAGAAAGCTCACACCATATGTTACCATAACAATTACAATATTGTAATGTTGGTAACAAATGAACTATTGTAATTCATCTATTTACATAATTACGTGATAATTAAACAGAAAACGAAAGATAATTATATATATAATGATATCCATTGAATGTTGGGTTCAAAGTTGAATCTAAGAGAAGCTAGACCAATTAAACAAGCTGCATTCCTCACGTGACCTTACCGGAGTTGTTCATCACGATTTTGGCATATCACCAGTCACTAGTGTTATACACAACTAATGCGAATAACTTAGGCATAGAACAGAACTTCATAATCGCATTTTTGAACTACATAATCGCAATTTTGAACTTTGTACTTCGTAACGCAATTTTTAACTTTGTAACTGCCATTTTGTACTTTATAATCGCAATTTTGAACTTAGTAACTGCCATTTTGTACTTTATAATCGCAATTTTTAACTTCATAATCGATATTATGAACTTTATAGTCGTAAATATATACTTACTTAGTAACTTACTTACTTAGTAACTTTGCCATATTGGTCCAACGTTGGCCCAATATTGGCAGACGTGCGCACCAATACCAATTTTAATGCAATTTTCTTAATGCAATTAGAACATATGTATATTTAGTTGCAAAAAGCGATTCCGTTTATATTTTCATAACTTTCACGTTAACACCATCAATATAAAAAATACGATTATCAATTCTAATTGATTCAGTTATGAATCATATTTTACGAGTTATTTAAGTGGTGGCTTGTGATTTATTACCTTAAAATTAAAATTTTTATATTCTTATACAATTTTTTTTTATTTCTTATATATAAAACTGGAAACATTGTAAAATAATTATTAATATATTATTATATATATATTTATAGCTCAATTGTAAAAATATAAAAAAGTCATTAAATTGTAAATAATAAAAATTCATTAACCCAGGACTCGAAACTGTGACTTTTGGGATGTTAACAATTGAGCTACCGTGCTTTGCTTTGATATATCTAACATTATGTACATAATATCTTTATATATATATATATATATATATATATATATATATATATATATATATATATATATATATATATATATATATATATATATATATATATATATATATATATATATATATATATATATATATATATATATATATATATATATTATTCTGTTAAATATATGATATCCAAAAGACTTGATTGAATTTTTTATTGATTTACATAAAATGTATTTTTGATTCTAAATTTATGATACTTAAGAACATTTTATTTAATTACTTGTTTTATTTTCAGATCCAATCTGTAAATATGATTCCTGTGGTCCAAAAGGTAATTCTCACTCTCTTTATATTATCTTTAAAACAATATTTAAAATAATTTTGGTAATGAGAAAAAAGACAAAGACATAGCCCGGGAACGTACGCGGTATTCATCTCAAAATAATAATAACCACTGTACCAGTACCTACTACAAATTTAATAAGTATATATATAATAAATATTTTATATCTTTACTCACACACATACACACACACACACACACAAAAACACACACACACATGTAATAATATAACGCCCTTTATGAGATGTCAATAAAATATAATTTATTATAACACTATATTAAAAAATGATTATTTAAATCATAAGAAAGTATTAAAAATTATCCAATATAAAGTAATACAAAGAGAATATGAATAATATGAAGTAGTGATGGACGTATACAGTAAATTATCGATAGTTTATATTATTAATTAAATAATAAACTGTGAAATAGTGTTGATATTATATAATTATATCCAAATTGTATAAAAAAAGATATTTGGTAATGATTATAATGAATTATAATGATATGATATCATTTGATCTGTCGTGATGGAATTTAATTGATTTGGTTTTAATGGATTGTATCATGATGTTTTATAGAATGTTTCTATAAAATAGAAAGTACTGCGTCATGTATCTTGATTTATAAAATCATATTAAAAATATATGTAATATCTCAAATTGTAGCATTATTGAGCGAAGCGAACGAAGTGAGTTGAGCTTTTTATTGGAGACTATTTGAAAAATGTCCTCAAAAAAAAAAAATTTTTTTATATCATGTAAAAAACTGATATCAAATTGAAGTCAATGGAAAACGATGAGTCAATACACTGGGCTCGCTTCGCTCAATATGCAAACGGCACCCGAGATTTCGCAAGCGCAGCGAGTCGAAATTGAGGGTTTGTTGGCGCCCCTAGTTAATTATGTTATTGTAATTGTTGGTAGCTGTACAATAAAATATTTGTCGTTAGCTGGTATTGCGTCTGTTTCAAAAAAAAACAAAATCGTTATTTGAATTTCAAAATTCTCCCGCATTGCAAATACGTTACATTTTTAAACTTAGAACGCCTTTTATAAGATAAATGTGCATTGAATTATAAAGAATGTGTAACAGCCATCTTTGAATACTGTATCAAAATTTAAGATCAATCAGCGCAGTAACTTTTAGTTGTATACAAACCAACATACCATTTACTTTATATATATATAAGCGTACCATGATGATATTTTGATGATAAAATAAAACGTAAATTTTTATTATCGATAAATTTACTACATCACCAACACTAAAACACACAAGGAAGAAATATATTATAACATTTAAACAGATATTTTTGGTACAAAATAATCTTTGAAATATGTTTCAATAAATTTCGTTTTATATATTTTTATTTCAAACTCGAACATCTCTAAATGTAAACGGAAATGTAAATGTGTCTATTATGGGCTTGGAACAAATATCTTTATCAAAGCATTATTTCTCATGAAACATGAATTAGGAAATATAAGGAAGAAACTCGTTACGACGCCATTTTGAAATTTTTCCCTAAGACTAAAAAAGGTAATAATAAAACTATCGCTAGTAAAATACGCATACCTTTTATTGTCGGTCGGTTATCAAACGTTTTATTTTACTCTCATTTATCTTTTACGTTTATCTTAATTTATATTTTATTTTAACGATATCTTTTGTAGAGTGAAAGTTTTTTATTATTGCAGATTATGGAAATTAATATTATGAATGTTTTTAATATTTCGGTCTTTTGAAAAGGTTTGCGTAATATTTTATAAAATCTACACTATCACTAAACTGATCACTATCATCACTATCAACACTATTAACCCAATTTTATTATTTTTTTGTATTTTTTTTATTATTCTAATGTGTTATATAAACAAATTCGTTACATAATTAGACGAATGTCAGTCTGTCGGTCATTATTGCAACAGACAATTACGGACCGACAGCAAAAAAAACTTGGCTATTATATAAATATATATTTATTGAGAAGATGTGCGATCTTTAAAATTAAGGTTACTCAATTTTCAGACTTTTACAATACACAAAGAAAAAAAATATTTTAAAATTATATGTTTATATACATTTTTAAATATTAATTTAATGAAGATAAAACACTATCTTTTAATATATTTTTTTGCGATCATTACACGTTTATAGATCTGAATAAGTTTACAGTAGGATTTTTATTTCAATATTAAAATGACTACCGATTTTTTAATAACGAAACTGTAAAAGTAAAAATACATATACGTTCATATAGTAAATCCTTCTTAACATGTCCTCCTTAACATCATTTATGAAAGACCTAATCATAAATATTTTTGGGTCTCTAAAAATGACAGTAACAAGTAGAGACTATGAGTTCTATATGTTAATGTGTAGCAAGAAAAATATTGTACCAAGTATAGTATAGTCTATGAGTTCTACATTTTAATAATGAGTACTTACATAAATGGTCAATACTCCATACCCACTTAGATGCGCTGTCACCTTGACCTACCCCACACACTTTTTGTTACTCATTGTCTATGGTATTTAGGTTAGGTTATATAATTTATTACGCAATATTATTTATAATAATAGTTTTTTACTGATATTTAAGCCATTACAGGTCGCTGGTTCAAGTTCTTAACGATTATTTTATCATTTATACATATATTGAAAATTAAAATAATGTACATTTGAATTCAATTAGTAATTATATATTTGCAAAATTGACTCATATTCCGCTCATCATATTTCCGTTCAGACATTCGCCATTTTATTTAATAATGTCACATAATAGATATAATTTATACTTAGATAAAAATCACGAAAGGTCAGCGTAACATTATTTTCTATATCATTAACCGTGAGACTGTTGCGCTGATCTTAAAATAATGATTATTTAATTGTAGGTGTTGCATCTGTGGCGGCCATTTTGTTTGAGTATGTCGGATTAATTTTGGCGGGATTTTGTGACACAGATTAAAATTTAAATAACTTTCTTTTATTACTACAATATAATGGTTGACGTTTATGGATAATATTGTAATAAAAATAATATTTTTTTTTGTACATCATAATTTTATTAAATATTATAATAAATAAGATAAATTATTGCGATAAACGCGATGCTGGAATTTAAATTCGTTTGTTACCAAACTTGACGGCACAATAAAACCTTTTTAGTGGTACAGATTAAAAATATATTTTATGTAAGAATTATAAAATAAAACAAAATTAAAATACTTACGAAATATTTAAAGTATTAATCATATTTAACGAAACATTAAAAAATATTCTAACCTTTTTGCTTCTAATAATTATCTTGTCAAAATAAAAACGATCCGACGTTTTGAATGATCTGTTTGTCTTAGAAAATGGTGTTATGTAAAAATTTTATGTGATGCAATGAAATATGTTTTGTAATATGCACTTTGATTTAAATCAAATAATACTATAATTATTACTTGGATAGTAAATTCATAGATTTACAGATAGACAAGTATTTCTATATTAATATGGCGGTATTAAGAGCATTTTACGATTTTACATAAAGTTGTTTATATATATAAAAGGCTACCGTTATTAACAGACAGCGGATATACAAAATCACTGGATCCAATTGATAATTTACAAACATGGCATCTTAGAGAATTATTATAATAGTTAAGCTTAAACTTTGTTAAAAAACCTCCAAAAGCGAAAAAAGATGGATGATCTAATGTTAAAGCTTTAAAAAGTTTTCAATAAATTATTTACGTTACTTAAGACTTAAAAGTATATAATAAATACAAATATGTGGAAATATGTTTGTTTGTGCGTATTTTTTTTGTCACAAGACGGCTGTGGCTGTTTTTTTAGGATCCGAAATGAGTATTATTTTTATTAAATTCCATGATCCACCAAATTTCAACACGGCTTCCTTTCACATTACAAAAGTCATCTTTATGTACCAATCTAAATTAAAGTTTAGGACATTTAGATATTACGACCGCAGAATTGAATCACGATGCAACTTAGGGGCGTGGTGGGTCACGAGGAATTTGACTACACTGTTATTAATAAAACTATTACTTTATAAAATAAAATAATGGGTAGTGAGTTTGTTATGGGTTCTTCTCAGACCAACGCGCTTGGAACGTAGGCTTATTTTAACTTGAAGAGTGTTATATAGAATAGTCCTAGGACTGACTAGGACTGATGACTAGTCATTAGATTAGACAGATAAGTTCAATAATTTCAACTGAATACCAAAAAATACATTTTCATAATGGACAAATACTTATTCAATAATATTATTATTTTCACACGGAATAAGACAAAATAAGAGACAACTAATATAATCTGTGATCAATTTATAGTTTCTCATAAAGAGAGCTAATAATTTGGACAAAAAATTAAAATTTACATTTTCCATAAATAATAGCAATAATATTTTTTAAAGAAAATAGTCAATCAAAGATATTAGGGATCACTTGAGCCGCATCATTCACTTTTATCCCGATTTTTTAGGGATACGGGTATATGAATCCCTTTTACGCTCTTCCATAGATTATTGTACGCAAAACGTTTTTAATTTTTTTATTGTAATTAATATTAATTGTTTAAAAGTGCAATATATTTTTAAATCAGTTCAGTGCTCCACTTTGTATTGCTTACAAAACCCATTGTCTGTCTGTGAGTTGAACCGATCCATCTCAAATAGTTAAGAAACTGTAAACAATAGTTCTTACATTAACCGACTCACGAAATATATACAAAGACTAACTTAAACCATCTAGGTTAAGTTAGTCTTTGTAAAGTTACCGTTAAGTACATGTAATAAAAGATATCTATTACATAATCTTTATCTTTAAAGAAAGATATTAAAAGTAATAATAATAAAGATAAAATAAACTTTATTCATATCTTTAAATATTACACCCATGTCTAAGACATGTGATTCTTTTGTTTGTAATTACGACGCCATATTGAAGTTCTTGAATGAACAATACACGATGGGAAAATGTACAGACAGCAATGAAAATTAAATAATATATATATATATATATATATATATATATATATATATATATATATATATATATATATACATATATATTGACATGTTAACTTATTTAAATTATTTTATGCCTTTAACACTAAACCTACCGGTAGTACCGGTGAAATTGACCGTTCTTAAACTTTTGTAAAACTTACATATTTTAAAACGTTATAATATCCTTATCAAACTACATTCTTATTCTCATTCTTAGAATATGCATATAATATTTTTTTCACTCTTTACTTTTAGTTATTTCCATTATTACCTGCGTTATATAATAAAATAACATTTAATTACTGGTCAATTTGTCAGCGTGCGGTAGGAACAGGTGCACAAGAATTGTCGGTAGGTTTAGTGTTAATAAAGTATTCCTTATAAATAAATGCTTCAATTTATAATAATATATTCAACATTAATACGTACTTTGATAAACAAACAATGTACTAATAAATAATAAAGCATAAAATAAACATAATTGAATATTATTTATACATAAATTGTTAATTTGTATTCCGTCCGTACATCGACGCATTCCGAACAATGAACCACGGATAGAGCAAGGTCGAGAACTATGTATTACGTTTACTTGATATTTATATATATATTAACATATAATGAGACATAAATATTTAAATATTCTCACGTATTAAGTA
The DNA here is from genome assembly GCA_918358695.1 of Melinaea menophilus ssp. n. AW-2005. NCBI lineage: Eukaryota > Metazoa > Arthropoda > Insecta > Lepidoptera > Nymphalidae > Melinaea > Melinaea menophilus. The sequence continues at coordinate 10,525,840 of OU911039.1, read as the reverse complement.
AAACATGAACTTATGTTTATGTTTCTCTGCTTGTTCATTAACTAGACCGATTTTTATTAAAATCTTGTAATTATAAGTTATAAATTCCATTAAATTTGTAAATAAAAATCTGTTCGGGTTATAATTACTATACAACAAAATTGCTGAACCAATTGTAATTAAACATTTAATAAAGGGCGAATAAAAAAAATATTTGGACTTTAATTACAATGAATCTTTTTTAAAGTATGACGGTAATTTGAGTCTGGGGATAGTGTCAGACAAAATCACTGGAAAAGGTTATATTTATTAATTTTTTTTTATTTACAAAAATGGTGCAACGCAGATATTATTTTGGTCATTCCGTCCAATAAACTGTATTATTTTATATCACACACTAGCTTATGCAGACGACTTTACCCGGATAAATCAGTTCAAAACTGGTTAGGATAATGTAGAAATGTACGAATAATTGATGAAGGTTGAATATTTCATAGCATAAAATCATAAATTCAAAATTTACAATATTTTAAATTTTCTGACCAATAATTCAGTTAGGATTATAAATAAATAATACGAATTCTTTCAAAAGATAATCCAAAAATACTAATTAGTGAATATTTAATTTCAGATGCTGTTCTCGTGTTTATTCTGCTATTTAATATCGATGGTGGCAGCACAGAATGAATACTTACCACCCAACAAGGGGTATAATTACCCCACCCCCAAAATACCATTCATAACTAAGGTAAATTTACATTATAATTAAATTAATTCAATAATTCAATTAATTAATAATAAATATTTTTTATTATATATAAATTAACATTTATTATAGAAGTACTTTTTAATCCTATACTTTTATATCTAATTAGTAGAAAGCTATTTAATGTAAACGACATATTGCTGTCAAATGTCTTGACCGTTCTGATTGGTTGATAGCAAAATGTCGTGATAGACAGCCAATCAGAACTCTTGATAGTAATATCAAATAGTTTAACATTGATCACCCCTCCAGAAATCAGTTATACGTTTTATATAATTCTCTAATTCTTTTTGTATAATTAAACGAATAAAATATACAAATATGACTGTATAATAAAACAATTCGTTTTCACGGCTAATTGTTTTTACAAGATGAAATAATTTTAAAAGTTGAATAGTTTATTCGAGGCCGGGTATTGTTCAGTCACAATACGGCCCATTAATTTTAACAATTGTCTACAGTTTTCCCTCCAATTTTTCGAAACAATTGAAACGCTAATGCTGTTTTTCTTTGAATCTAAGTGCTTGATAATTTATCAATACTAATTAATATATGTTACAATGTACATTCCAGCCAACCCCCCCTCCGTTCAGGACGACGACCCCCCGCAACGGGTACCTCCCCCCAGTGACTCAGCCGTCCATCCCTACTCCTCATGAGGTGAGCAACATTCCTTGTTTTTTTTTTACATTTACATGTAATATTAAAAATAAAATGTACGTATATGCGAGACGGAACAAAAAAAATAGCTGGTATTTCTTTTGTCTGTTTTTTATTCGGAAAAATTCAGAAAATGAAATTCGGTATAGTTATTGGTCAATATGATGCATTTAAAGCCGAAAAATTCTTTCATTTCCACGAAAAAAACGCAACGTTATTAGATTAATCTATTATGTAAGCCAATCTATACTGTCCTCTTATTCCTAAATATTTACTTCTTCATGGGAATAAACTATCACTTTTCTGTTATATAACAAAATCATAATAAATTATTTTATTAAATTTGGAGCTTAAACTCTTATACAACATAAATTACTTATATAATTGAAATGAAAACATAAAATGTATGGATTTTAATATACATATTTATTATAAGTCGAAAAGAGGGGAAAGAACAGACAAAGACACTGGTAATAACTAGTGAGAAAGTTATAATAATAACTGAGCATAATTTAAAATAAATCTATTTTTATTTCATACATCGTCAATATAATGGTCCGGCGCCTTCGCTGGCTTGGGTCCTTTATAAACTTTGCTGACAGCTTTCTCTGGTTCGTCTGAAACATTACACATTAATATTAAATTTGTATGTTTGTCCGTGTGTCTACACAAAAATATTAGTGAATTATTACTATGTCTTTAACAATCAATACAAAATAGTGATTTAACTACATTATATTATTATATTTTACCGCTAATTTCATTTGAATGCTCTCCTTCCAAAACTTTAGTGGGCTCATCACCTTCACCTTTTCCATCACCATGATCATCAGAATCATCACCATTATCTATAAACACAATTTCTAAAAATTAAGCATTTTATGAAAATTCACAAAAAAAATAATATTTAGTTTGCTGCTAAAATCTCTAACACTTTAGGTCTGTCAGTACGTATGTACGTTTATATGTATAAAACTCCACAGATGATTTCATGAGGTTTAGTTCTAAATCTGGTTAAGCTCAATTAAAATCTGTTCAGCAAAATCCAGGATGTGTAGTTTTTGTGGTTCTTACCTTTTTTATTTGAATCTTCAGCTGTTTAAAATATGTGATTATTGGTTTATTATTTAAGTTTGTTATAAATATTTAATAAAATAATGATATTTATAATTAATAAATAATACGGGGTTACGAGGTACTTACGAGGTATATAATCACCAACTGGAAAATTAACAAACTATGTCAAAATGTTTTAGATAAACCTCCAAAATAACATTACAATCTCTAACAAAAATTTCGCATTATGGCCCACTAAGATGTCTTACAAGATAGGTAATTATATATCTATAACTAATTATGTTTAATTAATTCATAATAATAAATAAGTTCATTGAAAAATTACATCAACATACTAATTAAAGTTAATAACTTGGTATTATTTGTTTGATAATTGAAAATATAAGATTATAACTTTATCGTCACGAGATAATTTTCTCCAATTGATAATAAAAATAAAATCAAAATATATTAATAATAAACTGCCATAATCAAGTCTGATTCAAATTTGGAATTAACCTTTTTGTAAATCTAATTTGTAGTTGTAGTTAAAACAAAAAAGTTTTATTAATAAAGTTACGCCAAACTAACTTGTAATTTCCCTATCCGTTGTGCACTTAGGCGAAGATGCAGCATCCGAATTACTCTTATTTACATTCTCTTCATGGCTTCTTTCTTTAGTAAGATCTAGTGTCTCTATGTCTTGTTCCTTGTCACTCAAGCTTACATCTTTTTCTTTATGCTCTTTTGATTTCTCTTCTGGACTTGCTTTTTCTTTTGAAGTTCCTCCAAGCTCTAGAACTTTGGAATTTTCATCAGATTTTTCCTGACCTTTTAATTTCTCGTTTTGACTAACATTATCTTCTTCCTTCGACAGGAGTTGTGGACTTAACTGTTCCTCCTCTTGTAATTTTTTATCCTTATCCTCTTGCACACTCATTCCTTCTTCTTGATAATCTTCTTTGGTCCTTGGTTCATTTTTTCCGCCTGCGTTCAAATATTAATTAATCGCTTAGCTTTAACTCTAAAAAAAGCCTACATATTATGAAAAATACAACTTACTTAATATCATGCGTCCCGTGGGGTCTGAAAGGAAATTATAATAATATTATAAAGTTTAGACACTATTCACAATTTTTTATTATATTTTAACATTCGTAATAAATTAACAAATAGTCCAACTGGTAACCGATAATGTTACAAGTATGCCACGTTCAATATAGGAGGAATATCTAGACTACGTGGAGAAATAAACTAATTCCCACCGATCTTCTTTCACCGAGACGATATTGCTACCTGGTTTAGTCACATATACGCTACAGTCCATTACCTACAATCTTATATAATATAATCCAATCTCCATGGTTTTATTCTTGTATATAAGTACTTGGTTACACGCTTTCTTACCATCTTTCGCCTCTGAGTTAGAAACACGTCTCCCTGTAATTTGTAATCAATAAATCATGAACAAACATCCAGTCTGTTACTGAGACTAAATATGTTGGCAGAGAGAGTAGATTTAGGACTGTCTTCAATAATTGCTCCTTAACTTAAAATAACTGAAAATAGACAAACTTACCGCGTTCAATACCTAAAATAATAAATGCGTTTGTATCAAGTGTCTCTTAATTTATTTGGTATTTATAATATAACTTTAGTTATAGTATGCTAGTAGTAGTCATCGTTTATCATATTCCTTAAATATATGATTTAGATGATGTGTGTGTGTATGTGTATGTATGTATATAGTAAATATATTATCATCACTTGAGTGTGGAAAGTCATATAATATTCTTTTCATATTAACTTTTCTTTTGGTCTTGCAGTAACCGGTTTTTACCGGGAGGAAAAAAGATAAGAAATAAAAAGACCGGAAGGGATGGTCTTCCAACTAGCTTTTTAACATATTTTACTATGTTTCGATTTTAACTACAAAAATATAACTTACTTGATAACCTCTCTCCATAATCTAAAACGGTAATATTATTATATATCATTCCAAATTAATAATTCAGTAAATTAAATACTACTAGCCTTCAATATTATCTGCCCTCATTTTCTGAGCTATAACAAAACACAAATATTCATAAAAATATAATATTCTATTGTTCTAACAAATTCTCTCAGAACTCTGCGGCCGATTACAACATATATATATATATATATATATATATATATATATATATATATAGAAAACAAGCCATACTTAACACATCAGGTTTTAATTACAGTTCAATTACAGAATTATATTATATCTTTCATATTATTATATAGACTATTACATAGACATGTCCTGTAAATATAATTAAACAAGCTATTCACCGCGGTTTTGTCCGCAGTACAATAAAAATTCTACCTTACGTCCGGTCTGACTATGAAATCGTTTTATTTGAATTTACTTTCGTAATTAAATTTAAAACTAAATTATCATATATAATATATTATATAGATATTGTTATATAGAATAATTTAATAGCAAATGGACATTATATGTAATCGTTCTGAAGAGTGCCCTACACAAACACATATATATATTTATATTAGTATATTTTATGTAGCAGACTTACCAACGTTGTTAACATAACAGAGGCAAGACGGGAGAATTAGTATAACATACTGAAAATAAATTAATCATCTCATTATCCATCATAGAATATATTATCTATGGTATTATTAATAATAAAATTATTCACACTTTGCCGATCACAGTTTAATAATTTTTAGTAGCAAGAAAATCTTCAAAATCTCTAGAACAAGAATTGAAATAGTATAGACAAATTATAGTTATATCAAGAGTGTAAACTACTACTTAATTTGACTTCCACTAATTAGATACACTATTTAGCGTCGGCAATGAAAGTCTAGTTTTAAATGGATAATAAGTATACATATGTCTAATATTGTCCGTGCTTTCGTAATACATATATTTAAATCAAACTTATAACCTTATCGTATAATAGCTTTACCTAATCTAAGATCGTGGATTGATTTTCGATTTTGCATTGTTAAGACGAAAAGGCAACCTCGACTTAATAGTTTTACAATTCTGAACAAATTATGAAGCTTTCATAAATACTAAGGTTAGAGTTTAAATTACTATACATTTTACTATTAATATCGTTTTTAGTAATAAACTAAAATCATTAACCGTATATTTAATTACGACTTCGGCATTTCTTAATTTATGTTGGCCAAAGGTTGTCACGACGCTCGGTTATTAAAACCGAAATATCATGACATTTCATTAAATCTTTGTTTTATAATATCCTATAATTACTTATTAGGACAATAATATTGAATAACAAAATTAGAATTATAAATTCCTTGAATTTTGTTACAAGCTTGACCAATTTAACGGAATAATTTTAAACTTCAATTAAAAACAAATAGTAAATAATTGTTGAATACGTCACCAGAAAATAAACACCAAGATGGCGACATTTTAAATACATTTTACAATAAACTTAAATAAATTCACATTCCAATGCAAGTGTTGCGAAATACAACAAGGTCAACGTTAGAATCAAATTTTATGCATTTACAATAAAACTTAAGTGAACATAAAATATTATTTTCAGTTATATAAAGTGAATGTGATAAAATCATTGTTTTTGTCGTGCGAGACTAAACTTAATTAGTAGTTGGATATCATTTTAGTATAACTTAAACATATTACATATTAGTAAATTTATTAAATTATAAATAGCGCCATCTCTCCACAGTAATGAAAATCATTCAGAAATTTAATTTAATCGATGATTACGAAGAAGAGAATTACGAATCTTTAAAAAATATATATGTAACGAAGTATTTTTATATTTGAGTATTTAAAGTTATATTCTAATAGCATTTATTTTATTTGTCATCCCATATTGATAAGAAAACGATGTTCTTAAATAAAATACATATTATCATTCAAGCCGGATCATCCCCATCATCACGAGAACCACGACCACGGCCACGACCACCACCATCACCATGAACCTGGCATGCCATTTGACTTCGCCTACGCCGTAAATGAAGATGGCAACGATTATAGCCACAACGCAAAGTCTGATGGCGATGTCACTCGTGGAGAGTACAGAATCGCGTTACCGGACGGACGCACACAAATTGTTAGATATACAGCTGATTGGAAGAATGGTTTTAACGCTGAGGTAATATTAATAAGACTCAACATATTCTTAAAAGTTTTAAGTATTTTTAATTAACCATTCTATTACAGGTAACATACGAAGGAGAAGCCCGGTATCCCGACCAGCCCAATGGCTATCCCTCAGGACCCTCCCAGACATACGTCCCACCGAACCAAGGCTACCAATATTAAAAACTTAACCTGAATAGAACAATTGTACATGGAGTGTATAATAGATGCCGCTGTAATAAAAACACCGTTACGAATCAAACTATTCGGCTATGGCTTATTTAAAGACCTAATAGATGGCGCTGTAATAAAAACAAGTGTTACGGATCAAACTATAAGGCTTATTTATCGACTTTGTTTATTTTACTTTTAATAGTAAAATACAAATATGTTACCTAATTGAAGTTACCATTATGATAAGAATACATTCAGTATACAATTACTATCTAAAATACGGTTAATATAAAAATATTCTTAAATGAAAGAGCCACTCGTTCAAATGTTGTTTATTTAATTACAATGTAAGCTGTATTATTAAATTTACTCTTAAGTAATTGTAAAATACTCATCCACTGCCTTAAGTATATTTATTGTATAGTAATTACTTTATACAATTAGAGTTAATCTGAATAGAGCAAAATTACTTTTTGTACTTTACTTTTTATAAATAAATTTTACTGAAATTGAAATGTTTTTATTTTGATTATGTGTAATAAAAATAATTCTAAGACTGTTCTTATATATAAATTATATGTCCAGAAACTTTACTAACCTTTTAATGTATACATATAAATGAAATTGAGTTGTCTGTTTGTAATTCCAAATTAACAGGTATCCAGTCATGAGTATATACAGTACTTATATAAAAAAAAATTATTGCCTGCCTGTCTGTCTATCTATCTATTCTAGCTAATCTCTGCCTCGGCTGGACTGATTTTAACAGGTTTTTTAGCAGTTACGGTGAATAGCTGATATTATAAGGAGTAACTTTGGTTACTTTTATTTAAAGAAGCTTATATTAACGCAGTCATGGGCACAGCCAATTATTAATAATACTGATAATGTTTAAGCGTGAATATAGTAAATTGTTTTAGTAATTAGAAATCAAATTCCATATTAATCTAGGTGACTATTAATGTAATATAAAAGCAGTTAGTCTATGAATGCACATTCTTCATATGCCGGGTGAGTTCTTTATTTAAACTAAACTTTTTATCGCATAACAAACACACAACAGATTTCTCTGTATGACTACGTCTTATATGATCTAACCGTCGGCCAGATGTAACAAACTTTTTGTCACAAATATCACACTCATATGGTCTAACACCATTGTGCAATCTTAAATGTTCAAGTAGGTTCTTTCTGTGCAAGAAAGTATCACCACACACCTCGCAAATCTCATTTCTTCCTTTTGTGTGACTTAATTCATGTTCAGTTAGATTCTTCTTATGATAAAAGCTTTTAAAACATATTTTACAAACAAACTCCCTAACTTTTAAATGGTTTTTATTAATATGACCTTGTAATGATGATTTGTTAAAAGTTTTATAGTCACAATAATTACAGAAGTAATATGTTTTCTTGCGATTCCGTTTATGAGTTTTCACATTTAATTTATGTTTTTCAATAGAATCCAATTTTTTTAAACATTTTTGACATTGTATTTTAACACAAGAATCCTTAATTTCATCATAATCTTTATTATTAATGTTTTTTAATATATCAGTTGTCACTCGTCTCGGTTCTAATGTTAATTTATTAATATTTAGATAACACTGGTTTGATATATTCGTAATATGTTTATGTTTATTCACTTCCAAGCTTAAATTATTTATTAAATTAAGAAGAACAGTCTTCATAATATTATTTTTTCTAATATTTATATACATTTTAATTATTAGGTCTGTACACAGCTCACATACCCTTGATAAAGTTATATCCTGTAAGAAAAAATATTATAAAAATAAAAATCGAAAAACAAAAAACAAAAAAGCAAAAATAAAAAAAATGCGTAAATTTGTGAGACAATAAGTATTTGAGATAGTATTTTTGAATTAAATGACGGTCTCTTAATTCAAAAATACCATCATAAATACAAAAAAGCGAAAAAAATTCAATATCTCTTTCTAGCACAATTATCAAATATATTTTTATTTCTATAAATTTCTAATGTCAAAAAAATATTAAGTTTTACTTACGAATTGAGGAAACAGATATTTTATCATATCTTCTAATTTTAAAATGCTACTAAAATAATTGTTTTCAATTTCAAATTCCGAATTAATGTTTGTGGCCGAATCATTTTGAGTATAACATAACAAACATGGTTGATTTTCCTTTGGGTTGATTAAGAGATTAATTAGGTTAATCATTGTAGGATTCACTGTTATATAGTAATCAAACAAAATATAAATAAACAATATTGTCTAAAATAAACAAAAAAATTGACAATGACGCATGACACTGGACAGTGTTGGATTGTTTCTCTTTAAGAAGTGTCAATTGACCATCGTACTAATCTAAAAATTTCGTCATGCGTCTTATGAGGTGGACCATTATTGAGAATTATCTTAAATATTTTTTTAATATATATAAATAAATAATATAATTATTCTAGTAATATACAAGAATTTCGAAAAAAAAAATTTATGGCGGCCATTTTGAGTTACAACAACTCTTGGTATGCCCGTTTATTTTCTAAGGCAAGTTTATATAAACCTCTACTTGTTTATATAAATGTACTGTGAACCTTCGCGCATCTGATGCTTGAAGCAAAGACTGAAGATTGAAGGTCAACCCATAAGTTAAGAGATTAGCTAAAATTTTGAAACGTAAATATTATGACAACAATGAAGATAATTTAGTTGACTCACATCTAATAGTGTATTATTGGTTGTTTTTCTGTTTCAAATGAGTAACATTATTAATACGAAATGCTACATAGCTGTTTCGCATTTACAATTTTTTCTTTTTTATTCCTATTTCATTCTTCCGGTATTTTTCTTTTCCTCATATTTTGTAATTTTACTGTTTATTTGTTTCGGCGTAATTATTTTGTATAATATTGTAAGAGTTTAAATGTTTTATCTATATTAAAGTATATTTTTTCCTATTATGCATTGCTTATGGAACAAATGATGATGTGAGTTTTAATTTTGGAGTTTAATAAATAAGTTCGAATAACTTGGCGAATTTCAAGTATCATTTTTGAGCAAAGCGAGCGGGGCGCTCTAAGTGAGACTTTTTGCATCCCATGTCCGGGATTGGCATGAAAACGGCTTAAACGATCTTAGCACATTTATAGCGATGGTTTATAAAAACAAGTGCAAAAAAAAACTCAGGTCGTTGAGGAACAATCATCAAAAAATGAAGTCCCAAACACTTCAATATGTGATATGAAGATGGGTTACTCGCTTCGCTCAATTCGCCGAACTCTACCGAGATTTTGCGACCGCAGCGCGTCAAAATTAAGGTCCGATTCGCGCCCCTAGTTAATTTAAATGATTTGAATATAACCGTCTGAGAAAATTTTTATCTTTTAGACGTGTCATTGCAATTGATTTTGCCTACCTTTAAATTAATTAAACCTGTTTTTGAATATGAAATAAAGCAAAATACCTACCTATATACCTTAGAAATACCAAGATATCTGGATTCAACCTGGGTGGAAAAGCATGACGAGGGGATCTTCACACACATAAAGGCTCGTGTGTAAAATTGTGTCTGTTTTTAAATAATTGGATAGTTATAATGTCTTAGTGTACTAGTTATAAATTGGATTATTATACAACTTTATTCAGTCTAACAGGGCTTAATACACTGACATTTGCGCTTTTGCTTTTATTACAACTATACTATTCACTATGCTATACACATCTATATATATATATATATATATATATATATATATATATATCTGTTGGTTGTGTACAACTCAATATTACTGCACTGATTGAGTTTAAATTCTGACAAAATTTAATAATACTATCTATTTCAGAGATAGTCGTTATCTATATAATTTTTTATAATTGTAATCATTTCATCCACGTCCCTTACACGAAACGTTCAGACGAAGAGTTTAAAAATGGAACGCATTTGTAATAGGGGATAATTTTGAAATTCGAACGTTTTGAATACTTATTATTTTTTGTTTTGCTGTTTTTGTAACAGACGCAATGAGAACTAATAAAAACTATTTAACACATACAACCAGATAGAAATTAAATGTAAAAAAAAAACTTTTTATATAATATAATTTATTACGTCTAATATAATTTGGTTAACATTTACAGATTTTTTATTGTGCTACTGTATTATTGTTTCATTCCAAACTGAAACCGCAGACTATATAATATATAGACAGGATTTTATTGCATTCTTTTGGCTTAACTACTATATATAATATTGGTTATAAAAAATACTACCTTATATTCTATGTATATATAAAATAAAACTATTTTTTATTATTATTTACATTGAGCGTTTAAAGCAAATAACATATTTTAGAACATTTTCATATTTTTGAAAATGTCTGCCATTTTGCATATGTATTTATGTATGTACGTATGTATGTATGTATGTTTTTTTTTTGTTTTGTTTCTTTATAACCTGTATAAAAACGCCAAGACACAAATCCGCTTTATAAGGCACACAATATTATGACTTTCCATTTTTTTTAACGAATACTTAAAAACAATTTGATATTTATGTAATATGTATAAAACAATCAAAGTAAGTCTGTACGCTCAGTTATAACATGTTATTAACAGAGCAGGAAAAGCAAACGCTACATGGAACTGTGAGCGACATTTATATGCGTTTTGAGGTCGAACTGACTTTGCAGAACGGTTCTGCAAAGTCGACAGCAGAATCTGCCGCCGTGGAGGTTTTTCATGTGATTTTTCATCCTCGAATCAGAGTAAAAGGACTGTCTGCAAACTGGACAATGATGTGGCTTAACACCGATGTGCCTCCTCACGTGGATCACCAAATCCTTTCTGCATTTGAATACTTTTTTGCAGAACTCGCATACCTCTTTGCAGATCAGGCTGTGAAGCTTTTTGTGGCTGAGCAGATTGTATTCTGTGTAAAATTGCTTTTCACACATATCACAGCTGTACGGCTTTATTTGAAGGTGAACTTTATTTACATGTAGGGATAGTTCATTTTCGTTCGAACACGCCTTCTCGCAAAAACTGCATGTCTGTTCGTCCCTGTTCTTGTATCTTACGAATTTTGAGGCGTGTCTCTGCATGTGGATGTCGTAATGCTTTTGGGATATGAAGTTCTTATTGCAGAGGTGACATTCTTTGATTCTGTGGCATTTTTCGTGTTTTTTCATTCTTTTTGTATCAGTAAACGACCTCCCGCAGACCTTGCAAGATATGAACGGCTCTTGGAGGTAATGCACCATTTTCTTGTGTTCAAATAGATAAAATCTAGATTTGAACTGATCGTAACACAAATTGCACTCCACTTTGTGGTTAATGTGTTTTATGATATGCTTCTTTAGGAAGTAATCAGATATGAAATGTTTATTACAGAACGGACATGTGTATCTAATTTTGGATGGTTTCTGTAATTTCTTTTTAAAAGTTAAAAATTCGCTGCAAACATCGAATTCATCGTTTAATTTCGTTTGAAAACCATTAATAATTTTCTTGCTGTAGGTTTTGGTGACGTTTTTTAATTGATCCTCAATGTGGTTATAATCCACGATGGAGTTCAGATCAGAATCAGAATCGCTTTCAGAATACGATTCTATTCTGAACTCGTCTTCCAGGACTTCTATGTTGTAATCCGAGTCTGAGTCATCAATGTCTATCACTTTAGTTTCCGGTATCGGGAGGATTGTTTCCTTTGATATTTCAATCATTATATTAGTTTTCGGGTTATTAGTGGACAGATTATCCAACATCATAGTGACGCAGGTGTTCAGTCTGTTTCTGTTATATTGTATTTTGTTTATGAATATATATGAGGTGATCGCGTGGTTCAGACAGGTGGTGCATATTTTGGAGCCCGTACTATCGATCTGAAACAAAAATCAATAAATAAATTAAAAAACAATTATACACAACTATAAAAAAGTACTTTCTTTAATATTCTTAATTTTTTTTATTATCTTTTGTTAATATTTGTTAACGTAAGTTAAATTTAGATATTTCAGTTCATACCACTTCCATCACCAATATGTGGTGTAATTTTACTATCTGTTGGTGTTGTGAGTGTATTTTTAACTGAATTTTTATCAAAATTAATTGCTATAATTGCAATTTGGTTTTAAGAATTGCATAATTGTGGAATCTGGTTTGCGAAAGGTGAAATATTAAATGTATATTTTAAATTGGTTTTTCTCAACTCTTGTTTGTTTGAAACTTTCCTTTAATTAAGTTTCCTTTATCTTTATCATCAAGTATCGTATTAATTATGTTACAATCTTTTAAGTAATTATCTTTCTTTGATATATTTATTGTGTTGAAAATGTGTAAAAGTAACATATTATTGCAAGGATCTAGTATTGTAACGATAAAGTATTATAACAATATAGTATTGTAACAACATAGTATTGTAATAATATAGTATTGTAATGATATAGTATTGTAATGATATAGTATTGTTCCAATATAGTATTATAATAATGTAATAATAACAATACTTACTCCCGGAACCGCAGCAGTTAATATATTTTGTATGGTCATATCCCCGGAGAGAGCGGGATATCCTCCATGGAGATGGATAATTTCATCCAAACCAACCATCCTCAAAGCTCTATCCATACACAGGGAACAAAAACTTTCAACGTTTCTTTCTATTAAATTCTCAAACATATCTTTAAATTTATGCTTCTCTATGTGTTGTAAGTGATCACCCAACAGTTTGGTGGTGTGCCCGCAATCATTACATTTGAATATTGTATTGTAATCCACATCGTTACTTGCATCTATTACATGAGACTGTTTTAAATGTTTTCGTAAGTGGCATCGTTTCACAAACGACTTTCCACATAATCTACAATTATACCACATAGTTTTGGGGTGAATTTTCTCATGGTTTAGAAGCAATTCGGTTGTTGGCAACACTTGCCAGCACTTTTGGCATTCCAGTTCACTTATATTGGTATCGTCTTGAGCTAATGAATCTGTGTTTATGATATTAATAATTGGCTCCGCGTAATCTATCACTTCGTTGTGTTCGGTGAATAGAATATTTGAGTTTGGATTCAGTTTTGGTTTGCCTCGTCTTTTGACTGGTTCCACTGGATCTAGTTTTTCAAATTTGTCGTACATATCTTCAAAACAGTTACGTAAAGCTCGCTCAGCTCTCTCACACTGTTGTGCAAATAAATAACATCCCATAGTACGGTTAAGACAGTCTTTACATATTTTATTTGGAAAGTTTCCATCTTCGGAAACCTGAAATAAAGAATCATTTTGTTTTTGTTAAAATAAAAGCAAATGCCTAAAATAAGTACTCTAATATATACAAGTAATAATAAGTGGTGTAGACATTGATAAAATGGTAGGATAATATTGAAAGGTTCTTAAAATGGGATATTTAAAAAGTTTTTACTATTAATTTATTAATTTTTATATGTCTTAAGCAAATAACACAAGAATCTTTTTTTGACCTGAAAACTCACAATTTTCATCTGAATTGTGAAAGATATCAAAGTAGTGTATCCTATCTTATAATTAAAGAATATCTTATAATCTAAGAATAAAATATTTCAGGTGACTTTAATTAAAATCTTTATTTAGTAAAAAATTATTTATATATAAAATAAGGTCATTTATATTCATTATTTGCAATGATGTAAGACAATTAGTAAAATTAACCAAACACCATAATAATTTTGGCTAATAATTAGTAACTGCTTGCAATCAAGGTTTAAATTTATAATAGGTTATAGCTTCACTGCCTTTAATTTATTAGGAAGTATTATACAACAGTTATTATTAATAAAAGGTTAAAATTACAAATTTACCAACCTTAAATGGGTGAAAACTTGCTATCATGTCTCTAATGGTGACTTCGTGAAGTGCACCATTGAGTGCTAGCACCAGAATTTCATCCAGCTCAGATAAGGAGCTAGTGACGCTAAGGCAATATCTACAAACTTTTAATCTTAAAGATCCTTCGAGAAGAAATTTAACAGCATTTTTGGTTGTCAGAGGTTCTCTTTTACTGGTTGATTTCACGGAGATACTACCATTACTCAATTTCGTCGTATTAAATCTTGAATAAGTTTTTATACCTTTAAATTTGTCGAAAGTTGCCTCCATTTCGATAGGCTTATGTTATACTTTTACCAGCCAAAACCTTTGGTATACGTTGCACGACCGCAGTAATTATAAAGTTTAAATTTATCATAAAATAGCCGTCAATTATACAAAATAGCGATATATTTAATTTATAATGAAATGAACATAAACGCTTGATGACAACTTCATCATACCGCTAGCACAGATAATTAATGAAACGACCAACAAAAGACCGCCAAATGCCAACCACAGAGAATGTTATTACTGCGTTATTCCAACCAGTGATGTCCCAAGAAAGTAGAAACACAACCATATTTTTAGATGCTAATTTTAAATAAAGATTGCTGATTTAAAGTTTTTTATTAATTTAGTTATTTTAGTTCAAAACCAACTTACGAGTGCTTTATCCGTCTGAAATGTGGAGTTTGTATCTCAGGAATTGCAATTACGAGTCTTGGCCATATTCATCAATTTCTGTTTTTTTTTTCATTTAATCGTTGAAGTGTTACAAGATATGGTTAAAAAATCCTATAAATAAATTCATAGACAAGATTAGTTCTCTTTATCGAATGATGAACAAAAGTGTTAATGAACAATATACTCCTGATTTGATTTGAGTATTGAATAATAATTAAAAAAATATATAGAATAATCAAATATCATATAGCGATTTTTTTTACATTGACGTCTATGGGACTGTCATTTTTTGGTGAGTTTTTTTTTTCACTTTTTTTTATAAACCAACGCAATAAATGTGTAAAATTTCATGAAGATCGGTAAAGCCGTTTTCATGCCAACCTCGGACATGGGATGTAAAAAGTCTTACATAGAGCGGTCCGCTCGCTTCGATAAATAAAGAACACTGTTTTTAATTAATTTGTGGACGTTCAGTCCAAACTACTGGAATAAGAAAATTATTATTTATAATGTAGGTTTGTTTCATTGACGATATTTTATTCTTGAGACAGGAACAGAATAAAAGCTAACTAACTATTATCAATATATTGACTTTTAAATTCACACACATATATATAGTATTGTTTAATTTTAAAAGTAACTTTTCTGTCAACACATCCCTATTACTAAATAAGGCAGTATAAGGCTAATCCTTTATTATTCTGCACGATAACGGAGGGTATTAAAACCACATGCTTGCCAATTGATAGCCGTATTGACAGGCAGTATAACACATTGATTCCTTCCAATTTATGATATGGGAAGTTTGTCAGTTCATCTACATATTGTCAGAGAAATCGAGTTCAATCTTATATGGCAAACGTTTTTAAAGAGCTGTCTTTCTATGTACTTTCCAGGACACCATTCTACTATAGCAAATATGAATTCATGCCAATAATGAAATTAATTATTTAATTTGCTGTTAGAGGAACATATATTCAGAATACGAAGTGTCAAATGTCAATTAAACTGAACTGTCAAATATTTCTTGTTTTGCCAACTGGACAAAGTATTGTCAATGGCAAAATAATGCAATTTATTTATTGTTTACATCGGTGTTTTCACAATATTTTTGCGCCAACACAAGCCTGTGATATGTGACAAGGTTATTAAGTGCTTAAAATGTCGTGGCTTAATCTAAATCAAAGTTTAAACAGTCTTAAAGGACAGATTACTAACTTTGCAACAGAAGTATTATCTGAAGGTGGCTCCCAGATTAGCAATGAAGAACCCTCCTCAAGTGTGTCTTCGACAAAGGACCTTGAAGCAAAATGTCTTAACCAAGAGCTTGAGGTATTTTATACGATCTAATTATGATTACAAACTTTGACAGATGTTGAGAAGGTTATGTTATCGTTAAATATAAATACCGCAGTTGGGTTTTCCGTCAATCGGTCAGTGTGAGACTATTACACCATACATTACAACCTTAAAACATACAATTCATACCATAAGTAATTTCAATTATGATTTCTAACACTTATTTTTTTTATTTAAATTAAGTTTTGAAACATATTAATTACGTGTTTTAATGATAAGGTTATTAAATGATAATGGTATATTTACAGAGATCTTTTTTATCAGAATAACAATCATTATTAATTGAAAATTTATTTCCATTACTTTTGTCCCGAGTAAGTTGATACTTTCTGGTGAAGAGATAATGAAATAGTTTGTTTTTCTTACCCATTACATTAACCATCATCTATAGGGTTATTTTTAATAAAACAAATTATATTACCATAAACATATATTTATCTTTTATATGGTTACAATTATTAGTTAAAAAATAGTTCGTTTATTGATGTACTTTATCCACATAATATAGATAAAAAAATATAATATAGTCCAATTAATGTATTGTAAATAATATGATAGAACTCTTAAAAGCATATTATGATAAAAGAACTTGTTCTTTGTAGTCTAAAAGAAAAACAAAAAGAAAAAGAAGATATAACTAAAGCTGACAATCTTTTTTTAGAAAATATATATGTATATATATCGTTTCGATTGCAATCTGGATTACATTATTTTCAGGGATAAATTACACATACACACTCATTTGTTTTAAAAACAATTTTATTTCCTTAATCATCTTATCAATTTTATAACATTAAATCATAATATATCAAATAATAATAAACCAATGGGTTTCACACACACACACACACACACACAAACAGTTTTCTCACATAAGCTGTATTTTTGAATATGTCTAAAATAGCTTTTTATAAATCTTTGATAGTGTGATGTTAGGGACGTCATATGTAAATAATTATGTCATGAATGGTGTATCTGTTGTCAAATTAACATAGTTAAATAAAAATTGGATTATTATTATTCATGTTAACTAAATTAGGTTCATAAATGAATATAAGTTTGAAGTTTTTGTAGATAATTTTAATTTTATTAACACTAAATAGGATTAGTTTAGACCAAGACCAGTCAATTTGACCGGTACTTGGCCTACTAAGTACCGGTCAAATTGACTGTTCTTAAACTTTTGTAAAACTTACACATTTTTAAACGTTATAATATCGTTATCAAACTACATGACAATTCTTAGAATATGCATATATTATTTTCTTCACTCTTTACTTTTAGTTATTTCCATTATTACCTGCATTATATAATAAAATAACTTTTAATTACCGGTCAATTTGACCGCATGTGTAGGAACAGGTATACAAGAATTGTCGGTAAGTTTAGTGTTAAAGTGCAGTAAATGGATACTATCTAATAGATATTACATCAGTGCAGTTTGATGATCTGGAACGCTAATCGCAAACAAATCATTGCTGTTACGAAAAAACTATTGTCAAATAATCATTACCAAATTTTTTAAACAAAATGACACTAGTGACTGTTCTATATAATATAAGTCGAGTAGTTTCATCATTCATTACATTTGAAGTATTCAGGTTTAGTGAGGTTTGAGTCTAGAGATTGATATTTCTTGATTTCAATCTTTTTTTATGTCTGTGGCCGAGGCGAAAGAGATATGCAGAGATCGTAGTGTTTGGCGCTCCATTGTCTCTGGCTACCCCACAAGGGATATGGGGATAAGCTAAATAAATATATAATCTTTTTATTGTTGAGACATATAATAGAATTAAGCCTAATTTCATTTTAAATAATAGTATTGAGCCTGTAGATAGATAATTTTTGGTAAATTAATAATTGCTATATGTTAAGTGTATACAGGTGTCGACACTGTTTGTTTGTCTATGTATCACAAATAATATTTTGACAGACTTTAATGAAATTTTAGTTATATTTATTATCTATGTTACATATGGGTTTTATTTTACTGAAATATTTTTTTGTATTTTACAGAAAAACACAAAAATTGCTTTAAGTATATTATAATTGGTGGAAATTACAATAAGACCAAATACACAAGATTCATATATTTAATTTTATGTCATGTATTTAATATGAGGTGGGCGGGGCTAAAAAGGGCAGAGGAAGACGGTGAAAATAGCTAGTTTACAAACAAATATTTAACATTATCATATGAAAATGTATACATAAGAAGCTACGTATTATATAATATGTAATAAAATTGAAAAATTAGCTTCTCTTTGGTTTACCAGTTCTTGGTTTATCTGGATGACTCCTTTTTTTGTGTCAGTACTATGTTTGTAAGTCTGACTACTATAGCAAATCTCTTTGGTATTGATGGATTTTGATAAATCCAATCCAATCCAACTAGAAGACTAATATTATTCACCGCTGCGCCTGCCCCGTGTTTGAACCTTTCATAATTATTAATGATAATAATTTTCCCTTGCAGCTCATGTTAAATGCTAATATCAAATTCGCATGACATTAGCGTTTCGTTTCACGCAACGTTTCTTTATTTAAATGATTGACATAAATGTATATTAATATGTTTAATTTTGAACAATATTAATCAAAATTATCGTGCAGTTAATAATAAATACTTTTAATAATTAGTCCCTTGCTTTGAATTGTTTGTAATTGAGAAACTAGATGTTATCTGTGGAGTTCAGACGTCATTTAATAGACGTGAAGTATTTCGTAATAATAATCTTGAAGGTTATGTTTCCGTGCCTCAATCAGCTATTATACACAATAACTTATGTACCTACGGTAATAAATATATAATAAAAAATAAATTACTAGACCTATGTTGAATTAAATAAAAAAAAAATAATGTTATTTTAAAGAATAAATATTTCATAATATGTCAATCGATAGTAGCTTTATTTGCTCTATAATAGGTTTAATTTTTTTTAATTTAGTTTGAAGGTAGTCTATTTGACGGTTATATTTGTTTATTATACATAGTAAGGAGCGTTCTTTCTTAATTATATTTTGAACGCGACTCTGTCCGCTCGGAAAGGTACGTTTCAGAAAGAAATAGTTATCAATACAATATTTCCAACACTTGGCATTTTTTAAAATTCTATTTGTTATTTTTGTTTAGGTGTGTGTGTGTGTGTGTGTGTGTGTTCTATGCTCTTAACTTTTCTCTATGGGCCATTACCTTTTTTTTTACATATTTCCCTGGTAGTACTATAGGTTATTGTGTTCGAACAAAAATTAAACAACTCTTCAGCCTCATTATTGTTAGTTTGCAGACACTGAAACTATATATATATATATATGAGGTCTAGATGACATAAGTCCGTGATATAAAAATAAAATTAAATAAACAAAAAAAATCACAATATTTCTCATATTAATAATTGTCTCCAATAATTTTAGCTTAACACAAGTCTGGATCAATATGAAGCGTCAACCAGGGCTGGGGTAGATAGTGATAAGCAATGTACACTGATAACTGATAACGGGACTTGGTTTCGGTTCGAACCTGCTGTGGGTGACAGAAGCTCTTTATTAGTTTATTCACTCATCCATTCAACTATTTATTTATTTATTTATTATTTAGCTTCACGCCATATCCCTTGCGGGGTAGCCAGAGACGACGGAGCGCCAAACGCTACGGTCCCTGCATACCTCTTTCGCCTCGGCCACAGACATCAACCTCTTCATACATGCCCTCCGGGGGGTCCTCATGCTTTTTACGTAACCTTCCTCCAGTATCATAGATCTGTGTTTTCGAAGGTCACTCGAGGCCTCCCCCTGTCTCTCTTACCGCTCACTTTTCCTATATAAATCTTTTTTACCATTCTTTCATCACTCATTCGTTCGACGTGCCCAAACCACCTGAGCACGTTCTTCTTCATTCTCACCGTGACATCTTCGCTAGTACAGTCACGTGCAATGAAAAGTATACACGGGCAGATTTTAATATAAATATTCACTCTGAAAATAAAAAAAAAGAAGTAGCCACTTAACAATTCATACTATATAATCACCAGACTTTCTCACAATAATGTATACATTTTTGATTTTTTTTTTAAATTTTCAGCGTTAATATTTATTTGAAAATCTGCCCGTGTATACATTTCATTGCACGTGACTGTACCTGCCATTCTGTGGATCTCTTCATTGCGAATTCGATCAGCTAAACTGACTCCGCATATTCTGCGAAGAGATCGCATCTCCACAGCATTAATTTTTCTTTTCTTTCACGTTTGGCTGCCGTGTAACAGCGTCGGTAGAAAAACTGCATTGTGTACAGCCAAACGTGCAGCTATGCTGACGTTTTGCCGTCTCAACACTGCAGCCAAAGCACCATTGACTCTGTTATCGGTAGCAATACGCCTTTCCACATCCATTCAACTATCTTTTATATTAATTATTAAGTAATAAGATGGTTATTTACTTTAACTATAGAATCCTATTTAAGAATTTAAGATCTCCAATACGTGTCCAAAGTAAAATTATAATCTCCCAAACTTAATGAGTTATAATATTTGCAAGGAGGCGCCATTTAAAGAGGATTTATATATATTTTTTTTCTTGGCATTATACTGTAATCTTTTCAGTAAAGCTTGCAAACAATAGTGTTTATAAAAAATAATTACTTCAATAAAATTAACTTATTCTCTTTGTCGTATTTATTGTCAATTTTTTTTGCGGTTAAACTATTTCGGCATCCGAAAACGGATCTCCAAAATTTCGCAGATTTATAGTAGTACAATGCCCTAAAAAATTGACAGTAACACAAGATCAATCTGTGATTCTAATCTGTGGATCTGAATGCAAAGTAAATTGACAGTTTATGTTAAATAAGTTTTGGCGCCATTTCCCCGCTACCTGACAGCGATGTGACATACTGAAATAATGACGGCAATTACTCATTTGTCTATGGACAAAGACAAAAAGAGAGAGTGAATTACACACGGGCGTGGAGGCATAGTTTTTAGGACATGTTTTTTTGTTACGTTTAAAAAAAAAAAAAAACGTATGTGACAATTAACTAAAATCCATATATCAGTAGGAAACAGATATTGCGTCGATTGATAATAATAGGTATTGAGTACACAGGAAGAGCGTCATAAAGCTATGTGCATATTATTAGGGTTGGAACTCGTTTGTTTTTAAGGAGAAATTGAATTTTCAAAGTAGAGTAAAAAAAAACATGCTACAATCAAAAGGCAAAGGCATGGTAAAGACAAGTTATATGATATTTATATTATAAGATATATATTTTCATCAAAATAGTTATATATTTAATATACATTATACTAATATTTAATGAAATGATATATTATTAATACTAAAATAATATACTAGTGCTGAAAGTGTGTGTGTACAACCCTGAAAGACAAAGTATCGAACAAAAAAACAAGCTCACAACCACTTACCATGCGAATACATTCCACTCTGACCTATTGACGGTTCGAATTTAAATCGTTATAAATTTAAAATTCAAAACGCTTTCGCGCCTTTGTTTTGTTCTTTTTTTGAATCGTGTAAAATTTATGTTTCGTGAAATAATGTTATCAGTTATTTGTTAATTTGTAGGGCATTAACAGGTTTTTTTTTTAATAAATAATTATTTTTAATTATATATTAGTTTAAGTTTATATATTTAAATTATTTTTGTTCTCAGATCGCATCATTGAAGAAAATAAACGAGGAGCTGCAGCAGTCATTGCAATCTGAGGTAAGAAGGGAAGACATTTTAACTTTGTTTTACCAACTCTTGTAACATTTCTCTCTTCTCTCTCTTCTCTTTTAAATATATGTTTATTTTTATTTATATATTTATATATATATTGTCCAATTTAAATCTATCTATTTAAATCACTTGTGTATCAAATGGGAGTGACAGGACTATGATACCATACTCATCAAAATAAGACCTTCGGTAAGACACTTTCCAACTTAAAATAAAGACTATGAGGATTCCTAACATTGCCTGCTCTGAGAAAAAAGTAGTTGTTATTAAACAGTTCTAAATCTTCATTATCCAGCAACAATTTTTTGTTTTATATAATACTAACTTTTGCTCGCCGCTTTGCCCGTTTTACAAACATTAGAACTTAGTCTTCAAGTACTATACAAACTGACATATCTCGATACAACTATTTATTGTACGATTATGTTCATATTACCACTGGTTTAGGAGTTACTGATAATTACCAGACGTACATATTATATCATTTATTGAATACACATACAGTTTAATTCTAATATTTATTTTCGTAGCGCATATTTTTTATATATATCTATACATATATATAAAATCGAAATGTCTGTTTGTAATTCTAAATTAACTGCTATTTTCTAAATGCATTTGAAATTATATACGGTACTTATATAAAAAAATCTGTGCCCGTCTGTCTGTAGCGACTTTCAAAGGTGGATATATGTTATAAGGAGTAACTTATCTATATTTATTTAAAAAAAACATCTTTGCGAACGAAGTCGCAGGCACAGCTAGTCGTAAATATAACTCCGGTATAACAACTATTATTACCGTATGGATACGCGATAAAAATAAATAAAATAACTTAGTTTTAGAGAATGTATAATAAAGTTATGTTAATGTTATAGTTAGTTAGTTAACTTAAAACATTAAAAGTAACTGCTTCCTGTACCTTTTAGGAGTTAAATGTGCTATTACACACACACACACACACACACACACACACACACATATATATATATATATATATATATATATATATATATATGTATAAATAAAATTGAAGTATCCGTTCCTAATTAACAGCTTTTCACTAAATGCATATGAAAGTAAACACGGTACTTTTTGACAGGACTTTAACTGGCGGATAGCTGATGTTAAACGTTGGCTACTTTATTTTATTTTTAAAATTTGTATATATTTAACCATTACTTATATATATATATATATATATATATATAAGTAATGGTTAAATATATACAAATTATTTAGAAACAATTAAAAATACATTTTTGATTATTTTCGTTTTGTATGAATTACTTATAAAAATTAACTTATTTCTATAAAAAAATATTAATAATAACACTAGTAGTTTTAGAGATATAAGCGAACAAACGTACGTACCTTGTGTTCAACATTAAGTATATTTTAATATATATTATCAAAATATCCGCTAACAAGCTCCGTTTGTTAGGAGAATGATAAAACTATTGATCGCTTTTGATAACTGATAACGGGTATAAAAGAGATTGATAACGACCCCGGAGCTTTGTTCGGTGCTTCGGTTGGCGGTGAGTACTTTTAATATTATATATATATATATAGATGTGTACGTACAGACAGACATTTATTAAATATTAACTTTTTTGTTGTTAAATTTTCATATGATATATGTTTAGATCGTGTATTTGCTTGTCGATAAAAGAGTATATAATCATTTAAAGATGGCGCTAGTGAATTTTATCGTGTTATTTTTCATCGTTATATACAATTAAACTAATAACTATTCAGAAGTTATGTTGTAACAAACAAACATGCCAATAATATATAAATATATATATCCCCCCTCTTATAACACCCCCTCTTATTCTCTCCTCCGTCCGTATGTAACAAGTAAATGTTTATTGCTTATTCAAATTTAATTTAAATTATATAAGTTCAGAGTTGGGGTCGAGTTTAATATGTGTTTGTTATGTTAATGGAATGCACCCTGCTATTGAACTAGACGACTTATATTTATATATATACAGTAATGATCGTCGGTCTGTTCATAAATATACATTTTAAAGTAAATTAGTAAATTTTTGCTTAATTTTACTTAATTTATACTCACTTATATAATGATTAAATTGTAAAATCTTAAAAAAATCCAAATACAAGTATATTCTTAAAATATTATACAAGGATTCGAACCTGCGTCCTCAAGGACTCCGTGATCGTCGGTCTAACAACTGAGCTATTGTGTCAATACTGTGTCTGTACTTGTTGAATACCATGTAATATATGTGTTTCTGCAGACAGACAATATTACTTACTGATACATTAAGGTATTTTTTTGTTTATAGGTATTTTTTGTTAAAGTAATATATATATATATATATATATATATATATATATATATATATATATACATATATATATACATATATATATATATAACTTTTGTTATATATATGTTGTATATTACATATTATTCCTGGATTAAGACTATGTCGGTTTTCTGTTGGTTGACTTTGATTAAGATATTGTTATATAGAAACAATGTTCGTGAACATGTGCAAAACGTAGATAGCTGATAGCTAGGATATACGAAAAAGAGGGGAGGGGGGAGGGGGGGTTAAGTTAGGCATCCATAAGTCGCTATACAAAACTAACGTAATAGTTAATTCACACTTTCATTACATGAGATTTATAAATTCATTGATGTTATTCAATATATATTATATTATTTATGTAGAATTATTTTTATTTCGCATGCACTTAAATACCGTCTGTATAATTATTGTATCATATAGTTATGTATATATGTAAATATAGTGAGGCATTGTAAATCGCCCGTGTATAGTTGAGCGATGCCCGTGCGCGGAAATGATGTGCGTCTTTGATTATATATATGTATACGTATATATATATATATATATATATATATATATATATATATATATATATATATATATATATATATATATATATATATATATATATATATACATATATATATATATTTTTATAGCAATACATTTTATAACTAAATATTATTATTTATACTATCGTCTTGTTAAATCGATCACATTTTTTTAAGACTATATTTTTTTTAAATTTTAATTTGATTTCTTAAAAGGTATACTTAGCTTCCTTTTTTATTATTTAGATATGAATACTGTTTTGAAATTTAAATATATTTATTTATTCCGTGCCTTAAATATTTTAAATATCAATGTCCCACCTTATCTTTTTAAATATCAAATAAATAGCGATGAATTAATGGAATTCAAATTTTTACGATCGGCCAGGATGCGATTTTGAACTTTGACAGGCGATAATATCTTGCATCATTGTTAGTCGTATATTGTGCATTTTCATGAAGGCTCCGTCACACACATGCACGCGATGCGCCTGTGTGAGTGTAGGCGTGTAATTCTGTAAGCGCAGGCGCCGCCTCAACACTCAGTTGCGTTGCAGACGTCACCGCGGGCGGACGTCTCGACTCCGGAACTGTAGCGTATATTTAGTTAGTGTTAGTTCAAACAAGGTTATCGATTTCTGTTTTCGGGGTAGGATATCCTCCGAAATTTGGTGAGTTTTTTTTATTTGTTCTTTATTTTTTTTTGTTTGTTCAGCACGTCTGTCACTGATTAGCACTGCGGTTGCGCAGGTTATGAATGTTTGATTTTTATTTATTTTTCACTTATTTTCTTGAGTCACGTTGTTTGAACTCATGACATCACCCCGCTTCCTCTGTACTGAATTAACACATTAGAAACTGTTACATTTTTACTTACACTTAAAAAAGTAGGTATGAAAAAAAGGGTTACATGACTTTTATTACAATTATATAGAATTTTACATTCACATAATATAAAATAAATAGATATTAAAATTATTTTTTAATACTTTTGGTGTACAAACTTTAAAATTACAAGATTTCCCCACACAAATTTTAAACCCAAAAAACCTTATCACCTTTTCTTATCTACAAGCAAAGTCAAATAGAAAGTAATAAAGTAAATTGATCCTAAATTGACATAGTCTTAACATACCATATAGAGTCAGTACAATTTGATAAAAATATTCCTGAATATGTTCAATATTTAAAGTTTTCTTCAGAATTGTTCAGCATCATATTCTTTACAATTATAGAATACAATGACCAAGCGACAGACGTACTTTTAACTTTATATATACCGCTTGTGGGTTTTACAATCGGGTCAAGGAGCAAAGATGCAAGTAAATATTGCATTGTATTGTTAATTTAACGTTTAGTACGTATTTAAATCTGCTAATTATTAAGCGTCCCGCAAGGTTCGGTTTTGGGACCCCTTCTCTATGTCGTATATGTTAATGGCATTCATCAAAAATATGTATTATATCGTGGTATATTCGATTACTTGGATGTTGGAAAAGATGTAAACTGAAATTTTCAAATTAAATTAAGTCTAAGAAAACCTAAAATATGTATGAAAGTTTTCTTTCAGTGGTAGTTTTTTCACATGCTAATGGAATAACTCTAACTGTAACATATGTATTAAAAGGAATATAATATTATTATGCGAAATGTGAGGTTTGTAGAAATGTAACAAATATTTCAACAAGTAAAATGTAATAAAAAAAAAATAAATAGCTCCTAAGCTCTTTCCGAGTAGAGCGTCATTATTCCGTGTCACCTCGAGTAACAAGTTTTGTTTGAACGTCTCATCCGGAGCTAAGTTAGCATATTATATAAATGGTTTTTTTAATTACTTCATTATTATATATTAAGATTCCTTTTTGGCAATTTATTTGATTGATTCAAACAACAAATTCGTGTTATTTTGTCTTTTTCAGTATATACTTTTTTTAAAACGGGACGTGTTTGTTCTGTCGCAATACTGTTATGTATATCGCAAATCACGCTGAAACTATCAAATAATCAATAAATGTAAGGTTTATGAATCACGATTTCTCATTTTATTTACAGCTGTTAAATAATATGTACTTGTAAGACTTTAAAATCAGTCGATACATATACATATATATATATATATATATATATATATATATATATATATATATATATATATATATATATATAGAAACGTATAAACCAAAATGGTTGCTTCAAGACACTTTAAAATCAGTATATATATATATAGAGGTCTTAAATAGAAACGAAATACCAAAATGGCCGCTCCAAGACTGTTTTTATTCCAATTTCCTTCAGTCTTTTCATTGCCATTCTCTATAAGATTTGGAATTTTTAAAGAAACTTAGTAGGTACTCACCAAAAAAAGGCATGTCGAATCATTATTAAACTAGGAAAGGATATTACTTGGTATGGTTATTTGAATAAATTTAATTTAAAAAAACATTTTTTTAGACGGTTGTCATACATACGTCTTATATAAAGGAAAGCCTTTATATAAGATGTGAATAAGGATGCACGGTGACATTGAATGCGGTAAAACTAGAACCTCATTTCAATTACAATCGCCTGTATAAAATTATACATCTCAACTACCTCTATGCACGCGACGCGCTATTCCATTGTCTATGATATCAAAAAAAAAAAAAAAAAAAAGATTCTAATTGTCTATGCATAAATATATATATATATATATTTATATACAAATGAGGTTTTTTTTTTAATTTTGTATGTATTACGAAATTTATATTTCATTATGTATATACTAGCTGCGCCCACGGCTTCGCACGCACGGAAGGTTTTTTTTAAAGTGACTCCTTATAACATCAGCTATCCCCAAGTGAGACCTGTTAAAATTAGTCCATCCGTTTCAGAGATAGAGGAACAAACGAACAGACAGAAAATTGTTTTTTTTATGTAATGACCTTATGGATTAGTGTAAAACTGTTAATTTGGAATTACAAACGGACACTTCAATTTTATTTATATATATAGAAATAGAATATTTTTTTTATATAAAAGCGAATAGAATAGAATTATTTCATTATCTATGGTAATGTTGTATCAGATGGAATATTCAATTGCACAGCTGATCAAATTAATTGTGTTACAGGAATATGACTCTTATTTATTAGATATTAAAACACAATATCCAATTAATCATTATTAGTTGCTACGTCGAAACTATTAATAACTATGTATTTTATGGCGTATTATAACTCGATTTATAGCCCTTTGAAGGTCCAATATAAAATGTACTTTTGTCCATGTAATAATGAAATATCCTTAAAATACATATTTTTTTGAATTTTGTCAACGTTCGATTGTTACTTTATTACTTGTCAATGAAGGCTATAGTAATTATAAAAAAAAATAAGGATCCCTACAAAAAAAAATACTCAAGATGTAAAAAAAAAATCAAAAACTATTGATGATAGAACAAAAAAAAAATTCTACAATATTAAAGAACATAATTATCTACAAATGTACTTATGTCGCTACAACTAATTTTACAAAGGCAGCCAGAGTACCAAAATGTTTAAGTGAACGTTCGAAGTCGGGATGGATCGCTAGTATGTATGATATTTTACTTTACGAAGTGAAAGTTTCAATTTACATTTTATATAGGTATTTTATTATTTAATAAACTTTTTAAACACTGCTCTTTTGTTGCTTGTATTTTTTTGTAAAAGAAATAAAAATATTTTTCCAATTTTTATGATATTGTAATATTTAACACGAAAAAGGCTGCCCTTTGGTTGTATTATTTCTATACGATATATGCACATATATCGTATAGAAACAAGGTTCATTAAATAATTTAAAAAAAAATTCATTTCAGCTTTTGTGACTTCTCTGGTGTTGTAAGAGAGAGAGAGAGACAGAGACAGAGAGAGAGGGAAAGAGGTAGATTAAGGGCAATGATGGTCACTTACATTCAGATAACCTGCATTGTCGTTTGTAGACTTATTAAAAAAAAACACCTCTTTTAATATTAAATTAAATTTAAAATATTCTTAATTAATGTTTTATATATAATTATATTTAAAAAAATAAAATTTAATTTTGTTATGTACAAACTCCTTGTCGTGGTTTTAAAAAGGTTTCAGGGGACACATTATTGGTTATCACCGACTCACGCTTCACGAATACCATGTGTAATTAGACAGAGCAAATAGAGCATAGAGTTTTAACATCTAACCACAGATAACGAAACGAACGTGACATTAAAAAAGGCGGGAAACTAACACCGTTATTTTCTTATCTTTTTTTTGTTATCTCCTGTACTATAATTTTAGGTAAACGCTTTATAAATGTTAAATTAAACATACGATTTAGGGATGAGCTAGATTTATGTATTCACAGGATATTATTATTATTATAAAAAATAAAAAAAAAAACGATATAAAAATTTTGTAAATATTAACGTAACACTAAACCTACCAAGTACCGGTCAAATTGACCGTTCTTAAACTTTTGTAAAACTTACACATTTTTAAACGTTATAATATCGTTATCAAACTACATGACAATTCTTAGAATATGCATATAATATTTTCTTCACTCTTTGCTTTTAGTTATTTCCATTATTACCTGCGTTATATAATAAAATAACTTTTAATTACCGGTCAATTTGAGGGCGTGCGGTAGGAACAGGTATACAAGAATTGTCGGTAGGTTTAGAGTTAACACTTCACTATATGAATGTATATACGATACTTACATAAAACTGAATTTTTTTAATTTTTTCTATCCATTTGTTTAGTCCTATTAATCCCTGAAACGTCTGGACCTAATTTAACATAACTTTCACTAGTACATAGCTGATGGTATAAGGTGCTATAAGTAACATGTACTTCTTTGAGCGAACGAAGTCAAGAGCATGGGCTAGTCATATAAATTCAATAGTACCGCCCCAAAGAATAAACCAAATTCCTATACAGTAGACTACTTGAAGTATTAAGAAGTGTCCCAAAGCACTCGAAACTAAAATCTTAAGTGTAATTCGTCACCGTGACGAAAGATAAGAGAAGAGAGAGAGAGACGTAAAGAGAGGGAAAGACTATTCAAAGTGACTTCAAATAAGTAAAATATGTATTTCATTTGTAATTAAAATTTAATTATATAATAAATTATACTCAACGATTCGCTATCATTTTAACATTTTGCCAATAGGCAATTTACGTGCGCCATTTTGTTTCGTTTGGTACTTATCGCCTTTTTTTGGAGGGTAGATAACATTTTTTCAATAAGTCACAGAATTGTTACAAGTTAACGAATTTACTTTTATATATTAAAATAATTGTAGGCGTTTTTGTCTGTTAGATTGTTTCATGTAGTTATAAATAATATGGTTTAAAAAAGGATCTATTGATAAGTATACTGCTGCCTCCTTTCTTGTCTTGACAAAACGGCGTTGTTAAAATGGCCGCCATCGGTGAAATAGTTTAGGAGTTACACTAACAAATAAATGATATATATTTATGACCGGATTTCGTCAAATTCTTTGATATCTTTCAGACATTTAGATTTCATAGCAATCCGTTGAAAGATGCGCGTG
Organism: Melinaea menophilus ssp. n. AW-2005; assembly: GCA_918358695.1. Taxonomy (NCBI): domain Eukaryota; kingdom Metazoa; phylum Arthropoda; class Insecta; order Lepidoptera; family Nymphalidae; genus Melinaea; species Melinaea menophilus. Next base: position 10,495,020 of record OU911039.1, on the reverse strand, counting down.
CGCATCGAAATGAAAAATCCTCAATAATAATACATTCTAAGTGAGAAATTAAGAACTTTGTATACCCTGTCTATAAGTTTGCGCAGCAAGGGATCATGCGAACATTCTAAGAAAACGTGCGGCATCCTTATAGCGTACAGTCAGCAACTTTGTTGTGTCCTTATAATATAGTATTAAGGTCCAATATTATGTTGTACCCGTGTCGATCACCGTACAGCTGAGCAAGCGGTGTTGTGTTTCTATTTCTCACAAGTTTTTTGCTGTTTGATGGAATTGTACAAATTCCTAATATAATATAATATAATATATTTATTCATTGTTTTATTTAATTTATATTATATTATTTATACGCCGTAACCGTCGATCGGTTCTCTGCCTGGTAACGACCGGTTGGAACAAGTTACAATCACAATTAACTATGGTTTAAGAAATTATTATAGTTTTATATTAACATTTTAATGATATACGTATATTGTTTGTTATATTAATGATATTATATCAATGTTAAACTTAATTATTCATATCATCATCATTGGAACACTTTAAATAAGTATTCTTTGAAAACTTTGCACAGGAAGAAGTAAAGTCGCCGGCAATAATTAGTGTTACAAAAAAAAACATAAAATATAAGTTTTTAATATTAACAATAAGTTTTTAATATTAACAATAAAGTTTTTAAATTAACAATAATAAAAACAAAGAAATCATTTTTCGACCTGTATTATATTATAATAACTAGTAATTCATTTATTCTTATTTTATACTGTGACCGCCATTTTTTTTTTAATTTTGCATCAGTTTTAAAATTTTATAGTTTAATAATTGAATTTTAAATGAATGTATTAATACAAGATTTTAAAATCACAGGTCTCAGGATCGATTCTCGGCTGGATGAAAATATTTCTATACATATTATGAATATACGAGTTGTCGGTAAAGTCCCGAGTTCGATTTATTGTGAATAAATCCACTTTTACATAACTTAATAGTAACAGTTTATATAATTTTCATAAATTTTACTTATTTTGTTATTGTTTAAAATTTTGTAAATGACTGACCCGATTCTGATGTAACATAACAAATTAACTTATAGTTGAGTATATAATATTTTTTTATGATTGTTACATATAATAATATGAGTCAGTCAGTCAGTCAGACTTAACTTTATAATCCATATACGATCCTCGAGTGTTGACACAGTTGAGTCAACGCCGGCTTGAATTCTTTAGACAATCATCTTCTTTTGTTTTTCTGTATGTAGAGTATCTTTACATATGGCTTTCTTCAATTTGATATAATTATCTATTTATTTAAACTGTGGCATTCGTATCATTATTATTATTTATATATAACCTATTTGGATGTAACTGAATGTTTTAGGTCTTTGCCTCTGACGATGACTGCTCAAAGAAATAATTAACTTTCGTTTAAACACAGTTTTAATGAGTTACATAAACGGTAGTTTAAATTCAATCTTCGTGAACTTAAGATTTACAATCTAAGATCTAAATAATACTAGAAAACCATTGTGTTACAACTCACCCGCATCTCGACCAGATAATTTGTCCACATGAAGCATTTCACAAACACGGCCGGTGTAAAATGAGCCGTCATTCATTTATTCTGCTTTAGGAAAACATGGAAATTCGTGTAACTGTTACGGGTCACGTTAAAACGGGTGTTACCGCCCGAACGTGACTAGCATGCGACGCCATTGATGGTAATTTAAAAAAAGAATGCGGGTTGCCTCTACACCTGTCAAGTGTCAACTGGTGGAGGTTTTTTTTTTTCTTTTTTTTTAGCGGTCAGTGTTTTTAATTTCATTTTCAAACTTTTTTTTTTGGCCATTTATTTTAGTATTACACTCCAAAGAGTCTGTATACAACATACCAGTTATAAATTTTTTGTTTCCTGCCAGTTTCTATTTGATTTTCGAATCTGTTCGCGAACGCATTCCACATTTAAAATTATTATGAATATTTTTGAACGTAAACTCCGGTGTAATTAATATAAATGACATTTGGGTATAGAAAATCCGCTTTCACTGCCTTTAATATTTAAAATGGAGATGTTAAATTTCGTAACGTAACCCGCGCTAACCTGGAGCATTACAAAGTAAACGCATAGTTATTGTCATTATAATATATTTAAATGCGAGATGTTGCAAGTTCGGACTGAATATTCTATTATGTAATCTCTTTGTTTAATTTCGATCTGTTTTCTAAGTTATTTGTATGTTGGTATTATTTTAATGATTTTGTACCAGTTTCAGTCATTTTGAATTTACTTTCAAATTATTATTATCCACATTTACATTCTGATTAAACATACAAAGACAATTAAACGAATGAGCTTCGAACTTGAGACCTTTGCTACCGATACTGCAAACTGAGCTATCGGATCTATGTTCGGCTTGATGAATTTTGTTAAAATATATATATACATATAATCGTGCAAATTCTGGTAAATGATAAAAAAATATCCTCATTAAATATATCCCACACAGAAAGTATTTATACGACCTTAATTTTTTTATTGGCGGTAGGTACAGTTTCGCAAAGGTTCTATTTGTCTTACGAATAACTGATTCTTAAACGCGGGTGGGCCGGGCCGGCTTTTTTTTGTTTGTTTGTTAGTTTGAGTCCGTTTGTTTTTGATTGTCCGTATATGGATGCGATTTTTGGGAGTATTTTGTCATCGACTTTTACAAAATGGGGCGATATTCATATGTATGTATGTATGTATTAAATAAATTATATGTATCGTTTTACGACTTCAATGTAATGTAGTAAGTAGGAAGCAATAATTTCTTCAATAAAACCTTACACCAAATAAACCGTGAACTATGCGCCCGCGCAGGCTTTATCGTTCAACAAACTGTACTCCGTCCCGCTCGCACACGTATCCCCGTTTCACTTTTCCGCCATCTTGGCTTCGTTGCCCGGCAACGCTTTGTTTACACAGACGAAGTTGAATGATCGATATTGTATGCGAATGTATAACATTAATTCATATTAAATTAATAATGGTCGTGTTTACTAATTGTTGTTAACTTTGCTCAGGTGTTATTTTGAGGTTGTTGAACTTTAAAAAAAAATTAGTTTATATTTTAATACCTTGATTGGTTCATGTCGATTCGAATATTCGAGATATATTTAGTTTTAATTAATGTTATAGTAAACCTATCCGTTACTTTACTGGTATGTCCTTATCTATCCCAAATGTTATTTTCTCCGTAATTTTTATGTGGTTTCTGCACGGGTCACTTGGTGTAACTTTATCAGTTGAGGTATGAAATGTCCCTTCACATAGACGGACAGGACAGACCGCCAGACGACCGCATGCTTTTGATTAAATTTAGCAAAGGTGACGTTAAAAATATATCAAATATTTGTTGTAAGAGTATTTCAGCTTCAAGAATTTTGAATTTATTTTCCAATTTATCTATAAGTTATATTTCTATTAAACAAATTGTCCAAACGAACGAGATACGAACTTGAGACTTTTGTATACGGCAAGTGTACTCTGCATACTGAGCTATGTAGTATAGCTTAGTATGTTTTTAATGGCGTTGAAACGCGTCTAAATTGGGTAATAAAGAACTAAAATATAAATTTTATGATATATTCCTTTAAATATTATTTATTATGTATAATTTAATAGAATATTTGTTATAATCATAACCCAAATCCTTGAGCAGTCAGCACTAACGCTTAATACACCACAATGTGTTAGCGGTCGTTTGAGGTTTCTTAATAACTCATAGTAAAATATTATCTTAATATTCATCTATTTAAAATGTTATCTGATAATAATTAACAAAAAATTGGATTTGATCTCAAATAATGTCAGTAAATTTTTACATTTACCCATTCAGAAATGTATGGATCGTGTCTTGTTGTTATTTCTTTTATAAGTTTTTTTATCACTTTTAATTTTTTTTAATATTTGTTTTTTTTTGTCATTGTTACTTTTTAAAGTATTTCCTACGTTTATAAATGTTTTTGTTAACTTAACCTTAGATGGTTTAATTTCATATAATATTTAAAATCTTATTATGTTATTTAAACTTTAATGTGATAATTTTGCAGTTTATTTTGTTACAAGAGCAGGGCGTGTTAGAAACCCTCGTAGCCTTGTTTTAAGTTTGAGAGTGTCTTCACAGAAGGGCTTATTTCGAACAGTATGGTATCAAAATGGTCCTGAAACTCTAATTTGATAGACAAGTGATCATTGGTATTGATTCAAAATGGAAAAGACATAAAAATATCTTCAATCAAGCCATGTACTACATTTTAGTATTAAAAACCGATCACCACCACATTTAGAACCTTTCAATCTATACATGAAACAAGAATTGAGAGTTCTAGATATAAATCAATTATATCTCTAATATTTACCATTGCAGTATACATTATTTTTATTGTAATTATTAAATCTGTCACGATTGTGCATTGTGCATCTATGGTTTTTTTTATGGTGACACCAAGGTCGATAATAATTCGAAGCTATCATAAAATGCGTTTCACCATGACCGACTTAGTGTTCCGCCGTGCACGCTAACGCCATTTTAGTTTACGTGATGTACCGTCTGACTGTCGTTCATTATTGTTTTTTTATTTTTTACCTATAGCTCTTTATTTTCCTTTGTGAAAATTTAGTTTACTCGTATTGTTTATTTTATTATCAAATCTTAGATGAGAGCATGATTCTGAAGTTTTATGTCTCTATCTTCTGAAATTTAAAGTTCGAATTGAGAAAAGAAATCTTAAATGTAAGGTTTTGGTTACAAAATTAATTGTCAAAAGAATTCCTATATAAATACAGAAGATGGTTTAAAGCTTCAAAGAAATTCTACCAGCTCTCCTCTATTGGCAGAGAGTTGTTACTAAACCAAGTATATATTATTATATTTATTTATTTATATCTGATCCATTTTGAATCACTACCAGTGAGGTCTTGTGTATCAAATGGGGGTGTTAGAAAGGCCTATTTTGATACCGTACTTATCGAAATAAACCCTTCTGTAAAGACACTCTCCAACTTAAAATAAGGCTACGAGGGTTCCAAACGCGCCCTGGTCTGAAAACCACACAACAAACTAGACCGGAATTTTTATTGTGGTCACTGTTCTAATTATGTATAAATTATACAATATATACTTTTTTATATTATGTATAAAAATGTTCAGACATTTATATTATATATATATGTGAAGAAGTCAAACACGAAAAGGTTTTTAAACCTCTTTGGTTAGTACCTGATTATTTTGTACATTCATCCTTTGCTAACAAACGAACGTCAATCACACGCCGACAAAGTGACCAAGGACCGAGCGTAAAATCATCTGCATACTGCTTAACAAATAATAATTATCCAATATTAACCTTAAATATATATTCATAAGATTTATAATCCTTCAACGCCACACGACATACGATATTACGTAAAGGAAAATCCTTCAAACGTGTCATTAGAAGTTTTTAGTATTTCTTCTGCGTTTAAATTACAACGAGCAACTAACTGCACTTTGTTATAATCTGACAATCGAATATATATTTTATGATTTTAATGTTTAAGCTTATAATAGATTATCGAAATACCCTTATATTGATGCTACTGTAATTTGAAATGTAATTTGGTTGATGGTCATCTCGCACGCGACTCGTTCCGCTGTTGCATCTGGAAGGACGGTAAGTTATATGAAAATTATTCTATTCGTTTATTCTAAATAAATATATTCGAAATGCCTCATCAGTTAACGTTATGAAAAATGTGTATTTTGGGTCCAAATAGACGTCCCTTAAGTATACCAGAAAAGTTGATACTATTTCGTGTTTAATTATAACGACAATAATGATTTAATAAATGATTACGACATATTAATACAATAGTATTGTTCATATGTATTAGATTTTAGACTAGTCACAACAGTGTGCTAGGTTTATACAAAGGATTGTTATGAAAACTTGAGAGGCACAGCTGCCAGTGGACAGAGCGATCAGCTATTGTTTAAGCGGTTGATATTTGAAAAATAAGTGCAAGATTAATTATATATTTGTTTAAAAGTGTCGACATATAAAATATATATGTTAAATATTGTCTCATGGAAGTAATATTTAAAATGGTTTACATAAATGCAGTTAATATGCGTTGTGTGTGTTTTGTATAATATTTGATATCTGGTGCTGGTGAATCATGAATTACATGTGAAAAAACTAAAAATAATTTGTGTTATCAATAATATTACGTTGTTGTTATAATGAATATCTCGAAATTATTGCTTGGAATGTTTCATATTTATCAGCTCTTGGTCCCCGCTTGGCAATTCAGGGATTACAAGGTAAATAGTGTAGTTTTAGATTTTTTTTTTCTTAACTAAACTGGTAAGAAATTAGTATAAATTTTAAACCATATGTATAAGCTTTTGGTTTTTTGGAAGTATGATTAACACTACCTACCTACCGACAATTCTTGTATATCTGTTCCTACCGCACGCCGTCAAATTGACCGGTAATTAAAAGTTATTTTATTATATAACGCAGATAATAATGGAAATAACTAAAAGTAAAGAGTGAAGACAATATTATATGCATCTTCTTAGAATTGTCATGTACTTTGATAACGATATTATAACGCTTAAAAATGTGTAAGTTTTGCAAAAGTTTAAGAACGGTCAATTTGACCTGTACTTGGTAGGTTTAGTGTTAAATATAACGTATACCGGATTAAACTTATATAATACTAAAATAATAGTTTCTTTTTTATCAATATTATCACAACTAACGGTCCATTTCATCCTAATCTTAAATTTCTCTCTCACAATAATATTACATTATAAATATAAGTGTGATTTGAAAAATCAACCTTGTACCTACCGTGGGTGAATGAATACGTTATGCCATTAGAAATAACAAATGACAAAAATAATACTTTTGACGGATTATCTAGAGATGCCTTGACCGGGTTCCCAGTTAGAATCTACATAATTGACAAGCGTTTGTAGTTACACAACCATATTGTCAAACGCTTTTCACTATACGCTACTGTTTTTAACTATTATAACTCCTTTGGTTTGAACATATGATTGAGTAAGATGAAATCTGGGACACTTATTATATAGTCTCCGAATGGAATGTAAGAATTTGCGTATTTAAAAAATATTAACTTAAATTATAGATGCACAAACGTACAACGAAGTTTCATTTATTTACCAGAAATAAATATAAAAATGCATTTGTTATAACTTAAGTGTCTGTACAATAATAAAAATAATTCTCACGTAATTCCATGAATTTTCATATATCCTATATCGCACACACACCTACTTTATGGTTGAAGATTGGTAATTTTCCTATTCTTCCAAGCCTAAGCTTAGTTCAACAATAAATCAGTCCGTGCGTTGACAATGGCCCATAAAATTGTATAACTGTTCATGGATCAGGCTTCAGTTCCTGGGGCAAACGACCGGGAACCTACGCTGTACTTGGTTCATGTTTCTACCATCAGTCGTCATCATCAGTAATCTTTTGGAGACTCTTTCTCTCTGTTCTATCGATTCTTGTGTTTATGTCTATTTTTATTTTATAGATTATTTTTAAAAATGGTTTTTTACCGCATATAAATTAGATACATATTATATTTCAAGTGATTTTGATGACCAAATTATTTAATATACTTTTTCATTCAAGTGCTAATTTCATGTTATAACAATATCCCCCCAGTGTAACTCATACCCCACTCCAATAAAGGTTTCTAATCTAAAACTAAACATAAAACCTCCTTGCTACACCTAAGCTCAGCGGTCATATTGATAACGTGATAAGAGATAAGATAACACAGTCCAAACAGAGTGGTGACCGTTAGTATAGTCATGGTGTGGTATTCTGTGAAATTGTAATATAATAATTCTCATTTCGGCATATTTCTATTGTTAATTAACACTAAACCTACCAAGTACCGGTCAAATTGACCGTTCTTAAACTTTTGTAAAACTTACACATTTTCAAACGTTATAATATCGTTATCAAACTACATGACAATTCTTAGAATATGCATATAATATTTTCTTCACTCTTTACTTTTAGTTATTTCCATTATTACCAGCGTTATATAATAAAATAACTTTTAATTACCGGTCAATTTGACGGCGTGCGGTAGGAACAGGTATACAAGAATTGTCGATAGGTTTAGTGTTAAAAAAAATATCACTAATGATAATTCTAGAATTAGTTTTCTTTAAAAGTAAAGTATGTTATCTTAATACACGTATGGAATTGAAATTAAACATTTAAAAGTATAATTTATATAATTAATAACGTTATCATTAACGCTTCAATTAATTAATCGTATTCTAATTAACTGTTTAATAATGTATGTATATAAGTTAAATATTTTAAATTATTGTTAGTTAAAGTTTTTGAAGGTTAAATACGAAATAATAGCATTAATGTGTGTATTAAAATTTTTTAAAACCTTTTCTTGTTAATTCTTTAATAAAATATTCGATAAAAAAGTATACTTTATATAGAAACATATTTGACAACTTATGATTATCAGAGTTGGGATGAAAGATCAATCAATGTATTAAGTAGTTTATGAGTCTTGAATATAAATGACTGACTAAAACCAACATAACTGGATCTATGATTATCTGATTAATATTTTAATAAAATTTTACTATTATATATTGTACTTATATACACATTGCTATAGAGGCCTTTTATTTTTTGCTATACTATGCGTACTAAAAGTAATTGCTTGGCACTGGAAGTCAAACTTGATACAAAAATTCAATATATTTTTTTAAGTAAAATAAATTGCGAAACCAGTTGACGACAATGGTTATCGTTCTAATGAATAAAAGAAGGGCAAAACCTGTATGTGTGTATGTATATCTGTAACACATTAACTATGTACATGAGTCAAGCAATGAGCCATAAAGCCTAGATAACATATCGTGTTTGAACAAACGTAAGAACATATGTCGTTTAATCGATTTTCAATTATGGACTCCAAGTTTTTAAACATAGGGGCCTTAATTGAGTGCAGAGTGGAATTATTAACTAAGTTGTGCTTCTAACCTACGAGTTAAGTTTTATTACTTGGTTACACTAACGTTTCGTTGTTTTAGTTCTTTAAAACGCTTTAGTTTTGTTATCGGTTCGAGAAAGCGGAGTCGGTTTATTAAAGTATTATTGGCCGTTTGAAATTTAGAAAACTTTATATTATTACAACACCTGTTTAGTTTAATAACTTAATTAAATAAAATGAAGATTATTTATGATTTGATTTGATTTACAGAAACTCTCCAAAAAAAATGGCCTTAAAGAAGAGGAGTCCAGCTGGTACTGGGATCCGCCGCCGCAAGCAACTAAAAATGTCTACCACGATATCGAAAAACAATATAAATTACAAATTCAAGCATTACAAAGTGAATTATCCACCTTAAAAGACCGTGATGCTGTGGACCCAAGGGACGAGAACGACGAAGAACTGATAAGACTTAGAGAAGAAAATAAAAATCTGACTTGCAGTCTTGATGATTTGGATAATCAACATCAGTTGGCAATGGAAAAGTTGCTGGCTTTAAAGAAAGAGTTACAAAAGAATTTTGAAATCTTAAAAGAAGAACACGAAGATCTTAAAAACTCTAACGATGAATATGCGTCGGAAATCAAACTTTTACTTCACAAGATCGGAGAGAGAGATACAGAAGTGGAAAGTCTAAAATCCATGCATCCTGATTACGAAACTTTGCTTCATAAATATCAAAATCTAGAAAGAGTACACAGTTTGTTGAAAGAAAACGCTGAAAAGTTTCAAGAAGAAAATCAGGAGCTACATGAAGAAATTTTTAAATTACAGGAACAAGTGACGAAGTTGGAACATGATATGGAGGTTGTGACGAAACAAAGTGAATCGTCAAATATGGTTTCGAAAGAAAAATATGAAAACTTGTTACAAGAGGTTAACGATCTTAAACACCTTCGTGGATCAAATCAAAGGCATTTAGATGAAATTAATATAGACGATAATGCTAAAGGTGTTATAGAAACATTGAAAAGGGATATAAGCGATCTGAAGCGAAAGTTAGCGCAACGCGAATCAGAATGTGAAGGTACCGCAGACAGTAAAGTAGTTAAAATAGATAAGATAATGCAACTGTACAATCGATATGTCAATTTCGATCTACCTGTTGATTATTTAGGAGAAATTCCTTCTGGAACCGACAATATTTTGTTACATAAAATAGAAACATCCTTTAAAACTTTAAACGCCTTTAAAAAAGAAATTGACATGTTGGAACATAAACTTTCCGAGAAAAATTTAAATACAAACCATCTTCAGTCGCAAATAGATGATTATCAAACTGAAAACGAATATCTTACATCTGACATACAACATTTAGAAGGTGAATTGGAAGAAATGAAGAAAAATAATGATTTTCTTATATCTGAAATTGCTGCTTTGAAGAATACCTCAAAGTTAGAACCTATTATTGAAACACACGAAGATAATCTAGCTAAATTAGAAACAGAACTAGCAGATTGTAATAGAATTAATAAAACATTCGAGTCAGAAATTAAAAGAATAGAAAGTGAATTAAAAGAGGTGCAAGATGAAAAAAAAATCCTACAAGACAGTCTCAATGACATGAAAAATAAATATACATCAATGTTGCAGGAACTCAGAGTGTGTAAAACTCAAACGCAAGCCATACAGAAGTTGGAAAGTGAGGCAAGTGTAACAAATAACCTGAAGTTTCAAAAAGTTATGGATGAGGCCGATGATTTGAAAAAACGGTTAAATGCCTCAACTTCCAAAAATGAACAACTTTTAATAGATATCCATATATTAGAAAATGATAAAGTTTTACTTACAAAACAGTTGGATGAGATAAAGAATGAAATACAGATTAAATCTAACAAAGAAATAGATACTCTACGCATTACACTAGAACAAAAAACAAAAGACCTTCAAAGTAAGCTAGATGAAATATTAATTAAGAACCATGAACTTGAAAATCTAAACACTACTTTAAAAGAACAACTGAAATCGAATCATAATGCTGCATCTACAACAGATTCAGATAAAATGGCCTTAGAAAATCAACAGTTATTAGAAAAGTTAGAAGAAATTAGTAAAGAAAACTCAACACTAAAGGACGGTATTGAGCCATTTAACAATCAAATCAGCCATCTAACATATCTGAGTAAATGTTTATCAGAAGAAAATGATTTTCTTAAGGATAAAGAAAAAGTTGCAAATAACAATATTTTGGAGCTTAATAAAACTATCGCTGATCTGAAAAGCAAAGAAGTAGAGTTCAATGAATTAGGCCGTGAAATATTGTCACTTAAAGAAGAGAATAAAAATCTTCTACAAAAGAAATTACAGCTCGAGATAGAACTATCTTCCACTGACGGTAAAATTGTACAATTAGAAGAAGAATTTGAAAAACTAATAACAGATCTTAATGAAAAGGATTCTATCATTGATAATTTAAATTCCACTGTGAACAAAAATAATAATGAACTTATTAATTATAATCAGAATATATTGGATCTTGAAAATAGTGTACAAATAAAAAATAAGGAAATCGAAAGTCTTCAGAATTCGTTACAAGAAATCACCCAAAAATTTAATAATACAAATGTTAGTTCCCACCAGACTCATGACGAATTAACAAGGTTACAAACTGAAAACGAAGAAATTAATAAACATTTGTACAGTATGCATGATGAAGTTAACCTTAAAAATGGAGAAATATCCCGACTAACTAGTATTCTTCAAGAGTTAGAAAAAAGCTGTTCTAATAATAATCTAATTATGGAGAGCAAAGATAAGGAAATAAAAGAATTAAATCAATCCTTAGTAGAAATAAGGGATAAAATTAAAGCATCAGAAAACACTACTCAGCCAAATGATGAATATGCGAAATTGTTGGAGGAAAAGGTAACTGTAGATAAAAAAGTAGATGATTTGAAAAATAGTATAGAAGTAAAAGAAAAAGAATTATTGGATGCAAAACAAAACTATATTCTTCTAGAAAAGTCATGTGAAGAATTAAAAATTGTTATTAATAATGCAACTATTGAGAAAAACGACTTAATAAACTTGGTTAATTTGAAACATAATGAAAGTATTCAGTATCATAATGAGATTCAAAGATTGAATCACGTTTTGATGGAACAGACAAATGAGTATAAGAGGATTATAGAGGAAAAAGATGTTTTATTAAAAAGCAATCCCGATGTCTGCTCAAACTGTGAGATATTACGAACGAGTCTTAAGGAAAAAGACGAAATCATTATCGCTTTAAATCTAAATATGAGTGATTATGAGAGAGTTAAATCGGAACTTTCAAATACTAGCGAGACTGTTAACAGATTGACAAAACGTTGTGAAGATTTAGACAAAAATCTGACCATACATTTGGAGATGGTGAAAAAATTTACAGCAGAAAATGCACAGGTTAGTCGCTTACTTAAACAATAAAATAATTATTAAAAAAGGATTCATTTTTGTTTTGCGTTGAAAAGTAACTGTCTTATCGTATAATTCTTTGTTTTTAGTTGTCAGAACAAGAGCAGAATTCAGCCCGAGAACTTGTACGGTTGCGTCATCATTTAGTAGAAACTGAGGAAGGTTATACACAAGAGTTGATGACATCGGAGCAAAAGTTAAACGAGTGTCAGACTAGACTGCATCAAGTGGAAGAACGGGCTAAGCAGACAACCACTGTTTATACTAGTAATAGGTATACTTCAACATCTATTTACATTTTTCGTAGTAGCTAAGAATATATATATTAACATAATCCAAATCAAATTAATGCGTAATAAATAATACAATAACAATCTTAAGATTTCAAGTTTTAAAATATAACTTATATACATTTATATTTAAACTTAAAATAGTTTCCACTCTATACCTTCAGTAGTTAATTTTAGTACAGTATTTAAAATATATAGTATTTGATATTTAAACAGCATCCGAGCCAATCAAGAAGTGGAAACACTTAGAAACCAAATTAAACTGTTAGAAAAGCAAAGAGAAGATGTTCAAGTTAGATTTAGTGAAGCAGAAGACGCTCGTAACAGAAGTGAGGCCGCGTTAACTAACTTACAAGTTGTATTAGAACAGTTCCAATTAGGTAAGAATCGTATGAATTCAAATTGTAATTTTATTTAGCTAATTTTTTAGAATTTGTTTAAGATAAATATATTATTTTTATATTCCAGATAAAGATAGAGACATCCATGCGGCTACAGAAAAATTGAGAAATAAAATGGAAGGTATCAGACGTGAAAACGATACTTTGCAACACGAAATTTCAAGATTAAATAAAAAGTTAGAAGAGTCTAGTGCGGGTTTAAAAGCTGCTACAAGACTGGGGGACCAGGTTGAGACTAAAACAGCTCAGATTAATGATTTAAAGGAACAAGGTATGATTAAAATAAATTGTATAGTAGTTAGATTTTTGATAGTTTAAATGTAATAATATTATATAGTTTATAGTATCTAATGCGATGTACGTAAAAAAAAAAATAGAGAATGTTGTTATATGATTGTTAGAAAAGTAGTTTTTACATATTAATTGTATGTAGCACGTCGTTTTATAATATAATTTTATAGTTAACTAAAATTCGGACACTGCATATTTTTTATTTTGTATCGATGTTGTTCGTGAGTTTAACCAAGTACCTATGAAATATCGAGTGTCCGGTAAATGGCTAAATATCAGCTGGTAATTCTGGGGTTTTTACCCCCAGGTTATCAGTTGGTATGAAGTCAGAGTCCGATCAACTTCTAATTAATGAAACAAAGACAGACACACGTAAGTTGATTTTGTATATATAGACGATGTCATTGTGTTTTGTCTGAAGCGTTGTTTGTTTTGTTTGCTATTATCGTTTATATATATATATATATATTTATTTGTTTGTTCTATGTTATTGAAATATTTGGTATTATATATCAAAGTTGATGTAAGAAATATTTCAAAATCTATGGGCAAAGCTTAACAGTTCCAAGAGAAAAGCTTAAACCCACTTCGTTCTAATCTCATTTGGTAACTGTGAGACTTTTTGACGTCTGATATTGACGTCGCCTCAACTCAGATTATCATATGGGGTTTGATCGAGGGCTGTGGTATCACAACGTGTCGTCTTTCACCGTTTTTAATTTGCTTCATCATGTATTAGCCAGAATCTTTATAATTGTTAATTGTTCAATGCACATGCAATAAATGTAGCACTCGATGTTGTTTGAATGTTTTTGAATCGAAAATGTGATTTTGGTTATCAAAAGCATTTTGGTTAGCATTTAACACTAAACCTACCGACAATTTGTATACCTGTTCCTACCGCACGCCGTCAAATTGACCGGTAATTAAAAGTTATTTTATTATATAACGCAGGTAATAATGGAATTAATTAAAAGTAAAGAGTGAAAAAAATATTAGATGCATATTTTAAGAATTGTCATGTAGTTTGACAACGATATTATAACGTTTAAAAATGTGTAAGTTTTACAAAAGTTTAAGAACGGCCAATTTGTACTTGGTAGGTTTAGTGTTAAATTATTTTGGGCCATCACATCACATTTTCGAATCTAATTTGATATTTGTGCTCGATCCCCTCAGTAGAAGATTAGAAGACAGTTGCCGCATTGTCTCTGAGTATTACTTCAGGTACTGGTGGTATAAAAGTGAAAGCATTGATTACTAAGACTTGTTATTATATTTCTAAATTAGAAATAAATTTATTTGGTTCATCAAAAGTGTTCCAAACAATTTATAAAATAAATTCAACATGGATATTTTTGTATCTATCAGACAATAACGTATTTGATTCATGTTTGGTTTGGTTTGGTTTGGTTCAGTTATAAAATGAAATGGTGATCCAAAATTAAATCAAGTGCTTAGTATCATGAGTTTTCATCCCAGTGACTGAATAATACTTTGAGATCGTGCGAGCCAGACCTCGTGACTTCGGACGTCTGGTAAGAATAGTTTGTAGCATTTTATTTATCGTATTAGACAGTTTTTAAGTATGGCATGTTAAATATTTAGGTAAAAAGTTTTTCTTATATGTGGTTTATAGTAACTGGCTGTCTGTGCCCAAGACTTTATTGGCGCGGAATATTTTTTTTATTAAATCCGCTATCCGCTAGTGAAAGTCCTGTTAAAATCGCAGACACAAACAGACAAAAAAAGAAAAATTTAAAAATTTGTTTTTGTTTTATGTAATATTTTACTTTCATAGACATTTAGTGAAAAACAGTTAATTTTGAATTACAAAAAGACACTACAATTTTATTTATATATATAGATTGTTATTTTGTATATAAAACGATTTGTATAATAATTTTGTAACCCTCATCAGTCCGTGCTCTCCAAAGCACGGTGGCAGCGGCCGAGGAGCGCTACCACAAGTCAATATCGAACCAACAGGACAGAGTTGATAAGAACTTGGTCAAAAATTTGGTTATCAACTACGTCGTCACCCAGAACAGTTTGAATCGGTGAGTCTAATGTATAATAAAGTTTAACTAATAATTAGGCTGGCTTGTGGATTGCGATGGTTATAGTTGTTCTTACATTGCTCACTAAATATTGATGTTTGAGAAACAGTGAAGAAGAACCCTGCTGAGTTTGTTGGGTTCTTCTCAGAGCAGAGCGTTTGGTACACTCATAACCTTATTTGAAGTTGGAGAATGTCTTTACAGAAGGGTTTATTTTGATAAGTGTGGTATCAAAATAGGCCCTCCTGTCACTCCCATATGATACGCACGTGATCACAAGTTTAAAAGATATCAATAAATAATAAAGTAATAATAAATAAATAATAAAGATATAATAAGTAATTATTTAATGTTATCTAAAAGTTTTCTCTCTATTTATGTTAAAAATATATTATTTGATGTTATTTTAGGACACAAACCCTTAGAATCCTCTCAACGGTTCTGGACTTCAATCAGACGGAATGCGAGAAGCTGGGTCTCGTCAAATCGAACACCTCCAAGGAGAGTCTGGCTGCGGAGTTTGTGAAGTTTCTGCAAAACGAGTCAAAACCACGAGCCCAGCTACCAGATATGATGGGTTTGCAGGGCACCAGGAGTGTTACCAGCTCACGGAAGAACTCCACTATTGGTGGGTGATTTGGGTTCAAAAAGTTGATTTATGATGAACATTTTTGGCGAAACTATATTGGTTAACAATTCTAAAACTATATACTTTTGAAAAATATTTAAAGTTTTGTTTTTATATTTTCCAGGTCCAAATCCCGTGTTTGAAGGTGGTCACAAACGTAATCCCTCGAACAGCTCCAATAATTTATTATTTAATAACCTGGAATCCATGGAGACATCTTCACAAATTTCCATGGAATCCGACACCAGGGTAATTCCATTAAACACTCTGGACACTGGAGTGAACCAGACAAGGAACAACGAAGGCGCCATCTTGAAGCACGTCCTTAAAGATATGTGAATATTAAAAGATATGTCAAATTTCATTCCAAACTCGTATTTTGTTTAGTGCCATCTCGTTTTCGGATCGCGAAATCTAAGAGATATTTGTAGAAATATAAAATTATTAATAAAATTATTTTAATCCGCCCTAAATTACATACATTCGTATATAAATGTTATGTAATAATTAATTTGAAGCACCTTCAAGCAATATTATGTCTTATTGCATTTACATTAGGTATAAAATAGTTTAACTTTTTTCAATCATTTTTTTTTAATTTGACCCAGTTGATTTTATGATCTTTGTAGTTTTAAATAATTTATGATATTAAAAATTCTAATTATTTTGTATTTTGTCCTTACTGATTTGTGAAAAGACAAATGTAGACAGGGATAACGCTATACGAAAGAAAGAGACAACAACATATTTTAATTGCCTATTCATGTATAAATTGTATATTGTGTAGTTTTATGTTCAAAAATAATTGTGATCTTAATGTATATGTAAATAATATAATATTTTGCTTTTAATTAATTTATTTTTGATTTGCTTGATAATTTTGTGAATTAACAATTTTTTTTCTGTATCAATATAGCGATGCTTGTAATATTGACATTGAATTGTCGTCAATAGTAATTATTCAACGCTTAATATTTATTATAGTTGTAAATTAATTTATTATAAATTGTATTTATTCTCACATAAATAAATGCGTTTGAAAATTTTTTCGTTTCTCTTTACTAAGAGTTCCTAAGAAATATATGCATACCATACTTTCAGGAACTTAAGTTTATAAAGTTTTTATTAATAATATTTAAGTGTAATGATCTCGTATTGTTCAAAGCGACATCTATGATCGTGAATGCTAAAATATCAAGATAACTAATGTCGTAAATAATAATAAATAGTGTTCATAGATGGCGCTATTTTCAATAATACTTATTTTTCAAGCTATATGACTTTTTGTTAATTTAAAAAAATCTATTTGTATCTCTACATGATTATCCTTCGCTGACTAGATCACAAGTATGATTTTTAGATAATAAAGTTAGTATGAGGATAAATTCCTTAAACCTAAACTTAAGTTGTCTTGCGAAACTATTTTTTATTTATTGATGTTTCTGTTTTCTTACAATAGGCCGCAGAGGGTATCTACTTAAGGGTTCTGACCTTGGAAGACCCGAAACATCTAGATCTTGTCGCATATATTTATTAGTTTCTTTAGTTAAATTGAGGCAAACAAATTAACCAAAAAAGAATAATGTTCAGGTTTTATATTCAGATTAAGATATTATTTATGTATAAATATTACTTTATTAATTATATTTAAAACATTGGAAAAATGTTCTTAAATATTATTGATTTATTCACTTAACATTATATTAATGATAAAATTCCCATAACTTTTTTGAATGTAATGTAGGAGAAATTACTTATTACCCCAAAAACGTATTCAAGGCCATCTAATAAATGACTACTTCCCAAATTACTTAAAATATTAGATAACACAATTGCCAATTTACGGCAAAAATCGAACGCACTTTGGCGTAATTAAAAAAGCAAATTATTCCACCCTCCATGATTAACGGCACCCCACACCACCCCATTTCTTCATACATTGGTCAGTAGTACTAGTGCCTTCTCGCAAACTAAGTCGCCTTAGAAACTAAATGCAAAACAAAAATAAACATTTTTTCATTCGCCTTTAATCACAAAATGGATTTATTACCATTATTACCAGTGCTTACATAAAATTCGTGAAATTCAAATCCAAAATGGCCGATTTTCTAACCACATGTTTTAAACAATTTTTGAGAACATTTCATAAATTTTATTGACGTGTCAATATAATAAAATTAATTTTGAAATATGGCTACCGTGGCGTGTTTTCGCGCCAAAACAAACATGGTCGTCGATTTTCCGGTTGTTTTCTACATTTTCAAAATAAAATTGAAATGACGAAGAAGGATCGGTATATGAAAGAAGCAAAAATGTGAACTCGACTTTTGTCTGTACTGTGAACGTTATA
Organism: Melinaea menophilus ssp. n. AW-2005; assembly: GCA_918358695.1. NCBI lineage: Eukaryota > Metazoa > Arthropoda > Insecta > Lepidoptera > Nymphalidae > Melinaea > Melinaea menophilus. Next base: position 10,476,511 of record OU911039.1, on the reverse strand, counting down.
TGTGTGTGTGTTTTATCTGATTTGTTAGTGAATTTGGATTTTAAGGTTTGTACTTAAAGGTTTTAAATTTGTGATATTTTAATTAAGTCCTATCATTCAAATAGGGCTAGAACCCTCCTTATTCATTACATTCCGTCCGATCTTTCTTGAAAGTGTATATATTTTAATTGCATCTCAATTAATGTAGATACATATTTAGATGAACATTAATATAATTTTATAAAAGACCACACACACATAGGCCATGACCACACACACAAATACTCTAAATATATATTAAAAAACGCGTGATTCACGTAAGGACCACGACCTTCTGAAGTTAAAAATCAAGACTGAATCACCAAGTAGTTACATGAAAAATTACAGGAAATTCAATAACTTTTATTACTTACAAACTTATTTTACACTTATTATTGTTATTTATTGCCAAAATAATGTAATTTCATACAGTATTCATATCCTACGATTTCTTATCATTAATCAATCAATCAACCTTTCATCGACAAATTGAAAGGAGGTTTGATAATAACCATAATTTGAAAACGTGACGATGCTTGACTTTTCCTTTTATACTTATACCTTAAGACTTACTGTCGTAAAGATTTTATTAAATAATTTCATCAATAATTATTAATGTGTGAATCAAGTTGTTACATATTACTTCACCCATGCTTTTTATGTGATTAAAAAGTTAAATCTGTGCAGTGATAATACGGAGTGGGTTTTTTGGTAACAGATTATATTATTATCATCAATAAATACGTTAAATTCGAAAATAAAAACTAACAAAAATGATTATACTTAATTATTGGACTTCACTCTGCAGGTAAATACGCGGAAAGCAGCTAGTTATAAATAAAATAAAACAATTATAATCATATTAAGGTGCGTGTGACCGGTAGTTAGCTAACTTTTAGTAATTACAGGAGTCACTAAAGTCTAAACTATATTTACTGGTAGTCATTTTATAAACTTTCATAAAAGACTTAAGGAATAGTTAATAACTTAAATTACAAATGCAATTAATCTTGCAAAAGGTGTTTATTTTATATTCTAACTATTTACAAAGATATTCGAAAAACTTTTTTTATAGCCTTCTAGTAAGCTCCCGATATTTTGGTAGAGACAGCGGTTAGTTGAAGCCATGTTTGAACTGAACATAATTTGTAAGTTTTTATGAACTCTGGAAGGCAGGATTAGATAGTTTGTTCTTCTTGAACTGATTCAGAATCTTATTGACAAGTCTACTTTTTTATGAAGTATCTGAAAGTAGTCTAGAAGATCGTCTTTATATACATTCTGATTGATTACTATTTCGAAATAAGTCTTTATAACGCTTATATATGTAATCTTTTATCAAAACATTATTGAAGCAATATAATAACCGAATTGAACATTACAGCATACCAGTCTTTACTAACCTATTCCATATTGTAATTTAGTAACTACGAAAAATATGTTATATAGCAAACATCGATCAAAGTTTTTATAACAAAACCATAAAAACTAATCAGGATTTAAATCGTATTATTAATATCCATACAAGTTATAAATAAAATTAAATGAATCACCTTGTCGCCATTCTTTAAAAACTGACTCATATATCTCACTCTAATCTGAATAAATGGCTTTAAATTATAGCGTTTTTTAATAAACCTGAAATTTTAAAATACTCTCATGTAACAGATTATAAACTAATTTTACTTATTCCATGTCATATTACCATTACAATTTGATAATAACTAAAATAAAATATGAAAACTACGCAAAATCCGAAAATATCCGAATATAGACGTTTCATTAAAATTATTGTTTACACAAGTAAGATAATACTAAATTAACTATTTCATAATTTTTTAAGTTAGTATAACTGAAATTTAAATCATGAGATTTCTTTTCAAATTCATATCGAAAATATTTTTATTCGAGCAGGCATTTACATGCACTTATGAATCAATTATAACATTAAAAAGATCAGTGTAGTCAATCAGAGTAAGGTTTAATTTTTTTTTTTGTTGTTATGGTTCAAATCTCAATTACAGATATATACAATTTAAGAGTAGATTACCGATCTTAGGAAAAGAAAATCAGACAAAAGTGCCTTATGAAATGTAGATATAAAAAAAGAACCTTTTTATTTGTTACATTTTTAACAAATAATATTCATTGAAAAATCTGATAATTAAAGGAAAATTATAAAAATTTAAAAGTTTTGTATGAAGCTCTGATATTCTGTGTAAAAAAGTTTTGATAACTGTCAAATATGCTGTATGAAACGGAGCAATGCAATTTCGTATTTAGGCGTGAGCAAAGTGGGCCCTCGCCCATGGCAACGCACTTAAAGGGGCCTCGCAAATCCTCTTTAAATGTGATGCCACCATACTTAAAATCCCTGAAATACAGCGGCCACTTCACAGACTGGCAATATACTGCGCGTTACGTGTTACGTGATCCAAATTAGCATGACAGAACCATACAAACAAAAAAGGGACCTCAGTGATGCATCTTCGCCCACATATATTACTCCAGGCCAGTGGACCCATGATGAACATAATATCAACCAGTAAAAACAACCAATTTATCGATTACTTCGAAATATTCCAAACCCTGCCAGAGGGTAATGTATGCAATTGAAACATATGCGAGGCATGTCTTTTTTTTATAACAAGATTCTATGAGAATGTGGTACTCAAAAATAAACCTTTTCTAAGTATTATATAATGTATCATAAAGGAAAAATAAATAGATACATATATATATATATAAAATTGAAATGTCTGTTTGTAATTCCAAATTCACAGCATTTCACTTCATGTATATGAATGTATATATAGCTGATGTTATAAGATGTAGCTTAGGCTACTTTAATTTAAAAAAACGTAATCCTCGCGAGTAAAGTCGTGGGCAGAGCTTGTATAAACTAAAACGCAATACAAATGACTTGTAATCCATTTGCTATAAATGTCAATTGTTAAATTAATTCAATTAAATAATAGTCTCACTCATCCATTGACCGTGACTTTGTCGAGGGTTTTTACTTTATCTGTGGTTTTGTTAAAGTATTTTTTATCTTCTATAAAATTCCATGGCATAAATATTTACTTATTTTACTATTAATAATAAATATTTACTTATTTTATTATTAATTTGTTGTAATGTGTTTAAGATTGGTAATTTTTATCACAAATAGGCATAACAATGCAATAATGTCTTCAATATTGTTGAACTGGTTCAAATTACCTTTATTATAAAACAATTTATAACAACAATATAATTTGGTATAAAGAGTGGAGTTCTTAATTCCCTCTGTCACTCTTTGCACTCTGGTCCTTTTTATAACTTGATGATTTAAATATGTAACTTCACAAAAATATTACGTATTTGTCAATCCCACTTTGTTGCATCATTTTGTGTATGCATTTTGATTTTGTTTTACTGTAGCTAGCATCGAAAACAATTGTGCTAAGTTTCGTATATGTTGAGATAAAAAGCTCTTACTATAGTTCATCAAGATATGTCTAATCTTTTTGCACTATTTGCGACAAACAAACAAATTTAACTATTCAATAAGAAACTTTATAGTTTTCTTTGTTTTTTTTTCGTGACATGTACCTACTTAGAACGTAATAGTTACTTTTTACAAGTATATTTAAAGTAAAGAATTACCATTTTGTTTTATGTTGATTTGCATTTATGTAGAAATATATCATAGTATATTTTATGTAAAAAATATCTGCAATAATACTATGTCCTTATTTATTAATACATATATCATTCTGTCGGCTTCTAACATCAAAGTAATACTCAAAGGCATAATAGAAAATAGCATGAAAAGTGACCACTGACCTTGACAGGATAGAGCCGATACCAGCCAAGGACAGACCTTGACTGACCGGATTTACATGAGAAATTTGGTCAAATAAACCAAGGTTTGTCAAATGATTTGTGTCTTTTGTTTCGGTTTTAATAAATTGATTAATAAATATTAATTGAGGATTCTCAAACTATTTAAAATGAAGTATTACCTAAATAACTTTAAAAGTTATATAACATGTCAGTAGGTTATTTCTTGTTGAAATAATAGTTCACCATTAGCACGTGTAACCTCTCTTATATAAACGTACATATTTAGTGTTTTTAGAATTATTTTTACGGTAAATTTACTACACACATATTAATTCAACACATATTTATATGATAGAGTCATATTTAAATAGTTTTCAATTATAAAATGTACAAATTATGTGATAAAGAAAACGATTACTGAAATTTAAATCTTTTGAACCTTAAACTTTATACCATGTTTGTTCTTCACTGACTGGTAAATTGTTAAACAGTTTAGCAGTGTCGAGTATATTAAGTATTATTCTAGAAGATAATAAACATAGGTTAAAACAAAGAAATAGAAGAATGTGCTTCCAAGAAAAATAGATATGGGATCTTCGTCCAAATGGAAGGCAAATTTTTGGTACTTTTAACTTTCTAAGCAATATTAAACCTGGGTAAATATGTTGTTTATAATTAAATCACTGTTAAAAGGTTTACTTTAATAAATACTTAACTATAGTATAACTAAATGCTAATTAGTTATGAGGTCATATGCAAAACTGTCGTGTAACAAGAATAATTTATACGTTAATAAAAAAATCTTCGCATATTTCACAAATTGCCTGTATTAACGAAATTCTTTGTGTTTCGATTCTTATATATTTCTTTTCGGAGTGCTAATGTAAGCGTTTTTTTGAGGACATAATCTATTTCTTCGACGCTATATTAATATTTTACTTTTGAATAGAATTAATTAAATTCAATTGTATAACATAGTTCTAGTTCTAGAGTTTACTGAATGTGAAGACATTGTACCTAATATGCAACAATTTTCATTGCGTGTTATGATATGTCCATAAAATTATTACAATTATTTTTTTGTATTAATCTTTTTTAAGTGATTTATTTTACATACAAACTATAATAGTTTTTTTACTTGTTAAAGTTGGTTGGATCGTAGAACGCAGAAAATTTTGACCGTACTGTCCTTGGTTGGTGACCTTGCACCGACAACTGGTTGGTTATCTATCAACCAATCAAATAAGTTATTTAGGAAAGACAAAAGATAGAATATATTTTACATTTTCAGACAAAAAAACCTCTTAGTATTTACAACAATACTGAATGGTAACACAAAAATTTAGGAAGTTCTTTTCTTAATAGATTCTTTAAGAAATTTTAATTATACATTAAGTTATCAGATAAATATATAATATTAAATATTTAATAAATTCCTGCTGACACTCGGACCGCACCCCACTCGCCACACTTCAGAAATACAGGGCATTCGGATATAATCACCGTCCCCAAAACGAAATATTCGTATTAAGTAAACTGTCAACACTAATCTACTAATACATATTTAGGTTAAATATTTGCATCGAGCCTTTTATTATGTATATATTTGTAGTATTATTTAGCATTTTGTTTGTGACGAAAACAAAGTCCGTACTTAGTAGTATACTACTTAGACAACTGCTACTTAGATACTTAGAAGTAGGATAGGATTTTGTTTAGGGATAGGTAATGTTTATGGTTTTGCCTTTTTCTTTGAAATTCCAAATTATAATATATATATTTTTTATTTAGGCACATAATACTATCATTTCGATACTGCTGTTTTTCTTAACAATATAATGAAGATAAAAATTACAATGCAAAGTAATAAACTTTTTAAGGTAAAGTTTGGTATAAGATTTCTTTTTATAACTTTCTCATTGTTATGTGTTAAAGATAGATTTTAAAAGGTTTTCAGTAAGGTGGTTAATAATAATTTTAAGTTATTTAAACTTAAAATTATTTATTAATCATGATTTTACAGCTTAGAACATTATCATGAAGGCTGAATCACACAAAACACAAAGATCCTTAGAATATGCAAAATTTTGGGTCTCAAGATCTGGTTTGAGTTGTAGATGTGGTAAAACATAGCCTCGTATTCCGCAGTGCTAGATCAATAACATGGTCTTCATGCAGAGATGTAGGGAATTCTCTGCCATTATGACACATGTTCGCGTGGTTGCTCTTGATTTATCATTGCTAAATTAAAGGCATGAGAACAATCTCTCCATCCGTTATAACAGACTGGATAAATGGTCGGTTATCATAACTTGCTTTCTAACATTTTAAGCATCACTCGATGCCATAATCAATGATCTATGTAATGGTTTTCTGTTTATACATTGTTGTATATATTGGGTTGATGGTAAAAAGTAAGTGACCCTGGTAGTTGGTTTGGGTTTACGCATAATTAGATCGTGATTGATCGTGTGTTTGTGTGCGTGTGTGTGTATGTGTGAGTGTGTTTGTATGTGTGTGTGTGTGCGCACACAAAATGCCTGATGCTGTCATAGAATCTATAGTATATCGAAATGAATTATTCACTTTTCCCCGCAGTTTTGTGGGAGGAGTCAAAGGGGGAGCGGGTATGATATACAGAGGATTTTAAATATATTTCACTGTTGAAGGCTCTTTCGCTGCTATATTATTTTAATTTAAATGTTAAAAAACATGTGAATATATTATATTTACCATAAAAATGTTACGCTTTTTAATTTAAAATTTATTAAAATAATGTTTTTTAACTTATTTTAATAATAATCAAATTAAATAAAAATTTTCGAGTGATATATTATATTAAAACAATTCTAAATTAATGTTAAATACGAAATGTTTGCATGTTATAAATATAATTATTTTTTGTTTGAGAATCAGTGACTCGAACGGAGACAACCCCGTGACTCTCAAGGTAACAACTGAACCACTGAATCACTGAACCGATGGTAAATAGGATATCATAATTATTCATTATATAATACTTATAAATAAAGAAAATTCATTGAATAAGGTAAATACAGGTAAAGTACTACGGTAACATCTAGTGTTGTTTAAATGCAAGATTTAGTCTTAATCTTGAATTTCTTTCGAGTCTCATCTCATCTCAACTCTCTAAAACAAAATTCTCAATAACGCCCAATTCGTACTTTGACTTAACTTGCAAGAGTCTTGAAGGATCAGTCTTGTTGCTCAAATCTTGCAGGGTTAGTCTTGCTCTTTCGAAGATGACAACAAATCTTAAATTTTGGATAACTACTAACACTTCACTGCTCCAGGGTCATTCATGGTTAATTTTAAGATCTTATTTAATTAAATTAAAATTTTACGATATTTTAACAGTAACATATTATATAAAAATATATACTCGAACCAAAAGTTTTTCAATAACAACCATTCATTATTTCCATATTTTTTTTATTATCAAGTACAATATAGTTTTGTGAGTGAAAGGGAGATATATATAAAGGGAGATAGATATATATAATAACTATTACAGTTATTACTCATAAATATCATCTTCCGTAACAATGAACTAACATCTGACTTTAATGATTTTAATTTAGATGATAAATTAAAAGGTATACAGCTGTTTTTTGTATCTTGGACACGATAAAAAATACAAAACTATCATTTTGTTCAATGTTTTTTTTATCAATTGTATGATTTTCGTCAGTTTCTTCCTCAATGTTTATCATTATTATTCAAAATATAAATTTAAATTATTTATCTAGAATATTAAAGTCTTTAAAAAAAGTCAAGTTTCAAGCAGACCTAAACTTTGAGTAATCAAAATTGTTAATTTTGTATTTTTTTTACAAAATATAAAAAAAAATTGCTAAATATTCATTATTGATATCTGTGTTACTTTTATAATTTTGTCATATACTTGAAAGAAAAAAGTTTAATGTAAATCAAAATAAAAATATTATAAAAGATTTAATATTATATAATAAACATAACTTTAATAAAGTCAACATAACACTCTTTCTGAACGTCGTCGGTTAAACTAACCAAATATTTTAAAATGTATTATGTATTTTGCAAATACAATAATCATACTTAATATAGAACTTATACTTAAGTTAACTCAAGAACTTACTTACTATACATACTTACTTACTCACTTACTTACTATATTATATTGTATCCGAGTTATTTCTTAACTTAAGTTACTTTGATAAGTACTTTAATTAATATAAATATTTAATATACTTATCTTTTTTAGGGATGTAATAATGGCGTTGCAATTAAAATACTCAGATGAGCACGGCATCCTTCACATCGACATGACTCCATCAACTGGTAACAGTCCCGAGAAAATAACAGATCCAAAGTTCGACTCAATCAACCAACGCTTTGGTAAATACGACCTCTTTGGGGGGAAGTACGAGGAGGGGAGCAGTCACTCACTCTTCAGAAGCCGCTACAACAGCTTCGAGGAGGAGCTCGCGAACACGCCGTACGCGTTCGCGACCGACCGGGAGTTGGATATCACGATCGAGAAGGACATCGAAGATAATCGATACTTCGATCACGATCTATTCGGACCGAAAATCGATTTGAAAAAATCCGATTCATTCACTGTAACTCAATTGATTCACGCCCAGGATAGATATTATGATTTATCAAAAAAGGGCAAAGTGAGGAGTATAGCGGAGGGATTTGAGGTTAAGAGTGCGCCGACGTCCGCAAAGAGGGCGAGTGTCAAAGGTGCGTTTAAAGTGTTGGCTTCGGATGTTAATCTTGGAGGTGCAACGAATTTGCCGTGAGTATATCTTTTTTGTCTTAAATGTTATAAATTATAACAAACGTAAAACATAATATTATACATATTATATATTTTTAATTAACAATATTTTGAGAACTGAATAAAAGTATCAAAAAGACTTAAATATCATTAAAAATGTAGAATTATGTTTATTTTTTTATAATAACAATTCTATTTAATAATTTGTATAAATTAAGAACTTAAATTAGAAGGTTATATAAAAATCTTTATTATTATTATTACGTATATTATTTAATTGAATAAAAATCGGTACAATTACATCGTACGTATCAATTTCATTGCCAAATTAAACAAAGATAAAAAGGAAGGACAAAGATATAAAAAGTAATACAAAAAGCGACTATTATTTTCAATGTAACGTGATAAATTGACGTTTTTCTTAAATACAAATAAGAAAATACGTTGTGTTTAAATTAATTTGCAATATTTGCAGAAATAATTTGCCAAATGACAAATAAGTATATAATTACATTTCAATGTTATTTCATTAAAATGTAAGGTTACACAAAGCTCATCCAACCGTGACTCGGTTACTACAATTTCAAACCTAACGTAATACTATTCATGAATACATTCATACAATTTGTAATCAATAATTTTCACAACTACCCGACAATGCATGTAATTATACAAATATTACAAGCGGGACTGAACCTTGCTCCGTTTGGGAAAGAATGACTCTACAAACTGAGCCATTATGTCACCGTATATATATTTGTTTTTTTATAACGGTTTTTATATATATTTTAAAAGGTCTCTTGCACACGACACTCTGTATAAGGCCTCACACCCACTATAACCTGATCAATTTACTTTTATTTATTTTATATTCTGTTTTAATACACTAATCAAGGTAACTATCAATCTAGATCAAATAAAACGATATATCTTATAAATGTATATATGTATGTATGTATGTAAATAAAAATATTCGTAAATATTAAAAAAAATACAAATAAAAACAATTCCTTAAAATCAATAATAATATAAAATACTTTAAAATCGTATATATTATGGATTTAAATATTTTTATTTAGTATAAATATACATATAAAGATAAAAATCAAGTCATAAATATGACTTTGACATATTTTTTTTTAGCTGGAAGTATAAAGTAGAAGTGACTCGCTAAGTCCAAGTCACGATTAACCTGCATTTTAAGGAGTCATTACGTGGAATCTTTGTACAGTTAATTAGTAGCAGGATTCCATGTACATACATACTAAATGTAGGATTGTATGTATGCTATTTTAATTAAATTTTTGTATAAAAAAAAACGTAAATCCATATAGTTTGTTATCATCCTAATATAGAGAAGAAATTTTCCATTATAATAAAAAAAAAGTGTAAAAATATTAATAATAAAATTATTTTTCGTTATAATTTTGGTTGCAGTTTTATAAGCTATATATAATGTTGTAATGAGAATACTTTCAACCAAAATCGTTTCGCTCTGAATAATATAAAATGTAAATATTTTGTAATGAATCTTATAGATTTTGGGGATCCGTAAAAAAATATATTTTTTAATTTATTTTTAATTTTTCCATACATACTTATAGTCATATTGTATATAAAAGATTTTTTATGATTCTTTCATTAACAAAATCGGTAAAAACGTTGACAAATACCGTGAAAAAAACATCCTGTGATGAGACAAAAGTATAAAAACGTCAATGACACAAACATCTCAAGGTTTCTAAAACAATCCATTACTTACCTTAAACTTATAAAGTATAGTAGTTCTTTTTTGTATGCGCGTGCGCATGACTTCTTCCAGTGTCGATGAATTTCAGTGTAAAGGGTCCGTTTACCTTCAAAAGTGACCTTGAAAATGCTATTAAATAACTAAGTTTTGTAATAAGTTTAAAATAGAATTATATATATTACTGGGCCTGCTCTTCAATAATAATACCTTAAGATGTCTATCTTTTTCTATATATATTTGCCTATATAATAACAAATATATATATATTATATTAAAAGTTTTTTCTATACGCGTTGTGATTTTGACATATACAAAAAAGAGCAGCCTTCAAAAGAATAAATAAACAATTAAAACAGTAAATTAATATTCTTATATATATATATGTATATATATATACACAGATCTTGTGCTCTATTTCCCCCCATTTTCGCGGTTAACCATCTGTCCCGGAGACTGCGCAAGCGATTTCGTTTTGAAATATTATCATTTGATACGGTGTTTATAAGTGAGCGGTACCATGGTTTGGTTGAAGTGTATAAAACTCATTAAGATAAACAGATTATCTTATAATGGCATCAATAAAAAGTATTTTTAACTATAATAATTTTAATGGCTATAATATTTTGGTTTTAGATTCAGATGCATCGGTTAAACGAAGCTATTGATAGAGATTCAGAAACTTTTTAAGTATAAGAAAATAGTAAGTGAATATATGAATAAAAATTATTACTTAGTACAGAAAAACTAATAAAATATTGTATTAGTTTTATTGTCCTTACAATAATAGTCTATATCCTTGATGTTTGAAGATTTTTTTTCTGTTTTTTGTGACAGACGATGAACATTTTTTTTATATTATTAGATAACAACAGTATAAAGTTTTTGATATATGTGTTACGAGTGAACATATAAACACAGAAGCTTTATAACAGTCGGTTATATATAATATAATAAATATTATTTTAATATAATGTTAAATAATATATGATCTTTGTTTACTGATTATATAGAAAGAAACTGTAGCCATTCTCATCATACCATTGTTCATACCATCGGTATTGGTTTCAAAATGAATTTATGTACATGGCCACTGAAGCGAATGATACTTCAGATACATGTTGATACAAATGCATATAGCCATCCTGGATAAATGGAAAGGAATATGGGAATCAAGGGAAAAGGAATTGAGATTTTGATTCTTATTAGAAACAGTAATAGCTTATGACCTGAAGTCAAATGACCAAAAATAGGATTTATCTTTTAAATAACAGTAAAAGATATAAAATTCGCAGCTATAAGTAGCTTTTGAGTCTCAAGTGTTAAGTTAGATTAAAGTCCATGCTAATTAAGCTACCTTTTTTCTTGTAATTAAAGTACATTTGTTATTAAAGCTAAAAAACTGTGTCAAAACTAAGTACATACTATATTTTATTAGTTGTTCTATAACTTCATAACTACTCAGCATCTTTACAATTTATATTTGAATTTAATTTATGTATATAAGGACTACTTAAAGATGCTGCTCTTATATTGTAGATATTTTACTATAACATATATCTATACAATTCTCATAAAGTATAAAGTATAGTAAGTAACCTTAATAACATAGAATAACAAAAAACTATATTACTTCATACCACTGATGATGCAAAAACTATTGAACATTATTATAGGGTTGGAAATAAGGGAAACTTTTTTTATTTTTTTTTGGGACTTTTGTATTACTTTATAAGGTATTTTAGTTTTGACCACCATTTAAGACAAACTACAGACAGTCTGAGTCATTTGTGTTTAGTTTTTTTAATCTGCTCACGTCATGTTATCTTTTCCGTAAAAGATACCCCGTGGGCTGAAAGGTCAACGACTTTTAATATTTTAAATCTTTATATGTATCAGTTATGATAATTAACTATACGATTAAATATATATTTAAAATTTTATAAAATAATGGATTCTTATCCCTTTATTTAAATTATTTGTACTTATTTATAAATATAATTCATATTTATATTAATTGTTTAACTTTAGCTAATTCTACCTAATTATAGAAATTTATATATATTGAAGAAATTGAAGCCGTATATCAAATTTTAGTAGTTTTGTTACTAGCTATACTTATTTTGTTTTATAAGAAGTATCAAGGGTTACTAAATTAATAGATTTTGCCATTTTTTAATAAATAATAATATTTCGGAACTAGCTTTGATAATAGATGAAATATCGACATATTTTTTACTTGATTTTGTATTAAATACAAAAAATACATCGAAATAGTGTAAGATTATATTCGATTCGAACTTGTGACTCCTGGATTAATCGGTCAACAACTGAGCCATCGTGTCGAAGCCGCATTGTTTGTTGTACTGTGAATTAAAATGAAGAATTCTGATTCTATAATAATTAGCGAAGTTAAATTCAGTTGATTTGCGTGAAGCGACATTTTGATTGGCAATTTTGTCTGATACGAAAACACTGCATTAATTGCCTTCTGCATGCGATACAGACGGGATTTGTATATAGTGATATTATAGTGTTAATAAGTTAAATACTAAGACAATTGAAAATATTTAACTTTGGTTGCTTGTGGTTTTAATTAATATCTATACATATAAATAAAATTGAAGTGTCTGTTTGTGATTCCAAATAATTACAATACAGTATTTACATAATCTTACCATATAAAATCGAATACGTTTTATCTTTCTTGCACTACTCCTCCTAAACCGCTTATCCGATTTTTATAAACAGGGTATCAAATGAAAGCTTATAGTCTAACGATAAGGTCAATAAGGTCACCAAATTAAAAAATAAAAAAAACGGCGAGCGAAGCGAGCCCTACGGCTAGTATATATATATATATATATATATATATATATATATATATATATATATATATATTTTATTATTTTTGTATGTTGTATATCTGTTTGTTTCGGCAAATCACTGAAATGGCTGGACCGATTTTACTGGACTTTCACTAACGGATAGCTGATGTTATAAGGAGTTAGGCTACTTTTATTTTCAAAACATCAAACGCGGACGGAGTAGTAGGCACAACTTGTATATAATAAAGATATTTTGATATCCGAGCAAGAACGTATAAGCTTCAGATATGTTTAAGCAAACCTTAAACAAGAAATATATAAGAATATCGTTAAAGGTAGATTTTGTGAAGTTAAATGTTCAAAATATTTAGGAAACAAGGCTGTCACAGCATCCGGAGGCTGTATCACGTGGGATGAGAGATGCATCTAACAAATGATATTGAATTTATTATAATATTATGTTAATCATCTGTGGGTAGATAGCAATTGTGTTTTATCTATTTGATGCGATTGTTTGGACATTTTTAGTTTTAACATTGTACTTAATCAATGAAACTACATAAACTTGACGACCTTGTCCACTTTATTTCTTTTAAGTTTTAAAAACATTTGGATTTAATAAGTTTAATCGAATCCATGTTATTAATAATATGTACTTATATACAGACTTGCAAAAAAGATATTTTTTTGTGTATAATAGAAGTTATCATAAATAAATCTATTATAAGGTAAGGAATCAATTTCAGATTTTAAAATTCTAACGATTTCAGTTAGTCTGTCTCTCGTTAAGTACGAGGTACAATTTAGAATAATATAAAAAAGTAGGAGTATTTTAAATAGGTTTTTTAAGTGAAACTATTAAAATAAAGTCGAAGATATGGTGTATTTTTTTAATCAAGACGCAAAAAATAAATCGAATGAAAGAGAGACAGACGTCTATCCGTCTCTTTCTACTATTTTATCTATGATAGACTTTTTATTTATTTTTTGAGTTATTTTTATTTATTTAAGTTATTAATTACCGTAACAGCTCTTTTCTTTACACATTATATAACTTTCCTAGAACCATGCACGTATTAAAATTTTTATTATACTTCTGTTTTAGGATAAGTTTATTTTATATTGTTTTTTAGTTAAACATAACTCAACACGTAGAGCTGTCCAACGGTCTCTAACCAATTTCTCGTGAGCCGCACGCCAATTATAATGATACATCACTCACAATATTAATTAATTATATTCTTTCATACTTAACTTCTATTTTATTGATAAATATTTTAGTTTAAAAAACTTTTTTTTGATAAAAAATTAATAAAAATAATACGAATATTGTCTTTAAGAATGTTATCTATTGTATTTAAGTTTTATTTGCTGTTTCACTGGGTGAGGTTAAAGTTGAGGTTGAGGTTACAAGTTTCACTGTGTATGAGGTAGACATTTCTTCTAAAATATACGAGTTTCCTCAAACTGTTCTTTCGACTAACTATGATGATTCATAAAAAAAATACAAAAATAAGTATCATAGTAGACAAAATCATATAATTTCTTTAATCATCAAATATACTCGTATTTCCAATCCCCAGTGTGTATATTGTCCATAAAAGTGTCAGGTAAAGTGAATTAAGAATCTTAATTAGAAATTACACCAAATTATTTCATAACATGTAAAACTAGGTAAAACAAAAAGGTAATTAGCTTTGCAATTATAATAACTTGAAGAGAAAGTGTGTTGAAATTACGTGAATCGAGCCGTTGTGGTGCAGTGGTTATATTACTGGGTAGCTGGTTCGAAACCGTCCGTAACTACATTAATACGAGAGAAGAGTATAGTAGTTCGAGTGTAACAAAACAGACAAACATACAGCATTTTATATAACAAAAGATTTATCCAACAGTGCATAGTACGAAGGCGTTGATGAAAGATTTCTGAAGGTCGCTTGGGATTTAAATCTATTATTAAATAACTATTACAAGCAATTATAATGAATTTTATATTATATCCTCTTGAGAATATTCATTCTATTTCTGCAAGTTCTTCTCCATGTTTTCTTCCTTATTATTTACAAGTCTGTCGTTTAAAACAAATATGTATTAATAAAAGAAACTAATTGTAATGATGTTATTAAGTCAAATATCTATATAAACAAACAAACAATATATATATATATATATATATATATATTAAATTGAAGTGTCTGTTTGTATTTCCAGCTTTTCACTACATGCATATGACATTTGAAATATGGTACTTACATAAAAAACTATTTTATTTTTTTTCTGTCTATCTGTCTCTCTGTTTGTTCCACCTTATCTCTGGAACGGCTGAAACGAATTTTACAGGGCTTTCACTTTCGGATAGCTGATGTTATGAGTAGCTTATTTTTTTATAAATATTTTCCACTCGAGTGAAATCGTAGGCACAGCTAGTATTGTAATCCTACACACATCAAAATATCTAACAATTATAAATGCTTTGAAACACTGTGGGAAGAAATTAACAAATTAGGGGCAAGGCAATAAGTCACCCACACATGGTGTGTCATAGGTATTTGACCCGTGACTACCAACACATAGATTGTGTAATCAATCAATCAGTCATTGTAATTACGATTTTGATTGTACAATACGGAGGTATTGTAATCAAAATATATAAAAATCTAGATATTTTGATGATTTTAATAAGGAAGAGTTATTTTAAACATCTTGTCCGTATGTAGTTCAATACTGATGACCAGATTTCTTTAAGAATTTTTTCTTAATTAAACTAGTTATAGTTTCCGATTTTCCATATACGCTAAGGTATCTATTACACGCTACTGAAATACTGGACCGACATAAATACCGTTATTAGTGAATGGACGTGGAATAAGAAAAGAAAGGAAGCAAAATATAATTATATGTATATAAACTCACCCTGCTGAGCTGAGCGTAAGCGAAGCTTTTAACCGTTTGGGAGACCTTTTTTTGTGTTTAGTTGTCTCCAGAATGCGACGACATATTTAGCTAAAAATTTTCTCATGTATGTTTGAGCCGAACGCGGATGTTATAGCGAAAACAGATTGAAAAAATGTTTAGCCATTCAAAAGTTATTAAGAAAAGAAGAAAGGAGAGGGGCTCAGCTCAACACCCGTCGCGCACGGTTGGCGGATCCTAGTAACTATATATTTTATCATATTGTACATATTTTTAATTTAAATCTGTCATAAAAAACCCTTGAAATTGCATTAAGCATTTGAATAATTATATTGTCGTATATCTGAATACTATGTGATCTGAACAAGACTTCCTTTGATCATTTTCAAATATAACATCGTAATATATGTATAATTTGTTATAAAAATATCTGAAGTGAATCTCGTATCCGCGTCCGCTCCCTCTCATAACTCGTCGCTCGAGTGTAACGACGCGTCAAAGTCGAAAGTTATGCACCGAATGATTGACGTGCTGTTATGGTTTCTTTTACTAACCGGTCCAATCAAATACTACACATTAGGACGAGCCATATTTAGCAATTATTACATAAATGTCCCCTTTTAATAAAACAATTTATAAATATATTAAAGTATTATGTTCTTTCTAACAGTGCTATAGTAGATGGAGTAAAAATATCCGGGAATCGAAATCTTAAATGTGAATTTTGATTATGTATTGATTTGTAAAAATGTATTATATTTTATTACTAAATGAACGGATCCGAGTGGGAGGCACTGCTGCTATGGCTCTGATTCACTCGGATCCGAGTAATGGGCAGTGAATGTATTAGCAACTTATGTTATAGTGGATTTGTTTTAATCTTCATAATTTTTATATATTTTCATAAACTATTCAAAGAATTACACACATATACAGCGTTATATACTTTATTTAGAAACTATTTGTTATTATTCCCAGTAAGATATTCTGATACCCCACATTAAGGTACCATCGCATGTCCTGAGGTCCGTTCTTAAGACGAAAATAAACACAACCCCATAAAAATATAACCTACTTTAAATGGCTTACTCGAGTAACCTTCATTCTTTAATTCCTTCTTCCGTTCCACATTATTTTCGAGGCTCCTGTTAAAAACGCTACAACTATTTAGTATTTGAACTAGTTATATTAATCCCAGAAATATTTGAGTTTGAACCTTCCTATTATTATTTTATATGACTAAGTTATGATTTTCATAATTATCGCAATTAATGTTGGTTATTAACTCTCTGTAATACTAGTAAGTAATCAAATGAAATTTGAATCGTTATAAAATATGGCCATTTGTAAATGTAAAAACATTAGTTTCCAGTAAGTTAGTTATTATAAATTACTTAACACAAGGACTTGTTCTTGACTTGAATTAAGGTCGCAATATAGCGTCAAGAGCGAGTCGGGTCAATATATAATATATATAATATAGATAATTAAAAAAATAAAATTCAGTCAAAAAGTTTTCATCTTTAACCTTAATATAACCTTTTAAGAACTCTTCCCATTAGCGCTCCTTTTAATTATATATTATGTTTTTTTTTTATATTCAAAAATTTTTTTTTTATTTTTTTTTTTTCTGAATGTTATTACTTTTGGTATAGACTAGTAGGTTCTATGACTTCGTTCGCACGTAATGTTTTTTAAAATGAAAGTATCTCAAGTTACTCTTTATAACATCAGCTATCCGCTAGTGGAAGTCCTGTTAAATTCGGTCCAACCATTTCAGAGATTAGCCGGAACAAACAGATAGACAGACAAAGAAAAATTATATATTTTTTTATGCATGTTATTTGAATCGTTATATTTTCATATGCATTTCGTGAAAAGCTGTGAATTTGGAATTACAAACAGACACATTTTATTTATATGTATAGATGTTAACAGAGAGGCAATACTAGGGACCTAGTATTATAGTATATATTTTCGTGGTATACGGAACTCCAAAAATGGAGTAGAAATATTTTACATGTATAAATATTCTACACCTATTTGCACATTGTTCAAGGCTTTAATAACCTGCAGTCGAAGTGCCTGTTTTAATTTATTTATGATAGAAAAAAACAAGATTAAAATCGCAAGTTATAATTAATTTAGTTAATAATATAATTATTATTCCTGGATTGTCTTAAAAAATATCTGCACTTCAAGATTGAACTGATTGAGTATAATGGAAAAAGTTTTAAAACATCGATTGACAAATCTTATTAATTTCTTTCATAAAATATATTATATAGTATACTATATTTATATATAGGTAAAGTTTAAAATTTATGTGTTCTATACATGAACTTATACTAATGAAGGTCAACACAACTTATACGCAATATTTCATAAAAAAATTAGGTTAAGGAGGGCAAATGAAATGAGTTGTAGTAAAATGAGTTTCTTTATTATGGTGCTTAATCCTAAAAATAATATTATAGTTACATACATATATCAAATATCAAAAACAGCTAAAATTAGAAGCGATCTCATGATAAATTATTTGTTATCGTCATATTATCATAGTCAAAGACGACCAAAATAGTAAATATGGAAATCTAAATTGGATACAGGATGTTACATTATTTAATTAAGTATATAAGTTTTAACACACAGTTTTCTTCTTTCCAGCGCTGTATCCACATCAAAAAGAAAAGGCGAGACATCTTTCGCTATCATCGCCGAACCCCTCTCTAGACCTAACAGCCCGAGATCTCTACCTGTAGAGATAAGACCTGGCAGAGTATCGCCATTTAAAGGTTTGTGTGTTTTCTTGTTAAAAAATATCGTGAAGTGTTTATAACTTTATCAAATGATAACTTTTATCTGACAAATGTTATTTTCTTTTAAGGTCGAGGATTTAGAGAAGAGACATCCCGCCACAATACTCCAAAAACCTCAGCTGCCAATTCAAGATCAAATTCACCTCCAAGAAGAACGCACTCTTTATCACGAATCGACAAAATGGCTCAAGTAGCTACATTACCACCACCTGGCCCTATCCATAGACCACCGCGAGACTTTCTCAAAGAGAACATGGAAGAAATTCGAGAACTAAGTGAGTTGAATAGAGAAAAAAATGAAGCAGAAGCGGAAAAAAAGAAAGTGGAAGAAGAAATAGCGTTATTAAAGGAAATGGGATTAATCGACAAGATGGGTGAGATAAAAAGCGGATTTAATTCTAGAACGAATTCTAGAAGCAATTCCCCTAATAGATATAACTTACGATCGAGATCTAACTCACCATTAGCTATTTTACAATTAAACAATGTAACGACTAAAAGTTCAGAGTTCCTCAACAAAGATGAAGGGAAACCTGCAGTCCATCGACCCCGAGTGCGAACAGTATCTAAATCTCAACCGCAATCAAGTAATGGATCGCCAAAAAATTCAAAAATACCCATGAGACAAAATTCGGTTTCCCCAAATAGATCGAGCTCGAGACAGTCTTTCGATAAGAGCTTGTCCAAGAATCAAAGACATATATCTAATAGTACAAGTAGTATTCATGAATCTATACGGATAGGAAGTACAGTTCATGATAAAAGAGCCAGTCAAAGTTCTCAACATTTGAGTGTTGGGCCGTCTAATATAAGAAGTAAGCCACCTATTTCACCTGGTAAGACTGGGCCGCCGCCTTCTAATAAATCTATTAATCCAAAGAGACTATCTCCTATTGTTGGAACACCAAGCAAAAGTCCTCTTGAAGACTCTAAGCTCGGCATTGGAAAGGTACCAATGAAAACATCAGCTACAAAATTGAATAAGCCTGTAAAAGCTAGCAATGCAACGTCTGCTGCTTCTAGATTAAATTCTAGACAGCCTAGCAGAACTAATAGCCGTGATTCTAGTCCAGAAAAACGTAAATCAACCATTGGCAGCATTCCCAAAACGGGAAATGGAATTTCAAAATCTGTATCAAGAACTCCAAGTACACGAGCCACTCAAAAACCTCCGATTTCGAACAAATCTGATCCTAAAAAACCAGTGAGTCGAACTAATAGTGTCAAAAATTTAAGTAGGGCTTCAAGTACCAAGACGTTAAACGAAAAACCGCCTTTAAATAGACAATCAAGTAAAAAAGATGTATCAGAAAGATCAAAACCACCGACTAAAATAACTGACAAGCCTTCCAAAAGTGACAATACTAAAGAGACTATGGCAAAAAGAGATGAAACAAAAATTGAAATAAAGGAAAGTAAAGATAAAAATGTAGAAGATAACAGAGTAGACGCCAATGTTGGGGACTCAATAGAGAGTCAAGATAATGAAACTCAATATGATAAGAAAACAAATGAGAAAGAAGAATTAGTCATCATGACGAAGAAAAATGTGGTTTCCATGACCACTGCTGCTATTACATCACAGCCACTAGAGGTTGTCGCTACAGTGACGAATCAGTTGCCAGTAGTTCTAGAAAAAGCTAGAGAAAAAGCATTATTTGATATACTTAAGTCCAAAGATTCCTTACTAGATCAAGAGGATGAAAATATTAAGACAGAGGAAATCAAACCTGAAAAAGCAGTAAAATCAAAAACAGAAAAAGCTGAGGAGAACATAAAATTAAGACCACTACAACCACCATATAATAATCCTCAAGTGGAAAGAGTCAGACAAAAAATTGATTCCATACTTAAAGAGCCGGAAATATCTACAGAAAATATTTTGGCTGCTGCAAAATTAAAAGAATCTACTAAAGTAGTATCAGAAAAAGTTAAAGATTCAGTGAAAGAAGTTAATAATGAAGCAAAAGATATAAAAGACAAAATTAAAAAACAAAGCGAAGACATTACTTCGGAATTCAAGAAGGAAGCAAGTAAAATTGTGGATAGTATTATAACACCTGTTGAAGAACCTAAAGAACTTGTGGATAAAACTAAAGGTGAAATCAAAAAAGCTATTGAACCTATAGTGACGGTAGTCAGTGAGAAGAAGAAAGAAATAAAGGTGGATATTGAAAAAATAACGGAAACCTTAGTACAAGGAGGACCTGAAGTAGAAGTGCTAAGTTCAAATGTTTCTACTCCTGGAGCAGACAAAATATCGAAGATTAGCAAAATGGCTGACGGTGCATCCGACAAGTCGCATAGTAATGGCGGGTGAGTAGAAATATAAAATGCACAAAAATATTTCTCAATTTATTAATAAATGGGTTAGTTTTCTTTTAAATGAACTTCTGATAATAATAAAGTTCCAAAGACAGTATTTTAAGAGCTAATACTAGGGTGCGATAGATGGCGCTGTAGTTATGATAAGTACGAAATTGATTAATATATTTTTTTTATATTTACATAAATGTTGCTCAAGTGACAATACCACACAATATTATAGTGACGTAGATGGCGCTGTAGCTAAGTTATCAATAATTAATTTCTCTTGCTGATGGAAACAACATGAACATGTTTTTTTAATTTATACATTTTAAATTATTTGCGGAGCTTTGCATTCATTCACGTTTAAAACGAGTCCCAGGTTGTAGTATCGACCGCCATGCCATTTAATTATGATTGTGTTTTCAGTTTCTTCATTATAATTATCATCCACCAGTCCTTATCACAATTATTTGGGATTAGCGCAATGTTTTAGCAACAGTTAAGACGTTAGAGAGAATTATTAAGTATAGGATTTAAGTTCTTCGTGTTATTAACATTTGAAAAACCCGTACGAATGAATGAAAAACGTTTGAAAAGCTCGTATTTTTAAGAAAAATGCTATTTCAATACGTACAATCATTACAGTATATATTAAACAGCTTTTATACTAGCTCTTAAAGTTATTTCCCATAAGTACACATATTACACATTTAATAGTTTGCTTGGAACTGTCAATATAAAACTATTTCTTAAATGCAGCTCCCGTTTCCTTTTCAATTATATTATTTACTTTCTACATAATAATCATGTTTATTCAAACCGCACTACGTGTCAACAGTGAAAACTAACTGAATCGCTTGGGAACACTTTCTCAGGAGCCATATTCCACCACAGACTAGAGAGTTAAGATTAATTGCTTTAATGTTGAAAGGGTTCTTTCTTTCAGGTTCTTTCTTAGGCTCATATATACATATTTTTATATCATATATCATTCCTAGATATCTTTCGCTAAAGGTAAATTCACGGAAAGAGTGCCTTCTCTTTTTCTCTTTGAATTTATCATTATTGCAGAATTGGGTTACATTGATTTTAGTTTACCGAGTACATTAATGTTTCCAAATTTGACAATAACAAATGTAAGAGATTACCGTACATTTTGTTTACTTGTTTTACGTTATCCGACATTCTTACTGTGAAAACAATGTTGTTATAAACAGTAAAAAAGTTACTTGTGCATTATCGCTGAATCTTTATTAACCACATATCCTTATTACGAAGCGTCGATAATGTGGGTACCTATTTAGCACGTATGCTTTTGGAGCACATTTTTGTTGATAGATAATAAAAAACATGAAATCCTTTAACAGTACTCATTTTTAACAAATTATTAAATTGTTTAAGTATAATAAAAAGGCATATCATCACAATATCAAAGTCCTTTCATACTTATGTTACTCCTTTGTTTACTGTAACACTAACTAAAATGATTTTAGAACAAACTTTGTTTATAATCTATTGTATATATTATATGAAGTCACATGTCACTTGTACATAATATTAAGTAATAACAAATATTGGAGTTTTATTATTTATTGTATATATGAAGACATCGCAATACACATATATTATAGATTCATTATTATTAGTATCATTACTACAGTATAGTTTATAATAATTGCTATACATGTGGACTACATTTATAATACGTATATTTACTTGTAATAATTCTAAGTCATTAATATGGAAGAAAGTAAAGTATCATACAACAACCAAATAATAATAGCCTTATACTTAATGACAAACCATGTTTCATCATCTAAACAGTTTGAGATCATCGTAAGAGTTTATTTACATAAATGATAGTCCCGATTGATTGAAAAAAGTATTTAGTTTTTCGACCGAAGCGAACGAAGTGAGCGAAGCGTTTTACTGGAGACTTTTTGCATTCTTTATCACGAATTGGCTCAAAAATAACTTGACGGAAAATTATGAAACTTTGCAAACAAAAAGACACACATAAGGTGATGGTTTTTTAAAAAACAATTTTGAAAAATGTCAAAAAAAAAAAATTTGTTTTTACTATCGTGTTAAAAAACTGATATCCCATTGAAGTCAATGGGAAACGATGAGTGAATACACTGGGCTCGCTTCGCTCAATATGCAAACGGCACCCGAGATTTCGCAAGCGCAGCGAGTCGAAATTGAGGGTTTGTTGGCGCCGCTAGTATATATAGTTCATAAATTTGTTAAATCGTAAAATAAATGCATTTATTAGAAACTAAATCGCTGTAAAAATAAATATGATTTAAACTGTAAATAATACATTATCCGTTCATTATTCAACAAATATCGCGTTCATAATAACATATATAATATAAGTTGAATAATTAAGGCTTGTTATTATTTAATAATAGGTATTGTACTAAGCACTGAGTCAGTCTTGCTGAGACCTTGGGAGTGAACTGCATTGCCAATGAATTTTAAATTTAATGCTACTAATTGTTATTTATCGTTCAACTATAACGGTGCTTTGATGGATGTTTTTTATAAAATATTTTAAATATATAAAAAAAAATTAAATTCAATGTAGGTAGTTGAATTTTTAATTCTGTTTTTTTATTGCATCAAAAGATGGCGCTGTTTCAAATATGTATATATATGTTATGTTAAGATCTCTAGAAATGGTTTAGTTTTTACATATTTTGAATTTTAAAGCTAACATCCGACCCTTTAAATTGTTAACAATTAGTTAAAAGTTCACCCTATCCAGACTTACGATAGTTTAAGAATATTGAAAATTTAAAAATAAACACGATAAACGTGTAAAAAACAATTATTATAATAAAAATGATGTTAGCTTAATATCTTAAATTAGTAAAACAACAGAAAATATATAAAAGTAAAAACTTCGCGACATTCATCAAATTGTAACAAACTTTAAAACGCATACAAGATTGTAAGTGACCACGCTAGGTTGACTCTTATCTAATCTAGTCTTTATTGTGAGGGCAATAAGGGTTATTTATTAATCCACAATGACCAGTATCGAGCGGGCATTTCGTGACTTACTATTAGCATACTGTAAGGGTTGTTTGTAAGATTTGTTTTTTATTAAGTTTTCAAATAATATGCTTTTTTAAAAGTTTTATTTTGCCCCACGCTGGGCGCCAGTTTTTGTTTGAACTTTTTGAACATGAAAATATTGATAGTAAAAGTTTTTTTAGAAGCTCCTTTCAAGCTTTTATCTATTATAAATAAACCCCTCAAACTATTTTCGCCGAATTACTTCACTAATACATTAATTTCCGTTGCGCTAAAGTTAATAGCCATTTATCAGCCCTATCATTTTAGGTCAAAATTTTATTTGGGAACATTTTTGATAATTATATAATTATTTACAATGGCTGGTGTTAAAATGTCAGTAATTTTTATATCAACTAGCTTGTCGACCCTTCTTCGCGTTGCTTTAGCTTTAGTCATTTTATTTGGTAGATTTCTAAGAGTGGTTCCGTAGGTAATTATAGATTAATTATAGCAACAAAATATTACGCAGTTGTGATACCTAGGCCCTTACTACGAAGTCCAGTCACTTTTTAATATCTATTTTTACTTAAAAATTTTACTTTTTGTGGCTTTACTTTTACGTCTTTGGAGTTAAACTCAAATGAATATTTAAACAATATTAAAATTAACTTATAATATCGTAAAATATTGAAAAAATCTACGGAATTCTAGAACAATATATTTCTGTAACGCCATTTTTTTCAAACAATTCCTTAACAGATCGCATAGCACTCGATGCTAACAAGTCGACCCTTAAGAATTAGTTCAAGCTAGTCCGACCTCGACCGCCTTGGACACGCGTCGCCTACACAATGGCGGGAAACTTGACAGTGACATTAATTTATCTGTGTATTTTGACAAGTGAATAACAATGATCGTCATAGATTCAGCCTGTTGTATTTATTAATTTATTAAAATATATAGATACTCTTTTGAATTTCTTGGATTGAAGTAATCTGAAGATGATTCACAACAGAACTGTGTATATTTTACCAAACGAATTACTACCAAAGCGGTATAACGACAATGGGTAATATTTTGAAACCAACATACAATTTTAATTATATCTTGTTTATAAAAATTGAGATTACAACCTTTTTGAGTGTATTTTTAATTCACAAATGATACATGTTGCTATTAAAAGTTATGTTTAAAATAAACCATAATAAATGATCAAAGATTAAGTTTATTATTATTTTATAGACCCGGCGGTGAATCAGCGTTATTAAGGTAATAATAGAAAAGAAAATTCGTCTATTCGTATTTAATGCAATTAAATTCAAAATAATTATATTTTAAATGAAAAGTACATTACACAAAATTATAACTGGCCACAAATATTAAATTAAAAATATATTCTTTATTTAAAAGTGGTCCTTAACTATAATAAAATTAGCTTTTTTTTACTTTATTCGACAGGTTTCCGCAAAGCACAAGTACAACACCGAAGCCTCCTCCCCGAGCTCACCGCGAACTGAAAGACAAACAAACAGACAAAGAACCATCACAAGAGACAGAGAATACTAAACAAAACATTTGTAGTAGATTGATGGGCAAATGTAAAACGAAATGCTGTTCTTGTTGCACTAAAGCACCAGTAGATGAGGATGAAGAAGACAGGGATATAGATCAAGCAGAACAGGTCGTGAAGAAATCGTTTTTGGATAAATTAAACTGTTTTAAGAAGAAGATTCCCGATGAAGAGATTGAAATTGCAGCTGGGAAGGTCAGTTTTATTATCCATCCAAATATGTTTTTGCAATTCTGTGCAATAATGAAATATATTTCTAAGTATATGACTCACTAATCCAAAGCGTAAATAATTATATTCCGTAAAAGCCTGAACTGAGTAATGCTTCTTTTGTTTCTCTTATTCGGTAAGGAAAGTATAGCATAAAAGCAATTTATCATATACGATGTCTCAAATTTGTTTGTACAAAATATTTTTTATATCCAATAGGGTACAACAATTGAATTCGAAAGCGAGACAAAACGTAAACGAAAAGTACGAGATGTACTATGCGGCTGTTGTCGTCGTCAACGTGTCGCCGACGTGTCGGAGCCGCCCCGTCACGTGGACGTGACGCCGCCTGTTGCGTCCTCGGATGTTGTAAAGGAGACTGGCTGTTGTGGGAAGAAGAGGGAAGCCGAAAGGAGAGACAGTATTTTGAGCGACCAACCAACATCCACGTAAGTTTGAGGAAATCAAAATATTTCATTACACTTATATTATATTAAATGACATTTTATTGAGAATTCTAAATATAAAACAAATTATAAACTTTAATTAAATAAAATTCAAGGTATCTACTAACTATAACTTTCTTTTTGTAAAGGTTTCAAACAGAAAGTTGGGTGTTTGTTTTATTTTCTTCCCTTCTATCTTCTACTTTTACTATTCTTCTGTCTCGTTCTTTCATAATTTTCAACTTATTACTCACAAATGTTCTTTCTACTTAAAATGTTCTTTCTACTTAAAATTGTCAATTAACCTCAAACCTCTCTCCAGATGACGCTGCGCGATTCCCTACTTTAAATAGTAAATAGAGATAATATTCCCTTCCAACTGCTGCAACGCTTTTTGCAACTAACCTTAAAATTCTCTCCAGATGATGCAACGGTACTTTAAATAATAAATAAAGAAAACACTTCCCTTCCAGCTGTTGCAGCGCTCTGCGTCGCTGGATCACGGGCGCGTGTCGGCGGTCATCAGAGACCTCGTCCAGTCGACGAACCAGTCTGTTCTCCAAGAACAAAAGCCTCTCACCTACATTGCCCCCCGAGGTAAGGAATATGACGAAATGATCATTGTTTATTATGCTAAGATTTTTATACATATATTTTTATATTCCTCTATTCTTTGGGTTATAGTAATATATATATGATTATTTAGGTTCTTTTTTCTGGTACGAATCAAATCCGAAACTACTAAGAATTGGGCAATACTGTCTGCAAATTAACCTTCTAATAATGTTAGATTTAAACTCCACCCGTAGGTTTTTCATTTGACCTAAAATGTACGAAACGCATGATTGTGACAAAAATGGCGTTAATAATCTCGTAAAGGACATTAGTACATATAAATTATTTCAAACACTTCATGCGATTTCTAGAAGTAAGAGTCCTTGGGTGGAATAGGCTTTATTGCGTGTACTTAGTACAGTCAACAAAAAATATAATAATAAAAAAATAATATTATATGTAATTTTATAACGACGTAATACATATTGACCTAAAAACAAATAGGAATATAATAAATATTTGAGACCAGACCCGGTCTGACCTAAACATTTTTCTGTGACTCGTACAATTCTGACCCGACATTTTGTGACACGCGACGTTGACTCAACTTATAATTAACTTAATCGTTATTATACGTATTATACTTAATAACCAGAACCCGATGCTTACTTAAGCACTAGTATTGTTCTCTGATTCCTCAAAATATAGGCCATTTTGTTGCAAATATATTATTAAGAATTGTAAAGGTTCTTTTTAGTTTCGCCAGTGAAAATAATTCTAAGAGACCCATTTCCGTATTTCTATCATTAGGTATAATTTTTGAAAATACTATATATATATTTACTTAAACGGAATATTTCATAGTATTTTTGTGTGATAGGTAGATCTACATATTCTAAATGGGCTGAAAGGACTCAGATGCTATTAGAATATTCTGTCTATCTTTCGTAGGCGTTTGATTTTGTTGATAACAATAATTTTATCCGTAATCTTCACAATTACGGAGTTTCTGTCCGGGCTGTTAATCTTGTGCTTTCCTATTTATTTAATAGATAAGAGAGAGACAATTGAGTGTTAGTGTGAACGTAATTTTATTTGGGTACTTTAGTAATAATAGGCGTTCCTCAAGGATCAATACTTGTTAATTACCAATTCTTGTTAATTAATAAAGCCAATTTTTTTGCAAATGTGGTATGGAATCGTATTCAAGGTATTCCTTTGGATTCAACTTTGAAGTATAATATTATAAGAACAAATTTTATCAAACTAAGATTTGATATATTGATTAGTTTGACACCCCTGAAAAAGTAATTTATAAATTAGGCCATTGGTTCACAAACATACAAAAGCAACAATAACAGGCAAAAATCGATTTTAATTATATAATTTGGTAACACAACATCAGATACACGCATTTAAAGCATTCCTAGTTAATAATCGGTCGCTATTTAAGCTAATTATTTGAATTTCGTCCAATGAGTGCAGTATCTTCGAAGCGTGATATTTCATCAACATCACCAAAACCAAAAATAATACTAACATATGGTAGAAAACGCGCCATAACTTTAGTTAGTGAAGATGATGAGGTGGGTTGTGTTTGTAATAAATTAAAACAATTTCTTCTATCTTGATAGTAATAAAAAAAGTTATAGAGAAATCTTTAATTTAGTTTTTTGTATCCAAGTCTGCATTCAGAATGTGTCCTTGCACTATCTCATTAACTAACTCGAATCTGCATTCGGAGTATATCCTAACACCATCTCAATTGTGTTCCGTATTTCCTCAGGATACGCGCAAGAAACTAGACCCTTCCCTGATCGAGCATACGAGCGCGATGCGCGGTGCTGTGCCGGTGCTGGCGCTGCCGCTGGCTGTGCTGTGTCTGCTCTGTAACATCGTAATACCAGGACTTGGTAAGTACGACGTACTGAAGCACAACATTTCTGTATTTTAGTTGTCCTTATAGAAACATTTCTATTATCAAAACAACTATAATGAATTCGTTCATGTCTGTCTGTGTCCCAGGTTTCCTCATAACATTTGCACTAATGTTGCGAATATTTACTAATCTTAATACGCTTTGATATTTTCTTCTTAGACGTAGTCACAGACACCTAATTATATATATATATAAAATTTGTGTCTGTTTGTAATTCCATAATAACAATTTTTCACTATATATATTAAAATATATACGGCATTAACATAAAAAAATTAATTAAAAAAAAATCTCTGTCTGTCTATCTGTCTGTTTCTAACGGCTTATCTCTGAAATGGCTGGATCGATTTTAACAGAAATTTCTACTTAGGGTACTTTTATTTTAAATATCTTATTACGCGCGAATGAAGTCGTGGGCGCAGCTAGTATATAAAAGTCTGCTACTAAGTTACAATAACGTAGATTATTTTGGAACAGTAGACTCATATGTTTGAACTAAATTTTAAACAAAATGTTGAAAATATAATGTATTTTGCAGGTACAATATTCAGCGGCATGTTTTGCTTGTGCTTCGGCATCCCTCGCTTCGGAGTTCACGACGGAGCAAAACATAGGATAGGTAATAGGATAAAAAGATAATAGTTTAGGTTAAGATAAACTCCTTCAAATATGACATCAATATGACTTTTAAATAAACATATCAAATCATCTCTACATTAATTAAAAATGATAAAATGCAGTGTGGTTGTTAGTACTTGTGCCCTCGAAGTGCAGCTCTGTATATCCTTTCCCAGGGTCCCTGTTGATCAACATACTGGTGGGATGTGCCCAGTTGTTCACGGTGCTGTTCTGCCTGGTGGGGTGGGGCTGGGCCATATGGTGGGGAGTCATCATGGTGCGCGTGTCGCGTGAGTAACACACATGTATTCATTCAGTATATCATACATGGAAAGATTTAGATGCTTTGAAACCAGGAGCAAAAGCCATATACGTACGTATATAGTTAAGCTCTGCAATATCACAATACTTATAGTATAGAATTTCACTAATGTAAACTTTTGTCCAGTATAATCTGCTTCTTTACTATTAAATGTAAAAAAAAATTGTATTGAAAAGGTCCCACGTGCGCGCGCCACGCGCCAATTCTATGTTTTTCTAATTTCCAGGTAAATACAGCAAGCTTAAAGCCGAAGCAGCCGCAGCGGAAGCTGAAGCTCCTCCCGTCACAGACAACAACCACACCCGGGCGTAACCATAGTATTAATATACAAAGACACTAAATATGATAATGTACCTCAATACTCGGTTTGTATCTAATTTTAATAATGACCATAATAAATAAATACTAGGTTGTGTTTGATGAAACTTTGACAAAATAATAATCGATCTAAGAATTTTTTATATTAAAGTAATTGTTATTGTAAAGTATTTTCGACATTTCTGTGGCAAAGCGTACTTTCGTAGGCTAATTATTCTGCTGGTCAGAAGATTTTTTTTAATCTAGAGTCTTTTCTACTTCCGAAAGAAGTTTTCCGGCCGTTTCTGGCCTTTTTAGAGAATAGATTAGTGCAACGTGGCAACAATTAATAAAATTATATTTTTTAGTCAAAAAAGTAGTTATTATTTCTGTAAATTATATAGATTTTTTTCAAAAATTCTAAAATTAGAAGTAAGTTATTGTATTTGTTGCCACCGTCCGAACTAAGCCCAAGTGCTTCTTCAGTGTAATATAAATTGACTTTAATTAGGATGTTATAAGGAAATAAAAAATAACAAATTCGTGTACGTACTTTGTAAACGCAATTATTTTCTTTCAAAAGAAATAAAAATAATGCAACAATACTAAATATTAATTTTTTAAAACGATTTAACATAATTTAACAATTTTATATGCTATAAGTATATATTTTAACATTACGTAGTATTAGTATTGGTAAAGTTGTTTTTGTCATTATTTTGAAAAATATTGTAAAAGATAAAAGCTTTTAGCTAAACCATCATGAAGGAACATTAAACTATAATGTAAGCAGTATTTATATTATTATTAAACCGGGTTCTTCCAGTACAATGTTTTAATAAATAACGTTATTGGAGATTCATTTATTGTATATTATGTTATATTGTATTCTACTTGCAGTTGCTTGTAACAAAGAATAATAAAGTTTTACACCAACTTTGTTTTTTATTTAGACGACATCTATTGATATTAATGTGAACTAATACACTTATATTAGTTCGTATAACGTGGTCCCTAGAAAAGAAATATACCAATACGGAAATCAGTTGTAAACATTAAATACCTTTCTAAGAACCAGAAGATTTTTTCTTAATTTGAACATAATTCTACTGTAGCTTGTTACAAAAGTAGTATTTTTATTTACATTATTTTATAACAGCGCCATCTATTAAACCAAATGTAATAACATCCGTAAAGAGTGATTAGTTCCGTTCATGATCACAAGGTGTCACTAAAATAATAAATGTATTTCGTATAATATAACTATACCATGAGACTTGCAGGTGCAAGTGCTCCTTTTAAAACATTACTGCTTCTAAAGGAGGGTAGGTCTATGTAGGTAAGGAATACATATAAAATAAATTATAATTTTTATACAAAAATAAAAAGATCTTTAATCTTTTCTAGTTATTTTTATAAAAATAAGAATATAGGATACTAGTCAATGTTTTTCCATCTATACTGATGCTATTGATACCTATTGAATAAATAATGATTTAATAATTTGCATTTTAGAATTTTTTTTTGTTGACACATTATGCGTTGAATATTAATAATAATTTTATCTAAATTTCAACATTTTGGTTCTCATAAAACATTGTAAACTTTATTTGTTTATTGATAATAAGTAAATCAAAAATGTAAGTTTTATTTATTATATATTACCAAAAAAATTGTGATTCCTCAGCGCCATCTATCCGAAAACTGAAACAAAACAAGATTAAAATATAAGTAAAAAATTATAAGGAAATAAATAAGTAATCTAAAACCATACATTAAAAGGACAATTCTAATTAATTTCTTCGAAAAGTTACAAAAACTAATGTAATGTCGTCTCAAAATTCAATTTATGCGTTTGAAAAAACTAACGAGTGTCAGTCAAACTAGTTGTATGTATATCTTAGATGTCTTTGGACTAATAGCATCCGTTTGCATCATGAATTCAATACCCGGCAGTTGGCAACTACCGGAAATCGATGACTGGAGTAACTGACATCTTTCAATATACTATATATATATACTGTTATATATAGCATTTTAAAGTAGGTTTTTTTTTAATTTTCGTAACTCACGCATGGCGACGTCGGCGACCGCACTGAGCTGCTCGATGCTGTGCTTGAGCTGGTGATTGAACATCGCCAGGGGAGATGTAATGTTGAAGGTTGGTCTGTAACAAAGGTTTATTCACTCTTTCATATAAATAAAACATAACGAGAGTAATAGTTTTATAATAATAAGTATGAATGAAATAAATCGTTTTTACTAAAACATTATAAAATTGTTTACTGTAAATAAAACTCTGAATATTTTTGTCACAACCGGTGTCTATAATTATTTTAAGTATGAACCAAAGGAATAGTTTTTACTAAAACATTATAAAATTGTTAACTGTAAATAAAACTCCGAATAATTTGTCACAACCGGTGTTGAACCCGGGAACTACCAATTCAAAGATATAACAAAAATATATTATAAAAAAAAAAATACTCACAGTTGACACTCCACATTGCAGCACATCTAAAAAAGTAATTTGCTATTATAATAATACTAATATTGTAGATAAAATGAGTCTGTATGTGTGTCTGTAAAGTGGCTCTGAAGATGATCCTTGAACCACTTAATTTTACTTTCAAAAGTAAGTATACTTATTCTAAACTTTGCTTGCTTACTCCTAAGCTTACCACTTAGGTAAGCTAATTTAAGCAAGGCAACTTGTACTGCTAACTTAAACGCGGGATCGAGGTATATTGCTTATGTTTTTGTGTGTTTGTTTGTCACTATCTAATTATAATAATTATATATTATTACGATTTATTATTATTTTAATGAAAACTTAATTAATATTCGAAATTCTCAAAACTATAAATTGTCCGTGAAAATTGTTTTTATCGGCGTGTGCTGGACAGGTGATGGGTTATTGGTTAAAAAATACATACAAAAAAAAAAAACTCTTAAAAAAAAAGTCAGACCCAGCTTGAGGTCAAATTAAAATTTATTTTTTACACAAACGTTTGTATTTTGTACATATAACACATATATATGTATATATGTGTATATATGTTGTTTCATACTAAAGGCACTTTAAGTAACTAAAAATGATATTTATATTTCCCCTCTATATCATTTATATGTTAATACATGATTATAAAATTGACATGTTTTTAACATATTTAAATTGCTTACCATCAATAGAACAGGTACTAAGCACAGCAGGCTCCACGACACCACACGACACGACGACGACATGTTCACGACAACGACTAGTAGACGACTGTGAGGTGTCCGTATCTGTGATGAGTTATATACTCAAATGAGCTTAATTAATATTAATAAGGGTTTGTTTAATTTCTTTATTCGTTTCCGTGAGGTACCTTGGTCCAGTTTACATTGTTGTGTATACAGCCTTCAATAATAATGATCATAGACCAGAGAGAGTATGTCTGTTAAGAAAATGATCATTATCATGTTTGAAGGAAGAAAGAGAAAGAACATAGAAAGAATATACAAAGAAAATACTACATATATTGGTATAAAAATTCAGTGGTCTTAATTTCTATTAAATTTATTTATTTTATAATAAGATTAAAATTTATTTGTCATTTTTATAAGTAATCATTTCAATTTATAAATACGTTATTAATAAATAAAATAAAAATAAAATGTATAAATTTTTTTTGAATAATATTGTGGTCTTTAAAATGAAATTTTGAATGTTTTCGGTTTTAGCTTTATGCTTTTCTTTAAAGTTTTTCTTATTTTTAGAATGTTAAACTTAAGGATTAACATATTTTTATACTAAAATTAAGTTAATGGTTTCTTTGGCCGGTGGACATATGAACTACCTTACTACCTTACTTTGTTATTTTTTTACCAGACCGAACTGAAAATGTACTATTGGAAGAAATATCTGAGTTAATGTGAAATCTACAAGAAACTATATACTAGGATCCGCCAACCGTGCGCGGCGGGTGTTGAGCTGATCCCCTCCTTTCTTGTTTTCTTGATAACTTTTGAATGGCTAAAAATTTTTTCAATCTGTTTTCGCTATAACATCCGCGTTCGACTCAAACATACATGAGAAAATTTTTACCTAATTATCTCATCGCATTCTGGAGACAGCACAAAAAAGAGGTCTCCCAAACGGTTAAGAGCTTCGCTTACGCTCAGCTCAATAAATAAAAGGATATAAGGATACACATCTGTGGCGCATCACACAACGCTTATTATTATAATCGACTAGTTTTGCATACGACTTTGTCCGCCCGGGATATCATTTTTAAAATAACCAGCCTAAGTTATTCCTTATAACATCAGCTCCGCCAGTGACAATCCTGTTAAAATCGGTCCCGCTGTTTCAGATATTAGTTGGACCAAACAGTCAGGAAAAAAAAAAAAAAATTTTTACTTAAGTAATAGAATGAATTTGGATGGATTTTGGAATTATAAATAGATACTTAATTAATTTTTTTTTGTCATCAGGCTTTTTGAAAACAACAGAATAGACAAAAAATACGAAATATAATTCAGATATTACAATATCTTTGAATGTCTTTTATAATTTTTGATTGATATAAAATGGTCTACTCTTGTCGTCTTGTTGAATTTAATATATAATAATCATTGCACCATTGAGTGTCAATATCATATCTCTGTTTGTAGATAGATAGTATTCTAGAGATCGCTCGTAAACTAATTGTCACTTACGATTGGGTGAACTATGTATAAGCAAGTCCTGTTCTAAACATTAGTTAACTATGGAACCCATTTCGGAAGTTTCGTGTTGGTTTTGGATTGGATTGGATTGGAACAAAAAAACAAACAGACCATCTGTCTATTATTGATTCGGAGATTTAGTAAAGGTTTTAAAAAATCAATTGAAACAGCAAATGCTTATACTATAATTTTCTTCAGCGATGTCCAGTTTAGTATATATTTAAAATTAGTTATACTTTTCAGTAATGGTAAATTTTCTTGAAAGTTTCCTCCATATTGATTCTGGTTTGAATATCCAGACTGCCAAGTTGTCATACTTTGCACTTATGAGACATCTACTTACTTAAATAGTTTCATTAAGAGGAAAACACAAACCCCACAGATATTTTTAATTTAACACAAACGAGTTAATTCTTTTCGATTTAACTTTATTTTTATTAAGTTCCAGTCAGTTTTTCAGCAGCCATCTTTAATACCTCGCTTTTGGATTATTTTTGTCTTTACGTGTTTATTCTGAGTTTCTGTCGCCAGCTCTTCTCAGATTTGTGGGAATTATTTTTCCGAGCTGGTGGTAGCTTTGACAATGAAAAAATGTTTTGTATGAAACTTATTTTCAATAAAGAATTTTGATTTTGATGTTGATTCGATTTGATATTGAAACAGTGTTTATTTTACGAAATCGCTCTATAGATCAACCCCTTGGTAACTAGATTTCGAAGTATCATACATGTATGAAACAAAAGGCAATTTGAAATGGAACTTTAATTAAAATTTGATTATTTTACCAACTCAGGTATATGGTTATATACTCGTTTACCTACTACTTTTACTATGTGATAGATTAATAGTTTTTCACCTTTTTACTGTTTATTAATTTTTCAAAGTATGTAGGGGAGACCGGGGCTGGTTGACTATAGGGGCAGGTAGACTAATTGTCAAAAACGCGAGTTAGGCAAACTTTTTGCAAAGATCGACTAGGTGAGCGTATCCACTATTCCCCCGCGCATAATCATCAGAAAAACCGCGGAGCAGACCCAAACCGTTTGTCAGCTAGAGCCTATTGTTCAAAAACAAGACACTTAAGTAACTATTTTTGCCTTAATTCTATTTGCTATAACTCTTTTCATTTTGTTTTGATTGCTTGTCAAACTGTTTAATACGAATGTTTGATTTCCTACTTTGTATGCTTCCTTATTATTTTTAATTACGACACCATTTTGAGGTTTTGGCACTTAGTTAAAAATTATTAGGTCGTTTGGGGCTGGTTGACTCATTTATAAAGGGGTTGGTTGACTATCTAGTCAACCTGCCCCATTCAATTTTGGATATACTAGATATAAATCGGTATAAAAATTATTGTTCTTAACCTAACATTTCCAGTTTAGAACGATCCGAAACTATAAACGAAAGTCAAATCGACGTAAAGACATACTGTAGAGAGTATGTCGACAAGTTATTTTCGCCGAAGTATCAATTCCAGCAAAAGAATTTGCTATACCATATAAAATATCGCCATGTAGTAAATATGAAAAAAAAAAGAATGCAATCCTGGACTGTCTAGATCTCAATTGACCTTGGAAAGCGTTGGCTACATAAAAAACAGACAAATATTCAGTGACGAGGAAGAGCATGCATCAGAAAATTGCCCAGAAGGGAGCTGATGATGTTTATTATGGATTAACGCCTTACGAGTCCCGAAAATTTGCATATGAATTTGCAAAAAAAAAAAATAATCTATTCTCAATCATGGGATAAAAAACAGATTGCTGATGAAGATTGGGTAGGGAGTTTACTTAAACGTCATCCTATTCTCTCTATTCGATCTCCTCAAGCTACTATTTCGAGCCACTTCTTTCAACAAAAACAACGTGCAGTTGTTCTTTGATTACCTAAGAACCGTTTACCTACGTTTAAATGTAAGCCCTGGGTATATTTAGAATGTAGATGAAACAGGACTGACAACGGTTCACATTCCTGATAGAGTAATAGCTAATGGCACCAAAAAATTTGGGAAAAATGACGTCTGCTGACCGAGGTTTCGCTGGTGAGAGTCGCAGTTGTTATCTCGGCCTCGGCAATATGGTTCTTCCGTTCTTCGTTTTCCCACGTGTTCACTATAAATACTATTTTGACTATTTTAGACTAAAGGACTATCAAAGACTATTTTAGACTGGAGGTGGACCGATAGGTTCTTAACGGTGTTTAATGTTGTTGAAGATGTTCTTAAAAATGATGATTGCATTTACTTTAGTATTTAAATTTTGTTCCTTCGTAGTCTTGGTACTCATTATTTCTTAGGTCAACTTACCCCTAGTGACAAGTCAACCTGCCCCAGGCACGGGGTAGGTTGACTTGTGTTTTTCCCGTTCTATAAAATCGAGCCTATATACTGTGTTTTAATAGGTATCGAGCTTATTGTAATTTCTTTCTAGAGCTGAATAGTGTCACTATCAATGGAATTGCTTTTCACAAAAATAATCTTTAAAGCAATAAAAATATTCACTTTTAAACTGAAAATTGGTCAACCAGCCCCGGTCTCCCCTGATATAAAGATAAACTCTTTTCAATATATCAGACATATAAAATTCTTTAAAATAAAATATATAATTTAAAGTAAAAACAAATGTTTGGTGTAAAATTACTTAGTGAATGAAAGAATGGAGCATAACTATAAGATAAAAAAACCAAGAGGTACCCCATATTTTTTTATCTCATAAAGACAAAAATCTTTCCTTTACTGTCCATAATTCATTTATAAATCCACAACAGGATTTGTTTTATTGGTTATTTCTGAAAATTTCTCACATGATTACAGAAATCATTCAAATTATTTATATAACATAATAAAACAATGTTTTTTAAGTATTTTTTTATTCAACGGATAACATTGGCAGTAAAAGTTTTCAAAAAATAACAAATATAGTAAGCGTGAAATCCATTTCAGAAAGTTTTCACAAAATTACCGTCTTTTCATCCAAGAACTGCAACAAATAAAAATCATATAACATACAATATTAAAAAACTTACCTTATCTTATAGAATTTTTTTTTTAGATAATATAACATAAAAATAAATCAATATATTGTACAATTGAAATAATAGTTTTAGTCAAAAATAGTTGCATCTTATAAAAAATATTATTAAATAACTAAATATAAAAGTGACACATGTCCGGTTTCTAAAATAATGATTAAAATAAGTGATGGGAAAGTACTCAAAAGCTCTGATTGGCTGTGCATCACGTCATTTCGGTATCAACCAATCAGAGAGCATAAGACGAAACCAATCGGTGACTCGAAAATGTAATTAACATAAACTCACGTGTTGCTAAATCTGCGATGGCATTGAGTTTGTCGATAGTATTTTCTATGTGGTTAAGGAACAGCAATGGCAGCAAACCAATGGTGCCGTTACTGAAATTATATTCACAATAATACCATAGCTCACTTTGAAAACATCATTTTGGTTATTAAAATCGCTTAATTAAATGATTTTTTTTGTTGCATTCTGTAATAAATGAATGTTTTAAAGTAATCATGTGCTTATAGAGAAATATTACTTGTATATGAAGGTATACTTACAGTTGACATTCCCCACTGCCGACCAACTGTAATTCAGTAATAGTTATTAATAAGAGAAATATATAAAAATATTAATTTGATTTTAACGTTCGTTCAAAGACCTTTATCAGTAACTCCAAAACAATCCAAAATATATTTATAGAAAATATCACAGATCACAAATATATGTATATTTATATATATATATATATATAGATATGTATATATAAATATTTATATATTTACATCAACAATGTATCCTATTTATAGAAAATATCACAGATCACATATATGTCAATATTACATATATACATATGTATATATGTAATATTTACTCTAACAGTTATTTCGGTAAATCCATCGAAACCATATTGATTTACCCTATTTTGTAGATTGCTAGTTATTTAGAGAGGCATCCCTTGACTACCAAATGCGTTGTCTATTTACATAAAATTGTATATAAAGCCTTTGATGTCTTTAAACATATTACTTATATATAATAATAAATATATATTTTATGTATTTATTTATCATTATATTTAAACCTTTATTTGAAATAATTTGTTTGCGTAAAATGTTAATTTTTTTCTCCTCTCAATGGTAATTTGGTTCCAAACATCGTTTAGCTAAAAGTGTATAATCGAATAATTAAATGGAAACTATGAAATATATTGGACTTAACATTAAATTTTTATTCACACAGTTTATTCATTCCAAAGTCGATAGATGGCGTTGTAACGAAATTATATATATATATATATATATATATATATATATATATATATATATATATATATATATATATATAATATATATATATATATATATATATATATATATATATATGTATATATATGAAGATATTTTTCGAAGCATTCACATTTTATGGTCTTTGACAAGATACGATTCCAAGTATTGTAAGGGTCTTAAAAATGGCTGATATTTTCATATGAAGTTCTTATAAAGTAACTGTAGTTCTGTTTCCATTAATACAACACCCGATTCCACATTCCATAAATAATAACTAGGATATTAAAATGAAAAATAAATTGACCTTAATTTCTTTCTGAATAGGTCTTAATTTTTGACAATTGTAACGTCAATACATATGGAATTTAAGATTACAATTATTAGTTCAGAATTTTTCTCAATCTGATGAGAATGAAACTTTTCAATAGTCAATTTAATGAAGATTTTCTTTAACATATTTAAATTCTTTATTGCTTACCATCAATAGAACAGGAACTAAGCACAGCAGGCTCCACGACACCACACGACACGACGACGACATGTTCACGACAACGACTAGTAGACGACTGTGAGGTGTCCGTATCTGTGATGAGTTATATACTCAAATGAGTTTTAATTAATATTAATAAGGGTTTGTTTTAATTTCTTTATTCGTTTCCGTGAGGTACCTTGGTCTAGTTTACATTGTTGTGTATACAGCCTTCAATAATACTTTAACACTTTTCAATTATTATTATTTAATTCTTAAGAACATATTCAGTTTCAAAAGTAGACATTGAAATTAGCTCAATTTATTCCTGAGGAACTTATTCATATTGAGTTGGAAAAAAATGTTGAAAACTAATAACATGTAAAAAAATTATTCAGTTTTTTTTTTGTAAACTTCGCATTGAATCATTAGAAAAGTTTGGATCTTCTTTCAGTAGTCAAAAATAGAACTACGTAAAGGAAAAATACAGAAATTTACTTGCCTGTTTTGCAGTCTTCATCTGATGAAATAAATGTTTTGGAAATAAATGTTCTTTAAACAAGTAAAAGTTCAAATGTCAAAGGTTACAAATTAGGAAAGTTGGAAGTAATTTGAAAACTAAACTAATTAAGATCACACATATACATAAAGTAAATAGGAAATTAAATTAAAGTATATAATAAAAGGTATGTATGATTCCTTAAGATTAAGATTAGGACACAGTTCACGCAAAGATGTCCATATATCGCCATAAATACGTCTAGATGTCGTTACGTAATCGTCTCGCGGGATCTCCCGTATCCCATTTTCCCTAGGGTGCAGGGGGAGGGTCCGAGGGGTGGGAGGGAGGGTGGACTCCGTTCATTTCCTACTTCAGTTGTGACGCGACGGTCTTACCGCGTGGTAGTGTTGTTTGTGGGTGATCTATTCTCTTATCGCGGTGAGTTGACATAATATGATTTTTTAAATTTATTATTAATATTACTAATATAAATGTTATAAATTAGGGTAGTTTTAGACTGGTTATAAATATTAAAAATATTCGTTATATATTGGATTTAACGGACAGTGTAATTGGGCTTTGTAAAAAATTTTTGTTTGTGAAAAATGCCGGCGATTCATCCTTTTGTTTTGCCTCGATTTATCAGTGCAGGAATTCCTTTTTTTATTTTTTATAAAAAATATATCATATAGCTTTCGAAATACTCGCCTAATATTAAAATACATGTTTATTCTCATTTGTATATATAAGAAATATTTGTAATTATAATTATGTTTTACAATACATAAACTTACAATACACACGCTTACAACGAATATTGTTTTAATAAATTATTATTGACTCATATTCAAAGATTTTCTTTATGTACGTTATTATCTTGTCTCAAAGGGTTTGTCCCAAATATCGGCTCTTAGATCCCTTACATATTTATATTTATATACAAATATTTATATATAAATATTCATATATCATTTTGATTCTTATCTTCCATTCTGTGTTAGTATCGTTCGTAATGTGAATTTATTATTTATATATTTATCTCAATTGCTGAATCAATTGTACATGTTACAGATAGATTAATTATTACAGAATCGTTTCTGTACAATAGTTCTCAATTCAGACGATTTTAATCTTGTTCATAGTCTATCTTGTAGTTAGTCCCAGGGCAGTCTAATATATTCAGATTTATACTATATATACAAGGTTGAAAGTTGAAGTAGAAACAAGTATTTTTTTAGCAGTCCTTAAATTTAAAAAAAAATAGATCATTACAGCTTTTTAAAGTTTAAGTGCTCTGGGATCTGAGTTGTTTTGACATTCAGCAACCTTTAAACTATGACCTCTCAGATTTGAATATATATATTACCTACCTTATGTTAAAACCAAAAGCAAAGGTCATTCATGGACCTAAGTATTTATTAAACGAAACGTTATGATAAATTTGTTTAACATTGTTATTTATTATTACACCATAAAAAGATAACATACCTTTATCTTTTGGACTGTTATCATGAGTTCATTGAACTGAATTAAAATTAACGATCCTGAGGGTTCAAAGGTATGGATTTGACAATTTTGCGAGCTTTTTAATTATATAACGCAATTGAAGCTATTGAAGTCCGTTGAAAAAGGGCACGAATTTGGTACCGTGAAATTAAGTCGTTATTTTAAACCATAAAATTAGTTAAGCTTTGTTAGTTTTATAGTTCATGGAACCTTTGTGACAAATAGAGATTACAATTTAGTTATAAGTTAGTGTGTAATACCGTGTAATTGGTTTAATAATTACAGATATTACAAAGTGCTTAATCACATTTGTTTTATTTATGTATTAAGGTAACATTTGATCAATATTTATTTAAACTGTATATACGTCAAAGATAACTCAGCTCAGCTGTAAAAAATACTGGATTTTCTGTACGGGCTGGCTCGACTGAAACTCTTTCTCTCTATCTCCATTTTATTGTAGTTGTGTTAATTTATTACATCTCCTTTCTCTTTACTTTTTTTTTCTATTGTATATTTTTTCAGTATCACTTTTATCTTTTATTTCTCTAGTAATCGTATCCATTTCCGATATCTTTTATGCTTAAATTCACTGAAATCTTTTGTTAAATAAAATATAAAAAATAGGGCCAAAATCCCTTATCTTTAAGTCGTGTTGTGATTCGTGTCACATTACAGATAGTTCAGTGTATAAAGGGCAAGTGTAAACTATTTACTAACACAGGAATGACGTGTTGCCAAATTAGATTGTCGGGAAGTCACGTGTTTAAGAGCAGGACGAATATCCTTGTACTTGAATAGATTATATTACCGCTACTAGTGAGACGAC
This sequence comes from Melinaea menophilus ssp. n. AW-2005, assembly GCA_918358695.1. Lineage (NCBI taxonomy): Eukaryota > Metazoa > Arthropoda > Insecta > Lepidoptera > Nymphalidae > Melinaea > Melinaea menophilus. The sequence continues at coordinate 10,433,952 of OU911039.1, read as the reverse complement.
GGCGGAATATCAATAGCTTTGCTTGGAAACTACAAATCATTTTATACACTAAGATACGCCTACGACTTCGTTTGACATGTGTTTATTAAAATAAGGCCTAAGTTACTCCTTATAACGTCAGATATCCGCCAGAGTAGATCGGTACAGAGATTGGCCGGATCAGACAGACAGACAATTTTAAATATTTTTTGTGTATACCTTCATTTAGTGAAAAGCTGTTAATTTACAAACAGACACTTTTATTTATATGTATAGATTATTGGTTACTTATGACCCCGTTTACGTGAAATATATCAAAGCAATAAGTAAGTAAACTTAAATTAAAATTTCATAAAGAAACTCGCGACAAACAGACAGATATGAACGAATTAATTTTATAGTAGTTTTAAAGGTGAATTGATGTTATAATCCCATAACCAATAAACCAATAAAATGGCTATGAAAAACATACATAAATTAAAAAAAAACATGTCTTCAGATTCGAAACATTGCAAAACATATGCTAAGAAAAATATCAAAAAAAAAGTGAAATAATTTAAATTTATAACATTTCTCAAATATAACCTTAATCTCAAAATTTATTAAGTCAAGCTTATTATCATGAGATATTTTACATAATTTTCACCAAAAAAAGTATTAAGAAATTCAGCCCGAAACCTTCATATTGCGTGAATTAAAGAAACAATGAAACATTTCTGTCACCACTGCGAGCTGTCACCCGACTGTTGGAATGTAGAATTTTGTGTTTAGGGTTATTGCATTATATTAAATCTATTCTAGAACAAAGTTATCTATCTATCTATCTATATTGCAGATATTCTTAACACTAAACCTACCGACAATTCTTGTATACCTGTTCCTACCGCACGCGGTCAAATTGACCGGTAATTAAAAATTATTTTATTATATAACGCAGGTAATAATGGAAATAACTAAAAGTAAAGAGTGTAGAAAATATTATATGCATATTCTAAGAATTGTCATTTAGTTTGATAACGATATTATAACGTTTAAAAATGTGTAAGTTTTACAAAAGTTTAAGAACGGTCAATTTGACCGGTACTTGGCAGGTTTAGTGTTAAAGAAATTTCCATTAAAGTCACATATTTTTAATCATATAATTAACTTACATACATATTTATTTAAATTTCTTACATTCTTTATGTCAATACTCAAACTTATTAATACAAGTGCTAGTATTTTCTATTATAGGAAGAGGAACGTCAATATAAAAGTAGTTCATATAAACTATTCTCCCCCTTTTACCCCCCATTCCAGATCTAAATTAATCCAGTCTACTGCTTTAGTTTCTAAGTTATATATATGCAAGTCAGTCAGTGTTAGTGTTCACGATTAGATATACTTAGTCGAGTTTAGAAGTATTTTTTTGTATTATTCTTTATTATTATAATAATAGATACTCATTTAACTTATCATACGTATGTATGTATGTATGTAAGTATGTATATATTTTTATTTTTATCCAAAAATCTGTCTGTTTTGAACAAATTTCAGATTAAATATAGGGTTTTTTGTTACTTGATAATAATTCACTTCTGTAAAATTAATTACTGTATAATTAGTAACTCAACAGGTAATATGAGACTCTTCAGACTTCAGAGGTCAATTATTATATAATTATGTTATTCAGAATATATATTAACTAGCTATTCTCCCGACTTCGCGTCTGGTCTGGAATTGGTGGAATTAGTGACGTAACTCAATTTGCAGTAGGTATGTGCCATGTTTTAAGAGGACACTAACTACCCATTATTACCTATTTATACTTAAATAAGATTTAATTAATTGTAATTTTTTAATTTTTTTTTTTCATTTCAAAGTTATACACAGACATTCATGTCCAAAACAAATTCACAAATGAGATTATATTTTCAATTCCGTTATTTTTGATTTCGGGATAAAAAAATCGGGATATATTTTATTTTGTAATTTAAAACAAATTCAAATAAATGTATTTTTATCGACATTGATATATTGATGAGAATCGAAGAGTTATGTGAAGGGATTCCTCTTGAGAGTTTCTTATATTATATTTGTGTTATAATGTACATCATCTAAGATTGTTATATTTTAACACTAAACCTAACAATTCTTATATACCTGTTCCTACCGCATGCGGTCAAATTGACCGGTAATTAAAAGTTATTTTATTATATAACGCAAGTAATAATGGAAATAACTAAAAGTAAAAAGTGTAGAAAATATTATATGCATATTCTAAGAATTGTCATGTAATTTGATAACGATATTATAACGTTTAAAAATGTGTAAGTTTTCAAGAGTTTAAGATCGGTCAATTTGACCGGTACTTGGTAGGTTTAGTGTTAAAAAGAGCAACTGTTGAGTTTCTGGCCAGCTCTTTTCAACAGAGCAGCATTCTAAGGTAGCTTACTGACTGACTACACTGACTTTTTAATGTAATAATTGAGTTAATAGTCCGTGTAAATGCCTACTTAAATAAAGATATTTTGATTTTGAATTGTATATTTATTATGTATAATTATGACAAGGGATTGTTATAATATACTTTTTGTTATACATAGTAATTCGTACAGATTAAATCCTATTCATATAATGTAATATAATATACTATACGCCTATTTCGTGTAGTTCAACCAGGACCGCTGGCTCAGTCTGATAAAATGGAGGTCCGTCCCGGGGGAGAGGGATAATGAAGCAGATCCCTTAGCTACCAAGGACACGATTTATGTGAAACTTAATTAGAAATAAATCGGATTACAAAGTATTGATCAACATCTGATACATACATGATGATTGCAATTAAATGTAAATTAAACAAAATCGAATCCGCGACATATATCTGTGTTCCGTCAACTGAGCTATCGAGTCGCTCATGTGGAATATTGTCTATAATTTTATTCTGATAGTGATCGAAATATATACATATATATATAGTGATCGTTATTTTTTATGTTAGTTCATATTATAGTTATAACTAGTTATCTCCCCGACGATTTATTATAAAAGTAGCCTATGTTATTATTTATAACATCAGCTATCCACCAATGAAAGTCCTGTTAAAATCGGTTCAGCCGTTTCAGAGATTATCCAAAACAAACGGACAGACACACCGAGAAAAAAAAGTTTCATGTGCATTATAAAAAGTTGTTAATATGAAATGACAAACAGACACTACATTTTTATTTATATGTATAGATTATATAAGTTAAAACGGGGGTAGGGCTAAATTGGTTATAAGTTGAAGACATCCGGCGAAGGGCCATCGCAAACGAACTTATTGATTCCCTTATCTGTTCTCTCTAGCATGTATGTATGTGTGTGTGTGTGTGTGTACGTGTGTCTGGAGGGCCGGCGTTTCGCCAACTACGTGTATGAACTTTTCTTATTTATTTATGTAATTTGTATGTGTTGGGTTAGTTAGGTAAATATAACAAATAAGTTATTAAAGAAGTTAATAGTTTCGTTAACTAATGATCGTACCTATTATATTATATAAAACTAGCCGTAGGGCTCGCTGCGCTCGCCGTTTTTTTTTATTTTTTACTTTGGTGACCTTATTGACCTTACAGCGTCGCCAAAACATAACCCTGGCATCGTTAGACTATAAGCTTTCATTTGATACCCTGTTTATAAAAATCGGATAAGCGGTTTAGGAGTAGTGCAAGAAAGATAAAAAGTAATCGATTTTATATGGTAAGATATTACAGATAAAAAAGTTTTAAAAAGACTTATTTTGAGTTAAAAACTAGTACTGACACGATGGCTCAGTTGCCAGAGTGACGAACACGCCCAAGGGTCACAGGTTCGAATTATATTCCAATCTTTAATTCAAATCAGAATTCTTTTTTCAAATAATTAATTAGTGAAGAACAGAAGAAATTTAAACTGTAAAAACGTTAAATTTAAAAAAAAATGTTCTCTATATGAGAAAGTTCTTTTTTCAAAAACTCCAATAGTCGGTTGAGAAAATCGGGTTTAAATTAAACTAAAGTTTTAAAACAGAGTTATACTGAAGTGAAGTTGTAGGACAATATGTAACTTGATTAATTAAAATTGACATAGCGCTAATTGCTGTATTCTTATATGCAATTATTGCTATCCTTGTTACACGTAAGTCTTTCTCTTTCTCGTAATCCATTTTAAATCCTTTCTCTTTGCGTGAGTAAACAATTAAGGACCTCTTCATCAAAGTGGAACAAACAAAGTCGCGTGTCTTTTCATTCTCACCCAAAGGACACTTATCAATCCCTGATTTATCGTTGTATGGGGTGTTATTGTGCAAGGGATTTTGAACCTTACGTATACATAATACAGTTCATTTTTAAATCCAATCGAGGGTGTGAGGTTTTGTGCAACAGTATTTTGCTTTGTATTGAAGTGTTCGAATATTCTTGTGATAATTAGCTGTCTTGTTAATGTAATTGAAGCTGTATTGTGAGGGGTGAGAGTTCGTTTTACATTGAATTGAGTTTTGTTTGAGGGTGGCCAGCTTTTTTCATCGCCAGTAGTTTATATGTATATGAAGTGCCGGCGGCTTTGTCCGCAATTATTAAAATAAAAATCGATACTATATTACTTTTTGGTGAAATGTTTGTAATTTCTCTTAGTATTTACCATAATCTGGATTTTAGATTTTTCTTTCTGTTCTTATTGTTTTCACTTTTCTCGGATGGATAGATGTATGAAGGTCTGTGGACAGGAATAATTTTTAAAATCCTGAAAATTTGTAGGGATTTTTATTTATATAATCGAAAAACATCTTCTGGGTCTTGATGCGTTTAATAAAAAACATTTTTTTATTTTTTGTAAAATTTTCTCTTTTTTAAGTGTGTAGTCCATGTTATGTTTAATGATTACTTTTAAACATTTATTTTAATAATCATTTTTCTTAAAAATCAATTGTTTTTTATTAATATTTATAATTTCGTCAAAGTTCGTTCGGGAAATACCAAAGATGCAAATCATCTTTATTTGTTTCACTTTTATTCGTTTTTTCGTCTTAAAATTGTTATTTGTAAGTACTATATTATTATATTTTTAATATTACGTAATATAATAAAAAAGTTAATAGAAACATGTCAATTTTCATCTAAAATATACGACCTCAATACATGTATAGATTATCGAATGTTCTCGACTTTCTATTGCTCAGGAAGTATTCTAAATGCTTCCTTCCTCCGATACTGGGGAAACTGACTCCCTATTTTCATATAACAAGCAACTTTAAGTCAAAGGAATACGATCTAAATTCAAATGCAATAAAATCCAAAGCAATTCTGTAAAGCAAATAAGACCTAACCTTTAGGTAATAAGGTTTAGAATTACTTAATTTTGTTTAGTTTTTAAAAGATTCGAAAATGAAAAAAAATACTAACAGGAATCGAAATTTGAATTTGGAATGTTATTTGGAACATTCCATAAATATTGAAATGAAAACTTTTTATACAAAATAATAAATGTAGTAATATGAAAGATATTAACTCAGAACAATGAGTTATTTTAGTTTTTTGTGAATAAAAAATTAAAAATGGCTGATTTTATCGCTTATCCAACAACCAATTAATATATGTATGGTTTTAAACAATAAATATCAAGTGTATATTAATTTTACTATTACGTAACTATAGAAAAAGTTGTGTCTCAGAGCAGGGCGCGTTTGGCGTTGGAAAGTGTCTTTACATAAGGGCTTATTTTGATAAATAAGGTACCAAAAATCCTGATCAATGATTCAAAGTGGATAATATAAATAAATTGGTTTAAAAGCTCAAGATTATTTAACAGGTTACATATATATAGGGTTGTATGTAAGTTATATACTAAAGCCTGAAGCCTAAAGCCAGAGCTCATATACATCGGAGCCAATCTTCTCATTGAAGGTATAATAAAATAAATCAAGCTCCTCGTCCGTTACGCTGTAAATCGTCCCTCGGGATTAAATGTGTGGTGTATCTATAGAGATTATCTCGATCTACTACAATTACTATGTATATATATATATATACTAGCTGTGCCTATAATATAATTGTAAGTTACTCCTTATAATATCAGTTATTAGTAAAAGTCCTGTAGGTCCAGCCGTTTCAGAGATTAGCTGGAATAAACCGACAAACAGAGAAAAGTTTTCAATTATTTTTGTTATGTATACCGTATATACTTTTGCATTTAGTGAATAGAAAAAATGATTTTACAAACAGATACTACAATTTTATTTATATGTATAGATAATATTTTGATATATTTATGCTTACAAGTAATAAAGGAAATTAATAATATTATATTAAATTAATAAAATTAATAATATTAATAATATTATATTATAATTCTTTTATGATTTTTTTTTAATTCGATGAGTCCTTGTGAGTAAAAGCTTCAGTTCACAAGAAGGAAATAGCGCTGATAAAATTTTCTACTTATTTTTATTAATTAATTTTTAATATAAATTTAATTTGACTATATGTAAAATAAATTAAAATTTAAGTGTAAGTTTATTTAAGCAAGATGAACTCAAAAACTACATTTATATTGTGTATTTTTGGGGTCATCGCAATGAATAGAATGAATTTAGTTATATATATATTGGTACTGGGTTTATGTGAGATTTATTATACGTAAAGTCAGGTGAATATGTTTAGTTTAAAATAAAGTACCATGTTACTTAAAGATACGAGAAGAATTAAGTTTAGATTTCAAATCTAATGTAAACTGACCTTTATAAACAATAATTATATATTTTATTATTATTTTATTTATTTATATATTATTTTCCACTTTGATTCATTATCAGTGATCACTTTGTACGTCAAAATGGAAGTGTCAGGAGGGCCTATTTCGATACCAGATTTATCGTAATAAGCCCTTCTGTAAAAGCACTTTCCAACATAATGTTAAAGCTATGAGGGTTCCAAACGCGTCCTGGTCTGAGAAGAACGACACAACCAACTCAGCCGGATATATATTTTTTATATTGTGATCACTGTTTCACAAACGTCAATCTTAAAAGCTATTTTGGAATAACTTGAACCGTCGCAATAAATTGGAAATTAAGCCTAAAGATTTCAGGCTACGAAAATGAAAAAAAAATAAAAAACAATAAAAAAATGAAAATCGGCCTTCTACACAACCAGTCACCGAAAGCAGCACCCGTTCACGAGCATAAAATATAATATTATATATATATATATATATGTATATATTGATCTATCGTACTTCATCAATTAATCTAAGATTATCTTTAAGAGATCTTCGTTTGCATAAGGTCCTGTAAGTATATATTTATTATTTTGTAGAATAAAATATGTAATAAATAATATATATTGTTCACAGATGCAGCGTCCCTGGAGATGAGCGTGTGCGCATCATATCTCTATCTCGCTCGCTCATTCCCCGCCCCCCTCCCGCGCGCGCCATGCCGCGACAAGTTCTTCTAGTGCTCGCTACTGTTATTGGTAACTATATATATCATAACTTTTACATATATGTATTTTTAAACAAAGATATAAAAAGAATATACTTTGTTATTTTCTTTTCTTCCTTCTTTATGTATGTATGTCACGTCATGGAGATATTATAAATAAAACACTTTATATGTATTATATATATAAAAAAGTCCCATTTCTAAAAGCTATAATACTAGGGCGCCATAAAGTCACAGAAGGTAAAACAAAAAACGTCAACAGCATAACAATTTTTATACAAATTGTACACTTAAGACGTTACATTCATCTTACTCTTGTCTTGGAATCTTCCCCTTCAACTCCCCCCTCCCCCATTTTACTCATACCCTCCCACTCCCTCTCCCTTCTGTACTGCGAGTAATCTGTCAGTGAGACGTCCGTTTCAATCATGCAACTTTTGTGATTGTATCACATTAACATAGAATTAGCGATTTTTGACATAAGCGGAGCGATTCTTATTTGTTACAAAAATGTATAGGATAATTTTTATTATATGTTCTATTTTTTGCTGTTAGTTAATATTATATACACATACACACATATAAACTATGAGATCAATACAAAGGTATTATATGTTATATTTATTTATAAACTTGAACAATAACTGCACTTAGCAATTTTAAAGTTAAACACAAATCCATTAAGATTTATCGGAGACTCCATTCCCCTCGCTCCGGGTCGTTAGACAAACTTGTATTGTATTATGACAAGCACTCAACTCTGTAACTATATCTTAAGTAATAACTCTTGTAAACAATAGCCTTTATAACTTACTATTTATTTTATTAAATATAAATTTAATTTAAATATCGCTACCGCCCGTTAACGTGACGTGAATATTGCTTTGTGGCAGAGAAAATGGAAAACGGGCTCACTGACGCATGTAACAACTCCCGAATATAACAATAATACTGTGTCAATAAGGTTCAAACAATGCCGAGAATATAACGTCTTTTAAACAGAACGACAGACATTTTAAGACTAAATATTGTATTTTATTTAAAATTATATAAGTAACATGGCGGTTTTCAAAATGGCGCCATAAGATCACATGTTAAAATGACATATAGAATATATTTAAACAACTGTATTAATTTTTATATAACTATTCAAACCAAAGTTGTTCTTTATCACTGTTTAAAACTAAATTGTCAAACTACATTTAATGGCAAACTCGGGTTTAATGAAAATAGTTATTAATAAAAGTAAAAATATTTAAATTAATCGGTGCTAAATTAAGTTGCTATTAATTAAAGCCTTACCTAGTTGTATAGAAATTTCTAACCACAAAATTTGATGAAAAATCTTAATAGGAAATGATTAGTTTAAGACTTCCCATGACTTAATTTCAATGGTTCGAAAAGGTTTTTTAATAATGAAATGTCAAATTCTGACGTTTGAGGCTGTTACGTGTTTTTTTTACATTTATAAAAATATGTTGCAAATATCTTTAAAGAAAAAAAACTTTCTTTATCTTTAAAAGCATCTTTAAAAGAACTAAAAAGAGATTTTTTTCTAGTATTATTTTGTGTATAAACAGGTATAAGTAAAGAGATAAATAAATTCAATCCTTAAAAATGATTTTTTGTATCAAATATATTAAAAAATACACTCGCAATTATGAAAGGGTTCATTGACCTCACACTAGCACGAACAGCGCATGTCCTGTTACAACACGATCTATGCTGGATATATGATGTTTAAGCACTTTTTGCTAAAATAAATTTTATATTAACATATAGAATGTTCAAATATTATTTACATTGCCTAGAAAATATAATATGAATATTTTTGTACCTCTATCGTTGTTTCTACCCCTCACTTTATTTAAAATACTCCATACATTTATGGACCCCTCGGTTTAGAAAGTTTGATTTGCGGTTGTTAGGTTTAATTACTTAATTACTTTCACTAACTAGTGCTGACCATAAAGGGTCTTAGATAATTGAACGCTTTATGAACGTGGAAAAGCTTTTAAATCGTTTCCCATACAGTCCTAAGTACTAGGAAAACAGATTATACTAGGAAGTGATGTGCAAATCTATGAGATGTAGGATATAATAAGTTTCTTCTAACTCCTTTGTATTTATGCTATCCTGGTATACTATAAAATTTTTATGTGTGTATATTTTCCTTCTTTTTCCCTCCCCCCTCCCCCTCCAAGCTGAAGACCACAGGAATAGTTTCTTCTATCCATAAATCAGTTCTATTTAGTGATTTATATAATTTTAGCTTGAAATGAGCTTGAAATAGATTGAGTTTGCGGATAAACAATAACTTCATTCGAACCACTGTTTTAATTAAGTCTTTAGATATCTTCGAATAAAACTTTTGACTTAGAACAGAACTTTCATATTTATTTATTTATTGAAATATTTTTTCTAATAACGACTTTCATTGGCGTATGTTATATGGAGTAAATTAGGCTAAATTTATTTAAAAAACACATTTCGAACGAACGAACCCGAGTGCACAGCTAGTATAATATACAGTAATACTCCCAAACTAATTCTATACATGTAAAAACGTTCAAACTCCACTGTCATTTGCATCGAAAAAATAACTGGTAGTCCGCAATCTACGCTCTCACAAAGACACATTCATTTTATTATCGAATATCGTACTATATCCGTACAAACGAATCCGGACTTTATCTCTGGGGATTTGAGTCTGAAATCGCTTTAGCCGGCGTAATCCGTACAATCAACAGAATTCTACGCCCCTATCTCCCCGACACAGAATAAATGTGGCAGAAACGGTGGCAGATCTTTTCATCTGTAATCTTATAAATGTTTACTAAATTTGCGTTCTCTTGTCTTCTATACTGTCGGTTAGGATTATCTCCAACTGTTTATTATATTTATCATTCAGAAACAGACACACTTGAGAGACATTTTATCTTTATTTTCATCTATTCATTTCCTTGGTACTAGTCTATAAGTCAGTGATTCTCAAACTTTATACATTACTTTTTATATTATTTATCTTAAAGTCTCTAAAGAGGTAAAATAGTAAAATTTATACTTAAAATACAATGAATGCCTTCTGTGGTTATACTCTACACTCTACTCCGCAGTGGACATTATTTGCAAGTGTCTGCATACTGCAGTCATTGAACGACTAGCGACTGTCCGAAGAGAATCTATAGCTTACTAATGTACCATTTGAATTGGGTTTAATACTGTATTGAACGTGTTATCTATGCACTTCATTAAGGGGACAGGAAGTTTGTCTTTGTGTATACATGTCTTAATTTGAAATAGAATATTGTTATTGTGAAAATTTCTTGAGTTTGGCGTCTTGAAAACAGATTCACCTCAAAAGCTACTGTTGCTAACTGTATTTAATTTTAAACAATAATGTTCATAAAAACACTGATTTACTATTTATAACTCAAACAGATTGTTATCTTTATTATATATTAGATCATTAAAATAAGTATATACTATTAGATAATATTTGAGTAAAGTATTTCCATGTAAAAAATAACCAAGAGCACCATTTGAACGGCGTTGTGAACAAGCTCGTAGTTTCTGTAATTGAGTTTACACAAGTCCTCGTGCTCCAAGTGTTAGGGAGGCTTTTATATTTTTGGTGTTTATTTTAACTTGTGAAGTATATGACGCTGAATTCGTGTGTTATTCAATTATGGAATATATCCTTATTATATATTATGGAATATATCCTTAATATATATTATGGAATATATCCTTAGTATCCTTGTATAGAAATATTAGGCAATGTGGTTTAGACAGTCTATATTGATTAGGAACAAAATAATAATATTTAGAACGATAAAACCGTAGACAAATCACGGCGAATTACATGTATATATATAAATAAATATATATATATATATATATATATATATATATATATATATATATATATATATATATATATATATATATATATATGTTAAAAGGAGTAGTTTAATGTCTGTATTTTAAATATCAGAAGCTGGTTACTACATTGGAGTTCGTTTAATATTGATGAGACGTTTTTAATCTCAAGCCATGAATACATTAAGTGAGCGACGTCTGATGACTTTAAGATAACTTTTCATGATAATAGGAATTTTAACTTTTATGACTTCCTGTTAAATAACTTTTAAGGTACTTTAGGGAAGAATGTTTAACATTTTTTGAAAATTCTTCACTAATCGTTAGCTACCGGTTGTGTATATATTTTTATAAGATATTTTTGGTTTATTATTTAATGCAATTTTTTTATTCTCTGCTAAGGGTTGCTTTTTATAATAGACTAGGGGCGCCAATAGATCCTCAATTTCGACACGCCGCGCTCGCGAAATCTCGGGTGCCGTTTGCATATTGAGCGAAGCGAGCCGAGTGTAATGATTCATCGTTTCTCATTTACTTCAATCTGATATCAGTTTTTTGACATGATATTTTCAAACATTTTTTTTGACGACATTTTTAAATATTTTTTTTTAAAACCATTACCTAATGTTTGTTTTTATGATTGCAAAATTTCATAATTTTGCGTCAAGTAGTTTTCGAACCTATTCGTGACAAAGAATGTGAAAAAGTCTCCAGTAGAACGCTCCGCTCACTTCGTTCGCTTCGCTCAATAATACATAAGTTCATAGCCACAGACAATTTATCAAATCGAAAAGAACTATTGAAATTCACTTCTTACTTCCGAAGAAACATGCAATTGCTGGTCCGACGAAGTTAGTTTCTTGTTAAAACATATAAGTATAATATGATATCACTTTTATAGTGATGAGAAAAAGGTAATTACTGTTATCTTAATAACATCTACACATATAAATAAAAGCGAAGTGTATGTTTGTAATTCCAAATTAACAGCTTTCCACTAAATGCATAAAAGTATAAAGGTTACTTGGAAAAAAAAACAAGTTTGTTTTTTTCGGTCTATTGGTTCCGGCTTGTCTCTGAAACGGCTAGACCGATTTTAGCAGGACTTTTACTGGTGGATAGCTAATATTGTAACGAATAACATAGACTACTTTTATAAAAAACCATATTCCTCGCGAACAAAGTCAGTCATAATTCAGTAACCATTTAAATACATTTTACGAATTTAATTCACTAATACACATATTAGAATATCATTATATTAGAATATAATATTATAATTTAATAATACATTATATGATTTTGAAACAATAACAGTCTAATCCACTTTGTCGCCGTGGTTAGTTGTTACGCGTAATTTTCAATTTCCACGAGTCATTCAGCTGATTAATGTCCCATGTCATATTATTATAATAGATTTTACATTACCATTTGGTAATTTTGGAATATCCGATTCATAAATATCCTTAATATATAATTTTATTACGTGTATATAAAGGTAATAATGTGTTATTATACCAATAAAGTTTAAACTATTATCTGTTATGTGTAACTTTTTTTTTTCATGTTAGATTAGGGCAAACGAGCTTGCGGGTCACCGTTGAGGTGTGATAACCGCCGCCCATGAACTCTTGCAACATCGAGGATTCACAAGAGCGTTGCCGGCCTTAGAGGTAGGAGTATATGCGTTTTTTGAAGGTACCCATGTCGTATCGATCTGGAAATACCGCCGAAGGAAGTTCGTTCCACATTCGAGTGGTACGTAGGAAAAAGTCCTTGAAAACCGCACAGTGGAAGATCGCCACGCATTCAGGTGGATGGTAAAGGAGGTGATGGCGAGCTGTGCGGTGGTGAAATTCGGCGGTAGGCATCAGTTCGAATAGTTCTTCGGAACACTCCCCGTTGTAAATGCGGTAGAAGACGCACAAAGAAGCCACGTCTCTACGCAATGCCAAAGAGTCCAGCCGTTCGCAGAGAGAGCCCCCGACAATCCGAACGGCTCTTCGTTGTACGCGGTTAAATTTTAGAAGCTGATATTGGGGTGATCCGGACCTGAGATGAAAACAGTACTCCATGTGTCCACGTGTCCACGTGTCCATGCTCTATAAGGCGCAGGGCCGGCCGCGCCTTATAGAGCGCAAGTCTTTGACCAGGTTTGAAACTGTCTGCTATTTGATCACTCCCAATTTTATCGAGACCAACTTGGCCTTGCTCTCCAGATGACCACGAAACTGACAATCGCTCGAAATGTCGAGACCCAGTATTCTGATACTTGGCGAGGCAATAAGAGGAGTGCTCTCGAAGAGCGGTGATACGACAAATGGGATTATCTTAGTCGTAAACGCGCAAACCTGTGTCTTCAGGGGATAGAACTGAACGTGATTCAGATTACCCCACTCAGAGACCATCCCCAGGGAGGTCTCTATAGAAGACACAAGTTTCTTTCGGTATTCATCGACGTTTTCCCGAGAGAGACCTGCACAACCGGAATATACCGCATCCCCAGTGCTGTCATCCGCATAACAATGTATGTTGGGAATATCCAACATATCATTGATGTGCAGGAGGAACACAGTTGTGGATAGCACACAGCCTTGGGATACACCAGCGTTCACGGGCTTGGGGTCCGAGCAAAAACCGTCGAGAACGACCTGTATGCTCCGCCCAGTGAGAAAACTGGTGATCCACTTGCATAAACTCTTGGGAAGCCCAAAGGAAGGTACCTTCGAAAAAAGACCCTTGTGATGGCACACACAAACGATTGAAGTCTTTTGCCATATCCAGACTAACTGCCAGACCCTCTCACTTGCTTTCAATAACCGCTGGCCAACGGTGCGTAAGATATAAAAGAAGATTACCAGCTGATCGAACATGGCGAAAGCCATATTGCTGGTCATTGATCTACTGGTGATCCTCGAGGTACGTTAGGAGCTGTTTATTGATAATGCTCTCAATTACTTTGGAGAGAAGGGAGGTAATGGCGATAGGTCTGTAGTTAGCTGAGTCCGAGCTATCACCTTTTTTTGGGATCGGATGGAAAAGGGCACACTTCCATGAGACCGGGACAACGCCTTTAAGGTAAGAGTGCTGAAATAGACGCGTTAGCACTGGAGTCAAGGGGCACACGTTCGTAGCACCAATGGAGAAATGCCATGAGGCCCACTCGACTTATGAACGTCCAAGAAAAATAGAGACTGCCTAATAGTTTTTTGCCAAAAAACGATTTCCGGCATTGAGCTCTGACACCGCAGGATGAAAGGCGGTGTCTTCCCTTGGTCGTCCAAAGTCGAGCCCAAGAGGGAGCCTTTCTCTTTTGCCATGTGGGCCAGGGAGTCATTCCCCATGTGCAACGGCGATAGGGAGGGCTGGCTAAACTTGCCCAGAGTGGCAGGTGCCAGGCGGGTGCTTTGCAAGTTGTTCCCCAATTTTGACATTTTTGAACTTTGGTCTAGCGATTTGCCGTTTGAAGAACCTGGAGGCACGGTTCTATTTCCTATTCAGAACTCTAGAGTTCGGATCCTTAGTGACTAACGCAATGGCCCAAGTTTGATAAACCTGCCGTTTGCCAGCTGCTGCAGCCCTGGCAGACGCATCAAACAAAGGACAGAGAACAGAGCTTGGTACAAATAGTTCCATGCCCTGTAGTATCACATCAGCTACAGTCGCAGCGCAGTCACTAGGATCGTTGGAAGGGAAACAAATCGGCCCCCATGGGTACGATGCAAAAAAGGACGAGTAACTGTTTGTTCGTTTATTTTAGATGTTACGTCAGAAGTAAAAAATGATAAACGGACGCAGAGTAGACGAAGTCGCGGTTAAACATTAGTTAATATTAATAGATTTAACGTAAGGCACTATTTCTATAAGAATGGCAAAACAAGTAGGAAGCGTTCGGATCTTGAATTAAACTATGTTTGAAACAGCAATGTGTCTTTGTGGTATTACGGTCTTCACGGAGACATTCACTGTCTTATCTTACTTCTATTGATCATAACATTAAACATAAATACAACAATGAAATATTATACTGAATTTATTATGCTCTTCCTAAAGGCCGTCTACCAAATTATTTTTTATTATAAAATCTTTCTCTGTCTGTCTGTCTACCTGTTTGTTCCGGCTAATATCTAAAATACCAGGGCCGATTTTAACAGGACTTTCGCTGGCAGATAGCCGATATATAACTTATGCTACTTTCATTTTAAAGAATCAACGCGCACGAAGTCGTGGGCACAGCTAGTCATATATATATATATATATATATATATATATATATATATATATATATATATAGTATTAAGGAATTTTTTATCTTTAATACACAGATTAGTTCCATTATTATTATATTATTTATATAAATTATACATTCCGTTCAACCTCAAAGACCTAAAATCACAAAGGCTTAGTGAAGGGACGGCGGGTCGTTAATGCACAAACAACAGCCTCCTTATTAATATAACAACTACTTACTGCAACTTATGAATATGGAGCGATAAATACGAGGTGGATCTTGTTATTATAGTTCCAGAACAGATCCAGAACATACCATGTTTTAGCTTTGAAGTAATTGGTTTATTTATTTTAATTTTTTTTATGGAAGTTAAGTTAAAATATCACAGTAATTTTTACTAACTTTATTATAATATATACATATATATATGTATATCTAAATTTTTTGGGGTATGTTCTAAAATGTCTACATGTATTATGAGATTTAGGAAAGCCGATATTAGATCTGCACTACAACACAAATAATGCCACTGCATGTAATATCAAACATCGGGTACGTTATTCGTCCGGTCTAAGTAAGCTCTGCGGTCGTTGTCGAATGTAATTGCAAAGTGGAACAATTGCAATAAAGTGCGTTCGAATCCCCTCGCAATTTATTATTGAGTGGCTTTGAACTCTAACTAGCTGACCCTTTTACGACATCCGCTGTCGTTTTAACCATAATAAATAGGAAAGTTTTGATTAAGTAAAATGCACAATTTCTACAATATTGAGTACACTTATTACGATCTAATTAATATTTATTGTCTCACAATAAATATTTTAAGACATTTATAACTACTAATAAAATAAAAAATGCAATACGTTACGTATGTATGTATGAGAATAGTTTCCATTCATCAAACTATTGGATTTAACCAAATTATTTATACCAAAATAAAATAAATTTTATATGTAAAAATCGTTTACCGATATACCTGTAAAAATAAATTGGTATACTCATTTGAATTGTTTAACGATACATACCATTACTTAGGTGCCCTTATATGAATTTGAAAAGGTTGATCTCTACCTGATGATAAGCATTGTTGGGTCAACCTTTTCAGTGTAATGCTGCAGTCCATTATCTTTGTATTATTGTTTTGGGATTGGATTTTTGGGTCACATTATTTCAACATCTGAAATCATGGAAGCATTTCTGATATATCTGTATCTATTTAAGTTCATTATATCATGTTCATGAATGCATTACATTCTTCATATGTATCATAATACATTGGGAATCTGTATTAATGAAATTACGTTTTATTTTTTGTTAGATATAATATTTTTTTCACATGAAATAAATACAGATGTTTTTAGAAGAAGTATTAAATCATAAATTTGAAGTATTTTTCATAGTAGAAGCAATATAATTAATGAAATCATTGAACATTTAAGTCTTTTGTCGGGTGAAAATTTTCGATTTAATTAAAAAAAATATTAATAAGTTGAAACAAGGTCTTACGATAATGGATATCGAGGTCTCATTAGTCAAAGCAGTGAAGTTTAATATTCAAAGTGATGTTAGGAGGTTGCTTAAGTGTGGACGAGTATTTAACGTGAAGAAGGAGTAGACCAAAGCAATTCCTAACTCTTTGTTGTTGATAATTACAGCTGTTAAGAATAATTTGGACACAGTCACTAGTAGTCACATATTATTCACATTACAGGCGGCTATTGTGGACTTAACTTGCAGTCTACTTCTCACACATATACCTAGTTGAAGATTTCGATTATGATTCAAGATAGCAGTTTGAAGCGGTTCATACAGCACCCAAATCTAAGCCATTTTATTTTGAACATTGGATATAAATGAAGCATGGTCGCTTTGTTATGTTAAAGTTATCTCCGATATTTTCTGTGTGTGAGTCTGTTTTCATTAACTACATATTGTATTTATAAAATGAGTTATCTCATCTGATTCATCCTTAAATATTGACCGTCATGCTTTTGTAACGCGTTTACACACTAAGAAAATCCACTTTTAAAAGGGTAAAGCTTGTATTGAAGTCTTTTGAGTATACAAACTTTAATTTCACTCTTTTGAGACGGAATCTCTTTCGGATTGAGAATTTATACTACCAAATAATAATATCAACGTTTCTGGAAATACCATCTTTAATGGGGATACGCCATTTAAGTTTTTACTTTAAGTGTTTCTTTTTAATTAAAAAGTAATAGTTTTACGAAATGAATTATTTAATGAAACGGTAACTTTGTACAATTACATAAATACATTTCCATGAAGAATGTTTACTAATTTATAAAATGGTTCATTGATCGTTAGCTACTTCAGTTGTATCTATGTTTATTACTTATTTTCTGATTGATTAT
Organism: Melinaea menophilus ssp. n. AW-2005; assembly: GCA_918358695.1. NCBI lineage: Eukaryota > Metazoa > Arthropoda > Insecta > Lepidoptera > Nymphalidae > Melinaea > Melinaea menophilus. Next base: position 10,416,047 of record OU911039.1, on the reverse strand, counting down.
TCAAGGGTTTCCTTGTTTTTAAAGGTTTTGAATATAAGTTTATAGTCTTAACACAACTAGTATATGTATATATAATATCAGTCACAAATAATTCAGGAACCATTTAAATATATTTCAATTAAATTAAAATGAATTAAAATAACTAAAACACGCATATTAGAATATAATTATATTAATATAATATTATAATTTAATAATACATTATATGATTTTGAAACAATAACAGTCTAATCCACTTTGTCGCCGTTGTTAGTTATTACGCGTAATTTTCAATTTCCACGAGCCATTCAGCTGATTAATGTCCCATGTCATATTATTATAATAGATTTTACATTACCATTTGGTAATTTTGGAATATCCGATTTATAAATATCATTAATATATAATTTTATTACGTTTATATAAAGGTTATAATGTGTTATTATACCAATAAAGTTTAAACTATTATCTGTTGTTTGTTCGTTTTTCATGTTCTGTCAGAAGTAAAAAATGTGAAACGGACGAAGACGTGGTTAAACATTAGTTAATATTAATAGATTTAACGTAAGATATTATTTGTATAGGAACGGCAAAACAAGTAGGAAGCGTTCGTATCTTGAATTAAACTATATTTGAACAGCAATGTGTCGTCTTTGTGGTGTTACGTTCTTCACGAAGACATTCAGTCTCTTATCTCACTTCTATTGACCCGCCTTGTAACATTAAATATAAATAAAACAATAAAATATTATTTTTAATTTATTATTCATATATAATAAGGTATACATTGCATTTCGGAAAATTGACAATAGGTCCATATAAAATACGAACAGAAGCTCTATTAATACTCGTTGAACTTATCATTAATTTAGTGTAATTAATAGTTTAGTGGCTTTCACTGGCAGATAGCTGATATTATAAGGAGTATTTAGGCTATTTTTATTTTAAAAAATCAACGCGAACGAAGTCATGTGCACAGCTAGTCATGTATATATCTAGTAACAAATATATTTTTAATATTTATAATATAATATATTTTTAATATACAGATTAGCTTCATGATTTTTATATTGTATATATAAATTATACATTCCGTTCAAACAAGAAGACCTAAAATCACAAAGGCTTAGTGAAGGGACGGCGGGTCGTTAATGCACAAACAACAACCTCCTTATTAACATAACAACTACTTATTGCAACTTATGAATATGGAGCGATAAATACGAGCTGGACCTCGTAATTATAGTTCCAGAACAGATATCGAACATCCGATTTTTTAGCTTTGAAGTAATTAGTTAAATATTAATATATTTTTTGACTTTTGATGCAGTAAATGTTTTCTGGGGGTTAAGTTAAAATATTGTCAATATACTGTCATTTTTACCAACTTTATATACAAGAAGTGTTCAAACAGTCTCGTTACTGACTCGCACCGTTTAAAATTATTTTCAATATTTATGTAAACTATAATGGAACAAAAGAGATACATATCTTTTGTTCCTAAATGAGAGTATGTCAGCTACTCGTATTTTTATGATAAAAGGCTTTTAAATTATAATGTACATATATATATATATATATATATATATGTATACATTTATGTTAGGCTCCAAAAAATGTATCATACAGTATAATTAATAATTTGGCTACTTAAAAATTTGGTCTTAATTTTTTTGGGGTATATTCTAAAATGTTTACATGTAATATAGGATTATGAATTGCTGATATTAGAACTGCCCTACAACGTAAATAAACCTACTGCATGTAATATCAAACACCGGGCACGTTATACGTACGTACGTTATACGTCTAAGCTTTGCGGTCTCTGTCGAATGTAATTGCAAAGTGGAACAATTGCAATAAAGTGCGTTCGAATCCCCTCGCAATTTATTATTGTGTGGCTTTGAACTGTTACTAGCTGACCCTTTTACGACATCCGCTGTCGTTCTGAACATAATAAATGAGAAAGTTTTGATTAAATAAAATGCACAGTTTCCACAACATTGAGTACTCTTATTAAGATCTAATTAACATTTATTGTTTAACAATAAATATTTTAATACATTTATAACAGCAAATATAATTTACGTTTCCATTCATCAAACTATTGAATTGAACAATTAACTTATACTAAAATAATATAAATTTTATATGTAAAAATAGTTACTGATATTCCTGCAAAGATAAATTGGTATACTCATTTGAATTGTTTAACGATACATACCATTACTTAGGTGCCCTTATATGAATTTGGAAAGGTTGATCTCTACCTGATGATAAGCATTGTTGGGTCAACCTTTTCAGTGTAATCGCTCCAGTCCATTGTCTTTGTATTATTGTTTTTGGGTTCGGGTTTTCGGGTCACATTATTTCAACATCTGAAATCATGGAAACATTTCTGTTCTTATATCTGTATCTATTTAAGTTCATTATATCATGTTCATGAATGCTTTACTTATTTTCATACCTCATATATTACTGTATAATATATTTGGCAACTATATTAATAAAGTTACGATTTACTTTTTTTAGATAGAATAATTTTTTCATATGAAATAAATACAGGTGTTTTTAGAAGAAGTATTAAATCATAAATTTGAAGTATTTTTCATAGTAGAAGCAATATACTTATTGAAATCATTGAACATTTAAGTCTTTTGTCGGGTGAAAATTTTCGTTTTAATTTAAAAAATATTAATAAGTTGAAACAAGGTCTTACGATAATGGATATCGAGGTCTCTTTAGTCAAAGGAGTGAAGTTTAATATTCAAAGTGATGTTAGGAGGTTGCTTAAGTGTGTAGGAGTATTTACCGTGAAGAAGGAGTAGACCAAAGCAATTCCAAACTCTTTGTTGTTGATAATTAAAGCTGTTAAGAATAATTCGGGCGCAATCACTAGTACATATTATTCACATTGTAGGCAGCTATTGTGGACTTAATTTGCAGTCTACGTCTCACACATATACCTAGTTGAAGATTTCGATTATGATTCAAGATAGCAGTTTGAAGCAGTTCATACAGCAACCAATTCTAAGCCATTTTATTTTGAACATTGGATATAAATGAAGCATGGTCGCTTTGTTATGTTAAAGTTATCTCCGATATTTTGTGAGTTTGAGTCTGTTTTCATTAACTACATATTGTATTTATAAAGTGGGTTATCTCATCTGATTCATCCTGAAATATTGACCGTCATGCTTTTGTAACGCATTCACACACTAAGAAAGTTCACTTCTAAAAGGGTAAAGCTTGTATTGAAGACTTTTGAGTATACAAACTTAAATTTAACTCTTTTCAGACGGAATCTCTTTCGAATTGAGAATTTATATTACCAAATAATTATATCAACGTTTCTGGAAATACCATCTTCAATTGGGTTTACGCCAATAGAGAGGATTAAAGTTCTTACTTTAACTGTTTTTTTTTAATTATAAAGTAATAGATTCACGAAATGAATAGTTAAACGGTTACTTTATACGATTAGATAAATACATTTCCATGAAGAAAGTTTAAGATTTTTATAAAATGGTTCACTAATTGTTAGCTACTTCAGTTTTGTCTCTATTTATTTCTTAATTTCTTATTGGGTATTCAAGAGTTCCCTTGTTTTTTAAAGATTTTAAATATATAAGTTTATAGCCGAGACACAACTAGAATACAAATAATCACAACATATTTAAATACATTTCTATAATTCATTTCAGTGATACAAATATATCAGAATATAATTATATTAATATAATATTATAATTTAATAATACATTATATGATTTTGAAACAATAACAGTCTAATCCACTTTGTCGCCATAGTTAGTTATTACGCGTAATTTTCAATTTCCACGAGTCATTCAGCTGATTAATGTCCCATGTCATATTATTATAATAGATTTTACATTACCATTTGGCAATTTTGGAATATCCGATTTATAAATATCATTAATACATAATTTTATTACGTTTATTTAAAGGTAATAATGTGTTATGATACCAATAAAGTTTAAACTATTATCTGTTGTTTGTTTGTTTCTCATGTTTTGTCAGAAGTAAAAAATGTGAGGCGGACGAAGACGTGGTTAAACATAAGATTTAACGTAAGATATTATTTGTATAGGAACGACAAAACAAGTAGGAAGCGTTCGGATCATGAATTAAACTATGTTTGAAACAGCAATGTGTCTTTGTGGTATTACGGTCTTCACGGAGACATTCACTGTCTTATCTTACTTCTTATCTTACTTCTTATATATACTATTGACCCGAATTGTAACATTAAATATAAATACAACCATGAAATATTATACTTAATTTATTATTCTTTACCTAAAAGTCGTCTATCATTACATTTTTTATTTTAATAAGGTATGTAAGGACCTAATGTCAATTTTCATAAATGCAATGTATTTATGAAAATTGACATTAGGTCCATAGCGAAAATACGATTAGAAGCTCTATTAATACTATTTGAACTTATCGTTAATTTAGTGTAATAAATAATTCTAATATAAACTTCTGAGTCAATATTCATAAATGATGAAAGAACTATTTTGTGTCTGCCGAAAGAGGATAAGACGGTTTTATACGTACCTTTTATTATGACAGAGAATAAATTATCAGAATAAATTTCATATAAACCTGTCGAATGAAAAGAGAAATAATTATAATAATACTTGGACATCAAATCTATACATAAAAATAAAATTGAAGTGTCTGTTTGTAAATCTAAATTAACAACTTTTTACTAAATGAATATGAAAGTATATACGATACTTACATAAAATAACTTATTTTTGTCTTCCTGTTTGTTCCGGCTAATCTTTGCCTGGATCGATTTTGAGAGGAATTTCTATGGCAGATATCTGATATTATGAGGAGTAACTTAGGCTACTTTTATTTTAAAGAATCAACGCGAACGAAGTCATGGGCACTGCTAGTCATGTACATATTTAGTAACAAACACTTTTTATTATTAATACACAGATTAGTTTCATCATTATTATATTATAAATCTAAATTATACATTCCGTTCAAACCCGAAGTCCTAAAATCACAAAGGCTTAGTGAAGGGACGGCGGGTCGTTAATGCACAAACAACAGCCTCCATATTAACATAACAACTACTTACTGCAACTTATGAATATGGAGCGATAAATACGAGGTGGACCTCGTAATTATAGTTCCAGAACAGATTCAGAACATCCGATCTTTTAGCTTTGAAGTAATTAGTTTATTTAATTAATATATTTTGACTTTTGGTGCAGTAAATGTTATTATGGGGGTTAAGTTAAAATACTGTCAATAATAGTCATTTTTACCAACTTTATATACAAGAAGTATTCATATCAGTCTCGTTACTGACTCACACTATTTAAAATTATTTTCAATATTTATGTAAACTATAAGTCGTAATACAAAAGAGATACAGATCTTTTGTTCCTAAATGAAAGTATGTCAGTTACTCGTATGTTTTAGATAAAAGGCTTTTAAATTATAATATACATATATATGTATATATGAATTTTTGTTAGGCTACAAAATATGTATCATACATTATAATAAATTATGTTTCGAACCATATTTGACTACTTCAAAATTTGGTCCAAATTTTGGGGTATATTCTAAAATGTCTACATGAATGATGATATTTAGAAATGCCGATATTAGAACTGCACTACAACACAAATAAACCCACTGCTTGTAATATCAAACAGCGGGCACGTTATTCGTCCGGCCTAAGCTTTGCGGTCACTGTAGAATGTAATTGCAAAGTGGAACAATTGCAATAAAGTGCGTTCGAATCCCCTCGCAATTTATTATTGAGTGGCTTTGAACTGTTACTAGCTGACCCTTTTACGACATCCGCTGTCGTTCTGAACATAATAAATGGGAAAGTTTTAATTAAATAAAATGCACAATTTCTTCAATATTGAGTACTCTTATTACTATCTAATTAACTTATTGTTTAACAATGAATATTTTAATACATTTATAACTATAAATATAATAAAAAATGCAATATGTTACGTATGTATGTATGAGAATCGTTTCCATTCATCAAACTATTGGATTAAACCAAATTATTTATACCAAAATAAAATAAATTTTATATGTACAAATCGTTTACCGATATACCTGTAAAGATAAATTGGTATTGTCATTTAAATTGTTTAACGATACATACCATTACTTAGGTGCCCTTATATGAATTTGAAAAGGTTGATCTCTACCTGATGATAAGCATTGTTGGGTCAACCTTTTCAGTGTAATGCTCCAGTCCATTGTCTTTGTATTATTGTTTTGTGTTCGGGTTTTCGGGTCACATTATTTCAACATCTGAAATCATGGAAGCATTTCTGTTGTTATATCTGTATCTATTTAAGTACATTATATCATGTCCATGAATGCATTACATTCTTCATATGTATCATAATACATTGGGAATCTGTATTAATGAAATTACGTTTTATTTTTTATTAGAGATAATATTTTTTTCACATGATATAAATAAAGAATTTTTAGAAGAAATCATATTTGAAGCATTTTCCATAGTAGAACAATATACTTAATGAAATCATTGAACATTTAAGTCTTTTGTCCTGTGAAAATTTTCGTTTTAATTAAAAAATATTAATAAGTTGAAACAAGGTCTTATGATAATGGATATCGAGGTCTCTTTAGTCAAAGCAGTGAAGTTTAATATTCAAAGTGATGTTAGGAGGTTGCTTAAGTGTGGACGAGTATTTAACGTGAAGAAGGAGTAGACCAAAGCAATTCCTAACTCTTTTTTGTTCATAATTACAGCTGTTAAGAATAATTTGGGCACAGTCACTAGTAGTCACATATTATTCACACTACAGGCGTCTAATATAAACTTAATTTGCAGTTTTCGATTGAAGTTTTCGATTATGATTCAAGATAGCAGTTTGAAACGGTTCATACAGCACCCAATTCTAAGCCTTTTTATTTAGAAGCATGGTCGCTTTGTTATGTTAAAGTTATCTCCGATAATTTCTGTGTGTGAGTCTGTTTTCATTAACTACATATTGTATTTATAAAGTGAGTTATCTCATCTGATTCATCCTGAAATATTGACCGTCATGCTTTTGTAACGCATTCACACACTAAGAAAGTTCACTTTTAAAAGGGTAAAGCTTGTATTGAAGTCTTTTGAGTATACAAACTTTAATTTAACGCTTTTGAGACGGAATCTCTTTCGGATTGAGAGCTTATATTACCAAATAATTATATCAACGTTTCTGGAAATACCATCTTTAATGGGGATACGCCATTTAAGTTTTTACTTTATCTGTTTCTTTTTAATTATAAAGTAATAGTTTCACGAAATGAATTATTTAATGAAACGGTAACTTTATACAATTACATAAATACATTTCCATGAAGAATGTTTACCAATTTATAAAATGGTTCATTGATCGTTAGCTACTTCAGTTGTATCTATATTTATTACTTATTTTCTTATTGACTTTTCAAGAATTTCCTTGCTTTTCAAAGGTTTTGAATATTAGTTTGTAGCCTTAACACAACTAGTATATATATAATATATCAGTCACAAATAATTCAGTAACCATTTACATATATTTCAAGAATTAAAATAACTAAAACACACATATTAAAATATAGTTATATATATATAATATTATAATTTAATAATACATTATGTGATTTTAGAACAATAACAGTCTAAACCACTTTGTCGCCATAGTCAGTTGCTACGCGTAATTTTCAATTTCCACGAGTCATTCAGCTGATTAATGTCCCATGTCATATTATTATAATAGATTTTACATTACCATTTGGTAATTTTGGAATATCCGATTCATAAATATGTTTAATACATAATTTTATTACGTGTATATAAAGGTAATAATGTGTTATTATACCAATAAAGTTTAAACTATTATGTGTTGTTTGTAACTGTTAGTTTATGTTTTCATGTTCCGTCAGAAGTAAAAAATGTAAATCAGACGCAGACTAGACGAAGACGCGGTTGAACATTAGTTAATATTTATAGATTTAACGTAAGACAGAGTAATAAACTATAAGAACGGTCTTGAATCAAACTATGTTTGAAACAGCAATGTGTCCTCTTTGTGGTGTTACGGTCTTCACGGAGACATTCACTGTCTTGTCTTACTTCTATTCACTCGCTTTGTAACATTAAACATAAATAAAACGATAAAATATTATTCTTAATTTATTATTCTCTACCTAAAATTCCATCATAATATAATATATTTCATTTTAATAAGGTATACATTGCATTTATGAAAATTGACAGTAGGTCCATAGAAAATACGAACAGAAGCTACTTATTAATACTCGTTGAACTTATAATTAAGTTTGTGTAATTAATAGTTTAGTGACTTTCACTAGCAGCTGATATTATAAGGAGTAATTTAGGCTACTTAATTTTAAAGAATCAACGCGAACGTCATGGGCACAGCTAGTCATATATGTATCTAGCAATAAATACTTTTTTATTATTATAACACAGATTAGTTTCATCATTATTATATTATATATATAAATTATACATTCCTCTCAAACCCGAAGACCTAAAATCACAAAGGCTTAGTGTAGGGACGGCGGGTCGTTAATGCACAAACAACAGCCTCCATGTTACCATAACAACTACTTACTACAACTTATGAATATGGAGCGATAAATACGAGGTGGATCTTGTTATTATAGTTCCAGAACAGATCCAGAACATCCCATTTTTTAGCTTTGAAGTAATTGGTTTATTTAATTAATATCTTTTGACTTTTGGTGCAGTAATTTTTTTTATGGAAGTTAAGTTAAAATATCACAGTAATTTTTACTAACTTTTTATATAAGAAGTCTCATTTAAAACCATTTTCAATATTTATGTAAACTATAAGTCGTAATACAAAAGAGATACAGATACAGATCTTTTGTTCCTAAATGAGAGTATGTCAGTTACCCGTATGTTTATAATGAAAGGCTTTCAAATGTATATACAAATTTTTTGGGGTATGTTCTAAAATGTCTACATGTATTATGAGATTTAGAAATGCCGATATTAGAACTGCACTACAACACAAATAAACCCAATGCATGTAATATCAAACATCGGGCACGTTATTCGTCCGGTCTAAGCTTTGCGGTCTCTGTCGAATGTAATTGCAAAGTGGAACAATTGCAATAAAGTGCGTTCGAATCCCCTAGCAATTTATTATTTAGTGGCTTTGAACTCTAACTAGCTGACCCTTTTACGACATCCGCTGTCGTTTTAACCATAATAAATAGGAAAGTATTGATTAAGTAAAATGCACAATTTCTACAATATTGAGTACACTTATTACGATCTAATTAATATTTATTGTCTAACAATAAATATTTTAATACATTTATAACTATAAATATAATGTGAAATGCAATACGTATGTATGTACGTATGTATGAAAATCGTTTCCATTCATCAAGCTATTGGATTGAACAATTCATTTATACCAAAATAAAATAATTTATATATAAAAATGGTTTACCGATGTACCTGTAAAGATAAATTGGTACAGTCATTTGAATTGTTTAACGATACATACCATTACTTAGGTGCCCTTATATGAATTTGAAAAGGTTGATCTCTACCTGATGATAAGCATTGTTGGGTCAACCTTTTCAGTGTAATGCTCCAGTCCATTGTCTTTGTATTATTGTTTTGGGTTCGGGTTTTCGAGTCACGTTATTCCAACATTTGAAATCATGGAAGCATTTCTGATGTTATATCTGTATCTATTTAAGTTCATTATATCATGCTCATGAATGCTTTACTTATTTTCATACCTCATATATTACTGTATAATATATTTGGCAACTATATTAATAAAGTTACGATTTACTTTTTTTTAGATAGAATAATTTTTTCATATGAAATAAATACAGATGTTGTTTTTAGAAGAAGTATTAAATCATAAATTTGAAGTATTTTTCATAGTAGAAGCAATATACTTAGTGAAATCATTGAACATTTAAGTCTTTTGTCGGGTGAAAATTTTCGTTTTAATTTAAAAAATATTAATAAGTTGAAACCAGGTCTTACGATAATGGATATCGAGGTCTCTTTAGTCAAAGGAGTGAAGTTTAATATTCAAAGTGATGTTAGGAGGTTGCTTAAGTGTGTACGAGTATTTACCGTGAAGAAGGAGTAGACCAAAGCAATTCCAAACTCTTTGTTGTTGATAATTAAAGCTGTTAAGAATAATTCGGGCACAATCACTAGTCCATATTATTCACATTACAGGCGTATATTGTGGACTTAATTTGCATTCTACTTCTCGCAAATATACCTAGTTAAAGATTTCGATTATGATTCAAGATAGCAGTTTGAAGCGGTTCATACAGCAACCAATTCTAAGCCATTTTATTTTGAACATTGGATATAAATGAAGCATGGTCGCTTTGTTATGTTAAAGTTATCTCCGATATTTTGTGAGTTTGAGTCTGTTTTCATTAACTACATATTGTATTTATGAAGAGAGTTATGTTGTCTGATTCATCCTGAAATATTGACCGTCATGCTTTTGTAACGCATTCACTCACTAAGAAAGTTCACTTCTAAAAGGGTGAAGCTTGAATTGAAGTCTTTTGAGTATACAAACTTACTTTATACGATTAGATAAATACATTTCCATGACGAATATTTAACAATTTATAAAATGGTTCACTAATCGTTAGCTTCTTGAGTTGTGTCTGTGTGTTTGCTTTTTAAAGTTTTTAAATATACAAGTTTATAGCCTTAACATAAATAGTATATGTTTATATATTAATATATAAATAATATTTCAGTGACCACAACATATTTAAATACATTTTAATAATTTGTTTCCCTAAATATATGAGAATGTTAATATAATATTATAATTTAATAATACATTATACGATTTTGAAACAATAACATTCTAATCCACTTTGTAGCCGTGGTTAGTTATTACGCGTAATTTTCAATTTCCACGAGTCATTCGGCTGATTAATGTCCCATGTCATATTATTATAATAGATTTTACATTACCATTTGGCAATTTTGGAATATCCGATTCATAAATATCCCTAATATATAATTTTATTACATGTATATAAAGGTAATAATGTTTTATTATACCAATAAAGTTTAAACTATTATGTGTTGTTTGTAACTGTTAGTTTATGTTTTCATGTTCCGTCAGAAGTAAAAAATGTAAATCAGACGCAGACTAGACGAAGACGCGGTTGAACATTAGTTAATATTTATAGATTTAACGTAAGACAGAGTAATAAACTATAAGAACGGTCTTGAATCAAACTATGTTTGAAACAGCAATGTGTCGTCTTTGTGGTATTACGGTCTTCACGGAGACATTCACTGTCTTCTTACTTCTATTGACCCGATTTGTAACATTAAACATAAATACAACCATGAAATATTATACTTAATTTATTATTCTTTACCTAAAAGCCGTCTATCATTACATTTTTTATTTTAATAAGGTATACATTGCATTTATGAAAATCGACATTAGGTCCATAGAGAAAATACGAACAGAAGATCTATTAATACTCTTTGAACTTATCGTTAATTTAGTGTAATACATAATTCTAATATTAACTTCCGAGTGAATATTCATAAATGATGAAAGAACTATTTTGTGTCTGCCGACAGAGGATAAGACGGTTTTAATACATATCTTTTATTATGACTGAGAATAAATTATCAGAATAAATTTCATCAAAATCAGTCGAAAAAACAGAGAAATAAATAAATAACACTTGGACATCAAAATTTATACATTTATTTAAAATTGAAGTGTTTGTTTGTAATTCTAAATTAACAGCTTTTCACTAAATGAATATGAAAGTATATACAATACTTATATAAAAAAACTTTTTTTTTCTGTCTTCCTGCTTGTTCCGGCTAATCTTTGCCTGGATCGATTTTGAGAGGAATTTCTATGGCAGATATCTGATATTATGAGGAGTAACATAGGCTACTTTTATTTTAAAGAATCAATGAGAACGAAGTCATAGGCACAGCTAGTCATGTACATATTTAGTAACAAACACTTTTTTATTATTAATACACAGATTAGTTTCATCATTATTATATTATAAATCTAAATTATACATTCCGCTCAAACCCGAAGACCTAAAACCACAAAGGCTTAGTGAAGGGACGGCGGGTCGTTAATGCACAAACAACAGCCTCCATATTAACATAACAACTACTTACTGCAACTTACGAATATGGAGCGATAAATACGAGGTGGACCTCGTAATTATAGTTCCAGAACAGATCCAGAACATCCCATTTTTTAGCTTCGAAATAATTAGTTTACTTAATTATTATCTTTTGACTTTTGTTGCAGTAAATGTTTTTATGGGGGTAAAGTTAAAATAGTGTCAATAATAGTCATTTTTGCCTACTTTATATACAAGAAGTATTCATATCAGTTTCGTTACTGACTCGCACTATTTAAAATTATTTTCAATATTTATGTAAACTATAAGTCGTAATACAAAAGAGATACAGATCTTTTGTTCCTAAATAAGAGTATGTCAATTACTCGTGTTTATGATAAAAGGCTTTCAAATTATAATATATACATATATATACATGTATATATGAATTTATGTTAGGCTCCGAAATATGTATCAATAATTATAATGTACATTATAATAAATAATGTTTTCAATATTTGACAACTTAAAATTTGGTCTTAATTTTTTTGAGGTACATTCTAAAATGTCTACATGTTATATTATTAGAACTGCACTACAACACAAATAAACCCAATGCATGTAATATCAAACATCGGGCACGTTATTCGTCCGGTCTAAGCTTTGCGGTCTGTGTCGAATGTAATTGCAAAGTGGAACAATTGCAATAAAGTGCGTTCGAATCCCCTCGCAATTTATTATTGAGTGGCTTTGAACTGTTACTAGCTGACCCTTTTACGACATCCGCTGTCGTTCTGAACATAATAAATAGGTGAGCTTTGATTAAATAAATTAACTAAAATGCAAATTTCTGCAATTGAGTACTCTTATTAAGATCTAGTTAACTTACTGCTTAACAATAAATATTTTAATACATTTAGAACTACAAGTATAATGTTAAATGCAATACGTATGTATGTATGTATGTATGAGAATTATTTCCATTCATCAAACTATTGGATTTAACCAAATTATTTATACCAAAATAAAATAAATTTTATATGTAAAAATCGTTTACCGATATACCTGTAGAAGTAAATTGGTATACTCATTTGAAATGTTTAACGATACATACCATTACTTAGGTGCCCTTATATTAATTTTAAAAGGTTGATCTCTACCTGATGATAAGCATTGTTGGGTCAACCTTTTCAGTGTAATGCTCCAGTCCATTGTCTTTGTATTATTGTTTTGGGTTCGGGTTTTCGGGTCACATTATTTCAACATCTGAAATCATGGAAGCATTTCTCTTGTTATATATGTATCTATTTAAGTTCATTATATCATCTTCATGAATGCATTACTTATTTTCATATAACTGTATGATACATTTAGAACCTGTATTAATGAAATTACGTCTTACGTTGGGTTACGTTACTTTACGTTTACGTTACGTTGTGGTTTTAATTAAAAAATATTAATAAGTTGAAGCAAGAATGTATGGTTATGGATATCTTTTCAGTCAAAGTACTTCAGTTTAATATTCAAAGCGATCTTAGGAGGTTGGTTAAGTGTGGACAAGAATTTATCATGAAGAAGGAGTAGATCAAAGCATTTATTAAATCTTTGTTGTTGATAATTGAGGCTGTTAAGAATAATTCGGGCACAGTCACTAGTCCATATTATTCACATCACAGGCGTCTATTTTGACTTGACTTGCAGTCTACTTCTCACACACATACTTAGTTGAAGATTTCGATTATGATTCAAGATAGCAGTTTGAAGCGGTTCATACAGCACCCAATTCTAAGCCTTTTTATTTTGAACATTGGATATAAATGAAGGATGGTCGCTTTGTTATGTTAAAGTGATCTCCTATATTTTCTGTGTCTGTTTTCATTAACTATATATTGTACTTTAGTTTCCTCGACTGAATCATCCTGAAATATTGACCGTCAAGCTTTTGTAACGCATTCATACACTAAGAAAATCCACTTATATAGGGTTAAGCTTGTATTGAAGTCTTTTAAGTTTACAAACTTTAATTTAACTCTTTTCAGACGGAATATCTTTTGGATTGAGAATTTATATTACTAAATAACTATATCAACGTTTCAAATACCATCTTCAATGGGGTTAACGTCAACAGAGGATTAAAATTTATACTTTAACTGTTTTTTTTAAATTATAAAATAATAGTTTCACTTACAGTTTAAATTATAATATACATATATATGTATATATGAATTTTTGTTAGGCTACAAAATATGTATCATACATTATAATAAATTATGTTTCGAACCATATTTGACTACTTCAAAATTTGGTCCAAATTTTGGGGTATATTCTAAAATGTCTACATGAATGATGATATTTAGAAATGCCGATATTAGATCTGCACTACAACACAAATAAACCCACTGCATGTAATATCAAACATCGGGCACGTTATTCGTCCGGCCTAAGCTTTGCGGTCACTGTAGAATGTAATTGCAAAGTGGAACAATTGCAATAAAGTGCGTTCGAATCCCCTCGCAATTTATTATTGAGTGGCTTTGAACTGTTACTAGCTGACCCTTTTACGACATCCGCTGTCGTTCTGAACATAATAAATGAGAAAGTTTTGATTAAATAAAATGCACAGTTTCCACAACATTGAGTACTCTTATTAAGATCTAATTAACATTTATTGTTTAACAATAAATATTTTAATACATTTATAACAGCAAATATAATTTACGTTTCCATTCATCAAACTATTGAATTGAACAATTAACTTATACTAAAATAATATAAATTTTATATGTAAAAACAGTTACTGATATTCCTGCAAAGATAAATTGGTATACTCATTTGAATTGTTTAACGATACATACCATTACTTAGGTGCCCTTATATGAATTTGGAAAGGTTGATCTCTACCGGATAATAAGCATTGTTGGGTCAACCTTTTCAGTGTAATCGCTCCTGTCCATTGTCTTTGTATTATTGTTTTGTTTTCGGATTTTCGGGTCACATTATTCCAACATCTGAAATCATGGAAACATTTCTGTTATATCTGTATCTATTTAAGTTCATTATATCATGTTCATGAATGCTTTACTTATTTTCATACCTCATATATTACTGTATAATATATTTGGGAACTGTATTAATAAAGTTACTATTTACTTTTTTTTAGATGTAATATAATTTTTTCACATGAAATAAATATAGATGTTTTTAGAAGAAGTATTAAATCATAAATTTGAAGTATTTTTCTTAGTAGAAGCAATATACTTTATAAAATCATTGAACATTTAAGTCTTTTGTCTGTCTGGTGAAAATTTTCGTTTTAATTAAAAAATATTAAGAAGTTGAAGCAAGGTCTTATGGTTATGGTTATGGATATCTCTTCAATAGAAACACCGAAATTAAATATTTAAGGTTATTTCAGGGTTGAATAAGTGTGGACGAGTATTCGACGTGAAGAAGAAGTAGAAGTAGTAGAAGTAATTCCTAACTCTTCGTTGCTGATAAAGAGTTTATTAATTGCAGCTGTAAAGCATAATTCGAGCACAGTCACAATCCATATTATTTATTTTACCAAGTGACTGCTATGGACTCGATTCAGTCACGTATATTGGTACTGGGTTAAGGTTCTCGATTAAGATTCATTTCCCTATGAAAATCTTTATAACATCCAAGCTTTTTATTCCAAACCTTTTTTGTTCATACTAGATGTAAATGAAGTAGTGTCGCTTTGTTATATTAAAAGTTATCTTCGATATTCTCTGAGTCTCTTTTCATTAACTACATATTGTATTTATAAAGTGAGTTATTTCGTCTGATTCATCCTGAAATATTGACCGTTAAGCTTTAGCACACTAAGAAAATCCACTTCTAAAGGGTAAAGATTGTATTGAAGTCTTTTGAGTTTACTAACTTTAATTTTACTCTTTTCAGACAGTCTCTTTTGGATTGAGAATTTATATTACTAAATAATCATATGAACGTTTCTGGAAATACCATCTCTAATGGTGTTGACTCCATTACAGAGGATTAACTGTTTCTTTTTTACTTTGTTTCTTTTTAATTATAAAGTATTTGTTTCACGAAATGAATTATTCAGTTTCTTTATACGGTTAGATAAATACATTTCCAATATATTAGCTAATACCCGAGTCGGTCAGGCGCAAGTTCAATAATCCTCTCTCTCTCTCTCTTCACTGATAATTACTTCACTGTTTTAAGTCTCAGCTTAACGCTAGAAATACTTATTGCCTTGATTCCCCTTTGAGGATTAACCGGGATTTGAGATAAATTTCTGTTCTGTTGAGTTTCGAGAAGAAACAATTATATCACTGAAGAAAATTTCCAAATTGTTTACTTCATTACTATTTTAATATTCCTCGTTCGTTTTATCTTAAATTTCGCGTGACAGAAATGGATGTTGCTAATTACCAAACTTTCTCCATTTTTGAACTTTGTTGAAAACTTAGGTTATAAATAAAACAAAACAACAAAGGTTTCGAGATAGAAATTATCCGAAAACAAAGTGGTTACGTCAGCCGTTCAGGTTTGGAGGCAATTTTTTTATTCACTTCATTAACTTGGAAGCTCGTGCCTCCGAGCTTAGATAACACTTTGCATTCAGCAATTTCAATATAGATTAAACTAATTAAAATGTTTAATAGCAATTAAGTTGTTGTCAATTAGTATTCAAGTAATACTTCCATTTAATGGAGGTAATAAGTACCCACTAATAAAGCTATCTTAGTTTTTAATGTAGGAACTTTATTCATAATTCTTTTGATCGTAACTTGTGTGAGTAGTTGTTATGGTAATGCCGCCTTTGTTCTAGCATTAATTTCTCCTATGCACAATATTACGTACTGTTATTAAAATCTTTTATGATGCTATGTTTCTTGGTCTTGTTATTACATTATACTGGGCTTGTAATTGCAAATATGTTTTTAAATCTTATATAGATCAACTAAGTTATTTCATTAGTCAAAAATAGTTTATTTACTCTTTACTCTTACTAAGACAAACTATATTTAAAATTTTACTTAATGCATTAATTATTAGTATCAGTAAATTGCTCACTAGAGTAATATCCATTAAAAAACGTTTAGAATAATTGTGGTCACTAATAACCATAGTTAATTCTAGATGGAGTTGAATACAAGTATTTTGTGTGTTTAAACTATTACAACTTTATGTTCTAGAAGTTCAGTGATTCGAGTTCAGTGACTATTAATAGTAAATGGCTCGAATTATAAATTACTCTGAGCGAAATACTAGTTGCCGCATTATCAGAGAGCAGCGCTGAGATCTTGTAATTGCAGTTGGAAACTGGATGTTCAGTATTGTTTGGTTCTAAAGTTATCTTTACAGATATTGTTGGAATATTTTGAATCTTATCTTTATGAAGTTTGCGAATCCATATAATAATTTTATGGTATTTGCTTGGTATAATTTAAACTACAAGAAGAAAAAAAAAGGTACTTCGGAAAACATGAAAACCATCTTTTTTTCAATTCGTATTTATGTCTTGTTGTTCTCGAATCACGAAAGATGAAGAGATTTTATTGAAATTTTGTATAATTATAGGCAATTTTACTGGTAACATATCTAGTATATCCAGTACAAAGTACAAAATATCTCATATTTTTTAAGAGAAAAGACAACATTTTTCAAAATTTATTATTGAAGTTGGGTGCGATATTATTTTATTAATTATCAATTTCAACCTGTATGATACGCTTCACACCACAAAATTGTTTTATATTCACGACATAGCTTAAAAACTGCTTTGAGCTATAAATAACTACGATAGAAGTAAAAATTTATGGATTTATATAAATTTTAAGGGATGATAGCAAAAAGGGTGCCCGAAGTTTTTGATAGTTTTATATAAAAGTATTCATGATGCTGAATATATACAATAAATTTGAAAGATTTAAGATTTTAATGTATTGTTCATAATATCAGAAATTCTGCGTTTTACAAATTTTTGTTTTTTTAACCAATATATTTAAAGAAAGAAAAAGTAGTTTTATTAATAAATCTTATCATGATTTTATCTCGAATATGTCATTGAAATGTATTTATATTATATTATAAAATTTTTTACTATCAAAGAGCAATCAACTAATATATATATATATATATATATATATATAGATGCAACGACATAAACCATTTAATACTTATATATGTTGAAAACAAACTGTTGAAATGTATAGAATAGACATCGAAATGTTTCTATTTCAAATTGATTGTGAACAAAGAACTGTCATTCATCAATACATCAAACCACAACACCCTTTGTGTCCGGTGTGTCACGCATGCCCTGACACAGGACACTAATTGCGACACAAATGTCAGAGGCATTCGACTTTCATTTTGCACTCTGTAATTTCTCGATGCGTCTCACAATCACAAAGCTACGTTGAGTCAGAGTTGAATTTATTACGTGATCTTTATATAAAAAGAGATGAAAGCACATTTAAAACTTTTTAAATTTTTTTAATATATCTACATTTAATTAAGGCAATCTTTACTGAGTTTTTATTGGTAGACAACCCTAGTAAAGCGTTTTTTTAGTTGTCCATACTTTACAAATTCTTTTTTGACATTTTTATTACATTCGACAGTTATTGTTTTGATTTTAGAATATCATCTTAATATTCTTTTATTATCATACATTTTCTAATAATACCATTAAATATGCTCAAACCATTCTTCCATGTTCATATTTCTTATAACTATGAGCCACATTAATTAAACAATATACTAACTTTTCATAATTTGAATATATGCTGAAAGTTGAAAAGTTGGTAACATTCAATTCAACAAGAGAACAAATGTAACTTACACGACTAATAACTGCTACTACTATAAAAGGCGTCAAACTCCTTCACTGTGGAGAAATCTATTTATAGCGAGAAAACTGCTCAATGCGATAAGGAAAAGATGCTCTAAAAGTATTGATTCGTCCGCCTTAGTTTATCCTGTTTAGGGGTCAGTCTTATTGAAAGCTTTAGTTACGGTATGTCTCTTTTAGAGTACCAAATTTATTTAATACAAAAAAATTATATTGACTTAAATGTTGCTAAACTATTTTGCTGATAGATTTAGAGTTAGGTTTTAAGATTGTTCCATATTATCGTTATTAAAAAACTATTCAATAATACATTTTAGATAGAAATAATGTAGTAATATCTTGATTAGTTGCCTAGTTAGTAATTTTAATCTATTAGATAAGATAGATAGATTAAAATTAACTGTTTGTTTCATGTATTTATAGTATTAGGTATATCAAGAGCTGCTTTGGAGAAAAAAATGTTTTGAAAAGACATTTTCTTAATGATAATTTTTACAGTAGTCCATTCATTTTAGGACATTATGAAAGCCGTAATGTATCACATCTTTTAAAATCTTTCCTTTATGAATTATGTTAAAACATAGACCAATGTTTTTCTAGATTTTCTTGACTGGCAATGGTTTATTCATAGCTGTATACTTAATCGATGGAGAGGACATCTATGTTATAAATTTCACTTGAATAACAGCTCATACTGACGAGTTAACTCAAAATATACCTAAGCTATATACAAATAAAGTTCAAAATACACATCTACTCTACAATTACGGAAGCGATTCTTTAGAGCACAAACACGACTATATTTTTCCAAACTTCACTGTATTTCTGACAAAATACTAGTCAAATTGAAAACGTATATTAAATGCACTTTTCTCTTTTGAATGTTGATATTTTTCAACTTTAGAATATATCATTTTTAATATTTATATGTTTGTTATTTTATATAAGTCATTTTTATTTAACAAACTTTGTTTTCGTGATTCGTTTGCAATCTTATATATAATAAGTTTGCGTCCACAAATATTGTGTCTATCAACACTAGGGAGCTTGCTTGGAAGAAGAGAGATTATGGTTATATTAAAATATCCATGCTTCATTATTTTAGACTAAAAATTTAGTATATTTAGTACAATATTCTCAAATTGCTACCTTGTTTCAATTATCCGTACATATAATAAAATAATCATTATACATTCAGACTGCTGAAGATTTTTTGTCTGTTATAAACAGAGACGATACCTCTGTTTGTTGTTAGGACATATTTTGATAACATTTAGTGTTCGACTCACATAGAATACTTTCAGTGAGAAAAAATATGTATTTTTTAATGAAAAACGAAAAAACTAACCAATGGATTTGTATTTCGTTACATATTTACTTAAATTTACTTAAAATGAGTTTATACATAATACTAACGTTTGTAATTTGAAACCATATTTAGAGAATATTTGTTTGTTGTTTAAAAATTAATTAATGGTTTTCTCAAGGTATTAATTTCCACATCCGTTGCACTTAAGCTATAGTGCCTTTCAACACAAGAAGTCTTACACTTTTATAATATAACGTTAATAAAATATCAAGATTATTTTGCCAAATATCCTTAATTTGTGATGACAATAATTGTAAAATATTTGTGCAATGAAAATTATTGTGTTGTTCATCATTAATTAAATTATATATGTACAAGTGTAATATTTTTTTTCTATACTAAAAAAAGGACAAAAATATCCATTTATCGAATATTTCGGAATATATAACATACAAATCATTTGCCTATTCTAAGATACTCCTACAAATTTCACAAAATACATTAGTGAAATTTATATAACTATCTTTATAAATATAAATTTACTTTACTAAGATCATTTTATTATAATCAATGTTAATCAATACATACTTCTTAAACAAAGACAATATATAAATGTAATATTTCTTTAAAGATGTAATATTTGGTTGTAATAAACTCATGGAGCTACAGATATAAACAAATATACTTATATAATTCAAGAGATTCAGATCAGTTAGTGGAAGCCAAAATCACTAACAAGTCAAATTAATATACGACAGATGATTACGACGTAAGACCGAACTGTTAACGTATTCAGAGCAGATCGGAGGGTGCATACGTAATGTAAAGAATGTAATTACGAGTGGCTGGCGTGGTTGTCTGATTTTGATAGAATGCATTTAAATTGCTATCTTTATAAAACTGGGTTTTTTAATTGTATTTATGATATCAGTCTAGTCTTTGTGATTGCATCTATTGTAACCTGGTTTAGGACCATTATCCCACGTCCAGTGAGTGGTATATAGAAGTAGATTTCGTGAGGCAAGACTTAGAAGCTCCACTCTGCTGCATTCTTATACTTGCTTCCGAAGTGTCTTTTTCCTCCCTCTTGCTTATTTTTGCTATCACTCTTATAAATATTTGATTTCGTATGTACTATTGTGTCTAATGTAAACTGCTTCATGTTAAACATAAGTACGTACACAACGAACCCACACACTTGTTTCCTGGAGTATGTTTTAGACGACTCTCCAAGATTCCAGTGCTCTTGCGTTGACATTCTTTTGTCTTTGTGGTTTTTCGAAACCAGTTATAAAAATACTTTTCGTCTTATTGTCGGTGTCATTAAAATATAATGTATACATATTAAAAATATTTTATTTTATTTATAAATGGTTAGAAAGTTGCTACTATTTCATTTGTATAATTTTTTTATGTATTAAAATAATATATAAAAATATTCTGTTTTTTTATGTGTAATAATAGTAATGACGGCGTTATTTAAATTTTTATCTGAGGCATCTTTTTGGGGATTTTGATATAAATATTAAACAGTGAATTTGACTAATGATCGCGCAAAACAACGGTGTTTACGAAATGACCTGTTTTTATGAGACCGAATAAAACGAGGTATATTTTTTTATTAATAACTTTAGAATTATTGCATATATTAAATAAAAATGTTTCATTAAAGTAATAATAACTAATAATATAATGTATAAGAAGCTTTAGAAGTAGCGTTGGTTTGTTCTCAGACATAGTTAAATAAACTTTGTTTTGTTTGATGAATCTATCAAAGTTATCATATTTCATACTAGCTTTTGCCCGCGACTTCGTCCGCGTTTCCGTTGTTTTTCGAAAAAAAATTAGCAGATGTCCTCCCTCATAGTTTTGACGTAACAGGCAGATTCACTTTCGTATTTTAGAAGGGCAATAGTAATATAATATGCCAATCCACAAAACTGTTGAAAAATATAAGTAACCGCAGAATATTATAATATACCCACGCTATACCCACGACTCGGTCAGCGTGTAACTCCTTGTTTTTTATTAAGATAATATATTGCTAATATTTTTAGATCAAATTAAAATGTTTCAGCGCAAAGCTTCTGGGTAGACTATGTTAAGAGTCGACCCGTCCGGCACGTGAACGTAAAGATTCCTAGAATTGCTAACCCGGGAAAGAGCGACGTATAATTGACCATGCGAGAAACAGCTAACACCGAGATCCGAGATACTCCAGCAACACGAAAAGTCTGCCCTTGAGCTTTATTGATAGTCATGGCATAGCACACAGATACTGGGAATTGCGTTCTTTTAAATTGGAATGGAAAATTATTTGGTATTATGGGAATTCTGGGAATAAAGACAGTTTCTCCTGCACCGCAACCTGTTAAAATTTGAGCCTCGATTACATTTTGTTGCAACTGGGTTACTTTTAGCCGAGTTCCATTGCAAAGTTGAGGTGGTCTTAAATTTCGGAGCAGAATTATCGGTATGCCAATTTTTAAACAAATTATATGAGAAGGTAGTCCAGGCATACTTAAAGAATTTAAAAATTCTATCGGGTAATTAGTGGCTTCTTGTTCATCAACCATTCTATTTATTGAACTATAAACTTTGCTTTCTCCCTGTATATTAGACAGTATTTTATTATTAATTTCAGATGCCTGGTCATTGCGAGGAGTCAAAATGGACCTTTCGCAAAGCCAAGAATTGTCCCTATTTAATATAATTGTTATGTCACCGTAAACCGAAGATATAAGATGTTGTTGGGATTGCACTATACAACATAACTCAGGTGTCAGAATAAGTTTTCCTTGGTGTAGTTGTGGATAGGTACCTTCACCAATCTTCAATAATGTATCAGAAAATTCACGATTATCTGCGTTGTCTCCAGTTCTCACTCGCATATTTATAGTCAAATGCACCGATTGTATATCACGCCACAAATAAGAGCTTTTCAGGCAAGCCCTAATCTCATCAACTCGGGTTCCCCGTGGTATTACCGGTAAGGTTTGTCGGAAATCACCACAAAATAAAACCGTAATACCGCCCATTGGTCGATCATTTTGTCTTATGTCCCTTAGAGTTCTGTCTACTGCTTCTACTCCTTTTCGATGGGCCATCGTACATTCATCCCATACGATTAAATTACACTCACGCAATACCTTAGCTTTGTCGCTATTTCTTGAAATACTACAGGTTGGACTTTCCGTGCGATCTAAATTAATTGGTATTTTAAACATAGTGTGAGCAGTCTTACCTCCTGGTAGCAATGTTGCAGCTATACCTGATGAAGCCACGGCAAGAGCGATTTTACGCTGATTTCGAACAAAAGCTATTATTAATTTAGTCAAAAAAGTTTTCCCAGTTCCTCCAGGTGCATCTAAAAACCATATTGTTCCTAAATTATTCTGCACACTCTCGCACACGCGATCATAGACTAAGCGTTGTTCTGCAGTCATCATTGGGACACCGTTTTCTAATGTTACCAGCAGTTCCATTGGGTTGTAACCAATCTCTGCGGAATATTCCCTATTTGTAACCTCTCCGACTGAGGTTGGCGTTGGCAAACCATATTCACAAAGTGATTTACCGCCTACTGCTGTTAAGTCTTCCTGAAGAGCTAATAAGCACTGATTTATAGCCAGATCACGAAAATTATCATTAGTTGCGCCTTCATTATTGTGAGATAAATTCCGAAGAAAGTCTTCTGCAAATTTTTCTTTATATTTTTCCCATAATTGGACAGGATCAGATAAATTACAAAATGTGAGTAATGTTACAAATAAATGGCGTAACCGTCGTGGATTATCACTAACACAGGATTCTGCTAAAGCGTCATCCCAATGTTGATCATTTTCAAGCAAATGACGCGCTTGGCAAGCTGCATGATAAGTTGGATAAACAACATCGTCTACTTTTCTCAAATCTATAAATGATGTTGGTCCTCGCACTGTATGTAATAATAATCTCAAATAAAAACACTCTGCGTTGTTAGGATGAACAGTATACACTCTACCAAGAACATGTTCTTTGAAAATACCTGTCTCGCCATCTACAGGCCTGCCTCGGCGTCTACGGTTAAAGACACCTCGTTGTTTATCGTAGGTATAATACGATGGAACTTCTTCATACAAAAGAGACTTTGCGAAATTATCAGTTTGGCAAAGTCGAAAGAATGCCAATAAAGTTGTTTGTCTAGGGTTCTTTAATCGTTCTGTAACATTTTCGGCGTTAAAATATATACGTTGACCGCCTTCCAGATGAACATCCAGATGGGTCACAGGTGGATATCTTTCGTGAATATTAAAACTTAAGATCCGCCACACAGCTTCTGAAGAGCTGATATATCTGCCTGACTGAAATCTAGTAACTTCATCATGTTCATTTCTTAACGCAAACGTAGCTTGGTCACTGCCCTTGTTAATGTACTTAGAAATATATTTAATTGACTCTACACTATTACACATTTCTACATTTATGTGAGCTTGAAATGCTCTGGACAATACAGGCGAATACGGAACGACCCACCTATTATCTAAAGTAACCTGTTGTCCAGACATTCGCTTTTCAACAGTAAAACCACCATTGTCTCTTGAACGGCGACGATATAATGGGTATCCATCATGTCCTGTTACAGTTTCATCCACTAATGCTTTTGGATACCTTTTAGTGCAACGACCGTCTTGCATGCAAGGAGCATTTGCGTTAAATGCACCACATGGACCATGTATCATATGAGTTTTAACAATGTCGTATAACAGGGGATCTGCAGTCGGATCTGGAATTTCAGCACTGATTAATCTGTCTACATCATTAGGTCGAACCTTATCTTTTAACCAAAGCAAGATATGTGCGTGAGGTAAGCCGCGTTTTTGCCACTCAACACTGTACATATAACACAATACTTCTCCAAAAATGTTATCTTTGGTAAGAAGATCTATCATTGATTTTAATTTTAAATGAAACACTCTTGCAATAATATCATGGCGGTCATGCGGTGCCTGACCCTCAAGAAGCTCCCGAGTGATTTCATCCCACTTGGGATTGGTAGTTACAGTAACAAATAAGTCGGGACATCCATATTTTCTTACGTAACAAAAAGCGTCTTGAGTACGTTCATGCATGTAGCGTGGACCACCAGTAAAAGAAGAGGGTAAAATAACTAAACGATCCATATTCACAGTATCGTTATCTTGCTGCATGGCATCGCGAAGGTGCACGTATTCTTCAGCGCGCAGCTGCCTTTGATTAGATCGTATATAAACTAATCTTTCGGTTTCAATTTTTGCGTACATGTCAACAATAAACTGATTAAATAAGCCACGAAAACGTTGAAAGTATACCAATCTATTCCGTCTCACTTGCAGGTGGTAACAATAAAATTGAAGGCATGACACCTTTTTATTATAATTAGGTGCGCCTGTGCGCGGATCGGTTTGGTATACAGCGAAATTATAACCATCTTCCCCTCGACAGTATATCATAGGATATTGCAAACTGTCGTAAGCCCTGTGGGTTTCGAAAATACGTTGCAAACGATTGTCTCTGGAACGTATAACGATATCACGCCTATCACATTCCTGTCGACCAGTACTACAGCAACTTCATTCGTGGATGGAACGTTATGACGCCCAGGGTGTTCCTGAGTTGGACGCTTATCGGCATTTATAACAATTTTATAATTGTTATTACCATCTTGAGAAAGGGCTTCTAATGCCGATTTAAAACTGCATACGTACGAATTAACCTGATGTAACATGTTCTGAAGTTGTGAAATGAGTTCAGTATTTAAATTCGGAAAATATTGATTTCTTATATTCGACTGTTCGTTGTAATCGGATACAAAATATATTTGAAGAAATTTAGGTTGTTCTTCAGGCAAAAGGGACCCTATCAAATGGTAAACCTGACCTTGTACCTTAAAAGTAGGCATGAAAGGGCCTTCTGAGATTTGTTTAGCACCAAAGGATGTCATTTGGAATGCACTATTATAAGTGCGAATATTATCTAAAAACTGTTTGGATTGCAAATGTTCCCCTAAAAGTAGTGATTTTAAAGGTTCCGGTGGGTCTTCGAACGAAGGCAAATTTATTTTACCTCCAGAACAACAGAAACCAGCAGACTCCTTCCTCCACTTCGAAGCATTACAAAAGGAACATACTACGTTCATATCGCCTATTTCAGAAGATGATCTGTAATCAATTGTGAGGTTATAAGCAAACCCACTTTTATATTTATCGGACCACGCCACCGAATTTGTAGATTGATCTACCACGTGTATATCTAAGTCATTAAGACCATGTCGAAATCTATCTGCAGTAAGACGGGCCTCTCGCTGTTCTTCTGTTTCAAGCGACCGAATATTTTCAATTCTTAATCTTTCATTAGATAAAGTAATCAATTGTTCTTGTCTCAAAGAATTGTAATAATGGCGTCCCGACTCTAGTCGTTGTTCATGCTCATGTTCATCTTCAAGAGATCGAATCATGTTATGGTGCGCCCTATCATTTGTCAAACGGTCTGGATATTGAGTAAAAGTTTCAGATTCTCGAGACAAAATATGACGTTCGCGATCAGCTGTAAGCCGTAATTCCCTCTCAGTGAAGGTTTCGGACTCGCGAGATAAAATATGACGTTCGTGGTCAGCTGTAAGCCGTAATTCCCTCTCAGTGAAGGTTTTGGACTCGCGAGATAAAATATGACGTTCGCGGTCAGCTGTAAGCCGTAATTCCCTCTCAGTGAAGGTTTCAGACTCGCGAGATAATGTATGCCGTTCGCGGTCAGCTGTGAGTCGCAATTCTCGTTGTAAAGCAGTTTCAGCTTCTCGGGATAACGCATGTTGTTCCCGGTCAATGGAACGCCTTAGCTCTCGTTGAGAAGAGCTTTGAGAAGCCCGTGTTGTAGCTCGTCTCGCTCGTTCAGCTGCTAATCGCATCTCTCTTTCTGGAGAGCTTTCATTAGCTCGAGATGTTGAGGCACTAACTCTCATAGAGTTTAACCGATGTGCTCTTTCTTCTTCCGATTCTTGAGAACGCGTCATTCTCATTCTCCTAGCTTGACTCGAAGTTCGAGATAAAGATGGTCGTTTTTTAGGTGGCATCGTTTATTTTATTTTTAATCGACGGTAACTTAAATTCTATTTAGTTACCCAACAAAAAACTTACGTCAGAGGTCCTAACTATAGCTAAGTATATAATAAATAGAATATAAATCTAAGTGCCTATTAAAACTAAAATAATATTCTAATCGAATTATAAATATGTACGTAGGTACCTACAAATTACAAAAGAATAAAAAATGAAAATAAAGCTATACTTAATGCGTGTGCAATACTATCTACACTTACCTACTTCACTTAAAAATGAATAATAAGAAATACCTACAACTACTGTAATTAATCAAAGTACCTATGCTAATACAAAAAAAACCTTAGATGTTCTAAGTACAGCTGCTATATAATAAAAAAATATAAATCTAAGTGCCTATTTAAACTTAAATACCTAATATTCTAATAGAATTAAACTAAGAAATATGTACCTACCTACCTACAACTTAGGTACAAAAAAAAAAGAAATGAAAATAAAGCTAAAACACGTGTGCAGTATAGGTAGATAGTAGGCAATATCTACCTATACCTACTTCACTTAAAAATAAATAAAAAATACCTATGAATACTATAATTAATAAAAGTACCTACCTACGCTTTTATCTACTCAATACAAAAAAAACTAAACATAAAATGCCCAAAACTAACCTATCAGTAACTAAAAATCTAACAATAATCTAATCTATCTATCTATTATCTAATCTAAAAATCGAATCTAAATCTACTTAAAAAGAAATAAAATAGGAACTATTAATAGTTAAGAATTTAAACAAAACTAAAACTAATTTAGAAAATAACAACAAAAGAAATTAAAATAAACTATTTAAAGACAAAAAGTCGCGCTGATAAGCACGGTTTATAAAATAACAATTATTGTCTGTCAATAAAGTTCAACACTCTGAACGCATCAAAAGCCAAATATTGAATGACGCTTGCGCTCGCCTCCCGCCCCTTTTATACTCTGCCGCCGCGAGCCCCGTCGAGCGCGGCAACCGTTACGCAAAAATAGTCCTTATAGCTTGATTCACTATTCACGCGCGATGTCTTGTTGGCGTATTTCATGTAAGTAAGTATAAGTTTGGTGTTTCTATACCGATTTCAATGATTCTTTTTTTATTGAATTGGTGCTAATGTTTATTTTTTTTTTAATTAGGAATGATGGTGAGCATTATTGGTTTTATAAACGTAAAAGTAAACAAATATAATAAGAAATCTCCGAACTGCTAAGCTATCGAGAGTTATGCGTGTTATTGTGAGTTAACTATAAAAGGTAGATATATGCTGTCTTGGAATATTTTTCGTGTATTTTTATGTAGAATATTTCCGTTATACATAGTTTCTATGTAGCTCTAACCATTAAGGCTGCACACGCGACGGAAGCTTAAAAAATCAAGCAACTTCTCCCATTTTCTCAACATTTCCTTTCACTGCTCTGCTCCTATTCATTGTAGTGTGATGAAAAGTATACTATTACCTGCCCAGGAGTATAAAGAATAATTGTACTAAGTTTCGTTAAAATCCGTCGAGTAGTTTTTTTTTCTATAAATAACATACAAACAGACAGACAGACAGACAGACAGACAAAAATTTTTTTAACTGCATTTTTGGCATCAGTATCGAACACTAATCACCCCCTGCTACTTATTTTGTAAATATATTTCATGTACAGAATTGACCTCTCTACAGATTTATTATAAGTATAGATTATGATTAATAAATGTTCATAGAATAGTTTTGATCTGAAGTTAGTTGAATGTTACTATTTCTGGCGACTACAAACAACAAAGGTCAGAGATTGTCCAAGTTAAAATATATCTTCTATTGTCAAAATATCTGAGAGTTTAAATAAAATAGAAAAATGTTTATCTGTTATATATATTTTTTGTTTAATACAAAAATATATAATGACCTTTTTTTTTTTATATACACATGTAGTATAGTCAATTGAGTAGCGTATTTCGATTATAAAAAAATATCGATTTGAAAAATGTGTCAGATTTTTTCCTAAAACGAACAATACGGCCTTATTATGGTCCATATTATACTTAATGTATTGTACTGAGTTGAAATTCATAATTCAAATAAATGAACCAAAAATGAACCTTGAACTGAAATAAGAAGGGCTATTAAGTGTGAAGGCAACAAATTGTTGGTACGTGATTCTCTTGCGATGCTAATAGACTGTGATTACGGGGTCCATAGAATTTAGATTTAGTCATCTGAATGAGAAAGTTGTAGTAATGGTTACAATTTGTTCAACTCTAAATATAGTTCGCTACCTCGTAATGTAGGCTACGTTTGTGTGCACATGTTTATACATATATATACAAAAACACACACACTAACTCCTTTTGTTATAATAATTATAGTTATTATTTTCAACACACTACCGAATTTAATATGAATATTGTTTAACCAGGAAGTTATTTTATATCAAAATCAAAGTCGACGTTACAAGCTGATATGTTTTTAAGTGGTTTTGTATATGTGTAAGTTTGTCGTCAACCTTTTCAAAGTTGGTTAATTAGTAAAGTTTGAGCGCTTGATCTACACGTCAAATTTAAAGCAAGATGGCGTCTCGCACTTTTCTTCGGGATTTAATAATATTCTGTATCTAAGATGAAAGTGTCTGCTGATTTTCGGTTGTGATAGGTTAATTTATTTTTAAATTCGTTAGATGTAAATTTTTCTTCGCCAGAGAATAGATTCCCACAAACTTATAAGTTTAGGTGTACTTGTTTATCAAGGATCAAAATATTGAAGTAAGAGTCCTTTAATACTAAAGCTATGTCACAAGGATGATGTAATCATTACATCCACTCCAATTTAAATCACAGCAGAGTAAACAATTCTAACTATATATAAATTTGTGTCCGTAAATACAATCGCTCCGCCCAATATTAGACTGTCTGTTTGTTTGTAACACAAATACGATGAGATTTGATTTAAATTACATTTGCCACTGAGATAGATTTTACTTGGATTTAATCTAGTTTGAATTAACTTGTGAATTTCGAATTAGAGGTGTCAAAGTTTAGTGAAAACTTTCACAGTAAATAGCAAGGAAAGCTGTAAAATTTTAATGTATCATAAAACGAGCTATAAATAAATATATTTGATATTAAATGCGATGTGGATTTTATTTATGTTATTTTTAACGTCGAAAGTAAAGACTACTTCATAAATTATCTCATAATAGGGTAAAATTTTAGAATTATTTAGAAGAATTATTTTCTGTTTTTAATATATTTTATTTATATTACGAGTAAGGTGGATAAATGATTATAATAATAAATAGAAGAGATGCGATGTTTAAATAAATATTATATTATTATGTTATTTTATTCAAAGATATAGAGAGATAGGCAGTAATTTTTTAAAAATAATTTGCACCTACAAAGTCATTGTAGAACCTGGGAATTTTAAATTTTAGCCAATCAATGCAACCGCTGAACCAGACGGTAGTCATTAATTAAATGAATAATATGTTTGATTACGATTATATATTTACTTAAATATTAGAAAATATTTGGTTCACTCGTATATATATAATATAAAATATTATTTTCATTACATTACATTTTCATTCATTAGATTAGATTTAATTATATTAGAAGCGAATTTATTAATAAAATAATGTATTATATCCAGGGTACAATGTGAACATAGCGTTATAGAAACTTACAATGTAGTAGGTACATGTATAATCCGTCTAATAAACTAACAATTTCTCTCAACTAACCCAATTCTGTTTACTAACTTATTAAGAATATGGAGCGAGCTCAGATTAAGATTCAAGATTAGGCAAGTAGATAAATTAATTATTATACAAAATTATTATTACTAACATGTTATTAAAGTACACCATTACGTTCCAATTTTCATTAAATCTTTAAAAGCCTGCTCCTTCTTTATGAAGCAAAAAACAGAATTTAGAGCACTTTTAAACATAAATTTATATATTTAATAAAAGTGTGTTAATAAAAAATGTATTTTCAGTAACTGTCAAATCCATATTTTACTACTAAATATTTGTTAGTTTCCGTAAAGAAAAGCACCAGATAAGAGTGGTTTATATTACTTATACGTAAAATTCTAACTAGTATTTACATCCGTATGTTTTCGACTTTTAACCAAACATCACAAAATAAGTAATAAAAAACCTCATCACGGAAAAGAATTCCAAAAAAATCCAACCATAATTTTATTCAACCGTAAATAAACCCCAAATTAATCAGGCATCAAACAATAAAACGAAATAAGAGATAGAAGGTCGCTTAAAAAATCTCTCCCATCTCTCCATTACGTCCCGTGACCTATAAAAGACGCTCTCAAATCTCTTAATTTAAGGACGTGGAATTATTTATAAGGATTAGGCCGCTTCATGTCTTACGATTTTAGATTACACATTTTATGAAGTCGACGTGACGGGAAGTGGGAACGAGGTCTTTAAATATATTTATATAATTATTAAGAAGAAGCTATCTTTAAAGAAAGGTGGTTAAAGTCAAGAATTGACAATATATCTCATTCAAGACGTTTGTTCAAGTAATAAGTTGGTAAGTAGCAGCCATCTTTACTCGAATATAAACTGCCGGCGTTACATTTTAAGTACACGATTCAGTTTTACGACCCACTGTCGCGATCATCCTTCGTAGTAATCATTTGCTGAAAATGTAATGAAAAATTCTTTTCATTTTAAAATTACATTAATATTACTATAATATAATAACAAAAATGTATAATTATTATATACTTCTATGTATATATTCTTATTGTATATTGTTTAATATTTAAAAATATATTAAAATAACCAAAAAATTTAACTAAACGTGATATAAAATCATTTTAAAAAGTTTAATTTTTGATTGTTCTAATGCACTGTTTATAATGTTTAGAGCAATAAAATAATTTTTTTTAGTCGTTATTATGATCTATCTGTCTAATAAACAGCTGTCTTATGTAATTATCTCATTAACTTATTTTCATAATATCAAAACCACGATATAATAAAAATCATATGTAAAAGTATCTCATGCTTTGAAAACTTTAATTGATAACTAAAGTAAATAACACAAGAAAAGTACATTCCCCTTGCTTTTTGGACGGAGTCACCTTTATTTACAATTTGTACACTAAATTAAGTTTTCCCAGCAATAAAATCTCTTTGAACTCCCTAATTTGAAATCGAGTTCCGACTCCATTGCAAAATTCAAAGGGTTTTGACTAAAATTCCGAAGAAACAAAGTTCTTTAACGAACAAAGGGCTAGACCAAATTGTTAACTTGTAACAAATTGTCTCCAAAATCTGAAAGCTTTAATAAAATTTCTCTTTTATATTAAAACTGATGACTTAACCACAAAGTCAAGAGAGAGATTAATGATCTTCAAATTCTATCTTTAATATTATTATAACAATCTAAATACATTTTTTTTTGTATTACATCTGAAACTATTTTCATCTTTTATATCTGACAAGGGTTTCAGTTTCCAAAACACATTATGATTTGGTTTTATGATTTGATTAATTTATTTATGATTAAAAAACGGATTATATACCTGATAGAGGTATATTTAATAGTGTATGTGTAGTGTAACACTCTGTCATGTCACGACGGTCCTAATCTAATTGATAGTTTTGCTTCACCCTTGCTTTAACACGACCTTTTCAGGGTAAATTCAGACTTTGATTGACGACATTGCTGTACGTTGTAAAAAATATAACCTATTTAAACGTTAACATTCGCACGGTGGGTGATCGATGGATTGATCGTATTAATTTTTGAATCTATGACAACATGATTACCTTTTATTTATTAAACAGAAACCTAAAAAAAATTTATCTTTGGAATCCCTTGTTAAATTCACGCTATTGTTGACAGGCTTCCTCCCTGCTGTGCTCTCCGAGCGGAGTAGTTCTGAGCGCGCGCCCGCCCCCCTCGACGCGGCAGAACTCCTTCGCGATGCCCCCCTCTACCCTCCTCTACGTGACGACAACTATGATGAAACAAAACAAAACATCGAAAACAACAACGACGCTAGTAAATTAGGTCCTGATTTCCACTTGCCCTTCTTTGACACGGAAGATGCTATTGATATAAGTGATTATGACCCAGAAACAAGCATTGAAGATAGTAGTATATTAGTTACACCCGACGAATCAAATGTCGATAACAACGAACGATACGATACAGATTTTGTAAAAGATAAAAGTACGATTTTAACATCGGATAATAATATCGAGAGTGAAAAAGCATTAGAAGATATAGAAAATGATGACAATGAAGCAAATTTTTACAATTCTATAAATAGTTTTGAATCTGACCAGTTAAATGACCTTAATAATGGTTTTATAGTTGCTCCAGGATCTGATGTAGATGAGTTAAATAGGGTTTTAATGGCAGAAGAAGCGAGGGTGGAAGCTGAAAATAAAAGATTTGCATTTCAAGATTCCTTAAATGAGGAACAACTAAACAAAAGTATTAGTGAATCGCCTGTAACATATAGCAATATTTTTGGTGAAGATTATGATCGTAAGAAACGAAGCAGTGGTCAAGAGTGGGACAAACAAACAAAGGTATATTGTTGTATAAAGTAAAATTGTTTTCTATTTAATTTAACAAATCCAAATATTAAGAGATTTTATAATAAACTTAAAAGTCTCGCCGCGTGAAAACTGGTGACACAATATTGAACATCCGCGGTGCTGTACGCGATGCTATTGGTGACGCTGGTGCGGCTCCAGGAGTTCGAGCATCGTCACGCGTTGATGCCTTCGTGATAAGACCCTCACCAGTAATGAGAGATGAACCCAGGGAACAGATGAGAGAGAATTGGAGAGAGAAGGTTCCGCCGCCACAGGTGTGTTAAGAACACAGTTCATTTAGGCATGACAAAACCGTAAAAAAAAGTAATTAAATTTTTTTTATTTAATTTGTCGTAGCTCCTTGACAAGCCCGTTTATATTATATGAAATAAATTTTCAATTTCTCCTTGATATTACACTATTGACACAACCCTATAAAACCACGTACCTAACAAGAAAAGGCGTAATTACATTCAGGGTGTACAATTATTTACGAAATACGAAGAGCAAGCAAATTAATATTTAACGTTGAGTAGCGGCCTAATTTAAAGTCGCTTGTGGATAGCGTCTCGTAATTAATTGGGTTTGCTTGGAAATGACGTCACGATTGAGGGAGTCCTTGGGATGCTTTAGGTAAAGTTGAACATAATTATGAGCTAAATATTTAACAAGTGAACCGCGCTAGGTTTATTGATAAAAGGATCCTTCTAGCTCTTCATGTCTTTAATCGATCGTCGTTATATTAAATATAGATATTTGTGTTACTTTCTGAAACGAGTCGGTTATTTTCTGTATTATATAATATTAGACATAAATATAGTATTTGGTGTTCCACCAGCCGCAAAAACAAGAAAAGGAGTTATTAGTAGAACCTCATGCACATGCTCGTATCGTCTGTGACCTGGTCAATGTCACCAACTTGCGCTGGTACAAAGATAATGAGGTAAGCATTATTATGCATAACTATTAAGGACCAAAACTGCAACCTAATTGATTAAAAAACTAGTTTACAACTTTTAGAAAAATAATGCCTTTTTATTAATATTCTATCTTAAAGATTATTTTAGGGAAATATTTAGAAAGTGAATTTGATTCATGGAGAAAATGTGTTTTTACTTACGTCCCGATGCTGATCTATTTGAAAAGCGGCTTTCCAATGTGTGACCCAGCAAATCAACCTACCGACGTCTCCCGGTGGTGGGGAGTCTGCATGGCGTGAAGGTGACGCAGTGGAGATCCCTCGTGCATCCCGGGGACACGCGGCGCGCTGGCGGTGTGCAGGACGTGACCGCGCAGGACGAACAATCACGGGAGAACCCACACGACTGCTTATATATGGTGAGGAATTGACAGGCAAGGGGTTAAGAAGGGATTATTCGGATTCGTCATAGAAGTGACATTGACAAGTTTTGCAGTCGGACAAAAAATACCTGAAAAAATTTTAAACCAATTATAAAACATATTTAATTTTTCATATAATTAAATTTGTCAGCTAATTAGCGTAATGATGTGAAGGAGAGTCATACTGAATCTAATTTAACAAATAATTGAAAATATCATACAACTTGACATTTAAATGTCTACATCAACGTCAAAAGCTACATTTTTCTTACCATTTTTTTAAATTTATGATTCGAATAATATATACGAGTATATTATTATCTTGTATATAAAATGTCTTTAATATAATAATAAGAATAGTAAAAATTGTTATATATATATATTTTTATCTTGAATAAAATATATTATATCAACTCTTTAATTGTCTGTAATATTGTTTAAATAATGAATGTATTAATGAGTATTTGTGTTAAGATGTATGAGTGTTTATGTTCAGAGCCAGTCCGCTCGGTGTATCTGGCGGTAGATGGACGGCGTCTCGATGCTGGTAATACCTGGGTGCCCGTCAGAGACAAGACCGTCCTCGAAGTGCGATGCGTAGCTGAAGGTAAGTACATTGTGACATAAATCAAAATTCGAATTAATTTGAAACCTAACCCCTACGTTATTTAAATGTTTTGGCGTATTATATTGGATATTTACCTTTTATTTCCTTATTTTTCAGTTTTTATTTGTTATTCTATTCTGAAATTTGTTACAAAATCAATCGTTGGTCATGTGACTCTTACTGGCGTTGAGGAATTACGTCATAAGAATTTGGAACAGTACACACATATTGAACTTTACTTAACTAGAATTGTCAATGTTGGATTTCTGCCCAACTGTGCCAAATGCTAAAAACTCAAACAAAGCAAGAAGTAACCGCTAGTACTCATTGCAAACTTTATTTTTCTATTCCAAAACATACAATTCAAAAACTGGGTCCGTATCCAAGTAAAATAAAAGGTTGCATTTGTTGGCAACGCTCAAGTTTGAAAACGTTTCTAATAGAGGTTCTGTAAAGCTTTCGATTCCATGCAGCGAGCCGAGTATTTGAGTGTTAGAACTGAACTGAACTGTTGAAAAGACTTGGGTCTTAGTGTGAAGTGTTAGTCCGGGTTTTTATTTAGAGGTTTGAAATGTTTTGGGTTATTCATAAAGTAAGAATTAAAATATATGTAATTCCTACATTTATCAATACAACATACAAATATAGTTTTTTACTTTATAATGCGAGTTAAATAATTATCGAAATAAAAGGAGATTAGCGAACAAATGGAGCTAAGCTTAAAGTATTTATTAAATGGGCTTCAGGCGCTGGGTTTTTTAGTGGACTAATTATAATCCTACCTGCAGGTGGAGTCCCTCCTCCGGAACTGTCATGGCGACTGCTCGCTCTGGAACCGGCGCTCGACCATCGACCATATCTAAGAATACATCACACTAATTACTCCATTGGTAAGCTGAGTGAAAGGTTTTAACCCATAAAAAAATACAACGCTATTGGACTGTTCACATTACATCATCATTTTATTGAATACTCAATCAACTCACACAAAACCAGCAATGTATGTCATCCATATCATTTCTCTCAGAGGGTGTGTACTGGTCTCGTGTGGTGGTGACTGCGGCTCGTGAGCTGCACAACGCCACACTGCAGTGCTCCGCGAGACAACGACGAGCTGCGGCTCCACACGACCATCTCACCGCCAAACTAGAGATACACGTCACCTGTGAGTGGGAGAAAACGTACATATTAGTAAAGACTTCTTTGTCACCTGATGTTTGGTGGTACCATCGATATTTTCTAATAAAAGAAGTTAAGGAAGAAGTAAGAAGAATATAACAGGATTATGGATTAAATATTGAAATCAGAATGAGGGTAGCTAAAATATCTTTTTTAAAAGTAGAGTTTTGTGGCAATTTTTATGATCTTAATTAAGGGTTATTGATGTTATCTTTTTGGAAGACGAAATTTATTTTGACTTAAAACCATGATAACACTATTGTTGCAAATACAATAAATAAGGTTAAAAGGAAAAAAACGGTAGTAGATAATTTTAAAATTTTATTTAAAGTATAATATTATATAAACTTATTTTTATCTTACTAATAGTATAAATAAATAATCGAAGGTTATAAAGGATTATATTACCAATATAACTAGACCCGCCGTCGTTTGTAATCTCCCGCTGGCCGGGGTTCGGTGTGTCGCTGGTCGCTGGCGGTGCGGCTGCCTTGCGCTGCGACGTTGACGCTAACCCGCCCGCAAGAGCCACGTGGATGAAGGACACGGACCGACCGTCCAGGTGAGTTTCAACCCTACTACATATGAATAACGTTTATAATCGCTTGAACATTATGAAGGCTTGAATGTTTTGTTCTCCTATACTTAAAGTTTGTTACTGAACAATAGGATTTCAGTTTGAACATCTCGCGCTATCAAGTGATTTTGAATCTTATTAGAATATTGTGAGGTTTTCATTAGCTTGGCAACTTTATTATTGATGTATGTCCGAGTGAGAACATTACAGTTTATAGTGTTTATAGAAGAGAGAGAGAGAGAGAGAGAGATAACTCAAGTTTTTAAGCGGTAATTGTGTTAAATATAAAGATATAAATTATTATATTTTCATTTTGTTGCATCAAAATTATTTTTCGATATCTTGTATAGCGACGGGTTCGATCTTGATCCAATCTTTACCCACAATTTGAATTGTGGTTGTCAATACAATACCAACAATGCATTGGAGATTTAATTTGGTTGATTTCAATCTCAGGTTGTAGATAGATTATTATTTACGTCCGTGATATAAAACCATATTCATAAACAAATTTTTACTTTTAAATTCATAGCTTCTACTATAGATAGAGACAGAAAGTCGTTTTAAGTGTTTAAAGATATTAATAATAATAATTGATGGTTCTAGTCGTTCGTACATTGCTCACTAAATATATTGACGTTTGTGAAACAGTGATAATAATAAAAAACAAAAATACCCGGCTGAGTTTGTTGTGTGGTTCTTCTCAGACCAGGGCGCGTTTGGAACCCTCGTAGCCTTATTTTAAGTTGGAAAGTGTCTTTACAGAAGGGCTTATTTTGTTACATACGATATCAAAATAGGCACTCCTGTCACTTCCATTTGAGGTACACAAGTGATTCAAAGTGAAAAATATATAAATAAATCAACATAAAAAAGTACATTAGATACTATTACCGTAAAATGTGTCGAAAATAACGTCGTCATTGTCTCCTGAATAATGATAATCATTTTTCAATTGAAAATCAATCCGGTATTCTCATGATATAATTTGATATGTATTATTATAGTTACGTAGTTGAAGTGATGAATCGAAGTATCATTTATTGAAGATTATTGGACCCTTGACTTCTGAGTTACATCAGAAATGTCTTACTATAATGTCCTCAACGTGTCTGATTTGTTCGCGTTCTAATTATTATTCTATACTTAGGTGTATAATACATCTGTTACATAACTTACACTTAAACTTTCATTGTTGGAAAGCAGATTTCGTAGTCTCGATATTTCCGTCAACGATCCATCGCGACTGAAATGGTTATTAAGTTTAACAATCTTTTGAATAGGTGTATAATAGTCAATTTGACAAAACGGTGAAGACAACGTTTGTCAAATTGACTAATTTAGG
Organism: Melinaea menophilus ssp. n. AW-2005; assembly: GCA_918358695.1. Classification (NCBI taxonomy): domain Eukaryota; kingdom Metazoa; phylum Arthropoda; class Insecta; order Lepidoptera; family Nymphalidae; genus Melinaea; species Melinaea menophilus. Next base: position 10,376,989 of record OU911039.1, on the reverse strand, counting down.
CGGTGCTTTTGCAGGAAGCATTTTATTACAGTATGCAGTTACTGAAATTTTTCTTTTTAAATTTTATTTGTAACAGCGGGAGCACGTAGTTATTTTACCTACAGTAATCAGCTCTTCAGGTATTAGAGTACTATGCACACCTGATCGTAAATTGGAACGCTGTTGTGGATAACGACTTCTTTTGCAAACCGCTCATGATATATCAGCAAAAATATAAATAGCCGCTTAAAAAGATTTATTTGTGTTATACATACAAACATGGCTTATCGCATTCTACTAAGGCGAAGTAAACAAGTTTCAGGTGTTTCGTTAGATAAATGATCGTAAAATAATTCGAGTTGGTGGCCATGTTGCACCTCCATCTCAGTAGATAGACGATCATGGTGTAAACCGAGATGTTGGGTGGGACTACTCTCTCTCTTGGAATAGACGATCGTGTATAACGCTGAGTCGGTAGGCACGGTGATCCTCTGTCTCTTGGGATAAACTGTCATAGATCACGCTAAAGCATCTATTGCATCTAAAGGCCCTTTTTCGAAAGTTTATTTTTACGCTTTTCGCAAGTCTCTTTTGAAATAGTCTTTGAGGTAGATTTTCTTTGTTGAGATAGGTATTTATTAATGATTCTGTTAGATTCAATTAAACGGCGCTCCCAGTAGATCTACGCATATTCAGACATTAGTATAATTCACTAAAAACCAAGAAATAAACAATACTTTTAACAAAAAAACTATTTCAGAACAAATTAATATGTAGTAAAAGATAAATAATTGCGTACCTATATGCACAATTATTATAATCTTTAGAGTGTTGATCGACTATGTGTAGTCTGTTATTTTTTCATTTAAACAATTCTGAAAGGTTATCGAAATAAACATTGGTATTTGAAGTTAAAACTCTGATGAACTCGAGAACGAAAACTGGAAATAAACGAGGAATGAATAATTTACGTTAAAACTTTTGTTATGATTAGTTATTTATAAGTTATTGTTTTCTCAATTTGTTATTGAAGCTTGATTAATTAATTTAAAGGTCTGTCTTAACTACGTTTTATTTAAATTACTTCAGTTAGTAAGAAGAAGATATTCAAATATTAAAGAACTACATTTTGCAGGCTGTTTTTCTAACAGATTTTATATATGGAGAAACTTTTACTTTTAACTGACATTATCGTTTGGAACTAACTCTGGCTGAATTAGAAGTTTTGGTGAAAAAGCTTTGTTCAAAAGTGGGACATTAAGATAATTCTTTATGTACACTCCATTTCATTTTACCTAAGAGACGAGGACATCAATCATGTTAACATTTTCACTTTGTAGGGTGAAGGATGATTTAGTAATATAAAAGCCGGTCACACCCTTCGATCAAATACATTGAGCTGTTATATAAAAGAACACGTTTCTATTTAAAATATATTATATATAAAATGAAATTAAAATCTCTCTTTGATATCTTTTGTAATGTATGAATGTGACAAACAATATCAGTAGACGGTTTTCGATTGATCTTGAATTCTCAGAACCGAAACATCGAAGTCAAGTGAGGTCTGATACATTCATTGAATTATTAGGTTGTTGACTCATTTGCATTTATATTATATACATCAGACATTGGTAAAATCGCAACTGTTGAGTTTCTGGCCGGTTCTTCTCAGCAGAGCAGCGTTCCCAGACGGTGGTAACTTACTAACTGACTACACTGACCATATTAATGTAATCATTGACGATTCAAAAGTGCGTGTAAAAGTCTACTTAAATAAAGATATTTTGAATTTTAATTTGAATGTATTAATATTTTTATAACAACCTCTTATTTAGATTTATATTTAAATAAAGTTGTATAGTGAATTTATTAATTTTGTACTTATTTTGTAATAAATATTCTCAAGTGTCGCTCCTTTGTTTAATAAAATAAAATGAGGTTACCTCAGAAAAAAATTGACCTTCATAAAATACAATTTACTTACTATTTCGTGAATAATATCCAATTAAAATATTTAGAATACAACTAAGACTGTCTTTCATTTATAATGGAGATTTTATTATATCTTAATAGGGAGACCTTGTCTACATGTCTCTTACATAAATTACTGAAATATAAATGTTTAAAGTAATACCATTTTTTTCTCGATATCAACTCGATATTGTCTAGTCACACAAAACAGAACGTTAATATTTATTTAGAGCAAGATATTTCAATTGTTAGTTCACTAACGAACTAATGAATTACAAGTGTTTTAAAACACTCCGCACTCGAAATTCATCCCTACGTTTTTAATTATTTATTATTTTTATAAATTCTCTTTTTATGATTCGTATTGCAAATGTGTTGTTATTGCTAAGTACTCATCGATGTAACGGTTAATAATAAATAACTCCTGATAACTGCGGGTTTGATTTCTGTTTGCGATACCCACTGCCACCATTATTGGCTAGTGCGGGAATTGTATGAAATATGTATACTCCTTTAGCCCCCCCACCCCCCTGGATACTGATACGGGTGGGTCCGCATTGAGCGCGGCTACCTTACGCTGGGGCACGCTGAGTGAGTCACACGCGGGCTGGTACCGCTGCCGCGCCAGGTGGATGGACACCGACTACTCCAGCATTGGATACTACCTGAATGTTATGTGTAAGTATTTTAATCTAATATTAATTATAACTCGATGGAGATGATTACTTGTAGAAACCACTGGTAGAATGATAGATTCATCAAGGCGAGTGTTGATACAAAAGTTAGAAAGGAGCCGTAAAATAATGATGTATATTGTAAGCTGTCGTGTATTGTCTCAGGTTAAAGTTTTGGTCGTGTTCATAAAATTTATTAAAAAGGGAAAGGAAACAATGGTTAATGAAATATATATATATATATATATATATATATATATATATATATATAAGTAATAGGAGCTACCGATTAAAATTTTTTATACTAATCTAAGATTTATTACAAGTGTTTCTTACGTTTAGAATTTATAAAAAGAAAAATACTATACAAATAATATTACTTAATTTATTTTTAGTTAGAATAAGCATTTTTCAAGAATAAGTACAAAACATCACGAATGCATTTTAAAACGGTTTCTATTCCAGTAGATTGCGTTAACGTGCACCAAACACCAAACACCAAACACCAAAAACTATTTTATTCACAAACTTTTATATTGTTGCATAAAATAAATAAACTCTGGCGTCTCTACAACGTTGAGCAAAAACCAACCTCCTTTCTTAATTAAGTTTCGTAATTCAACTCTCGCTACTATTGTAGTGTTGATAAAGAAATAAAGAAACTTTAAAATAAAATCAAAAATGCAATCCTTTCTAGACTCATTCTTCACAAAGAGATCGCTTAACTAGAATTGACTCCACACGAGCACGCCGAGTATTCTGAAGCTGCTTTGTGAAATGTTGTGTAAAGGTTCACTTGTTGATCTCTTACTCGATATAATTTCAACACTTCGTTGTTTTGTTATAAAACGTGTAATGCTTTTAAACAAATAAGTATTAATTTGTAACTTTATGCAATATTATCAAGAATATAATGAATTTATTTACAAATTGTTTTAATATGGTTATTATAAGTAATTTCGATAAGACAAGTGACCTATAGCTTTAACTAATAGTCCATTATTTCATAAACATAATAGAAGGAACATTTGTGGATTATTTATTATATAAAAATAATTATTATATAAAAAGACATACGAATTATTACTCGTGTTTCGTAAAGCTTACATTTTAATGAAAAATAAAATATATATCAGATGCCAACTAATATACTGTTACAGAATATCTAGAACATGATGCACCCTTGGTACAAAACGCTTGCTGCCAGACTACTTCAAGATTTATTTTTAATGTAATTTTGGTCTTAAAAAAAACAAGACAAGTCCCCTGAGTTTCTGTCGTCAGCTCTTCTTATTTCGTGGCAAATAACTTCCCGAGCTGGTGGTAGCTCTGACAATGAAAACATGTTTTGGTTAAAGTTGACTTTCAATAAAGGTTTTGATTTTTATTTATTGTAATTATTGATTCCTAGCAGCAGCAGAAAACACTCCTCAAACAGGTGGGGAACCGGAAACCGATGAGGAGCCAGACCATCAGAAGGTGGAGGTGCCAGTGGGTGGGAACGTACAGCTTCACTGTCCCAAAGGTGTGTATATCATATCATTTTATGGTCGTATTTTTGGTTTACAGAGCTCTTAAAACTATATATGAGAAGGCAAACCTTTTTAAAACATTCAGTTCTGCTATTTAAAAAGGTTATATAGGGAAAGTACAATAGGCACTTTATTTTTCCAGCGTTATTTGTCTGAATCACTCATATACTACGGAAAGCTTTTTCATGGACTGGGAAAATCGTCTGCAAAGTTTCGCGATAAATGTAATGAAATATACTATTTAAAACATTTTATTTTTATAAATAAAGTATTCATTATTCGTTTACAATTCACGTTCTTGTTTTTTTACAGGAATGTAAAACTTCTTAATTATATTTTAAGTTTCTTTTAATTACAGTCACAAAGACTGTAAAATCTTCTAGATTCTAATATCCTTTTCTGTTGAAGTAATGAGTTAAAAAGTATAACGTTTCATTAAACGTTACTTGAGATGGCTTGAGCACAAATTGTCTTGTGGGAATTGCATTTCTGACATGAAATTGCAGCCATACTTAGTCTTCAACTTTATTGCAATTATGATTTCTAACAGTAGTTATTTTGTATGAAATCATAAACTTAACTCTTAAGACCGTTAATAATAACTTAATGAATCGATCAATTGAAGATACCAAAACAATCGGAAGGGACGATAAACCTGACATCTTGACTTTAAGGCAAACATAAGGCATCATATGATTCTAAATCCACCCACATGTGTATATGTAGGTAGCGTAGGCTGTTGGTGGCGACGCGTTGTGGGCAATGCCAGTGATGCGTGGGCGCCCGCCGGCTCACACCATGCACACGGCGTGCTCGGTATGTGTACAATCTAAGTTCTAAACTAATTACTTCCTCTCTCTATCACCTAACCACTCCCCAAAAGCGAAAATGTATCACTATATTTATTAAATTATTTTGAAAGCCTAACCTAAACCTTTTAATGAAATCCATAAATACAGGTATAAAAGAAGCGTTGTATGAGGAGGGCGGTGAGTACAGATGCGTTGGAGCAAGAGCGCCAGATCTGAAGAGACTAAAAGAACTAAAAAGAGTAACACTCAGAGTCACGGGTAAGCATCAAATTTGGGATTGAAAATTTTCACGGTTTATTTGAAAGTACTCGGCTGAGATCCTTTAAAGACTTATAGTCCAATTTGGTCTTATTCGGGTTCAAAAGATCTAGGTGTCAATTTTAGACGATATGACAAATGTGACTTTAAAATGTAGAAATTAATATCCTTCCTTCAGTTATCTTAACGAAAGCGTATTCATAGGAGGGGCGACGGCGAACGCGGTGAGCGCGGACGCAACTCCGAACGGCTATCGGCTCGAATGTAGCGCATGCGGAAGAAACTTACGCGTCCTGTGGTTCAGGGGAGAGACGTCGACGCCCGCGATTCTTACCCCGGACCTGGCGCAGCATTGCTGGAAGGCGATCCTGCTGGTACCCGAGCCGGACGAGATATGGTGCGTGGCGCTGTCGTCGGGGGGCGGCGCCGTGGCTGTGTTCCCAAGACGCGCTGTGCAGTCCCCCGCGAGGCACGCTGTGAGAGCGCTGCACTCCGCCGCTCGAGAACTTCAACCAACTTATAGCTTCCTCTCTTTATGCGCCGTTCTGAAGTTCTTGGAGTACAGTTATCTCGATTAAAATCTTTTATTGTTTTAACGTTGGATGACTGATATCTTTAAAAAATATATATTTTCCTAACGGCCTATAGTCTACACGGAAGCACTTAAATTCTAATAATCTTGACGTTTCCTATTTCTGTCGTCATCCCTATTATTTGTATTTCCTACTGAAGAAAATATAAATATACTTCCGATATACTTACTTTTTATTGTCTTTCTAAATATAATAAAATCTGAAAACATTTTATTTATTCGCCTTGCAATAAGCAATGAAATATTTTATTTATTTCCCCTCGCAATAAGCATGTCTTAATGTGTTTTACGTGTTCTCAATTTACCGAACTTTATTATATGAGTATCTTGAAATAACGAATCTCGAAAACACAAGTTCATCGTGATTAGAAATGAAATATCTTAAGTCAATTTTGTACGAGCATTTCGTGTAAGAATGGAACTTTAGACGGTTCATGCCAAAAAAGTTGTATAGTATATCACAAAGCTCATGACGAGCCACGGCAAACTAGTCTCTATGTGTATACAAGTCCTCATGTCGAGGGACTAAAATCGCATGTACTCTGTAGATGTGTGTCATTGTATTTTAGCCTTCGTAGTGCTCCTATAATCATAATTTGTTGTACGTATTTAGTGGACCTATCTCGCTATCTTGGCACGTTCGCTGCAGACATTTGAAATTAACGTTGCAAAGAACATTAAATAAAATGTTGCCTTCTCTTTGTTTACTCTGTATCATTTCAAATTTCCACCAGATGGATATAATTGAATTAAAGTTCTCGATTGCGGTTGGAATTATAAAATAATATAATTGTTTGTAAGGAGATACAGTTAAAACTTGGGAAGGGGTAGTCTGAAATATAAAATTCATACCTTCCTGTTCATTATGAGTCTGAATTAAAATGAGGTTTCATTTGAGATGTTAATGAATAATGCATTGCAGCGGATGGTCTTCTATGTGTAGTTTTATCTCTCTCCGTAGATTTTCTTACCTTCCTACTTTCTTTTACATTGTTATGTTGTTGTTCATGTTAAATGTTTTGAACAGGAATGGAATGTGCCAAATTGTTGATAATTATAGGTAATAGATTTTTTTAGTGGACTAAATTGTGAATCGATATATTGTTTTTGTCGTATACATGGTATCTGAATGTTTAGCGCAATGTGAACACCAATCGAAATGTTTAGAATTTATAAGTGTATCATTAAGGGTGCTTGTGCCGAGTTTGAAGTTCATCTCGAACATCAAACTTCGCAGAAGCTACGTAACGCCGCACCGGCATATATCTACATAATTATATTTTATATAGATGTCAAATTCGTAAATCTAAACTACTAATACATTATGTATCATAGCTTAAAATGAATCATGTAAATTTCGATGTCAATTTTAGCGGTCCGTTTAGATCGGACCAGTTTTGTATGGACTAACATTTGCTACAACAATTTTGCAACAATCTTGTAGTGTAAGTGTAAGGAAATTTTTATCAAATGTTCGATGTTGAAATGTTGTTCTCGATGGTTAGTTTGATTAGATTGTGTTTCTCTTCTCTCTTCATAGCTGAAACTCAGCGCTCTGCTAGTGAGTGCTTCTTTGTTTCTTTAGACCAGAGTTATAACACGTTATTGTTGTAAAGAATTGTGATACTGCAGAGGAGCGGGCGCGTCGCGGGTCGTACGAGTATCTAATGATATATTATATTGTTGACAAAGAGTTTAACTGGTTAGTTTAGTTATATTAGATTGTAGTGAGATGTATTTTTGTACCGTCTCGTAAAATGTTGGTCAATTGTACAATGATTTGTAAAAGATTTATATGATGATATCAAATTTAATTTGTGTATTCGGATAGTGGAATAATGATCCGTCCATTGCGGAGTTGGAACTAGTTTATTAAGGAGCTACGTAGATCCCTTTCCTGTCCACTCAACCTCGACCTATCTAGAGGCTATCGTTGTCTCGTAGATGAAGTTAGTTAGTCGAATCTTAGAAACTTTTCTCTTCCAAAATTAAAATATACCTTTTCTTAATCTATTTGCACTCTCTCCCATTTCCTATAGAAGCTCGCGACCCCCGCACCTCTATAAAAATTACACAATGTATACTGGTGTACATGGATGATGTAACAATTACGATCAGTCAATAAACTGTAAGAGCTATCAAAGCCGGGACTAAATTGCGAACGGTATTGTATAAAAGCTAACGAAGCAAGGATATATTGGCTGCGCGTTTTTGATTCTATCACGTTGACGCATAGGTTTTCGTATTAACGTCCATTTTCGATACAATTAAGTGTCACGTCTCGGTGCCAATAATTTAATAGATCATAATATATATTTACATTTTATTAATATACATTATTGTTTACTTTGATATTGGATGTACAGAAACCATATATTCATCGCAATGTGTTTACGATAACTCCTATACCAAATAAATAAACGATACGAAAATACTGTGTTTTCTTTCATCTTTGACTTCCTCTACCTTAAAATTGAAAGGATTTAAAAATCAAGTAAAAATAAGCTTAACCCGGTTTAGGTTAAAGACCATTTTGCTATAAACTAGTATTTTAATAAAATGATTTTACAATGTCTGAAGACGCAGTGATTTGGATAACCTTTAGGAAAAAAAGTATTGAACAAAGTGAATGTAAGAGAAATTAAAAGAAAAAAAAACTTAAATTTTTCTATCTCTCAAAGTTTTTCTTGCAATAACAAAGTAAGTAACTTCAATAAAAATAATTTTATTTTAATACAAAAATAATATGTTATATAAGTATATAGTAATTATAAACTAAAATAGGTACTTTCTTTAATCAAAACGTATTAGATATAAGTATTGCTAAAAGTTAGATATTTTAATCTTAAAATAAAATTTATCCGTTGATTTATTTAATTTTCTGACAGTTAATCAATAGAATCTCTTAGAGTAAAGATCATTTTCGTTGATTTCCATATCAAGTGCATCTACATTTCAGGGCTGTCGATCTGATGATTTGATGGACGACGAACCTTCAATTAAATCAGATCGATTCTCGGTTCAGCGCCGTTTACAATTTGCTAAATGCTCAGATTGGCGGAACAGCTAGACATATATAATTATACAAGATTGTACATTTAGAACTTAAAGAGCATAGTTCTAGCAGTTAAAATTAAAACTTTGAATATTACTTTTTTCTCTAAAATATAATAATAGGATTAGAAGGCTTAATATAGCAAAGTGGTATGCGTTTTCATGAACTCATTTTTCCGACGCTTACGAAGTTACAAATTGCTAGGGGCAAAGGATGGAAGCGTTTTCATGCGCTTATCGGTTTTATATCATATATGCGAGAAAAATTCCCTTTTCATATTTTTCTAAAGATAAATGTTTCTGACAAATTTGTGAAAATATTTTAGCGTGCATTGCATTGAATTAATACCTTATTCTCCTGGACTTTTTTATGACTTTATTTTGCATATTCAATATAGAGCCTCGAGGCTTTAGTTTTATGTTAAAGAGTCATTACAGAAAGGCTTTTTCCGATAATTATGGTATCAAAATAGGCCCTCCTTACATTTGAGGCACACAAGTGATCAAGTATTGATTCAAAGTAGAAAAGATATAAAAAAATTAAGGAAAAAATATAGTATATATTTTTTTTTGTATTATCTGCAATAGCTATTATTTTAGACAACATTTACATATGATATGTAAGTTATTATTATAAATAAAATATAAAAGAAAACACATCTCGGTAAAAATCTGAGTTATGTATACTTCGCCAGCCGTAGCAGCCGAGGACTCGTAAATAACACACCTCTTGTACAGGTGAGGTTTTTTCTGTTCTTCTTCATATTTCTTTATGTGGTTCCTCTAAAATATTTTATATAACGTTTACTATTGTATAAATGCTGTCGATAAATTTCATAAATACGTTAACTTTATCAGATAATTATTTGTATAAATAGTATCAATCTAAAAAAAGGAATACTGAATAATGATAATAAAAAAAAGAAATAAGAAATATAAATGCACATTATACACACACGCACGATTTCACTGATAAGAGACACAAAAGCAATGAAAGGGAATGTTTATAAAACATGCAAAATTTTTATATAATATTATATTTAACAAACGATATAAAAAGATTTGACATAATCGTAATGACTCGTATATTTAAGTTGGATACAACAGGTAGAAATAGTTTTTCTCTCAACACGCTATTAGTAAAACTGAAGTATTGAAGACAAAAACAGGTGTAAAAAAAACATAAATCCCTAAGGAGACTAACATCAATCATCACGAACAAACATATTTTATAATATATTTTCCATATTTTCTCAGTAATAGTTCGTTAATGTTGATAATAAAAAGCTTCCTGTATTTCCTGTCGGTTTGTTTATGCAGTGCTTAATATGATAGTGACAAATGGTTTTGTAACAGGCGATGGGATTTTTGGATATCGTCCAACGTTTCTTATTCATGATTTAATTTGAAATTTATGTAAATATTACAATGATTTTTGACGTAGTTACTAAAAATATTGAAAATACATCACAAATATAATAATTTCTTGATTTGAATTCTCTTTAAAATACATATAAATAATTTGAAGGGCTTTTGGCATTTGTTTTCACAATTATTGTATAAAACAATTCAATCTTTGCATTTCAATCTCAATTGCTAGTTGGATAACAAGTACACTTAACACTAAACCTACCAGTACCGGTCAAACTGACCGTTCTTAAAGTTTTGTGAAACTTACACATTTTTAAACGTTATAATATCGTTATCAAATTACGTGACAATTCTTAGAATATGCATATAATATTTTCTTCACTCTTTACTTTTAGTTATTTCCATTATTACCTGCGTTATATATTAAAATGACTTTTAATTACCGGTCAATTTGACCACGTGCGGTAGGAACAGGTATACAAGAATTGTCGGTAGGTTTAGTGTTAAAGTAGCATTCGATTGTTCAAATAAATATTCATGTTACATAATACTCGTATATCTGGATGTATAACTTTAAACAATGAACAGTCATCGTTGTATACCAAAATAATAATTTACAGTTCTTGTACCTTGTATCTATTAATTTTATTGTATCGAGCCAGGTTTTATTTAAAATGTTACAGAATAATCCTTCTGAATAGGAGAAAGCCATCCGTATGGGATATCCTCGAGTACTGCTTCGCTCGAGTATTAAAAACATGTTCTATTAATTCTTTATATATGACAATGTACTGAACTGAATATAAAGTAAGTAAATAATCATCTTTGTCCTACAAATTGTAGTTGGTAGAGATCTCTTTTTAAGTTCATCAAATAATTTATAGGTTTCTGAATGTTATTTTAGCGTCTGCTACATAAATAAATAATTTTTCATTGTGATTTTTTACTAATTTTATAAAACACTAAAATAAGCTGTTATAAGGCCAGAATTGATAATAATGTCAACAAAAGGTCAAACGAAAATTCACAATTAAATATCCTATCATATCACTTAAGTATTTAATCACAGCTGAAGTAAAACTAAATAAACAGTTCAACAATTCACGTTAAAATAATATTTATTGCGTCAAATTAATGTTTAACAACGAAGTTTATTTTTGTTACAGCACTTTGTTCTCAATAACTTAGTGCCAAAAACTTTGTATTGTTACTATTGTAAATTTATCTTTGTTTCCTGGGACTAAAGTCATTTATTCCGTGACACCTGAATTGTAATTCGAGGCATTCAAAATTGGACTCTATTTAATATTACATAGAAATGAATATTCTTTTCAACTTTAATGTTGTGACAATGCGTATAATATATCACGTCAGAATGATAAGGAGATGAACACACAGATTAATTTTAAGCTATTCCTTTTATCATACAATTTATATAATAAATGAGTTTAATTATACGATTTTGATAATTGGATTATATGTAACAATTTGATTTTGTATTCGTGTTATTCGAGACAGTGAAGTAATTCAAGTTGGTCTAAAATCTAAACTTAGTACATAACTAAAGTACCTACTGAGGTGTTTGGTTTGGGTTGTTTTTGTTTTTGTTTCATTAACGCTGGGTCCGAGCTTGTCTTTTTAGATGACGGTAAGTGTACCACAACACTTACCAGCTGGAGTATCAGACATATTATTTATATAAAAATAATCTTAATCTAATACTTTAAAATGTTATACCAAAAGATCTATTCTAATTTAATTAGTCGTTATACAATTTTAGTTTTAAATTATATATTTTTTTAAACAATAAAAACATTGAAATATGTACATCGCCTATATCTTTTCTAAGAGTTTATTCAAAAAGATTTACAAAGATTTACCAATACTTTATTTCTATATCCAGAGGGAAATACAATATTGAATTTATGCTTCTACATATTTACCTACATTTTATGTTCCTCTTTGCTTCTATGTATTTTCTTAGGTCTTGTATGTCAATATAGTTATATTATTATATTATTTATAGTACATAATATAAAACTTTAATATTCTCTTATAAAAACAAACAAAGGAACAACAGTTAAAGATTTTATTTTATTTATAAATTGATCTTCATATATTAATTATTGTCTGTACAAATAGGAGCTTAATACTATTAACACATACATACATATAATTCTTAACAGGCAGTTGGATTAATCACTGATTATATTGTCTGGTAACACGTCTTCTAACAAAAGAAACATAAATAAAACAGAAGCATTGTAACACAGTCAGCAACTACGCAAGTTAGACTAAAAAGTTTCATAAAACTACAAAGTTTCAAATGTCGACAACAGCGCTGAAGTAGAAGTTGTGAACGCATACAGTCTTGAAGTTGCAACTTGTTTTATTATCTTGCTTTATCTAGATTCTAGATGTCTCTTATTACTAGGGAGGGTCTAGGGAGTGAGTTATGGGATTCAACTTAGCTTTCTAGCGTCGGGTATGTTTTTTTGACGGAACGTTTGATGGTGTTTATTCCAGATATATATGTTTGTATATATGTATATCGAATATTTATTTATTTATTTGTACAGTAGTTTTAGGTTTTAGTCCATTTAATAGACGCTAACTTCAAAATACGTAGATTTCCCTAAAGGTCGAATTTTATGTATTCAGAAGTTCAATTGGATTATTTTTGAAAATTACTTACTTATTACTTTGATAACTTGTCTCTCAAGGATATTAGGCGATTTGCAAAAAATACAATTAACAAAAAAGTGACGAGTCCAAACCTGTAAGTTACAGTACATGCCTCAGAAACAATGGTTTGTTTGTGTATTTTTTAAATCACAAAAAGGAACAACACACACACTTTAACACACTTTACTGAAATTTAGTTTTTTGCTCAGGTTAATATAAAATACTTTTTATTTCGGAATATTTCCTCAGGCTATCTCGCTGGTAACAACTAGTTCGTGTAATAAAAGATTAAACTTAAGATACTTTCACAGTCATAACAGACCAGACTAAAGATTGCGATACCTGCATTACATAAACTGTAACAGTTTTACGTAACTTTGTAACACTTTGCATTCATTGCAGTTTCTTTCTTAAGAAACTTGTAAGTGCTTGAAAGTCCTTCCTCACTAACACTAAGCTTAGCTATTATTAATAATGTAATATTCTGTTTACTTCTATTGCATACAAAATATTTCACTTCATTTTTAACTACCAAGGCTTAGGAAATTACGAAAGAAAGTTTACAAGTTTGTAGATTAAGACTATGAATTTGCGTGTTTTGAAAAGGCTGCCATCTTAAACAGAATTTTGAAATACAATTGAAAATCAAAAAACTTTAAGTAATAGGATTTGTACTTCCAAAACGATTTTGTGAAACTATGTTCGAAGATAAACCCCTCCAAAATGATTACTTTGAACTCCAATAACAATAAACTCTAGTTAATTTGCAAGTTAAACTCAGTTTTGAACAAGTTACGCCAATATTATAACTGTACTCACGATTCACGACAGCCATTTTGTTCAAAAAGTCCCCTTTATAAATGGCGGTCACCACAATCTCTCCGGTACATTAATTTTCGAAACCATTATCGTTAACTATAAACGCTCCCACGCTAATTGTGGTTCTTTATGCTAATTTGATTGGCTCTGACTGCCCCTGATTTATGTCACTCCGGTACTAACGTACTGGATATTAATTATAATCTATTAGTGCTACTTGTCATAATTAATTGGTATAATTAATATCATATTTTAATAGTCTATATCGTTGTAGACTTAATTCTGGAACTTTATGAAAGTTTTTTATTAGCTAAAAGTTTCGACATTCTGTTATTATTAGCCTAATTTGTTACTAAATTTATTAAGTAATCTGTAACATAGTTTACAAACAGATTATGAAAGTTTTCACCATTCATTTTTCGAAGTAGAATAAATATAAACACGTGAAAAGGAAATTCATCAGAAAGTTTCTCATTCTCTGGGGAAGCAAGTTTTTACTGCGGGTTGTATAAATCATCCCGTGGATGATATGCGAAAAGGACAAGTATAAATGAATTTGTGTTCTTTTTATGAAGCCTCAGTTACGATGATATTTTTAGCAGAGTTTAGTACACGTGGTTTGATTTAATATAATAATTTAATATTTTTAATAGCTTTTTAAAATATTAGACGTGTTTAGTTTACTTTTGATGAACTATCTTCCTTTTCATATTCCGAAATATAGACAACTTTTAATATGAGTAGATATATATAATATAGGTAATCCCATAAAATAAAAACAATAATTGATTTTTCTTCAAAAATAAATTATAAAAAATATTTAACTTGTCCTTTTTCTAATTCTCGTTGTAACAGAAAAATTAATTCATGAGGAAATAACGCAAGTTTGCAACGTGTGATAGAAAATGGAATCATAAAATAATTTCACGTTACCTTTTATGAGACGTTCCCCTTTTTGCAGATACTTTTATATACGTTATATTCAATAACTTCCGATGTACAGGCTTCCTTATGAAGTTACAAAATACTTGTGGGTACAATAACACCAATAAAACAAATTTAGAAATATTTCTGTTATTTCCTTATATACATTGTATATTCAAATAAAAATGTATCTATTAGCTGTGCCTACGACTTCGCTTGGAATGTGTTTTCTTATAAAAGTATAACATTAGCTATCCGCTAGTGAAAGTTCTGTTACAATCGATCCAGCCGTTTTAGAGATTAGCCACACTAACCAAACAGAAACAAAATATATTAATTGATTTTATTATGTAATTACCGTATATAGTTTCATATGCATTTAGTAAAAATCTGTTAATTTAGAATTACGAACAGACACATCAATTTAATTTATATATTAAGAAATAGAATATATAATAGTAGTTTGTGCTCCTTGAACTTTTCAATATATCTTATAACATTTATATGGTTTCTAAGGCGCAATATGCTGAGTCGAAAAGCTGATACGAACTATCTGAACACAATATACTAAGGCAGTATGATATGGTTTCCAATTGACGCGAGCTAAGCGTTTTTTTTTCGATCAATAAAAGTAATAAAGCAGCCGCTGTCAGCGTACTTCTTGTTACTAACTTTGACCGCTGTGCGTGTGGTCCAAGTTATGAGTGAGTAGCGATATATTTAATAATAATTTTTTTACAAATTGAGAATATTTCAAGAACACCGAAGACATTTATTTATGACTTTTCATTATCATCTATATTTATTTATTTATACCTTTTCCCTTTTTGAATCGATACCAGTGGGCCTTTTTGTCAAATGGGAGTGTTAGAAGGGGCCTATTTGATATCATAATTGTCGAAATAAACCCTTATGTAAAGACACTCTCCAACTTAAAATAAAAACTCTTCAACTTATTATTCCAATGTCATAAACTATTTATCATTATTTGTTGCCATTGATTTCTGCCTTTTGAAGTTTTAAGTTATATAGCAATTAAAAATTATATTTTACAAATAAATATCTTTCAGTTTTCTAGTTGTTAAAAGCTAAAATATTTGCCGTTTTCAATGAATAATTAAGTATTTTCCTAAGCGAAAAACATACTTTATGTTATTTAGATATGAAAACACATTTATTCTAATTTTGTTGGATTGTAATTAAAAATAATCGTAAAAGCAAGTGGTATGTTAACATAGAAAATAATTAATATGTAATGAATGCTGGTATAACATTCTGGTCAGAGGTATCAAGTAGACTTTGTATGATGTGTGAAAAATACAGATAAACAGAAAAACATACTATTTTATTATATGTACAGATTATTATTACAATATTATTAGTAAAATATAATGAAATGTTAGAGTTTAATGAATTATTTAAAAATAATTTCACTAATATAAAGTTATTATTACCTAACAAGGATATTACATATTTTCTGTAAACGATAATATTTGTAATTAGATGCAGACAGAGCCGCGATAAAAACTATACATTTAGATTTAAGTTGGTAGTTAAATGAATAGTAATACACTTATTAAAAAAACCCGTGCCCGCAGGGGGACACGCGTGGGTAGACCTCGTGTGTAACTCGTTTAAAATATAACTCACTACCTAAGAATAACACATGATGCCGTTGTTTACATCAAAAATTTTCAAGCAAAAAGCGGTTTTTATTTTTTTCTCGGAAAAAGTATCTTTTTTGGAAATACTTTTGGTACTTAAATTTAGAGTAAAAAATGACCTTTCTATTAAAAATATTTGCGAAGAGGGAATGTTTACCAGTAAAAAGTTGCCATGGTTTTACCTACCTTAAATTTTCAGGCTAAAAGTGGTTTTTATTTTTTTTCTCGGAAACGGTACGTTTTACGGAAAAACTTTTGATACCTAAATTTAGAGTAAAAAAATAACCTTTGTATTAAAAATACTTGTGATGTAAGAATGTTTACCAGAAAAAAGTTATGAATTTTTTTCCAAAAATTTTCGGTTTTTTTACCCCCACCCCTAAGTTATTGAAGTTAGGTTTTCGGTTTATCTACATTAGTTATAGGTATTCATCAAAGACATCATATGACATGAACGCGATTGATCTTTGAATAGGGAAAAAGTTATGGTCGAAAAACTGAAATCAGAAAAAGTGAGGCCCTAGCGCCCCCTCTGGCCGGATTTCTCTGGTTAATGAACTTGACCTTCATTTTTAGATGTTTGATTTTTGTGCAAAGTTTGAAAGCGATACAAGCGAAACTGCGGCCTCTATCGTGCTGACAAAAGTTGAATCTGGACGCACGCACGCATATATATATATATATATATATACAAACTTTTTGACCAATGGTCATTTCGGACTCAGGGGGTCATGAGAAGACCTCCTGTGAAGAAATTTTTCTAAAATTCGAAAGTCGGGTACAAATGAATGGGCAGACCGAATTCTTCGAGGTCTACCCAATATAGAAATGTTCATTCATTATATGATATTAATTAAAGCACTCGTATTTTTTCCCTTATAATCCTCTCTCCGATGTTTTAGATTATAAATTGCCATTTTTATAGTTAAGATTAATATTATATAATAATAATAATATGTAAGTACATGCATTGCACCACACGACAACATATAAGTTCTTAACAAAGGAGTCGGTTTATTTCATAGCTGGAAACTGACCGCAGTGTTTTGTTGGATGTGGCATCTCAAACAATGTGCAAACTTATTTACGTTTATATTAAATTGTTTGCCGTATCCGTATTTCTATACTTTTATTACATCATAAGGTGGTGAATAAAAATAATAAAGAAATATATAATGTTATATAACTCCGCCATTGCCGGTCCCAAGTCCGGATGAGAAAGGAGGAGGGTTAGCCGTGAAGAACGTCAAATACCTATCAAAATCTTGGTATCACAAACACCCAGACGGCTAGAAAAAGACGTTAACGCCGAACCAGGGCGGCGGTCAAGTAACCCTACCAGGCTACCGTGCGCCTTAAGGCTTAAATACCCTTATAAAAATTACGGATGCAAGTACATGGGAAATACTTGCCATTAATGTCCCGATACAACCATGTCCGCAGAACAAAAGAGAGAACTACCCCAGGAGGGTACCGGCTGTGCCGGAGAATCCCTCCCTGAGCTTAGCTCAGGCTGCCCCGCGTATTCTGGGGGGGGCAATGTGCTGCACCATATGGATCTGACAACCTCAAAAATAGAAAAAAAGAAACTAGTTCAACAAGCCTTTCACCCAAGCCTCTTCGTATCTAGACCTAGAAGTTCATCGCTAAGCTCTATGAACAACATTGCCTACCAAGCCCAAACTGCACAGATCCACACTGATAATGGGAACAACTTCAACTCGGACACAGTGAGCTTAACAGCAGATACCAATCCTCCTATGTGGCAAAGAGCTCCCGTACTAAGAAATGCCAAAAGGAAAAAAGTATCATCCCCGTCTCCTGAAAAGTTAATAACCAGTAATCAGTTCAGTGGACTACCAGTTGACGAAACAGAAGACAACGTAAATAAGGACTCAGTTAAACCCTCCAAACCTCCACCAATAATCCTCTATGGCATTGAGGATATCAACAAACTTTCGGAACTACTTGAAAGTGTTGTAGACAAAGCAGATTTCAGCTACAAAATTACAAGCAAAAACCAATTAAGAATTAACTGCTCAAAAATAGAATCATATAAAAATGTAGTTGACATTGTGAGACAAAAAGGATTAATTGGACACACTTTTAACAGCAAGAACAAACGACCATACAGAGTGGTAATCAGGAATCTCCACTACACTACCCCCATCAGTGAAATAAAAAAAACTGTGGAAGAGACAGGCAACACAATAATTGGTGAGATAATAAATGCCAGGTATGGACCTGAAAAAAAACCAACCTCTACATTTTTCATCACTATTGAACAGGGCCCCAACAACAAAGCTGTAAAAAATATTAAATATATATATCACCAGTCTGTCATTATAGAGGACCCTCGAAAACGGAATGTAGTAGTACAATGCCAGAGGTGCCAGCAGTATGGCCATACCAAAAATTTCTGTATGAGGCCTTACCGTTGTGTCAAATGTGCAGAGTCGCACAAAACTTCAGAATGTCCAAAGACCGACCGCAACACTCCTGCAAAGTGCGCTCTATGTCTAGGCTCCCACCCCGCAAACTTCAGGGGTTGTGAAGTGTATAGAGAAATACATGCCAGAAAATTTAGTAAGAGATCAATCTTTAATACTAAGGACAAAGACACAAAAGCCGACGCACCTATTTCTGCTAGACTTAGACAATTACCACCACAGCCACACATAGAAAAGGATGAACTGAATAAAAACCCCAACCCAAGGGAAAGATATGCCGACATACTAAAATCTAACATAAATAGTAAGGAAGAGGTCCCTCTAATAAGTAATAAGATTGAAGAGATGTTCTTGAAACAAGCAGAGAAATTAGATATTATCTTACAACAAATGAGCACCCTAATTAATCTCATAACAACCCTAATCTCTAGAGACCCATAATGACTTCCCTTAAGATTACAGCTTGGAACCTAGACGGATTATCTCCAAATAAGGAGGAGGTTAAAATCTTATTAGAAACCCACAACATAGACATACTGCTGGTGTCTGAAACTCACTTTACAGAAAACAGTAGTATCAGAATTCCAAACTACCATATCTATGCCACTAATCACCCAGATGGCACTGCACATGCTGGAGCAGCTATTATTGCTAGATCTAGTTTAAAACACTATGAACTGCCAAAGTTTAAAAAAACTCACATACAAGCAACAACTATTGCAATAGAGGACCGAAATGGAGCTTTTCATGTCTCTGCCATATACAGTCCTCCAAAACATAAAATTACAGAGGATATGTATAATGAGTTTTTTCAGACCTTAGGCCCGCGCTTTATAGCTGGGGGCGATTGGAATGCTAAGCATGTCCATTGGGCATCTAGGCTAACAAACACAAGGGGTAGAGAGCTAAAGAAAAGCATAAATAGGAGTAACCTATCTACAATCTCAACATCAGAACCTACCAATTGGCCAACTGATCCTAACCGACTGCCTGATGTCATAGATTTCTTTGTTACCAAGGGTTTGTCCAGACTTTTTTACCAAATCAAAATATGTCTAGATGTTGATACAAACCATGTCCCAATAATATTAACCATTGGGACTACAGTTCTTAACACCGAAATGACCCCAAAATTATACAACAAGCGTACGGACTGGAATAACTTGCGCGAGCTGATGGAGGAGAGCCTCAAACTTAACATTGCTCTAAAAACCGAAACTGACATTGATAAGGCCACGGAAACTTTAACTACCACCATTCAAAAATGTTGCTGGCTTTGCACACCAGAACCGCTTAAGAATCAACAACCACAAAAAGTCTACTCAGAAACTATAAGGTTAAAAATAAAAGAAAAAAGGAGACTTCGGCGTGTGTGGCATACCAGTAGACATCCAAGCGATAAAAGAGCACTCAACAAAGCAACTAGAGAACTGAAAACACTAATATCAGAGGCCAACAATGTCTCTATAGAAAAATATTTAGAAAGCTTGACAAATACAAAAGCCACAAACTACTCCCTATATAAAGCGTGCAAACAGTTTAATCGTCCCTTGTACCACAAACCCCCACTACGTGCACAAGATGGAAAGTGGGCTAAAACCACACAAGAGAAAGCGAATGCATTTGCACACCACCTTAGACAAATTTTTAAGCCAAATGTTCCGCATCCGAATGCAGATGAGTTTGATATTGAGTCAGTCCTTAAACAAGACCTACAACTAGACCATCCTTTGAAACATGTGACACCTGGTGAACTTACTAGAAGTATCAAATCCATGGATAACAACAAAGCCCCAGGATTTGATCTAATCAATAAAAAAATTCTAGAAGAACTCCCGCGTAAGGCAATAGTCTATCTCACTATCTTATTCAATGCCATACTTCGGGTGGGATATTTTCCAAGTCTGTGGAAAGTAGCTCAGATTGTAATGGTACATAAAGCTGGTAAACCTTGCCACGATGTTGCATCTTACCGACCCATTAGTCTACTGCCAACAATGTCCAAGCTCTTTGAAAAGATACTTCTATCCAGATTGATTAATGTCCTGAAAGAAAAGAGAATCATTCCTGACCACCAATTTGGCTTCCGGCGGGAGCATGCTACCATAGAACAGGTACATCGAGTATGTAGAACCATCAGGAGGACCTTTGAAAAAAAAGAATATTGCTCATCGGCTTTCCTGGATGTGAGGCAAGCCTTTGATAAAGTATGGCATAAAGGGCTGTTATATAAAATAAAATCCTTATTACCACACACTTACTTTAGCATCCTGGAATCCTACATCTCTAATAGAATATTCCAAGTCAAAGAACAAGACAGTACATCAGACTTCTATGAAATCACTGCAGGAGTGCCCCAGGGGACAGTACTAGGGCCTGTTTTGTACATTCTTTATACATCTGACCTACCACAAAGTCAAGCAGTTACAGTTGCGACGTTTGCAGACGATACAGCTATACTCGCTTCAAGTCATTGTCCAATTAAAGCCTCCAAGATATTACAAGATTGTCTTCACAAAATTGAGAAGTGGCTGTCTAAATGGAGAATAGCAGCTAATGAGTCCAAATCGTTACATATAACCTTTACTCTTCGCAAAGATGACTGTGATCCAGTAACCCTTAATGGCATAGAACTTCCGCATCAGAATACTGTTAAGTACTTGGGTATGCACCTGGACCGCAGGCTTACGTGGAAAAAACACATCCAAACTAAAAGAAATGAGATCAATCTGAAGTACAAAGGGCTCTACTGGCTCTTGGGCAGAAACTCAAAACTTGCAATCGATAACAAGATTCTGATATATAAAACCATATTAAAACCAATTTGGACTTACGGTATAGAACTTTGGGGTTCAGCATGTGAATCCAATGTAATGATGGTGCAAAGAGTTCAAAACTACATCCTCAAACATATATCAAACATGCCATGGTTCATCACAACAAAGGAGGTCCATGAAATACTGAACCTGCAAATGGTTAAAGAAGTTATCAACTCCTATGGTGCCAACTACAAGTCACGACTACAAAGACACCCAAACCAGCTAGCAGAACAGCTTACCATTCCAGAATGCATTCGTCGATTAAAGAAACGGCGTGACATCTTTGACTGAAATAGTCACCCTTAAGGCTGACTATCCTTAAGAAAGGGTGAAGTCCACTGGGACCAGCACCCTACAAGCCATCTAGCCTACATCTCATCTGCTCATAGTCCAAATGGACTGATTGCAAGATAAAGAATAAAATTAAAAAAAAAAAAAAAAAAAAAAATATAATGTTATATTTCATGATAATATGTATTAATTATAACCATTTTTTACTTCACACTTAATAAAAAAATATTTTTTATGTTTCACATTTGTGTTAAGGTTTCTATAAACAATATAATTTCGATACTAGTTATAGCCCGTGACCCACCTCGATCAAAATAATTATTATACAATTAATACAAATCCACACTTGTCCAAGTAAAGAGTTGAAATAACTCTGATATGATCTCTATATATGAGTATAATATTTCGTATTTTACAATTCTATTTTACTGACATAATAACATGATCTCACACAACTCACTGAATGATCGACTTTTAATAATTCGAAAAAAAAAATTACGAAAATATAATATTTTAATAATGGTGTTATGGCTTGTTCTTTATTCGTTAGAGGAAATGAGAGCTTTAAAAGTTTTTCTTGAAAAGTGGAAATAACCACACAACTAACACGTACCATTCTATAAGTTCGAGACTCTCTCTAACGAGTTAAGAGAAACTTTGACAGGTTAGTAACTTAACAAGTATTCTCGACCAGTTTTTCCATTACTATTAACTTCTATTATAGTTTTATTTCGTGATACATTTAGAGTAAACCAAACTTGATTCATATTATTCCTATTATAAAAATAAACTATTCATTAAATGAAAATAAGTCAAAAGTAAAATAATTCAAATAAACAATATCTCAATAATTTGTGTTCAACCCATCACTACTTCCATAAAATATACCAATGAAGATCTAATGATAAGTAAACTACTGCTATGACGTTTAATGATAACTTAAATAATGATATAACGTTAATGATAGCTTATATAATAGTCATTAAATATCCTTTAAAAAAAATAACTTTAAAATGATATCAGAAATGGTATACCACAAAACCACAGTAATATTAGTGAATATTGGATAAAATCCGTATAAAACAACCACGTCTCTTTTCCACAAATCCAACATTGCACTAAAATGTGCTTAAACAAATACATTTCCAATTAAGTTCTCGCAAAAATTTTGTTGAAAATTTTCCGTATATAAAAATGTTTTATTGTGTACGCTTTGAGCAATCAACCTTTGTCATTTTACTGCAACATTGCCTTCCAACTGGTAACAAAGTATCCTGTATTGTTCCTCATAAAAACACTCTTTTGAATATTACAATTATACGAATTTGTATTTTATTATATTATACACGTATTTATAAATAAAATTATTATAATATTAATATAGGAATATAAAAAACTTTACAGGTTTTGAACAGTATATATTATAATAATAAATTCCCTTAAATTTTCATCCCTTATAAAAATTCACCGCTTAATTCTATCGCCGCTCTCAGTATCACCGTCACCCCATCCTTCAAACAATAATCATCTCTATTACGTAATTTTAAAGGCTATGATTGTTTGAATTGCTCTCTTAAGCCCCATGACCATAAAGACGTCAGAACGATTAACGCAGATACAAAAACAGCAACAAAAGTATCCTGAATAACTGAGTTCGTTTTCAGTAGGGCTGTCCCAACATTTTATAATTTAATAAATTAATTTAATAAAATAATAAATGATCAAAACATTTCAATGTTTCTCGTATACATTTTTTACACAATTTGAAACAAGATTATAATATGCAATATTTTAAATTTATAATAAATCGCTGTAACATATTTTATAATTTAAAACACTTATGAACAGACAATCTCTTTATAATCAAATAATACTTAAAAATACTTTCAAATACCTTTCTACATTATTACATAACGTTTCATAAATAAGTAAAATCATATTTAATATAACCTCTACTTATTTTTTCCTTTCATAAAAATCTGTATAATATTGTTATAAAGATCGGGGTCCATCATGTCTTCATCACATGTCTTTATGAGATTTTTAATAAAACACTAAAGGAATTTCTAATCAAACCTAAATTACAAAAACTTTTCTTGTCAACGTAGTTACAACCCTAGAGGGAACAATACACCATTGTTCGGTCGTAGTATCCCTTGCTTTATCACCAGCCCTGGATTATACACGTTCAAAGTAATTTAAACACTGTGCTAAGTTAGTAAAGTTCATTTTCAAATGACGCCACTCGTTGATTGTTTAAGCCTTGCTAACCGATTTTAGTTCTTATATATATTAGAATAAGGCCTTTGATTCATGTACTTTTTATCTACATTTCGTATATTGCGTGCATAAGTTTAGGTTTTGAATCTTGGCTAAGAAAATGTAACCATGAATAGAATGTGCGTTCCTGTTATTGTGTACTTCTATATAAAGATATATTTATTTGTATATATTGAACAAAATATATATTACTTCACAGAAATGAAAGTATAATCTTAATTAGTTGGTTATAATTTGAATACAAGTATTTATTTCATGGTCTACGGCGTAACCCCTGTGCTACGTACGTAGCATACATTCTGTTTAATTTGATAATCATGTTTGCGAATATAACTCTACTATGATATTTTAAAAATCCTAGAAAATGAATAGCACAGAAAATTGCGAATATTTTTTGTGAATTTAAATTATACTATTTTAACAAAACGTTTTGTAGAATTTACTAGAATTTTCTTTACTATATTATGTTAAACTAGAATGATATTAAGCTAATTATTTTATAAACTTAACAACCTGCTGTCAGCAACTTTGTTCATTACCATCCCACTTTTATATTTAAATAGTAAGCGACTAAAAACTTTAAACCTCATATTCATTAAATTTTGTAGATTTTTCATATTATTGTTATCAAACTACGTTGTTTTTTAGTTTTCAGTACAATTAAGAAAACTATAACCATACTAAATTTTGTCAACATCCAATCATCACTTTTTGCGGGTTCATTATAGACAGTATTGTTTTATTTTATTAATATATTGAACATACAGATTTTGGCCCCTTTTTTATTATAAATATGGATAATCCATGAAACTATATAAAAAATCAAATTAACCAAAACTTTTAAGTTGCTTAATTCTGTCCGTACGTAGATATATCAGTTGCAGTTGGGAATATTTACTTCAAGAACACGCCGTCTTTTTGTCACCGGAGAGCAACGGAACAATTACGACTCAACCGAGCAGAGAGTGCAACATTTAGAGTTAGTGATATATAGAGCTATACATATATATGTATAAAAGGGTACATCTATGTAAAGATATCACTATTATTCTTTGGTATAAGTGTATGTTTTTATTTTAACTCATTGTGTAAAAGTTTCACTATTACAACCATTTATATTACAAATAAAACGGGAGAAAATTTATTCTGCAGAAAAAAAAAATTGTAGTCGTGGTTGATTTAATAAATAATAAAATATATAATTCAGTTAATGTTTACATGGTCGTAGATTTAGAAATGTGATTAATGGACTGGAACAGTTCAGACATACGCATTAGAAATAATTGTATATTATTAATTAATATCAGAATAAAAAACATATGTCAAATGTGATTACAATGTGACAGTCCCGTAAGAGTATACATGCCTTCAAGGGAGCTGCCCTTAAAGGTTCGCTTACCAAATTTGTTTAGTTCCTACAGTTACAATAGCTTTGACGATAAAAGTTAGTATCTATTATAGTAATATCTAAGTTTACTTTAATGTCTGCTTGCTTTTTTACTTTTTAAGTACAGGTCGTGTTTATTCATTTAACCAGTTGAAAAGTATATCCATGTTTAAACTAACAGCAAAGCATTTTTAAAAGTAAAAAATATATAACCTTACAAATTCTATTTAAATTTTGGATAAAGAGTTTTGCGCAAATGCTAAAATGGTAAGTAACATTTTTCTTTCAAACTACGCTTTAACTAGCGAGCTGTTGTTGAAATACTCGTGCAGTACCCATTGGCTATTAAATTACACTCTTTAATGAAATATGATCTAGTTTCATATTTAAGACAGCGAAAGCTTACATTAGAGGAATTTTAATATTTAACTTTACCCTCATTTTTTTATCTAAAAATGTGTGTAGAAATTATTATGTACATTAATCTCCAACCTTACAAAGTGGAATAACTTTCAGCTGAGCTTACTATATCAGTTATTTAACAAAATATATACTTAGGGTTCAAGATAAAAGAAGTTATCTATTATTAAAAATACTGAAGCAACAAATGGCATTTATTTATTTTGATAAATAAAAATCAGTCCTAATTATCCTTAACACTAAACCTACCAAGTACCGGTCAAATTGACCGTTCTTAAACTTTTGTAAAACTTACACATTTTTAAACGTTATAATATCGTTATCAAACTACATGACAATTCTTAGAATCAGCATATAATATTTTCTACACTCTTTACTTTTAGTTATTTCCATTATTACCTGCGTTATATAATAAAATAATTTTTAATTACCGGTCAATTTGACGGCGTGCGGTATAAACAGGTATACAAGAATTGTCGGTAGGTTTAGTATTAATATTGTTAATAAAAACTACAATTAAATATTGAATTAATATCCGTTATAGGAGTACAACGTTCATGTACATTTTATATAGTTATTGCGTATACAATAATGTTAACGTCTTTTTAGTACATTTACCATGATATGTGAATAAGTTAACAGACACCCAAAACATAATTGTTTTTTGTGTGTCGGTAATTTTTTTTAACTTGGCCTCATTAGTATATTATTATTTTTATAGATTATATATTATATTACGTCTGAGCAATAGGGCTTCAATTGAAATACAATAAATAAGTCTAAACTGAATTTTCTAGAAAAGATAAGTAACTAACTTCTGTAATATCTTGTTAATAATTAAAATTATCGTAGGTAGTTTCTGGTTAATATTTAAAATTGTCATTGGTAGTTTCGGGTTAATTGTTATAATTATAGTGGGTAGTTGCTGGTTAATAATTAAAATTATCGTAGGTAGTTTCTGGTTAATATTTTTAAATTGTCATTGGTAGTTTCTGGTTAATTGTTATAATTATAGTGGGTAGTTGCTGGTTAATAATTAAAATTATCGTAGGTAGTTTCTGGTTAATATTTTTAAATTGTCATTGGTAGTACCTACGATAATTTTAATAATTAACCAGCAACTACCCACGATAATTTTTATTATCAACCAGAAAGGACCCACGGCAATTTTAAATATTAACCAGCAACTACCCACGATAATTTTAATAATTAACCAGAAACTACCTACGACAATTTTAATTATTAACCAGCAACTACCCACGATAATTTTAATTATTAACCAGAAAGTACCCACGACAATTTTAATTATTAACCAGCAACTACCCACGATAATTTTAATTATTAACCAGAAAGTACCCACGACAATTTTAATTATTAACCAGCAGCTACCCACGACAATTTTAATGATTAACCAAAAACTACCCAAGACAATTTTAATTATTAACCAATAACTACCCATGATAATTTTAATTATTAATCAGAAAGCAATCACGACAATTTTAATTATTAACAAGATATTACAAAAGTTACTTATCTTTTCTAGGAAACTCAGTTTAGACTTATTTATTGTATTTCAATTAAAGCCCAATTGCTCAGATTTAATATAAAATATAATCTATAAAAATAATAAAATACTAAGGAGGCCAAATAATTTTTTACCATGATACCGACACACAAACAACAATTATGATTCGGGTGTATGTTTACTTATTCACATATGCTAAAGGTACTGATAACTTTTTGATATTATTGTAGTCAGTAGAGATGCGCAATAACTATATAAAATGAACATGAACTTTTTACTCGTATAACAGATATTAATTAAATGTCTTATTGTATTTTTAAATAACAATATTAATAATAATAACAAATTTTTGTTCTTCAAAATGTAAAACCCTAAGTATAAGAACATATGTAGATATTGAATATAAATATATACTTCTTAATAATATTTCTTTAAGTAACTGATGTTTGATGCTCATGTAAAAGTTATTCTACATTGTAGGGTAGGAGATTAATATACAAAATAATTTTTACACACATTTTTAGAAAAAAAAATGCGGGTAGGGTTAAATATTAAAATTCCTCTAATGTAAGCTTTTACTGAATTAAATATAAAACTAGATCATATTTCATTAGAGAGTGTAATTTAATAGTTAATGGGTAATGCACGAATATTTCAACAACAGCTCGCTAGTTAAAGCGTAGTTTGAAAGAAAAATGTTACTTACCATTTTAGCATTTGCGCAAAACTTTTTATCCAAAATTTTAATAGAATTAGTAAGCTTATATATTTTTTACTTTTAAAACATGCTTTGCTGCTATTTTAAATAGAGATTTTTTGAAATATATGAGTATACTTAAACTAGTGAAACGAATAAACACGACCTGTACATAAAAAGCGAAAACAGTAAGCAGACACTACTTAAACCTAGATAATATTATAACAAAAGCCCAACTTTTACCGTCAAAGCTATTGTAACCGAAGGAGCTGAACAAAGTTGGTAAGCGAACCTTTACAGCCCCCTTGAAGGCTGGTAGTATAGATAGGTACTCTTACGGGAGTCCCACTACATTGTGATCATATTTTATATATGTATTATATTTTGATATTTATTAATAATATATGATTGTTTTTAATGCATCTTAAACATATTATAAGATAAGAGAAGAAAGAAAGAAGAAGTATATGCAGAGGTGCTATACACATATTGCAGCAGACAGGGCGAGGTCGGTAGGTACATAAACTATATAATTATCACAAAGTGAAAGTGGTGTGCTGGTTTATTTTAAGTTTGCTGTACTATCTTATTAAATTACATATATTCTACAATTTCTATATTAATATAAGACTATTTTATAAAATCAGGGTTTATTAAATTCAACCCGACGTTTGAAATACTTTTGCAGTAAACATATTTATGGGGATGACGAGATGTAAGTCCACAAACACATCTCTACTCCTTGATACATTTTGAAATGTATTTTTATATTGAAATTCTTATATGTAACCCAATAAAGTTGAAACGCCTTGAAATATTATCATCAAATTATTGTTATTCAACTACTCCATTTATATTGATATTAAAAACAATAGCAATACAAATACAAAATAGTCATCGTCACTCTTTGACAAGGAGGATAATTATTATAATTCAAATATTATATATCTTATATAATTTCATTAAATGTAACCTAATGATTTACAATGTACACAAATCGTTTTCGTTAGCTCTTTTTTACATGCAAAACTTTTAACATAAATACTATATAGATAACCAACGCTTAACTAAAGTAATAATATTTTATGACATTTCGGTTAAAATTATATTATCCCGATGTATGGAGGATGTGAAACATCGAATCTGTTTTTTACAGAAAACATGCATAAAAAGATGGTTTAATAAAAAAAAAATAAAAAAAAGTTTTCATTTGAAGTTTATTAAATATGCGTTACCATGAATATTTGAATCTGATTTTCGGTCGGCAGCAGATGCAGGCAGACGGTTTGAATATTGATGTTTGTACTCCAATAAACAGACAACATTGTAATTAATTGTTCCTCAGTCCATTTTTAATAATTCGAATTGGATTATTGGAATGAGGCCTTCAACAATTTTTATTATTAATCACGAAGTACAGAATTTAATTATCTGTCTGTTTTAGACTTATTTTATTTGTTTCAGTCGATATAATATTAATAAAATACTAACTTAAACCTTAAACAGACAGAAATACCGTTAAATAAACGACGATTTTGATTTGTTTATCTGCTTGCTCATGTAGATACAATGAAAAAAGATTGTATTCTGTGACAACTGAAGAGTTACTGAACCAAAAGCTAGGCTGTAACAATAAAACATGGACATAAATTTTGTACATTGTTATACATAAATATTTATTATCTAATTGTATTTTCAATAAACAGTATTAATCAGAATAGAGTATTGTTATTCAAAATAAACATGTTGTATTTCTTAACGTATTGTTTTTATTCTTAGATAACCTCTTTCATGCTTAACCTAATATATAAAACATAGTTTGAAAGAAATTTGAAATATTTTTTAAAAGATATGTTACTAAAAATTTTAATATAATAATAATTTGTTTAATATTTACCGAAAATTGTTATAGTGTTTGAAAAGTTTAAAAATACTTTGCTGACACTTTAAATAGATATATAAATTATTTTATAAATAGTGAAATGAACAAATTCAACCTGTACTCATAAGTTAAAACTGTAAACACATTACTTAAGCCCCAATAGTGATTTAACAAAGACTAACTTGTACCGTCAAAGCTATTCTAACCGAAGGACTAAACAATGTTAGTAAGCCAACCTTAAACTCTGCCCTATTTTTCATAAAATGTTGTCTCATAAAAGGGGTTGCTTGAATATTTGCAGCACCTTAATAGGGCTGCACTACACATTTGCATCACATATTATGCATGTTTAGTGATGACGCAAATCCTATAACGAAGTTTATATTTTTTTGTTTTCTATTGTATGTTTATCTGTTTGTTTGTTCGCCGCATGCACAAACCATGGAACTCATTTCATGAAATTTGGTTTGTTTATAATTGATTACCGTGGTCAACATTAATTAATTATTTTATTCCCGATAAAACTGCTTACTTTTAATTATCAATGCAGTCAGTGTATGAAAAATATACAAAAAACATAAATGCAATGATAATGGACACGTTAAAATTACGGTCGAATTTTAGCTGCTGGGTGACGACTATTGCTTTTACCCTCATTATTGAAAAAAAAATATATTTAGTACTTGTATGCCTGATTGATTAATTATTGATTGTAATTGAAATAACTGTTGGAAAAGAAAACTACTTGTAACTGGAAAAAGTATGCCATTAAGAAAACAAAGACTTAATATCGCAATTGTCCGTTTGTCTACATGTTCGCACACCAATTTGACTTACATATCAAAAAGTTAGGATGTATAAAAGTGTACAATGTATTAAAACAAGTATAAAGAGCTTCATTTATTAAAATTCAAGAAACTTTTGACTAAAATTTCACAAATATCGTAAAGAACAAGTTTGTGCGCGAGGCACTACAATATTTGTAACGGTAACACCGAAACAGGGTGTAAATATTGTAAATGGCTTCAGACGCTTACGAAATGGAGGTAGATGTAAAATAACGAATAAATAAGAACAAACTGAAAATTGGACGTTTAAATTCTTTCTTGGTTCCTACTAAGTATAGTTACGACTATTTCACGTCTTCAATAGCTGATGCTTTTCGAAAATATAATGATCGTATCACCCAACGACGTCAAGAAATCCTATTAATTGTAATTTTGAACATTTGATCTGTTTATCCTAATTAAGGCCAGTTTGACCACCTCATCTATTAATATGCAATTATTCCCAATGTTAAATGCTATTCTTTTTGGTATAAACTTAAAACCAAAAATAACACAAACTTTTTGTGCCGATTCAGGTGACCATATTTTAATTCAATGTGATGATATTTTTTCAATTCAATTGATAGAAAGCTCATATCGTCATATCATGAATAACCACATCAATTTTGTAACACGTTTTCTAAAACCTCACGAAAGCTTAAATAGGTCCTGACGTGACGCAATGACGTATGCAAGAGTTACGCTAAAAATTATTTTTAAGATTAATAAAATTATTATGTATATTAAGCTCGAATTTTACCAAGATCTAACAACTTTTAGCGTAGCCTAAACTATCAGTTATTTAAAGAAAAATATATTAAAGGTTTTATTCTATTTATTTTTATTATAATTTGAGTACAATAAAATAATTTATGATTAAAAATAGTAAATTAAGAATTTAATTATGAATGGCTATCCTAACACACGATCATCTTTAGCAAACAGTGTTTAACTTGGCCTCTTTAGCATTATTTTACTTGTATAGATCATATCTGATATTACATCTGACCAATCGGACTTCAATCAAAACACAAAATAAGTAAAAGAAAGTCAAGTAATTACATTCTGTACTCTGTGATGAATAATTTAAATTGTTGTAGATCTTTTAACATTCGACGAATTCTCAGAATTAAAAAGGGACTGAGTAAGAATTAATTACAATTATGTCTGTTTATTGGAGTACAAATATCAATATTGCAACGTTGTGTCTACATCTGCTGCCGACCGAAAATGAGATTCAAATATCCGTATTGACACATATTTAATAAACTTCAAATTAATGATTTACTATATTAATATAGTAAATATATTCTTTAATATTAGATATTCTTATTAAACAAAACTTGTTTCTCTTTTGTTTTTCCTTCAAATAAACCATCCTTTCATGTATACGAGTATTTTCTATAAAAAATTTGTTTCAATGTTTCACATCATCCATACGTCCCGTAGTATGAAATAAATATTTATCTCCTCTTTGTCACATACTTACTCGTAAAGGTCTGAACAAAGACATTTATAATATTTCCAGCATGTCGCATTGACATCGTTACAAATAGTATCACATCTATTTATTTATTTATTTATTTATTTATTTAACTTCACGCCATATCCCTTGCGGGGTAGCCAGAGACGACGGAGCGCCAAACGATACGGTCCCTGCTTACCTCTTTCGCCTCGACCACAGACATTAACCTCTTCATACATGCCCTCCGGGGGTCCTCATGCTTTTTACGTGTTCTTCCTCCAGTATCGTAGCTACTGAGTTTTCGAAGGTCACTCGAGGCCTCCCCCTGTCTCTCTTACCTCTCACTTTTCCTTTATAAATCTTTTTTACCATTCTTTCATCACTTATTTGTTCAACATGCCCAAACCACCTGAGCACGTTCTTCTTCATTCTCACCGTGACATCTTCGCTAGTACCTGCCATTCTGTGGATGTCTTCATTGCGGATTCGGACAGCTAAACTGACTCCGCATATTCGGCGAAGAGATCGCATTTCCACAACATTCATCTTTCTTACATTCTTCTTCTGTATTACCCACGTTTGGCTGCCGTATAACAGCTAGCAAAACTGCTTTGTGTACAGCCAAACGTGCAGCTATGCTGACGTTTCGTCGGCTCAACAATGCAGCCAAAGCACCGTTGACTCTGTTACCGGCAGCAGCTTCATTCACTGGTTCTATTATCTTACCATCTACGTTGATCTTACATTCTGTTCTTTCTTCATTTCTTTCAAATATCTGAACCTTCGACTTATCTGCATTCAGGTTTAGACCATTAGTTTCATACCAATCTTTCAGAGTGGTGACCAATGTTTGCAAATCGCATTCTGATTATACAATGAGCACTGCATTATCTACACATAGTAAGCAAATGACCTTAAGGTCTCTACTTTCACTCCCATGTCACTGTCTTTCACGCCTTGGAGACAACTATCCAAATACAAATTGAACAACCAAACTTACAAAGCACCACCTTGCTTAACACCCGATTGGATATCAAACCAGGACGACATGTCAGCTCCTACTCAAACACAGGCTGAGTGATCTCTGTAAAGAGACTACAGCCTGTAGCAAGGGTCCATTCACATGGTGTCGGGTAGTATCTCCCATAATTTCTTTTTCACAACCCTGTCAAATGCCTTTTCCAAATCCACAAAAGCACAGAAAACCTTTTCGTTTAGGGCCAAACACTTTTCCGTGATCATGTGGAGGGAAAAGGTCTGATCTATACACCCACTTCCAGGTCTAAAACCTCCTTGGTTATCCCACAACAGCCTTTCAGATTTTTCTAGCATTCTTCTCGCTAATATTTTAGCATTAACTTTACCGCCCAAGCTAATTAAACTGATAGCCCTATAGCTTGCACAGTCTATCTGTGAACCTTTGCCTTTATACAAAGGTACGATGACTGCACCTCGCCAATCGTCTGGGACCTCCCCTGATTTCCAGGATAAATTGCACAAAAAGCCGAAAAAGTCCAAGACGCGTGGCCCACCTTATTTGATCATCTCGTAAGTAACTTCATCTGCTCCCGCAGCCTTACCACATTTCAGACTTCGCATCACGCTCTCTACTTCTTCCAAACTGATTTCACCATCGGCTACATCTGGACTCAGCATTTTGCTGGTAATCAAGACCGAGACGTCCTCACGTTCATACATCTCCTTGTAGAATTCCGCCCACCGCTGTAAAACGTGTGCTTGCTCGGTTAAAATTTCACCGCTCTTCGAAAGCACCCCTTTCATTCTACAGGTTACCGAACAACCCTAAGAATCACTAACTTCTCGCCAGAAAAGCTTCGTGTTTTCCCGGAATTTGTTCGTCAATTTTCATCCCTTTCTCTCTCAAAATTTTCACTCTTCATCTTTATAAGTGCTTTCGTTTTATGCTTTAGCAGCTTGTACGCTCTTTTTCTTATCTCTCTCATACTCTTATCCTTACCAGAGACTTTATAATCCAGCCATGCTTTCTTCTTTAACTCCACGGCGTCTTTCACTTCATCATCCCACCATTAATTGCGCTTTTTACTAAAACCTCTTTTCCTTTTACCACTTACCTCTGTCGCTACTTTCACCATACCATTTCTAAGGTTCTGCCAGCATACTTCAACACTTTCATTTCCAGAATCACAGCTTTCAAGTTTCTTGGAAACCCTTTCTTGATATTCCTCTCTGATCGGTGGATCTTGAAGCTTCTAGCTTCTTATGCGATAATTCGACTCCAAGGTAGGACACGTCGTGCGGCTGCGCTAACCTGCAAACAGACGTCTTATTCTAGCAACGACTAGATAATGGTCCGTTCCCAGATCAGCACCCCTGAACACTCGCGTGTTCATAACTTGACTTCGAATACGTTGATCCACTAGGAATAAATCAATCATACTTCTTTCTTCCGCTCGCTCCCATGTGTATATGTAGATTTTTGTTTGTGATCAAACATCGTGTTTGCCACAAACAAATTTTTCTTCTTACAAAATTCCAAAATAAGCTTTCCAGCCTTATTTACTCTCTTATCACTATACTTGCCTAGCACGCTATCGTAACCACTTCACCCGGTGCCAACCCATCCATTCATATCTCCACATACTATCAATTTTTCATTATCTCTGACACTACTTAGAACATCCCTGACACTCACCCAAAACTCAAAACAATTTCAAAAGGCATTTTAATTATAAAAAACATTATTAAAATATAAATAAAACCTGTTACTATATTGTTTGAGACGGACACGTCACGTCGAGATTATCGTTTATCCCTGTGACACGTTATGTGGTGAGTGCTTATTATAACACCAAAATATAAATATAATGTTTTTATAAAACCTCATGTGTATGATATTATATAATTTTATGATATTAAATATAGTCTTTAGTTCTCAATCGTTTATGTTATAGCTTCATTTAGCGGAAAAAATATATTATGAGCTTGCATTTCAAATAGTCATATAATAACAGTTACATCAATATACAATCTGGTATAAATGTCATTTTAATAACTCTTATGATTCAGCTCTCGTTTACTCCACCTTTTCCTCAGCTCTCCTACACCTCAAGTTCATCAAACTCCACGGTCAGAGTAAAAATATACAAAGTGATATTAATATATTTTGCTTAAACGAATTTTAATTAATAATTTATATTACAATATCATTTATTTCATTATATTCATATTTTATTTAATATTTAACAGTGTTATTAGATAAGTGAAGGTATTGTATAAGTATACGAGTATTATTTCTTCAGCTTTTAATATTTTATATTAAGATTATATCAGTAAAAATTTTTATTTATATCCATCTTGTTTTTAAAAATATTTACATATATATATGTATAGTCATAATGATAATATTGGTACTATCATGCAGACCTTTAAACTTATGGTTCCAATGTTTATCCTATAATATGTATCTAGTTATTCACTAGAGAGGCTTGGTGAGGCGCTAATAGACCCGACGGGTCTTATGTTTCTTAGTCGCAGTAAACAAGTATTTGGCATTCGAAATGCACCGAGCATCGCAGCAATTAAATCACAACAGAATATGTGAAGTATATTTAAAACTCATATTTAATTACACATTTTACTATGTTACATGAAAATTCTAATTAAATATACATTTATACTCGATATAGATTATAGCTTTACTTTTATACTCGATTTCACTAAAAATAAGATGAAAAAAAAAATGGATTTAATGGCATATTTTATGTATCAAAATGTGTGTAAATAATTATTGTTCAGTTTTTTCCAGTTGTTAAGTGTGCCTGTTTTGGCATGTTTTATTTCTATGTACCAATTCGTTTGGTCGAATGCATCTTGTTCAATATTAAAAGAAATCTGCGTTTTGTTCGACTTTATATGTAAGGAATTCAGTGTTTACAACCGAAGTTGATTAATCTCTACTGGAATATTGGTTACATTTAAATTATGTTTATTGCGACGAGATAATTTCTATTTTGTTATACCTATGTCCAAACCACTGCAGTTTACTTATTTTAAAATACTAATATAATAACCATGTGTTAGAAAGAATTTAAATATTGAAAGTTCATAACAGCTTCTCACGTAGTAGATACGAGCACGCGCAGGGACGTGTCTCGTGCTAACGTGTGTCTGACGCATTTTAAAAATAGAAATATGAATCATAGTAAATAATATATATATTAAATAAATATAGTTTGAAAAATATATTAAAATTGGCAAGAACGTAAACAAAACATAAATAATGTTTGATACTATATGATATAAGATTTCAAATGATAACAATATTTATTACTCAGATTATTAGTCTAAATACCTGTTGGTTCTTGATGTTTATTTACATTGATCTTATAAAATATTATTGTGATAGACCGATCAATAAAAATAAAAGATAGGGATTGTTTAATATTTTATGAGAATATATATTATAATTAATAAATATAATTCAAAGCCACTGTGTCATATTGCCATGCATACTGAATACTTCCCTGCATCCTGTACAGCGAGGAGTCGTCTACTCGCGCTGTGCTTATCAAATATAACGTGAACTAAGAACTGTTATTAGTTTGTTAGTCTCGAGGGAACATCGGAGTAATAGTGGTTATATGATATTATATCTTATATATAATTTAAGATACTGTATATACATAGATGTTATATTTACAAAATAGCGATTTAAATTGCTTTTTAATTATTATTAGGTCCGCACATCACTGGTGCAGTAAAAAAGTAATATACATATGATGTATATGTATGTAAATATACAAGTAGACCTAAGAAAGAAAAAACAAGCTACAAAAATAAGAAAGAAGATAAGAAGCAATATATTTCAATGCATCGCTCACTTGTCACACTCACGTTTTAGATGAAGCCGGTTAGTGACACCATGTTGTATATCTACTGGGGATATTATTTTATAGGAATATAGATATGTGTGTACGTGTGTTATATGTAAATATATAGTTTAAAAATTATATAAATAAATTTGCTACGTTTTGGTAGCCGTATATAGTTGTCTAGTTAATTCGAATAATATTTTGAAACTCATGACACGAAGTAAGCGAATTGCTATAAAACTTTGAATTATTATAATTTGTTGTATAAATAATAAGCAATGTTTGTCAGTATTTTAAAATACTATGTGTGTTTTTATTGTTAGTACATGACGAAACTCCATTACCGTTTAGGTTAAAATAAAAACTAGAATAGTTTTAATTTTATTATTAATTAAATTTAGAAATGTATATTTGTTACATATTATCAATGCGTAGATGATAAATTAGTTAGCTATTTTAAGAGGCGTAATAATAATATATTGTTACCGACTTTACGTATTAATCATAAAAACTTACATAAAACATTCAAATATATTGTAGACGGTATTATAAAAATGTTTAATTATATTAACTAAGTATTTCACGTGAAAATAAAATGTACTGTAATAAATGTATTCTTAAATTGTTGGATATTTAAAAAATATGGATTTTGTTTTGACTCCAACACAACTTTACAATAAAGTCGGTAGCTTATATAAATATCGTCCATTCGTTTGGAAGCTACAGTCTGAAGTGTTTGAAATGGAAAATAAAAGTGGATAGTCTGTGAAAGTGTCCTTATTTATTTCTTAATAATTGTTGAAGATAATATTCTATAAAGAAAAGTATCAAAAATGGGTAACAAGTAAAGTGCTGCAAGATTGAGTGCAGTGAATTATTTGGATTGGATGTCTTGGACGCTGGTTCAATAATATGAAAATAAAAATCCTTTTTTAATAAATTAAAATTTGGATTGATGAAAGAAATAGTCTATTTTAAAGTAGCATTAATAAGGATTAAATAAATAAATAATTCTTCATACAATGACTCCTAAAACCCCTGAACGATAGTCACCCTACAGAAGTCAGTAAACACTGTAATTTATACGATCACGTACGACATCACAAGCGCCCTTCAAAAAATCATTCTCTAATAGAGTTTTTCAAGCGCTGTATCCTCGCCTTAGGATGAAGTATCATAATATTATTGTTATGTTTTTAAGCCTTTTCATGGAGCAAAGATTTTGCTGATAAAAACAAGATCTCTCACAAAATCTACATTTCTTTTAACAAGTTATTAAAAAATTACATAATGAAAATAACATTACAATGGATGTTTAATTGAGATAAACGATCTTACTAGGCATCATTTATTAATCTTTCTATAATAGTAACAAATTAACTATATATCTACGAACAATTATAACTACATAACACATTTGGAGACAATAAGAAAAGAAAGAGAGAAATACCCTTAATTTCTAGCCCTTTTTTGATAAAAATGTTATAAATAAACAAGTAACGTACATTGTAAGTACTCGTATACACAAGGAGTTAGATACACGTGCAAAAATAATACAAATATGTTAATTCGTTAATATGTTTTATATATTTACTAATGATGTAAAATACGTTATTTTCCGTTTCATTCTAAATTCCAAATTATAACAAACTATGTTATATATATAAATCGTCTTTTCAACATATAATAATAGCTTTATAAGACATTTAGAATATTTGATATATTATTTTATGTTATTAACCTAGTTATTGGAGTGTTATCAACTGATAGAACAAAAATTTATATCTTTTTGAAAGAAACGTTAACACCTCTCGACAAACCCTGAGTTTATTTTAATATGTATAATATTAACAGAAAGTAAGCATCTATAAGGTCGACCTTGTGGTAATTGGTGGCTGACATCTGCGATACATTCTTAGTTGGCTTGTGAGAGAT
Organism: Melinaea menophilus ssp. n. AW-2005; assembly: GCA_918358695.1. Lineage (NCBI taxonomy): Eukaryota > Metazoa > Arthropoda > Insecta > Lepidoptera > Nymphalidae > Melinaea > Melinaea menophilus. Next base: position 10,337,820 of record OU911039.1, on the reverse strand, counting down.
GAAAATAGGTTGAGAAAAGGTAAGGAATTAAACGCTCGGCTCTTTTTTACGTAATATACTTTTGATTCCCGGAGAAGTTTTATATATTTAAAATAAGCCCTAAATACGAAATAATTATATTTATTACTGTTATTAATAATTAATAATATGTAAATAAAGGCGTTTACTCCCACCTCCTAGGCCGGCAACGCTCTTGTGAATCCTCGGATGTTGCAAGATTTCATGGGCTGCGGTGATCACAAATCATCTGTGACCCGTCAGCTCGTTTGCCCTCTCCTCTTATATAAAACAAAAAAAAATACTTTGGTAATAGCTATTAATATTAAAAATTTGTGAAACAGTATGTTGAAAAATAACACACTAGAAAATTTTGATAAAAACAAGTGAATGAGAGGCGGCAATATTTCTTAAGGTTTAACCGTAACATATAAATAAATACATTAAGTTGAATCAAAATTATGACTTCTCAAAAGATAAAATTTTTAAAATTAATTGAGATATAGTTTCTTTATAGTTTTTTATTTCAGTATGTTAGTATCAAATCTACTAGTTCGAAGAAAAGAAATGACGTGAACCAGAAACTAATAAATCTGAACCTAAGAAATTGGTAAAAAGACGGAATGTAACACTATTGTCATAAATCTTGGAGACAAATTGCCTCTTTTTCTATTTAATGAAACATTTATCCTTTTGGACGTATGACATAAAAAATTTATTTTAAACTGTATTAAAGAAAGAATTTGTTCTTTGAACTAAATACTAAATAGTAAGTATACTATAAACAAATCTAGCCCTTAACACGATGTAACATACTCGTACTTTAACCCTCGCAAGAATAGACATTGTGTTTTATACAAGACCTGTTTTTATAAAAAAAAATATTCTTTTTGTATTCGTTTTACAAGGGTCTAGAAATATGCAGATGTCCAGTTAAATGGACGATTGCAACTACCTGAGTTGGAACTTGGTGACATTTGCTTTCGACTTGATCTTATTGGTTTTCTATAAAAATTATTATTTTATATATTACTATTACTATTCAGAATTCAGAATTACTATTACTATTCAGAATTCAGAATTCAATAATATAATTCCTTAAGTAATATTAACAATTTAATTTATATTTTCCTATAATATATTATATTGTATAAAAAAACCAAATTTTTTTTTTTTCTTACTAGATAATCCTTAACCATAGAAGAAGTTAAGTATTTATATACAAGTCAGTATTCCGAATAACAATAAGTGTTTCAACTATAGCAAATGTTATTTAAAAATTAACTATATTATCAATAACGTTTCATTGAGTGTACGGTTAAAAATCAATATGTGTCCATACATCGGCCATCTTCAGTTCATTTATTGTCCTTTGGACAGTTACTGCTGAAGGATGCAGACCTAAGCTCTTGCTCCAGAAATTGATCCCACTTGCTCTTTTCCTGACGCCGCTGTGATTTGTGTCCAAGGACTGATGAATGACGAGCAAGTAACCGTCACTTAATTAACTGAATGTTTTTTGCTGTAAGTAGTATATTATATTTATAACCATTCACATGCTCTGACTGTGACCGATTTTAAAATAAATCAGATTCATGTAACACTTGAAATTTTAAATTCGTGAAGCGTAGTAATCGTTTCTGTATCGATTTGTGTTTGGATTTCTGGTTTGTTATTTTACAATAAATCTTACGGTTAAAAAGAGAACCTATTAAACGTGGTTTTATCAATATTTTATACGTAGAAATTAAAATTTAAACTACAATTGCTTATATTTTTCTTTGAAAGCAGAGAAGTTTTTATAAAAATCTGTCACAATTTTGATCCGATAACAGAAAAAAAACACTTTTTCAGTTCTGTTATGCCCTGAAAAATTTTCTTTTAATGTCAAAAATATTAATTTTACAGCTTTCCTTATTACTTTTTTTACTATGAGTATGATATGAGCCTCTTACATTAATAAAGTGTAGGTATTGTTATTAAATATAACCTGAACGTGAAGCAAAAACTTTGTGGTCTTTTTGAGAAAGTTAGGCGGGGTTAAGGAGTTTGATATTTGGCACAGTTACAGTTGATCTGCAGGAGGGCCGTAAGCTATAATTGTACGAGTACATTATAACGTATTACACAGATATAACAGTTATATATGAAATTAATACACATGCTACCGTGAGCATAACTGCCAATGTCAGTCAGAATTTAGTAGTTATAAAGATTTGATTGACGGCTGATGTAGTAGAATAAAATAAAACATAAATGCAATGATAATAGAGGTACATTGTCAAAATAACGGTCGAATTTAGGCTACTGGGAGTACCCTCAGTGTCTTTTTCTAACTATTATTCTGTCCTCGTCTTTGAGGAAGTGGTGGAATCCAGAATACAGTTTTTCTAGGAATCACTATTGATGCTAAGCTACAGTGGGGCCCTCATATAGCTGGATTAGCTAGTAAACTTAGCTATGCCGCGTATGCTGTTAAAAAAATTAGATCCTTAACTGACGAGACTACTGCTAAGTTAGTGTATTATAGTTATTTTCATAGCATAATGTCTTATGGTATCCTACTGTGGGGTAGTGCTACTGATATAAATACCATTTTCGTTATACAAAAAGAGCTGTCCGTGCAATTTACAACCTGGGCCCTAGAGATTCTTTAAGAGATAAGTTTAAGCAAATTAATGTACTTACGGTCGCCAGTCAGTATATTTTTTAAAATCTTAAATATTTACATAAAAATACTGACAGTTTTATTAAGCACAGTGATATACATACTATAAATACCAGGAACAAACACAAGCTCGCGCTACCTGTTACTCGACTTAAAAAAGTGAGTAAATCTTTCATGGGGCAATGTAGACAGTTTTACAACAAAGTCCCAGCAAACGTTCAAGTATTACCATTTAACAAATTTAAGAGAATAACTAAGGAACGTTTGTGTGCAAAAGGATACTACAAAGTATCTGAATACTTAGAGGACAATGCACCGTGGGTATGAAGCGATCGCTGCCAGGCTGCTTCAAAATTATTTATTTAGTATTGTGTAATGTATTTATGTAATTTAAAATTTAAGAAAAAAAAACAAATCCTGACAATCCCGCTGAGTTTCTGTCGCCAGCTCTTCTCAGGTCTGTGGAAATAATTTTCCGAGCTGGTGGTAGCTTTGACAATGAAAAAATGTTTTGTATGAAACTTTTTATTTTCAATAAAGATTATTGAATTCATTTGATTTGATTTGAGGATAAAAGGCGCTTCCAGTAACACAAAGTAAGTAGTTTTAACGAACTTTTAATGAAAATTATATATTTAGTAATATTAATTCTGACCAATTTAGCCTTTTCAATCGTTATCTTTGACAACGCAAATACCACGGACTTTTACTTTGCCTGTTGGACATTTATCACCGGAAAAGGATGCGGCTTCAAGTCCTTGGTCCTGTGCTTGATCAAGCTCGGTCTCTTCTTGACGCCGCTGAGGTTCATGTCCAAGAACTCCGTATAGTATCAATGCCACCAACAGTACTGAAGTAAACTTGAACATAACTGCAGAGCGAATAAACTTCCCTTTAAAAGCAAATTTTTAAATGTCACAAGATTCTGATGTATTGTATTTATAAACATTCGAACGACCTGATCAATTTTAAAATAATTCCGATCAATTTAACACTTTAATTGAAATCATGTAGCGAAGTAATCGTTTGTATATCCATTTATTTTTTGAATAACCGTTAATATTGTAACAAATTTTCATTTATTTATGTACTTTATTGCACATCATACATATCATAAAAACAAGTAAAACATTAACACAAAGAAAAATAAAAAAAATATAAATAAAATAATAGAATATTACAAAACTTTGTTGGAATCACGAGAAAATACCGCATTCGTAGTAGAAAGTAATGTTTTTTAACTGAGTTTTTTAATATAGATAGTCCAACATAAGAAGAAGATGATGTCAAGATTTTTACATTAGAACAATATGGCACTTTAACATTATTGTACATATAGGAAGTACGTTTTGCCAATCAACCAGGGTTACCAATAATGATTGCTTGGGATTTAACAGTATTTACGTTCAGGCCGTACATTAAAACTACTTTCTACTCTTTTCTTTTTTTTTCTAAAAGATAGCAACACTTTTGTTTCTAATTGCGCCAGGACATCAAAAGTCAGTTCTATTTTAACTTTGTTTTTCATTTTTTATTTTCACTTTGTTCAGTTTCAATTACGTAGTGTGTTGTGTTTTTTTTTAATAAAATAAATTAACATAAATTTTTACGTGTTGTTTCTGGTTACAAAAACGGTGAATATTTTTCCAATTTATTTATCAGGAGAGTTATATTATTTTGGATACATTGTTAAATTTTCTTTTTAAAATGTATTATTTTCGAATTCTGGAACCTATCGTCCATTTTTACATGGTTTGCTATAAAAAATCTTAATTCACTTTGCGTCGTTTGAAGTCGTGTTTTTTTTGAGAAAAATCTTCAAATGTTATTATTCAAACATTTTTTAGAATAATTTCACAAATATCGATAAAGAACAAGTATGTGTTTGTTAGGCGCTACAATATTTGTAACGGTAACACTGAAACAGGGTGTACATATTGTAAATGGCTTTAGATGCTTACGAAAACGAGGTAGATGTAAAATAACAAATAAATAAGAATAATTGTTGTGGAATTAGAACGTTTAAGTTCTTTCTTAAGAAAACTATATAAACTTCAAGAATGCAAACCTAAGTATATATATATTTTATATATAATATATATATATTTTTTACAATTATTCTATAAAATTCCTTTTAAAACATCATTAGTAATTCTAATTCGAAGCAGTAATTCTAATCGTTACCTGATAGAAAAAAATCCGTGCCCGCAGGGGGACACGCGTGGGTAGACCTCGTGTGTAACTCGTTTAAAATATAACTCACTACCTAAGAATAACACATGATGCCGTTGTTTACATCAAAAATTTCAAGCAAAAAGCGGTTTTTATTTTTTTTCTCGGAAAAGTTATCTTTTTTGGAAATACTCTTGGTACTTAAATTTAGAGTAAAATTAAACTTTCTATTAAAAATATTTGCGAGGAGGGAATGTTTATCAGAAAAAAGTTGCCGTGGTTTTACCTACCTTAAATTTTCAAGCTAAAAGTGGTTTTTATTTTTTTTCTCGGAAACGGTACCTTTTACGGAAAAACTTTTGGTACCTAAATTTAGAGTAAAAAATAACCTTTCTATTAAAAATACTTGTGATGTAAGAATGTTTACCAAAATGTTTAAAAATGTTATGAATTTTTTTCCAAACATTTTCGGTTTTTTTACCCCCACCCCTAAGTTATTGAAGTTAGGTTTTCGGTTTATGTACATTAGTTATAGGTATTTATTAAATACATCATATAATATGAACGCGATTGATCTACTTTGTATAGGGAAAAAGTTATGGTCGAAAAACTGAAATCAGAAAAAGTGAGGCCCTAGCGCCCCCCCGTGGCCGGATTTTCTTGGTTAACGAACTTGACCTTCATTTTTGGATGTTTGATTTTTGTGCAAAGTTTGAAAGCGATCCGAGCGAAACTGCGGCCGCTATCGTGCTGACAAAAGTCGAATCTGGACGCTCGCACGCGTATATATATAAACTTTTTGACCAATGGTCATTTCGGACTCAGGGGGTCATAAGAAGACCTCCTGTGAAGAAATTTTTCCAAAATTCGAAAGTCGGGTACAAATGAATGGGCAGACCGAATTCTTCGAGGTCTACCCAAAATAGAGAAACTGTTAAGTGTTGAAAAGATGAATGGTCTCAACATATTGATATCTATCCGCTGTGTCTAAAAGACACCTCTTATTTATAAGAAGGGATTCAGCGATTGACGTTTACATAATATGTCAGTCATTCCCTTTTTATTTAAGAATTATTTTAATGTTGACACTGTATTATATTACATTTAATTACAGTAATCTTAATTAAATTAAGATACTTTATGTTTTAAGATATTTCAATACTACATTATATTGTTCCAGTTTGCTTTTTAAATGTTAATGTTAATTTCCTTTTTTTAATTTTAATTATTTTGACTTTATATTATGAGTCTTTCTTAACCTACTATTACTATCGTTTATTTTGATGGTTACTCAGCTATTTATTCATTGAAATATTGAATAAAGATTATTAAGATTTTGATTCTCGTTTTAGGAACGTTTTTGATGGATTTTATTCTAAAAATACTCTTGGTTCTTATTAGAATACCATTTTCATTATTCATTTAAAAAGTGTTTTGTAGAAAATTGCTTTCAATATTGACTTTCAAAAATTTTAAAAACCAAGTCCGTTACAATTCTACCGGGTGTATTTATATACAACAAGTCAGTAATCCGAATAGCAAGGAGGTGTTTCGGCGAGGGTGAATGTTGTTTAAAAATTAACTATATTGTCAATAACGTTTTATTGAGTGTACGGTTAAAAATCAAAATGTGTCCATGCAACTGCCATCACCAGTTCGTTTTGTGCCCGGTGGACAACCACCGGTTAAGGATGCAGACCTAAGCTCTTGCTCCAGAGCTTGATCCCACTCGCTCTTGCCCTGACGCCGCTGTGGTTCATGTCCAAGGACTCCGGACAGCATCACTGCCAACAACAGAACCGACATAAATTTGAACATTGTTGCTGAGCAAGCAACTGTCACTTGATTAACTGTATGTTTATTGCGGTAAGAGAATACTATATTGTATCTATAACCATTCACATGCTCCTCTGACCCTGACCAATTTAAAAATGAAACCGATTCATTTAACACTTGATTTGAAATTTGTGAAGCGTAATAATCGTTTCTATATCGATTTGTGTTTGGAAAAACCGTCAATAACTCGATTACTTGCCAACTTATTCTATTAGTGCCCATATGTAAATTGAGATGTATTTAAAAAAAAAATTATGTTATGTCCGGAACAAGTTTTTTTTATTGTCGAAATTTAATTTTACAGTTTTTTCTTATTATTAATTTTGTTTATTTACCCTTTATTGCATTTTACAAAAGGCGAACTTAATGCCTGTTGGTATTCTCTACTAGCTAACCTTTGTGGATGGTGAGAAATTGCGGTAGGCATCATAAATGCTAAAATAAAAATAAAACTAGTGCTAAGCCAAATGAAACATAACATATTCCAATAATAATAATAATAAATAAAATATATATGTATCTATAACTATAATATTATACCAATACATATTCTATCTAATTAAATACACTTTCATATAATAATCACATCTGAATGAAATGTGTATTAGGAAGATTCTAGGATGTACTTGCGAATAAGGTTTTTAAAAGACCTTTTTGTAGGTGCCCTTCTAATTTTTTCGTATAAGATTTAGTTTGTTCCAGAGTATAGAAGTTTGAATTCTAAAACACTTCTGAAAAATAATACATTTATGCGGTAGAATAGCCAAGTTAAGGTACGAAGATGATTGAAGGATTTTGTTATGTGTTACATGAAGATATTGTAATTCCTTCTTTAGATATGGAGGCGAATTTGGATATTTAGTGGGAATAACTGGGATTTGGACCTCCATAACTCAGCCTTGGTGTTGTGATACCTGAAGTGAACAAGTACTGGTCTGATATGTTCACCACTTTGGACACCCAGTCTATAATAACTCTTGATGCAATCTTTAGAGACATGAGATTGGCCTAATTTCACATGGATTTGAAATTTAGGACCTCCTGTTGAATATCTGTATTTTAAAGATTTAATTTATTAAAATAACACAATTCTAAGGTTAAGTTCAATACTTTTCGGTAAAAGACTGCCATGTATAGAGCATCATACCGACTCATAACAAACAATTTTCATTTCATTCTCTGTTTACTTATTGAAGCAAAAAGTACTGAAAATTTAATACATATAATTTTAATATCAAATTGTATTTTCCATAAACTGTAATAAGAATAATTGCTACTGATTCTTATTCTTTAAAATAAATACGTGGCATTTCTTAACTTACTAAAGTCTCGTAAATTAGATTTAGTTATAATTTATTGCTGAGGCCTAACATAACTTCCACATATTTCGATCAACCAAGAACTCTTGAATGCTGCAATGAAGATGTGTTTAATAATATTATATTAAAATTAGATTTAAAAATAAGAATAGGGAAATCTAAGATATCTTGTGGGGCTTTATTGATAACGAAGTGTATTGTTTTTATTATTTCGAACCAATTAAGACCAAGTGACAAAGCACTGTTTACTATGTCATTATTAATCTTATTACGATCAATTTGAAAAATAACCGAAGTATCATCAGCAAAAAGTACAATGTCACAGAAACTTTTTACGAAAAAAGGCAAGCCATTCATAAAAATTAAAAACAAAAAGGGGCCAAGACTAAATTTCTCTTAATAATCTGAATTAATTGTTCTTAGCTACTGATATATTATATAATAACCATTCACACGAACTGACGTTTAAAAATTTTAAAATAATTTATCACTTAAATTGAAATCATGAAGCGAAATAATCGATTCTGTATCGATTAAATTTTTTAGAAACTGGTAGTATTGAAATTATTCTTTTACAACACAAAGTTGATTATTATACTTCATAATATATCATATATATATATTTAATATTTTATTTTACTTTAAATTGTATTATTTTAATTAATTCAGTTTTTATACATATTTATGAAATACAGTTTGGAGCGTCGTTGGTCATAGTTGGTAAAGTAGAATACTTATTATATCTTGTACCTGTCGCATGCTGTCAACTGTTTGTTAACATGTTTCCATGTTTAAAACCTACATATAAAAGACTTCAAATGTTTAAAAATGTATTAAAATAAGCAAAAAAAACTTGAAATGTACTTATTTAGGCAATTTTTGACAATAATTTGAGAAATATCGTAAAAAAACAAGTATAAGTGAGAAGAGCGACAATATTTGTAACGGTAACCGTATAACAGGGTCTAAATATTGTAAATTTGAAAAGGAATTCGATGAGCCACAATATTTGTAACGGTAACCCTATAGTAGGGTCTAAATATTGTAAATGGTTTCAGACGCTCACGAAAAGGAATTAGATATGAAATAGCAATTGAAAAAGAATAACCGTCGTGGAAATTGGATGCTAAACATCTTTTTTGTTTTCTTTTAAGTATAGTTAGATGACCATATTTCCATACAGAGAATCTATTATATGTCGTCCAATAATATAGCCTTAACCATATAAAAGTTGTTAATACGAAATATTAGGTTACGTACGTAGTTGTAACTTGACTGGAATGAAAAAACTGTTCCAATCCATAAATGGAAAACTATTTTTTTTACCTTAAATAAAAGTTCAGAAATATACAGAGATCTAGTAATGTGGTCTCTGTCTATGGTATCACTACTCAGGCAGTGATAATCGACCACATAAATATAAAATAAATAAAGGTATTTGAAATTAAACTGTCATTATAATTATATTTTTTTTATATTTTCAATAGTCTTTTGACGTATTCTATTTAACGGTCTATCAATGAATTTTAACACATACGCCATCGACTTCTGCTTTGTCTATCGGACAAATAACACCGCCTAATTTATTACCCTTGACCCCTTGTTTGGCTTGTTTCAGTTCACGCGCTGCCTGACGCCTTTGTAGTTCATGTCCAAGGACTCCGGACAGCATCACTGCCACCAACAGTACCGCTGTAAACTTGAACATAGCAAAGAGAAGGAAACCACTTAATTAACTGAATGTATATTTCTTTTAGTTAGTGTTTTTTTTTTAATCCACTCAAACCAACGGGTTTGGACCAATTTCAAAATAATTCAGATTCATTTATTACTCGAATTGAAATATATGAAGCGAATTAATCATTTCTATATGGGTTTGAAACCATAAAAATCGCGATTAATTGGATTACTGTTGCATAAATATTTATTTTATAATATAATAAATATATTTTTGGTATCTACATATTAGGTCTACAACTTTGCTCCCGCCGTTTTTTTTTTGATTTTTAAAATTATATATAAAAAACATGGTATCTTATTTATGTTTCAAAATATTGTCCGTCACTTTCCACTACTTTGGCCCATCTTTCAGGCAACAAACGAATCCCGCGTCGGAAAAATTCTTCATCCTTTGATAAGATCCAAGAATCGATCCATTCTTTCACTTTTTCAAAAGAATCGAAGCACTGGCCCGCCAGGCCGTGTGCCATCGACCTAAATAAAGTAAAGTAAGTAATCAGATGGAGCAACATCTGGAGAGTATGGCGGGTGAGGTAGAATTTCCCATTTCAGTGTTTCGAGGTACGTCTTGACTACTTTCGCCACGTGAGGTCGAGCATTGTCGTGTTGCAAAATTACTTTTTCGTGTCTATCAGCGTATTGCGGCCGTTTTGCTTTTAATGCCCGACTCAAACGCATTAATTGCGTTCGATAAAGTGCACCAGTAATTTTTTCAGAAGGTTTTAGCAGCTCATAATAAATTACGCCAAGCTGATCCCACCAAATACACAACATGATCTTGGATCCGTGAATATTCTGTCGAGGTGTCGCCGTAGGAGTGTAGCCGGGCAATCCCCATGATGTGCGTCGCTTAGGGTTATCGTAGTGCACCCATTTTTCGTCCCCAGTAACAATACGATGAAGAAATCCTTTTCGTTTTTGTCTTTCAAGCAGCTGTTCACAAGCAACTAAACGTCGCTCAAAATCTCTTGGTTTCAACTGATACAGTACCCGGTATCAGTTTTTGGATCATCCCCAGCTGTTCCAGGCGTTTTGATACTGCTTGCTGAGTTACTTCCAATGATTTTGCTAGCTGTTCTTGAGTTTGGCACGAGTTTGGCAACGGCTTCACTTCATTAAGTGAAGCCTCCAGTTCATCATCTTCAAAAGTTTTTTCTCTACCACCGCTATGCCGATCTTCAACAATAAAGTCACCGCTTTTAAAGCGCTGGAACCACTCGCGACACTTTCTTTCACTAATAGTATCATCACCATAAGTACTTGAAATAACCTGATGAGCCTCAGCCGCCGATTTTTCATGTTGAAATGAAAAAGTAAAATCTCCCGCAAATGACATGAATTCGGTTTATAAGTTGACATATTTATTTAAGTGTAACTAAATGACGCAAACAAAAATTAACTAATATCGATGTAAGGTTATATTTATAGATGTCAAAACTGATGGAAAACAACTGTGATTTATTTATTTGAACTATTACTGGCTACTAGCGCCATCTTTTGGAAAACGGCGGGAGCAAAGTTGTAGACCTAATAATTTAAAACATAAGATGAATATAATTCAATTATTTAATCGAAACAGTGGCGAGCAAAATCCGCTACATACAAAATATATGCTCGTATGTTTTCTTCTTCCTGCCTTAAATCTGCAGAACAGATTGAATATGTTTTTTTGTCAAACATTCATGTCACAAAATATTCAGCTTCAATCTCAACAAACCTCATATCTTCATTTATTTAAAACTTTTTACTCTTAGTTTATTTTACTGATATTTGAATTGAGTAACAACATTTAAAAAAACAAATATTTTGATAAACTGTACGTGATACGTACATTGTATAACTTTACTTTTAATATTAGGACAACTATAAGAAACAAACAACCGCGCTAAACAATTTTGTTTGTGAAGATTAAAAATATACTGCTACAAATCTCAGAATTATCGGCCATATTCTTCCTTTTCAAACTGAACCACAAAAGTTTATTTTCCCTCGTGTAGCTTTATTATCGTTGTATTTTATTTTTTTATTTCTTCAAAGTACATAATGTGAAAAAGAAAGTTTTATTAATATATCAGTATATAATATATTTTTTAATAAACTGTAAGCGATTTCCATATCAAAGGTCGATGATTTTTATTTAGAATTATTAACGATAAACAATAATACGGTACATTATCTTTGTGTAGCTCCAAAGACTTAGACAGCACATGCCTCTGCTTGTAACTTTCTTCGAATCACTGGATACATATCAACGATAATTATTAAGTATATAAAGATATTATTCAAGTACATAGAATCCTTATGAAGCAGCTATATTACTTTAAAGTTAAATATAAAGTCGTTTATTAGTTTTTGCTGAAAGATTAACAAACATATAATATGAGGAAATACCTCACAAACTTTCGCATTAACAATATTAAACTATACGCAATATATTATATACATATTTGACATAAGTGGTAATGGTTTCTGGACTTTGAAATTATGCAGAAGTGCTGTACACATATTGCAGCAGCATGGCAAGGTCGATAGTTGGACAAACTTTATAAGTGTTACAAAGTTAAAAATGATAGAAGTGACATTTAATGTTAAGTCAGTTTAAGTACAACATTTGAACATTTTGTAAATTATGATACAATATTTTCCAAAATTTCAACATTTATACAAAACTTTTTTACAGATGTAGGATTTATTAAATTGATCCCCAATCCCGACGTTTCAAATACTTTGCAGCAAACATATTTACGGCCACGACGATGTCCTCAGACACATCTCGACTTCTTGAAATGTTTTTATATTGAAGTTGTTAAAGGTCACCAAATATATTATAAATACTGTGAAATATTATCCAACCATTTGATAAATTACTCATTTTTTTATTATCTTAAAAACGATAGCAATACGAATACAAAACGGTCTTCACAAATGATAATTATTATAATTCAAATATCCTTTTCATCACTTCCCCAGGGTTTCTTCTTATCTTATGTAAAGTAACTTATAGTTTGGGAGTCATATGAGAATCTTTTAGCATTATTTTAACTACATCTTTAATTACAATTCGGTCTAAATTGTTTATATCTTATATAGTTTTATTAAATGTAACCCAATGATTTACAATGTACACAAATCGTTTTTGTTAGCTCATTTTTACTTGCAAAACTTTTAACATAAAAAATACTATGGAGATAGACAACTCTTAAATAAAGTAATAATATTTTATGACATTTCGGTTAAAATTCTTACAAATATAGGCGAGATCATAAAGAATAAGTATCACTGCAAGACGACATAGTTTTTGTAACGGTCACATTAAGACACGCTGTTAATATAATAAAGTCTTTGTTCAGAATTACACGAGCAAGAAAGTATATGATAAAGAGGAGATAAATATTTATTTCATATTACGGGATGTTTGGAGGATATGAAACATCGAAACTGTTTATTACAGAAAATCTGCATGAAAAGATGGTTTATTAAAAGAAAAAGTTTTAAATTGAAAAATTTAATTTGAAGATTATTAAATATGCGTCACCATGAATATTTGAATCTCATTTTCGGTCGGCAGCAGATGCAGGCAGACGGTTTGAATATTGATGTTTGTACTCAAATAAACAGACACCATTGTAATTAATTGTTTCTCAGTCCATTTTTAATTATTCGCATTCGATAATTGGAATGAGGTTCAACAATTTTTATTATTAATCACGAAGTACAGAATTTAATTAATTAGAAGACTTATTTTATCTGTTTCAGTCGTTATAATATTAATAAAATACTAACGAGGTTACCTTAAACAGACAGAAATATGATACCGACAAATAAACGACAATGTTGATTTGCTTGTCTTCTTGCTTATGTCGATACAATGCAAAGGGTTTTGACCTGTGACCACTGAAGAGTTACTGAGCAAAAAGCTAGGCTGTAACAATAAAACTTGGACATAAAATTTGTACCTTGTTACGTATAAAAATATACTATTAAATTGTATTTTCAATAAACAGTAATAATCAGAATAGGGTATTGTTATTCAAAATAAACATGTTGCATTTCTTAACGTACTATTTTTATTCTTAGATAAACTCTTTCGTGCTTAACCTAATATAAAAAAAAAACACAGTTTGAAAGAAATTTGAAATTATTAAAAAAAATGTTACTTAACATTTTAACATTTGTTTAATACTTATCACACATTTTAATAGTGTTTGAAAGGTTTAAAAATACTTTGCTGACATTTTAAATATATGTATAAATTATTTTTAATTGTGAAATGAACAAATTCGACCTGAACTCAAAAAGTTTCAAACTGTAAACAAACACTACTTAAGCCCAGATAATATTTTAACAAAGATTAACTGTACCGTCAAAGCTATTGTAACCGAATGAGCTAAACAATGTTAGTAAGCCAACCTTAAATTCTGTCCTATTTTTTATAGAATGTTGTCTCTCATAAAGGGGGTTGCTTAAATGTTTGCAGCACTCTTATAGGACTATCTCTTTACATTTATATCACATATTACGAGTATGTTTAGTGACGACTCAAATTCTATAACGAAGTCTTTATTTTTTTGTTTTCTATTGTCTGTTTATCTGCTTGTGTGTTCGCTACACGGAATTCATTTTATGAAATTTGGTTTGTTTATAATTTCTTGTCCTAATCAACATTACTATTGAGTGACCACTTTTCTATTTTTATACTTCTTTAAATATGGTAGGAAAATATATTACAAATACATATTTTAGGAGATATTCTTTTATAATACTTAAATAAAGTAACTGTTGGCAAAAACATGACTTACATGCAAAAAAGTTAGGATGTATATTGTATAAAAGTATATTGTATAAAAGATGTATATTGTGTAAAAGTAAAAAAAATTGTGTAATGAAATTTACCAGGTTTCACTCGTGCTATGTAAATCTCGTTTGGTTTACGTGATCTTAATATACTAATATGGACGGACATACAGAAAGATAAACATAAAATACTAATACTTTTCGATGTAGAAGCACTGGGAAATTTTAAATTCATGAAATGAATAGTAATCACAAAATAGACAAATACGAATAGTGCACGAACAAAATAATAAATGCTATATGTATTTTTTATTATTTTTACAACTTTAATGGAAATTCTGATATAATATGATATTAGACTTTTCTTAGTTTACAAAATATTAGACCTAAAACAATACTTTTAACATTTTTTACATATAACGTTAAAGAAAACGGTATTTTTTTTTTTTTTATATCTCAGTTAGAGATATAGGACCTTTCCTAGCTTTTATAATTCAGGGCTTATAATATTACAATGTACTTATCTCCAAATTTAGGTTTCAAAATAAACGAAATAAGAAGTTACAATAAATGTAAATCATAAATAATCCTGTAAAAACAATTTTTAATCAACTATCGTCAACAAAAATTCAGACGCAATTAAAAAGCAAACAAACATTTTTTTAAACAAAAAACCACATGATATATTTAAAGGAACAGATGTTAATTATGATGGAGTTATGTGTCGATATAATTTAATCGATAATTTATACATATCGATAATATTCAAGTTATTGGACGCTGTAGGAAAAGAAAAAAAGTGAAATGAAAAAGTATTCCAAATATCGATGCTAGCGCCGCGCATCCGTTCAGTTTTAATGATCATACAATGTATTAAGTAATCAAGTATAAAGAGCTTCATTTATTAATATTCAAGAAACTTTTGACAACAATTTCACAAATATCGTAAAGAACAAGTTTGTGCGCTACAATATTTGTAACGGTTACACCGAAACAGGGTGTAAATATTCTAAATGGATTCAGACGCTTACGAAACGGAGATAGATGTAAAATAAAGAATAAATAAAAATAACTGCTGTGAAAATTGGACGTTTATTTTCTTGGTTTCTACTAAGTATAGTTACGACTATTTCACATCTTCAATATCTGACGTTATTCAAACATTTAATGACCGTATTATCCAACAAGGTCAAGAGAATCTATTAATTGTGATTTTTAACATTTGAACTGTATTTTATAACCAAGGCAAGTTTGAACATCTTATCTATTATTTTGGAATTATTGCCAAGTTTAATCAGACTATTTTTCTATAAACTTAGATAAAGCCATAAAAATAAAAACACTTTGTGCCGATTCACGTGACCATATTTTAATAAGATTTGATATTTTTCAATTTTATTGATATAAATAAAGCTCATATCGTCATGTCATGAATAACACACAATTTTTGTAACACGATTTCCAAAACCAATCACATAAGCAATAACTCCTGACGTGACGCAATGACTAATGCAAGAGGTTTTACGTTTTGACACCACCAATAATACGACCCTAACCATAATAGAGTTACTTACTATACTGATTGAAGATTTTTAATTTGACGTTTATTAAATATGAATATGTGTCTGTCTGTAAAGTACCCACGATAATTTTCATTATTAACCAGAATATAATCCAATAAACAGTTGTTTGTTATCGTAATCAATTGTTGTCTCTCTCACACACACTTGATAATCGAAATGAGACTCATAACAATTTTCATTAATAATCACGAAGTTTAGATGACATATAAGATATACCTAAACTACAAAAACTATAAAAATACTAACGAGGTCAAGACAAACACTTTTTGATAAGTAACTACCATGGTTTAAAAACATGAAACTGATATATAAACAACAATTTTCCTGTTTTCTTATTTACGTATCATGAAAAAGGTACGGAAAAATTTTGGACATTATTAAAATTTGCGAGCAAAGCAACGCAATAACAATTTATAATGAAAATAAACTTTGTACTCGTATAACTTATATAGATTTAATATCTAATAGTATTTTCTCTGACCAGTATTGAGAATAATAAGAAATAGTTCTTGTTTTTTCAAAATAAATAAAGCTCATTTCTTAATTCACTATTTTTATTCTTAGATAACTTATTTTATGTTAAAATGTTAAATTAATTTAAATCCTAAATATATATTTTAAAAACCATATTTTGTGCTTACTTAATTCCTAAGTAACTTAATATCCAAAATAATTTTATTACTCACATTTTGTGATAAAAAAGAGGAAAGAGTAAGAGTTAGATATTAAAATTCCTCTAATGTAAGCTTTGGCAATTTTAAATATAAAATAAACATAAAATTAGATCATATTTCATTAAAGAGTATAATTTAATAGTCAATGGGTATCAGAAGTATATCCAACAACAGCTCGCTAGTTAAAACGAAGTTTGAAAGAAAAATTAAAAAAGAAAAAAAAACATTTTTGTTTTGTGCAGAGTTCTGTTTCAAAAATTTAAATGGAATTTGTAAGGCTATATATTAAATTACTCTTAAAAATACGTTATTGCAATGTTAAATAGACAAGTTAAAGGTTTTTTAAATATATGAAATTATTTTAACCTGTGAAATGAATACATTCGACCAGTGCTCAAAAAGTAAAAGCTGTAAGCAAACACTACCTAAACCTAGATAGTGTTTTAACAAAAACTAACTTTTACTGTCAAAGCTGTCGTAACCAAAGGAAATAAACAATGTTAGTAAGTGATCCTATCTTACTTAACATTTGAAACCCTGACCTATTTCTTATATAATTTTATCTCATAATGGGGGACGCTTGGATGTTTTGCAGCACTCGAATAAGGCTGTTACTATACATTAATTTATATTTATACCAAAAACAATCTCATTTAAAATTGGCAAAAATAAAAAAATAAATAAAAGAAAAGGTTAATTATTAAAAAGCTTAATAAATAAAAGGATAATTGCATTAAATAAATAACAGTGTTCAAATAATCAAAATCACACTTAATAGGTTCTCTGTAAGCTTTAAGTTTGTTAGATAATAAAATTGTTACATTTTGGAATAACGTCAGAAATTGATGATTTGTAATATCGATAGTTAGTAAAAAATAAGAAAAAGTTAAGCGTCCAAGTTTCACAGCGATCATTCTTATTTATTTATTATTTTACATTTATCATTTTCGTGACCATCTAAAGTCATTTACAATATTTACACTCTGTTACCGTTACCAATACTGTCGCTTCTAGCACTTATCCTTTTACTTGACTATCTCGCCGCAATTTAAAAAATTATTGTAAAAATTTTATATCGTTATAAGTATTTAAGAGTTGTTTTTAAATGTACAGCATTTACACACACACTCTTTTACACATCCTAAGTTTTTATATTAAGTCTTAGTGATATGCGAACATGTAAACAACGGACAAACACAATATTAAATAGGCTTGTTTTCTTATTTGCACACTTTTTTCCAGTTAGAGATATATTTAGGTAGTAGGTATAAGAACGTCATCTAAGATATGCAATTATAAAGCGAGTACTGTACTATATTCCTAAGTAGTTCATGTCCAAGGACTCCGGACAGCATCACTGCCACCAACAGTACCGTTGTAAACTTGAACATAACAAAGCAAATAAAATCACTTAATAAACTGAATGTGTATTTCTTTTTAGATAGTGATTTTTTTAAATCCACTCACACCAACGGGTTTTGACCAATTTCAAAATAATTCAGATTCATTTAATACTTCAATTGAAATATGAAGCGAAATAATCATTTTTATATGGGTTTGAAACCATAAATATCGCAATTAATTGGATTACTGTTGCATAAATATTGTTTATTTCATAATATAAAAAATATATTTTTGGTTTCTATATAATTTAAAACACTAGATGAGGTTGAATATAATTCAATTATTTAATTGAAACAGTAGCGAGCAAAATCTGCGACATACTAAATATATGTTTTCTTTTTCCTGCCTTAAATCTGCAGAACAGATTGAAAATGTTTTTTTGTCAAACATTGTTTTTTTGTCACAAAATTTTCAGTTTCAATCTTAACAGACCTCATGTCTTCATTTATTAAAAACTTTTTACTCTTAGTTTATTACTTAAAATCTTATATATTTATATTTTACTGATATTTGAATTAAGTAACAACATTTAAATTAACAAATTTTTTGATATACTGTACGTATCAACATTGTTACTTTTAATATTAGGAGAACTATAAGAAACAAACAACCGCGCTAAACAATTTTGTTTGTGAAGATTAAAAATGTACTGCTTAAAATCTCAGAATTTTCATAAATCTGGAAAAATAGGACCGAGACTATTTTAAATTGTTAAATACCAGTGTTTGTATTAATGGGTGGTTTCATTAAACCTGTAGAAAAATTAAAAATGTTGAACGTATTTTACTTTATTAAATCTTAATTTATTATTATAATTTAATTCTGATTAAACCGTAACCGAGTTAAAATATATCTGTTAAAATGAAGTATGAAAATAAGTATAAAATGTGAGACGAACACAATATTTCTTTGACATTTAGGTGATTTATATATATGTTATATTTTTCTAAGAGGGTCAGTGAGGGTGCAGGTTATTTGGTAGTGAGTTATCATCTTTACCCACAATGTCTTGCCGGACCAGGGGGTTTAAAAAAGTCATTTGTTTTGCAGAGAAGTCAAAAAAGATTGCTTGTTTTTCTAATGACATGTATTATTAGTAAACACGGATGATTATTACATATATTCATTGACATTTTACCATAAACATAATAAATTATAAATTAATTGATGTGGTAACAAAACAGATATTTTTTGTAATTACTACCATTTTCCGGCAGCTTAGCATGCGCTAAGTTCGACATTGTAACTTATCCTTACTTACGTTTACCCAAATTTTATCGGTGTATTAACCCCCTATTCTCCCTTTTCAAACCGAACCACACAATTTTATTTTCCCACACTGGCTTTATTATCGTTGTATTTTTTTTAATTTCGTCAAAGTACATAATGTGAAAAAGAAAATTTCATTAATATATCAGTGTATATAATATATTATTTAATAAATTGTAAGTGATTTCCAAACCAAAGATCGACGATTTTTAATTAGAATTATTAACGATAAACAATAATACGCTACATTAACTTTGTGTGGCTCCAAAGACTTAGACAGCACATGCCTCTGCTTGTAACTTTCTTCGAACCGCTGGATACATATCAACGATAATTATTAAGTATATAAAGATATTATCCAAGTACATAGAATCCTTATGAAGCAGCTATATTACTTTAAAGTTAAATATAAAGTCGTTTATTAGTTTTTGCTGAAAGATTAACAAACATATAATATGAGGAAATAGCTCACAAACTTTCGCATTCACAATATTAAACTATATGCAATATATTATATACATATTTGACATAAACGGTTTCTGGCCTTTGCAAATTATGCAGAAGCGCTGTACATATATTGCAGCAGACATGGCAAGGTCGATAGTTGGACAAACTTTATGAGTGTCACAAAGTCAAAGTTAAAAATAATACCAGTGACATTTAATGTTAAGTCAGTTTAAGTACTTGTGAACATTTTGTAAATTATATTACAATATTTTCGACAATTCCACATTTACATAAAACTATTTTACAGATGTAGGATTTATTAAATTGATCCCGATTTCCTACGTTTGAAATACTTTGCAGCAAACATATTTACGGCCATGACGATGTCTTCAGACACATCTCGACTTCTTGATACATCTTGAAATGTTTTTATATTGAAATTGTTAAAGGTCGCCAAGTATATTATAAATACTGTGAAATATTATCTGACCATTTGTTAAATTACTCAATTTTTTATTATCTTAAAAACGATAGTAATACGAATGATAATTATTATTTTCACAAATGATAATAATGATAATTCAAATATTAAGATCCTTTTATGTTTCATTTTATTTATCCTTTTCATCACTGCCCCAGAATTTCTTCATATCTTATGTAATCTAACTTATAGTTTGGGAGCCATATAAGAATCTTTTAGCATTATTTTAACTAGTTCTTTAATTAATTTTCGGTCTAAATTGTTTATATCTTATATAGTTTTATTAAATGTAACCCCATGATTTACAATGTACAAAAATCGTTTTTATATGCAAAACTTTTAACATAAAATTAATAAAAAAGAGATATAGTTTTTGTAACGGTCACATTAAGACACGCTGTTAATACAATAAAGGTCTTTGTTCAGAATTACACGAGTAAGAAAGTATATGATAAAGAGGAGATAAATATTTATTTCATATTACGGGATGTTTGGAGGATATGAAACATCGGAACCATTTATTACAGAAAATATGCATGAAAAGATGGCTTATTAAAAGAAAAGAAAAAGTATTAAATTGAAAAATTTCATTTGAAGATTATTAAATATGCGTCACCATGAATATTTGAATCTCATTTTCGGTCGGCAGCAGATGCAGGCAGACGGTTTGAATATTGATGTTTGTACTCCAATAAACAGACACCATTGTAATTAATTGTTCCTCAGTCCATTTTTAATTATTCGAATTCGATAATTGGAATGAGGCCTTCAACAATTTTTATTATTAATCACGAAGTACATAATTTAATTAATTAGAAGACTTAGTTTATGTTTCAGTCGTTATAATATTGATAAAATACTAACGAGGTTACCTTAAACAGACAGAAATATGATACCGACAAATAAACGACAATGTTGATTTGCTTGTCTTCTTGCTTATGTCGATACAATGCAAGGGGTTGTGACCTGTGACCACTGAAGAGTTACTGAGCAAAAAGCTAGGCTGTAACAATAAAACATGGACATAAAATTTGTACCTTGTTACATATAAAAATGTACTATTAAATTGTATTTTCAATAAACAGTTTTAATCAGAATAGAGTATTGTTCTTCAAAATAAACATGTTGTATTTCTTAACTTACTATTTTTATTCTTAGATAAGCTTTTTCATGCTTAACCTAATATATAAAACATAGTTTGAAAGAAAATTGAAATTATTTTTAAAAGAAATGTTACTAAACATTTTAATTCGACAAATTCGACCTGAACTCAAAAAGTTTCAAACTGTAAACAAACACTACTTAAGTCCAGATAGTATTTTAACAAAGATTAACTGTACCGTCAAAGCTATTGTAACCGAATGAGCTAAACAATGTTAGTGAGCCAACCTTAAATTCTGTTCTATTTTTTATAGAATGTTGTCTCTCATAAAGGGGGTTGCTTAAATGTTTGCAGCACTCTTATAGGGCTGTCTCTTTACATTTATATCACATATTACGAGTATGTATGTTTAGTGACGACACAAATTCTATAACGAAGTTTTTATTTTTTTGTTTTCTATTGTCTGTTTATCTGCTTGTATTCGTTACACAAAATTTATTTTATGAAATTTGGTTTGTTTATAATTTATTGTCCTAATCAACATTACTATTGAGTGACCACTTTTCTATGTTTATACTTCTTTAAACACGGTAGGAAAATATATTACAAAAAAATACATATTTTAGAAGATATTCTTTTTTTATAATACTTAAATAAAGTAACTGTTGGCAAAAACATGACTTACATACAAAAAAGTTAGTTAAAAAAGTTACAAGTGTACAATGTATTAAAACAAGTATAAAGAGCTTCATTTATTAATATTCAAGAAACTTTTGACAACAATTTCACAAATATCGTAAAGAACAAATTTGTGCGCTACAATATTTGTAACGGTAACACCGAAACAGGGTGTAAATATTCTAAATGGATTCAGACGCTTACGAAACGGAGGTAGATGTAAAATAACGAATAAATAAGAATAACTGTTGTGAAAATTGGACGTTTATTTTCTTGGTTTCTACTAAGTATAGTTACGACTATTTCACATCTTCAATATCTGACGTTATTCAAACATTTAATGACCGTATTACCCAACGACCTCAAGAGAACCTATTAATTGTGATTTTTAACATTTGACCTGTATTTTCTAACTAAGGCAAGTTTGAACATCTTATCTATTATTTTGGAATTATTGCCAAGTTTAATCAGACTATTTTTGTATAAACTTAGATAAAACCATAAAAATAAAAACACTTTGTGCCGATTCACGTGACCATATTTTAATAAGGTGAGATATTTTGCAATTTAATTGATATAAAGCTCATATCGTCATGAGAATAACATACTATTTTTGTAACACGATTTCTAAAACCAATCACATAAGCAATAACTCCTGACGTGACGCAATGACTAATGCAAGAGGTTTTACTTTTTGACAGCACCAATAATACGACCCTAACCATAATAGAATTACTTACTATACTGATTGAAGATTTTTAATTTGACGTTTATTAAATATGAATATGTGTCTGTCTGTAAAGTACCCACTATCATTTTCATTATTAACCAGAATATAATCAAATAAACAGTTGTCTGTTATCGTAATCAATTGTTGTCTCTCTCACACACACTTGATAATTGGAATGAGACTCATAACAATTTTCATTAATAATCACGAAGTTTAGATGACATATAAGATATACCTAAACTACAAAAACTATAAAAATACTAACGAGGTCAAGATAAATACTTTTGATAAGTAACTACCATGTTTTAAAAACATGAAACTGATAGATAAACAACAATTTTCCTGTTTGCTTGTTTAAATATCATGCAAAAGGTACCGAAAAATTTAGGAGATTATTAAAATCAGCGAGCAAAGCAACGCAATAACAATTTAAAATGAATATTAACTTTATACTCGTATAACTTATATAGATTTAATTTCTAATAGTATTTTCAATAACCTGTATTAAGATTAATAATGAATGATTCTTGTTTTACAAAATAAATAAATCACATTTCTTAATCCACTAAAAGTTAACCATCGTTCAATAATGTGTGTGACTAACTAATTAAAACACATTTTTTGCCAAAATTCGTTTTTATTCGTCAACATAGTCGCTTTTTAGGGAGATACAATCATTCCAACGCTTTTCCAATCTTTCAATACCGTCTTTGTAGAACGACTTTTCTTTGCCTTCAAAATAGACTTCAACTTCAGCGATGACTTCCTCATTCGAGCCAAATCTCTGACCACGGAGCATCCTTTTGAGATCTGCGAAGAGCCAGTAGTCGCTGGGGGCCAGATCTGGAGAATACGGTGGGTGCGGCAGCAATTCGTAGCCCAAT
This sequence comes from Melinaea menophilus ssp. n. AW-2005, assembly GCA_918358695.1. Taxonomy (NCBI): domain Eukaryota; kingdom Metazoa; phylum Arthropoda; class Insecta; order Lepidoptera; family Nymphalidae; genus Melinaea; species Melinaea menophilus. The sequence goes on along the minus strand of OU911039.1, from coordinate 10,314,042 downwards.
TCATGCATTTTTGCCATCGTTTTCATCGACTTGTGACACGGTGCGTTGTCTTGGTGAAACAGCACTTTTTTCTTCTTCAAATGGGGCCGCTTTTCAGCGATTTCATCCTTCAAACGCTCCAACAAGGCTATATAATAATCGCTGTTGACGGTCTGACCCTTTTCGAGGTTATCAACGAATATTATACCGCGAGCATCCCAAAATACAGAGGCCATAACCTTGCCAGCTGATGTTTGTGCCTTTGGATGCTTTGGGCGGCTTTCACCGGTTGCATGCCACTCAGCAGACTGCCGATTGGACTCCGAAGTGTAATGGTGGATCCATGTTTCATCCATTGTGATGTACCGACGCAAAAACTCCGATTTATTACGCTTAAAAATGTCCAAACAAGTCTAGTTAAAGCGTAGTCTGAAAGAAAAATGTTACTTAACATTTTAGTATTTGTGCAAAGTTCTGTTTCAAATATTTGAATAGAATTTATAATGTTATATATTAATTTATTCTTAAAATTACTTTGCTGCAATGTTAGAGAGAAAAATGAAAGATTTTTTAAATATATGAATAAATTTTAAACCAGTGAAATGAATACATTCGACCAGTGCTCAAAAAGTAAAAACTGTAAGCAAACACTACTTAAACCTAGATAGTGTTTTAACAAAGACTAACTTTTACTGTCAAAGCTGTTGTAACCGAAGGAACTAAACAATGTTAGTAAGTGATCCTATCTTACTTAACATTTTAAACCCTGACCTATTTCTTATATAACTTTATATCATAATGGGGGTTGGTTGGATAATTTGCAGCATCTGAGAAAGGCTATCACTATAAGGTTTTAATTATGTTTATACCAAAAACAATCTCATTTAAAATAAGCAATAATTGAAAAAATAAAAGGTAAGGTATTCAAAATTTGCTTCAAATAAATAATCTAAATAACACTTAACAATTTCTCTGTAAGCTTTAAGTTTATTAGGTAATAAGATTGTTACATTTACGTCAGAAATTGAAGTTTTTCTGATAACGATACTTAGCAGAAAATAGGAATATTTAAGCGTCCAAGTTCCACAGCGATCATTCTTATTTATTTATTATTTTACATATATCATATTCGTGACCGTCTGAAGTCATTTACAATATTTACACTCTGTCACCGTTACCAATATTGTCGCTTCTAGCACTTACACTTTTACTTGACTATCTCGCCGCAATTTTAATATTTATTGTAAAGATTTTATATCGTTATAAGTATTTTAGAGTTGTTTTTAAATGCTGTACTCTTTTACACATCTTAAGTTTTTATATTAAGTCTTATTAATATGCGAACATGTAAACAACGGACAAACATAATATTTAATAGGCTTGTTTTCTTATTTGCGCACTTTTTTGGGAGTTAGAGATATATTTAGGTAGTGGGAATAATAGAACGTCATCTAAGATATGTACTTTTATATCGATTTTGCTTCGCAACTAAACATATATAACATGTGATCATTAGAGTGCTGCAAACATCCAAGCACCTCCTTTTATGAGACAATATTTTGTAAAAAATAAGTCAGTTTAAAATGTTAAGGAAGAATTGAGGTTCGCCTGCTAAAATTGTTTAGTTCCTCCGGTTATGCTAAAAGTTAGTTTTTGTTAAAAAATCATGTAGGTTTAAGTAGTGTTTGCTTACAATTCTACTTTTTGAGCACAGGTCAAATTTATTCATTGTATTTATTTAAAATAGTACCTAAGTATTTTTAAATTCTATTACCATTTTGGATACTCTATTCAAAATCCAAATTGCACAAATACTAAAATGTAACGTCACTTTTTTCTTTCAAACTACTTTTTAACTAGCGATCTGTTGTTGGATATACTCGTGAATTACCCTTTGACTATTAAATTATAAGCATTTTTTAAATAAGTTCTATTTTTTATATTTATTTTATATTAATTGAGGCAAAAGCTTTCGTTCTTATTTAATTTTTAGATGTTAAAATGTGTTTAATTAAATTATTTTGGATATTAAGCTCCAATTTTAGTCTAATATAATAACTTTTAGCTGAGCCTAAAATATCAGTTATTTAAAGGAAAATTTATTAAGGGTTTTCCTTTTTTTATTTTTATTATAATTTGAATAGAAATATAATAATTTATGATTAGAAATAGTAAGTTAAGAAATTCTATATATTTACTGTGAAAAACAAAATCGTACTTCAATCGAAACACATAAAATAAGTAAAAGAAAGTCAAGTAATTACATTCTGTACTCTGTGATCAGTAATTTAAATTGTTGTGGATCTTTTAACATTCGACGAATTCGCAGATTTAAAAAGGGACTGAGTAAGAATTAATTACAATTATGTCTGTTTATTGGAGTACAAATATAAATATTGAAACGTTGTGTCTGCATCTGCTGCCGACCGAAAATGAGATTCAAATATCCATGTTGACACATATTTAATAAACTTCAAATTAATGATTTACTATATTATACTATACAGTGCATATATTCTTTAGTAATAGTTTTTCTTATTAAACAAAACTTGTTTCTCTTTTGTTTTTTCCTTCAAACAAACCATCCTTTAATGTATACGAGTATTTTCTGTAACAAACAGTTTCGATGTTTCACATCCTCCATACTTCCCGTAATATAAAATAAATATTTATCTCCTCTTCATCATTTACTTGTTCGTGAAGGTCTGAACAAAGACATTTATTATATTTACAACCTGTCTCAATGACACCGTTACAAATAGTATCACGCCTCGCAGTAACACTTATTCTTTACGATCTCGTCTATATTAGTAATAATTTTAACCGAAATGACATAAAATATTATTAGTTAAGAGTTGTTTTTCTACATAGTATTTTTATGTCAAAAGTTTGACATATAAAAATGAGGTAACAAAAATAAATTGTGTTTTTCTTTTTGTGATTTCTTTAGAAATACTTCGATCCAGCTTACCCGAGATGGAATAGTTGCAATATATTACTATTATTTATTGTATGTATTATTATTTGTAATCATTTGATGGTACCTCTTTGGCCACTATTTTAGACAAAGGTAGGATTGGTATTTCCCCTGTAAATACTGCTAAGAAGAAAAGCTGCATATACCTACTAAAATTATAATAACCACTTGATCGAAGCGTAATAAAAGAACGAGAAAAAGTCCTTTGAAAACACAGAAAAAAAAATAAACATTTAATGAAATTCAAAATAAAAGAAATTTTGATAATCTTAATGTCTGAATAATAATAATTATATTTTATTTATTGCTTTTCACTTTTCTGTCAAAATGTCAATAATGAAGTTATTTTGTATATTACTCGCTAACTTTAACATGGAATAACTTTTAGCACAACATAAAATATCACTTATTTTTAAAGAAATATTTATTTAGGGTTAAATTTTATTTATTTTGTTTTTTTGATTAAGCATAAAAGAAATTTTCAAAGAATAAAAAGAGTTAAGAAATACAAGGTATTTATTCGAAGAATAAGTATACCTCTTTATTATTTTTAGTATTGTCTATTGATAATATAATTACACATTTATTTTTTATGTTTAATAAAATACAAAGTTAATATTCATTTTATATTATTATTGCGTAACATTTAAATTAAATTCTTCAGTATCTTTTACATGTGAATAAACAAACAGAAAAACAAATAAAAATTATTGTTTATTTGGCAGTACCATATTCTTAAAACATGGGAGTCTGTTATTTCTCATATTAGAGGATATAAAACAAACAATAAAAATGACATAATTAAATATCGAAAGAAGAGGTTTTTTTTTCAATGAAAAATCGTATTGAGTTAAAACAATAAACGATATGGTTACGTCGATTCAAACAGCTGAATCGTCAGTTACACCTGTAAAGATCGCTGAGTCGGCGTCTTACAATGTTCGCCCGCCCTAATTCTAAGGATGGGAAGAATACCCTTCTAGGGCACCCAGAAGGGTCCTAAGAAGTTGTCTCACTAAGATATTGTATTAATATTAAGACTAAGACTACCTTAAATAAACTAACTGTATAAGGTAATATCAGTAATTGGTTCTATAATATATAAAAACAATTATAGTCATTCGCTGTGCTTAAAACTTGACTATGTACTGATTGGAGATCTTTAATTTAACGTATTTAAATACTAGTATGTGGCAACATGGATATTTGAATGTCATTTTCGTTTGGCAGCAAATGCAAGCATACCATTTTTGTATTGACATTTATACTCCAATAAACAGAAACCATTGTAATTAACTGATTCTCGGTTCCTTTTTAATTCGGCGAATTCGACAATCGGAATAACACCCACGACAATTTTAATTATTAACCAGATATTACAGAAGTTAGTTACTTGTTTTTTCTAGAAAACTAAGTCTAGGCTTAGTTATTGTACATCAATTGAAGCCCAATTGTTCAGATGTAATATAACATATAACATATAAAAATAATAAAATAAAATACTAATGAGGCCAAGTTAAACATTTTTTTATAAAAAACTGCATGTGTTACAAACATGATACCGACACACAAACAACAATTATGGTTTGGGTGTCTGTTTACTTATTCACATATGCTAAAGGTACTGAAAAGATATTGACATTATTATAGTCAGCAAGAAGATGCACAACATCTATATAAAATGAACATGGCACTTGTACTCGTATAATAGATATCTAATTGTATTTTTAATTATAAATATTAATAATAATGAGGAGTGACTTTTGTTTTACAAAATAAATAGGTGGAATTTGTTAAGTCAATATTTTAATCATAGATAACTCTTTTTCGTTGAACCCTAAGTATATTTCTTTAAATAACTGATATTTTATGGTCAGATAAAAGTTATTCCACTTTGTAAGGTTGGAGATTAATATACATAATAATTTCTACACACATTTATAGATAAAAAAAATGAGGGAAGAGTTAAATATTAAAATTCCTCTAATGTAAACTTTTGCTGTATTAAATATGAAACTAGATCATATTTCATTAAAGAATGTAATTTAGTAGCCAATGGGTACTGCACGAGTATATCCAACAATAGCTTGCTAGTTAAAGCGTAGTTTGAAAGAAAAATGTTACTTACCATTTTAGCATTTGCGGAAAACTCTTTATCCAAAATTTAAATAGAATTTGTTAGGTTATATATTTTTTACTTTAAAAAATGCTTTTGCTGCCATTTTAAATAGAGAAGATTTTTTTTTAATATATGAGTATACTTTAAACGAATAAATAAAGTGAAATGAATAAACACGCCCTGTACTTATATTAATCCCGACTTTTGAAATACTTTTGCAGAAAATGTATATACGGGAATGACGACAGACAAATCTCTCACAGGACAGACAAATCTCAGTCCACAGACAAATCTCTAGTCCTTGATACACCTTGAAATGTATTTTCGTATTGAATGATATGAATGAATTGATATGACGATATGAGCTTTCTATCAATTGAATTGTAAAAATATCATCACACTAAATTAAAATATGGTCACCTGAATCGGCACAAAATGTTTGTGTTGTTTTTGGTTTTAAGTTTATACCAAAAAGAATAGCATTTAACATTGGCAATAATTGCATACTAATAGATGAGACGTTCAAACTTTCCTTAATTAGGAAAAACAGATCAAATGTTCAAAATTACAATTAATAGGATCTCTTGACGTCGTTGGGTAATACGGTCATTATATTTTCGAAAAGCATCAGCTATTGAAGACGTGAAATAGTCGTAACTATAATTAATAGGAACCAAGAAAGAATTTAAACGTCCAATTTTCACAACAGTTGTTCTTATTTATTTGTTATTTTACTTCTAACTCCGTTTCGTAAGCGTCTGAAGCCATTTACAATATTTACACCCTGTTTCGGTGTTACCGTTACAAATATTGTAGCGCAAAAACTTGTTCTTTACGATATTTGTGAAATTTTAGTCAAAAGTTCCTTGAATTTTAATAAATGAAGCTCTTTATACTTGTTTTAATACATTGTACACTTTTATACATCCGAACTTTTTTATATGTAAGTCATATTGGTATGCGAACATGTAGACAAACGGACAATTGCGATATTAAGTCTTTGTTTTCTTAATGGCATACTTTTTTCCAGTTACAGGTAGTTTTTTTTCCAATGGTTATTTTAATTACAATCAATAAGTAATCAATCAGGTATACAAGTACTAAATTTTGTTTTTTCAATATTGAGGGCAATAAAAGAGTTAGCAGAGTTTAGGGTTGGCTTACTAACATTGTTTAGTTCTTTTGGTTACAATAGCTTTGACGGTACAAGTTAGTCTTTGTTAAATCACTATTGGGGCTTAAGTAATGTGTTTACAGTTTTATCTTATGAGTACAGGTCGAATTTGTTCATTTCACTATTTAAAAAATAATTTATATATCTATTTAAAATGTCAGCAAAGTATTTTTAAATTTTTCAAACACTATTACAATTTCGGTAGATATTAAACAAATTATTATTATATTAAAATGTTTAGTAACATTTCTTTAAAAAATAATTTTAAATTTCTTTCAAACTATGTTTTATATATTAGGTTAAGCATGAAAAAGGTTATCTAAGAATAAAAATAGTAAGTTAAGAAATACAACATGTTTATTTTGAATAACAATACTCTATTCTGATTAATATTGTTTATTGAAAATACAATTAGATAGTAAATATTTATGTGTAACAAGGTACAAAATTTATGTCTATGTTTTATTGTTACAGCCTAGCTTTTGGCTCGGTAACTCTCTCAGTTGTCACAAAATACAATCTTTATTCATTGTACCTACATGAGCAAGCAGACAAACAAATCAAAATCGTCGTTTAGTTAACGGTATTGTATTTCTGTCTGTTTAAGGTAACCTCTTTAGTATTTTATTAATATTATACCGACTGAAACAAATAAAATAAGTCTAAAAAAGGATTAATAATAAAAATTGTTCAAGGCCTCATTCCAATTATCGAATTCGAATATCGTCTGTTTATTGGAGTACAAACATCAATATTCAAACCGTCTGCCTGCATCTGCTGCCGACTGGAAATGAGATTCAAATATTCATGGTGACGCATATTTAATAATCATCAAATAAAATTTTTCTAAAACCATCTTTACATGCATATTTTCTGTAACAAACAGTTTCGATGTTTCACATCCTTCAAACATCCCGTAATATGAAATAAATATTTATCTCCTCTTTATCATATACTTTCTTGCTCGTGTAATTCTGAACAAAAACCTTTATTATATTAACAGTGTGTCTTAATGTGACCGTTACAAAAACTATGTCAACTTGCAGTGATACTTATTCTTTATGATCTCGCCTATATTTGTAAGAATTTTAACCGAAATGTCATAAAATATTATTACTTTATTTAAGAGTTGTTTTTCTCTATAGTAATTTTTCTGTTAAAAGTTTTGCATATAAAAATGGGGCAGCGAAAACCATTTTTGTACCTTGCAAATCATTGGGTTACATTTAATAAAACTTTATAAGATGTAAACAATTTAGACCGCAAAATAATTAAAGAACGAGTTAAAATAATGCTAAAAGATTCTCATATGGCTTCCAAAGTATAAGTTACATTACATAAGATAAGGAGAAGAGACCCTGGGGAAGTGATGAAAAGGATAAATGAAATGAAACAAAAGGAATCTTGATTATTAATGATTGATTAAAAATTATCATTTGTGAAAACGGTTTTGTATTCGTGTTGCTAACGTTTTTAAGATTTTTTTTTTATGTAAGAGGAGGACAAACGAGCTGGCGTGTCACGGATGGACGTGATCACCGCCGCCCATGAACTCTTGCAACATCCGAGGATTTACAAGAGTGTTGCCGGCCTTGTAGGTAGGAATAAACACCTTTTTTGAAGGTACCCATATCGTACCGATCTGGAAATACCGCCGAAGGAAGTTCGTTCCACAAGCGAGTGGAACGTGGAAAAAATGTCCTTGAGAACCGCACAGTGGAGGATCGCCACGTATCCAGGTGGTAAGGATGGTATTGGAGGCGATGGCGCGCTGTGCGGTGATGAAATTCGGCAGCAGGCATCAGATCAAATAGTTCTTCGGAACACTCCCCGTTGTAAATGCGGTAGAAGACGTACAAAGAAGCCACGTATCTACGCAATGCCAAAGAGTCCAGCCATTCGCAGACCACCGGATCCCCGACAATTCGAACGGCTCTCCGTTGTACGCGGTCAAATGGTAGAAGCTGATATTGTGGTGATCCGGACCAGAGATGAGAACAGTACTCCATGTGTGGCCGGACCTGCGCCTTATAGAGCGCAAGTCTTTAACCATGTTTGAAGTACTGCCTCGCTCTATCGATCACTCCCAATTTCTTCGAGGCCAACTTGGCCTTGCTCTCCAGATGACCACGAAACTGGCAACCGCTCGAAATGTCGAGACCCAGTATTCTGGGTAAATATAAATAGAGTCAGTGAACCAATGTTTAGATAATATTTCACGGTATTTCAAATATAAAAACTTTCCAAGATGTATCAAAGAGTCGAGATGTTTCTGAGGACATCGTCATGGCCGTAAATATGTTTGCTGCAAAGTATTTCAAACGTCGGAAATCCGGATTAATTTAATAAATCCTACATCTGTAAAATAATTTTATATAAATGTGGAAATTGTCGACAATATTGTAATATAGTTTACAAAATGTTCAAATGTTGTACGTAAACTGCCTTAACATTAAATGTCACTTGTATTATTTTTAACTTTGTAACACTTATAAAGTTTGTCTATCTATCGACCATGCCATGTTTGCTGCAATATGTGTACAGCACTTCTGCATAATTTCAAAGTCCAGAAACCATTACCACTTATGTCAAATATGTATATAATATATTGCGTATAGTTTAATATTGTTAATGCGAAAGTTTGTGAGGTATTTCCTCATATTATATGTTTGTTAATCTTTCAGCAAAAACTAATAAACGACTTTATATTTAACTTTAAAGTAATATAGCTGCTTCATAAGGATTCTATGTACTTGAATAATATCTTTATATACTTAATAATTATCGTTGATATGTATCCAGTGGTTCGAAAAAAGAAACACGCTGAGGAATGTCCTGTCTAAGTCTTTGGAGCTACACAAAGTTAATGTAACGTATTATTGTTTATCGTTAATAATTTTAAATAAAAATCATCGATCTTTGATATGGAAATCACTTACAGTTTAATTAAAAATATATTATATACTGATATATTAATGAAACTTTCTGTTTGACATTATGTACATTGAAGAAATTTAAAAAAATACAGCCAGTGGGGGAAAATAAAATTGTGTGGTTCGGTTTAAAAAGGGAGAATAGGGGGTTAATACACCGATAAAATTAGGGTAAAAGTAAGTCTTACAATGTCGAACTTAGCGCATGCGAAGCTCTGGGAAAATGGTAGTAATTACAAAAAATATCTATTTTTTTACCACATCAATTAATTTATTATGTATATGATAAAATCTTAATGAGTGTATATATAATAACCACCCGTGTTTCTAGGCTTATACATGTAATTAGAAAAACAAGCAAGAAAATCCTTTTTGATTTCTCTGCAAAGCATAAGACTTTTTTAAATCCCCTGGTCCGGCAAGAAATAGTCGGTGAAGCTGATAACTCACCACCAAATGACCTGCACGCTCACCTTGCCCTTTTAGAAAAATATAAATCACCTAAATGTCAAAGAAATATTGTGTTCGTCTCACATTTTATACTTATTTTCATACTTCATTAATTATTTTAACTCGGTTACGGTTTAATCAGAATGAAATTAAAATAATAAATTAAGATTTATTAAAGTAAAATATGTTCAACATTTTTAAATTTTCTACAGGTTTAATGAAACTATCCATTAATACTCGTACAAACACTGGTATTTAACAATTTAAAATAGTCTCAGTCCTATTTTTCCAGATTTATGAAAATTCTGAGATTTTAAGCAGTACATTTTTAATCTTCACAAACAAAATTGTTTAGCGCGGTTGTTTGTTTCTTATAGTTCTCCTAATATTAAAAGTAACAATGTTGATACGTACAGTATATCAAAAAATTTGTTAATTTAAATGTTGTTACTTAATTCAAATATCAGTAAAATATAAATATATAAGATTTTAAGTAATAAACTAAGAGTAAAAAGTTTTTAATAAATGAAGACATGAGGTCTGTTAAGATTGAAACTGAAAATTTTGTGACAAAAAAACAATGTTTGACAAAAAAACATTTTCAATCTGTTCTGCAGATTTAAGGCAGGAAAAAAAAAACATATATTTAGTATGTCGCAGATTTTGCTCGCTACTGTTTCAATTAAATAATTGAATTATATTCAACCTCATCTAATGTTTTAAATTATATAGAAACCAAAAATATATTTTTTATATTATAAAATAAACAATATTTATGCAACAGTAATCCAATTAATTGCGATATTTATGGTTTCAAACCCATATAAAAATGATTATTTCGCTTCATATTTCAATTCAAGTATTAAATGAGTCTGAATTATTTTGAAATTGGTCAAAACCCGTTGGTGTGAGTGGATTAAAAAAAATCACTATCTAAAAAGAAATACACATTCAGTTTATTAAGTGATTTTATTTGCTTTGTTATGTTCAAGTTTACAACGGTACTGTTGGTGGCAGTGATGCTGTCCGGAGTCCTTGGACATGAACTACAGCGGCGTCAGGCAGCGCGTGAACTGAAACAAGCCAAGCAAGGGGTCAAGGGTAATAAATTAGGCGGTGTTATTTGTCCGATAGACAAAGCGGAAGTCGATGGCGTATGTGTTAAAATTCATTGATAGACCGATAAATAGAATACGTCAAAAGACTATTGAAAATATAAAAAAAAAAAAAAATTATAATGCCAGTTTAATTTCAAATACCTTTATTTATTTTATATTTATGTGGTCGATTATCACTGCCTGAGTAGTCATACCACAGACACCACATTACTAGATCTCTGTATATTTCTGAACTTTTTTTTATGTTAAAAAAAATAGTTTTCCATTAATGAATTGGAACAATTTTTTCATTGCAGTCAAGTTACAACTACGTACGTAACTTAATATTTCGTATAAACAACTATTCTACGGCAAAGACTATTGGACGACATATAATAGATTCTCTGTATGGAAATATGGTCATCTAACTATACTTAGACGAAAACAAAAAACATGTTTAGCATCCAATTTCCACAGCGGTTTCTCCACATCTTTTTCAACTGCTATTTTATTTCTACTTCCTTTCCGTGAGCGTCTGAAACTATTTACAATATTTAGACCCTGTTACATTGTTACCGTTACAAATATTGTCGCTCTTTACGATATTTCTCAAATTATTGTCAAAAATTACCTAAATAAGTACATTTCAAGTTTTTTTTGCTTATTTTAATACATTTTCATACATTCTAAGTCTTTTATATGTAGGTTTTAAGCATGGAAACCTGTAAACAAACGGTTGACCGCATGCGACGAGTACAAGATATAATAAATATTCTACTTTACCAACTATGACCAAACGACGCTCCAAACTGTATTTCATAAATATGTATAAAAAGTGAATTAATGAAATAATACAATTTAAAGTAAAATATAATGTTAAATATATATATTTGATATATTATGCAGTATAATAATCAACTTTGTGTTGTAAAAGATTAATTTCAATACTACCAGTTTCTCAAAAATTTAATCGATACAGAATCGATTATTTCGCTTCATAATTCCAATTTAAGTGATAAATTATTTTAAAATTTTTCAACGTCAGTTCATGTGAATGGTTATAATATAATATATCAGAGGCTAAGAACAAAGAATAATCAGTTTGTTAAGAGACTTTTACTTGGTCTGCAATCATGTTCAAGTTTCCTTTGGTATTGGTGGCATTGATATTGTCCGGCGTTGTTGGACATGAACGCCCGCGCCGTCAGGAAGCGAGCCAGCTGGACCAAGCACTGGAACAAGGGCTCAAACCAGGAAACTTCGCTGGTGATAAATGTCCGACAGAAAAAATAAATATGAATGGCATTTGCATTGACAAAGAATATTTTTCGTTACTTAATAATAGTAAATAATTTGTTTAGTATTCACTAAAAGTTTAATAAAATAAATTGTAAGCCTTATTACTAGTAACACTACTCAACCACTAAGATGATTACAAAAAGTCACTAAATCAATGAGGTATACAAGTACCTAATATATAATAAATTTTTTCCAAAAATAAATGAAAAAGTAAATTTAAGGTCATCCAGTGGTCCAAACTATGACCGTAATTTTAACAATACATATTTCTTGTTACTGCATTTATGTTTTTGAATTTTATTCTATTATTGCAGCTGACGATCAACTCTTTGCGACTATTAGATATTGACTGACATTGACAGTTAATCTCTCTATTATTCAAACTTATCTTCTATGGTAAAACAGTTCTGCGCTTGACTCTTGACTGATTGAATCAAAGAGTCCAGACGGTTGATGTAAATAATTTAAAATCGGCTGGTTCTCATCTGAAGATTGTTGTTCTATAAGAATGTACTCTTGGCCCCTTTTTTTTTTTAATTTTTATTAATTACTTGCCTTTTTTCGTAAAAAGTCTTCTTGACATTGTACGTTTCGCTGATGACATAGTAAACAGTGCTCTGTCTTCACTTGGTCTTCATTGGTTCGTAATGGCCTTCGCAATAAATTATAACTAAACCTAATTTACAAAACTTTAGTAAGTTAAGAAATGCCACATATTTATTTTACAGAACAAGAATCAGTAGTGTAGTAATTACTCTTATTACTGTCTATTAAAAATACAATTAGATATTAAATTTATATGTAAAGATTCAATAACTTTTCAGTACTTTTTGTATGATATGTAATAAGTAAACTGACAATGAAATGAAAATTATTGCTATGGATCGGCATCATGGTCTGATACATGACAGTCCTTTACCAAAAAGTATCTGGCCGTAATAATACATCTGACATTCCAGTTTCCAATTCGAAAAATTAAAATGGAACTGAGAAATAATTAATTACAATGTTGTCTTTTTATTGGAGTACAAATATCAATATTGAAACGGTTTGCTTGGATCTGTTGTCGACCGAAAATGAGATTCAAATATCCATGTTGACACATGTTTAATAAACTTCAAATAAATTTTTGTTTTGAAGTTACTAATACAGCATATTATGTTTGTATTGAAAAATTTTCTTACTGAAGAAAAAAACAACGTTTTTCTTTCTTCTTTAATAAAGCATACTTTCATGCGTATTTTCTGTAACAAACAATTTCGATCTTTCACATCCTCCATACATCCCGTGATATGAAATAAATATTTATCTCCTCTTTATCACATACTTGCTCGTGAAGGTCTGAACAAAGGCATTTATAATATTTACAGCCTGTCTCAATGATAGCGTTACAAATAGCATCACAACTCGCAGTAACACTTATTCTTTGAGACCTGACCTATATTTGTAAGAATTTTAACCAAAATATCATGAAGTATTATTACTTTGCTTAAGAGTTGTTCATACACCGTATTTTTTATGTTAAATTTTTTATATAAAAATGAACTAACGAAATTAATCACATGATTACTTGGTCCTTTTGTTAATATTACTATTAAGTTCTCTAGAAAAGTCGTGTCTTCATTTTCCTTTTTTATTTTGAAATATATAATACATACAAAATAAATCGATATCAAACCTTAAAATTCCACAGATAAAAGAAAAGCCCGAGATAGAATAATTGCAACAATCTGTTGCATACAATAATATATAAGCCTCATTAAATATGATAAGGGAAAAATCCTTTAGAAAAGCAGAAAAGAATAGAATATTAATTGAAATTAGATATAAAAGGAATATTGAGCATCCTAACTTCATATTATTAATAATCCTAACTTCATAATATTAATAATCTTTTTAGTTAAGCTAAGGACGTAAGTCCAGACAACGACATGTAAATCTCGTCATCCCCATATATACGTTTGCTGTAAAAGTATTTCAAGCGTCGGGATTTATTTAATAAACCCTAAATGTAGAAATTGTAGAAAATGCTATAAATATATATAATAATATAAATAAAATTTACAAACTGTTTAAATTTTGTACTTAAACTGCACATCACAGCAGTTAAAATAAAACAGCACACCACTTTCACTTTGTGATACTTATAAATTTTGTGCACCTATCGACCTCGCTCTGCTGCTGCAATATGTGTATAGCATTTCTGCATAATTTCTATTCTCAAATATATACTAAATTACATATATATCTTACTTAAGTTGTAAATGTAAAAGTTTGTTAGGATGTATATATATATGTTTGTTACTCTATAACGCAAAAATTTAATACAAGTTTAAATTATACTTTACAGTATTATTAGCAAATTACCCAAAATCCTTATGAATATCATAAGGAGTTTGGATAATTGGTCATAATATAACGATAAGTATTAAGTAAGTCGAAAAAAGTCCTGTTTGATGAGGACTGTTTTGGCGACTGCTGTCTAAGTCATTAAAGCTACACTTTGTTTTAAATAGTTTTAAATAAAAGACCACTGCGGCATATATTTACCTGTTATGTAGAAGTCTATATTGGTTGTTATAAAAAATATTATAATCTTTTGATATTTCTAGGTCGATTCCAAGCCAACAATTTTTTTTATTCTTCCCACAAAAATACTAATAATAACATTGATATAGAGGGTGTTAATCAACATTTTACTTGTATTGATCCTAATAACAGTTCTATTAAGCAAAAAACGAAGAAGGTAGTTTGTTCTTTGAATATTTTTAATTTCCCTCCTTTTCAATTTGTTACAGTGTCTTTTGTAGATGTCAAAAAACACACGTTAGCTGTTAGATGCGTTACTACTGGTTATGACGGAATCAACATTAAAAAGTTAGTTCTTCTTCTCGATGAGGGAGCGTCTATCATCTGCCAATTATTTAATTTTTCCCTCATATCTAACGTATTTCCCAAATCATGAAAAATGTATCAATCCTCAAAATCAAGAATCTTATCTTAGCTTCTTGATTTTAGTAAGTTTAGTTGATTTTGATCTGTTCTTGATTGTCCTTAAATCTATAAAAAAATTCTTTAAGTACTGTTAGTTGGTTCGATTGCTTCATTCTTTGGCATTAGCAGCGTTTTAAAAAATATATCTATTTTAAGACGAAAACTCGTCTATCGGGCGTGGATAGCCACATTCCCTCTTTCTTATTCTCCAGGTTTACCAGGTTACTCTCACGGCGCAGCTAGGAACCTCTGATTCTTGCCTGTTACTGAGCGTAGTGCTCATTAATCGTCCGACTCGCACAAGATCTGCTCCCGACACGTCTGGAACTACAACCAGCGGATTGCTGAAAACTTACTTAGATTAATTTTTTAATTTTTAATATTTAAATATTTAAAGAAGATAACCTTTGCAGTTAGAAAATGTTAACTGTTACTGACTCCTGTAATTTAAGTATCTTGCCCCTAGCACTGACCAATTATATCCCGAGCAGTGTTCCTTCTGCTCTTAATCTGATTATTGTATCGTCTCCGGATTTTGTATCAAAACATGGTCAGTGTACCGCTAATGTATTTTCGTACCATGACTTGTCTTATAAGGCCCGTTCTCCAAAAGTCTGTTCCTCTAATTCTCTAAAATCCAGTGTACTTCTATATGTAAATGATGAAAGATGAATTTAAATCTTTCAGAGAGATTGTACATAACATGCTCAATTTGTTGTATCAGCAATCTCATGAATGTGCTAAAATGGTGGACGCTTTAGATATGAGACAGCAGCAAAAAGTTCTACTAATTACAGGTATCATTGAGGAAAAAAATACAGATATTAACACGAGGTCCTAAACTTAATCCATGTGAATTTGAAAGGCCAATCTCATGTCTCTAAAGAGTGCATCAAGAGTTATTATAGACTGGGTGTCTACAGTGGTGAGCATATCAGACCAGTACTTGTTCACTTCAGGTATCACAACACCAAGGCTGAGTTATGGAGATCCAAATCCAAGTTATTCCCACTAAAGTTCCAAATTCGCCTCCATGTCTAAAGAAGGAATTCCAATATCTTCATGCAACACATAACAAAATGCTTCAATCATCTTCGTACCTTTGCTATTCTACCGCATAAATGTATTATTTTTCAGAAGTGTTTTAGAATTCAAACTGCTATACTCTGAAACAAACTAAATCTTAGACGAAAAAATTAGAAGGGCACCTACTAAAAGGTCTTTTAAAAACCTTATTCGCAAGTACATCCTAGAATCTTCCTAATACACATTTCATTCAAATGTGATATATATTATATGAAAGTGTATTTAATTAGATAGAATATGTATTGGTATAATATTATAGTTATAGATACATATATATTTTATTTATTATTATTATTATTGGAATATGTTATATTTCATTTGGCTTAGCACTAGTTTTATTTTTATTTTAGCATGTATGATGTCTACCGCAATTTCTCACTATCCACAAAGGTTAGCTAGTAGAGAATACCAACAGGCATTAAGTTCGCCTTTTGTAAAATGCAATAAACAGTAAATAAATAAAATTAATAATAAAAAAAATGTATAATTAAATTTTGACAATAAAAAAAACTTGTTCCGGACATAATATAAAAAAATTATAAATACATCTCAATTTACATATAGGAACTAATAGAATCACTTTGCAAATAATCGAGTTATTGACGGTTTTTCCAAACACAAATCGATATAGAAACGATTATTACGCTTCACAAATTTCAAATCAAGTGTTAAATGAATCTGATTCGTTTTTAAATTGGTCAGGGTCAGAGGAGCATGTGAATGGTTATAGATACAATATAGTATTCTCTTACTGCAATAAACATACAGTTAATCAAGTGACAGTTACTTGCTCAGCAACAATGTTCAAATTTATGTCGGTACTATTGGTGGCAGTGATGCTGTCCCAAGTCCTTGGACATGAACCCCAGCGGCGTCAGGAACCGAGCGAGCAGGATCAAGCACAGGAACAAGAGCTTAATGCTGCCTTCAGCGCTGGTTGTCCACCAGGCAAAAAACGAACTCAAGATGGCCGTTGCATGGACACATTTTGATTTTTAACCGTACACTCAATAAAACGTTATTGACAATATAGTTAATTTTTAAACAACATTCACCCTCGTCGAAACACCTCCTTGCTATTCGGAATACTGTCTTGTTGTTTATAAATACACCCGGGAGAATTGTAACGGAATTGGTTTTTAAAATTTTTGAAAGTCAATATTGAAAGTAATTTTCTACAAAACATTTTTGAAATGAACAATGAAAATGATATTCTAATAAGAACCAAGAGTATTTTTAGAATAAAATTCATCAAAAACGTTCCTAAACCGAGAATCAAAACCTTAAAAATCTTTATTTAATACTTCAATGAATAAATAGCTGAGTAACCATCAAAATAAACGATAGTAATAGTAAGTTAAGAACGACACATAATATAAAGTCAAAATAATTAAATAACAAGACACAAAAGAAAAATTAAAATAAGGAAATTAATATTAACATTTAAAAAGCAAACTGGAACAATATAATGTAGTATTGAAATATCTTAAAATACAAAGTATCTTAATTTAATTAAGATTACTGTAATTAAATGTAACATAATAAAGTGTCAACATTAAAATAATTCTCAAATAGAAAGGTAATGACTGACATATTATGTAAACGTCAATCGCTGGATCCCTTCTTATAAATAAGAGGTGTCTTTTAGATACAGCGGATAGATGTCAATATGTTGAGACCATTCATCTTTTCAACACTTAACAGTTTCTCTATTTTTTCTATCAGGTAACGGTTAGAATTACTGCTTCGAATTAGAATTACTAATGATGTTCTAAAAGGAATTTTATAGAATAATTGTAAAAAAAAATACAAAAATATTTAACTTAGGTTTGCATTCTTGAAGTTTATATAGTTTTCTTAAGAAAGAAATTAAACTTTCTAATTCTACAACAATTATTCTTATTTATTTATAACATCTACCTCGTTTTATATACTATATATACTACATTACAAATATACTACATTATAAAAAGAAAATTTAACAAATTATCCAAAATAATATAACTATAACTCTCCTGATAAATAAATTGGAAAAATATTCACCGTTTTTGTAACCAGAAACAACAATTTATGTTAATTTATTTTATTAAAAAAAGCACAACACACTACGTAATTGAAACTGAACAAAGTGAAAATAATAAGTGAAAAACAAAGTTAAAATAGAACTGACTTTTGATGGCCTGGCGCAATTAGAAACAAAAGTGTTGCTATCTTAGTAAAAAAAAAAGAAAAGTAGTAAGTCTTCTTATATTGGACTATATATATCAAAAAACTCGGTAAAAAAACATTACTGCCCTTGAGTTTCCTATTACGAATGCGGTATTTTCTCGTGATTCCAACAAAGTTTTTTTAATATTCTATTATTTTATTCATATATTTTTTACTTTTCTCTGTGTTAATGTTTTACTTGTTTTTATGATATGTATGGTGTGCAATAAAGTACATAAATAAATGAAAATGTGTTCCAATATTAACGGTTATTCAAAAAATAAATCGATATACAAACGATTACTTCGCTACATGATTTCAATTAAAGTGTTAAATTAATCTGAATTATTTTAAAATTGATCAGCTCGTGCGAATGTTTATAAATACAATACTTCAGAATCTTGCGACATTTAAAAATTTGCTTTTAAAGGGAAGTTTATTCGCTCTGCAGTTATGTTCAAGTTTACTTCAGTACTGTTGGTGACATTGATACTATACGGAGTTCTTGGACATGAACCTCAGCGGCGTCAGGAACAGTACATCAAGTTATTCAACGACCCAGTCGCCAATCTTCCATGTCCAACAGGCCTAGTAAAAGTCCGTGGCACTTGCTTTCCCAAAGAAGCAACTTCAATCAATCCATCATCAGATTGAGAAGGCTAAATTGGTAAAGGATTAATATCATTAAATATTTTATTTTCATTAAAAGTTCATTAAACTACTTACGTTGTGTTACTGGAAGCGCCTCTCATCCTCAAAGACGAGGACAGAATAATAGTTAGAAAAACAAACTAATATCCTCCCAGTAGCCTAAATTCGACCGTTATTTTGACGATGCACCTCTATTATCGTTGCATTTATGTTTTATTTTGTTCTACTACATCAGCCGTCAATCAAATCTTTATAACTACTAAATTCTAACTGACATTGGCAGTTATGCTCACGGTAGCATGTGTATTAATTTCATATATAACTGTTATATCTGTGTAATACGTTATAATGTACTCGTACAATTATAGCTTACGGCCCTCCTGCAGATCAACTGTAACTGTGCCAAATATCAAACTCCTTAAAACGCCTAACTTTCTCAAAAAGTGCACAAAGTTTTTGCTTCACGTTCAAGTTATATTTAATAACAATACCTACACTTTATTAATGTAAGAGACTATACTCTTAGTAAAAAGGTAATAAGGAAAGCTGTAATATTAATATTTTTGACATTAAAAGAAAAATTTTCAGGACATAACAGAACTGAAAAAGTGTTGTTTTTCTGTTATGTGATCAAAATTGTGACGGATTTTTATAAAAATTCTCGGCTTTCAAAGAAAAATATAAGCAATTGTAGTTTAAATTTTAATTTCTAGTATAAAATATTGGTAAAACCACGTTTAGTAGGTTCTCTTTTTAACCGTAAGATTTATTAAATAATAATAAACCAGAAAAAAAAAATCAAACACAAATCGATACAGAAACGATTACTACGCTTCACGAATTTAAAATTTCAAGTGGTAAATGAATCTGATTTATTTTAAAATTGGTCACAGTCTGAGCATGTGAATGGTTATAAATATAATATACTACTTACAGCAAAAAACATTCAGTTAATCAAGTGACGGTTACTTGCTCGGCATTCATGTTCAAGTTTATATAGGTTCTGTTGGTGGCAGTGATGCTATCCGAAGTCCTTGGACACACATCACAGCGGCGTCAGGAAAACAGCAAGTGGGATCAATTTCTGGAGCAATAGCTTAGGTCTGCGTCCTTCAGCAGTAACTGTCCAAAGGACAATAAATGAACTGAAGATGGCCGATGTATGGACACATATTGATTTTTAACCGTACACTCAATGAAACGTTATTGACAATATAGTTAATTTTTAAATAACATTTGCTATCGTCGAAACACTTTCTTGTTATAATACCGACTTGTTGTATATAAATACTAACAGTACCGGGCGAATTATAATGAAATTGGTTATTGAAAAGTCGATATTGAAAGCAATTTTTCTAATTGTTAAAACTAACATCAGCATGGAAAAGTTGTTGCTACAGGTCTTAAAAGAGTCGCCGACAGAATATTAGCAAAACCCCTTCTCAAAGGTAAAGGGTGTCCTTTCTCGAACAAAATGGATCGTTGTCAATATGGTGAGACCATTCATCTTCTCAACACTCGACAATTTCTTTCTGTCTTTTTCTATCAGGTAACGATTAGTATTACTATTTCGTGATTTAAATTATGTTACTTTCAATTTACCAATTTTCAGTGATTAATAATTTCATATTTTATTCTTATATAATGTTGAATTACAAACAACAACAATGTTTTAACTTCTTCTATGGTTAAGGATTATCTAGTAAGAAAAGAAAAAAAATTTTTGGTTTTTTTTGTACAATATAATATATTATAGGAAAATATCAATTAAATTGTTAATATTACTTAAGGAATTATATTACTGTTTCTGAATAGTAATAGTAATATACAAAATAAAATTTTTTATAGAAAACCAATAAGATCAGATCGAAAGCAAATGTCACTAAGTTCCCACTCAGATAGTTACAACCGTCTATTTAACTGTACATGCATATTTCTAGACCCTTGTAAAACGAGTACAAAAAGAATTTTTTTTTTTATAAAAACAGGTCTTGTATAGAAAACAATGTCTATTCTTGCAAGGGTTAAACTACGAGTATGTTACATCGTGTTAAGGGCTAGATTTGTTTATAGTGTACTTACTATTTAGTATTTAGTTCAAAGAACAAATTCTTTCTTTAATACAGTTTAAAATAATTTTTTAATGTCATGCGTCCAAAAGGATAAATGTTTCATTAAATAGAAAAAGAGGCAATTTGTCTCCAAGATTTATGACAATAGTGTTACATTCCGTCTTTTTACCAATTTCTTAGGTTCAGATTTATTAGTTTCTGGTTCACGTCATTTCCTTTCTTCGAACTAATAGATTTGATACTAACATACTGAAATAAAAAACTTAAAGAAACTATATCTCAATTAGTTTTAAAAATTATATCTTTTAAGAAGTCATAATTTTGATTCAACTTAATGTATTTATTTATATGTTACGGTTAAACCTTAACAAATATTGTCGCCTCTCACTCACTTGTTTTTTATCAAAATTTTCTAGTGTGTTATTTTTCAACATACTGTTTCCCAAATTTTCAATATTAATAGCTATTACCATAGTATTTTTTTTGTTTTATATGAGAGGAGAGGGCAAACAAGCTGACGGGTCACAGATGATTTGTGATCACCGCAGCCCATGAAATCTTGCACATCCGAGGATTCACAAGAGCGTTGCCGGCCTAGGAGGTGGGAGTAAACGCCTTTATTTACAT
Organism: Melinaea menophilus ssp. n. AW-2005; assembly: GCA_918358695.1. Lineage (NCBI taxonomy): Eukaryota > Metazoa > Arthropoda > Insecta > Lepidoptera > Nymphalidae > Melinaea > Melinaea menophilus. Next base: position 10,292,376 of record OU911039.1, on the reverse strand, counting down.
ATTATTATTAATAATAGTAATATAATAAATAAATATAATTATTTCGTATTTAGGGCTTATTTTAAATATATAAAACTTCTCCGGGAATCAAAAGTATATTACTTAAAAAAGAGCCGAGCATTTAATTCCTTAACTTTTCTCAACCTATTTTCATCTCTCACAAGCCAACTAAGAATGTATCGCAGATGTCAGCCACCAATTACCACCGACTTAGGTCGACCTTATAGATGCTTATTTCCAGTTAATATTATACATATTAAAATAAATGGTTTGTCGAGAGGTGTTAACGTTTCTTTTAAAAATATATCAATTTTTGTTCTATCAGTTGATAACATTCTAATAACTAGGTTAATAACATATTATAATATATCAAATATTCTAAATGTCTTATAAAGCTATTATTATTTATTGAAAAGACGATATATATGTAACATAGTTTGTTATAATTTGGAATTTGCAATGAAACAGAAAATGTCGTATTTTACATCATTCTTAAAAATATAAAACATATACTAACGAATTAACATATTTGTATTATTGTGCACGTGTATCTAACTCCTTGTGTATACTTACAATGTACGTAACTTGTTTATTTATAACATTTTTATCAAAAAAAGGCTAGAAATTAAGGGTATTTCTCTCTTTCTTTTCTTATTGTCTCGAAATGTGTTATGTAGTTATAAATGTTTGTGGACATATAGTTAATTTGTTACTATTATAGAAAGATTAATAAATGAAGCCAAGTAAGATCGTTTATCTCAATTAAACATCCATTGTAGTGTTATTTTCATTATGTAATTTTTAATAACTTGTTAAAAGAAATGTAGATTTTGTGAGAGATCTTTTTTTTATCAGCAAAATTTTAGCTCCGTGAAAAGGCTTTAAAACAGAACAATAATATTATGATACTTCATCCTAAGGCAAGGATACAGTGCTTGAAAAACTCTATTAGAGAATGATTTTTTGAAGGGCGCATGTGATGTCGCACGTGATCGTATAAATTACAGTGTTTACTGACTTCTGTAGGGTGACTATCGTTCAGGGGTTTTAGGAGTCATTGTATGAAGAACTATTTATTTATTTTATCCTTATTAATGCTACTTTAAAATAGACTATTACTTTCATTAGTTATAAATTTTAATATATTAAAAAAGGATTTTTATATTATTGAACTAGCGTCCTAGACATCCAATCCAAATAATTCACTTCACTTTTTACCCGTTCTTGACACTTTTCTTTATAGAATATTATCTTCAACAATTATTAAGAAATAAATAAGGACACTTTCACAGACTATTCACTTTTATTTTCCATTTCAAACACTTCAGACTGTACCTTCCAAACGAATGGCCGATATTTATATAAACTACCGACTTTATTGTAAAGTGGTGTTGGAGTCAAAACAAAATCCATATTTTTAAAATATCCAACAATTTAAGAATACATTTATTACAGTACATTTTATTTCCAAGTGAAATACTTAGTTAATATAATTAAACATTTTTATAATACCGTCTACAATATATTTGAATGTTTTATGTAAGTTTTTATGATTAATACGTAAAGTCGGTAACAATATATTATTATTACGCCTCTTAAAATAGTTAACTAATTTATCATCTACGCATTGATAATATATAACAAATATACATTTCTAAATTTAATTATTAATAAAATTAAAACTATTCTAGTTTTTATTTTAACCTAAACGGTAATGGAGTTTCGTCATGTACTAACAATAAAAATACACATAGTATTTTAAAATAAACATTGCTTATTATTTATACAACATATTATAATAATTCAAAGATTTTTAGCAATTCGCTTACTTCGTGTCATGAATTTCAAAATATTATTCGAATAAGCTAGACAACTATATACGGCTACCGAAACGTAGCAAAGTTATTTAAATAATTTTTAAACTATATATTTACATATAACACACGTACACACATATCTATATTCTATACTATAAAATAATATCCCCAGTAGTTATACAATATGGTGTCACTAACCGGCTTCATCTAAAACGGGAGTGTGACAAGTGAGCGATGCATTGAAATATATTGCTTCTTATCTTCTTTCTTATTTTTATAGCTTGTTTTTTCTTTCTTAGATCTACTTGTATATTATACATACATTTACATCATATGTATATTACTTTTTTACTGCACCACTGAAATAATTAAAAAGCAATTTAAATCGCTGTTTTGTAAATATAACATCTATATATATACAATATCTTAAATTATATATAAGATATAATATCATATAACCACTATTACTCCGATGTTCCCTCGAGACTACCAAACTAATAACAGTTCGTAGTTCATGTTATATTTGATAAGCACAACGCGAGTAGACGACTCCTCGCTGTACAGGATGCAGGGAAGTATTTAGTATGCATGGATATATGACACAGTGGCTTTGAATTATATTTATTAATTATAATATATATTCTCATAAAATATTAAACAATCGGTATCTTTTATTTTTAATGATAGGTCATTGTAAATAAACATCAAGAACCAACAGGTATTTAGACTAATAATCTGAGTAATAAATATTGTTATCATTTGAAATCTTATATCATATAATATCAAACATTATTTATGTTTTGTTTACGTTCTTGCTAATTGTAAAACATTTTTCAAACTATATTTATTTAATATATATATTATTTACTATGATTCATATTTCTATTTTTAAGATATGTCAGACACACGTTAGCACAAGACACGTCCCTGCGCGTGCTCGTATCTACTACGTGAGAAGCTGTTATGAGCTTTCAATATTTAAATTCTTTTTAACACATGGTTATAATATTAGTATTTTAAAATAAGTAAACTACAGTGGTTACATAGGTATAACAAAATAGAATTTATGTCGTCGCAAAAAACATAATTTAAATGTAACCTAAATTCCAGTAGAGATTAATCAACTTCGGTTGTAAACACTGAATTCCTTACATATGAAGTCGACAAAACGCAGATTCCTTTTATAATAGAACAAAGATGCATTCGACCAAACGAATTGGTACATAGAAATAAAACATGCCAAAACAGACACACTTAACAACTGAAAAAAACTGAAAAATAATTATTCACACACATTTTTATACAAAATATATGCCATTAAATCCATTTCTTTTCATCTTATTTTTAGTGAAATCGAGTAGAAAGTAAGGCTAAATGTATATTTAATTAGAATTTCCATGTAACATAGTAAAATGTGTAATTAAATATGAGTTTTAATTTACTTCACATATTCTGTTGTGATTTAATTTCATTTACGATGCTCGGTGCATCTCGAATGCCAAATACTTGTTTACTGCGACTATGAAACGTGATACCCGTCGGGTCTATTAGCGCCTCACCAAGCCTCACTAGTGATTAACTAGATACATATTATAGGATAAACATTGGAACCATACGTTTAAAGGTCTGCATGATAGTACTACTATTATCATTATGACTATACATATATATATATGTAAATATTTTTAAATCAAATCAAAAATCTTTATTGAAAATAAGTTTCATACAAAACATTTTTTTCATTGTCAAAGCTCCAGCTCAGAAAATTATTTCCACAGACCTGAGAAGAGCTGGCGACAGAAACTCACCGGGATTGGCATGGTTTTTTTTTTTAATTAATTCTTTAAAAACAAGATGGATATAAATATAAATTTTTACTAATATAATCTTAATAAAAAATATTACAAGCTGAACAAATAATACTCGGATTAAGTATACTTATACAACACCTTCACTTATCTAATAACAATGTTAAATAATAAATACTCTATGAATATAATGAAATAAATGATATTGTAATATAAATTATTAATTACAATTCGTTTAAGCAAAATATGTTAATATCAATTTGAATATTTTTACTCTGACCGTGGAGTTGGGTGAACTTCAGGGGTAGGAGAGCTGAGGAAAAGGTGGAGTAAACGAGAGATGAATCATGAGAGTTATTGAGATGACATTTATACCAGATTGTATATTGATGTAACTGTTATTATGTGACTGATATATTTTTTCCGCTAAATGAAGCTATGATATAAATTATTGAGAACTAAAGACTATATTTAACATCTTAAAATTACGGTGTTTCATAATATCATATACATGAGGTTTTATAAAAATAATATTATATTTGTATTTTGGTGTTATAATAAGCATCTACCATATAACGTGTCATAGGGATAAACGATAATCTCGACGTGACGTGTCCGCCTCAAACGTGACACCCTTGATACTGCAATGAATGAGCGTGACAAACAATATAGTGATAGGTTTCATTTACATTTTAATAATGTTATTTAAAATTTAGTTGCTCTTACAAATTGTGATGTTGATGTTGCAGGAACATTCTGGAAGTAACTGTTATTGGGATGTAATGTTAGTAACATTGTAGTTAAAGAAATAAATACATTTAAGTGTATATAAATGTTCAATAGAAAATGGCTTAATTCCAGTTGCATCACGACCCTATAAAATAGATATTAGATTAGCTTTTTTTGTGAAAATTTTATATTTTTAAAAGCTTGCTGCATTATTTCAGAGTATTTTTATATTTGTGTCCTTCCAACTAGACATTCTATAACAATTATCATAATAAAAGGTTTGTAAAGATTTATGAATGACCAACTAACCAATAAGAAATGTCAAAAAGTGGTGTTTGGGAGAATTTTTTTTTGCAACTTCTACCTCTAAATATACGTTTATGTTTATCGAATACATTATAAAAACGATACTTCGCGGGTGACGTTATGGTGTTAATTTAAATGCTTACAAATCGATGTGGACTACATAATACATATTAAAATTTTATAGCAGTTGTATTAACAGCGCTCCAGGGAATTGTTATAACTTAATAACATACATCTTTATAGCTAACCCTATCTAAATTATAATAAATTTTTGTATTGGATATATTTACAAAACACATGTTATACAATAATTATATTATTAATTATACATAAAAAAAACAAATCGTTTAGAACCTTATAAATAGTACAATAATTTTTAAAATAGTTCTTCACGCCGATATATGTGATAAGATAGTCACTGTAGTACATTAACAAGACTGTTTTCAAATCCGATTTCATGCTGATTACAGTACGACATCTGCATTAATTAAAGTTACCGATCACATTCATGTGGGAGTGAATAGTAAACAATTAACAGCATTGATATTGCTTGAATTTAGCAATACGTTTGATAACGTTAATTTTGACTAGTTACGCACATGCCACGTACGTAGTAGCTTTTTGATTTTGATTGGATTCTTATAATGGATATGTATGAAAAGCAATATAAAATCCCTGTTTGTGTTTTCATCTAGGTCGGACTTATTTCTGTACTCAAAACAAATAAGGCGCGTTATACTTGTAGAGCTTACTGTATCCTGGGAAACAAGCATACCTGAAGATCATACTTTAAGCTTAACAAGTATTACGAACTATGTAACGAACGATCTGGAATAATTTTATAGTTAATTTGTAAGCTGAAGAAGTAGGAGCGAGAGGTATAACAGCAAAATCTCTCTACAACTTACTTAAAGATCTCGGCCTTTCTAGAACTATCGTCAGTTCATTTCTAGAACGTGTTTCAAAGGCGGCTTTAGTAAATTCTTATGAAATTTGGATAGGTAGTGAGAGGAGTGTAGAAAGTGAAAGTGAGCGCATAGTAAAAGAGCCTCTTAAACACTCACCTTCATCGCAAGTCCAAGGCATTGTTTGCACTCCTCTCCTTGCAATGCGATAGGCCCAGTACCCGCACGGTGAATCTATGGAATGATAAGAAGCTTCGTCTTATTGTCTCTCAAAGCATAAATGAATAGGAAGAAATCTGTTATTATAACCACGTTATGACTACTGCAGAATTGAAAATATGTAATGGACTCTACCATATCACTACAGTAATTGCTGAGTTTGTCATTCTGTGAATAATATAGCTCGTAAAAGACTTTATTGAGGAAGAAAGAAATAAATTATGAATATTCCATTAACTATTACAAATCTATGTGAAAAAGTATAAAACATTTGTTATTGCTTACAAAATTATATCTATTTCTTTCCTAGTCACTCCTATTCAATAGTTCAATAGTTATGTTGTAAATAATGCAATTCAATTATGAACCGTAATGGGTTCAAACTACGATCACATTGTACATGTATATTTAATAAACTTTGATGTAGGAGGGGAAAGGGGGAAGAGAGCGGGGGAGGGGAGGGTAAAAGTGTTAACGAGATATAAATAGAGATTTATTGAATACATGAACACGAAGTGATGATTTAATACAATATTGTCATCAAATACAAATAGAAATACTTAATGGTATATGGATATAAACCTGGAAAAGAGATTTTCGACCCCAATGTTATCAAGTTATCGTTTTATTCCTGCTATTCTTATTCAGACGATAATTATTATTTTCAAATTATTTAGTTTTTAGCATATCAGTAATCTAAAATTAAGAAGTTTTATTTATTTGTTACTTTTATTAGTATATTGGTCATAATTTATTTTGAATGCCACCTGTATATATTCTATTTTTCAGCTTTTTTATACAATCAATAATATTATTATTAGTATCTATTTGTTAACCAGACTATTACAGTAATAGATAAATCTAAAAAATAATACGTAAATGTTTTAAGCTTTTTTTCACGGAAAATTATTACTCGTATAAATCTCTTTTCGTCTAAAAGACTAATCTCGAGAGAAATTGGAACAAGACTCCCAACAAGAAATAAACCTCTTAACTGTTACTAGTTTACGAATATAACTTCCTTGCTGTTCCATTGTTTTATGTTCCAATAATTTAGTGATTTTGTATAAATGTTATGCTGCATGTTTTTATTGTATTGAGTTAGAAACGAGTGTATGGCTCATAAGATGCGTATAGACTAATTCAATCTTTTCATTTTTGTTAAGATTTTTGTAATAAGCGTTATAAAAGTGGCCTGAAAATCAATTAAATTCATTATAAGACCCAGTACTATTTTTACTAAGATAGCAATACGTGCGGTTACCGATTATACTAAATAACATAATATTGACCAATTAAGTACGATAACCCAAACTAAACTGGATAAAAAAAGACTAAATAATTTACACAATACAGACGTTATGCAGAAACTACATTTCAACAAATCAAGTTACGACCAAATCGCATAAATATATTGAAATAAACGGGACCGTGAGGGAAGCGGTGGGAGGGCAAGGGTTTTAACGAGACATGAATAGTGATGAGAGTCGTAAATATCGATGTTGTAATTTGAGGGCTTATTATTCTAATGGTAAGTGACCTCTTCCGCTGATCCAATGATCGTAGATTCCGATTGAATCGAATTGATTCCCACGAGCAGAAATTCTTTGTGATCTGTTTCAAGTTTAGGTGGATTTTGTATCCGTATATTGCTATAACTTGTAAAATTGTTAATCCCAAAAAATATATGTATTTAAATGTAATGAATAAAATTATTTACTTAAATGTAATGCACATTGCACACAGCAAAAAGCTTTCAAATTTGTAGTTTAAAAATAGTATAACGATTCACAAGTAAGTAAAACACATATGAATAGATAGACCTCTTTACAGAAAACTGTTCCGGCATTCCGTAATGGCGGACATGAGGAATGCAAATTGTGAATTACAAATGAAATGTAGTTTCCAAACTCACCTGCTGCCGGACAAATTTTTAATGTACTTAATATTCCTATATAAATTCGGTTTTTTGCTTTTAAATTACATTTTGTTTTGAGTTATACAAAAAGTTAAAGAAGATAAGATAAACTTTCATTGCGATGTTTACGTTCACAATGCCCGTTTTTGTAGTCTAAGTGTAGTTTTTTTTAATTTAAGATCGAACCCATTAACTATTATTTAATAGCCAGGCATTCGAAAATAGGTTTCATAGAAAATCATTAAAATATATATAGCAAATATATCAGGAACAAAGTCCATTGCAGCGATAAGCATCATTGATAATTTATAATCAGTCACAATCATGCAAATGACATATTAACATAAAGTACAGTGACGGATATTCTGTTATTACATTACCGTTATAGGGACGTTGTACTTCTTCACATCGAGGTGATTATCAACAGACTGATTTATATAGACGAAGCTACCTCAGACATATCTCGTAATTTATACAAGGCATGGATATTATTATTTTACAGCAAACGGATTCGCATCTCTATTACTGTTTTTTATAATTTTTAGTAGGTACACACAACAGAAAAGTTACGAATTTTATTTCTTTAAGACATTACTAAATTTAACAGAACTTTCTAATTAACAGTTACTTTAAAATATATAATGTCCTAGATAAAAACGTAGTTATTCATTAATGCTACATATTACTACACATTATTAGTAAAGTGTTTCGAATGGTTCTGACACGTTCAGTAAAATGTATTTCTCAGGCCTCTACACACGACATGCTATCCGAGTCTGGAAATATATTACAGAGGAAAAAAATATTAGGGATAATTTGTAAGCGCTTATAAAAACAGTATGATGACTACTAGGGTTCCTATTTTATCGGATATTAATTACTTGGGCGTGTAAGAGCGCTAAGTTATTTAAATTTTTTGTAATATAAACCTCCGTTTCTGATTTAGGCTGAAGAGATCTCAAAAAAGTTAAGTGATCTTAAAGTGCTTTGATAATTTTTGAAGTAAATATATTTCTTATATTTAAAATATGTTTACATAAAACATTTATTTAAGAAGATATAAAACAGCATACACATCACACCATAACATAAACGATGGGACAAATTGTGTAGTCATCATGTGTGTGTGTCTGTGTGTGTCTTCATCTTATAAAACATCTATCATCCCATTAAATCTGTATGAATTTTTGGTTTTATTGTAATTATAGCTCAAACCAATTTGCTGAACCAAATTTTGTTAAAGTTCTTCCAGTTGTCTCCAAATTACATATGATTGTAGACCAAACATAATATTTAGATGTTTCGTAAAATTTATAAATATTTACAGCTACATTTACCTTTAACCATAGTGATTTCATTAAAAAAATATATTGTATGCTTGATATTTCAACATAAAGACAAATAAACCAAACTAAACTACTGAAAATAAGTGTTAAGTTTGGTTTGGTAAAAGGTACTCCGTATCGTGTACTGAACTCTGATACTATTTTACTGTTGCTATTTTATTGATAACATACGATCTAGTTTACTTTCGTTTTGGTTTTCTTTATTTAATCCGTAATACGAAACATATCATATAATATGATAGGTTAATGTATGTTAGTTAGAGAGACGTGTTGTTGAATTTAATCTTTGATGTATTTGTGTCATATTAAACAATACGCAAATTAATATTCAATCAACCAATTATTTTATCAAATTAACCAAAACACCACTACAACAATTGCCTTTATTATAACTATACATTAATATGAAAATTACACGTATTCTAAATATTACTATAGAATAAAGTAATATCCAACACAATATCGTGTGTACTCTGAAGCACTCTCAGCGGGTCGAGTCTGAGGCTCATGAACGAGTGCGGCTGAAACATGTGAGCGACATTTTGTTAGAGATATGAAATTTTTTATTGATTACATTACCTGTTAAAAATTAAAATCAACATTTGGAAATATAATAATAGTACAAGTTGAGATGTTGCTTTATTTTAGACCGTTTATTGTAGATATTTCTTTGCTGCTTTTTTTAATACTTTTTGTGTTTTCATGTGTGTGACCATATTGTTTTACTTACTGAACTCGTAGATACTAATCTATGCAGTAATTTTCAATGTTCAATTTGGCCTTGTTAGTATAACACTATATTTTGTATAATGGGAGATGAATCTGATAATTGTTTAAATGAAGACTTAAAAGCGAGTATAAATTAACAAATTGTACAACCACGTTCTAAAAGCACTACTGCTCTAAATACCACAAATGATTAACCACTGAATAGGTCCAGTTTCATCGTATTCAATGAAATTACTAAATCCTATTATTAATGATGAATTGATTCTGTTAATACTTCATGTGTATTCATTATATCAGAAATTTATTAAAATTTGATTAAATATTGACATAAATTGTTCCTTACTAATATAGCTGATATCTATGATACTTATATCTCTTTCGTTCTGAAACAAGTTTTATTAATTGATTATTTATAAATATCTTTAAATATATTATTTCCTAATACATTTAATTTATATTAACATTCTATGTATTTTTTTAGCTAAATTTAATCTAAATCCATTAAGTCGATAATGTGATTAATTAATTATCTTCCGATACTTCATGTGTATAATATTACAAAATACATAAATAATATTGGTGAGATAAATTTTATTACTTTTTATTATCAATCAAATTAATAAAAAATTAAGATACATTTTTAAAAACAGTTTATTGCCCAATATTTTAATGAATCCCTTTATATCAATAATACATATATTAGTATGTATACATATTATAAAATATATTATATATTTATTAATATATAAAATAGCTTATTTATTTTGTTTACATATTGGTACTTACTCGTATAATCACTATCATAAAGTATCCTCAAAATATATAGCAGGTATGCGGACGACACTACACTCGTATGTTGTCAGGGTTTACGAGTAGTTCTGAACGTAACGACCTTTGTCCATGCGGATGAAGGCACCATGAGTTACAGTAGTAGAGACGACAAAAGAATGTAAAGTCCAGATCAATAGTAAATATTATTTAAATAATCAATTTCCTTTTATCTATTTCTTGTTCTGTTTGCAAACAATATCCAAGTATCGAAAAAATTAATCATATATAATCATATATTCTGAACGTATTATTATTAGCATTAACAAAGTCATACCCCGTAGTCAATACTAGATTTGAAGGCCAATATTATACTAATACGTTTGGAAGACGAGATTTAAAATAAATATTGTAAAAGAAGAGAGAATATAATATCGCAGGATTAAGTTTATAGAGAATTATAAAATGTGTAAAAAATCTACTGTTCATAATATATATAGCTTAATATGCAATGAAAAAATCATCAAGACAAAAAAGACGTCATCATAATTTTATTGGAAAATCCTGAACAATATTTCTAATTCAATACACTCATGTATTGAATTTGCATTGAAAAGATGTCATCTTTATCATCATCATCATCAAATTAAAGCACAATATAAAAAGAATTCAAACCTTAGAAGTTGTTGTTTAAAAAATATACGCATATAATAAATTTAAATTAATTCTGGCTACCAACTTACTCACCTCAAGATATTTCCGAGTGAATTCAAAATATACTCGCTGGAATAAATAAAAACTTTGTCAATACCCCTGTTGCAAAACTTATCATTTGAATTAAATTTCATATCTAATCTGAATTAAATGTAGTATTTATTTGTTAGACACTATTAGTCAGATTAAAAATATATGAAAGTCTATCGGTTCTACTGTAGCTTATTTTTACACATACACATTTAGTTCCAGTTCAACAAATATTTTTTTTTTTTGTATTTTATTGATATTATATGCCATAAATATATGTAATATAGATTTAAAAAAGTAAATTGATAAAATTGTATAACTCAATATAAGTATTTAGTGTTTAAATTTGCTTATTATGCATACGATTAGAGTGTTACTTTACTTTATTTTACTATTTAAATTATAGGGAGAGAATAGTTAAATAATATTTTTAGATGTAACTTTCTAATGTAATTCTTTCCTTTAGGTTATTAGCTTAGAAAAAATAATATAAAATAAAATTGAATTATACAGATTTAAAGATAAGTAACATCGTTCCTGATAGGATTCCCCCGACCGCATATTTTTTATATTATTGTATTCCACACTGTCCATAACTACTATTTATTCCCGACTGGTGTTCTATACTACATTACCAATTAAGTTCTGAAGAATAATATAATAAATAAAACTTGTGTGATTTCATTTTATGTATGAAGTATTTGTACTTTAAAAGCTTTAACTTATTAATAAGACACGCCGTATTCGCGATGTCAGAGAACGCGACGTGAGAGGTTTTTGGTGACAACCTTATGTTAGTTGATGTTCCTATACAAATAACTATTTATGTTTAAAAACAATAATATGTAAAAGTATCAAGAATATCTGTAACTTTATTTTTAACAATAAAGAACGAGTTTGTATTGAATTTACATTTGCAATATATTCAATAATTATATTCAAAATATATATCTTACAAAAAGTTGAATTCAAAAGTGTATTTGTAAATAAAAAACTTCTCTCTAGTTTTAAGGTATAAAGCTCTGATTAAAAATATAACTAACAATTTTATACATAAATTACAATTTCAATCTGCGTAAATATAATCTTCTCATCTCTTATTACATCTTTGTTCCTTATATTTTTCTTTTCGAAGTGGTATGAACCGATCGCATATATTTAAATTATAATAATTTTTGAGCTTTTTGTGTACAAATTATTTTACTATACCAAATAACAGTGCTTTTTAATGTATAATATAACCAAGATCGGTGCATTTACAAGCTATTTTAATCTACCTTTAATCCTTTTTGAATTAAAGATGAAGAATTAACTTATTTAAATAATTATTTTTATAACTGAAACAAGGCGGGTTTAAAACATAAAAGTAACAAAAATAAATGACAGGAGACAAGACCACGCTGTTACGTTTTAAATTAGATTTTTTAGATCGAATGTTTTTCGACTTCGTTAAACAAACCACAAAACAAACAAAACTTGAAGTTACCAATCAAAAACTTAAGTACCAAATTATTGTGAAGCAACAAAAGGTGACGAGGTCGTCAAAGTTCTTATTTATACTAAAGGGTATTGAATTTTCTTGGATATTCTCAACATTAATCATAATAAGTGCTTACTTAAAAATTCATTTTCCATTTATCACAGAATCATTTATATCTTGTTAAAACCTGTTTAAGATGAACTGGTTCAGAAAATGTAATACCTTATTTACGTTCGAACCATTAGATTAAAAAAGATTAAATGCAAAGTTTTCATCTTTTTTGTTCTACAATTTTTTACTGTGATTTTTTTCTTCTTCATTAATTACGAGGTATAAGGCAACGAAACCAAACAAGTTTATTTAAATCACAAAGTTATATAAACAAACAAACATAAATATATACATATTTACATTGAGATAAAACATTCAAAGTACACCTATTAAAAGCGGTTCGAGTAGATTTGTTCATGGCTGTATGTTTGTATGTGTAGAGCAAATCATGAACATGTGTCTTTAATAATAAATTCTCTTTTGAAACATGAAACATTGCATTCGTGTTATGCTCATTGAAACTATAATAAACATTAAAAATAGTTTTAAATTTATATCTATATCTTTTTCAACTCGAGCAGGACTCGAATCTGCTTGATATGATTGAAGTCGGTCCTCATCCCTCAATCAGTGAGTCAATTATGGAATCGTATCAATACTCGCCTTGATCAATTTAGCTCCTTTCATATGTTATCAGATTTTTCTCATGAATCGTACTGAAAGTAACGTTTATATACATTTTTTTATTTATATAAACCCAAAAAATGTGCAGTTCGGAGAAAATTTTAAAGGAAAGTTTTTTTTTAATAGATATATACTTTTGTTTGGTCAGTTGTGATGGTCATATATACCATTAAAATATTTGGCAAAAACACATTTATTTTTGTTTACAATTCACCTTTCAATATAAGCGTCTGTTGTTGGCATAATTTAATACCTGGTAAGTGCTAATAACCAAACAATCGTCTCTGAGCAAGACTACAAGATTGAAAATGATTTCTTGCTTTTCTTGTTTTTCCTGACCTTAGTTTAAATCCATATACGAATATAACAAATATATGGCATTTATATACGATTATATTAAATCATAACTTAATCTTCATGTGTCATACATCTTTATATATATCTTTAGTAAAATTTACAAAAACCCTAACTGAAAAGTCACATTTAGCAAATTTTAAGAAATATTCTAATATTTATCAAATTAATAAATCGTGCTAAGTGGATTTCCTTGTACCTTCTAACCAACGTTTTATTATAAGACAAAATCCTGAATTTATATAATTATTTTTTTATAATCCATATGTTGAACTAATTAGAGTTTTATTCTATGTATCTATTTTAAGCATTATTTCTTTGCATTAGCACTATTCCATACTTTTTACTGAAATTCTTTTACCTGATGGTTGTCTGTCAAAGATTGCTTTTAACAAATACACCGCCTTTGCATTATTCTGTTTTTTTATTTTCCTTTTGTTTTATTTTAATAATTTTGTGTAATAAAATGCTTACCTATCTATGTACTCGTATCTAAAATCAAATATTAACGTTTGAACGATCGTAACACGGGAAATCACTGATGACTGCACCTAAAAAACATAATATTGGACGGGTTCAATTAACTACGTCACCCGAAACGAAATGAAAACAGCAAAATAATTCACACAATACAATAATTTTTCAGGAACATTTCAATAAAAAATCATTTAATCAAATTTAATGACAACGGTACGATCAAATCTCATAAATATACATATATAATTATATGCGACCACCACAGCGGGGGAGATGGGGTGTGGGGGAGGGAGCAAGGGATGAATGAACGGGCGATTAATGAGTCGTGTGTATGACGTTTATTATAGATTATATATTGAATCTGTCATAGTAATAACAATGCTGCAATTTGATGGCTAGTTTGTAGTTGTTATTGATAGGTCTATCACTATAATATTTTTATATGGTCCTTGTATCCTACATACGTTATTACGTAAAGAATATTATGAACATTTGAAATCTTGTATTATTTATTAGCAATATATTTTAAAGTAACTTTCAAAATATATTTATAAGATATATATTTTCTTTGATTGAAATAATATTTATATTTTATGAGATGTGTCAGACATACGTTAGCATGAGACACGTTCCTGAGCGTGCTCGTATCTACTACGTGAGAAGCTGTTATGAGCTTCCAATATTGCTATTGATACCATGTATATGTTACATTTATTCGCATATACATACTCAACACATTTTAAAATAACTTAACTACAGCAGTTTGGACATAGTTAACAAAACATACAATAATTGAAATAATTAAAATATACCCAAATTCCAGTAGAGATTAATCAATGTCGGTTTTAAACACTGAATTCCTTACAAATAAAGTCGAAAAAATACCTTTTAGTTTCCAGATTCCTTTTAATATAGAACAAAGATCCGACCGAAAGAATGGTTACGTAGAAATAAAACATGCCTAAACAAATATATTTAACAATTGAAAAAAAAAACTAAACAATGATAATTAACATGCGTTTTGATACAAAAATTACACTATTGAATACAGTTTTTTCATGTTATGTTCAGTAAAATCGTAATATAAAAGTGACGCTCAATTGTTTATATAATAAGAATTTCCATGTAACATAGTAAAATGTCTAATTAAATATGAGTTTTAATTCCCTTCACTTATTCTATAGTGATTTATTTTCATTTACAATGCACGGTGGGTTTCGAATGCCAAATATTTGTTTACTGCGACTATGAAACATGAGGCCCGTCGGGACTATTAGCGACTCGCCAAGCCTCTCTAGTGGATAACTAGATACATATTATAGGATAAACATTGGAACTACACATTCAGAAGTCTGCATGATAGTATTAACATTATCATTGTGGCTATATATACGTAAATAATTAAAAAACAAGATGTATAACAACTAATATTTATTATTTCCGTTTCATCAAATAATTTTACAAGTGGTATACACGAAGGTCCTCTAAAACAATTTGATTGTTTATTAAAATTACGCTTCAATGGTGCTTTAATTATGATATTTAATCGTAATAAAACATATCAAAAGCTCAATAAATAATATACTGATTAAGTATATTTATACAACACTGTTAAGTAAAAGTGTTGTATAAAATAAAAGTTATCGATTACATTCGTTTAAACAAATCATGTTGTTGCCAATTTGCATATTTTTAATCTGACCGTGGATTTCGGTGAATTTTGGGAACAGGGGAGGTGAGGAAAAGGTGGAGCAAACGAGAGATGAATAGAGAATCATGAGAAATATTGAGATGATATTTATAACAGATTGTATATTGATGTAACTGTTATTACAAGACTATATTTACACAAACAAATTACATCTATATTTTTTCCGCTAAATAAAGCTATGATATAAACGATTGACAACTAAAGACAACATTCAACATCGTAAAATTACAATTTCATATTCATGAATTCATAAAAACATTATATTTATATTTTGGTGTTATAATAAGGACCTACCTACCACATAACATGTCATAGGGATAAACCATAATCTCGAGGTGACGTGTCCGCCTCAAACGTGACACCCTCGATTCTGCAATGAATAAGCGTGTCATATCAAGCAATACTTATTTACATTTACATTAATAATGTTATTTAAAGTTCAGTTGCTCTTTCAAATTGTGATGATGATGTTGCAGGAACACTTTGAAAACTATTATTGGATATTAACATCGTATATATAGAAATAAATGTATATATAAATGTCCAATAGAAAATCGCTAAATTCCAGTTGCAGCACGACCCACTTATAAAGTAGATAAAATCGTACATGTGTTAGTGTAGGCTTAATAAGCATCGACAAAGCTGGAGTGATACTGATTTCAGATTTGAATAATATTATCAAATATATTAGTTTGCTTTTTTGTAAAAATTTAGTATTTTTAAAAGCTTGCTTAATTAGTTTAGAGCGGGATATTGCTTAATTTTACATTTTTGTTTTTGAATTAGATATTCTGGAATTGTTATCAAAGGAAATAATTTTATGAAGAGTTATTATTGACTATCATTCCGGCGATGTGATTGGCTGTCTCGCCATTAACCAAACTTATGTCAACGTGGTGTTAGGGCAAAAAATTACTTTTTTTCGAAGTTTTGTAATAAAAACAAATGTTCTCTGGTCACGTTATCGTGTTAATGTAAATACTTGTACGTCGATGTAGACTACATAATAAATATCAAAATGTTATTGCAGTATTTACAGCGCTCCAGGGACTTGTTATCATTTAATGTCATACATAATGATATCGTTGTCGATAAATTATAATGAAAATTGCATTGGATATATTTACAAAACACATGTTATAAAATAATTATATTTTATAATTATATAACAAAAAAGAAACCTAAAATATTTAGAGCATTATAGATAGTACAAAGACAATTTTACATAAATCAATTCTATAATTTACTAAATAAAATAGGTCTTCACTGCGATATATATATTAAGATAACCGCTGATTAACAAGATTAAGTAAGTTTCTATAATAAATAGAAGTAAAAAAAATACAAAATGGTAGTGATTGGATTACTCGGAAAAGAATCCCTATAATAAAAATGGTAACTCTAATATTCATCCATTTACTTAATTTATCTAGCTTCTCTGACGATTTATTATTTATTATTGTGTAAATAGTTTGTGAAAAGTTTAACTCTTTCTAAAGTAAAATTAAACCTCCAAATGTGCTTTCAAACCCGATTTCATGCTTGTCACAGTCATATGGGAGTGGATAGTAATAATTAACAGAATTGATATTGCTTGATTTTAGCATTTAATTACGTTGATTTTGGTTAGTTCCTCTCAAGGAAGGTGACATTGCATCGATTAAACTTTTTTTTATTGTTGTGTTGTTTGTGTTGTCGTACCTCAAGGAGAAGTATTGTCACCTTTACTATTCTCAATCTTCATGAATACAATTACTCATAAAAATTTGTCATGTCATGAATACAATTACTCATAAAAATTCGTCTGTATCATAGGTGCGGTTTAAAACTTAAAATTTGTAGTAGAAGCGTAATCGCACGAGTTCATAAGTCTGGCAAAACATATAAGGGAAATAGACCGTTATTAAAGACAAATTAAATAAATAAAGTTAAAAGGAAGAGATCAGTTACCATAACCTCGTTACGACGTATGCAGAATTAAAAACATGTAATTGATTCTACCATATCGCTACAGGACCACCATACTGCTGAGTTACCATATTGCTGAGTTTATCAATATGTGAAAAATAGCTAGTATAGATAATAATAATAGATTTCATGAGAAAGAAAGAGATAAATTATAAATAATTAATTAATTATTACAAATAAATGCAAAAAGGTATAAGAAATTTGTTATTGGTTACAAAATTATATCTAGTTCTGTAGTAGTCGAATAATCAATTAATTTATATAAAGTTGTTGTTGTTATTCTGGTGCAAAAAATGAAATTCATTTATGAACCATAGTATGTTCAATCTACAATCACATTGTACACATATATTTCATTAAACTGGGATGTACGAGAGGAAGGGTTATTGAAGAGAGCGGAGGAGGGGAAGGGTAGAAGTCTTAACGAGATATGAATAGAGATTTATGAAGATGGACATGAGCATGAAGTGATGATTTAATACAATACTGTCATCGAATGTTTGGTTATAAGCATATCAGTGATATAAATTTATCAAGTTTTATTTATTTGTCACTTTTATTAATATATTTTGTCATAATTTATTTTGAACGCCTTTTATATATATTCCATGTTTCAAAATTTTTACATAATAAAGAATATTATTATTATTATCTATTTATTAACCAGAGTATAACCGTATCAGATAAATCTAAAAAATAGCGCGTAAACGTATAATAATAATTTCTTTTCGTTTACAAGACTAATATCGAGAGAAATTTTAACAAGACTAACAACAAGAAATAAACCTCTTAATTGTAACTAAAATACAATTTCCTTGCGATTTCAATAATTTAGTGATTTTTTATAAATGTTACTATTCGTGATATAAAGGGAGGGGGGTGTAGGTTACTTAAATACAACGCTAGGAACAAGTGGGCTTTGGGCATTAGAGTTCCTATTCACAATATGAAACGAGCCGATTTGCCGTGACCAGGTGACAAAACCGATTTTATTTGTCAAAGCAGTGAAAAAATTTTTATAAGTTCCATATGTATGATTTTTATAAACGGATATTTAAGCAATTACAAAATTTGATATTCGTTGCCGCATATTTTCACTAGTTAAGATTTTAGAAAAGCTGACGATGAAATAAACTTCGCCTTCAAAATTTGTACACCCGTTTTGTCTACAAACTGTACAAATCCGACCATGTATCTCAATATCGATATCAATTAAAGCGGTTTCGCATCCACCTTCTTAGGAATGTGCATATTTTATTTCTTCTTTACAAAATATTAAATAACTCCTCTCCCTCTAACTTACGTAAACATTTTCAAGTGACCCCATCCAGAACTAGACCACATCGCTCGTGTGTCCCTTTAAAATCTCTGAAAGTACCCCATTTTAATACCACTTTTCATTTTATTTATTTTAGTGTTCTTTTCTTCTACAATGTGATCTGGAATGATAAAGAAGTGTCTTATTATCTGTTAAGCCATTTTCAAAATTTCCGAACAAGATATTATGCTTTGTAGATTAAATACCAACCCTAATCTTTGTGCTCGTAATATGTATGTAAATTTTGTATTGCTGATTATAATGTATTGGAATACTATAATACTATAATGGAAGAACGTGTTCAGGTGGTTTGGGCACGTCGAACGAAAGAGTGATGAAAGAATGATTAAAAAAAAGATTTATATGATGATAAAAAAGATTTATATAGTAAAAGTAAGCGGTAAGAGAGACAGGGGGAGGCCTCGAGTGACCTTCGAAAACACAGTATCTATGATACTGGAAGTAGGTCACGTAAAAGGCATGAGGACCCCCCGGAGGGCATGTATGAAGAGGTTGATGTCTGTGGCCGAGGCGAAAGAGGTATGCAGGGATCGTAGCGTTTGGCGCTCCGTCGTCTCTGGCTATCCCGCAAGGGATATGGCGTGAAGCTAAATAAATAAATAAATAATACTATACAAATATTGAACTAATAATAGTTAAACGAAAGTCTAAACTTCGTCATATTGGTATTATTCTTATCGACTTAAACTTAGTACCTATAAGTATCAATTACAGAATGGTTTTTTTTATACATTTTTGATATTGTTTTTAAAATAAGTGTGTATTTAATATTTATGAAAAAAGCTTATAATAAGCTTGTTACACATCATGCTATAACAAAAAAGATACGAAAAATTCTATGATGTATTAGCATGAAATGAATGTATACATTTTTGGTTCTATCATATAATTATACCATTTGGTCCAGAAAAATCGTGCCAGTGGATTACGAATTGCATTGTATATGTTGACCGCTACAATAACCATACTAAATTTCTTTAAAAACATCCAGTACATATTTGTTTCATGCCCAAACATACAGATGAACCAAATTATTAACTTTTATTTCACAGTTCTGTTCTGAACATGTAGCAATTAGTATTTTCAAAACATGTAAATTTACAGATTTTTCTCTGTAAATATTTTATTTGTTGCGTTGTGATTTGCTTTGTACATATACGATAGGATTTATTTAACCCGCTTTCAATTCTTATTGAAAGCGGATCAACTTGTTTATGATAAGATTTTAATCCTAACGTAATCTAATACATAATATGTGTGAACTGTTAATGTGTGTCTGCTCGTGTGTTAATTAGAGAGACCTGTTGTTGAATTTAAACTTTGATGTATCTGTGTCATATTAAACAATATGCTAATTAATATTCAATTAACCAATAATTTAATCAAATTAAAGAATACACAACTACAACAATTGCTTTTATAATAAGTATACATTAATATGAAAATAACAGGTATTCTACTTATTAGTATAGAATAAAGTAACACAATTGCGTGTGTATTCTGAAGCACTCTCAGTCGAGTCGAGTCTGAGGTTCGTGAACGAGTGCGGCCAAAAAATGTATTATATATTTTTCATTTTGAAACAAGTTTCTTAGATTGATTATCATTTTATTTAATATTTTTTTCCAATACAATTCATGTAAAATTTAGAACTACTTATATTTTATTATATTTTAATATATTTTAATATATTTTTCTTCTTACCAATATTCATATTAACTTTCTATTTGTTAACGGAATATTATCTAAATCCATTGAGTCGTTAATGGGATTAATTAAGTATCTTCCGATACTTCATCTGTATAATATTACATATAACATACATAATATTGATACGATAAATTTCAATCATGTGAAAAAAAAGTAAAATACCATTGTCCTAAAAAGTTTAGTTTTTCATTTACTGCTAAATATAGTAATGAAACCTCTTAAATCAATATTACTTTATACATTAATATGTATAAATACATATTGTTACTTATAATTACTATTATAAAGGGATAATAAAAAATAGCAGATATGCAGACGACACCATACTCGTATGTTGCCAGGGTTTATGAGCAATTCTGAACGTAATGACCTTTTGTAGTTCATGCGGATGAAGGCACCATGAGTTACATTAGTACTGACTACAGCAGACCGTAATGTAGTCAATAGTATTTTAATAATTTATATTAGGTTCGAATTCTGCAACAAAAAAATATGTCATTATTTTCCGATTCTATACATAAATAAGTCTTATCTATTTGTAAGTCTGTTTGCAAACCATAAATCCATAAATAAATCAAATACAATTATATATTTTAAACACACTATCATTTTCATTAACTAAGTCAAATCCAGAACTAGGTTAAAATATATAATATTTTCACAGAATTTTTCTACACAATCGTATTCACTTGAAGGCCATTATTGCAATACGTTTGAGATACGAGAATTAAAATACATATTTTAAAAGAAGAGAAAATAAAATATAAAAGCGGATACTTTGTAAAGATATATGAACTGTTGACTATTGAAATTGAAATGTATGAAAAATTTACTACTGAAAAATATGAGAAATATATATTTATAGCAAATTACTTAAAATAAACATAAAATGAAAAAACAAGACGATTTAATAACTTTATAAGAAAGAAGATGATATCTATTAGACTTATTTTGTAAATCCTAAACAATATTTCTAATTTAGTGATATAGAATTTACATTGAAACGATGCCACTATCAAAATAAAATAGCTTTAAAAACATTTCAAACATTTTAGGTACGTACGTATATATACGTATATAACAAATAATGATCACCTCATCCTCCACAGGGTATTCTTTAATTGTAACTACCAACTTACTACCTGAAGGAACATCCGACTGAATTCAATACAGACTCGCGGGATTAAATAAAAACTTTTGCCAATACCAGGGCCTCCTCTCGATAGCTTATTATTTTAATAAAATTTTCATGTTAAATCTAAATTAAATGTAGTATTTATTTGTTAGGCATTGTAGGCCAGATTAAAAATAACTGAAAGTCTATAGGCTCTACTACAGTTCTATTACACATACGTTTATTTAGCTCTATGTGAGATATAACATATTTCCAGTATTTGTATTCTATTGACACTATATGCCATAAGTATACTAAGTAATTTTTCATTGTTACTATCTTTACTTCATTTATTAGAACGGTAATAGTAAAGTTAAAGTAGTATAATTTTATATTTGTCCCAATAAACGTTTATTCTGTAATAAAGTTCTGTGATGAAAAGTCACAGGTAAGCGCTAGCAGCAATATGAAATATCTTCAAAAATCTTTAACATGAATTTTCCTCCTACTTAAATGCGTCACGGTGTCAATTTACGTTCCTTACGTGACAGGTCACTTAGCTGTACGTGACAACTTGATTTCAGCAATTTGATAATATTGAATAATTTGTTCTATGGTATATTTTTACAATAGTACTAGTTTTAGTTCAACGGTTCCTCTCCCTTTGAAAAGAAGGTTTGAAAATGTTTTTTTGTATTAAATAACAGTTAAGAATGAAACACATAAATAATTAGTGAATAAAATATACTAATTTATATATATATATATATATATATATGAAGAAAAATATTTGTCCTACAAGGAACACCTAATCCTTGGCCCTTGAGGTGGTGCAATAAAATATATCTTATTTAACCAAACTATTAAATTTGCTTAATTTTAGAAATCAAAGAATCGATACAGTTGACACAAGTGACCTCTACTTACGTCATGTTAATTGATATCAGGACATATTAAATTTATATTTCGTTCTATTTCCTTACCACTATTTCTGATATATGTAACTACAAAAAGACAGCTGCGGTACATTTACAAGCTATTCGTTTAATCCTTTTTTAATTTAAGATAAAGAAGTAAATAATTTATTTAGTTATAATCATAGTAAATAATTATGATTATTACTGAGACATATTTTGAGAAATTTACTTAAAAGTAACAAAAATAGATGACAAGAGTCAAGAGTACGCTGTTATGTTTTGAATTTGATTTTTCAGGTGAAATGTTGTTCGACTTTATAAAAAAATAACAAAAAATTATAAAATTAAATTCACCAATCAACAACTTAAATACCAAAGTACTATCAATTAATAAAAGGTGGCGAGATTGACAAAGTTTCTATTTGTACCAATGGGTATTGAATTTTCTTGGATCTTTTCAATATTAAAAGAATGTGCATTTTGGAAGTTACTTTTCATTTGTTTTTTTATGTTGGCTTTTAGTTTGATTGGTTTTATCTACTGACTACTTTGATTGGTCAGTTGTGATTGATATATTTTTCCAAGTAAAACAAGATCCAAAATAATATCTTGCTATTCTTTTTACCTGACCATGCTTTCAATCCATATACGAATATAATAAATATTTTGCATTGTTGTATGATTGCATTAAATCATTTAATAAAATTTAAATAAATATTTTAATATTTATCCGCTTGACTACCGATGATTCCACTTAAAAAATATAATATTGGACGGGTTCAATTAACTACGTCCGGAAACTAAATAAAAACAACAAAATAATTCACGCAATACAATCAATATTCAGGAATAGTTGAATAAAAAATAATTTAAACAAATTTTCTCACATAAGTGTACGCGAGTCACGATCAAATCTCATAAACTTATATAATTATACGTAACAAGCACGAGAGGGGTGGGAACTGAGGGGGGGAGTAAGGTATGAATGAACGGGGGAGTGATGAGAGTCGTGTGTATGACACTTATTATAAATTATATATTGAATCTGCATAGCAATATCAATGCTGCAATTTGTAGACTGGTTGGTTTAATGGTTAGTGACCGTCATAGCTGATCGCAAGATCACACAGGAAAGCAAGTAATATAAGAGGACGATTAATCTGAATTTTATTCACTTGTATTATTAATTTTTGAACTAACAAAACAATAACAAATTTCTAAAAATTTAAAATGCTATTGTATCAAAACGAAAATAAAAACAGGAACGTACTTTAATATTCCACAAAGAGTTTCCACGCGTTTAGTAATAATGTATTTAGGTATCTTTTGACATTATAATGAAGGGTCGACTAAAGGGCTACATAATATTATGGTGTTGTTTGATTATTTCGCAGCACTTATTTGTCTTTAATCTTAGTCTACATCTATATAAAATCGATTCCATACAGTTTCTTCAATATGGGCGTTATTATTTTTGTTGATAAGATCACTTACATATTCCTGTTTTTTGATTTTTAATTATAAATCATGTTAATATAATTTTTGAGATAATGTTATGTGAATAACATAAAAAAATAGTAAGACAAGTAAAAAATAAATGTTTCAGAAGTAGGAATCTATAAAAAAAAATCTTTTTATTTGTTTTTAAATTTGTTTATTTAAAAGGTTAGTAAGGTCCAGGTAAAGGCAAAAAATCTATTTACTGACAACTGTTCCGGGATTCCGTAATGGAGGACGTGAGGAATGCATATTGTGAATTACAAATGAAAAACTAAGGAAAATGGAGGTTCTTTTGTTACCTATCGCTGGGGAATCTTTTAACATGATAAAAATTCTTATATAATGTTAGATTTATATGTATATATCTCCTAAATACTTAAAATAAACGATAGAATACAGAAGGTTACAAACTTTCTACTTACTCGATATTTTCTTTCACAGTCTAGACAAAGTGCAATTTTTCACAGTAAATATTGAATCCGATAACCATAAATTAAAACAAAAGAAATATAACCTGTAACATATATAACCAAGACATAGAAGTCATTACAGCTGTAAGCAGTAAAGTTATGTAGTTATTCATAACCATGTTCTGTGTATCATTAATATCTACAATGATGTACCTATTAACATAGTATTGGATGCTTTTTCGTTATTATTATTGAAATTATTTTTAAAGTATATGTTTTTTTTTTATTCTTATTTACTGACGTGGAAGTGTCCGATCTTTTAAAAACATATCTGTTGTAGGACTACGTCATAGTGATATGTTCTTTTTTAATGTCGATAGTCTTTGATTATTTTATTTATTTTGATTATTATATTCCTACTTTTCAATTTTTAATTTCTATTTCGTTTCAATTTACCACAAAAGACATTTCAATACAAATATAATTGTAGTCTAATTTATTTAACTGTGGAACGATCTCAGTGAAAATGTCAATAAATAATTGTATTAGTAAGTTAATATAATTTCATTAGTTTTGATAAATGACAGAAATTTAGACAGTATTGCTGTGTCATGATTTATCTTAAGTTGTCTTTTAATTTTAAACAGTTGTATTTTGTAAGGAAATATACCAATTCAAAAACTAAATCCGATTTGATGCTATTTGTACTATCTTAGTAAGATTAGTTGTTTAATTTTGTACCAGACCAACACGAACTGAACTAAATAACTAAAATTGTCACTAAAAAGCGTCAAATGTGAGTGACCGGTAAGGTTCACTCACACACACACACACACACTCACACTTAGGATAACCTAATTTACTACATTTTTGGAGTATTTTTATTTTTTATTTAATATCCATGCAATATTATTATCAAATGTAATTTATTTTCACACGTGGTCTAGTTCGGTGTAATCCAATCCTCATGTGTCTCGTGACACGTAGTCTGTAATACTCACTGCGTCACTAATCAATGTATTCACATCGATGTAACTTGTTACTTGTTATCCGACTCTTATTTAACATCACATAGATTTGGGAACATTGTGCTGTGTATTATAATAAACTATAGAACTAAATACACCTATTTGAACCTAATTACTATCTGTTGCTAGTGACTTCGTCTGTCCACGCTTCCACGATATAAATTATTATTTATATCAGCACTTAATATTTATAGAAATCTATAGATTTTTGTTTTATTTTCATTGTAGACCAAAAAACTGTTTTGTTTGTGCGTCTTAATATGTTATTTACAGAATAAAATACATATAGATTAATTGAAAAATAAACCAAAGCTATACCAAATTTCTTAAAAAATATTGCGAAAGTTTGGTTGTACTATGATTATCCCAAATCATTTGTGTTGTGAAACAACACGTGATGTGAAAATAGACTAATAAAAATTACAATATCTAACCAACTTTTTAAGTACTATTGATTTGGCATTTTGTTTTATTGAATTTACTGATTTAGGCCCGTTACTGTTCTATTATGTGTATAGAAAAATATTGTACCAGCATGGTATAATTTTCTTCACATAGATTGTACATAATTGCGAAGATGCAATAGTGTATTTATTTTATTAAAACACTTTAGAAAAGATCATTTTGAAATTAGCGTACGTCAGATAACTTTTCGAATTGAACTCTACGGTCGCAGAAACAATTAAACTTCATAAATTTCGGCCAATAACTTCTAATTCTTCTTATAAGGTTTTGGGTCGAAACTTTAATTATTTGCAAAAAATTGGCTTACCTTCAAATAACAAAATAGATTATCATATTAAAATGCCTTTTTAGATTAGATAGTTTTGTGTGAGTGTTTTTCACTGACGTGATCTAGACGGATATAAGTAGGTACTTAGGATATAAATAAATCGGTCTGTTGGAATCGAACCCGAGAGCCGTCTATACAAATGAAAATATTGCTTTTATAAAAATAGTCGTATCGTAATCGTGTAGACAGAATAATAAGTTTCTTGTTCTCCCTTTATTTCTTTTTAAAAATATGTATATTTTTAACATTTAGTTTTAAAAGTAATTAATTACATCACGGTGTTAACTAACAAGACTTGTTGAATTCAACATGGAGTTATTACGGGAATTATAATTATTAAATAAATATATAATAGTATACTTAAAACTGCTAATGTAAACCAACTAAATCATTAAGTAAAGGGCTTATTATTATTATTTGACTGTCTGAATACAATCGACTGAAATTTTTCTTCTCATTTCTTTGTACAATCACCAAACATTCTGTTTTATGTATTTACAGATTTTAGCTTTTTTTTGTTTTGAATTTTGTTATGTTAATTAGAGACACGTGATATTGAATTTAAACTTTGATATATGTTTGTCACATTAAACAATATGTAAATTAATATTCAATTAAACAATAATTAAATCAAACTATCTATATATGAATCTAGAATCATGAGAACTATTGAGATGACATTTATAATAGATTGTACATTGATATAACTGTTATTACAAGACTATATAAACGGTATTTTTATAATAAATTACATCTATATTTTTTTCGCTAAATAAAGCTATGATATAAACGAATGACAACTAAAGACTGCTATTCAACATTGTAAAATTACAGGTTTGTATAATTTCATATTCATGAATTTATAAAAGCATTATATTTATATTTTGGTGTTATAATAAGGACCCACCATATAACGTGTCATAGGGATAAACCTTAATCTCGAGGTGACGTGTCCGCCTCAAACGTGACACCCTTGATTCTGCAATGAATGAACGTGACATATGAAGCAATATAGTGATAGGTTTTATTTACATTTTAATAATGTTATTTAAGTTCAGTTGCTCTTTCAAATTGTGAAGCTGATGTTGCAGGAACACTTTGAAAACTATTATTGGATATAAATTGTATATATAGAAATAAATGTATATATAAATCAATAGAAAATCGCTTATTTGTTAGTTATTAGTTGCAGCACGACCCATCTATAAAGTAGATAACATCGTACATGTGTTAGTGTAGCCTTAATAAGCGCCGACAAATCTGGAACAACACTAATTTCAAACTTGAATAATTTTATAAAATATATTAGTTTGTTTTTTTGTAAAAAAATAATGTTTTTAAAAGCTTGCTTAGTTAGTTCTGAGCGGGATATTGCTTATTTTTACATTTTTGTTTTTGAATTAGACATTCTAGAATAGTTATCAAAGAATTTATGAAGAGTTATTATTGACTATCATGCCGGCGATGTGATTGGCTGTCACGCTATTAACCAAACATATGTCAAAGTGGTGTTAGGGCAAAAAATTACTTTTTTTTCGAAGTTTTGTTATAAAAACAAATGTTCGCGGGTCACGTTATCGTGTTAATGTAAATACTTGTATATCGATGTGGACTGCATAATAAATATCAAAATGTTATTGCAGTATTTACAGCGCTCCAGGGACTTGTTATCATTTAATGTCATACATAATGATATCGTTATCGATAAATTATAAAGAAATTTGCATTGGATATATTTTCAAAACACATGTTATACAATAATTATATTTTATAATCATATAACAAAAAAGGACCCTAAAATATTTAGAGCATTATAGATAGTACAAAGATAATTTTTCATAAATCAATTCGATAATTTAGCAAATAAAATAGGCTTTACGCCGATATATATATTAAGATAACCGCTGATTAACAAGATTAAGTAAGTGTCTATAATCAATAGAAGTAAAAAAATACAAAATAGTAGTCATTGGATTACTCGGAAAATAGTCCCTATAATAAAAATGGTAAATCTAATATTCATCCATTTACTTAATTTATCTAGCTCTTCTGACGATTTATTATTTATTATTGTGTAAAGGTCTTGGAATAAATAGTTTGTGAATAGTTAAATAGTTAGTTAACTCTCTCTAAAGTAAAATTAAACGTCCAAATGTGCTTTCAAACCCGATTTCATGCTGGTCACTGTCATATGGGAGTGGATAGTAATAATTAACAGAATTGATATTGAATTGATATTGCTTGATTTTAGCATTTAATAACTTTGATTTTGGTTCATTACTCACAAGAAAGGTGACATTGCATCGATTAAACTTTTTCTTCTTGTTGTGTTG
This sequence comes from Melinaea menophilus ssp. n. AW-2005, assembly GCA_918358695.1. NCBI lineage: Eukaryota > Metazoa > Arthropoda > Insecta > Lepidoptera > Nymphalidae > Melinaea > Melinaea menophilus. Next base: position 10,263,218 of record OU911039.1, on the reverse strand, counting down.
TTTGTGTTGTCGTACCTCAAGGAGAAGTATTGTCACCTTTACTATTCTCAATCTTCATGAATACAATTCGTCATAAAAATTGGTCTGCAACACAGGTGCGGTTTAAAACTTAGATTCTAAGTAGAAGCGTAATCGCAAGAGTTCATAAATCTGGAGAAACATATAAAGGAAATATACCGTTATTAAAGAGAAATTAAATAAATGAAGTTATAAGGAAGAGATCTGTTAATATAACCTCGTTACGACGTATGCAGAATTAAAAATATGTTATTGATTGAGTTTATCACTATGTGAATAATAGTTAGTTATAGATTTCATGAGAAAGAAAGAGATTAATTATGAACAATTAATTATTTATTACAAATCAATGCGAAAAAGTATAAAACATTTGATATTGGTTACAAAATTATATTTAGTGTTTTATTAGTCGAATAATCAATTAATTTAAATAAGAACATACAGTTCAGTTATGAGCCATAATATGTTCAAACTGCAATCACATTGTACATGTATATATAATTAAATTCAGATGTACGAGGGGAACGGGTGTTAAAGAGAGCGGAGGAGGGGAAGGGTAGAAGTCTTAACGAGATATGAATAGAGATTTATGAAGATGGACATGAGCATGAAGTGATGATTTAATACAACTGTCATCGAATGTTTGATTATAAGCATATAAGTGATATAAATTTATCAAGTTTTATATATAGTTTTATTTATTTGTCACTTTTATTAATATATTTTGTCATAAGTTATTTTGAACGCCTTCTATATATATTCCATGTTTCAAAATTTTTACATAATAAAGAATATTATTATTATTCTCTATTTATAAACCAGAGTATAACCGTATTAGATAAATCTAAAAAATAGCGTGTAAACGTATAATAATAATAATAATTTCGTTTCGTCTACAAGACTAATATCGTGAGAAATTTTAACAAGACTAACAACAAGAAATATTAATTTTTATATAAATATTATGCTGCCTGTTCTTTATTGTATTGAGTTTAGTTCTAAACGAAAAAATGACTCATGTGGTAAGTGATTTCTGGAAATGTGAAAAGATGTCAAGGTGTTGCTATTCCTGATATATAGCCAGGGGTGCAGGAAACTTAGAAACAACGAAACAAGTGGGTTTTGGGAATTAGTTTAGATTTACTGTGACCAGATGACTCTACCTTGGTTGAACCGCCTCCTAAGACTAATAAAATCCCGATAAAATCGATTTTATTTGCCAGAGCAGTGAAGCAGTTTTTATAGGTTGCAGATTGGAAACAATATGTATGTTTTTTATAAACGGATTAACGTGTTTTTAAGCAATTACAAAAGTTGATTTTCGTTGCTGTATCTTTTCATTGGTTAAGATTTTAGAAACCCTGACGATGAAATAAATACTACTTGATCGCCTTCAAAATTTGTGCATCCGTTTTGTCTACAAACAGTAAAAATCCGACCATAAATCTCAATACCGAAATCAATTAAAGCGGCTCCGTCTCCGCCTTCCTCGGAATGTCCATATTTTATATCTTCTTTGCAATATTTTAAATAACTCCTCTTCATTTAACTTACGTGACCATATTCAAGTGACCCTATCAAGAATTAGAACACATCGCTCGTGTTTCTCTAAACTTTTTATTTAATTTCTTTTTCTTTTTTCATGCATCTGACACGTTCAGTAAAATGTGTACTTAGGTCGCTTAGCACCACATGCTATCCAGATGAAGAAATTCGGATACAGTTCGTAAGCGCTTATAAATATATGATTACGACTTAGGTTCCTATTTTTTCGGATGATAATCGGATGTGTAAGCACCGTGAGTAGTTTTTTTTATATGAACCTCCGTTCTTTGTTTTTGTTGGAATGATCTGGAATGACAAAGAAGTGTTACTATCTTAAAGTTAAGCCATTTTTAAAACTTCCTAACAAGATACTATGCATTGTTGATTAAATACCAACCTCAATCTTTGTGCTCGTAGTATGTATGTAAGTTTTGTGTTGCTGATTGTATGTTTTGGAATACTTTAACCGTTAAATGAATTATTATTCTTGTCATATTCTTATCGACTTAAATTTAGTACTTATAAATATAAATCACAGATTTTTTTTTTCTAACATTTTTGATATTGTCTATAAAATAAGTGTGTATTTAATATTTATGAAAGAAGCTTATAATAAGCTTGTTACACATCATGCTATAACAAAAAAGATACGAAAAATTCTATGATGTATTAGCATGAAATGAATGTATACATTTTTGGTTCTATCATATAATTATACCATTTGGTCCAGAAAAATCGTGCCAGTGGATTACGAATTGCATTGTATATGTTGACCGCTACAATAACCATACTAAATTTCTTTAAAAACATCCAGTACATATTTGTTTCATGCCCAAACATACAGATGAACCAAATTATTAACTTTTATTTCACAGTTCAGTGCTCTGAACACGTAGCAATTAGTATTTTCAAAACATGTTAATTTACAGATTTTTCTCTGTAAATATTGTATTTGTTGCGTTGTGATTTGCTTTGTACATATACGATAGGATTTATTTAACCCGCTTTCAATTCTTATTGAAAGCGGATCCACTTGTTTATGATAAGATTTTAATCCTAACGTAATCTAATACATAATATGTGTGAACTGTTAATGTGTGTTTGCTCGTATGTTAATTAGAGAGACCTGTTGTTGAATTTAAACTTTGGTGTATCTGTGTCCTATTAAACAATATGCTAATTAATATTCAATTAACCAATAATTTAATCAAATTAAAGAATACACAACTACAACAATTGCTTTTATAATAAGTATACATTAATATGAAAATAACAGGTATTCTACTTATTAGTATAGAATAAAGTAACACAATTGCGTGTGTATTCTGAAGCACTCTCAGTCGAGTCGAGTCTGAGGTTCGTGAACGAGTGCGACCAAAAAATGTATTATATATTTTTCATTTTGAAACAAGTTTCTTAGATTATCATTTTATTTAATATTTGTTTCCAATACAAACCATGTAAAATTTAGAACTACTTATATTTTATTATAATATAATATATTTTTCTTCTTACCAATATTCATATTAACTTTGAAATCCATTGACTCGTTAATGGAATTAATGAAGTATCTTTCGATACTTCATCTGTATAATATTACATATAACATACATAATATTGATACTATAAATTTGATTAATTTTTATTGGAATCAATGAAATGAAATAAAAAGTAAAACATTTTCCTAAAAATTTAAGTTTTTCATTTACTGCTAAATATAGTAATGAAACCTTTTAAATCAATATTACTCTATACATTAATATGTATAAATACATATTGTTACTAATAATCACTATTATAAAGGGACAATAAAAAATAGCAGATATGCAGACGACACCATACTCGTATGTTGCCAGGGTTTATGAGCAATTCTGAACGTAACGACCTTTTGTAGTTAATGCGGATGAAGGCACCATGAGTTACAGTAGTACTGACTACAGTAGACCGTAAAGTAGTCAATAGTATTTAAATAATGGATATTAGGTTCGAATTCTGAAACAATAAAACATGTCATTATTTTCCGATTCTATACATAAATAATTCTTATCTATTTGTAAGTCTGTTTGCAAACCATAAATCCAGAAATAAATCAAATACAATTATATATTTTAAACACATTATCATTATCATTAACTAAGTCATATCCAAAACTAGGTTAAAATATAAAATATTTTCACAGAATTTTTCTACACAATCGTATTCACTTGAAGGCCATTATTGCAATACGTTTGAGAGACGAGAATTAAAATATATATTATAAAAGATGAGAGCATAAAATATAAAAGCGGATACTTTGTAAAAATATATGAACTGTTGACTATTGAAATTGAAATGTATGAAAAATCTACTACTGAAAAATATGAGAAATATATATTTATAGCAAATTACTTAAAATAAACATAAAATGAAAGAACAAGACAATTTAATAACTTTATAAGAAAGAAGATTATATCTATCAGAATTCATCCTAAACAATATTTCTAATTTAGTGATATAGAATTTACATTGAAACGATGCCACTATCAAAATAAAATAACTTTAAAAACATTTCAAACATTTTAAGTAATCTTTTTAAACATTGTTGTTTAAAAAGTATACGTATATAACAAATAATGATCACCTCATCCTCCACAGGGTATTCTTTAATTATAACTACCAACTTACTACCTCAAGGAACATCAGACTGAATTCAATACATACTCGCGGGATTAAATAAAAACTTTGTCAATACCAGGGCCTCCTCTCGATAGCTTATTATTTTAATAAAATTTTCATGTTAAATCTGAATTAAATGTAGTATATATTTGTTAGGCATTGTAGGCCAGATTAAAAATAACTGAAAGTGTATAGGCTCTACTACAGTTTTTTTACACATACGTTTATTTAGCTCTATGTGAGATATAAGATATTTCAAGTATTTGTATTCTATTGACACTATATGCCATAAGTAACATATACTAAGTAATTTTTCGTTGTTATTATCTTTACCTTGTTTATTAGAACGGTAATAGAAAGTAGTATAATTTTATATTTGTCTCAATAAACGTTTATTCTGTAATAAAGTTCTGTGATGGAAAGTCACAGGTAAGAGCTAGCAGCAATATGAAATATCTTCAAAAATCTTTAACATGAATTTTCCTCCTACTTAAATTCGTCACGGTGTCAATTTACGTTCCTTACGTGACAGGTCACTTAGCTGTACGTGACAACTTGATTTCAGCAATTTGATAATATTGAATAATTTGTTCTATGATATATTTTTACAATAGTACTAGTTTTAGTTCAACGGTTCCTCTCCCTTTGAAAAGAAGGTTTGAAAATGTATTTTTGTATTAAATAACAGTTAAGAATAAAACACATAAATAATTAGTGAATAAAATATACTAATTTATTATAGATATATATATATATATATATGAAGAAAAATATTTGTCCTACAAGGAACACCTAATCCTTGGCCCTTGAGGTGGTGCAGTAAAATATATCTTATTTAACCAAACTATTAAATTTGCTTAATTTTAGAAATCAAAGGATCGATACAGTTGACACAAGTTACCTCAGCTTACGTCATGTTAATTGATATCAGGATCATATTAAATTTATATTTCATTATATTTCATTACGACTATTTCTGATATATGTAACTACAAAAAGACAGCTGCGGTACATTTGCAAGCTATTCCTTTAATCCTTTTTTAATTTAAGATAAAGAAGTAAATAATTTATTTCAATAATTATGATTATAACTGAGACATATTTTAAGAAATTTACTTAAAAGTAACAAAAATAGATGACAAGATTCAAGAGCACGCTGTTACGTTTTGAATTTGATTTTTTCAGGTGAAATGTTGTTCGACTTATAAAATTAAAATCACCAATCAACAACTTAAATACCCAAAGTAGGTACTATCAATTAATAAAAGGTGGCGAGATTGACAAAGTTTCTATTTGTACCAAAGGGTATTGAATTTTCTTGGATCTTCTCAATATTAAAAGAATGTGCATTTTGGAGGTTACTTTTCATTTGTTTCTTTATGTTAGCTTTCAGTTTTATTGGTCTTATCTACTGACTACTTTGATTGGTCAGTTGTGATTGATATATTTTTCCAAGAAAAACAAGATCCAAAATAATATCTTGCTATTCTTTTTACCTGACCATGCTTTCAATCCATATACGAACATAATAAATATTTTGCATTGTGATATGATTGCATTAAATCAAAGAGACACATTTAACAATATTTTAATAAATTTTATTTACCTTCACGCCATATCCCTTGCGGGGTAGCCAAAGACGACGGAGCGCCAAACGCTACGGTCTCTGCATACCTCTTTCGCCTCGGCCACAGACATCAACCTCTTCATACATGCCCTCCGGGGGATCCTCATGCTTTTTACGTGACCTGCTTCCAGTAACATTGATACTGTGTTTTCGGAGGTCACTCGAGGCCTCCCCCTGTCTCTCTTACCGCTCACTTTTCCTATATAAATCTTTTTTACCATTCTTTCATCACTCATTCGTTCGACGTGCCCAAACCACCTGAGCACGTTCTTCTTCATTCTCACCGTGACATCTTCGCTAGTACCTGCCATTCTGTGGATCTCTTCATTGCGGATTCGGAGCTAGACTAACTTCGCATATTCTGCGAAGAGATCGCATCTCCACAGCATTCATCTTTCTTACATTCTTCTCCTGTGTTACCCACGTTTGGCTGCCGTATAACAGTGTCGGTAGCAAAACTGCATTGTGTACAGCCAAACGTGAAGCTATGCTGACGTTTTGACGTCTCAACAATGCAGTCAAAGCACCATTGACTCTGTTACCGGCAGCAATACGCCTTTCCACATCCATTTCGTATCTTCCGTCTCTACTAAACATACTTCCCAAATATACCACTTCATTCACTTGTTCTATTATCTTATCATTCACGTTGATCTTACGTTCTGTTCTTTCTTCATTTCTTTCAAATATCAGAACCTTCGTCTTATCTACATTCAGGTTAAGACCATTAATTTCACACCCATCTTTCAGAGTGGTGACCAATGCCTGCAAATTGCATTCTGATGATGCAATGAGCACTGCATCATCTGCATATAGCAAGCAATTGACCTTAAGGTCACCTACTTTCACTCCCATGTCACTGTCTTTCACTCCTTGAAGACAACTATCCAAATTCAAATTGAACAACCAAGCTGACATAGCGCAAACTTGCTTAACATCCGATTGGATGTCAAACCAGGGCGACATGCCAGCTCCTACTCGCACACAGGCTGAGTGATCTCGGTAAAGAGACCTTACAGACTGTAGCAAGGGTCCGCTCACATTGTATCGGGGCAGTATCTCCCATAACTTCTTTCTCACAACCCTGTCAAACGCCTTTTCCAAATCCACAAAAGCAAAGAAAACCTTTTGGTTTAGGGGAAAAGATCTGATCTATACACCTTTTTCCAGGTCTAAAACCTCCTTGGGCCTCCCACAACAGCCTTTCAGATCTCTCTTGCATTCTTCTCGCTAAAATTTTAGCATAAACTTTACCGCCCAAGCTAATCAAACTGATGGCCCTATAGCGTGCACAGTCTATCTGTGAACCTTTGCCTTTATACAAAAGTACGATGACTGCACTTCGCCAATCGTCTGGCGTCAATTTTAATAAATATTTTAATATTTATCCGCTTGACTGATCCGCTTGAATTTTATCACATAAGAGTACGCGAGTCACGGTCAAATCTCATAAACATATAATTATACGTGACAAGCACGAGAGGGATGGGGACTGAGGGAGGGAGCAAGGTATGAATGAACGGGGGAGTGATGAGAGTCGTGTGTATGACACTTATTATAAATTATATATTAAATCTGTCATAGCAATATCAATGCTGCAATTTGATGACTGATTGGTCTAGTGGTTAGTGACCGTAATAACTGATCGCAAGATCACACAGGAAGCGCGTAACATTAATCAGAATTTTATTCACTTATATTATTAATTTGTATTTAAGTTTAAAGAACCAACAAAACAATAACAAAATAGTTTCAAATTTCAAATGCAAAACGAAAATAAAACCAGTGAATATGCAAGTACCTAGGGTATTTCCCGAACTTTGACGGAATTCTAAATGTTAATAAAAAACAATTGATTTTTAAGTAAAATGATTATTATTTGTTGAGGAAAAGAAAATTTTAAAAACATGTTTATTTATAATTACTAAAAAATACAAAAAAGTGTCATTAATAATAATACAATATAGTAATATAATTAAATATTTATTTATATTATTTATTTAGCTTCACGCCATATCCCTTACGGGGTAGCCAGAGACACCGGAGCGCCAAACGCTACGGTCCCTGCATACCTCTTTCGCCTCGGCCACAGACATCAACCTCTTCATACATGCCCTCCGGGGGGTCCTCATGCTTTTTACGTGACCTTCCTCCAGTATCATAGATACAGTGTTTTCGAAGGTCACTCGAGGCCTCCCCCTGTCTCTCTTACCACTCACTTTTCCTGTATAAATCTTTTTTACCATTCTTTCATCACTCATTCGTTCGACGTGCCCAAACCACCTGAGCACGTTCTTCTTCATTCTCACTGTAACATCTTCGAAAATAAATAAATATGAAAATAAACTAAATCAGTAAATTATAAGCAGTGCCATCTCTCGACAGTAATGAAATTTTTTCCTGTCCACAGACATCCATACATCCATGCGAGAACAGTGAAAACAATACAGAACGAACAAAGTTCGTTCGTGAACACGAACATACTTTAATGTTCTACAAAGAGGTTTCATGCGTTTATTAATAATGTATTTAGGTATCTTTTGACATTACAATGAAGGGTCGATAAAAGGACTACATAACATGGAGTTGTGTTATTATTTCGCAGTAAGTTTTGACTTTAATCTTTGTTTATATCTAAATAAAATCGATTCCATACAGTTTCCTCAATATAGGCGTTATTATGTTTGTTAATAAAACGATTGACAAAATCCTGTATTTTTGTATAGTTGATATTTAATTATAAGTCATGTAAATACACTTTTTGAGATCATGTTATATGAATCACAAAAATAAATAGTAAGACATGTAATAAATGTAACAGGATTAAAAATCCATAAAAAAATAATAAAAATCCTTTTATTTGTTTTTTACATAAAATGTTAATAAGGACCAGGTAAAGGCAAATAATCTCTTTACTGACATCTGTTCCGGGATTCCGTAATGGAGGACGTGGGTAATGCAAATAGTGAATTACAAATGAAAAATGTAGAGAAAATGTAGGTTCCAACGTTACTTATCGCCGCGGAATCTTTGAATGTGCTTAAAATTCGTATATAATGTTAGGTTTGTGTGTATATATCTCCTTAATACTTTACATAAACGATAAGATATACAAGGTCACACTTTCTACTTACTTGATATTATCTTTTACTGACTAATCCAAGTGCATTTTTCACAGGAAATATCGAATCCGATATCCATAAATTAAAACAAAAGAAATATAGCCTGTAACATATATAACCAAGACATAGAAGTCATTACAGCTGTAAGCAGTAAAGTTATGTAGTTATTAATAACCATGTTCTGTGTATCATTAATATCTACAATGAAGTACCTATTAACATAGTATTGGATGCTTTTTCGTTATTATTATTGAAATTATTTTTAAAGTTTATGTTTTTCTTATTTTTTTATTCTCATTTATTGACGTGGAAGTTTCCGACCTTTTAAATATATATCCGATGTAGGACTACCGTACACTCGTAGTGATGTGTTTTTTTAATGTCAATAGTCTTTGATTATTTTATTTATTTTGAGCATCATATTCCTTCTTTTCAATTTTTAATTTTTATTTCGGTTCAATTTATCACAAAAGACATTTCAATACAAATATAATTGTAGTTTAATTTATTAACTGTGGAACGAAAATATAATGTCATTAGTTTTGATAAATGACAAAAATTTAGACAGTATTGCTGTGTCATGATTTATCTTAAGTTGTCTTTTAATTTTAAACAGTTGTATTTTGTAAGGAAATATCTACCAATTCATAAATGGGCCAGTATTTAGGTCAACTAGATCGGGAACTAAATCCGATTTGATGCTATACGTACTATCTTAGTAAGATTAGTTAGAACAACACGAACTGAACAAAATAATTAAAATTCTCATTGGAAAGCGTCAACAGTGTGAGTGAGCGGTATGGCTCACACACACTCACACTTATGATAACCTAATTTAATATATTTTTGGAGTATTTTTATTTTGATATTTAATATCATAACGATGCAATATTTATTATCAAATGTTGTTTATTTTCACACGTGGTCTAGTTCGGTGTAATCCAATCCCAGCGTATCTCGTGACACTTAGTCTGTGATACTCACTGCGTCACTAATCAGTGTATTCACATCGATGTAACTTGTCACTTGTTATCCGACTCTTATTTAACATCACATAGATTTGGGAACATTGTGCTGTGTATTATAATAAACTATAGAACTAAATACACATGCATTTGAACTTTATTACTACCAATAATACTATCTGTTGCGAGTGACTTTGTTTGCCCACGCTTCCACGTTATAAATAATTATTCATATCAGCACTTAAAACTAATACAAATCCATACATTGTTGTTTTATTTTCATTGGAGAATAAATAACTGTTTTGTTTGTGCGTCTAAATATGTTATTTACAGAATAAAATACATACAGATTAATTGAAAAATAAACCAAAGCTTCACCAAATTTCTTAAAAAATAGTACGAAAGTTTGGATGTATTATGATTATCCTAAATTATTTGTGTTTTTCCTAAATATCTCATGTTATTGGAGAATAAAGAAAACACCCTGTATTTTAAACAAAAAAAATATATATAATTTAATTAAAACCTAATAACTTAATAATCTTTTCGTGACGTAAACATACAAATAAAAACTATAATAAAATCTAACCAACTTTTTAAGTACCATTGGTTTGGCAATTTTTTAATTTTATTTACTGATTTGGTCTATAGAAAAACATTGTGCCAGCATGGTATAATTATCTTCCCGTTGATTTGATATACTTGATGCAATAGTGTATCTATTTCATTAAAACACTTTAGAAAAGTTTTTTTTGAAATAAGCGTAGGTTAGCCACCTTTGGGAATTCCCGGTTGAACGCTACGGTCGGAGAAAAAAATAAAAACTTCATCATTTTCGTCAACAACTTCTAATTCTTCTTATAAGGTTTTGGGTCGAAACTTTAATTATTTACAAAAATTGGGTTACCTTCAAATAACAAAGTAGATTATCCTATTAAAATGCCTTCTTAGATTAGATAGTTTTCCTCGTATTGTTGTTTTTCACCGACGTGATCCCGGCAAATATAAGTAGGTACCTAGGATATAAATAAATTGGTCTGTTGGAATCGAACCCGAGAGCCGTCTATACAAATGAAAATATTGCTTTTATAAAAAATAGTCGTATCGTAATCGTATTAAAGACAGCAAAATTAAATCTTGTTCTCCCTTTACTTCTTTTTAAAAATATGTATATTTTTAACATTTAGTTTTAAAAGTAAATTACATCACGGTGTTAAATAACAAGACTTGTTGCATTCAACATAACGTTATAACGGGAATTATAATTATAAAATAAATATATAATAGTATACTTAAAACTGCTAATGTAAACAAACTAAATCATTAAGTAAAGGGCTTATTATTATTATTTGACTGTTTGAATATAATCAACTGAAACTTTTCTTATGTTATATGTATTTATAGATTTTATTCTTTCGTTTTGTGTTGAATTTTGTAGCATATATATATATATGCTACAAAATTATATATATATATATATATATATATATATATATATATATATATGTTATTTAAAAAAAAAAAAGCCCCATATCATTTTTTAACCTCTTTAACTCTTTATCTGAGTCTTAAGGTTTTCATAAAGATTATCTTATATTTATTTATATCTTTTCCACTTTGAAGTGACCACTAGTATCACTTTTGTACGTCATGAAATGAAATGAAAATGTCAGTAGAGCTTATTTATTTTGAAACCATATTTATTTAACGCCTACCTGTAATGATACTCTGTAACTTTAACTCCGAAATTTTCAAACACATCCTGTTCTGAGAAAAACCACAACTGAGAAGAACCAAACTCAGCCGGGTATTCCTTTTTTGTGATCATTGTTTTATAAACGTCAATACTTGGTGAGCAATTTATAAGTAACTAGAACCAACCAACTTTCATAGAACCTTTCCTTTAAAACATTTAAATTAAATATTTATGCTTACAATAATGAAAATTATAGATTTATTCCTCCATTAATAAGTCTATGATGAGATTTAAATACAGTGTAATAAAAAACATATAATATGTGTTAAGTTTAAACTTTGAACGTGATGTTGAATTTAAACTTTGATATATGTTTGTCACATTAAACAATATGCAAATTAATATTCAATTAAACAATAATTAAATCAAACTAACCAATACACCACTACAATTATTTCTTTTACCATAAGTATACATTAATATGAAAATTACACATACTTCATACTATAGAATAAAGTAATATCCAACACAATATCGTGTCTACTCTGAAGCACTCTCAGCGGGTCGAGCGTCTGAGGTTCATGAACGAGTGCGACTGAAACATGTGAGCGACATTTTGTTAGAGATATGAAACTTTTTGTGGATTTAATTGTTAGTTAGACCGTGCCGAAAACCCAAAAAATATATTCATAATGGAAGTAGTTTTGGATATGTAATGTAAAAATGAAACCTTTAAAGTAAGCCTTAGAGTCGTGTAATAGTATATACATATATAAAATAAAGATAATAACTTAAATTTGTAAGTAAAAACCCGATGTTACATTTAATCAAACAGTGATTTGAGTCGTTTGTAAATTGTCACATCATCATATAACATATAAAAATATAAATTGGATAATATTAAAATACATAAATTAATACCTTAATTATAAGCGACCAATAATAGATAGTTATCAGTGTAATGTTGTTATTCATATAATATGTCGCTAACCGATCCTTTGACTCAGCACTAAAGTGATACATAAACATTTATGTTAATTTTGTAATAAATTATGTATGTTTAAAATAATACTATCGTCATGTATTGTAACCCTAATTGTTAGATTAATACATTTTAGTAATAATGTCAAAGTCATTAGAATATTTGAAGTAATGTTAAAAATTAAAACTAATGTGATAAATAAATATTAATAATTTCAGCTCGTTTCTTAATTTATTGCTTTTAATAAGAACCATATTCATATTATACATATAAATTAAACCTAACGCTTGCATAAAACTTATATTATTGAAACGTACAAACGCACCATTGGTCCACAAATACAAATTGTCAAACCTCCGAATTGATTTGTGTTAATTCTATTTACTGAAATTGTTTAATCCTCTTAGATGTAAAACCACTGGATTCGTTTATAGGCACGCCCTTCAATTTACAGTTTGTTAATAATCGAATAATCTATTAATTTAAATAAAAACATACAGTTCAATTATGAACCGTAATATGTTCAAACTGCAATGACATTGTTCATGTATATATAATTAAATTCAGATGTACGAGGGCAACGGGTGTTAAAGAGAGCGGAGGAGGGGAAGGGTAGAAGGTCTTAACAAGATATAAATAGAGAATTTATGAAGATGGACATGAGCATGAAGTGATGATTTAATACAATACTGTCATCGAATATTTGGTTATTAGCACATAAGTGATATAAATTTATCAAGTTTTATTTATTTGTCACTTTTATTAATATATTTTGTCATAATTTTTACATAATAATCATTTTTACATAATAAAGAATATTATTATTATTCGCTATTTATTAACCAGAGTATAACAGTATTAGATAAATCTAAAAAATAACGCGTAAACGTATAAATAATCTCTTTTTGTCTACAAGACTAATATTGTAATAATAGAGAAATTGGAACAAGACTAACAACAAGAAATAAACTTCTTAATCGTAACTAGAATACAATTTCCTTGCGATTTCAATAATTTAGTGATTTTGTGTAAATGTTATTTTGCCTGTTCTTTATATTGAGTTCGAAACGAACAATTGGCTCTTATGGAAATTGGTGCACCGTCGATAGATTTCTGGAAATGTAAAAGATGTAAAGGTGTTGCTGTTGATTAATAAAATTTAACTAGGTGGCAACACTATGTAATAATGTCATGTGTAACTGCGTTGTTCTTGCTGTATCTATTATACTTATATTAAAAGGTTTTATTTCATATAAATACTATCGTTTAATTGAGATATAATCCATAATCGAATAGTTACTATTCCTGATTTATAGGGAGGGGTGTAGGTTACTTAAATACAACGCAAGGAACAAGTGGACTTTGGGCATTAGAGTTCTTATTCACAATATGAATCGAGCCGATTTGCCGTGACCAGGTGACAAAACCGATTTTATTTGTCAAAGTAGTGAAACAAGTTCCATATTGGAACCAGTATGTATGATCTTTATAAACGGATATATTTAAGCAATTACAAACTTTGATATTCGTTGCCGCATCTTTTCACTAGTTAAGATAGAAAAGTTAGAAAAGCTGACGATGAAATAAACTTCGCCTTCAAAATTAGTACACCCGTTTTGTCTACAAACTGTACAAATCCGACCATGTATCTCAATATCGATATCAATTAAACCGGCTCCTTCTCCACCTTAGTAGGAATGTGCATATTTTATTTCTTCTTTACAAAATATTAAATAGCTCCTCTCCCTCTAACTTACGTGAACATTTTCAAGTGACTCCATCCAGAACTAGACCACATCGCTCCACCACAATAAGGGACACCCTTTAAAATCTCTGAAAGTACCTCATTTTAATACCAGTTTTTATTTTATTTATTTCAATGTTCTTTTCTTCTACAATTTGATCTGGAATGATAAAGAAGTGTCTTATTATCTGTTAAGCCATTTTCAAAATATCCGAACAAGATATTATGCTTTGTAGATTAAATACCAACCCTAATCTTTGTGCTCGTAATATGTATGTAAATTTTGTATTGCTGATTATAATGTATTGGATTACTATAATACTATAATGGAAGAACGTGTTCAGGTGGTTTGGGCACGACGAACGAATGAGGGATGAAAGAATGATTACAAAAAAGATTTATATGATGATAAAAAAGATTTATATAGTAAAAGTGAGCGGTAAGAGAGACAGGGGGAGGCCTCGAGTGACCTTCGAAAACACAGTATCTATGATATGGAGGAAGGTCACGTAAAAGGCATGAGGACCCCCCGGAGGGCATGTATGAAGAGGTTGATGTCTGTGGCCGAGGCGAAAGAGGTATGCAGGGATCGTAGCGTTTGGCGCTCCGTCGTCTCTGGCTACCCCGCAAGGGATATGGCGTGAAGCTAAATAAATAAATAAATAATACTATACAAATATTGAACTAATAATAGTTAAACGAAAGTCTTAACTTCGTCATATTGTTGATTGGTATTATTCTTATCGACTTAAACTTAGAATCTTAGTATCTATAAGTGTCAATTACAGAATGGTTTTTTTATACATTTTTGTTATTGTTTTTAAATTATGTGTGTGTTGAATATTTATTAAATAAGCTTATAATAAGCCTGTGTTACATCAGACCATAACTTAAAAGATACGGAAAATTGTATGATGTTTTAGCATTAAATGAATGTATAGATTTTTGGTTCAATGATTTTGGCTGTAATTACAGCCAAAATCATTTTAATGATTTTGGCTGTAATTACAGCCAAAATCATTAAAATGGAACAAATTTTATCAAAATCGTGCCAGAGGATTCCGAATTGCATTGTATATGTTGACCGCTATCCATATCCATACTAAATTTCTTTAAAAACATCCAATACATATTTGTTTGATACCCAAACATACAAAGAGATGAACCAAATTATGAACTTTTATTTCACAGTTCTATGTTCTGAACACGTAGCAATTAGTATTTTCAAAACATATAAATTTACAGATTTTTCTCTGTAAATATTTTATTTAAACAAAACGTGTTATATTTCGTTGTGATTTGCTTTGTACATATACGATAGGATTTATTTAACCCGCTTTCAATTCTTATTGAAAGCGGATAAATTCTTGTTGATGATAATATTTTAATCCCAATGTAATCTAATAAATAATATGTGTGAACTGTTAATGTGTGTTTGCTCGAATGTTAATTAGAGAAACGTGTTGTTGAATTTAAACTTTTAAGTATCTGTGTCGTATTAAACAATATGCTAATTAATATTCAATTAACCAATAATTTAATCAAATTAACGACTACACAACTACAACAATTGCTTTTATAATAGGTATATATTAATAGGAAAATAACAGGTAATCTACTTATTAGTATAGAATAAAGTAACACAATAACGTGTGTATTCTGAAGCATTCTCAGCGGGTCGAGTCTAAGGTTCGTGAAAGAGTATCGCGGCCAAAATGTATTATATATTTTTCATTTTGAAACAAGTTTCGTAGATTGATTATCATTTTATTTATTTTTTTCCAATACAGTTCATGTAAAATTTAGAACTACTTATATTTTATTATATTTTAAAATATTTTTCTTCTTACCAATATTCATATTAACTTTCTATTTGTTAACCGAATATTATCTAAATCCATTAATGGAATTAATTATCTTCCGATACTTCATCTGTATAATATTACATATAACATACATAATATTGATACGATAAATTTGATTCCTTTTTATTGGAATCAATCAAATGAAATAAAAAGCAAAATACATTGTCCTAAAAAGTTTAGTTTTTCATTTACTGCTAAATGTATTAATGAATCCTTTTAAATCAATATTACTCTATACATTAATATGTATAAACACATATTGTTACTTATAGTCACTACTATAAAGGGATAAAAAAAAAATAGCAGATGTGCAGACACCATACTCGTATGTTGCCAGGGTTTATGAGCAATTCTGAACGTAACGACATTTTGTAGTTCATGCGGATGAAGGCACCATGAGTTACAGTAATATTAACTATACCACACCGTAATGTAGTCAATAGTATTTAAATAATGGATATTAGGTTTCGAATTCTGAAACAATAAATGTCATTATTTTCCGATTCTATACAAAAATAAGTCTCATCTATTTGTAAATCTGTTTGCAAACCATAAATCCAAAAATAAATCAAATACAATTATATATTTTAAACACACTATCATTATTATTAACTAAGTCATATCAAGAACTAGGTTAAAATATAAAATATTTTCACAGAATTTTTCTACACAATCGTATTCACTTGAAGGCCATTATTGCAATACGTTTGAGAGACGAGAATTAAAATATATATTATAAAAAATGAGAGAATGAAATATAAAAGCGGATATTGAAATTGAAATGTATAAAAAATCTACTATTGAAAAATATGAGAAATATATATTTATAGCAAATTACTTAAAATAAACATACAATGAAAAAACCAGACGATTTAATAACTTTATAAGAAAGAATATGATATCTACTATACCTGTTTCGTAAATACTTACTTATTAGGTCTACAACTTTGCTCCCGACGTTTTTTTTTTTAATTTTAAAAATTATATAAAAAAAATGGTATCTTATTTATGTTTCAAAGTGTTGTCCGGCATTTTCCACTATTTTGGCCCATCTTTCAGGCAACAAACGAATCCCGCGTCGGAAAAATTCTTCATCCTTTAATAAGATCCAAGAATCGATCCATCCTTTCACTTTTTCAAAAGAATCGAAGCACTGGCCCGCCAGGCCGTGTGCCATCGATCTAAATAAATGGTAATCAGATGGAGCAACATCTGGAGAGTATGGCGGGGGAGGTAGAATTTCCCATTTCAGTGTTTCGAGGTACGTCTTG
Source organism: Melinaea menophilus ssp. n. AW-2005 (assembly GCA_918358695.1). Taxonomy (NCBI): domain Eukaryota; kingdom Metazoa; phylum Arthropoda; class Insecta; order Lepidoptera; family Nymphalidae; genus Melinaea; species Melinaea menophilus. The sequence goes on along the minus strand of OU911039.1, from coordinate 10,245,728 downwards.
ACTACTTTCGCCACGTGAGGTCGAGCATTGTCGTGTTGCAAAATTACTATTTCGTGTCTTGCATTAATTGCGTTCGATAAAGTGCACCAGTAATTTTTTCATAAGGTTTAAGCAGCTCATAATAAATTACGCCAAGCTGATCCCACCAAATACACAACATGACCTTGGATCCGTGAATATTCTGTCGAGGTGTCGCCGTAGGAGTGTGGCCGGGCAATCCCCATGATGTGCGTCGCTTAGGGTTGTCGTAGTGCACCCATTTTTCGTCCCCAATAACAATACAATGAAGAAATCCTTTTCGTTTTTGTCTTTCAAGCAGCTGTTCACAAGCAAATAAACGTCGCTCAACATCTCTTGGTTTCAACTGATACGGTACCCAGTATCCTTGTTTTTGGATCATCCCCAGCTGTTCCAGGCGTTTGATACTGCTTGCTGAGTTACTCCCAATGATTTTGCTAGCTGTTCTTGAGTTTAGCACGAGTCTTCATTAAGTAAAGCCTCCAGTTCATCATCTTCAAAAGTTTTTTCTCTGCCACCGCTATGCCGATCTTCAACAACAAAATCACCGCTTTTAAAGCGCTGGAACCACTCGCGACACGTTCTTTCACTAATAGTATCATCACCATAAGTACTTGAAATAACCCGATGAGCCTCAGCCGCCGATTTTTTCATGTTGAAATGAAAAAGTAAAATCTCCCGCAAGAGACGTGAATTCGGTTTATAAGTTGACATATTTAATTAAGTGTAACTATATGACGCAAACAAAAATTAACTAATATCGATGTCAGGTTATATTTATAGATGTCAAAACTGATGGAAAACAACGGTGATTTATTTATTGGAACTATTACTGGCTACTAGCGCCATCTTTTGGAAAACGGCGGGAGCAAAGTTGTAGACCTAATAGCTTCACGCCATATCCCTTGCGGGGTAGCCAGAACCGACGGAGCGCCAAACGCTACGGTCTCTGCATACCACTTTCGTCTCGGCCACAGACATCAACCTCTTCATACATGCCCTCCGGGGGGTCCTCATGCTTTTTACGTGACCTTCCTCCAGTATCATAGATACTATGTTTTCGAACGTTCTTCATCATTCTCACCGTGACATCTTAGCACCTGCCATTCTGTGGATCTCTTCATTGCGGATTCGGTCAGCTATACTAACTCCGCATATTCATATTTCGTAAATATTAAACAATATTTCTAATTTAGTGATATAGAATTTACATTGAAACGATGCCATTTTCAAAATAAATAACTTTAAAAACATTTCAAACATTGTAAGTTGTTGTTTAAAAAGTATACGTATATACCAAATTAAGATCACCTCATCCTCCACATCCTCCTTTAATTGTAACTACCAACTTACTACCTCAAAGAACATCCGACTGAATTCAATACATACTCTCAGAAATAAATAAAAACTTTGCCAATACCAGGGCCTCCTCTGGATAGCTTATTATTTTAATAAAATGTTCATGTTAAATCTGTTTTAAATGTAGTATTTATTTGTTGGGCATTGTAGGCCAGATTAAAAATAACTGAAAGTCTATAGGCTCTACTACAGTTCTATTACACATACGTTTATTTAGCTCTATGTGAGACAAAAGATATTTCCAGTATTTGTATTCTATTGACACTATATGCCATAAGTATACTAACTAATTTTTCATTGTTATTATCTTTACTTCGTTTATTAGAACGGTAATAGAAAGTAGTATTATTTTATATTTGTCCCAACAAACGTTTATCCTGTAATAAAGTTCTGTGATGGAAAGTCACAGGTAAGCGCTAGCAGCAATATGAAATGTCTTCAAAAATCTTTAACATGAATTTTCCTCCTACTTAAATGCGTCACGGTGTCAATTTACGTTCCTTACGTGACAGGTCGCTTAGCTGTACGTGACAACTTGATTACAGCAATTTGATAATATTGAATAATTTGTTCTATGATATATTTTTACAATAGTACTAGTTTTAGTTCAACGGTTTCTCTCCCTGTGAAAAGAAGGTTTGAAAATGTATTTCTGTATTAAATAACAGTTAAGAATAAAACACGTAAATAATTAGTGAATCAAACATACTAATTTATTATTAAAAGAAGCCGATGAAGAAAAATATTTGTCCTACAAGGAACACCTAAGCCTAAAAACCATCCAGGTAACAAAGTAAGACAAATAATCAGGCCCTTGAGGTGGTGCAGTAAAATATATCTTATTTAACCAAATTATTAAATTTGCTTAATTTTTACTTTTACAGGCTATTCCTTTATTACTTTTTAATACTTTTTAATTTAAGATAAAAAAGTAAATAATTTATTTCAATAATTATGATTATAACTGAGACATATTTGAGAAATTTACTTAAAAGTAACAAAAATGGATGACAAGAGTCAAGAGCACGCTGTTACGTTTTGAATTTGATTTTTCAGGTGAAATGTTGTTCGACTTTATAAAAAAATAACAAAATCTATAAAATTAAAATCACCAATCAACAACTTAAATACCAAAGTACTATCAATTAATAAAAGGTGGCGAGATTGACAAAGTTTCTATTTGTACCAAAGGGTATTGAATTTTCTTGGATCTTCTCAATATTAAAAGAATGTGCATTTTGGAGGTTACTTTTCATTTGTTTTTTCATGTTGGCTTTTAGTTTGATTGTTCTTATCTACTTACTACTTTGATTAGTCAGTTGTGATTGATATATTATTCCAAGAAAAACAAGATCCAAAATAATATCTTGCTATTCTTTTTACCTGACCATGCTTTCAATCCATATACGAATATAATAAATATTTTGCATTGTTATATTATTGCATTAAATCAAAAAGACACATTTAACAAATTTTCATAAATATTTTAATATTTATCCGCTTGACTACCGATGATTCCCGAAACTAAATGAAAACACCAAAATAATTCACACAATACAATCAATATTCAGAAACAGTTCAATAAAAAATAATTTAAACAAATTTTATCACATAAGAGTACGCGAGTCGCGATCAGATCTCATAAACATATATAATTATACGTGACAAGCACGAGAGGGGTGGGGACTGAGGGAGGGAGCAAGGTATGAATGAACGGGGGAGTGATGAGAGTCGTGTGTATGACACTTATTATAAATTATATATTGAATCTGTCATAACAATATCAATGCTGCAATTTGTTGACTGGTTGGTTTAATGGTTAGTGACCGTAATAGCTGATCGTAAGATCACACAGGAAGCGCGTAACATTAATCTGAATTTTATTCACTTATCTTATTAATTTATATTTAAGTTTAAAGAACCACCAAAACAATAACAAAATAGTTTCAAATTTCAAATGCAAAACGAAAATAAAACCAGTGAATATGCAAATACCTAGGTGTTTCCCGAACTTTGACGGAATTCAAAATGTTAATAAAAAACAATTGATTTTTAAGTAAAATGATTATTATTTGTTGAGGAAAAGAAAATGTTAAATACATGTTTATTTATAATTACTAAAAAAATACAAAAAAGTGTGATTAATAATAATACAGAATAGTAATATAATTAAATATTTATTTATATTATTTATTTAGCCATAGCCATATCCCTTACGGGGTAGCCAGAGACGACGGAGCGCCAAACGCTACGGTCCCTGCATACCTCTTTCGCCTCGGCCACAGACATCAACCTCTACATACATGCCCGCCGGGGGGTCCTCATGCTTTTTACGTGACCTTCCTACAGTATCGTAGATACAGTGTTTTCGAAGGTCACTCGAGGCGTCCCCCTTTCTCTCTTACCACTCACTTTTCCTGTATAAATCATTTTTACCATTCTTTCATCACTCATTCGTTCGACGTGCCCAAACCACCTGAGCACGTTCTTCTTCATTCTCACTGTAACATCTTCGAAAATAAATAAATATGAAAATAAACTAAATCAGTAAATTATAAACAGTGACATCTCTCGAGAGTAATGAAATTTTTTCCTGTCCACAGACATCCATACATCCATCCGAGAAAAGTGAAAACAATACAGAACGAACAAAGTTCGTTCGTCAACATGAACATACTTTAATGTTCTATAAAGAGGTTTCACTCGTTTATTAGTAATGTATTTAGGTATCTTTTGACATTACAATGAAGGGTCGACTAAAATACTTTCTAACATTATGGAGTTGTGGGATTATTTCGCAGCAAGTTTTGACTTTAATCTTTGTTTACATCTAAATAAAATCGATTCCATACAGTTTCCTCAATTTAGGCGTTATTATGTTTGTAAATAAAACGATTAACAAAATCCTGTATTTGTATAGTTGATATTTAATTATAAGTCATGTAAATACATTTTTTGAGATCATGTTATATGAATCACAAAAATAAATAGTAAGACAAGTAATAAATGTAACAGGATTAAAAATCCATAAAAAAAATAATAAAAATCCGTTTATTTGTTTTTTACATAAAATGTTAATAAGGACCAGGTAAAGGCAAATAATCTCTTTACTGACATCTGTTCCGGGATTCCGTAATAGGGGACGTGGGAAATGCAAATAGTGAATTACAAATGAAAAATGTAGAGAAAATGTAGGTTCCAACGTTACTTATCGCCGGGGAATCTTTGAATGTGCTTAAAATTCGTATATAATGTTAGGTTTGTATGTATATATCTCCTAAATATTTTACATAAACGATAAGATATACAAGGTCACACTTTCTACTTACTTGATATTATCTTTCACTGACAAATTCAAGTGCATTTTTTCACAGTAAATGTCGAATCCGATATCCATAAATTAAAACATAAGAAATATAGCCTGTAACATATATATAACCAAGACATAGAAGTCATTATAGCTGTAAGCAGTAAAGTTATGTAGTTATTCATAACCATGTTCTGTGTATCAGTAATATCTACAATGACATACCTATACCTATTAACATCGTATTAGATACTTTTTCGTTATTATTATTGAAATTAATTTTAAAGTATATGTTTTTTTTTTATTCTCATTTATTGACGTGGAAGTGTCCGACCTTTTAAATATATATCCGTTGTAGGACTACGTCATAGTGATATGTTTTTTTTTTATGTCGATAGTCTTTGATTATTTTATTTATTAAGAGCATCATATTCTTACTTTTTAATTTTTAGTTTACATTTCGATTCAATTTATCACAAAAGACATTTCAATACAAATATAATTGTAGTTTAATTTACTTAACTGTGGAACGATCTCAGTGAAAATGTCAATAAATAATTGTATTAGTAAGTTAATATAATTTCATTAGTTTTGATAAATGACAGAAATTTTGACAGTATTGCTGTGTCATGATTTATCTTAAGTTGTCTTTTAATTTTAAACAGTTGTATTTTTTAAGGAAATCTACCAATTCAAAAACTAAATCCGATTTGATGCTATACGTACTATCTTAATAATAAGATTAGTTGTTTAATTTTGTACCAGAACAACACGAACTGAACTAAATAACTAAAATTCTCACTAAAAAGCGTCAATAGTGTGTGTGTGAGTGAGCCTTACCGCTCACACACACACACACTCACACTTAGGATAACCTAATTTACTACAGTTTTGGAGTATTTTTATTTTGATATTTAATATCATAACGATGCAATATTTATTATCAAATGTTGTTTATTTTCACACGTGGTCTAGTTCGGTGTAATTCAATCCTCATGTGTCTCGTGACATGTAGTCTGTGATACTCACTACGTCACTAATCAATGTATTCCCATCGATGTAACTTGTTACTAGTCGTTGTTTGTTATTTGACTCTTATTTAACATCACATAGATTTGGGAACATTGTGCTGTTTATTATACTAAACTATAGAACTAAATACACCTATTTGAACCTAATTACTACCAATAATACTATCTGTTGCGAGTGACTTTGTTTGCCCACGCTTCCACGTTATAAATAATTATCCATATCAGCACTTAAAACTAATACAAATCCATACATTGTTGTTTTATTTTCATTGGAGAATAAATAACTGTTTTGTTTGTGCGTCTAAATATGTTATTTACAGAATAAAATACATACAGATTAATTGAAAAATAAACCAAAGCTTCACCAAATTTCTTAAAAAATAGTACGAAAGTTTGGATGTATTATGATTATCCTAAATTATTTGTGTTTTTCCTAAATATCTCATGTTATTGGAGAATAAAGAAAACACCCTGTATTTTAAACAAAAAAAATATATATAATTTAATTAAAACCTAATAACTTAATAATCTTTTCGTGGCGTAAACATACAAATAAAAACTATAATAAAATCTAACCAACTTTTTAAGTACCATTGGTTTGGCAATTTTTTAATTTTATTTACTGATTTGGTCTATAGAAAAACATTGTACCAGCATGGTATAATTATCTTCCCATTGATTTGATATACTTGATGCAATAGTGTATATATTTCATTAAAACACTTTAGAAAATAGCATTTTGAAATAAGCGTAGGTTAGCCACCTTTGGGAATTTCCGGTTGAACTCTACGGTCGCAGAAAAAATAAAACTTCATAACTTTCGGCGTATAACTTCTAATTCTTCTTTTAAAGTTTTGGGTCGAAACTTTAATTATTTGCAAAAATTAGGTTACCTTCAGATAACAAAATAGATTATCATACTAAAATGCCTTCTTAGATTAGATAGTTTTCCTCGTATTGTTGTTTTTCACCGACGTGATCCCGGCAAATATAAGTAGGTACTTAGGATATAAATAAATTGGTCTGTTGAAATCGAACCCGAGAGCCGTCTATACAAATGAAATTATTGCTTTTATAAAAAATAGACGTATCGTAATCGTATTGAAGACAGAATAATAAGTTTCTTGTTCTCCCTTTACTTCTTTTTATAAATATGTATATTTTTAACATTTATTTCACGGTGTTAACTAACAAGACTTGTTGCATTCAACATGACGTTATAACGGGAGTTATAACTATAAAATAAATATATAATAGTATACCTAAAACTGCTGATGTAAACCAACTAAATCATTAAGTAAAGGGCTTGTTATTATTATTTGACTATCTGAATATAATCGACTGAAATTTTTCTTCTCATTTCTTTGTACAATCACCAAATATTCTGTTATATGTATTTATAGATTTTAATTATTTTATTTTGTTTTGATTTTTGTAGCATATGTATATATTTTATTTAAAATAAAGAAAAAGCCGGATATTAATTTTTTATCTCTTTAACTATTTCATTTGAGTCTTAAGCTTTTCATATAGATTATCTTATATTTATTTATATCTTTTCCACTTTGAAGTGACCACTAGTGTCACTTTTGTACGTCATGAAGTGAAATGAAAATGTCAGTAGAGCTTATTTATTTTGAAACCATATTTATCTAACGCCTACCTGTAATGATACTCTCTAACTTTAACTCCGAAATTTCCAAACACATCCTGTTCTGAGAAGAACCACACACCAAACCCAGCCGGGTATGCCGTTTTTGTGATAATTTTTTATAAACATCAATACTTAATTTAAAACATTTAAATTAAATGTTTATGCTCATTTAATAATGAAAATTATAGATTATTTATTCCTCTATTAATAAGTTTATGATGAGATTTTGATACAATGTAATAAAAAACATATTATATAATATGTGTTAAGTAATAATGTGTGTTTGTTCGTATGTCAATTAGAGAAACGTGATGTTGAATTTAAACTGATATATGTTTGTCACATTAAACAATATGCAAATTAATATTCAATTAAGCAATCATTTAATCAAAGTAACCAATACACCACTACAATTATTTCTTTTATCATAAGTAAACATTAATATGAAATTTGCTCATACTTAATACTATAGAATAAAGTAATATCCAACACAATATCGTGTGTACTCTGAAGCACTCTCAGCGGGTCAAGAGTCTGAGGTTCGTGAACGAGTGCGGCTGAAACATGTGAGCGACATTTTGTTAGAGATATGAAACTTCTTGTGGATTTAATTGTTAGTTAGACCGTGGATTTAATTGTTAGTTAGACCAAAAACCACATTATATTATGAAATATATTCATAATGGAAGTAGTTTTCGATATGTAATGTAAAAATGAAACCTTTAAAGTAAGCCTTAGAGGCATGTAATAGTATATGTTTAAAATAAAGATAATAATTTAAATTTGTAAGTATAAGCCAGTAAAATTTAATCAAACAGTGATTTGAGTCGTTTGTAAATTGTCACATCATCATGTAAAATATAAAAATATAAATTGTATAATATTAAAATACATAAATTAATACCTTAATATGTATAAGCGACCAATAATAGATAGTTATCAATGTAATATTGTTTTTGATATAATATGTCGCTAACCGATCCTTTGACTCAGCACTAAAGTGATACATAAACATTTATGTTAATTATGTAATAAATTATGTATGTTTAAAATAATACTATTGTAATATTATATAACCATAATTGTTAAATTAATATATCTTAGTAATAATGTAATGTGATATATATATATAAATTTTAGCTCATTTCTTTATTTATTGCTTTTAATAAAAAACATATTAATATGATATATATAAATCTAACGCGTGCATAAATCTTATATTATTGAAACGTACAAACGCACCATTGGTCCAAAAATACAAATTGTCAAACCTCCGAATTGATTTGTTGTTTGTTTAATTCTGTTTACTGAAATTGTTTAATCCTCTTAGATGTAAAACCACTGGATTCGTTTATAGGCACGCCCTTCACTGTACAGTTTGTTTATCATATGTTTACTTGTGTAGTATGTGATACTTTTGATTTTTTTTAAATCCAAAGTTCTAAAATGTGTTTTCAAATGATGCCATTACTTTAATTTAATACTTTTACTTTACTTTTCTATTTTAACACTATACTCTCCTTAGCTGTAAATATAATATTTGAAGAAATTTAATGTAATATCGGGTTTGTATGTAAAAAGAGAGTTTAATAATTTACATGTTGTAAAAGAATTCAGATATTCAGTGAACTTTACAGTATCTCACTGTATTACTATTTAGTTTTAGCTAAAATACCAATTATATTTATGTAAGGCGTATGGCTTCTATTTCATGGCGGATCTCTTGCTGGAGTTATTAGATAACATTGAAAGAATAGCATCCAAGTTCTACGAGGAAAACTTACTAGAAATAAAATCTTATCTTTTCTCAAATACATTTCGGGGAGTGTGCAATGGTACAGCACAAATTAATTTCAACTTCCAGATTCTTCCATCGGATCACTAGACACACTGAATCGTCAGTTTCTTTGTTAACGACTCTTAATCATACAGTTCCAGTGTAACCGATATGTACTAGCTGTTACTAGATATTTCTTCTGTTCCCACCCTCCTACATTATCCATCATTACTTAACAATTAAACATACCAACAGATTTCTACCTTCATTTTGAGTATAACAAAGACCGGATTCCTTCAGAAGTGTTATTGTAGAGCGATTTTAACACTTTCGTGTTTTGTATAGTTATTTAAAAAAGTATATTGTATGCTAACGATAGCAATAGCCTAAAAAGGGACCAAATTTTATCAATATCAACTTATTACTTTTTTCGTGATGCCAGTATAGATCGATAAAATAAAGTTATGGCTTTAAAACCCACCGAAAACATGGTACTGAAAATAACTTCAGCGTAGTAATAATAGTAATTAATATTATCTTTACATTTTGATATTTTATTATATTTTCGACTACGATTATTGTTAAAAGCAACACAACATTCTAAGAATTCAGGTAGCTTGTGCATCTCTTACCAGAGTCAGACAAATAGTGGCTAACAAAGTCTATAACACTTTCCTCCATAACGATAAATTTAGCACATGCTTACTAAACTTAAATTTGGGTATCTTTATCAGTGTTGCCAGTTAATAAAAAAACTCTTAATAAAATAAACTCTGTAAAGATAAAGCTTTTGTTTACTACCTATTGCCGACGCTATATTGTTCCAAGAAAATTAAGTAAAGTTTTGAAAGATTTTTCAAACTAGAAAAATTTATTATCAATTACCTTAACAATATTTTTCTTAAACTATACTTTAATTAATGCAGATGTATTACTGTAATCTGCATGAAATCTGGTTTGAAGGCACATTTGGAGGCTTAATTTTACTTAAGAAAGAATTACACTGTTAACAAACTATTTTTTTTTCTGACTCTTTTTACAGAAGAGATATAATAAATCGTAAGAAAATGTAAATAGATTAAGTAAATATATGATTATGATTATGATTTTGTTACAATTTTGATGATGATGAAGGAATACTTTTCCGAGTATTATCATATTATATTCAGAGTAGTATTTTCCGAGAAGCTAGATAAATTAAGTAAATATATGAGTATATATTATGAGAACTACACTTCTGGTGATAGGAATACTTTTCCGAGTAATCCAATCATTAGGAATTTGTCAAAGTTTTTATACTTTTATTCATTGTAAAAACTTCCTTGGTATTGTAAATGTTTCTTATTAGATATATCGGCGTAAGGACCTATTTTATTTAATAAGGCCGTTATTGCAATACGTTTGAGAGACGAGAATTAAAATATATATTATAAAAGGTGAGAGAATGAAATATAAAAGCGGATATTTTGTAAAAATATATGAAAAAACAAGACGATTTGATAACTTTATAAGAAAGAAGATGATATCTATTAAACTTATTTCGTAAATCCTAAACAATATTTCTAATTTAGTGATATAGAATTTACATTGAAACGATGCCACTATCAAAATATTTCAAACATTTTAAGTAATCTTTTTAAACATTGTTGTTTAAAAAGTATACGTATATAACAAATAATGATCACCTCATCCTCCACAGGGTATTTTTTAATTGTAACTACCAACTTACTACCTCAAGGAACATCAGACTGAATTCAATACATACTCTCAGGAATAATTAAAATTCTTTTGCCAATACCAGGGCCTTCTCTCGATAGCTTATTATTTTAATAAAATGTTCATGTTAAATCTAAATTAAATGTTATATTTATTTGTTAGTCATTGTAGGCCAGATTAAAAATAACTGAAAGTCAATAGGCTCTACTACATTTTTATTACACATACGTTTATTTAGCTCTATGTGAGATAAAAGATATTTCCAGTATTTGTATTCTATTAACACTATATGCCATAAGTATACTAAGTAATTTTTCAATGTTATTATATTTACTTCGTTCATTAGAACGTAAATAAAAAGTAGTATGATTTTATATTTGTCCCAATAAAGGTTTATTCTGTAATAAAGTTCTGTGATGGAAAGTCACAGGTAAGCGCTAGCAGCAATATGAAATATCTTCAAAAATCTTTAACATAAATTTTCCTCCTACTTAAATGCGTCACGGTGTCAATTTACGTTGCTTACGTGACAGGTCGCTTAGCTGTACGTGACAACTTGATTTCAGCAATTTGATAATATTGAATAATTTGTTCTATGAAATATTTTTACAATAGTACTAGTTTAAGTTCAACGGTTCCTCTCCCATTGATAAGAAAGTTTGAAAATGTATTTCTGTATTAAATAACAATTAAGAATAAAACACATAAATAATTAGTGAATCAAACATACTAATTTATTATTAAAAGAAGCCGATGAAGAAAAATATTTGTCCTACAAGGAACACCTAATCCTAAAAACCATCCAGGTAACCAAAGTAAGACAAATCAATCAGGCCCTTGAGGTGGTGCAGTAAAATATATCTTATTTAACCAAACTATTAAATTTGCTTAATTTTAGAAATCGAAGAATCGATACAGTTGACACAAGTGACCTCTATTTACGTCATGTTAATTGATATCAGGATCATATTAAATTTATATTTCATTATATTTCATTACGACTATTTCTGATATATGTAACTACAAAAAACAGCTGCGGTAAATTTACAAGCTATTCGTTTAATCCTTTTTTAAATTAAGATAAAGAAGTAAATAATTTATTTCAATAATTATGATTATAACTGAGACATATTTTAAGAAATTTACTTAAAAGTAACAAAAATAGATGACAAGAGTCAAGAACACGGTGCTACGTTTTGAATTTGATTTTTCTGGTGAAATGTTGTTCGACTTTATAAAAAAATAACAAAATCTATAAAATTAAAATCAGCAATCAGCAACTTAAAAACCAAAGTACTATCAATTAATACAAGGTGGCGAGATTGACAAAAATTCTATTTGTACCAAAGGGTATTGAATTTTCTTGGATCTTCTCAATATTAAAAAAATGTGCATTTTTGAGGTTTCTTTTCATTTGCTTTTTTATGTTGGCTTTTAGTTTGATTGGTCTTATCTACTGACTACTTTGATTGGTCAGTTGTGATTGATATATTTTTCAGAGAAAAACAAGATCTAAAATAATATCTTGCCATTCTTTTTACCTGACCATGCTTTCAATCCATATACGAATATAATAAATATTTTGCATTGTAATATGATTGCATTAAATCAAAGAGACACATTTAACAAATTTTAATAAATATTTTAATATTTATCCTTTTGACTACCGATGAAACTAAATGAAAACAACAAAATAATTCACGCAATACAATCAATATTCAGAAACAGTTCAATAAAAAATAATTAAAAAAAAATTTATCACATAAGAGTACGCGAGTAACGATCAAATCTCATAAACATATTATATACTATATAATTATACGTGACAAGCACGAGAGGGATGGGGACTGAGGGAGGGAGCAAGGTATGAATGAGGAGTGATGAGAGTCGTGTGTATGACACTTATTATAAATTATATATTGAATCTGTCATAGCAATATCAATGCTGCAATTTGATGACTGGTTGGTCTAATGGTTAGTGACCGTAATATCCCAAGATCACACATGAAGCGCGTAAGATTAATCTGAATTTTATTTACTTATATTATTAATTTGTATTTAAGTTTAAAGAACCAACAAAACAATAATAAAATATTTTCAAATTTCAAATGCAAAACGAAAATAAAACCAGTGAATATGCAAATACCTAGGGTGTTTCCTGAACTTTGACGAAATTGTAAATGTTAATAAAAAACAATTGATTTTTAAGCAAAATGATTAAATAATTAAATGAGGAAAAGAAAATGTTAAGTACATGTTTATTTATAATTACTAAAAAATTACAAAAAAGTGTGATTAATACTAATACAAAATAGTAATATAATTAAATATGAAAATAAACTAAATCAGTAAATTATAAACAGCGCCATCTCTCGACAGTAATGAAAATTTTTCCTGTCCACAGACATCCATACATCCATCCGAGAACAGTGAAAACAATACAGAACGAACAAAGTTTGTTCGTGAACATGAACATACTTTAATGATCTACAAAGAGGTTTCACGCGTTTATTAATAATGTATTTAGGTATCTTTTGACATTATAATGAAGGGTCGACTGAAATACTTTCTACATTATGGAGTTGTGTGATTATTTCGCAGCAAGTTTTGACTTTAATCTTTGTTTACATCTAAATAAAATCGATTCCATACAGTATCCTCAATATAGGCGTTATTATGTTTGTAAATAAAACGATTAACAAAATCCTGTATTTGTATAGTTGATATTTAATTATAAGTCATGTAAATACAATTTTTGAGATCATGTTATATGAATCAGAAAAATAAATAGTAAGACAAGTAATAAATGTCACAGGATTAAAAATAATAATAAAAAAATAATAAAAATCCTTTTATTTGTTTTTTACATAAAATGTTAATAAGGACACAGTAAAGGCAAATAATCTCTTTACTGACAACTGTTCCGGGATTCCGTAATGGAGGACGTGGGAAATGCAAATAGTGAATTACAAATGAAAAATGTAAAGAAAATATTGGTTCCAACGTTACTTATCGCCGGGGAATCTTTGAATGTGCTTAAAATTCGTATATAATGTTAGGTTTGTGTGTATATATCTCCTAATTACTTTACACAAACGATAAGATATACAAGGTCATACTTTCTACTTACTTGATATTATCTTTCACTGACTAATCCAAGTGCATTTTTTCACAGTAAATATCGAATCCGATATCCATAAATTAAAACAAAAGAAATATAGCCTATAACATATATTACCAAGATATAGAAGTCATTACAGCTGTAAGCAGTAAAGTTATGTAGTTATTCATAACCATGTTCTATGTATCATTAATTTCTAGAATAATACCTATTAACATAGTATTGGATACTTTTTCGTTAGTATTATTGAAATTATTTTTAAAGTATATGTTTTTCTTTATTTTTTTATTCTCATTTATTGACGTGGAAGTGTCCGATCTTTTAAATATATATCCGTTGTAGGACTACGTCATAGTGATATGTTCTTTTTTAATGTCGACAGTCTTGATTGATAATTATTTTATTTATTAAGAGCATTATATTCCTACTTTTCAATGTTTTAGTTTCCATTTCGATTCAATTTTATCACAAAAGACATTCCAATACAAACATAATTGTAGTTTAATTTATTTAACTGTGGAACGATCTCAGTGAAAATGACAATAAATAATTGTATTGTATTGCTGTGTCATGATTTATCTTCAGTTGTTTTTAAATTTTAAACAGTCGTATTTTGTAAGGAAATATCTACCAATTCATAAATCAGCGGGTATTTATTCGCGGATCAACTAGATCGGGAACTAAATCCGATTTGATGCTATACGTACTATCTTAGTAAGATTAGTTGTTTCATTTTGAATCAGAACAACATGAACTCAACTACTTTGATATGTAGTTATAATTAAAATAGTAAATAGCTAAAATTGAATTATACCAATTAAATAATATATATTGTAGCTTGACATTTCACTAAAAAGCGTCAAAAGTATGACTGACCGGTATGGCTCACACACACACACACACACACTCACACTTAGGATAACCTAATTTAATACATTTTTGGAGTATTTTTATTTTGATATTTAATATCATAACGATGCAATATTTATTATCAAATGTAGTTTATTTTCACACGTGGTCGAGTTTGATGTAATCCAATGCCAGGCTGTCTCGTGACACGTAGTCTGTGATACTCACTGCGTCACTAATCAATGTATTCACATCGACGTAACTTGTTACTAGTCGTTGTTTGTTATTCGACTCTTATTTAACATCACATAGATTTGGGAACGTTATGCTGTGTATTATAATAAACTATGGAACTGAATACACATGCATTTGAACCTAATTACTACCAATAATACTATCTGTTGCGAGTGGCTTCGTCTGTCCACGCTTTCACGATATAAATTATTATTTATATCAGCACTTAATATTTACAGAAATCTATAGATTTTTTTTTTCATTGTAGCCCAAAATAACTGTTATGTTTGTGCGTCGAAATATGTTATTTACAGAATAAAATACAAATAGATTAATTGAAAAATAAACCAAAGCTACACCAAATTTCTTAAAAAATAGTGCGAAAGTTTGGTTGTATTATGAATATCCCAAATCATTTGTGTTTTTCCTAAATGTGTGATATATTTTGGAGCATAAAAAACATCCTGTATTTTAACTATAAAAAATAAATTATATAAAATTTAATTAAAATCTAATAACTTAATAACTGTTACGTGATGTGGAAACAGACTAAAAATTACAATATCTAACCAACTTTTTAAGTACTATTGATTTGGCATTTTTTTTGTTTTATTGAATTTACTGATTTTGGCTCGTTACTGTTCTATTATGTGTATAGAAAAATATTGTACCAGCATGGTATAATTTTCTTCACGTAGATTGTACATAATTGCGAAGATGCAATAATGTATTTATTATATTAAAACACTTTAGAAAAGATCATTTTGAAATAAACGTCAGATACCTTTTCGAATTTCCGGTTGAACTCTACGGTCGCAGAAAAAATGAAACTTCATAACTTTCGGCCAAAAACTTCTAATTCTTCTTATAAGGTTTTGGGTCAAAACTTTAAATATTTGCAAAAATTGGATTACCTTCAAATAACAAAATAGATTATCATATTAAAATGCCTTCTTAGATTAGATAGTTTTCCTCGTATTGTTGTTTTTCACCGACTTGATCAAATATAAGTAGATACTTAGGGTATAAATAAATTGGTCTGTTGAAGTCGAACCCGAGAGCCGTCTATACAAATGAAAATATTGCTTTTATAAAAAATAGTCGTATCGTAATCGTATAGACAGAATAATAAATTTCTTGTTCTCCCTTTACTTCTTTTTAAAAATATGTATATTTTTTACATTTAGTTTCATAACTAATTAATTACATCACGGTGTTAACTTACAAGAATTGTTGCATTCAACATGACGTTATAACGGGAATTATAATTATAAAATAAATATATAATAGTATACTTAAAACTGCTAATGTAAACCAACTAAATCATTAACTAAAGTTATTATTATTAGTATTTGACTGTCTGATTATAATCGACTGAAACTTTTGTTCTCATTTCTTAGTAAAATCACCAAATATTCTGTTTTATGTATTTATAGATTTTAATTATTTTATTTTGTTTTGATTTTTGTAGCATATGTTTATATATATTTTAATTAAAATTAAAAAAAAGTCGGATATTATTTTTTAATCCCTTTACCTATTTCATTTGGGTCTTAAGGTTTTCATAAAGATTATCTTATATTTATTTATATCTTTTCCACTTTGAAGTGACCACTAGTGTCACTTTTATACGTCATGAAATTTATTGAAAATGTCAGTAGAGCTTATTTATTTTGAAACCATATTTATCTAACGCCTACCTGTAATGGTACTCTCATTCCAAACACATCCTGTTCTGAGAAGAACCACAACTGAGAAGAACCAAACTCAGCCGGGTATTCCTTTTTTGTGATCATTGTTTTATAAACGTCAATACTTGGTGAGCAAGTTATAAGTAACTAGAACCAACGAACTTTTATAGAACATTTCCTTTAAAAAATTTAAATTAAATATTTATGCTTACAATAATGAAAATTATAGATTATTTATTCTTCTATTAATAAGTCTATGATGAGATTTTAATACAATATAATAAAAAATATATTATATAATATGTGTTTAGTAATAATGTGTGTTTGTTCGTATGTCAATTAGAGAGACGTGATGTTGAATTTAAACTTTAATATATGTTTGTCACATTAAACAATATGCAAATTAATATTCAATCAACCAATTATTTTATCAAATTAACCAAAACACCACTACAACAATTGCCTTTATTATAACTATACATTAATATGAAAATTACACGTATTCTAGATATTATAGAATAAAGTAATATCCAACACAATATCGTGTGTACTCTGAAGCACTCTCAGCGGGTCAAGTCTGAGGTTCGTGAACGAGTGCGGCTGAAACATGTGAGAGACATTTTGTTAGAGATATGATACTATTTGTGGATTTATTTGTTAGTTTGACCGTGCCCAAAACCACATTATATTATGAAATATATTAATAATTGATGTAGTTTTGGATATGTAATGTAAAAATGAAACCTTTAAAGTAAGCCTTAGAGGCATGTAATAGTATATGTTTAAAATAAAGATAATAATTTAAATTTGTAAGTATAAGCCAGTAAAATTTAATCAAACAGTGATTTGAGTCGTTTGTAAATTGTCACATCATCATGTAAAATATAAAAATATAAATTGTATAATATTAAAATACATAAATTAATACCTTAATATGTATAAGCGACCAATAATAGATAGTTATCAATGTAATATTGTTTTTGATATAATATGTCGCTAACCGATCCTTTGACTCAGCACTAAAGTGATACATAAACATTTATGTTAATTATGTAATAAATTATGTATGTTTAAAATAATACTATTGTAATGTTATGTAACCATAATTGTTAAATTAATATATTTTAGTAATAATGTAATGTGATATATATATACATTATTAATTTTAGCTCGTTTCTTAATTTATTGCTTTTAATAAAAAATATATTAATATGATATATATAAATTTAATATAAGGCGTGCATGAATCTTTAAATTATTGAAACATACGAGTATACAAACGCATCATTCATCCAAAAATACAAATTGTTAAACCGCCGAATTGATTTATGTTAATTCTATTTACTGAAATTGTTTAATCCTCTTAGATGTAAAAACACTGGATTCGTTTATAGGCACGCCCTCCATTGTACAGTTTGTTTATCACACGTTTACTGTTAGTATGTGATACGTTTGATTTTTTATTTCCAAAGTTCTAAAATACTTTATACAACCATAACCTTTATGTAGGCGTATAACTTTTATTAGATGGCCGTTCTCTTGCCGGACTTGCTACATAGCAATAAAAGAATAGCAACGAAGTTAGACGACGAAAATGAACTTACAAGAAATAAATCTAATCTTTTCTCATATACATTTCGGGGGTGTGCAATGGTTCATCAAAAATTAATTTCAACTTCCAGATACTTTCGTCCGACCACTAGACATACTGAATCAGTAGTTCCTTTGTTAACTTTAGATTCTTAATCACACAATGCTAATATAATCGATATATACTAGCTGTTACTAGATATTCCTTCTATTTCCACGGTCCTGCATTCAAATAATAAATAATCCATCATAACTTAACAATTAAACATATCAATAGATTTGTAGCTTCATTGTGAGTATAAAAAAGACCAAATTCCTCCAGAGATGTTGGTTGTTGTATCGCGATTTTATCACCTTTGTGTTTTGTATAGTTATATTAAAAATTGTATGCTGACGAAAAGAAACCAAATTTTATCAATATCAATTTATTACTTTTCTTGCAATGCCAGTACAGACAGAATAGATAAAATTACTGCTTTAATGTAGACCCACACAAAAACATTGCACTGAAAATAACTTCAGTGTTAGTACATTAATATTATCTTTACATTTATATATTTTAATATAGTTTTGACTACTATTATCGTTTAAAGCTACAAAACATTATAAGAACTCTGGTAGCTTGTGCATTGCTTGCTTGCTTGTGCTCTCCTACTCGTACCAGAGCTTACGATAAACTAAATAACAATTGGTTTCTAAGTCTAAGTCTATAACACTTTTCTCCATAAAGATAAATTTAGAACATATTTATTAGAGTAAAATTTGGCTATTGTTATCAGTGTCGACCCGATAATGTAAGAATAATATAAAAACTCTGTTCATAGAATAACTTTGTATAGGTAGAGATTTTTGCTTACTACCTATGGTTTTCCAACGCTATTTTGAGCCCAACAAAGTAAGTAGTTTTAAAGGAATTTTCTAACTACAAAAATTTTTCAATTTTTTTTTTCCTTAAACTCGACTTTAATTAATGCAGAAATAGTACTGTGATCAGCATGAAATCTGGTTTGAAGGCACATTTGGAGGCTTAATTTTATTTAAGAAAGAATTAAACTGTTTACAAACTATTTTTTCTGAGACCTTTTAAAGAAGAGATAAAATAAATCGCCAGAGAATGTAAATAAATTAAGTAAATATATGACTATGAGAGTTAATTTCGATGATGATGAAGGAATACTTTTCCGAGTATTATAATATTATATTCCGAGTAGTATTTTCCGAGAAGCTAGATAAATTAAGTAAATATATGAGTATATCTTATGAGAGCTACATTTTTGTGATAGGAATACTTTTCCGAATAATCCAATTATTACGAATTTGTCAAAGTTTTTATACTTTTATTCATTGTAGAAACTTTCTTGGTATTGTACATTTATCTTATTATATATATCGGCGTAAGGACCTATTTTATTGAATAAATTATCGAATTGATTTATATAACAAAATTATTGTACTATTTATAATGTTTGAAATATATTTAGTTTTCTTTTTTGTTATATAATTGATAATATAATTATTGTATAACATGTGTTGCGTAAATATATCCAATACAAAAGTTCATTATAATTTAGATAACGATATCATTATGTATGACATTAAATGATAACAAGTCCCTGGAGCGCTGTAAATACTGCAATAACATTTTGATATTTATTATGCAGTCTACATCGATGTACAAGTGTTTACATTAACACGATAACGTGACCCGCGAACATTTGTTTTTATAATGTATTTTATAAACATAAAGTTATGTTTCGAAGTAGAAGGTAAAAAAGTAATTTTCTCCCAGGCACCATGTTGACATTTCTTATTGGTTGATGACGTGACAATGACTCACATCGGCAGCGTGACAGCCAATAATAACTCAGAAAATTATACCAGAATGTCTGGTACAAAAATACTAATATAAAAATAAGCAATATCCGCTCGTTACTAATACAACCTTTAAAAATAAAATATTATAACAAAAAAATTATATAATAAATTTTATAAAATAATCCAAATCTGAAATTAGTAATTTCCAGCTTTGTCGGCTACACTGACACATGTACGATGTTATCTTTATAGTTGGCTCGAGCTGGAATTGTAATTAAGCCATTTTCTATTGGACATTTATATAAACATTTTTTTTAAATACGTTATTACCCAATAATAGTTACCTTCAGAGTGTTACTGCAACATCAACATCACCATTTGTAAGAGAAACTAAACCTTAAATAACATTATTAAAATGTAAATAAATGTTATCATTATATTGCTTCACATGTCACGCTCATTCATTGTTATATCAAAGGTGTCACGTTTGAGGCGGACACGTCACCTCAAGATTATCGTTTATCCCTATGACACGTTATGTACTGGGTCCTTATTACAAAACTAAAGTTTTAATATAATATTTTATGAAAGCTCATGAATTGAATACAAAATTATGAAAACTGTAATTTTACGACGTTGAATGTAGTCTTTAGTTATCAATCGTTTATATTAAAGCTTCTTTTAGAGGAAAAAAAAGTAGATGTAATTAATTATATAAATATAATATTACTTGCATTTTAAATACTCTTGTAGTAACAGTTACATCACTATACAATCTGTTATAAATGTCATTTCAATAGCTCTCATGATCTCTTGTTTGCTCCACCTTTTCCTCATCTCCGCTATCTCTGAAATTCACCCAAATCTGCGGTCAGAGTAAAAACTATGCAACATGTTAATACCTTTTGTTTAAACGAATTGTAAATAATAAATTTTATATTACAATATCAATAATTTCATAATTTATTATCTAACTTTGGTATTTATTATTTAACATTGTTATTATAGTTTATTATCTATTCAGCTTTAGATATTCTATATTGAGATTGTAAAATTTAAAAATTATTTTATAATGAATAAAATGAATAAATATTCCTATCAGTTGTTAGACATCTTGTTTTTTAAATTATTTATACTGCTAATATTACTAGTCATGATAATAATATTAGTACTATCATGCTGACTAATAAATTTGTGATTCTAATCTTTATCCTATAATGTGTCTAGTTATCCACTAGAGAGGCTTGCTAATAGACCCGACGGGCCTCATGTTTCATAGTCGCAGTAAGCAAATATTTGGCATTCGAGATGCACCGTGCATCGTAAATGAAAATAAATCACAACAGAATATGAAGAGTAAATTAAAAATCATATTTAATTACACATTTTATGTTACATGGAAATTCTAGTTACATATACATTTAGTATTACTTTTATAATTGATTTTACTGAAAATAACATAAAAATTATGGATTTAATAGAATATTTTTGTAATAAAATGTATGTTTATAATCCTTGTTTAGTTTTTTCCAGTTATTAAGTGTTATGTTTTGGCGTGTTTTATTTCTACGTTTTATTCATTTGGTTGGATACATCTTTGTTCTATATTAAAATGAGTTTTTTGGCGACTTTATATGTAAGGAATTAAGTATTACCTATATCAGAACCGCTGTAGTTTAGTTATTTTAAAATACTACTATGAGAACCTCCTTGTGTTGTGTAAGTATATGAGAATAAATGTAACATATACATGGGATCAATGGAAATATTGAAAGCACATAACAGCTTCTCACGTAGTAGACACGAGCACGCGCAGGGACGTGTCTTGTGCTAACGTGTGTCTGACACATGTTATAAAATAGAAATATTATGTCAATTAAATAAAATAACATACACATATATACATAATAAATCTATTTGGAAAAATTTATTAAAATAACAAGAAAATAAACAAAATATATAAATATGTTTCGATAATATATGATACAAAATTTCAATTTTTTTTTTTTTTGCAAAACCATTTATAAATATTATTATGATAGAATTATCAATAAAAATAAGAGCTAGAGATTGTTTCAGCTTTTATAAGAATAGATATTAAAATCAATAAAAAACTTTATTTCATACATTTTCTCTTATTTCCATGCATACTGAATACTTCCCTGCATCCTGTACAGCGAGGAGTCGTCTGACTCGTGTTGTGCTTATCAAATATGAAGTGAACTACGAACTGTTATTAGTTTGTTAATCTATGTAATGGCAGTTATATGATATATACCATATCATATATATACCTGTAATTATTATATTTAAATCTTATATTAACCAAATATTTGCAAGTGCAATAGATATAATATAATTGCGATTTAGGTAAATTATTTCAGGATATCAGTGGTACAGTAAAAAAATAATAACGTACATATAATATAAATGAAAGTTTAATATACAAGAATACCTAAAGCTGAAAAGGAAAGCTATAAAAATAAGAATCAAGATAAAGAGCATGTAATTTCAATGTATCGCTCACTTGTCACTTTCACGTTTTAGATGAAGGAGGCTAGTGACGCCATGTTTTATAACTATCAACTGAGGATATTTTATAGTATATATTGTATAGTATTTTATAGAAGAAACTGTATAGTTTTTAATTTATATAAATGTATTTGTTACGTTACAGTACAGTACAAGGCGAGTGTAAGGTGCTGTAAATATTTTACACTGACATTGCATACCGCCCACTGCAAGGAAATTGTCGTGAAAATTAGAACATAGACTAAGCGAATTGCTATAAACCTATACATTATGATAATTTACTATATAAATAATAAGTAATGTTTATTTTAAATACTTGTATTATTTGTATTTTTATTGTAAGCACGTGACAAAACGTTGCTGCGGTAATGGGTTAAATAAAAACTATAATAGTTTGAATTTTAATATTATTATAACTTTTAAACCTATTTTCACATGAAAATATAAATATATATATACTTTTTGTTTATTTTTCTATTGAAAGAATGTTATACTAGTTACTTATTGAGCGAAGCGAACGAAGTGAGCGGAGCGTTTTACTGGAGACTTTTTACATTCTTTGTCACGAGTTGGCTCGAAAACTACTTGACAATCAAAAAGACACACATTAAGTGTTGCTTTAAAAAAAAATTGAAAACAGGCCTCAAGAAAAATAAATAATATCATATCAAAAAACTGATATTCCATTGAAGTCAATGGGAAACGATGAGTCAATACACTGGGCTGGCTTCGCTCAATATGCAAACGGCACCCGAGATTTCGCGAGCGCAGCGAGTCAAAATTGAGGGTTTGTTGGCGCCCCTAGTTATCAATGCTTAGATTATAAATTAGTTAGATATTTTAAGAAGCGTAACAATGATAAAGACATATCAATATATATACTCTTTTTTTAATAAATGATATTATCAAATTGATGAAAGAAACAGTCTATGTGATAATAGCATTAATAAAAATTAATTATTGAAATGTTTTCCTCACATTGACTCCTAAAATCCCTGAATGAAAGTCATCCTACAGAAGTCAATAATCACGTTCGACATCACATGCGCCCTTCGAGAAATCATGCTCTAATGAAGTTTATCAAGCCCAATATCCTTGCTTTAGGATGAATATAAAAGATGAATACAGGCTATAGATATAAAAGATAACAATTATAATAATATAATTGTTATTTTTTATACTTACAACCTTTGTTCTGAGCTGAGAATTTGCTGAAAAAAACAAGAATGAAAGCTGCTGTTCTTTTAACAAATTATTTAAAGTACCCATTGAAAATAACATTAACATAAAAATAAAAAAAGGAAGAGAGAAAAAAGATGTGAAGATTTTTTATGTATTTCATTGTTCGGTAGAACCTGCTTAGGATCATACAATATTATGCAATATATAAATAGTAGATGTTATTTTGGGTATTTAATGCGAAATGGATGCGTTTAGAGTAAGACTTTATAAGTAAGTTTATATTGGTACTGTTGGTGGTAATGGTGCTGTCTGGAGTCCTTTGAAGTGAACCACAGCGGCATCACGAACCGAGTAAGCTGGATCAAGCACTGGATAAAGAGCTTAGATTTACAGCCTTCGATGGCTGTAAATGTTCACCGGGCAAAAAACTAACTAGAGGTAAGTGTTGTATGACCGCACACTCATCAAAACGTTATTACCAATAAAGTTTATTTTAAATACCATTTACCATCGTCATTCGAAATATGACGTTGTAAATAATTATTAAAGTCACGAAAAGATTATAATGAAAATAGTTCTATTATTCTTGGTATAAATAAGAGGTGTCCTTTCTCAAACAAAGCGGATCGATGTCAATATGGTGAGGCCATTCATCTTCTCAACACTGGACAATTTTTTTCAGTCTCTTTCTATCAGGTGAAAATCAGAATTACTATTTCGTGACTAAAGTTTTAGAGCTACGTTACTTTTATATTAGCAATTTTCAATGATTAACAATTAATTTTTTTTTATTATTTATACGACATTGAACTGTTATATCTAACAACAATGTTTTAAAAGTCTCTTATAGAATATTTGCCAAAATATAAAATTTTCTATACTTAAGGATTATCTAATAACAAAATAAAAATTATTATTTTTTTAATTTTATGATTACATTCTTGATATTTTAATAATTTCCTTTTATTAAAAAAAATAAAAATGTAACAATTCTCATAAATATAATAATCTTGTTGTTATTTTAAAGTAAAAGTCACGAAGCACCAAATTAGGTAGTGAAAATCGTCCATCTAAGTGGACCTCTGTATATTTCTAGACCCTTATAAATTGGATACAAAAAGAAGGATTTCTTACAAAGATAGAGGTCTTGTAGAGAAAACAAAGTCAATTCAAGCAAGGATGAACTATATTACATGGAGTTACAAGCTACATTTTTCTGTATTAAATTTTATGGTTCTCTCTTTAAAACTCTTTAATGTGATACTTCCAAAAGGATAATACGAACATTTAATTCAATAGAAAGAGAGACGATTTATTTTTAAAATTTATGACAAGAATGTTACATTCTGCATTTTTACCAATTTGTTAGGGTTAGATTTAATAGTTTCTGGTTGATATCATCTCCTTTCTTCGGACTAATAGATTTCATATAAATATATTTGTTGAATAATTTGAACAATTATCTCTTTTCAGGAGTGATAAGTCTCTTTTAAAATTTTCAAAATAAAGCCTAGTGCACACCTCACCGCGTCACGTCAGGAGTTATTACTTACGTGAGGTTCCAGAAAGCGTGTTGAAAAAATATGAGTAGTGTGGATATTCATGACATGGACGATATGAGCTTTTTGTCCATCGAATTGGAAAATATCACACCGTATAAAAATAGGATCGGTATTCTTTTTAGTTTTGTATAAATTTATAAGTAAAACAATGTCATTTAACATTGGAAATATTAAATTAAAAAAATATACTATTATATTTTTGAGTTTAATAATAATCTAATATTGCCAAAGCCTAAGATTTTCGTAATTGTATTAATTTTAAGACATGCTTCAAATATTAAAAATCGCACCTAATATTTTGTCTTGGCCCTGATTATTGTAAAGTTATTATATTTAAAAATATTTTGCAATTGAAGGTTTACGATAATTAAACTTAGATGGAAACAAGAAAAAAGGTAACCGTTCAATTCCCAGAACAGTTATTTTACATCTAAGTTCTTTTTGTGAGCGTCTGAAACCATTTACAATATTTACACCCTGTTACAGTTCTACCGTTACAAATATTGTCGCCCCTCACATACTTGTTATTTATTATAACCTTTCTTGTGTGTTATTTTTCTACATATTACTCCCAAAATTGGTAAATTACTAGTTATTACCATAATATTTAAGGAGTATTTTAAATATATGCATTATTTTTTAGGAGTTCAAAATGTATTATTCATATAAATCCGTTTTTTTTTTATTACTATTTCAAGACTAAGAAGTTATGACAAGTAGAATCGTTTATTTCAAATGAGGTTTGATTGTAATGTTATTTTGCGTTTTCATTAACTTGTTAAAAGAAAAGTAGCTTTTATAAAATTCTTATTTTTATCAGCAAAATCTAAGCTCTCTATAATGTTCTAAATCAAAACAATAATATTATTGTTGTCCTTTATTTTATTGTCAGTTGTGTTACATTTTTACTGTACCGCTGACGTCCAGAAGAAATAATTTAAAATTAAATTAAATTGCTATTCTATTATATTAAATGAAGTTATAAATATTTAGTGAGTATAAGATCTATATATAACATTTAAAGGTTATATGATATAAAATATATCGTATGGCTACCATAACACCGATGATCCCTCGAGACTAACAAACTAATAGTAGTTCGTAGTTCATTTCATATTTGATAAGCACAACGTGAGTCAAACGACTCCTCACTTGTACAGGATGCAGGGAAGTGTTTAGTATGCATGAAAATATGAGAAAATGTATGAAATTAAATTATTTTATACAAAGACTTTAAAAATATTTACTAATTTTAATATCTATTCTTATAAAAGGCTAAAAAATCCCTATCTTTTTTTTATTGATAGGTCTATCACAACAATATTTGTATATTTTATTTTATTTGTAGATATCTTGAAACTACATAGGTATTTAAAACTCAATAATGTGAACAATAGTATCAACATTTGAAATCTTATATTAGCAACTAGCTTTTGCCCGCGACTTCGTCCGCGTTTCCGTCGTTTTTCGAAAAAAAATTAGCAGATGTCCTCCCTCATAGTTTTGACGTAACAGGCAGATTCACTTTCGTATTTTAGAAGGGCAATAGTAATATAATATGCCAATCCACAAAACTGTTGAAAAATATAAGTAACCGCAGAATATTATAATATACCCACGCTATACCCACGACTCGGTCAGCGTGTAACTCCTTGTTTTTTATTAAGATAATATATTGCTAATATTTTTAGATCAAATTAAAATGTTTCAGCGCAAAGCTTCTGGGTAGACTATGTTAAGAGTCGACCCGTCCGGCACGTGAACGTAAAGATTCCTAGAATTGCTAACCCGGGAAAGAGCGACGTATAATTGACCATGCGAGAAACAGCTAACACCGAGATCTACTCCAGCAACACGAAAAGTCTGCCCTTGAGCTTTATTGATAGTCATGGCATAGCACACCGATACTGGGAATTGCGTTCTTTTAAATTGGAATGGAAAATTATTTGGTATTATGGGAATTCTGGGAATAAAGACAGTTTCTCCTGCACCGCAACCTGTTAAAATTTGAGCCTCGATTACATTTTGTTGCAACTGGGTTACTTTTAGCCGAGTTCCATTGCAAAGTTGAGGTGGTCTTAAATTTCGGAGCAGAATTATCGGTATGCCAATTTTTAAACAAATTATATGAGAAGGTAGTCCAGGCATACTTAAAGAATTTAAAAATTCTATCGGGTAATTAGTGGCTTCTTGTTCATCAACCATTCTATTTATTGAACTATAAACTTTGCTTTCTCCCTGTATATTAGACAGTATTTTATTATTAATTTCAGATGCCTGGTCATTGCGAGGAGTCAAAATGGACCTTTCGCAAAGCCAAGAATTGTCCCTATTTATTATAATTGTTATGTCACCGTAAACCGAAGATATAAGATGTTGTTGGGATTGCACTATACAACATAACTCAGGTGTCAGAATAAGTTTTCCTTGGTGTAGTTGTGGATAGGTACCTTCACCAATCTTCAATAATGTATCAGAAAATTCACGATTATCTGCGTTGTCTCCAGTTCTCACTCGCATATTTATAGTCAAATGCACCGATTGTATATCACGCCACAAATAAGAGCTTTTCAGGCAAGCCCTAATCTCATCAGCTCGGGTTCCCCGTGGTATTACCGGTAAGGTTTGTCGGAAATCACCACAAAATAAAACCGTAATACCGCCCATTGGTCGATCATTTTGTCTTATGTCCCTTAGAGTTCTGTCTACTGCTTCTACTCCTTTTCGATGGGCCATCGTACATTCATCCCATACGATTAAATTACACTCACGCAATACCTTAGCTTTGTCGCTATTTCTTGAAATACTACAGGTTGGACTTTCCGTGCGATCTAAATTAATTGGTATTTTAAACATAGTGTGAGCAGTCTTACCTCCTTATAGCAATGTTGCAGCTATACCTGATGAAGCCACGGCAAGAGCGATTTTACGCTGATTTCGAACATAAGCTAATATTAATTTAGTCAAAAAAGTTTTCCCAGTTCCTCCAGGTGCATCTAAAAACCATATTGTTCCTAAATTATTCTGCACACTCTCGCACACGCGATCATAGACTAAGCGTTGTTCTGCAGTCATCATTGGGACACCGTTTTCTAATGTTACCAGCAGTTCCATTGGGTTGTAACCAATCTCTGCGGAATATTCCCTATTGGTAACCTCTCCGACTGAGGTTGGCGTTGGCAAACCATATTCACAAAGTGATTTACCGCCTACTGCTGTTAAGTCTTCCTGAAGAGCTAATAAGCACTGATTTATAGCCAGATCTCGAAAATTATCATTAGTTGCGCTCTCATTATTGTGAGATAAATTCCGAAGAAAGTCTTCTGCAAATTTTTCTTTATATTTTTCCCATAATTGGACAGGATCAGATAAATTACAAAATGTGAGTAATGTTACAAATAAATGGCGTAACCGTCGTGGATTATCACTAACACAGGATTCTGCTAAAGCGTCATCCCAATGTTGATCATTTTCAAGCAAATGACGCGCTTGGCAAGCTGCATGATAAGTTGGATAAACAACATCGTCTACTTTTCTCAAATCTATAAATGATGTTGGTCCTCGCACTGTATGTAATAATAATCTCAAATAAAAACACTCTGCGTTGTTAGGATGAACAGTATACACTCTACCAAGAACATGTTCTTTGAAAATACCTGTCTCGCCATCTACAGGCCTGCCTCGGCGTCTACGGTTAAAGACACCTCGTTGTTTATCGTAGGTATAATACGATGGAACTTCTTCATACAAAAGAGACTTTGCGAAATTATCAGTTTGGCAAAGTCGAAAGAATGCCAATAAAGTTGTTTGTCTAGGGTTCTCTAATCGTTCTGTAACATTTTCGGCGTTAAAATATATACGTTGACCGCCTTCCAGATGAACATCCAGATGGGTCACAGGTGGATATCTTTCGTGAATATTAAAACTTAAGATCCGCCACACAGCTTCTGAAGAGCTGATATATCTGCCTGACTGAAATCTAGTAACTTCATCATGTTCATTTCTTAACGCAAACGTAGCTTGGTCACTGCCCTTGTTAATGTACTTACAAATATATTTAATTGACTCTACACTATTACACATTTCTACATTTATGTGAGCTTGAAATGCTCTGGACAATACAGGCGAATACGGAACGACCCACCTACTATCTAAAGTAACCTGTTGTCCAGACATTCGCTTTTCAACAGTAAAACCACCATTGTCTCTTGAACGGCGACGATATAATGGGTATCCATCATGTCCTGTTACAGTTTCATCCACTAATGCTTTTGGATACCTTTTAGTGCAACGACCGTCTTGCATGCAAGGAGCATTTGCGTTAAATGCACCACATGGACCATGTATCATATGAGTTTTAACAATGTCGTATAACAGGGGATCTGCAGTCGGATCTGGAATTTCAGCACTGATTAATCTGTCTACATCATTAGGTCGAACCTTATCTTTTAACCAAAGCAAGATATGTGCGTGAGGTAAGCCGCGTTTTTGCCACTCAACACTATACATATAACACAATACTTCTCCAAAAATGTTATCTTTGGTAAGAAGATCTATCATTGATTTTAATTTTAAATGAAACACTCTTGCAATAATATCATGGCGGTCATGCGGTGCCTGACCCTCAAGAAGCTCCCGAGTGATTTCATCCCACTTGGGATTGGTAGTTACAGTAACAAATAAGTCGGGACGTCCATATTTTCTTACGTAACAAAAAGCGTCTTGAGTACGTTCATGCATGTAGCGTGGACCACCAGTAAAAGAAGAGGGTAAAATAACTAAACGACCCATATTCACAGTATCGTTATCTTGCTGCATGGCATCGCGAAGGTGCACGTATTCTTCAGCGCGCAGCTGCCTTTGATTAGATCGTATATAAACTAATCTTTCGGTTTCAATTTTTGCGTACATGTCAACAATAAACTGATTAAATAAGCCACGAAAACGTTGAAAGTATACCAATCTATTCCGTCTCACTTGTAGGTGATAACAATAAAATTGAAGGCATGACACCTTTTTATTATAATTAGGTGCGCCTGTGCGCGGATCGGTTTGGTATACAGCGAAATTATAACCATCTTCCCCTCGACAGTATATCATAGGATATTGCAAACTGTCGTAAGCCCTGTGGGTTTCGAAAATACGTTGCAAACGATTGTCTCTGGAACGTATAACGATATCACGCCTATCACATTCCTGGTCGACCAGTACTACAGCAACTTCATTCGTGGATGGAACGTTATGACGCCCAGGGTGTTCCTGAGTTGGACGCTTATCGGCATTTATAACAATTTTATAATTGTTATTACCATCTTGAGAAAGGGCTTCTAATGCCGATTTAAAACTGCATACGTACGAATTAACCTGATGTAACATGTTCTGAAGTTGTGAAATGAGTTCAGTATTTAAATTCGGAAAATATTGATTTCTTATATTCGACTGTTCGTTGTAATCGGATACAAAATATATTTGAAGAAATTTAGGTTGTTCTTCAGGCAAAAGGGACCCTATCAAATGGTAAACCTGACCTTGTACCTTAAAAGTAGGCATGAAAGGGCCTTCTGAGATTTGTTTAGCACCAAAGGATGTCATTTGGAATACACTATTATAAGTGCTAATATTATCTAAAAACTGTTTGGATTGCAAATGTTCCCCTAAAAGTAGTGATTTTAAAGGTTCCGGTGGGTCTTCGAACGAAGGCAAATTTATTTTACCTCCAGAACAACAGAAACCAGCAGACTCCTTCCTCCACTTCGAAGCATTACAAAAGGAACATACTACGTTCATATCGCCTATTTCAGAAGATGATCTGTAATCAATTGTGAGGTTATAAGCAAACCCACTTTTATATTTATCGGACCACGCCACCGAATTTGTAGATTGATCTACCACGTGTATATCTAAGTCATTAAGACCATGTCGAAATCTATCTGCAGTAAGACGGGCCTCTCGCTGTTCTTCTGTTTCAAGCGACCGAATATTTTCAATTCTTAATCTTTCATTAGATAAAGTAATCAATTGTTCTTGTCTCAAAGAATTGTAATAATCGCGTCCCGACTCTAGTCGTTGTTCATGCTCATGTTCATCTTCAAGAGATCGAATCATGTTATGGTGCGCCCTATC
This sequence comes from Melinaea menophilus ssp. n. AW-2005, assembly GCA_918358695.1. NCBI lineage: Eukaryota > Metazoa > Arthropoda > Insecta > Lepidoptera > Nymphalidae > Melinaea > Melinaea menophilus. The sequence goes on along the minus strand of OU911039.1, from coordinate 10,214,167 downwards.
ATTTGTCAAACGGTCTTGATATTGAGTAAAAGTTTCAGATTCTCGAGACAAAATATGACGTTCGCGATCAGCTGTAAGCCGTAATTCCCTCTCAGTGAAGGTTTCGGACTCGCGAGATAAAATATGACGTTCGTGGTCAGCTGTAAGCCGTAATTCCCTCTCAGTGAAGGTTTCAGACTCGCGAGATAATGTATGCCGTTCGCGGTCAGCTGTGAGTCGCAATTCTCGTTGTAAAGCAGTTTCAGCTTCTCGGGATAACGCATGTTGTTCCCGGTCAATGGAACGCCTTAGCTCTCGTTGAGAAGAGCTTTGAGAAGCCCGTGTTGTAGCTCGTCTCGCTCTTTCAGCTGCTAATCGCATCTCTCTTTCTGGAGAGCTTTCATTAGCTCGAGATGTTGAGGCACTAACTCTCATAGAGTTTAACCGATGTGCTCTTTCCTCTTCCGATTCTTGAGAACGCGTCATTCTCATTCTCCTAGCTTGACTCGAAGTTCGAGATAAAGATGGTCGTTTTTTAGGTGGCATCGTTTATTTTATTTTTAATCGACGGTAACTTAAATTCTATTTAGTTACCCAACAAAAAACTTACGTCAGAGGTCCTAACTATAGCTAAGTATATAATAAATAGAATATAAATCTAAGTGCCTATTAAAACTAAAATAATATTCTAATCGAATTATAAATATGTACGTAGGTACCTACAAATTACAAAAGAATAAAAAATGAAAATAAAGCTATACTTAATGCGTGTGCAATACTATCTACACTTACCTACTTCACTTAAAAATGAATAATAAGAAATACCTACAACTACTGTAATTAATCAAAGTACCTATGCTAATACAAAAAAAACCTTAGATGTTCTAAGTACAGCTGCTATATAATAAAAAAATATAAATCTAAGTGCCTATTTAAACTTAAATACCTAATATTCTAATAGAATTAAACTAAGAAATATGTACCTACCTACCTACAACTTAGGTACAAAAAAAAAAGAAATGAAAATAAAGCTAAAACACGTGTGCAGTATAGGTAGATAGTAGGCAATATCTACCTATACCTACTTCACTTAAAAATAAATAAAAAATACCTATGAATACTATAATTAATAAAAGTACCTACCTACTTTTATCTACTCAATACAAAAAAAACTAAACATAAAATGCCCAAAACTAACCTATCAGTAACTAAAAATCTAACAATAATCTAATCTATCTATCTATTATCTAATCTAAAAATCGAATCTAAATCTACTTAAAAAGAAATAAAATAGGAACTATTAATAGTTAAGAATTTAAACAAAACTAAAACTAATTTAGAAAATAACAACAAAAGAAATTAAAATAAACTATTTAAAGACAAAAAGTCGCGCTGATAAGCACGGTTTATAAAATAACAATGATTGTCTGTCAATAAAGTTCAACACTCTGAACGCATCAACAGCCAAATATTGAATGACGCTTGCGCTCGCCTCCCGCCCCTTTTATACCCTGCCGCCGCGAGCCCCGTCGAGCGCGGCAACCGTTACGCAAAAATAATCCTTATAGCTTGATTCACTATTCACGCGCGATGTCTTGTTGGCGTATTTCATGTAAGTAAGTATAAGTTTGGTGTTTCTATACCGATTTCAATGATTCTTTTTTTATTGAATTGGTGCTAATGTTTATTTTTTTTTAATTAGGAATGATGGTGAGCATTATTGGTTTTATAAACGTAAAAGTAAACAAATATAATAAGAAATCTCCGAACTGCTAAGCTATCGAGAGTTATGCGTGTTATTGTGAGTTAACTATAAAAGGTAGATATATGCTGTCTTGGAATATTTTTCGTGTATTTTTATGTAGAATATTTCCGTTATACATAGTTTCTATGTAGCTCTAACCATTAAGGCTGCACACGCGACGGAAGCTTAAAAAATCAAGCAACTTCTCCCATTTTCTCAACATTTCCTTTCACTGCTCTGCTCCTATTCATTGTAGTGTGATGAAAAGTATACTATTACCTGCCCAGGAGTATAAAGAATAATTGTACTAAGTTTCGTTAAAATCCGTCGAGTAGTTTTTTTTTCTATAAATAACATACAAACAGACAGACAGACAGACAGACAGACAAAAATTTTTTTAACTGCATTTTTGGCATCAGTATCGAACACTAATCACCCCCTGCTACTTATTTTGTAAATATATTTCATGTACAGAATTGACCTCTCTACAGATTTATTATAAGTATAGATATATATGAGGTAATTTTCAAAATGTGCTATTTGATATATATATTAATTTATTTGATTGACATAATATTTCTATTTTATAAGATGTGTCAGACACACGTTAGCACGAGACACGTCCCTGCGCGTGCTTGTATCTACTACGTGAGAAGCTGTTATGTACTTTCAATATTTCTATTGAACTCATGATATATATATGCTACATTGATTCTCATATACTTACATAAGACATGGTCATTATAGCAGTACTAAACTGCAGCCAACAACATATACAATATATACATGTAACCAAACATACAATTTAAAAAACAATTAAAATATACCTAAACTCCGGTAGAGATTAATCAACTTTGGTTCTAAAGAGTAAATTCCTTACATATAAAGACGAACAAAACGCAGATGCCTTTTAACGTACAACTAATATGCATCGAACCTAAAACTAAAAGGTACGCAGAAATAAAACATACCAAAATAAAAACAATTAACAATTGTAAAAACTATACAATTATTAACTTATATTTTGATACATAAAATATACTATTAAGTCTATATTTTTCATGTTATTTTTTATAAAATCGAGAATAAAAGTAACGCTTAATATAATTTTAATTAGAATTTCCAAGCAACATAATGGAATATGAGTTTATTTCACGTCACATGTTCTGTTGTGATCATCTCGAATGCCAAATATTTGTTTACTGCGACTATGAAACATGAGGCCCGTCTGGTCTATTAGCGCCTCGCCAAGCCTCTCTAGTGGATAACTAGACACATTATACGATAAACATTAGAACCACACAGTTATAACTTTTTTTGTGTCTACTAATATTATCAATATAAATATTTATATATACGTAAATAATTATAAAAACAGGATGTATAACAACTTGTACACTAATATATGTTGTTATAATATTCTATTTTGTTTGCAAAGATACTGCGCTTGACTAATTGACTAATTTAAACCATATTTAAGTATGTTTTTTGTTTACTTTTTTTTTTATAAAACGAATTATATTAATGAAGTCCTTTAAAAAATTCCATTAATATTATTTCAAATTACACTGGAGTTTCCTTAATTGTGGTATTTAATACTGATATAAAACACTAAAACTAGAATAAATAATATACTGTAAGTATATTAACACAACGCCTTTACTTATCTAATAACAATGTTAAATAATAAACACCAATGTTATATATGAATATAATGAAGTTATTGATATTGTAATATAAAAGTTATCAATGACAGTTCGTTAATAGAACAAATTATTATTAATTTTCAAATCTCTGGGTGAATTTCAGGGATAGGGGAGGTGAAAAAAAACTGGAGCAAACGAGAAATTAATAGAGAATGATGAGAGTTATTGAAATGTCATTATTAACAGATTGTACTTTGATGTAACTGTTATTACAAGACTGTTTGAAATGCAAGCTTATATAATATTTTTTCTATAAATTTTTTATATCACAACTTTATTTTCCGACAAATAAAGCTATGATATAAACAAAAATATTGACAAGTAAAAACTAGAAATGAGTAGAGAAGCATGAAAACTGTGAAGATGACATTTATAACAGATTGAATACTAATGTAACTGTTATTATAGGATTATTTGAAATTAAAACACGTTATATTTTTGTAATAAATTGCATCTATATTTTTTTCTGATAAATAAAGCCATAATATAAACGATTGATAACTAACACTACATTCATCATCGTAAAATTACGGGTTTTCAAGATATAATATTTATAAAGTTTCATAACAACATTATATTTATATTTTAATGTTATAATAAAGACCCATATAGTAACGTGTCATAGGGATAAACGATAATCTCGATGTGACGTGTCCACCTCAAACGTGACATTCTTGATACTACAATGAATGAGCGTGCCAAGCAATATAGTGATAGGTTTTATTTACATTTTTATAAATGATATCTTACTTTTCTTATTTTTTCCGACCGGGTCCTTTTGGGGTCCGAAGTTTAATATAAAGCACTGGTATACGTTTGTATTAAATCATCACTTCATGGTTATGTATAACATAAATCTCTATTCATATCTCATATACTCTTCTTCCCTCCTCTCCTACACTCTCTTCATTAGCATTACCCTTTTCCTTTCTACACTTACTAACACTATCCATTATCGTATTTTAAGTACGCAATATTGTCAAGTTTAATTAACAGTGACAAAATAAAATATATAAAAATAACAAAATAATTCACACAATACAATAAAATTATTTCAAATTTATTTAATCGCACAAGAATGTGTAAGGTGCGATCAAACTGCTTCAGTATAGTTAATTATACTGAGGGTAGGGTGTGGGAGAGGGTGCAAGGTATGAATGATGGGGCAATGATGAGAGCCGTGTATATGACGCTTATTATAGATTGTATATTGATCCTATCATAGCAATATCAATGCTGCAATTAGTCTAATGATCTAGTGGCTAGTGACCCTAACAGCTGATTCCAAAATCATATATTTTATTCCCATACGATGAAATTCGTGTGACAAATAAAACAAATTAAATATGATCAATTTGCATTTAGTATTAAAGTACTAACAAAACATTAACAAATTAATAAATAAATAAAAATACAATTTAATCAAAACGAAAATAAAAACATGAACATACTTTAACGTTTCACAAAGAGTTTTCACGCGTTTATTACTAACGTATTTAGGTATCTTTTGACATTATAATGAAGGATCGACTTTATAATATTATGGTGTTTGTCATTATTTCGCAGCACGTAACGCCTTTAATCTTCGTCTACATATATATAAAAAGCCGATTCCATACTGTTTCCCCAATATGGGCGTTATTTTGGTTGTAAATAAATCCACTTAGAAATTCGTGAATATCTATTGATATTGTTATCGTTATTATGTTATTATATGTAGTTATAGTTGATATCTAATTATGAAATATTATATGAATCATATTTATGTTTAAAACCCGTCTTTAATACAGGAGCTGGCCTATACAAGAAAAATATTAACTAACTGTAAAATAGGTGGCCCGTATATTACATAAATACATAAAAAGACAAGTAATAAACAAATGGTCATAGAAGGAAAAATCTTTAAATTCCTTGTATTATTGTTTTAACTTTGTTTATATTAAAGGTAAGGAAGCCGCAGATAAAAGTAAAATATCTCTTTACTGACAACTGTTCCGTGATTACATAATGGAGGACGTGAGAAATTCAAATTGTGAATTACAAATGAAATATGTACGGAACATGTAGGTTCGAAGCTTACCTACTACCAGGGAAACTTTTTTGGTCTAAAAATTCTTATATAAATTGGGGTTTGTATTTTGATATCACCTGAATACTTCAAAATAAATATATAAGATAAGATAAAAAAATGATGTTCTTTTATAAATTCTTTTATTTTTTACTGGCAAGTACAAAAGCAATTTTCACAAGTCGGACCAAATCTGATATTAAACCATAAAGACATACAGCCTGTAACAATAAAAAATACCAAGAAACATAAATAATTATAGCTTTTAACAATAAGACTACAATGCTTTTAATCAGAATTATGTAAATGACATATTAATATAAAGCACAGTGAGGGATGTTCTATTATTACATTGAGGCTATAGGCACGTTGTACATCTTCTCAGGGAGGTGAATAAGAAAACTGTTATATGTACACAGCTGATTATGATTTATGTCTAAGGTATGAGTTATATTATTCTAAAGCAAAAGAATACGCACCTGACTAGTAAATAAAAAAAGATATTTCTATGATATATTAGTTAAGTTTAAAAATATATATTTTTTTATCAATCATGACAGTATTATAACACTTAGTATCTATAATATAAAGACAATTTTGTCACAATTACTTTAATAACTTAAATAAGTATTAGGATGTTATAAAAATAAAGATAAGGATAATTTAAGGTAAAGTAGTTTAATGCAACGATAGTTGAGGTGGGGATGAAAAGCTTCTCGCTTGTTACGAGGATTACCGACGTTTAACTAACAACAGATACACTAACGTCACTAAGTCACATTACCCTCGACTACGCTAACCAACTAATTGTTACAACAACATACAACTAATACACTTAGCTTTACTTAAAGCTCGAGTAATGACAACACGAGATGTCTGCTCTCGGACGACGCGTCCATATCAAGTATTATGATAACGTTATGTATATATTTGTGCTTTATGATCCATTTTGAATTATGTAGGTTACGAATATAAAGTAACTGTAAATCAGTAATTAATATATCGGCATCATATCTTATAATTGTATTCTCCGAATAAATAAGTATGTAATAGTAATTGGTTACCTTATTTTAAGATTGATAAACCTTTTTATTACATTTCTTTTCGATTTATTGAGAAACGTTACAATATATAGACAAATTTGGTTCAATTTATTTAACAGTGAATTAATCTAGACAAAAATATCAATAAATAATTATTTAAGTTACTAAATATAATGTTAATTATATTATAATATCCCATGTTACTAATTTATATATTGTTATTGTTTCATATTTTATTTTGATAATAAGTCTAACAAATTAGACACTTGATTTTTTAAGAGACTTCTCCATTCATTAATCAAATACCTTACTCGGCGGGTATTTAGGTCAACTAGATCGGGAACTAAATTTGATTTGATGATATATGCACTGTATCAAAGTAAAATAAGTTGTTTCTTGTTGTAACAGATCTGCATGAATAAACTAAATACTTAGTTACGCTATAAAATTAAATTGTACAATATCACTGAAATAAAATCCATGGACTTAATATTTTATTAAAAAGCGGCAATGTACAATATAATCTTGGTCTATTCGGCAATTTATTAAATTATTAAAAGAGTATTAATGGTCGAGTTCGATGTAATCCAAACCCTCGCGAGTCTCGAGACACGTAGTCTGTAATACTCATCAAATCAAAGTTACAACACGTTGGTTGTTACTAGTTATTGTTTGTTACCTGACTCGTATTTAACATCACATAGATTCCTGAACTTTCTACTATGTATTATAACAACAAACTATAGAACTGAATATAAATATATTTTATCATATCATAAGATAGCAAAGTATTCGTGTTCTTTGGTGTATAAATATTGGCAAATAAAAAATATTTAATTTGAAAAGAACACAGTGTTTCGTTTTGAATTTTATTTCAACAAAAATAACAAAATCTATAAAACTGAATCAAACAAACCAATCAACCAACAAAAGGTGGCGAAGGTGACAATATTTCTATTTATACCAACGGATTTTTTTTTTCGGATATACTCAATATTAATTATAAAAGTGTTTTTTTCGATTTTCACAAAAACATTTTTCATTAAATTATTACTATTTAAATCTGTTTTCCATGAAATGAGTCGGAAAATATAACATTCATTTTGGCAGAACTATTAGATTGAAAAGCTAGAATGGTTACAGCTTTTCTGATCAAATGTTTTGACTTCTTCATTAACAAGGAGATATTAAAGAAATATCGAAACCATGCAGGTTTATTTAATCTACAAACACATAAACAAACAAACATGAATATGCAACGTCTATTATATACATATTTACATTGGGATTAAACTCTCATCGTATAGCTATGAAAACGGGACCGAATAGATTGGTTCATGTTTGTATATACCGACTAATAGTTAAATGTTTGAACTATAACTAATCCGAATGTAAGTAGAAATAAATGCTATATTTATAAGTTTTTCAACATTGTCAAGTCTTGAACCTGCGTAAAATTTTTGGTAGTCCTGGTCACTTGCCTTGATCGATGTAGCTTCCTTATATGTTATGATCTTTCTCTCATTAAACATGCTTAAACTAACGTTATTATTTTTTTATTATTTATTTTTATAAACCAAATTAATGTAAAGTTTCTGGATTATTTTTCAGTAACTGTTTTTTTTTGTGTTCTTAGTTCGATTAATAATTTGATTTATCAATTGTGATTGACATATTTATATATTATTATTGTATTTGGCAGCAAGTAACTTATAAAATATTTATTTTTAATAACCAAATGAGTGTAAAGTTTCTAGGTTATTTTTCTGTAAAGTGTTTTATTTTGTGGTAACTTTCAGTTTGATAAATTTATACTATATTTGATTGACATATTTATACTATTATTGTATGTGGCAGAAAATAACTTATTTTTGTATACAACTAAGCTTTAAAAAACCTTGTTTTGACATTTTGGCATCGTTTTCAAAGTATACCTTTACGTTTACTGAAAACATTATTAAAACAAACATTACCCGTCAGGTTAGCGTTTTAATATAATTGTTTATTCATCGATGTGAGTACATAATTTTATATATATTATGTACTCACATCGATGAGTACATAATATATATAAAATATATATTATGTATCGACATCGATGTTTCATCATGATCAATTTTTGTTAATAAAACCACTTACTCTTTTTGATATTTCATTATAAATCATGTTAATACAATTTTTGAGATCATGTTATATGAATAACAGAAAAAAATTGTAAGACAAGTAAGAAATAAATGTTTCAGAAATAGGAATATATAAAAAAAATAATAAATTATTTATATTTATTTTTTTAATTTGTTTATATAAAAGGTTAGTAAGGTCCAGGTAAAGGCAAAAAATCTATTGGATACTTTTTCGTTATTATTATTGAAATTATTTTATATTATCTTTTATTCGCATTTATTGAAGTGGAAGTGTGCGATCTTTTAAATATATATCCGTTGTGTAACTACGTTATAGTGATATGTTTTTTTTTTAATGTCGATAGTCTTTGATTATTTTATTTATTAAGAGCATCATATTTTACTTTTCAATTTTTAGTTTCCATTTCGGTTCAATTTATCACAAAAGACATTTCAATACAAATATAATTGTAGTTTAATTTATTAACTGTGGAACGAAAATATCAATAAATAATTGTATTAGGAAGGTAATATAATGTCATTAGTTTTGATAAATGACAGAAATTTAGACAGTATTGCTGTGTCATAATTTATCTTAAGTTGTCTTTTAATTTTAAACAGTTGTATTTTGTAAGGAAATCTACCAATTCATAAATGGGCCGGTATTTAGGTCAACTAGATCGGGAACTAAATTCGATTTATATATTATATTAGTAAGATTAGTTTATTTTGTATTAGAACAACATGAACTCAACTACTTCGATATGTAGTTATAATTAAAATAGTAAATAGCTAAAATTAAATTATACCCATCAAATAATATATATTGTAACTTGACATTTCACTTAAAAGCGTCAACAGTTGAGTGACCGGTATGGTTCACTAACACACCCACACACACACTCACACTTAGGATAACCTAATTTACTACATTTTTGGAGTGTTTTTATTTTCATATTTAATATCATAACGATGCAATATTTATTATCTCTTGGGAAGTTATAACATTGTATAAGAAATACAAAAGGACATTAATAGTATATATCTAATGTAGTTTATTTTCAAATATGGTCTAGTTCGGTGTAATCCAATCCTCATGTGTCTCGTGACACGTAGTGTGTGTGTTGACTCTTATTTAACATCACATAGATTTGGCAACATTGTGCTGTGTATTATAATAAACTATAGAACTGAATACACCTATTTGAACCTAATTACTACCATAATACTGTCTGTTGCGAGTGACTTCGTTTGTCCACGCTTCATCGATATAAATAATTATCCATATCAGCACTTAAAACTAATACAAATCCATATATTTTTGTTTTATTTTCATTGTAGACCAAATAACTGTTTTGTTTTTGCGTCGAAATAAGTTATTTACAGAATAAAATACATATAGATTAATTGAAAAATAAACCAAAGCTACACCAAATTTCTTAAAAAATATTGCGAAAGTTTGATTGTATTATAATTATCTCTTAGTCTTTTTCCTAAATTTGTGATATGTTTTGGAGAATAAAAAAAACATCCTGTATTTTAACTAAAAAAAATAAATTATATAAAATTTTATTAAAATCTAATAACTTAATAACTGTTACGTGATGTGAAAACAGACTAATAAAAATTATAATATCTAACCAACTTTTTAAGTACTATTGATTTGTCATTTTTTTTTGGTTTTATTTAATTTACTGATTTAGGCTCGTTACTATTCTATTATGTGTATAGAAGAACATTGAACCAGCATGGTATAATTTTCTTCACATAGATTGTTCATAATTGCGAAGATGCAAGTGTATTTATTTTATTAAAACACTTTAGAAAATATCATTTTGAAATTAGCATATGGTAAGTCAGACACCTTTGAGAATTTCCAGTTGAACTCTACGGTCGCAGAAAAAAATAAACTTCATAACTTTCGGCCAATAACTTCTAATTCTTCTTACACGGTTTTGGGTCGAAACTTTTACCTTCAGATAACAAAATAGATTATCATATTAAAATGCCTTCTTAGATTAGATAGTTTTCCTCGTATTGTTGTTTTTCACCGACGTGATCCCGACGGATATAAGTAGGTACTTCGGATATAAATAAATTGGTCTATTGGAATCGAACCCGAGAGCCGTCTATACAAATGAAAATATTGCTTTTATAAAAAATAGTCGTATCGTAATCGTGTAGACAGAATATTAAATTTCTTGTTCTCCCCTTACTTCTTTTTAAAAATATGTATATTTTTAACGTTTAGTTTTAAAAGTAATTAATTTCATCACGGTGTTAACTAACAAGACTTGTTGCATTCAACATGACGTTATAACGGGAATTATAATAATAAAATAAATATATAATAGTATATTTAAAACTGCTGATGTAAACCAACTAAATCATTAAGTAAAGGACTTATTATTATTATTTGACTGCCTGAATATAATCGACTGATTTTTTTCTTCTCATTTCTTAGTAAAATCACCAAACATTCTGTTATATGTATTTATAGATTTTAATTATTTTTTTGTTTTAATTTTTGTAAAATATTTGTATACGTAATACATATATTTTATTTAAAATAAAGAAAAAACCGGATATTATTTTTTAATCTTTATTTATTTAAGTCTTAAGGTTTTCATAAAGATTATCTTATATTTATTTATATCTTTTCCACTTTGAAGTGACCACTAGTGTCACTTTTGTACGTCATGAAATTTATTGAAAATGTCAGTAGAGCTTATTTATTTTGAAACCATATTTATCTAACGCCTACCTGTAATGGTACTCTCATTCCAAACACATCCTGTTCTGAGAAGAGCCACAACTGAGAAGAACCAAACTCAGCCGGGTATTCCTTTTTTGTGATCATTGTTTTATAAACGTCAATACTTGGTGAGCAATTTATAAGTAACTAGAACCAACGAACTTTCATAGAACATTTCCTTTAAAAAATTTAAATTAAATATTTATGCTTACAATAATGAAAATTATAGATTATTTATTCCTCTATTAATAAGTCTATGATGAGATTTTAATACAATGTAATAAAAAATATATTATATAATATGTGTTTAGTAATAATGTGTGTGTGTTCGTATGTCAATTAGAGAGACGTGATGTTGAATTTAAACTTTAATATATGTTTGTCACATTAAACAATATGCAAATTAATATTCAATCAACCAATAATTTTATCAAATTAACCAAAACACCACTACAACAATTGCCTTTAGTATAACTATACATTATTATGAAAATTACACGTATTCTAGATATTATATAATAAAGTAATATCCAGCACAATATCGTGTGTACTCTGAAGCACTCTCAGCGGGTCAAGTCTGAAGTTCGTGAACGCGTGCGGCTGAAACATGTGAGAGACATTTTGTTAGAGATATGATACTATTTGTGGATTTATTTGTTAGTTTGACCGTGCCCAAAACCACATTATATTATGAAATATATTAATAATTGAAGTAGTTTTGGATATGTAATGTAAAAATGAAACCTTTAAAGTAAGCCTTAGAGGCATGTAATAGTATATGTTTAAAATAAAGATAATAATTTAAATTTGTAAGTATAAGCCAGTAAAATTTAATCAAACAGTGATTTGAGTCGTTTGTAAATTGTCACATCATCATGTAAAATATAAAAATATAAATTGGATAATATTAAAATACATAAATTAATACCTTAATATGTATAAGCGACCAATAATAGATAGTTATCAATGTAATATTGTTTTTGATATAATATGTCGCTAACCGATCCTTTGACTCAGCACTAAAGTGATACATAAACATTTATGTTAATTATGTAATAAATTATGTATGTTTAAAATAATACTATCGTCATGTATTGTAACCCTAATTGTTAGATTAATACATTTTAGTAATAATGTCAAAGTCATTAGAATATTTGAAGTAATGTTAAAAATTAAAACTAATGTGATAAATAAATATTAATAATTTCAGCTCGTTTCTTAATTTATTGCTTTTAATAAGAACCATATTCATATTATACATATAAATTAAACCTAACGCTTGCATAAAACTTATATTATTGAAACGTACAAACGCACCATTGGTCCACAAATACAAATTGTCAAACCTCCAAATTGATTTGTGTTAATTCTATTTACTGAAATTGTTTAATCCTCTTAGATGTAAAACCACTGGATTCGTTTATAGGCACGCCCTTCAATTTACAGTTTGTTAATAATCGAATAATCTATTAATTTAAATAAAAACATACAGTTCAATTATGAACCGTAATATGTTCAAACTGCAATGACATTGTTCATGTATATATAATTAAATTCAGATGTACGAGGGCAACGGGTGTTAAAGAGAGCGGAGGAGGGGAAGGGTAGAAGGTCTTAACAAGATATAAATAGAGAATTTATGAAGATGGACATGAGCATGAAGTGATGATTTAATACAATACTGTCATCGAATATTTGGTTATTAGCACATAAGTGATATAAATTTATCAAGTTTTATTTATTTGTCACTTTTATTAATATATTTTGTCATAATTTTTACATAATAATCATTTTTACATAATAAAGAATATTATTATTATTCGCTATTTATTAACCAGAGTATAACAGTATTAGATAAATCTAAAAAATAACGCGTAAACGTATAAATAATCTCTTTTTGTCTACAAGACTAATATTGTAATAATAGAGAAATTGGAACAAGACTAACAACAAGAAATAAACTTCTTAATCGTAACTAGAATACAATTTCCTTGCGATTTCAATAATTTAGTGATTTTGTGTAAATGTTATTTTGCCTGTTCTTTATATTGAGTTCGAAACGAACAATTGGCTCTTATGGAAATTGGTGCACCGTCGATAGATTTCTGGAAATGTAAAAGATGTAAAGGTGTTGCTGTTGATTAATAAAATTTAACTAGGTGGCAACACTATGTAATAATGTCATGTGTAACTGCGTTGTTCTTGCTGTATCTATTATACTTATATTAAAAGGTTTTATTTCATATAAATACTATCGTTTAATTGAGATATAATCCATAATCGAATAGTTACTATTCCTGATTTATAGGGAGGGGTGTAGGTTACTTAAATACAACGCAAGGAACAAGTGGACTTTGGGCATTAGAGTTCTTATTCACAATATGAATCGAGCCGATTTGCCGTGACCAGGTGACAAAACCGATTTTATTTGTCAAAGTAGTGAAACAAGTTCCATATTGGAACCAGTATGTATGATCTTTATAAACGGATATATTTAAGCAATTACAAACTTTGATATTCGTTGCCGCATCTTTTCACTAGTTAAGATAGAAAAGTTAGAAAAGCTGACGATGAAATAAACTTCGCCTTCAAAATTAGTACACCCGTTTTGTCTACAAACTGTACAAATCCGACCATGTATCTCAATATCGATATCAATTAAACCGGCTCCTTCTCCACCTTAGTAGGAATGTGCATATTTTATTTCTTCTTTACAAAATATTAAATAGCTCCTCTCCCTCTAACTTACGTGAACATTTTCAAGTGACTCCATCCAGAACTAGACCACATCGCTCCACCACAATAAGGGACACCCTTTAAAATCTCTGAAAGTACCTCATTTTAATACCAGTTTTTATTTAATTTATTTCAATGTTCTTTTCTTCTACAATTTGATCTGGAATGATAAAGAAGTGTCTTATTATCTGTTAAGCCATTTTCAAAATATCCGAACAAGATATTATGCTTTGTAGATTAAATACCAACCCTAATCTTTGTGCTCGTAATATGTATGTAAATTTTGTATTGCTGATTATAATGTATTGGATTACTATAATACTATAATGGAAGAACGTGTTCAGGTGGTTTGGGCACGACGAACGAATGAGGGATGAAAGAATGATTACAAAAAAGATTTATATGATGATAAAAAAGATTTATATAGTAAAAGTGAGCGGTAAGAGAGACAGGGGGAGGCCTCGAGTGACCTTCGAAAACACAGTATCTATGATATGGAGGAAGGTCACGTAAAAGGCATGAGGACCCCCCGGAGGGCATGTATGAAGAGGTTGATGTCTGTGGCCGAGGCGAAAGAGGTATGCAGGGATCGTAGCGTTTGGCGCTCCGTCGTCTCTGGCTACCCCGCAAGGGATATGGCGTGAAGCTAAATAAATAAATAAATAATACTATACAAATATTGAACTAATAATAGTTAAACGAAAGTCTTAACTTCGTCATATTGTTGATTGGTATTATTCTTATCGACTTAAACTTAGAATCTTAGTATCTATAAGTGTCAATTACAGAATGGTTTTTTTATACATTTTTGTTATTGTTTTTAAATTATGTGTGTGTTGAATATTTATTAAATAAGCTTATAATAAGCCTGTGTTACATCAGACCATAACTTAAAAGATACGGAAAATTGTATGATGTTTTAGCATTAAATGAATGTATAGATTTTTGGTTCAATGATTTTGGCTGTAATTACAGCCAAAATCATTTTAATGATTTTGGCTGTAATTACAGCCAAAATCATTAAAATGGAACAAATTTTATCAAAATCGTGCCAGAGGATTCCGAATTGCATTGTATATGTTGACCGCTATCCATATCCATACTAAATTTCTTTAAAAACATCCAATACATATTTGTTTGATACCCAAACATACAAAGAGATGAACCAAATTATGAACTTTTATTTCACAGTTCTATGTTCTGAACACGTAGCAATTAGTATTTTCAAAACATATAAATTTACAGATTTTTCTCTGTAAATATTTTATTTAAACAAAACGTGTTATATTTCGTTGTGATTTGCTTTGTACATATACGATAGGATTTATTTAACCCGCTTTCAATTCTTATTGAAAGCGGATAAATTCTTGTTGATGATAATATTTTAATCCCAATGTAATCTAATAAATAATATGTGTGAACTGTTAATGTGTGTTTGCTCGAATGTTAATTAGAGAAACGTGTTGTTGAATTTAAACTTTTAAGTATCTGTGTCGTATTAAACAATATGCTAATTAATATTCAATTAACCAATAATTTAATCAAATTAACGACTACACAACTACAACAATTGCTTTTATAATAGGTATATATTAATAGGAAAATAACAGGTAATCTACTTATTAGTATAGAATAAAGTAACACAATAACGTGTGTATTCTGAAGCATTCTCAGCGGGTCGAGTCTAAGGTTCGTGAAAGAGTATCGCGGCCAAAATGTATTATATATTTTTCATTTTGAAACAAGTTTCGTAGATTGATTATCATTTTATTTATTTTTTTCCAATACAGTTCATGTAAAATTTAGAACTACTTATATTTTATTATATTTTAAAATATTTTTCTTCTTACCAATATTCATATTAACTTTCTATTTGTTAACCGAATATTATCTAAATCCATTAATGGAATTAATTATCTTCCGATACTTCATCTGTATAATATTACATATAACATACATAATATTGATACGATAAATTTGATTCCTTTTTATTGGAATCAATCAAATGAAATAAAAAGCAAAATACATTGTCCTAAAAAGTTTAGTTTTTCATTTACTGCTAAATGTATTAATGAATCCTTTTAAATCAATATTACTCTATACATTAATATGTATAAACACATATTGTTACTTATAGTCACTACTATAAAGGGATAAAAAAAAAATAGCAGATGTGCAGACACCATACTCGTATGTTGCCAGGGTTTATGAGCAATTCTGAACGTAACGACATTTTGTAGTTCATGCGGATGAAGGCACCATGAGTTACAGTAATATTAACTATACCACACCGTAATGTAGTCAATAGTATTTAAATAATGGATATTAGGTTTCGAATTCTGAAACAATAAATGTCATTATTTTCCGATTCTATACAAAAATAAGTCTCATCTATTTGTAAATCTGTTTGCAAACCATAAATCCAAAAATAAATCAAATACAATTATATATTTTAAACACACTATCATTATTATTAACTAAGTCATATCAAGAACTAGGTTAAAATATAAAATATTTTCACAGAATTTTTCTACACAATCGTATTCACTTGAAGGCCATTATTGCAATACGTTTGAGAGACGAGAATTAAAATATATATTATAAAAAATGAGAGAATGAAATATAAAAGCGGATATTGAAATTGAAATGTATAAAAAATCTACTATTGAAAAATATGAGAAATATATATTTATAGCAAATTACTTAAAATAAACATACAATGAAAAAACCAGACGATTTAATAACTTTATAAGAAAGAATATGATATCTACTATACCTGTTTCGTAAATACTTACTTATTAGGTCTACAACTTTGCTCCCGACGTTTTTTTTTTTAATTTTAAAAATTATATAAAAAAAATGGTATCTTATTTATGTTTCAAAGTGTTGTCCGGCATTTTCCACTACTTTGGCCCATCTTTCAGGCAACAAACGAATCCCGCGTCGGAAAAATTCTTCATCCTTTAATAAGATCCAAGAATCGATCCATCCTTTCACTTTTTCAAAAGAATCGAAGCACTGGCCCGCCAGGCCGTGTGCCATCGATCTAAATAAATGGTAATCAGATGGAGCAACATCTGGAGAGTATGGCGGGGGAGGTAGAATTTCCCATTTCAGTGTTTCGAGGTACGTCTTGACTACTTTCGCCACGTGAGGTCGAGCATTGTCGTGTTGCAAAATTACTATTTCGTGTCTTGCATTAATTGCGTTCGATAAAGTGCACCAGTAATTTTTTCATAAGGTTTAAGCAGCTCATAATAAATTACGCCAAGCTGATCCCACCAAATACACAACATGACCTTGGATCCGTGAATATTCTGTCGAGGTGTCGCCGTAGGAGTGTGGCCGGGCAATCCCCATGATGTGCGTCGCTTAGGGTTGTCGTAGTGCACCCATTTTTCGTCCCCAATAACAATACAATGAAGAAATCCTTTTCGTTTTTGTCTTTCAAGCAGCTGTTCACAAGCAAATAAACGTCGCTCAACATCTCTTGGTTTCAACTGATACGGTACCCAGTATCCTTGTTTTTGGATCATCCCCAGCTGTTCCAGGCGTTTGATACTGCTTGCTGAGTTACTCCCAATGATTTTGCTAGCTGTTCTTGAGTTTAGCACGAGTCTTCATTAAGTAAAGCCTCCAGTTCATCATCTTCAAAAGTTTTTTCTCTGCCACCGCTATGCCGATCTTCAACAACAAAATCACCGCTTTTAAAGCGCTGGAACCACTCGCGACACGTTCTTTCACTAATAGTATCATCACCATAAGTACTTGAAATAACCCGATGAGCCTCAGCCGCCGATTTTTTCATGTTGAAATGAAAAAGTAAAATCTCCCGCAAGAGACGTGAATTCGGTTTATAAGTTGACATATTTAATTAAGTGTAACTATATGACGCAAACAAAAATTAACTAATATCGATGTCAGGTTATATTTATAGATGTCAAAACTGATGGAAAACAACGGTGATTTATTTATTGGAACTATTACTGGCTACTAGCGCCATCTTTTGGAAAACGGCGGGAGCAAAGTTGTAGACCTAATAGCTTCACGCCATATCCCTTGCGGGGTAGCCAGAACCGACGGAGCGCCAAACGCTACGGTCTCTGCATACCACTTTCGTCTCGGCCACAGACATCAACCTCTTCATACATGCCCTCCGGGGGGTCCTCATGCTTTTTACGTGACCTTCCTCCAGTATCATAGATACTATGTTTTCGAACGTTCTTCATCATTCTCACCGTGACATCTTAGCACCTGCCATTCTGTGGATCTCTTCATTGCGGATTCGGTCAGCTATACTAACTCCGCATATTCATATTTCGTAAATATTAAACAATATTTCTAATTTAGTGATATAGAATTTACATTGAAACGATGCCATTTTCAAAATAAATAACTTTAAAAACATTTCAAACATTGTAAGTTGTTGTTTAAAAAGTATACGTATATACCAAATTAAGATCACCTCATCCTCCACATCCTCCTTTAATTGTAACTACCAACTTACTACCTCAAAGAACATCCGACTGAATTCAATACATACTCTCAGAAATAAATAAAAACTTTGCCAATACCAGGGCCTCCTCTGGATAGCTTATTATTTTAATAAAATGTTCATGTTAAATCTGTTTTAAATGTAGTATTTATTTGTTGGGCATTGTAGGCCAGATTAAAAATAACTGAAAGTCTATAGGCTCTACTACAGTTCTATTACACATACGTTTATTTAGCTCTATGTGAGACAAAAGATATTTCCAGTATTTGTATTCTATTGACACTATATGCCATAAGTATACTAACTAATTTTTCATTGTTATTATCTTTACTTCGTTTATTAGAACGGTAATAGAAAGTAGTATTATTTTATATTTGTCCCAACAAACGTTTATCCTGTAATAAAGTTCTGTGATGGAAAGTCACAGGTAAGCGCTAGCAGCAATATGAAATGTCTTCAAAAATCTTTAACATGAATTTTCCTCCTACTTAAATGCGTCACGGTGTCAATTTACGTTCCTTACGTGACAGGTCGCTTAGCTGTACGTGACAACTTGATTACAGCAATTTGATAATATTGAATAATTTGTTCTATGATATATTTTTACAATAGTACTAGTTTTAGTTCAACGGTTTCTCTCCCTGTGAAAAGAAGGTTTGAAAATGTATTTCTGTATTAAATAACAGTTAAGAATAAAACACGTAAATAATTAGTGAATCAAACATACTAATTTATTATTAAAAGAAGCCGATGAAGAAAAATATTTGTCCTACAAGGAACACCTAAGCCTAAAAACCATCCAGGTAACAAAGTAAGACAAATAATCAGGCCCTTGAGGTGGTGCAGTAAAATATATCTTATTTAACCAAATTATTAAATTTGCTTAATTTTTACTTTTACAGGCTATTCCTTTATTACTTTTTAATACTTTTTAATTTAAGATAAAAAAGTAAATAATTTATTTCAATAATTATGATTATAACTGAGACATATTTGAGAAATTTACTTAAAAGTAACAAAAATGGATGACAAGAGTCAAGAGCACGCTGTTACGTTTTGAATTTGATTTTTCAGGTGAAATGTTGTTCGACTTTATAAAAAAATAACAAAATCTATAAAATTAAAATCACCAATCAACAACTTAAATACCAAAGTACTATCAATTAATAAAAGGTGGCGAGATTGACAAAGTTTCTATTTGTACCAAAGGGTATTGAATTTTCTTGGATCTTCTCAATATTAAAAGAATGTGCATTTTGGAGGTTACTTTTCATTTGTTTTTTCATGTTGGCTTTTAGTTTGATTGTTCTTATCTACTTACTACTTTGATTAGTCAGTTGTGATTGATATATTATTCCAAGAAAAACAAGATCCAAAATAATATCTTGCTATTCTTTTTACCTGACCATGCTTTCAATCCATATACGAATATAATAAATATTTTGCATTGTTATATTATTGCATTAAATCAAAAAGACACATTTAACAAATTTTCATAAATATTTTAATATTTATCCGCTTGACTACCGATGATTCCCGAAACTAAATGAAAACACCAAAATAATTCACACAATACAATCAATATTCAGAAACAGTTCAATAAAAAATAATTTAAACAAATTTTATCACATAAGAGTACGCGAGTCGCGATCAGATCTCATAAACATATATAATTATACGTGACAAGCACGAGAGGGGTGGGGACTGAGGGAGGGAGCAAGGTATGAATGAACGGGGGAGTGATGAGAGTCGTGTGTATGACACTTATTATAAATTATATATTGAATCTGTCATAACAATATCAATGCTGCAATTTGTTGACTGGTTGGTTTAATGGTTAGTGACCGTAATAGCTGATCGTAAGATCACACAGGAAGCGCGTAACATTAATCTGAATTTTATTCACTTATCTTATTAATTTATATTTAAGTTTAAAGAACCACCAAAACAATAACAAAATAGTTTCAAATTTCAAATGCAAAACGAAAATAAAACCAGTGAATATGCAAATACCTAGGTGTTTCCCGAACTTTGACGGAATTCAAAATGTTAATAAAAAACAATTGATTTTTAAGTAAAATGATTATTATTTGTTGAGGAAAAGAAAATGTTAAATACATGTTTATTTATAATTACTAAAAAAATACAAAAAAGTGTGATTAATAATAATACAGAATAGTAATATAATTAAATATTTATTTATATTATTTATTTAGCCATAGCCATATCCCTTACGGGGTAGCCAGAGACGACGGAGCGCCAAACGCTACGGTCCCTGCATACCTCTTTCGCCTCGGCCACAGACATCAACCTCTACATACATGCCCGCCGGGGGGTCCTCATGCTTTTTACGTGACCTTCCTACAGTATCGTAGATACAGTGTTTTCGAAGGTCACTCGAGGCGTCCCCCTTTCTCTCTTACCACTCACTTTTCCTGTATAAATCATTTTTACCATTCTTTCATCACTCATTCGTTCGACGTGCCCAAACCACCTGAGCACGTTCTTCTTCATTCTCACTGTAACATCTTCGAAAATAAATAAATATGAAAATAAACTAAATCAGTAAATTATAAACAGTGACATCTCTCGAGAGTAATGAAATTTTTTCCTGTCCACAGACATCCATACATCCATCCGAGAAAAGTGAAAACAATACAGAACGAACAAAGTTCGTTCGTCAACATGAACATACTTTAATGTTCTATAAAGAGGTTTCACTCGTTTATTAGTAATGTATTTAGGTATCTTTTGACATTACAATGAAGGGTCGACTAAAATACTTTCTAACATTATGGAGTTGTGGGATTATTTCGCAGCAAGTTTTGACTTTAATCTTTGTTTACATCTAAATAAAATCGATTCCATACAGTTTCCTCAATTTAGGCGTTATTATGTTTGTAAATAAAACGATTAACAAAATCCTGTATTTGTATAGTTGATATTTAATTATAAGTCATGTAAATACATTTTTTGAGATCATGTTATATGAATCACAAAAATAAATAGTAAGACAAGTAATAAATGTAACAGGATTAAAAATCCATAAAAAAAATAATAAAAATCCGTTTATTTGTTTTTTACATAAAATGTTAATAAGGACCAGGTAAAGGCAAATAATCTCTTTACTGACATCTGTTCCGGGATTCCGTAATAGGGGACGTGGGAAATGCAAATAGTGAATTACAAATGAAAAATGTAGAGAAAATGTAGGTTCCAACGTTACTTATCGCCGGGGAATCTTTGAATGTGCTTAAAATTCGTATATAATGTTAGGTTTGTATGTATATATCTCCTAAATATTTTACATAAACGATAAGATATACAAGGTCACACTTTCTACTTACTTGATATTATCTTTCACTGACAAATTCAAGTGCATTTTTTCACAGTAAATGTCGAATCCGATATCCATAAATTAAAACATAAGAAATATAGCCTGTAACATATATATAACCAAGACATAGAAGTCATTATAGCTGTAAGCAGTAAAGTTATGTAGTTATTCATAACCATGTTCTGTGTATCAGTAATATCTACAATGACATACCTATACCTATTAACATCGTATTAGATACTTTTTCGTTATTATTATTGAAATTAATTTTAAAGTATATGTTTTTTTTTTATTCTCATTTATTGACGTGGAAGTGTCCGACCTTTTAAATATATATCCGTTGTAGGACTACGTCATAGTGATATGTTTTTTTTTTATGTCGATAGTCTTTGATTATTTTATTTATTAAGAGCATCATATTCTTACTTTTTAATTTTTAGTTTACATTTCGATTCAATTTATCACAAAAGACATTTCAATACAAATATAATTGTAGTTTAATTTACTTAACTGTGGAACGATCTCAGTGAAAATGTCAATAAATAATTGTATTAGTAAGTTAATATAATTTCATTAGTTTTGATAAATGACAGAAATTTTGACAGTATTGCTGTGTCATGATTTATCTTAAGTTGTCTTTTAATTTTAAACAGTTGTATTTTTTAAGGAAATCTACCAATTCAAAAACTAAATCCGATTTGATGCTATACGTACTATCTTAATAATAAGATTAGTTGTTTAATTTTGTACCAGAACAACACGAACTGAACTAAATAACTAAAATTCTCACTAAAAAGCGTCAATAGTGTGTGTGTGAGTGAGCCTTACCGCTCACACACACACACACTCACACTTAGGATAACCTAATTTACTACAGTTTTGGAGTATTTTTATTTTGATATTTAATATCATAACGATGCAATATTTATTATCAAATGTTGTTTATTTTCACACGTGGTCTAGTTCGGTGTAATTCAATCCTCATGTGTCTCGTGACATGTAGTCTGTGATACTCACTACGTCACTAATCAATGTATTCCCATCGATGTAACTTGTTACTAGTCGTTGTTTGTTATTTGACTCTTATTTAACATCACATAGATTTGGGAACATTGTGCTGTTTATTATACTAAACTATAGAACTAAATACACCTATTTGAACCTAATTACTACCAATAATACTATCTGTTGCGAGTGACTTTGTTTGCCCACGCTTCCACGTTATAAATAATTATCCATATCAGCACTTAAAACTAATACAAATCCATACATTGTTGTTTTATTTTCATTGGAGAATAAATAACTGTTTTGTTTGTGCGTCTAAATATGTTATTTACAGAATAAAATACATACAGATTAATTGAAAAATAAACCAAAGCTTCACCAAATTTCTTAAAAAATAGTACGAAAGTTTGGATGTATTATGATTATCCTAAATTATTTGTGTTTTTCCTAAATATCTCATGTTATTGGAGAATAAAGAAAACACCCTGTATTTTAAACAAAAAAAATATATATAATTTAATTAAAACCTAATAACTTAATAATCTTTTCGTGGCGTAAACATACAAATAAAAACTATAATAAAATCTAACCAACTTTTTAAGTACCATTGGTTTGGCAATTTTTTAATTTTATTTACTGATTTGGTCTATAGAAAAACATTGTACCAGCATGGTATAATTATCTTCCCATTGATTTGATATACTTGATGCAATAGTGTATATATTTCATTAAAACACTTTAGAAAATAGCATTTTGAAATAAGCGTAGGTTAGCCACCTTTGGGAATTTCCGGTTGAACTCTACGGTCGCAGAAAAAATAAAACTTCATAACTTTCGGCGTATAACTTCTAATTCTTCTTTTAAAGTTTTGGGTCGAAACTTTAATTATTTGCAAAAATTAGGTTACCTTCAGATAACAAAATAGATTATCATACTAAAATGCCTTCTTAGATTAGATAGTTTTCCTCGTATTGTTGTTTTTCACCGACGTGATCCCGGCAAATATAAGTAGGTACTTAGGATATAAATAAATTGGTCTGTTGAAATCGAACCCGAGAGCCGTCTATACAAATGAAATTATTGCTTTTATAAAAAATAGACGTATCGTAATCGTGTAGACAGAATAATAAGTTTCTTGTTCTCCCTTTACTTCTTTTTATAAATATGTATATTTTTAACATTTATTTCACGGTGTTAACTAACAAGACTTGTTGCATTCAACATGACGTTATAACGGGAATTATAACTATAAAATAAATATATAATAGTATACCTAAAACTGCTGATGTAAACCAACTAAATCATTAAGTAAAGGGCTTGTTATTATTATTTGACTATCTGAATATAATCGACTGAAATTTTTCTTCTCATTTCTTTGTACAATCACCAAATATTCTGTTATATGTATTTATAGATTTTAATTATTTTATTTTGTTTTGATTTTTGTAGCATATGTATATATTTTATTTAAAATAAAGAAAAAGCCGGATATTAATTTTTTATCTCTTTAACTATTTCATTTGAGTCTTAAGCTTTTCATATAGATTATCTTATATTTATTTATATCTTTTCCACTTTGAAGTGACCACTAGTGTCACTTTTGTACGTCATGAAGTGAAATGAAAATGTCAGTAGAGCTTATTTAT
Source organism: Melinaea menophilus ssp. n. AW-2005 (assembly GCA_918358695.1). Lineage (NCBI taxonomy): Eukaryota > Metazoa > Arthropoda > Insecta > Lepidoptera > Nymphalidae > Melinaea > Melinaea menophilus. The sequence goes on along the minus strand of OU911039.1, from coordinate 10,189,530 downwards.
TTTGAAACCATATTTATCTAACGCCTACCTGTAATGATACTCTCTAACTTTAACTCCGAAATTTCCAAACACATCCTGTTCTGAGAAGAACCACACACCAAACCCAGCCGGGTATGCCGTTTTTGTGATAATTTTTTATAAACATCAATACTTAATTTAAAACATTTAAATTAAATGTTTATGCTCATTTAATAATGAAAATTATAGATTATTTATTCCTCTATTAATAAGTTTATGATGAGATTTTGATACAATGTAATAAAAAACATATTATATAATATGTGTTAAGTAATAATGTGTGTTTGTTCGTATGTCAATTAGAGAAACGTGATGTTGAATTTAAACTGATATATGTTTGTCACATTAAACAATATGCAAATTAATATTCAATTAAGCAATCATTTAATCAAAGTAACCAATACACCACTACAATTATTTCTTTTATCATAAGTAAACATTAATATGAAATTTGCTCATACTTAATACTATAGAATAAAGTAATATCCAACACAATATCGTGTGTACTCTGAAGCACTCTCAGCGGGTCAAGAGTCTGAGGTTCGTGAACGAGTGCGGCTGAAACATGTGAGCGACATTTTGTTAGAGATATGAAACTTCTTGTGGATTTAATTGTTAGTTAGACCGTGGATTTAATTGTTAGTTAGACCAAAAACCACATTATATTATGAAATATATTCATAATGGAAGTAGTTTTCGATATGTAATGTAAAAATGAAACCTTAAAAGTAAGCCTTAGAGGTGTGTAATAGTATATGTTTAAAATAATAATTTAAATTTGTAAGTATAAGCAAGCAGTTAAATTTAATCAAACATTGATTTGAGTCGATTGTAATTCGTCACGTCATCATGTAATATATAAAAATATAAATTCGATAATATTAAAATACATAAATTAATACCTTAATTATAAGCGACCAATAATAGATAGTTATCAATGTAATATTGTTGTTGATATAATATGTCGCTAACCGATCCTTTGACTCAACCGTAAATTGATACATTAACATTTATGTTAATTATGCGTTGGGAACCGCCAACCAACACGCCATGTTCCGAACGGCGGAAGGTGGAGGACGGAGCTACAAATAGCTACGTGGAATGTAAGAGGACGAATGGAACAGAAGATGAATGAATTATTAGATATGATGGATGACAAAGATCTGGATGTTATTTGTGTGTCTGAGACCAAGCGAAAAGGCAATGATACGACCGATTTGCCTGGCAACCGGGTCGCTTTCTGGGCTGGGGTTCCAGAGAGTGAGCGAGGTTGCCAAGGTGTAGGCGTATTATTGTCCTCTCGAATGGTTAATGCAATGGTAGAATACAAGGCGATCAACCCGAGGCTTCTTTGGGTTCGCTTTAAGCTGGGGATAACAAGAGTATTCTTGTTAGCCATGTATGCGCCAGTATCCTCAGCTCAAATGAGCGAGCTCGAGGAGTTTTGGGAGAATGTCAGGGATGTTCTAAGTAGTGTCAGAGATAATGAAAAGTTGATAGTATGTGGAGATATGAATGGATGGGTTGGAACCGCGCGAAGCGGTTACGAAAGCGTGCTAGGCAAATACGGTGATAGGAGGGTAAATGAGGCCGGAAAGCTTATTTTGGAATTTTGTAAGGAGAAAAATTTGTTTGTGGCAAACACGATGTTTGATCACAAACAAATTCACATGTACACATGGGAGCGAGCGGAAGAAAGAAGTATGATTGATTTATTCCTAGTGGACCAGCGTATTCGAAGTCAAGTTATGGACACGCGAGTGTTCAGAGGTGCTGATCTGGGAACGGACCACTATATAGTAGTTGCTAGAATAAGAGGTCTGTTCACAGGTTGGCGCAGCCGCACGGCGTGTCCAAGCTTGGCGTCGAATTATCGCATAAGAAGCTGGAAGCTTCAAGATCCACCGATCAGAGAGGAATATCAAGAAAGGGTTTCCAAGAAGCTTGAAAGCTGTGATTCTGGAAATGAAAGTGTTGAAGTATGCTGGCAGAACCTTAGGAATGGTATGGTGAAAGTAGCAACAGAGGTATGTGGTAAAAGGAAAAGAGGTTTTAGTAAAAAGCGCGATGAATGGTGGGATGATGAAGTGAAAGACGCTGTGGAGTTAAAGAAGAAAGCATGGCTGGATTATAAAGCCTCGGGTAATGACAAAAGTATGAGAGAGATAAGAAAAAGAGAGTACAAGCTGCAAAAGCACAAAACGAAAGCACTTATAAAGATGAAGCGTGAAAATTCTGAGAGAGAAAGGGATGAAAGGTTGACGAACAACTTCCGGGAAAACACAAAGCTTTTCTGGCGAGAAGTTAGTGGTTCCCGGGGTTGTTCGGTAACCTGTAGAATGAAAGGGGTGCTTTCGAAGAACGGTGAAATTTTAACAGAACAAACACACGTTTTGCAGCGGTGGGCGGAATTCTATAAGGAGATGTATGAACGTGAGGACGCCTCGGTCTTGACTACCAGCGTAATGCTGAGTCAAGACGTAGCCGATGGTGAAATCAGTTTGGAAGAAGTAGAGAGCGTGATTCGAAGTCTGAAATGTGGTAAGGCTGCGGGAGCAGATGAAGTTACTGCCGAGATGATCAAATATGGTGGGCCACGCGTCTGGGACCTTTTCTGGTTTTTGTGCAAATTATGCTGGAAATCCGGGGAGGTCCCAGACGATTGGCGAAGTGCAGTCATCGTACCTTTGTATAAAGGCAAAGGCTCACAGATAGACTGTGCAAGCTATAGGGCCATCAGTTTGATTAGCTTGGGCGGTAAAGTTTATGCTAAAATTTTAGCGAGAAGAATGCAAGAGAGATCTGAAAGGCTGTTGTGGGAGGCCCAAGGAGGTTTTAGACCTGGAAGAGGGTGTATAGATCAGATCTTTTCCCTCCGCATGATCACGGAAAAGTTTTTGGCCCTAAACCAAAAGGTTTTCTGTGCTTTTGTGGATTTGGAAAAGGCGTTTGACAGGGTTGTGAGAAAGAAGTTATGGGAGATACTGCCCCGATACAATGTGAACGGACCCTTGCTACAGGCTGTAAGGTCTCTTTACCGAGATCACTCAGCCTGTGTGCGAGTAGGAGCTGGCATGTCGCCCTGGTTTGACATCCATTCGGGTGTTAAGCAAGGTTGCGCTATGTCAGCTTGGTTGTTCAATTTGTATTTGGATAGTTGTCTCCAAGGAGTGAAAGATAGTGACATGGGAGTGAAAGTAGGTGGCCTTAAGGTCAATTGCTTGCTATATGCAGATGATGCGGTGCTCATTGCATCATCAGAATGCAATTTGCAGGCATTGGTCACCACTTTGAAAGATGGGTGTGAAATTAATGGTCTTAACCTGAATGTAGATAAGACGAAGGTTCTGATATTTGAAAGAAATGAAGAAAGAACAGAATGTAAGATCAACGTGAATAATAAGATAATAGAACAAGTGAATGAAGTGGTATATTTGGGAAGTATGTTTAGCAGAGACGGAAGATACGAAATGGATGTGGAAAGACGTATTGCTGTCGGTAACAGAGTCAATGGTGCTTTGACTGCATTGTTGAGACGGCAAAACGTCAGTATAGCTGCACGTTTGGCTGTACACAATGCAGTTTTGCTACCGACGCTGTTATACGGCAGCCAAACGTGGGTAACACAGAAGAAGAATGTAAGAAAGATGAATGCTGTGGAGATGCGATCTCTTCGCAGAATATGCGGAGTCAGTCTAGCTGATCGAATCCGCAATGAAGAGATCCACAGAATGGCAGGTACTAGCGAAGATGTCACGGTGAGAATGAAGAAGAACGTGCTCAGGTGGTTTGGGCACGTTGAACGAATGAGTGATGAAAGAATGGTAAAAAAGATTTATATGGGAAAAGTGAGCGGTAGGAGAGACAGGGGGAGGCCTCGAGTGACCTTCGAAAACACAGTAGCTACGATACTGGAGGAAGGTCACGTAAAAAGCATGAGGACCCCCCGGAGGGCATGTATGAAGAGGTTGATGTCTGTGGCCGAGGCGAAAGAGGTATGCAGAGACCGTAGCGTTTGGCGCTCCGTCGTCTCTGGCTACCCCGCAAGGGATATGGCGTGAAGGTAAATAAATAAATAAATAAATAAATGTAATAAATTATGTATGTTTAAAATAATACTATTATAATGTTATGTAACCATAATTGCTAAATTAATATATTTTAGTAATAATGTAATGTGATATATATATACATTAATCATTTTAGCTCGTTTCTTAATTTATTGCTTTTAATAAAAAATATATTAATATGATATATATAAATTTAATATAAGGCGTGCATGAATCTTTAAATAATTGAAACATACGAGTATACAAACGCATCATTCATCCAAAAATACAAATTGTTAAACCGCCGAATTGATTTATGTTAATTCTATTTACTGAAATTGTTTAATCCTCTTAGATGTAAAAACACTGGATTCGTTTATAGGCACGCCCTCCATTGTACAGTTTGTTTATCACACGTTTACTGTTAGTATGTGATACGTTTGATTTTTTATTTCCAAAGTTCTAAAATACTTTATAAAACCATAACCTTTATGTAGGCGTATAACTTTTATTAGATGGCCGTTCTCTTGCCGGACTTGCTACATAGCAATAAAAGAATAGCAACGAAGTTAGACGACGAAAATGAACTTACAAGAAATAAATCTAATCTTTTCTCATATACATTTCGGGGGTGTGCAATGGTACATCAAAAATTAATTTCAACTTCCAGATACTTTCGTCCGACCACTAGACATACTGAATCAGTAGTTCCTTTGTTAACTTTAGATTCTTAATCACACAATGCTAATATAATCGATATATACTAGCTGTTACTAGATATTCCTTCTATTTCCACGGTCCTGCATTCAAATAATAAATAATCCATCATAACTTAACAATTAAACATATCAATAGATTTGTAGCTTCATTGTGAGTATAAAAAAGACCAAATTCCTCCAGAGATGTTGGTTGTTGTATCGCGATTTTATCACCTTTGTGTTTTGTATAGTTATATTAAAAAATTGTATGCTGACGAAAAGAAACCAAATTTTATCAATATCAATTTATTACTTTTCTTGCAATGCCAGTACAGACAGAATAAATAAAATTACTGCTTTAATGTAGACCCAGACAAAAACATTGCACTGAAAATAACTTCAGTGTTAGTACATTAATATTATCTTTACATTTATATATTTTAATATAGTTTTGACTACTATTATCGTTTAAAGCTACAAAACATTATAAGAACTCTGGTAGCTTGTGCATTGCTTGCTTGCTTGTGCTCTCCTACTCGTACCAGAGCTTACGATAAACTAAATAACAATTGGTTTCTAAGTCTAAGTCTATAACACTTTTCTCCATAAAGATAAATTTAGAACATATTTATTAGAGTAAAATTTGGCTATTGTTATCAGTGTCTACCCGATAATGTAAGAATAATATAAAAACTCTGTTCATAGAATAACTTTTGTATAGGTAGAGATTTTTGCTTACTACCTATGGTTTTCCAACGCTATTTTGAGCCCAACAAAGTAAGTAGTTTTAAAGGAATTTTCTAACTACAAAAATTTTTCAATTTTTTTTTTTCTTAAACTCGACTTTAATTAATGCAGAAATAGTACTGTGATCAGCATGAAATCTGGTTTGAAGGCACATTTGGAGGCTTAATTTTATTTAAGAAAGAATTAAACTGTTTACAAACTATTTTTTCTGAGACCTTTTAAAGAAGAGATAAAATAAATCGCCAGAGAATGTAAATAAATTAAGTAAATATATGACTATGAGAGTTAATTTCGATGATGATGAAGGAATACTTTTCCGAGTATTATAATATTATATTCCGAGTAGTATTTTCCGAGAAGCTAGATAAATTAAGTAAATATATGAGTATATATTATGAGAGCTACATTTTTGTGATAGGAATACTTTTCCGAATAATCCAATTATTACGAATTTTTCAAAGTTTTTATACTTTTATTCATTGTAGAAACTTTCTTGGTATTGTACATTTATCTTATTATATATATCGGCGTAAGGACCTATTTTATTGAATAAATTATCGAATTGATTTATATAACAAAATTATTGTACTATTTATAATGTTTGAAATATATTTAGTTTTCTTTTTTGTTATATAATTGATAATATAATTATTGTATAACATGTGTTGCGTAAATATATCCAATACAAAAGTTCATTATAATTTAGATAACGATATCATTATGTATGACATTAAATGATAACAAGTCCCTGGAGCGCTGTAAATACTGCAATAGCATTTTGATATTTATTATGTAGTCTACATCGATGAACAAGTATTTACACAAACACGATAATGTGACCCGCGAACATTTGTTTTTATAATGTATTTTATAAACATAAAGATATGTTTCAAGGTAGAAGGTAAAAAAGTAATTTTCTCCCAGGCACCATGTTGACATTTCTTATTGGTTAATGACGTGATAGTGACTCACATCGCGAACATGACAGCCAATAATAACTCAGAAAATTATACCAGAATATCTGGTACAAAAATACTAATATAAAAATAAGCAATATCCGCTCGTTACTAATACAACATTTAAAAATATTAAATTATAACAAAAAAATTATAAAATAATAAATTTTATAAAATAATCCAATTCTGAAATTAGTATTATTCAGCTTTGTCGGCGCTTGTTAAGGCTGCACTGACACATGTACGATGTTATCTTTATAGTTGGCTCGAGCGGGAACTGTAATTAAGCCATTTTCTATTGGACATTTATATATACATTTTTTTTTTAATACGTTAGTACCCAATAATAGTTACCTTCAGAGTGTTCCTTTAATATCAACATTACCATATGTAAGAGCAACTAAACCTTAAATAACATTATTAAAATGTAAATAAATGTTATCACTATATAGCTTCACATGTCACGCTCATTCATTGTTATATCAAAGGTGTCACGTTTGAGGCGGACACGTCACCTTAAGATTATCGTTTATCCCTATGACACGTTATGTGCTGGGCACTTATTATAACACTAAAATATAAATATTATGTTTTTATGAAAGCTCATGTATACAAAATTATGAAACCTGTAATTTTACGATGTTGAATGTAGTCTTTAGTTATCAATCGTTTACATTAAAGCTTCTTTTAGCGGAAAAAAAATATAGATGTAATAAATTATAAAAATATAATATTACTTGTATTTTAAATACTCTTGTAGTAACAGTTACATCAATTTACAATCTGTTATAAATGTAATCTCAATAGCTCTCATGATCGCTTGTTTAATCCACTTTTCCTCACCTCCGCTATCTTTAAAATACACCTAAGTCCGCGGTCAGAGTAAAAATGTTAATAATACCTTTTGTTTAAACGAATTGTAAATAATAAATTTTATATTATAATATCAATAATTTAATTATTTTAATATTTAACATTGCTATTTATTATTAAACATTGTTATTGTAACGTTATTATAGTGTATTACCTATTCAGCTTTTGATATTTTATATTAAGATTAGCAGGTTACCCGTGCTTCGCGACGGACGGCGAAAGTGAAGAAGAGAGGCAGCTAAGCTTTGGTAAACTTTGCAGTTTTTAGCTATAACTTTGAAATGGTTTGGACCTTTGCAAAATCCTTTCTTATTGCACCTATTCAATATATCAGGAGTCTTGTGTCCAAATTTCAGCTTTCTAGGTATTACGGTTTGGGCTGTAGAGCGATGAATGAGTCAGTGAGTCAGTGAGTGTCTTTGTGTTTTATATATTAAAGCGAGACCGAAGCGTAATTTTAAATAATATTGTATACGACATGAAACGGAAATGAATAAATATTTATATAACATGTTAAACATCTTGTTTTTTAAATTATTTGCTATATAAATATAATATATAAATAGTCGTAATAATAATATTAGTACTATCATGCTGACTGATAAATGTGTGGTTCTAATGTTTATCCTATCATGTGTCTAGTTATCCACTAGAGAGGCTTGGCGAGGCGCTAATAGACCCGACGGGCCTCATGTTTCATAGTCGCAGTAAACAAATATTTGGCATTTGAGATGCATCGTGCATCGTAAATGAAAATAAATCACAACAGAATATGTAAAGTAAATTAAAAATCATATTTAATTACACATTTTATGTTACATGGAAATTCTAGTTAAATATACATTTAGTATTACTTTTATAATCGATTTTACTGAAAATAACACAAAAATTATGGATTTAATAGAATATTTTTGTATCAAAATGTATGTTAATAATCCTTGTTTAGTTTTTTCCAGTTGTTAAGTGTTATGTTTTGGCGTGTTTTATTTCTACGTTTTATTCGTTTGGTTATATACTTCTTTGTTCTATATTAAAATGAGTCGTTTTAGCGACTTGATATGTAAGGAATTAAGTGTTACCTATATCAGAACCGCTGTAGCTTAGTTATTTTACAATACTACTATGAGAACCTCCTTGTGTTGTGTAAGTATATGAGAATAAATGTAACATTCACATGGGATCAATGGAAATATTGAAAGCACATAACAGCTTCTCACGTAGTAGATACGAGCACGCGCAGGGACGTGTCTCGTGCTAACGTGTGTCTGACACATCTCATAAAAAAGAAATATTATGTCAATCAAAGAAAATAACATATACATATATATAATAAATCTATTTTGAAAAAAATATTTAAATTGACAAGAAAATAAACAAAATATATAAATATATTTTGATAATATATGGTACTAAAATTTCAAAATATTTTTTTGTTTACAAAACCATTTAAAAATATTATTATGATAGAATTATCAATAAAAATAAAAGCTAGAGATTGTTTCAGCTCTTATAAGAATAGATATTGAAATTAATAAAAAACTTTATTTCATACATTTTCTCATATTTCTATGCATACTGAATACTTCCCTGCATCCTGTATGACCGGGGAGTCGTCTGACTCGCGTTGTGCTTATCAAATATGAAGTGAACTACGAACTGTTATTAGTTTGTTAATCTCGAGAGATTATCTATGTAATGGCAGTTATATGATATATATTATATCATATATATACCTATAATTATTATATTTAAATCTTAAATTAACCAAATATTTGCAAGTGCAATAAATATAATTTAACTGCAATTTAGGTAAATTATTATTAGGTTAGGACATCAGTGGTGCAGTAAAAAATATTAATGTACATATAATATAAATGAAAGTATAATATACAAGTATACCTAAAGCTGAAAAGGAAAGCTATAAAAATAAGAATGAAGATAAGAAGCATGTAATTTCAATGTATCGCTCACTTGTCACTTTCACGTTTTAGATGAAGGAGGTTAGTAACACCATGTTTGATAACTATTAACTGAGGATATTTTATAGTATATATTGTATAATATTTTATGGTAGAAACTGTATAGTTTTTCATTTATATAAATATATTTGTTACGTTACAGTACAGTACAAGGCGAGTGTAAGGTGCTGTAAATATTTTACACTGACATTGTGTACCGCCCACTGCAAGGAAATTGTCGTGAAAGTTAGAACAAAGACTAAGGGAATTACTATAAATCTATACATTATGGTAATTTGTTATATAAATACTAAGCAATGTTTATTTTAAATACTTGCATTATTTGTATTTTTTTTGTAAGCACATGACAAAACGTCATTACAATATAGGATTAAAATAAAAACTATAATAGCTTTAATTTTATTATTATAACAATTTTGTAACGTTTATTTTTACATGAAAATAGAAAGGTATATATAGTTTTTGTTTATTGTGTTATAAAGATTGTTATATTTTTTGCTTATTATAAATGCTTAGATGATAACTTAGTTAGATATTTTAAGAAGCGTAACAATGATAGAGACATATAAATATATATACTCTTTTTTTAATAAATGATATTATCAAATTGATGAAAGAAATAGTCTTTGTAATAATAACATTAATAAAAATTAATTATTGAAATTTTTTCCTTACAGTGACTCCTAAAATCCCTGAATGAAAGTCACCCTACAGAAGTCAGTAATCACGTTCGACATCACATGCGCCCTTCGAGAAATCATGCTCTAATGAAGTTTTTCAAGCACAATATCCTTGCTTTAGGATGAATATAAAATATGAATATAGGCTATAGATATAAAAGATAACAATTATAATAATATAATTGTTATCTTTTATACTTATAACCTTTGTTGTGAGCTGAGACTTTGCTGAAAAAAACAAGAATCTCATAAAAGCTGCTTTTCTTTTAACAAATTTTTTTAAGTACCCATTGAAAATAACATTAACATAAAAATAAAAAAAGAAAGAGAGAAAAGATGTGAAGATTTTTTATGTATTTCATTGTTCGGTAGAACCTGCTTAGGATCTTACAATATTAATATATAATTAACAGATGTTGTTTTCGGTATATAATGCGAAATGGATGCGATTGGAGTAAGACTTTATAAGTAAGTTTAATCGGTACTGTTGGTGGTAATGGTGCTGTCCGGAGTCCTTTGAAGTGAACCACAGCGGCATCACGAACCGAGTAAGCTGGATCAAGCCCTGGATTAAGAGCTTAGGTTTACAGCCTTCGATAGCTGTAAATGTTCACCGAGCAAAAAACAAACTAGAGGTAAGTGTTGGAAGAAAAAATTGAACACTCATCAAAACGTTATTACCAAATAATAATATTAATTTTAAATACCATTTACCATCGTCATTCGAAATATAACGTTGTATATAATTATTAAAGGTACGGAAAGATATAATGAAAATAGTTATATTCTTTTTGGTATAAATAAAAGGTGTCCTTTCTCAAACAAAGCGGATCGGTGCCAATATGGTGAGGCCATTCATCTTCTCAACACTCGACAATTTTTCTCAGTCTTTTTCTATCAGGTGAAAATCAGAATTACTATTTCGTGATTAAAGTTTTAGTGCTACGTTACTTTTATATTACCTATTTTTAATAATAATTTCATTATTTTTATTATTATATGACATTGAACTGTTATATCTAACAACAATGTTTTAAAAGATTCTTATAGAATAGTTGCCAAAATATAAAATTTTCTATAGTTAAGGATTAATAAATAAACAAAAAATATTATTTTTTATTTTATGATTGCATTCTTGATATTTTCATAATTTTCTTTAAAAATTTCTTTAATAATTAAAAAATTAAAATGTAACAATTCTCATAAATATAATAATCTTGTTGTTATTTTAAAAGTAAAAGTCACGAAGCACCAAATTAGGTAGTGAAAATCGTCCATCTAAGTGGACCTCTGAATATTTCTAGACCCTTATAAATTGGATACAAAAAGAAGGATTTCTTATAAAAATAGAGGTCTTGTAGAGAAAACAAAATCAATTCAAGCAAGGATGAACTATATTACATGGAGTTACGAGCTACATTTTTCTGTATTAAATTTTATTGTTCTCTCTTTAACACTCTCGAATGTCATACATCCAAAAGGATAATGCGAACATTTAATTCAATAGAAAGAGAGACGATTTATTTTTAAAATTTGTGACAACAGTGTTACATTCTGCATTTTTACCAATTTGTTAGGATTAGATTTAATAGTTTCTGGTTGACATCATCTCCTTTCTTCGAACTAATAGATTTGTTATAAATAAATTTGTTGCATAATTTAAACAATTATCTCTTTTCAGGAGTGATGTGTCTTTTAACTTAATATATTTATTATGAAGCAACATTAGTGAAGTTTTCAAAATAAACCCTAGTGCACACCTCACCGCGTCACGTCAGGAGTTATTACTTACGTGAGGTTTCAGAAAGCGTGTTGGAATAATAGTGTGGATATTCATGACATGGACGATATGAGCTTTTTGTCCATCGGATTGGAAAATATTACACCGTATAAAAATAAGATCGGTATTCTTTTTAGGTTTGTATAAATTTATAAGTAAAATAATGTCATTTAACATTGAAAATATTAAATTTACAAAATATACTATTTTTGAGTTTAATAATAATTTAATATTGCCAAAACCTAAGATTTTCGTAATTGTATAATTATAAGACATGCTTCAAATAATTAAGATCGCACTTAATAGTTTGTCTTGGCACTGATTATCATAAAATTATAATATTTTAAAATAATTTGCAGTTGAAGGTTTACAATAATTAAACTTAGTTGGAAACAAGAAAAAAGGTAACCGTTTAATTCCCAGAATAGTTATTTTACATCTAAGTCCTTTTTTGTGAGCGTCTGAAGCCATTTACAATATTTACGGTTCTACCGTTACAAATATTGTCGTCCCTCACACACTTGTTATTTATTTAAAAAAATTATAACATTTCTTGTGTGTTATTTTTCTACATATTACTCCCAAAAATTAGTAAATTACTAGTTATTACCATAATATTTAAGGAATATTTTAAATATATGAATTATTTTTTAGGAGTTCAAAATGTATTATTCCTTACATAAAAAAAGAAACGAGCACTTAATTCCTTGACTTTTCTCTCCTGTTTCTTCATCTTTCAAAAAAATGTAAGTAACAATGTATCGTAGATGTCACTTATCAATTTCCACAAGGTCGGTATACACATTGGCTCCCTGTTAACATACATATTAAAATATATCGTATAATACTATAACACCGATGATCCCTCGAGACTCACAACCTAATAGAAGTTCGTAGTTCACTTCATATTTGACAATCACAACGCGAGTCAGACGACTCCTCACTCGTACAGGATGCAGGGGAGTGTTTAGTATGCATGGAAATATGAAAAAATGTATGAAATTAAGTTATATTTAATACAGAGACTTTAAAAATATTTACTAATTTTAATATCTATTCTTATAAAAGGCTAAACAAGTCTTTTTTCACAATAATATTTGTATATTTTATTTTATTTGTAGATATCTTGAAACTACATAGGTATTTAAAACTCAATATTGTGAACAATTTTATCAACATTTGAAATCTTATATTAGCAATATATATGAGGTAATTTTCAAAATGTGCTTTTTTGATATATATATTAATTTATTTGATTGACATAATATTTATATATTATGAGATGTGTCAGCCACACGTTAACACGAGACACGTCCCTGCGCGTGCTCGTCTCTACTACGTGAGAAGCTGTTATGTGCTTTCAATATTTCTATTGAACTCATGATATATAAATGCTACATTGATTCTTATATACTTACATAACACATGGTCATTATAGCAGTACTAAACTTCAGCCAACAACATATACAATATATACAAGTAACAAAACATACAATTTAAAAAACAATTAAAATATATCTAAACTCCGGTAGAGATTAATCAACTTTGGTTCTAAAGAGTGAATTCCTTACATATAAAGACGAACAAAACGCAGATTCCTTTTAACGTACAACTAATATGCATCCGAACATCCAAGTAACATAACGTGTAATGAAATATAAGTTTTAATTCACTTCAGATATTCTGTTCTGATTTATTTTCATTATTCATATTGTTTACTGCGACTATGAAACATGGAGTCCGTCGGGTCTACCAGCGCCTCACCAAGCCTCTTTAGTGAATACAACTAGATACATGTAATAGTAACTATTGGAACCGCACCTTTATAACTTTGTTTGTGTCTACTAATATTATCAATATAAATATTTATATATACGTAAATAATTATAAAAACAGTATGTATAACAACTTGTACACTAATATATGTTGTTATAATAATCTATTTTGTTTGCAAAGACTAATTGACTTGACTAATTGACTAACTTAAACCATGTTCAAGTATGTTTCTTGTTTACTTTTTTTTTATAAAACGAAATTATAAATTATATTAATGATCCTCTAAAAATTTACATTAATATTAAATAAAATTACGCTGAAGTTTCCTTAATTGTGATATTTAATACTGATATAAAACACTAAAACTAGAATAAATGATATACTGTAAGTATATTAACACAACGCCTTTACTTATCTAATAACAATGTTAAATAATAAACACCAATGTTATTTATGAATATAATGAAGTTATTAATATTGTAATATAAAAGTTATCAATGACAGTTCGTTAATAGAACAAATTACCAATTTGCAAATTTTTACTCTGACTACGGCTCTGGGTGAATTTCAGGGATAGGGGAGGTGAAAAAAAAACCTGGAGCAAACGAGAAATTAATAGAGAATGATGAGAGTTATTGAAATGTCATTATTAACAGATTGTACTTTGATGTAACTGTTATTACAAGGCTGTTTAAAATACAAGCTTATAGAATATTTTTCTATAATTTGTTTATATCACAACTTTATTTCTCGACAAATAAAGCAATGATATAAACAAAAATATTGACAAGTAAAAACTAGAGATGAGTAGAGAAGCATGAAAACTGTGGAGATAATGTTTATAACAGATTGAATACTGGTGTAACTGTTATAACAGGATTATTTGAAATTAAAAAACATGTTATATTTTTGTAATAAATTGCATCTCCATTTTTTTCTGATAAATACGAGTAAAGCTATAACATAAACGATTGATAACTACTCGTAACACTACATTCAATATCGTAAAATTATGGGTTTTCACGATATAATATTTATAAAGTTTCATAACAACATTATATTTATATTTTAGTGTTATAATAAAGACCCATAAAGTAACATGTCATAGGGATAAACGATAACCTCGACGTGACGTGTCCGCCTCAAACGTGACATCCTTGATACTACAATGAATGAGCGTGCCAAGCAATATAGTGATAGATTTTATTTACATTTTTATAAATGATATCTTACTTTTCTTATTTTTTCCGACCGAGTCCTTTTGGGGTCCGAAGTTTAATATAAAGCACTGGTATACGTTTGTGTTAAATCATCATTTCATGGTAAATAAATCTCAATTCATATCTCATACACTCTTCTTCCCTCCTCTCCTACACCCTTTTCAATAGCCTTACCTTTTTTCCTTTCTACGAGTACACTTACTAACACTATCCATTATCGTATTTTAAATACGCAATATTGTCAACTTTAACTAACTGTGACAAAATAAAATATATAGAAATAACAAGATAATTCACACAATACAATAAAATTTATTAAAATTTATTTAATCGCACAAGAATGCGTAAGTTACGATCAAATTGCTTCAGTATAGTTAATTATACTGAGGGTAGGGTGGGAGAGGGTGCAAGGTATGAATGATGGGGTAATGATGAGAGCCGTGTATATGACGTTTATTTTAGATTGTATATTGATGCTATGATAGCAAAATCAATGCTGCAATTAGTCTAATTATCCAGTGGCTAGTGACCCTAACAGCTGATTCGAAGATCATATGTTTTATTCCCATACGGTAAAATTCATGTGACAAATAAAAAAAATACACATTTAAATATCATAATTTTTTTATAATTTGCATTTAATATTACAGTACTAACAAAATATTAACAAAATAATAAATAATTAAAAATGCTATTGAATCAAAACGAAAATAAAAACATGAACATACTTTAACATTCCACAAAGGGTTGTCACGTGTTTATTAATAACGTATTTAGGTATCTTTTGACATTATAATGAAGGGTCGACTTTATAACATTATGGTGTTTGTCATTATTTCCCAGCACGTAACGCCTTTAATCTTCGTCTACATATATACAAAAAGCCGATTCCATACTGTTTCCCCAATATGGGCGTTATTTTGGTTGTAAATAAATCTACTTAGAAATTCGTGAATATGTATTTATATTGTTATCGTTATTATATGTAGTTATAGTTGATATCTAATTATGAAATATTATATGAATCATATTGATGTTTAAAACCCGTCTTTAATACAGGAGCTGGCCTATGCAAGAAAAATATTAAGTAACTGTAAAATAGGTGGACCGTATATTACATAAATAAATAAAAATACAAGTAATAAACAAATGGTCATAGAAGGAAGAATCTTTAAATTCCTTGTATTCGTGTTTTAACTTTGTTTATATTAAAGGTAAGGAAGCCGCAGGTAAAAGTTAAATATCTCTTTACTGACAACTGTTCCGTGATTACATAATGGAGGACGTGAGGAATTCAAATTGTGAATTACAAATGAAATATGTACGGAACATGTAGGTTCCAAGTTTACCTACTACCAGGGAAAACTTTATGGTCTTAAAATACTTATATAAATTGGGGTTTGTATTTTGATATCACCTGAATACTTCAAAATAAAATATAAGATAAAAAAGTGATGTTTTCTTTTCATAAATTCTTTTATTTTTTACTGGCAAGTACAAAAGCAATTTTCACAAGTCAGACCAAATCTGATATTAAACCATAAAGACATACAGCCTATAACAATAAAAATACCAAGAAACAGAAATAATTATAGCTTTCAACAATAAGGCTACAATGCTTTTTAATCAGAATTATGTAAATGACATATTAATATAAAGTACAGTGATGTTCTGTTATTACATTGAGGCTATAGGCACGTTGTACATCTTCGCAGGGAGGTGAATAAGAAAACTGTTATATGTACACAACTGATTATGATCTATGTCTAAGGTATGAGTTATATTATTCTACAGCAAGAGAATACGCACCTGGCTACTAAATAAAAAAAGATATTTCTATGATATATTAGTTAAGTTTAAAAATATATATTTTTTTATCAATCATGACAGTATTATAGCACTTATTATCTATAACATAAAGACGATTTTGTCACAATTACATAAATAACTTAAATAGGAATTAGGATGTTATAAAAATAAAGATAAGGATAATTTAGGGTATAGTAATTTAATGCAACGATAGTTGAGGTGGGGATGAAAAGCTCCTCGCTTGTTACGAGGATTACCGACGTTTAACTAACGACATATACACTGACGTCACTAAGTCACACTACCCTCGACTACGCTAACCAACTAATTGTTACAACAACATACAACTAATACACTTAGCTTTACTTAAAGCTCTAATAATGATGACACGAGATGTCTGCTCTCGGACGACGCGACCATATCAAGTGGTATTATGATAACGTTATGTATATATTTCTTTGTGGATTATGATCCATTTTGAATTATGTAGGTTACGAATATAAAGTAACTGTAAATCACTCATCACATCAATCACACATCAATCAAACTGTAAATCAGTAATTAATATATCGGCATCATATCTTACAATTGTATTCTCCTAATAAATAAGTCTGTGGTAGTAATTGGTTACCTTATTTTAAGATTGATAGACTTTTTTATTACATTTCTATTCGATTTATTGAGAAATGTTACAATATATAGATAATTTTAGTTCAATTTATTTAACAATGAATCGATCTAGACAAATTGTCAATAAATAATTATTTAAGTTACTAAATATAATGTTAATTATATTATAATATCCCATGATACTAATTTATACATAATTGTTGTTTTGTGTTTTATACTGATAATAAGCTTACAAATTAGACACTTGATTTTTTAAGAGAATTCTCCATTCATAAATCAAATCTTACTCGGCGGGTATTTAGGTCAACTAGATCGGGAGTAAAATCTGATTTGGTGATATATGCACTGTATCAAAGTAAGATTAGTTGTTTCTTGTTGTATCAAATCTGCATGAATAAACAAAATACTTAGTTACGCTATAAAAGTACTCGATATTTTTACTCTGAACATTAATATTATTGTTTTTAATTATTACAGTAAAAAGTAAATTGTATAATATTACTGAAATAAAATCTATGTAGACTTAATATTTTATTAAAAAGCGGCAATAATATGGGAGAACATTATTTTAATTTATAAGGTAATTTTTTTCTAAATACATTTTTGTTAGATAAAAGATACAATGTAATCTTGGTCTATTCGGCAATTTATTAAATTATTAAAAGAGTATTAATGGTATATATCCAATTTAGTTTACCTTCCACTTGGTCGAGTTCGATGTAATCCAAACCCTCGCGAGTGTCGAGACACGTAGTCTGTAATACTCATCAAATCAAAGTTACAACACGTTGGTTGTTACTAGTTATTGTTTGTTATCTGACTCGTATTTAACATCACATAGATTCCTGAACTTTCTACTATGTATTATAACAACAAATTACAGAACTGAATATAAATATATTTTATCATATCATAACATAGCAAAGTATTCCTGTTCTTTGGTGTATAAATATTTGCAAATAAAAAATATTTGATTTGACAAGAACAGTGTTTCGTGTTGAATTTTATTTCAACAAAAATAACAAAATCTATAAAACTGAATCAAACAAACCAATCAAACAACAAAAGGTGGCGAACCAACGGATATTATTTTTTTTCGCATATACTCAATATTAATTATAAAAGTGCCTTTTTCAATTTTCACATACACATTTTTTATTAAATTATTACTATTTAAATTTGTTTTCCATGAAATGGGTCAGAAAATATAACATTCCTTTTGGCAGAACTATTAGATTGAAAAGCTAAAATGATTATAGTTTTTCTGATCAAATGTTTTGACTTCTTCATTAAAAAGGAGATATTAAAGAAACATCGAAACCATACAGGTTTATTTAATCCACAAACACATAAACAAACAAACATGAATATGCAATGTCTATTATATACATATTTACATTGAGATTAAACTCTCATCGTACAGCTATTAAAACGAAACCGAATAGATTGGTTCATATTTGTACTCGTATATACCGACTAATAGTTAAATGTTTGAACTATAACTAATCCGAATGTAAGTAGAAATTAATGCTATATTTATAAGTTTTTCAACATGGGCAAGTCTTGAACCTGCGTAAAATCTTGTAAAAGAATTCAGATATTCAATGTACTTTACAGTATCTCACTGTAATACTATTTAGTTTTAGTTAACATACCAATTATATTTATGTAAGGCGTATGAATTTTATTTCACGGCGGATCTCTATCTGGAGTTATTAGATAGCATTGAAAGAAAAGCATCGAAGTTCTACGAGGAAAACTTACTAGAAGTAAAATTTTATCTTTTCTCAAATACGTTTCGGGGAGTGTGCAATGATACAGCCCAAATTAATTTCAACTTCCAGATTCTTCCATCGGATCACTAGACACACTGAATCAACAGTTTCTTTGTTAACGACTCTTAATCATACAGTTACAGTGTAACCAATATATACTAGCTGATACTAAATATTTATTCCGTTCTCACCCTCCTGCACTATCCATCATACTTAACTTAATTGTGAGTATAACGAAGACCAAATTCGTCCAGAGGTGTTATTGTATCGCGATTTTATCACTTTTGTGTTTTGTGTAGCTATTTAAAAAAGTATATTGTATGCTAACGATAGCAATAGCCTAAAAAGGAACCAAATTTTATCAATATCAACTTATTATTTTTTTCGCGATGCCAGTACAGACAGTATAGATAAAATTATGGCTTTAATGTGACCAAAACAAAAACATTGTACTGAAAATAACTTCAGTGTAGTACAGTAATATTATCTTTGCATTTCGATATTTTATTATGATTTTGTCTACGATTATCGTTAAAAGCAACACAACATTCTAAGAATTAACGTAGCTTGTGCATCTCCTATCAGAGCTTACAATTAACTAATTAATAAATGGAGGCTAATGAACTCTATAGCACTTTCCTCCTCGTAAAGATAAATTTAGATCGCTAATCATTCTAATGATTTCCGACGCTTTCTTAAAATTAAGTCGTTTTGAAAGATTTTTAAAACTACAAAAATCTATTATCAATCAAGTTAAAAAAAAATCTTAACTTTAATAAATGCAAATCTAGTAGGTACTGTGATCAGCATGAAATTGGGTTTGAAAGCACAATTGGAGACTTCATTTTACTTAAGAAAGAGTTATACTAATTCAAACTATTTTTTCTTGGACCTTTTACAGAAGAGATATAATAAATCTTTAGAGGAACTAGATTATTAGAGTTACAGTTTTAATGATGGGGATAATTTTCCTAGTAATCTAATCAATACGAATTTGTCAAAATTTTTTACTTCTATTAATTGTAGAAACTTCCTTGATATTGTAAACATATTACAGCGACTATTTTATTATATATAAAGGCGTAAAGACCCATTTTAATTACTAAATTATTGTACTATTTATAATGTTTTAAATATATGTCGGTTTCTTTTTTGTTATATAATTGATAATATAATTTATTTATTATTGTATAACATGTGTTTTGTAAATATATCCAATGCAAAAGTTCATTATAATTTAGGTAGCCATATCATTATGTATGACATTAAATGATAACAAGTCCCTGGAGCGCTGTAAATACTGCATTAACATTTTGATATTTATTATGTAGTCTACATCGATGTACAAGTATTTACATTAACACGGTAACGTGACCCGCGAACATTTGTTTTTATAATGTATTTTATAAACATAAAGGTATGTTTCGAGGTAGAAGGTAAAATAGTAATTTTCTCCCAGGCACCATGTTGACATTTCTTATTGGTTAATGACGTGATAGTGACTCACATCGCCGACATGACAGCCAATAACAACTCAGAAAATTATATCAGAATATCTGGTACAAAAATACTAATATAAAAATAAGCAATATCCGCTCGTTACTAATACAACCTTTAAAAATATTACATTATAACAAAAAAATTATATAATAAATTTTATAAAATAATCCAAATCTGAAATTAGTAATTTCCAGCTTTGTCGGCTACACTGACACATGTACGATGTTATCTTTATAGATGGCTCGAGCGGGAACTGTAATTAAGCCATTTTCTATTGGACATTTATATATACATTTTTTTTTAATACGTTAGTACCCAATAATAGTTACCGTCAGAGTGTTCCTGCAACATCAACATCACCATTTGTAAGAGCAACTAAACCTCAAATAACATTATTAAAATGTAAATAAATGTTATCACTATATAGCTTCACATGTCACGCTCATTCATTGTTATATCAAAGGTGTCACTTTGAGGCGGACACGTCACCAAAATATAAATGTGAGGTTTTTTTGATTTTTTTATTCATGAGAATATGAAATTATGAAAAACTGTAATTTTACTATGTTGAATGTAGTCTTTACTTATCAATCGTTTATATTAAAGCTTCTTTTAGTGGAAAAAAATATAGATGTAATGAATTATAAAAATATAATATTACTTGCATATTAAATACTCTTGTAGTAACAGTTACATCAGTATACAATCTGTTATAAATGTAATCTCAATAGCTCTCACGATCGCTTGTTTTCTCCACTTTTTCCTCACCTCCGATATCTTTGCAATTCACCCAAGTTTGTGGTCAGAGTAAAAATTTTTGCAAGCTCCTTTGCAAGCTCCTTTGTTATTGCACCTATTCAATATATCAGGAGTCTTGAGTCCAAATTTCAGCTTTCTTGGTATTACGGTTTGGGCTTAGAGCGACGAATGAGTCAATGAGTCAGTGAGTGTCTTTGTGTTTTATATATTAAAGCGAGACCGAAGCGTAATTTTAAATAATATTGTATACGACATGAAACGGAAATGAATAAATATTCATATAACATGTTAAACATCTTGTTTTTTAAATTATTTGCCTATATAAATATAATATATAAATAGTCGTAATAATAATATTAGTACTATCATACTGACTGATAAATGTGTGGTTCTAATGTTTATCCTATAATATGTATCTAGTTATCCACTAGAGAGGTTTGGCGAGGCGCTAATAGACCCGACGGGCCTCATGTTTCATAGTCGCAGTAAACAAATATTTGGCATTCGAGATGCACCGTGCATCGCAAATGAAATAAATCACAACAGAATATGTAAAGTAAATTAAAAATCATATTTAATTACAAATTTTATGTTACATGGAAATTCTAGGTAAATATACATTTAGTATTACTTTTATAATCGATTTTACTGAAAATAACATAAAAATTATGGATTTAATAGAATATTTTTGTATCAAAATGTATGTTAATAATCGTCTATTTCGGTACTCCTACCTTAAAGGCGTAGTCCCGGTCTCATGGAAGCGTGCCCTTGTCCATCCGATCCCTAAAAAAGGTGATAGCTCGGACCCAGCTAACTACAGACCTATCGCCATTACCTCTCTGCTCTCCAAAGTAATGGAGAGCATTATCAATAAACAGCTCCTAACATACCTCGAGGATCACCAGTTGGTCAATGACCGGCAATATGGCTTTCGCCATGGTCGATCGGCTGGTGATCTTCTGTTATATCTTACGCACCGTTGGGCAGCTGTTATTGAAAGTAAGGGAGAGGGTCTGGCAGTTAGTCTGGATATGGCGAAAGCCTTCGATCGTGTATGGCACAAGGGGCTTCTTTCGAAGCTACCTTCCTATGGGCTTCCCGAGAGTTTATGCAAGTGGATCACCAGCTTCCTCACTGGGCGGAGCATACAGGTCGTTCTCGACGGTTTTTGCTCGGACCCCAAGCCCGTGAACGCTGGTGTACCCCAAGGCTGCGTGCTATCCCCAACCCTGTTCCTCCTGCACATCAATGATATGTTGGATATCTCCAACATACATTGTTATGCGGATGACAGCACTGGGGATGCGGTATATTCCGGCCGTGCAGGTCTCTCTCGGGAAAACGTCGACGAGTGCCGAAAGAAACTTGTGTCTTCTATAGAGACTTCCTTGGGGATGGTCTCTGAGTGGGGTGAACTGAACCACGTTCAGTTCAATCCCCTAAAGACACAAGTTTGCGCGTTTACCACTAAGAAAACCCCATTTGTCGTATCACCGCTCTTCGAGAGCACTCCTCTTAATGCCTCGCCAAGTATCAGAATACTGGGTCTCGACATTTCGAGCGACTGTCAGTTTCGTGGTCATCTGGAGAGCAAGGCCAAGTTGGCCTCGAAGAAATTGGGAGTGATTAATAGAGCGAGGCAGTACTTCAAACCTGGCCAAAGACTTGCGCTCTATAAGGCGCAGGTCCGGCCTCACATGGAGTACTGTTCTCATCTCTGGTCCGGATCACCCCAATATCAGCTTCTACCATTTGACCGCGTACAACGGAGAGCCGTTCGAATTGTTGGGAACCCGGTGCTCTGCGAACGGCTGGACTCTCTGGCATTGCGTAGAGACGTGGCTTCTTTGTGCGTCTTCTACCGCATTTACAACGGGGAGTGTTCCGAAGAACTATTCGATCTGATGCCTGCCGCCGAATTTCATCACCGCACAGCGCGCCATCGCCTCCAATACCATCCTTACCACCTGGATGCGTGGCGATCCTCCACTGTGCGGTTCTCAAGGACATTTTTTCCACGTTCCACTCGCTTGTGGAACGAACTACCTTCGGCGGTATTTCCAGATCGGTACGACATGGGTACCTTCAAAAAACGCGTTTATTCCCACCTACAAGGCCGGCAACACTCCTGTAAGTCCTCGGATGTTGCAAGAGTTCATGGGCGGCGGTGATCACGTCCATCTGTGACCCGCCAGCTCGTTTGCCCTCCTCTTACATAAAAAAAAAAAAAAAAATTGTTTAGTTTTTTCCAGTTGTTAAGTGTTATGTTTTGGCGTGTTTTATTTCTACGTTTTATTCGTTTGGTTGGATATTTCTTTGTACTATATTAAAATGAATTATTTTGGCGACTTAATATGTAAGGAATTAAGTGTTATCTATATCAGAACCGCTGTAGTTTAGTTATTTTAAAATACTACTATGAGAACCTCCTTGTGTTGTTTAAGTTTATGAGAATAAATGTAACATTCACATTTAATCAATGGAAATATTGAAAGCACATAACAGCTTCTCACGTAGTAGATACGAGCACGCGCAGGGACGTGTCTTGTGCTAACGTGTGTCTGACACATCAAATAAAATATAAATATTATGTCAATCAAAGAAAATAACTTATATATATAATAAATCTATTTTGAATTTTTTTTTATAATTAACAAGAAAATAAACAAAACATATAAATATGTTTTGATAATATATGATACAAAATTTCAAAATATTATTTTTTTTACATAACCATTTAAATTATTTATCAATAAAAATAAAAGATAGAGATGGTTTCAGCCCCTTATAAAAACAGATATTAAAATTAATAAAAACTTTATTTCATACATTTTCTCATATTTCCATGCATACTGAATACTTCCCTGCATCTTGTACGACCGGGGAGTCGTCTGACTCGCGTTGTGCTTATCAAATATGAAGTGAACTACGAACTGTTATTAGTTTGTTAATCTCAAAAGATTATCTATGTGATGGCAGTTATATGATATATACTATATCATTTATATACCTGTAATTATTATATTTAAATCTTAAATTAACCAAATATTTGCAAGTGCAATAAATATAATATAATTGCGATTTAGGTAAATTATTATTAGGTTAGGACATCAGTGGTGCAATAAAAAAATATTAATGTACATATAATATAAATGAAAATATAATATACAAGTATACCTAAAGCTGAAAAGGAAAGCTATAAAAATAAGAATGAAATAAGGAGCATGTAATTTCAATGTATCGCTCACTTGTCACTTTCACGTTTTAGATGAAGGAGGTTAGTAACACCATGCTTTATAACTATCAACTGAGGATATTTTATAGTATATATTGTATAGTATTTTATAGTAGAAATTGTATAGTTTTTCATTTATATAAATATATTTGTTATGTTACAGTACAGTACAAGGCGAGTGTAAGGTGCTGTAAATATTTTACACTGACATTGTGTACCGCCCACTGCAAGGAAATTGACGTGAAAATTAGAACATAGACTAAGCGAATTGCTATAAACCTATACATTATGGTAATTTGTTATATAAATACTAAGCAATTTTTATTTCAAATACTTGTATTATTTTTATTTTTATTGTTAGCACATGACAAAACGTCATTACAATATAGGATTAAAATAAAAACTATAATAGCTTTAATTTTATTATTATAAAAATTTTGTAACATGTATTTTTTACGTGAAAATAGAATAGTATATATAGTTTTTGTTTATTGTGTTATAAAGAATGTTATATTTGTTGCTTATTATCAATGCTTAGATGATAACTTAGTTAGATATTTTAAGAAGCGTAACAATGATAGAGATATATAAATATATATATTATTTTTTTAATAAATGATATTATCAAATTGATTAAAGAAATAGTCTATGTAGCATTAATAAAAATTAATTATTGAAATGTTTTCCTCACAATGACTCCTAAAATCCCTGAATTAAAGTCACCCTACAGAAGTCAATAATCACGTTCGACATCACATGCGCCCTTCGAGAAATCATGCTCTAATGAAGTTTATCAAGCCCAATATCCTTGCTTTAGGATGAATATAAAAGATGAATATAGGATATAGACATAAAAGATTACAATTATAATAATATAATTGTTATCTTTTATACTTATAACCTTTGTTGTGAGCTGACATTTTGCTGAAAAAAAAACAAGAATCTCATAAAAGCTGCTTTTCTTTTAACAAATTATTTTAAGTTCCTATTGAAAATAACATTAAGATAAAAATAAAAAAAAGGAAGAGAGAAAAGATGTGAAGATTTTTTATGCATTTCATTGTTCGGTAGAACCTGCTTAGGATCATACAATATTATGCAATATATAAATAATAGATATTATTTTGGATATATAATGCGAAATGGATGCGATTGCAGTAAGACTTTATAAGTAAGTTTATATCGGTACTGTTGGTGGTAATGATGCCGTCCGGAGTCCTTTGAAGTGAACCACAGCTGCATCACGAACCGAGTAAGCGGGATCAAGCACTGGATAAAGAGCTTAGGTTTACAGCCTTCGATGACTGTAAATGTTAACCGGGCAAAAAACTAACTAGAGGTAAGTGTTGTATGACCGCACACTCATCAAAACGTTATTACCAATAAAGTTTATTTTAAATACCATTTACCATCGTCATTCGAAATATGACGTGGTATACAATTATTAAAGTAACGGAAAGATTATAATGAAAATAGGTATATTATTCTTGGTATAAATAAGAGCTGTCGTTTCTCAAACAAAGCGGATCGGTGTCAATATGGTGAGGCCATTCATCTTCTCAACACGCGACAATTTTTTTCAGTCTTTTTCTATCAGGTGAAAATCAGAATTACTATTTCGTGATTACAGTTTTAGTGCTACGTTACTTTTATATTACCAATTTTCAATGCTTAATACATATATATATATATATATATATATATATATATATATATTTTATTATTATATGACATAGAACTGTTATTTCTAACAACAATGTTTTAAAAGTTTCTTATAAAATAGTTACCAAAATATAACATTTTCTCTAGTTAAGGATTATCTAATAAATAAACAAATTTTCTTTATTAATTTTATGATTACATTCTTAATATTTTCATAATTTTCTTTTATTAAAAAAAATAAAAATGTTACAATTCTCATAAATATAATAATCTTGTTGTTATTTTAAAAATAAAAGTCACGAAGCACCAAATTAGGTAGTGAAAATCGTCCATCTAAGTGGACCTCCGTACATATCTACACCCTTATAAATTGGATACAAAAAGAAGGATTTCTTATAAAGATAGAGGTCTTGTAGAGAAAACAAAGTCAATTCAAGCAAGGATGAACTAGGTTACATGGAGTTACGAGCTACATTTGTCTGTATTAAATATTATTGTTCTCTCTTTAATACTCTTTGATGTCATACATCCAAAAGGATAATACGAACATTTAATTCAATAGAAACAGAGACGATTTATTTTTTAATTTATGACAACAGTGTTTACATTCTGCATTTTTACCAATTTGTTAGGGTTAGATTTAATAGTTTCTGGTTGATATCATCTCCTTTCTGCGAACTAATAGATTTCATATAAATATATTTGTTGAATAATTTGAACAATTATCTCTTTTCAGGAGTGATAAGTCTCTTTTAAAATTTTCAAAATAAAGCCTAGTGCACACCTCACCGCGTCACGTCAGGAGTTATTACTTACGTGAGGTTCCAGAAAGCGTGTTGGAAAAATATGAGTAGTGTGGATATTCATGACATGGACGATATGAGCTTTTTGTCCATCGGATTGGAAAATATTACACCGTATAAAAATAGGATCGGTATTCTTTTTAGGTTTGTATAAATTTATAAGTAAAACAATGTCATTTAACATTGGAAATATTAAATTTAAAAAATATACTATTTTTGAGTTTAATAATAATCTAATATTGCCAAAACCTAATATTTTCGTAATTGTATTAATTATAAGACATGCTTCAAATATTTAAAATCGCACTTAATAGTTTGTCTTAGCACTGATTATCATAAAATTATTATATTTTAAAATAATTTGCAATTGAAGGTTTACAATAATTAAACTAAGTCCTTTTTGTGAGCGTCTGAAGCCATTTACAATATTTACAACCTGTTACAGTTCTACCGTTACAAATATTGTCGCCCCTCACATACTTTTTATTTATTATAACTTTTCTTGTGTGTTATTTTTCTACATATTACTCCAAAAAATTGGTATATTACTAGTTATTACCATAATATATAAGGAGTATTTTAAATATATGAATTATGTTTTAGGAATTCAAAATGTATTATTTCTTACATAAAAAAGAGCCAGCACTCGATTCCTTGACTTTCTCTCCTGTTTCTTCATTTTTCAAAAGAATGTAAGCAACAATGTAAAGTAGATGTCAGTTACCAATTTCTACAAGGTCGGTATACACATTTGCTCCCTGTTAACATACATATTAAAATAAACTCTAGGATTTGTCAAGACGTGGTAACGTTTCTTTCAAAAAGAATTAAAATTTTTGTTCTATCAACTGATAACACTTCCAATAACCAGGTTAATAACATGTTATTATATATAAAATAATCGAAATTTCTTTCTTATAAACTTATCTTTATTTATGAAGAGTCCTTGTATATAAATTGGGAAAAGTGCAGTGTACTTTGTTATAAAAATCTTAAAAGGTGATATATATATGATACATGATAACAATATTATAATAACATATAACATTGTTATTATATATATATGTATATGTATATAATAACAATGTTATATAATATATTTGGAATACAAGTGTCGTATGTGTATATAATTTTACAAAATTTTGTAATATATCAAACATATCTCAACGAAATAAAATATATTTATCGTTTTGATTGTGTTTGTCGTTTGTTTGTAATATTTTAATCAAAAAAGGACTGGAAGTTAACGGTATTTCTCTCTTTCTTTTCTTCTTTTTATCTCCAAATATGCTATAAATGATGTTTGTGGATATATAATAAATCCGTTATTTTTTTTATTATTATGGAAAGATTAAGAAGTTATGACAAGTAAAATCGTTTATTTCAAATGAGGTTTGATTTTAATGTTACTTTGAGTTTTCATTAACTTGTTAAAAGAAAAGTAGCTTTTATAAAATTCTTTGTTTTTATCAGCGAAATCTTAGCTCTCTATAATGTTCTAAATCAAAACAATAATATTATTGTTGTTCTTTATTTTATTGTCAGTTATGTTACACTTTTTACTGTACTGCTGACGTCCGGAAGAAATAATTTAAAATAAAATAAAATTGCTATTCTATTATATTAATTGAACTTATAAATATTTAGTGAATATAAGATCTATATATAACATTTAATGGTTATATGATATAAAATATATCGTATAACTGCCATAACACCGATGATCCCTCGAGACTAACAAACTAATAACAGTTCGTAGTTCACTTCATATTTGATAAGCACAACGCGAGTAGACGACTCCTCGCTGTACAGGATGCAGGGAAGTATTTAGTATGCATGGAAATATGAGAAAATGTATGAAATTAAGATATTTTTTATACAAAGACTTTAAAAATATTTACTTATATTAATATCTATTCTTATGAAAGGCTAAACAATCCCTGTCTTTTTTTTTAATGATAGGTCTATCACAATAATATTTGTATATTTTATTTTATTTGTAGATATCTTGAAACTACATAAGTGTTTAAAACTCAATAATGTGAACAATATTATCAACATTTGAAATCTTATATTAGCAATATATATGAGGTAATTTATTTTGATACATACATAAAATATACTATTAAGTCCATATTTTCATGTATATGTTTAATTAGAATTTCCAAGTAACAGTAACAACGTGTAATGAAATATAAGTTTTAATTCACTTCACATATTCTGTTGCGATTTATTTTCATTATTCATATTGTTTACTGCAACTATGAAACATGAAGCCCGTCGGGTCTACTCGTATTAGCGCCTCACCAAGCCTCTTTAGTGAATACAAGTAGACACATATTTAGGCTAACTATTGGAACCACACCTTTATAACTTTGTCTCTACTAATATTATCAATATAAATATTTATATAAACGTAAATAATTATAAAAACACTATGTATAACAACTTGTGGTCTAATATATGTAAGTTGTTATAATATTCTATTCTATTTGAAAAGACTTGACTAATTGACTAATTTAAACCATATTTAAGTATGTGTCTTTGTTACTTTTTTATATATGAAATTATAAATTATATTAACTATCTATCTAACTATCAAGAAAGTTTTATAAAACACTTCACCCCTTGTTACGGCTTAAAAAATTTCTCCCTTTCAATGCGAAATTACAGGTAGTGAACGTATTGTTACTGCCTATTCTCGATTATGCAGATGTGTGCTATTTGGACGCCAACGAAGATCTACTTAATAAGCTTGAACGTTTACTTAATACCTGTATTCGTTTCATTTTCGGCCTGCGTAAGTTCGATCATGTTTCGAATTTTAGATCCAAATTAAATTGGTTGCCTATTCGCTCTCGCAGGAATGTCAGAATCCTGTGTCTACTACATTCTCTTTTGTTTAATCCTTCCACTCCTTCGTATCTTAAATGCAAATTCTCTTTCTTATCTGATTCACATGACAGATCACTCCGCTCTTCTAGCAATTTATTGCTGAGTACTCCTCTTCATCGGTCTGGTTTTGTATCCAACTCGTTTGCTGTTACTGCAGTTCGACTGTGGAATGAATTACCTGAGTCTCTTAGAAAAGCCCGGTCTCGAGAGACCTTCAAACGTCAGGTGAAAGATTTTTATTTTACCAAAGAATAACTCATGCAATCTTTTAAAAATATACATAATTATATATAACTTATATCATTTATTATATTATATTTCCATATTGATATTATCAACACTTTTTATTTGTATTTTATTTTTGTTTCTTTTGCACGCCTACGGACTTCTTCTCTTACACATCCTAAGGTTGGCTGGTAGAGAATGCCTATTAGCATTAAGCCCGCCTTTTGTACACTATTTTATATTGTGCAATAAAGAATTAAATAAATAAATAAATAAATTAATGAAGTCCTCTAAAAATCTTCATTAATATTATTTAAAATAACGCTGGAGTCTTTCTTTAATTGTGATATTTAATACTGATATAAAACACTAAAACTGGAATAAATAATATACTGTAAGTATATTAACACAACGTCTTTACTTATCTAATAATGTTGAATAATAAACGCCAATGTTATATATGAATAGAATGAAGTTATTAATAGTGTAATATAAATGTTATCAATGACATTTCGTTAATAGAACATATTATTACCAATTTGTAAATATTTACTCCGACCACGGCTCTGGGTGAATTTTAGGGATAGGGGAGGTGAAAAAAAACTGGAGCAAACGAGAAATTAATAGAGAATGATGAGAGTTATTGAAATGTCATTATTAACAGATTGTACTTTGATGTAACTGTTATTACAAGGCTGTTTGAAATGCAAGCTTATATAATATTTTTTCTATAAATTGTTTATGTCACAGCTTTATTTTCCGACAAATAAAGCTATGATATAAACAACTATTGACAAGTTAAAACGAGAAATAAAGTAGAGAAGCAAGAAAACTGTGGAGATAACATTTATAACAGATTGAATACTGATGTGACTGTTATTACAGGATTACTTGAAATTAAAAAATGTTATATTTTTGTAATAAATTGCATCTCCATTTTTTTCTGATAAATAAAGCCATAACATAAACGATTGATAACTAACACTACATTCAACACCGTAAAATTACGGGTTTTCACGATATAATATTTATAAAGTGTCATAACAACATTATATTTATATTTTAGTGTTATAATAAAGACCCATAAAGTAACATGTCATAGAGATAAACGATAATCTCAACGTGACGTGTCCGCCTCAAACGCGACACCCTTGGTACTGCAATGAATGAGCGTGCCAAGCAATATAGTGATAGATTTTATTTACATTTTTATAAATGATATCTTACTTTTCTTAATTTTTCCGACCGAGTCCTTTTGGGGTCCGAAGTTTAATATAAAGCACTGGTATACGTTTGTATTAAATCATCACTTCATGGTTATGTATTAAATAAATTTCTATTTATAACTCTTACACTCTTCTTCCCTCTTCTCCTACACTCTCTTCAATAACCTTACCTTTTTTCCTTTCTACACTTACTAACACTATCCATTATTGTATTTTAAATACGCAATATTGTTTCTTTAATTAACTGTGGCAAAATAAAATATATAAAAATAACTCGCAAAAGATAATTCGCACAATACAATAAAATTAATTCAAATTTATTTAATCGCACAAGAATGTGTAAGGTGCGATCAAAGTGCTTCAGTATAGTTAATTATACTGAGGGTAGGGTGTGGGAGAGGGTGCAAGGTATGAATGATGGGGCAATGATGAGAGCCGTGTATATGACGCTTATTATAGATTGTATATTGATCCTATCATAGCAATATCAATGCTGCAATTAGTCTAATGATCTAGTGGCTAGTGACCCTAACAGCTGATTCGAAGATAATATGTTTTATTTCCATACGGTAAAATTCGTGTGACAAATAAAAAAATTAAATATCATCAATTATATTAATAGTTTGCATTTAATATTACAGTACTAACAAAACATTAACAAAATAATAAATAATTAAAAATGATATTGAATCAAAACGAAAATAAAGAACATGAACATACTTTAACGTTCCACAAAGGGTTTTCACGTTTATTAATAACGTATTTAGGTATCTTTTGACATTATAATGAAGGGTCGACTTTATAATATTATGGTGTTTGTCATTATTTCGCAGCACGTAACGCCTTTAATCTTCGTCTACATATATATAAAAAGCCGATTCCATACTGTTTCCCCAATATGGGCGTTATTTTGGTTGTAAATAAATCCACTTAGAAATTCGTGAATATATTTATATTGTTATCGTTAATATATGTTATTATATGTAGTTATAGTTGATATCTAATTATGAAATATTATATGAATCATATTTATATTTAAAACCCGTCTTTAATACAGGAGCTGGCCTATAAAAGAAAAATATTAAATAACTGACAAAATAGGTGGACCGTATATTACATAAATAAATAAAAAGACAAGTAATAAACAAATGGTCATAGAAGGAAGAATCTTTAAATTCCTTGTATTCGTTATTTAACTTTGTTTATATTAAAGGTAAGGAAGCCGCAGGTAAAAGTAAAATATCTCTCACTGACAACTGTTCCGTGATTACATAATGGAGAACGTGAGGAATTCAAATTGTGAATTACAAATGAAATATGTACGGAACATGTAGGTTCCAGGCTTACCTACTACCAGGGAAAACTTTATGGTCTTAAAATTTTTATATAACTTGAGATTTGTAGTTTTATACCACCTGAATGCTTCAAAATAAAAGATAAGATAAAAAAGTGATGTTTTTTTTCATAAATTCTTTTATTTTTTATTGGCAAGTACAAAAGCAATTTTCACAAGTCGGACCAAATCTGATATTAAACCATAAAGACATACAGCCTGTAACAGTAAAATATACCAAGAAACAGAAATAATTATAGCTTTCAACAATAAGGCTACAATGCTTTTTAATCAGAATTATGTAAATGACATATTAATATAAAGTACAGTGATGTTCTGTTATTACATTGAGGCTATAGGCACGTTGTACATCTTCGCAGGGAGGTGAATAAGAAAACTGTTATATGTACACAACTGATTATGATCTATGTCTAAGGTATGAGTTATATTATTCTACAGCAAGAGAATACGCACCTGGCTACTAAATAAAAAAAGATATTTCTATGATATATTAGTTAAGTTTAAAAATATATATTTTTTTATCAATCATGACAGTATTATAGCACTTATTATCTATAACATAAAGACGATTTTGTCACAATTACATAAATAACTTAAATAGGAATTAGGATGTTATAAAAATAAAGATAAGGATAATTTAGGGTATAGTAATTTAATGCAACGATAGTTGAGGTGGGGATGAAAAGCTCCTCGCTTGTTACGAGGATTACCGACGTTTAACTAACGACATATACACTGACGTCACTAAGTCACACTACCCTCGACTACGCTAACCAACTAATTGTTACAACAACATACAACTAATACACTTAGCTTTACTTAAAGCTCGAATAATGACGACACGAGATGTCTGCTCTCGGACGACGCGTCCATATCAAGGTGTATTACAATAACGTTATGTATATATTTGTGTTTTATGATCCATTTTGCATTATTTAGGTTACGAATAGAAAGTAACTGTAAATCACTCATCACATCAATCACACATCAATCAAACTGTAAATCAGTGGTTAATAAATTGGCATCATGTCTTATCATGTTTGTATTCTCCGAATAAATAAGTCTGTGACAGTAATTAGTTTCCTTATTTTAAGATTGATAGATCTTTTTATTACATTTCTATTCGATTTATTGAGAAATGTTACAATATATAGATAATTTTAGTTCAATTTATTTAACAGTGAATCAATCTAGAAAAAAATGTCAATAAATAATTATTTAAGTTACTAAATATAAAGTTAATAATATTATAATATGCCATGATACTAATTTATATGTTATTATTGTTTCATGTTTTATATTGATAATAAGTCTAACAAATTAGACACTTGATTTTTTAAGAGACTTTTCCATTCATAAATCAAATACCTTACTCGCCGGGTATTTAGGTCAACTAGATCGGGAACTAAATCTGATCTGATGATATATGCACTGTATCAAAGTAAGATTAGTTGCTTCTGGTTGTACCAGATCTGTATGAATAAACTAAATACTTAGTTACGCTATAAAAGTACTCGATATTTTTACTCTGAACATGATTATTGTTTTTAATTATTACAGTAAAAAGTAAATTGTACAATATCACTGAAATAAAATCCATTGGACTTAATATTTAATAAAAAGCGGTGATATTATGGGAGAACATTATTTTAATTTATAAGGTAATTTTTTTCTGAATACATTTTTGTTAGATAAAAGATACAATATAATCCTGGTCTATTCGGCAAGTTATTAAATTATTAAAATAGTATTAATGGTATATATCCAATTTAGTTTACTTTCCACTTGGTCGAGTTCGATGTAATCCAAACCTCTCGAGTCTCGAGACACGTAGTCTGTAATACTCATCAAATCAAAGTTACAACACGTTGGTTGTTACTAGTTATTGTTTGTTATCTGACTCGTATTTAACATCACATAGATTCCTGAACCTTCTACTAAGTATTATAACAACAAACTACAGAACTGAATATAAATATATTTTATCATATTATAAGATGGCAGAATATTCCTGTTCTTTGGTGTATAAATATTTGCAAATAAAAAATATTTATTTTGACAAGAACACATTGTTTCGTTTTGAATTTTATTTCAACAAAAGTAACAAAATCTATAAAACTGAATCAAACAAAAACCAATCAACCAACAACAGGTGGCGAAGGTGAAAATATTTCTTTATACCAACGGATATTATTTTTTTTCGGATATACTCAATATTAATTATAAAAGTGTTTTTTTCGATTTTCACAAAAACATTTTTCATTAAATTATTACTATTTAAATCTGTTTTCCATGAAATGGGTCAGAAAATATAACATTCCTTATGGCAGAACTATTAGATTGAAAAGCTAAAATGGTTATAGCTTTTCTGATCAAATGTTTTGACTTCTTCATTAACAAGGAGATGTTAAAGAAATATCGAAACCATACAGGTTTATTTAATCCACAAACATATAAACAAACAAACATGAATATACAACGTCTATTATATACATATTTACATTGGGATTAAACTCTCATCGTACAGCTATTAAAACGGGACCGAATAGATTGGTTCATGTTTGTATACTATACTATATATGTATACTAATAGTTAAATGTTTGAACTGTAACTAATCCGAATGTAAGTAGAAATAAATGCTATATTTATAAAGTTTTCAACATTGTCAAGTCTTGAACCTGCGTAAAATCTTTAGTAGTCCTCGTCACTTGCCTTGATCGATGTAGCTTCCTTATATGTTATGATCTTTCTCTCATGAAACATGCTTAAACTAACGTTATTATTATTTAATTATTTATTTTTATAAACCAAATTAATGTAAACTTCTAGATTATTTTTCAGTAACTGTTTTTTCTTGTGACTGTTCTTCTTTTCTTCTTTTCTATATCAGTTGTGATTGACATATTTATATATTATTATTGTATTTGGCAGCAAGTAACTTATAAAATATTAATTTGTAATAACCATTTGAGTGTAAAGTTTCTAGGTTATTTTTCTGTAAAGTGTTTTATTTTGTGGTAACTTTCAGTTTGATAAATATTTTTTATTTATCAGAAGTTGTGATTGACATATTTATATTATTGTATTTGGCAGCAAATAATTAATTTTTTCATAAAATTGAGCTTTAAAAAACCTTGTTTTGACATTTTGGCATCGTTCTCAAAGTATACCTTTAAGTTTACTGAAAACATTATTAAAACAAACATTACCCGTCACGTTAGCGTTTTAATATAATTGTTTATTCATCGATGTGAGTACATAATATATATATAAATGTTATTTCAGTTGTATTTGCAGCGCTCCCGGGACTTGTTATCATTTAATGTGATACATAATGGTAAATGGCTATCAAAATTATAGTTTTTTTTTTATGGAAATATTTACAAAACACGACATACAACAGTTATATTATTATTAATAATACAAGATATGGAGTTGCTGTGATAAATACATTATCTGAATGAAAAATTCATACATTTGTTAATAACACAGGCACACAAAAAAAAAAAATCATGAACCAGAAAGGAGACCCCATTATTCCTAGGTTTTTGGGACCGCTGAAAACGAATATGACAATAAAAACTAATTTTAATTGCCCGTTTGCCCGCTAGCACCCCCTTACTTTTGTATAAAATCAAGATAGATGTGTATTTCTACGTTTTTTGGGATACTGAAAACGAAAATGATAACTAAAAATTAATTTAAGACCTCCATAATCCATTAACACTTTCTTACTACCCCTTATGGGGAGTGAAGTTTTCCATTTTTGTATAAAATAAAGATGAATGTGTATTTCTATGTTTTTTGTTATGATGAAACCGAATATGACAACCAAGAGTGAATTTGATACCTCTTTTACCATCCCCTAACCACCCCTTACTGGGGGGGGGGGGTAGTTTCAATTTTGTATAAAATCAAGATGTATGAAGAAATTTTAACGATTTACAGAAAATGACATGTTTATCAAACTAGTTCGAGGTTACTCTTAGCTCTTATATTAGAAATTCAAATGCTTTATCGATCAGAAATATCTGATATATATTCATGATTTAATTCTACTCTTAGCGTAACCCAGGAACAACGGCGTGGACACATTTGTTTAATACAGACTGTATTAAACAAAATTTATACATTAAAACCTTAAACCTTTAAACAAGACATTATAAATTAACCTTTGATAATATATATCAAGTAAAAGAGGCTGAAACTTTTTTCAAAAAGGAATGCCCCCCCCCCCACCCCTATACATATAGCACCTGCAAATATCACCTAGGAGTAAAAGCGTAACGCCTTTGCATCTTTCCATATTTGCAGAAGTCCATCACCAGTTACTTTTATTCTCGAGATAACTCTTACAAAGTTATTTATAATATACTACCTGTGGCGTGCGGCTTCGTTTTCCTATGCTCCCAGAAACAAATAATTAAACATTACTTAATATTTATACAAATACATATATATTTATTTTTATTGTTATTATAGCACAAACCTAAAGTTCTGTTTTCGCATGAAAATTGTATAATTTAGCAGAATGAAAAACATATAAGTTTAAAAGATAAATTTCATGAAAAATCATGCAAAGTGTTTGTTATATTTTATTTATTCCAAATCACTTTTTTTTTGCTTTCAAAAGTATTTGATAATTCTATTTTTTTGGAGTGAAAAGCATCCTGTATCTTGAGTATAATAATAAATCGTACAAAATTTCAATAAAATCCGACCATAATTTAGTAACTTTACCGTGATGTAACAACAATAATACATAAACTAATCAACATTTGAAGGTCTATCTATAGTTTTGAGATTTGTGTCAAATATTGTAAATACATCAAGCATTTTTTTTGTTTATATTTATAAGTTTTGTTTCGTTACTATTTTATGGAAGTGCACTTTACTACAACAATCTAATTTTATTATTTTACCACGTTCTACTTAGCTCGTCATCGTCACGTCTGTCTGTTTGTGGCGATCAAATCTTGCAATCGAAATTTCACCCATTTTCCAGATAGCTAGAGCGCTGAAATTTTCAGGATCGCTCAGAAGTCGATGACAATGCAATATTCAACAATAAAAAAAAATCTAAAAAGTAGAAAATAATTAAATAATTAAAAAAAATTAAAAACCCCCGTTTTACAAATGCACTCAAAAGATGAAAATAATTTTGCCCTATGGCAGCTCTGAGCTCCACATCAGCCTCACTCCATCACCCCTCCTGCAGCCATTGCCTTAATTTGTGTCACTCGTAATCTTGTACTAAGCTGAAGACTGAAAACGATGAAATCAATATTAAAAATAGTTTATGGACTTTTGGGAATTACCGGTCGAACTTTACAATCACCAGAAAACACAATTCACTACTATCGGCCTTTTAATTCTTTTTATAGGTTTTGATTCGAAAATTACATTATTTACAAAAATTGGGTCACCTCTATATAATAATAGAAATTATAATATTAAAATGTCTTCCCATATACGCAGTTTTCCCCGTATTGTTGTTTTTCACCGACTTGCCCCGGACAGATATAAGTATGTACTTACGAAATAAAGAAATTGGTCCGTTCGGGATCAAACATGAGAGCAGCCGATACAAAGCTCAGTATCGGTAAAAAAAATATCGTATCGTAATCATATCGTATACAGCTTATTAACTTCTTACTTCTTTGTAAAAATATTCATAATTTTAAAAACATTTATTACCATTTAAGTAATACATCATGACTTGTTGTATTCACCATGTCATTATTATGAGAATTGTTATAATTATAAAATAAATACAAAATGGCGTTATTTAAAGTGTTGTAAATAAATAAAACCATAAAGTGGACGGCTTATTTAGTATTATTCAATCCGTCTTAATTCTATTGACTGGAAGTTCTGAAATGTTTGTAGAATAGCCTAACCTTCCTCTTTGTATGCTTATTGATTATTATTGAAGGTTCGTTAAAAAGCTTGTGAAATAAGGAAGACCTGGTGGAATGTGAACAAAAGTTCCCGTAGGGGATGTTATAACATCCATATTATAACATTTCATAGTTTTGTCTGTACAAATATTTATTTGTTTTCATTTACAGCTGCTTTTTATTTATTAGGTAGGTATAAACGATATATTTTTACTTATTTTTACTCTAAAAATAACAATTAGCAGTAAGAATATTTTTTTGTGAATATTTGAATAAAATGTCGTATTTTATTTCCTAAGCTCTCTAATTATTTAATATACTATTTAAGCTTTTTTCTAAAGCTTATCTTAAATATATTTATCTTTCTTTATATATATTTTTTTCAATTTTTATGAATAGCAGTAGTAACTTGTACATCAAATGAAAATGTCAGGAGTACCTATATTGATGCCCTACTTATCAAAATAAGCCCTTCTGTAAGACACTCTCTAACTGATATACATTTGTAGAACCTTTTAAACATTTCTATTAACTATTTATATTTATATATATATATAGTCTACGCCTTTCGTAGCGAGTCAATCTTAAAAATGGTAAATATACCCAATAGAATTTAATAAATTAATACTTACTGTCTAATAAATATTGAATTTTTGTAAATAAAAAATAAATTCAGTAAGGAACATAACCTTTTCATTTACTGTTTTCTTTACACGAACCGGTGATACTTCTTACACTTTCAGTAAAATGTGTTCTTAGGCCACTTACACATCGCTTGCTATGCGAGTTTGGGAATATATTAGTGTGTAAGCGGTTATAAAAATATTATAACGACTACTCGGTTCTTATCTTTTGGAACAATGATCGGGTATGTACGGCCCTAAGTTGTTTAAACTTTATTTATAAATCTCCATTTTGAATTAAGGTTGGAGTTATCCCAAAGAAGTTGAATGATGCCAAAAGTACGTTGTTGAGTTTTGGAGTTGATAGATTTGTTGTATTTAATATAGGTATGCATTTGACATTTATTGAAGAGGGTTTGTATATCACACTATGACTTCAAAGATAGAGAAAATTGTATAATATATAATTAATACTAGCTTTTGCCAGCGACTCTGTCTACCCTTATAAATCCAATACAACTTAAATTATGAAACATTTATCATTAAATTTGTATGAATGTACGAGTATATAAACATTTTTGGTTTTACTGTCATACGCTAAGCCAATTTTCCAGACTAAATTTTGTTAAAGTTCTTCCAGAAGTTTCAAATTGCATGTTGTTGTAGCCTAAATCTAATTTTGTGATTTCTCGTGAAATTTCTATTAGTTGACTGCTGCATTTACCTTTATTCATAGTAATCCATTTTGAGAAACGTCAGATATTTAATGTAGATTAAGTGAGTTAACTATTTATTAGTTAGTTTTAACCCTTTACACAAGAGTATTCTTTATTCATTTAAAACCGCTGACATATATATTTATATAAGGCATAAACTGGGTATTTTACATAAATATAATAAAAAAATAGAAAAAAAAATTCGGTGAGGAAAATGCACTTACAAGCAAATTCAGAGTCCTAATTTTTTTGGATACATTAAGAGAAGTGGGCTCTGGAAAAACACAATTTAATTTCATCTTTCTCTTCATCGGACAACTGTAAATACTAAGTTAAAACTAAAACTATGAAGAAACTGGCGATTAACAGTTTCTTTAACTTTCGACATTAATTCACACGATGCCAATGTAAGCAATATATCCATCATTATTACGTGTTAGCTGTTAATAGACATTTCTTCTGTTCCCACACTCCTAAAATTATACAACCACTTAACAATAAACATATCAATAGATTTGCAGTTTCATTGTAAGTATAACGAAGATCAAATCCATTAAGAAATTTAGTTGTATCGCGATTTTATCACTGTTGTGTTTTGTGGAGTTCTTTTTTCTTAGAAAAAAGTTTCATATATGTTGACGGGAGCAATAAATTATAATAAAAGAAACTTTTATTAATATCCATGCAGTACTTTCCTCGCAATACCAGCACAGAGAGAACAAATAAAAATATTTTCTACTGTTTAACCTAGACCTTCTGAAAAATGTTATATTAAAATAACTTCCTGAATATTATCTGTACATTCATATTGTATTTATGAACTCCATAATAATTAATTTGCTACACTATTGAGAAAAGCCACACAAGATTCCAGGAAGCAAATTAGTCTATACATTCCTTTTGACGATACGTAATTCCCTTGTAATAATCCCGTCCTTTCATTGATAACTTGTGCATCGCAGCTTCCATTTAACTAAATACAAAATTAAGGCTAATTAAGTCTATTGCATTTTCCTTCATAAACATAAATTAAGAATGTACCTACTAAAGTAAATTTTGGCTCTTTTCATCAGTGTTTACCAGTTACTATAAAAACAATAAATATTATGTTAAGATTTTTTTGAGCTTACTACCTATCTGTTTTCGACTCTATCTTTTGGCTTTCAATAATAAAGAATATTATGAAAATTTATAAGCAATTAACTAAACAATTTTGTCTTGGGTTGAAACATAAAAACAGATATCACCAAAATATAAAAAAATAATTAAAGGAGTTAATAAATCTTATTCACAACATAAACGTAAAAGAGAGATTAAACTCTTTGTATTCGTGTTTTAACATTGTTTACATAAACGTTTAGTAAGTCCCAGGTGACAACAAAGGTCCTCTTTACTGACAACTGTTCCAGGATTACATAATAGAGGACGTGAGGAATGTAAATTGTGAATTACTAATGAAAAAAGGGACAATGTAGGGTTGAAGCTCAGCTATTGTCTGAGAATCATTTAATGTGTTTAAAATTCTTAAGTTCATTTGGATTGCTGTCCTAGATTTTTAAGATATAGAAATAATTTTTATTAAATTTAGAAGAATTAAAATTGATATTTCTTTGTTATTAACAATATGTATAATGTCAACCATATCATATAACAGAAAATTACAAAAGACTGAAAGCATTAAAGCTATTAATATATTTATCAGCTATTAGTCAGAATCATGGCAATCACATATTATTATATATTTACATAAAGTATAGTGACAGATGTTTTGTTATTACATTGACGCTATAAGCACGTTGTACATCTTCATAGCGAGGCGATTACCAGCAGACTGATTTATATGTACACAGCTGATTATGATTTATGTCTAAGATATGAGTTTTATTATTCTACAGTAAAAGAATTCGCCCGTGAATAATAAATAAAAAAATATGATTTTTCTATGATATATTAGTAGTTTAAAAATATGTTTTTCTTCAATTATGACAGTCTTACAACAATGATTATCTGTAACATAAAGGTTTAACATGAATTAGCCAATTATTACAACTACTTCAAGATCTTGGATTTACCGATGCTTCACTAACGACATATTTTAACATACATTATCACATAATTCACATCACCCTCAACTACAATAACTTACTCACTAACTATTATAACAACATACAACTAATACACCAACAAGGCTTTACCTACAGCCTGAATAGTGACACGACACTAGATGTCTGTTCTCGGACGAGGCGTCCATATCAAGTAGTATTATCATAATATTGTGTACATATCTCTTTGTGGTTTATGATCCGTTTTAAATTCTGTAGATAACGAAAACACAAGAAAAAAAAAATAACCAAAGATTAATTAAGAGTTTATTAAATATATAAAAGTAGGTGAAAAGATTTATGTGGCAGACCAATCTATCGACACATTTTAATATTAATTTAGATACACTGTCGTCAATATATCACATTCGCCTCAACTACACTATACTACAACAACATACAACTACTACATTAGGAAGGCTCATCCATCCATCCATCCATGTCGCGTCCATATCAAGTGGTATTATAATAACATTACGTACATGTCTATTGTTGGTTTATTGGTTGGTTGGATCCGATCTAAAATCTATAGTTTACGAATGCTGTGCCGAATATTCTTTTGTGTATATATTTTACCTTTTTTCTAAATGAAACAAGTGTTACTAACTGAAGACAAAATTTTATTAAGTAATTTTTTTCCGCTATTTATACAAACTCCAGTAAGTCGGCTATAAATAAACAAAAATATGTTTTAAGAATTTAAAAAATAAACAATGTTTTAACAACTGTAGACAACGCTTTCGTTAATTGTTAATATAAATAAACTATTAAGTGATACTGATTATTATTTTATGTTTATTTATTCTTTTCGGACGATAAAAACATAAGAGGTAACTAAACAATGGTAATAAATTAAGTCAATATCAATCTAGTTATAAATCAAGTAGTATTACAGCCGAGGCCTTCCTCGAGGGGTATATAGGTCAGCCAAATCGGTTCCTAAATCCGATTTGATGGTGTATGCATTACAATTTATTGAGATTAGTTTGAACATGTCAGTACAATTGTAATATTGTTTAA
Organism: Melinaea menophilus ssp. n. AW-2005; assembly: GCA_918358695.1. Classification (NCBI taxonomy): domain Eukaryota; kingdom Metazoa; phylum Arthropoda; class Insecta; order Lepidoptera; family Nymphalidae; genus Melinaea; species Melinaea menophilus. The sequence continues at coordinate 10,146,516 of OU911039.1, read as the reverse complement.
TGTGTAGTCAGAGCCTTCCACACAATGGAATATACGTTATAATTATCACAGTTATTTGGACAATACCAATCAAATAATATGTAAATTTGGTATCATACTGAAATGCATCGATAGTGTGTAAGCCATATTTTAATTTACTTTATTTTGGAGAATATTTATGTTAGATAAATGAAATTTAAATAAAGCTATATTTTGGCAAATAATAAAAGTTTGTAAATATTATTACATTTTGCATTAATATCATATGTCAAATGTCAAATTTTCCACTTGGTCAAGTTCGATGTAATTCAATCCTAATGAGTCTTGTGAAATGTCTGTGATACTCGCTGCGTCAATAATCAATGTTTCAAAATCAATGTAACTTCTTACTAGTTGTTGTTTGTTATCTGATTCGTATTTAATATTACATAGATTTTGGAACTTTCTACTTTGTACTATAACAACTAACTACAGAACTAAATACACATTAATATTATCGTTATTACTATCAATTCAAATTGATTATATTTATATTGATAAGTAACAAAAAGGGACAAAAAGCAGGTTTTTAATAACTTTAATTAATACCTCACTTGATATATATACATCTGCAACAAAATTATTTACATTATGTTTATTTTTTAAATATGTCTTTCCACGACATTATAATTTTTCTTTGATAAATAAATATGTGTTATCAAAAAACTTGGAGAGGCAATAGCGTATTTAAAAATGAAAATAGGCAATAACGGTAAAGAAGATGACCTTATTTTTCTATTTGATGTTTTCTGTCACTGACTAATCCAAAAAATTTTTTTTACAATAACGATTGAATCCTATATCCGTCAATTAAAATATGAAAAAAAAATCCTGTCACATAAACATTAGCAACAGAGAAACCATTGCGGCTACTAACATATCAATATAAAAACCCAGGTTTTTTACTGATTCCATGACAGGTACTTTAGGTTTGTTATATATAACGGGTGGCGCATTATAACTATCAAAATTAAACAGCCCATATTGCTGCCAATATTGATAGACTGACCTTTGTTAGGATTGACATTGATACCAAACTTGAAATACCAGTCAAGTATGTGAATTCAGCGATCGCTATCGCGATCGCGAATAGCGACGACCGAAGTGGGGAGAGAATACCACCTTGCGAAACACCAGCTGTCAGTTTAGTCATTGCCGATGCAAACATCCTGCTGGCGCTCCCGAAGGTATTAAAAGAACAAATTTAGCTAATCAGAAAAAAAAATAAGTGAGTTAAGAGTGCCATGAGTTTATCATGGTCATGTTAAAGGCGTTAGAGAAATCAATTAATACTAACATGATTAATTGATCATCTTCTTTCGGATCCCTCATACATTCAGTCACAGCTCTATTTATATGCTATTCAGGACGAAAACTAGACTGAAAATTTCTACGAAGATGGATCTTAAAATCAACGTTACAGGGTTGTTTTTAGACAATTGCTTCAAGAGTTTTTGATAGGTATGGGAGTTTAGAAATAGGACGAAATTCATTACATAGCGCGGGGTCTGGAACTTTCAGTAATGGAAGGATACGGCCGTTCCTCCAGGGTTTCTATAATTTAAACTTTTTTTATTCCACATCATAATTTATCATGCTTGTATTGCCTAAATAAATACGCGTCTGATAGTAATTAGTTACTTCATTTAAAGATGGCTACTCATACATTTTTGTTATATTCGTAGCCGATTTAGTACAAAAGACGTTTCAATCGAAGGATATTTTTAGTTTAATTTATATTTAACTGTGCAACGATTGCAGCAAAAATTATAATATACTTTTATTAATAAGTTAATATCATTTCATTAGTCTTGATAAATTACACAATTTTAGACAAAATGTTTGTATTATGATTTATCTAAAAGTTTTATTTAAAATATTTACAGTGAATTTTTATAAAATAAATCGGAATCTATCTATCAAAGGCCTTACGCGGGCTTTGGTTATTTAGGTCAATCACAAAAAACTAGAACTAAATCCGATTTGATGCTTTTTCCTCATTGTTTTAGTATGATTAGTTGTTTGTTGTTCAAACAAAACTATGTGAGTGGAACTCACAACTTTCTTTGCTTCATAATAACTAGGGCCGCCAACAAACCCTCAATTTCAACTCGCTGCGCTCGCTAAATCTTGCATGCCGTTTGAATATTGAGCGAAGCGAGCCCAGTATATTGACTCATCTTTTCCCATTGACTTCAATGGGATATCAGTTTTTTGACATATTATAAGAAAAAAAAAATTGAGGACATTTTTCAAATTTTTTTTAAACTATCACCTTATGTGTGTCTTTTTGATTGCAAAGTTTCATAATTTTCCGTCAAGTAGTTTTCGAGCCAATTCGTGGCAAAGAATGTAAAAAGGCTCCAGTAAAACGCTCCGCTCACTTCGTTCGCTTCGCTCAATAATAAGTATTCCTATACATATTTCAAGACAATTAGTATAACTTATAATAGTAATTAAGTAATTATGACAATATAAAACCAAATAATATATATATTAAGTTGATATATTGAAAAACGACATTGTAGAGGGCCTTATATATAATATACAATAAAATTATGAATGTACTTTATTTTCCTACATGGTCAAGTTCGATATAATCTAACCTTCGTGACTCTCGTGACACGTAGTCAATAAAACTCACTGTGTCAGTAATCAATGTTTCAGTGTTGATGGAACTTGTTACTACTTGTTATTGGTTACCTGTCTCGTATATAACACACATAGATTCGGGAACATCTACACTACAATATAACAACTACAGAACTAAATATACATTCATATCATGAAAATTACGTCCAATATGTTATTTACATATATAGACTATATGACATATATGACTGTTGCAAACGACTCCCTCGATAGAGATAATTACTACTTAATATTAATAAAAACTAATATACATTTTATTCATTATTGCAATTATAGACCCATTGTGTTGAAAATAGTATTTTGTTCATCATATTGAAGGCATCCTCTACGTTGACTTAGATAATATGATATGACTACAACGAATTTCAAATATAGATACATTTTACCACAATTTTATATATTTTATTCGTTAAATATTATATAAAAAACAGTAACATATTTTATTTATCACCCTTCCATCCTTAGAAGAGGCCATCTTAAAATTAGCATATGTCGGGTAGCTTTGGGAGTATCCGATCCATGTCACGTGGGTTGCGTTAATAAATAAAAATTCGACCCTTCATTTCTGGTTCTTGTAAGAGGTTTCAGTTAGGAGTCTAAATTCTTTATTTATTTTATTGGACTAACTTTAAAAATAATAAACATGTTATATATTAATTCCAATTTTCTCAAAATGTTTTTCTCAACTCACCAGGTATTCATGATACAAATATCTTGGGAGCCTTCAATACAAAGGCTGCTTTTATAAAAAATATTTTTATGCAATTTTATATTGGTATAAATATATATCATATCTTAGACAGCAAAGTATTCGCGTTCTTTGTATGCCAATTAAGATAATATAAAATATTTTAAAACTTCTACTAAAATTGTTAATGACTCAGTCATTAATACAAAGCAGTGCTTAGACGTCTAGTGTTGATAAGTTTCTATCTCATTCTTTCTTCTATGTCTATCTCTCCTACTTTGTTAGACACATAAATGGTATTTCACGTTTAGTTATTTTTACACACTACCTTTATTATCAATCTGTAAGACTGTAATGTTCATGAACATCATAACTCTATTGAACTATCGTTCAGTCTCTCTACGCCCCCTCTCTTTCCACCCCCAACTACAAATAATTAAATACACAATATGCAATGCAATTGTAATTTGCGTGGATTCCTATTTTGTATGAACTAAGTAGCATGAAGTTTTTCATTTCTACGTTTTATTAATAAAATGTTATAAACTTTTATTGACATTTAATTATTTATAAATTATAAAATTAACTTTCAATTTTCCGGAACGTAACTTTCAATTTTCTTTTGTTTTGATGAAGATAATAAACAAGACTATACATAATGAGTTGCTGTAAAATAATTAAAAAAATATTAATATTTCAACAGTTCTTACGGAAATCAGATTTTTCTATATGAGAAAGCCTCTAAATTGTCATTTTGTAATTATAACTTATATCTACATTTCTGTTACCATTGAAATGCCTGTTTTTACTTATCGCAGCGGTAACTTATAATTGTACCGGATTTCATACATCCAGTAGTTTAATTACAAAACGCACAAACTGAATAATAAACTTTTTCATGATGTGACGTGTACTAAAAATTCAGTAATTATCTTCTGCAAAAAATAATAAATATGAAGAAATTGTCTCATTATAATTTTATTATATATATAAATATTAATCTATTTATTAATCTAGACACGATCTAGCTTAATTCTGATAGGATTTACAAATAGGATCAGGTTTATTTGATTCTCTTGTAATAAATAAGAGTCAAGGATAAAATTGTTATCCTAATCATATTATTGCATCAGTAAAAAGACAAGACTGATATTTTATTAAAAATGTATATATGAATAATATATATACAAAAGAAAATTATTTATATTGTATTGAAATACAACACCCTCATATAACTTATACTGTAATAAATATGTATAGCTCAATTAATATATTTCTACTCGTAAAAATAAAATTATGCCGTGTGTATTCCGAAGCACTCTCAGCGCGTCGAGAGTCTGAGGTAAGTGAATGAGCGCGGCTGAAAAATATGAACGACATTTTGTTAGAGATGTGAAGATATTCGTGAATCATTGTTCGCTAGAACCGTCTGAGATTATAATAAATATTAAGAAATATATTAATAGTACAAGTAGAGATTTTGTTACATATGACACAGATTTATTTTCAGTTACTAAGCTTTTGCTAGTCGCTTCGTCTGTCTCCTCGCCTCTCTGAAATTTAAACGAACAACGATAAACTTAAATAATCAATATAATAACCGGTTTTGAGAATTCGAACGTATAAGCAAAAACATACGAATAATAAATGAATAAAAAATAATATAATAAATGAAACATATGTGATGTCATTTTATTTATGAAGTATGAACAACTATAACAATAACGAAATATAATGAACAATTATATGCGAATTTTTTATCTTATAACAGGTGGAATTTATAAGTGTATTTGTAAATAATGTATTTCTCTTTAGCTTTAAGTTATAAAGCTGTGTAAATAAAATCTCGTCTCTTATTATATCTCTATTAAGGGAAGTGTTTAGAAAAGCTTTTTGAAGTAATATGAATCGATCGGTTTTATTCCTATTACTTTTGAACACAATTGAGATTAAATAATACGCTTTAATTTATAAGAAATTGTTCATACGACTAACGTCGATTCGCACGACTTAACACGAGGACGTATAAAGTAGTAAAAAAATATTACTTAAATATTTTGTCATTTTAAATGAAGAATCAAATGTAATGGCTGACAAAATTATCTTTCCACATGTAATTATTTGGAGAAGCAACAAGTTTAAATAAATCATATACACAATAGATATAATACAAAAATATATCACAAACAGCGTTTTATATTATAATATTACAATATATCAATAGCTTTGCTATCAAGCTGGATGAAAGCCTTATCAGAATGGTTTCCATAGCGCTTTTTCGCTTAATCTGCGTCGCTTAATATGTAACAATAACTTAGATAAACTGCGCATGCAAATCTCTATAATAATTTATTATCTCATTCGCTAATGGAACTGTGTCTAATTATAATTATAAACAAACTAACATGAACATTCAACTTATATTATATATGTATTTACATTGGGATTAAACTCTCGTACATCTGTACGTACAAATGAGACCAATAATTAAATGCGTTCGAACAATAGCTAATCAGAATGTAATTAAAACAATATGAACATATTTCTTCAACAATACATTCTAATTTGAAATTATCTATAAACAATAAGTTTACAGAAAATATATCTAATAATGTAATATAAGTCATGTTATTCTTACTGAATTTTATTAATATATAGATTATAAAATTATCTAACGCGAGCAGGACTGGACCTGCATTCTCTAGTAGTCATTTCTAATAATGTTACCTGCCTTGATTAGTTTTTCTTTTTTTAATATCTTATCAGCTTTTCCTTGTGAATATTTCATACTGAAACAATATTTACTATATATTCTTTTTCACAAATATATATCCTAAACGACTCTAATAGTAATAAAGTATGTTACAGCGTTTTACGCCCACTCTGAGACTCGGTGCAAGTATATTACAATAATATACAGTTCTTCAGTTTAACAGTTCTTTTAAGCAATATATATATACAATAATAAATAAATAGGTATTAAACATTTTTAGACATAGATAATAACAAAACGTCGACTAGTTATCTAGATCTGACGCTTACGTTAATAAAGTCAAGGAGCAAGTTTATAAAATTAAAAAATAGCAATTTTAATTAATATAAATTAATTTGTTTTTATCGAGTAAAACAACGAAACAAAACAATATAAAAAAATGAATAAAAATCTTCGGTTCCAGATAAATTGATTTTAATATATATTTATACAGGTTGTTTTGTAGAGGGTCCGACAAACAAAGTGAGCGTGTTCAGGTACCTATTTGTTCAATAAATGAGGAACCAACAAAAATACAAACAACAGAAATTAATCAAAATTATTTTTATTTCAAATCCTGATGTGATGTGATTGTGATGGTCTTTAGACTCTTTGATTGTGATGGTGTTTAGACTCATTACCCACTACTACTCACCCTGTATAGTAATAATATCGACATAATTCTCATTTCTCGCTCCCTTGACAAAATTTATTGTAATAAACAGGCAAAAAATTAAAACAAATAAACTCAGAACTATTCCTAAACAACTTTAATTGTGACAACCTGAACTAATGTTAATAAAAACGATAAAATAATTCACCCATTTTATACTCTGCTGGAATAATTCAATTAAAAGCATTTCAAATGAATCGGGTTATGACCAAATTGCATAAGTTTATTTAATTATACGGGAATGCGAGGGGGAAGAGGGAGGGGGAGGGTTTTAACGAGGGATAAATAGGGAGTGATAAGTCGTGTGTATGACGTTTAGTATATTAATTCTGACATAGCAATAACGATGATGCAAATTGATGGCTTTCTGGTTTGATGGTTAGTGAACCGCTGATTCAAACATCGTAGGTTAGATTGACAGATTTCCACGAGGATTTTATTTTTTGGTTTATCAAAGATAGTTGTTCTAAGAATACATTTAATTGCTATTTTCGACACCTACAAAATACTTTTTAAATTATTAAAATTGGACATTCCATTCAAAATTTCACTACCACAAGGTCGGTATCTGCCTGTGTGAAACCGCGGGGCATTGCTAGTAACATACAAAATGAGTTGGAATTTACAATAAAAAATAAATAAGTTACCTAAATAACAAATTTACGAATCTAAAGGTTAAGATTAAATCCCTGTAAACGTTTTTAACTTTGTTTTCATAAAAGGTTAGTAAACGCCAGGTGAAAGCAAAAAATCTCTTTACTAACAATTGTTCCGGGATTCCGTAATGGAGGACGTGAGGAATGCAAATTGTGAATTACAAATGAGAATGTAGGTTTGAAGCTTACCTTCCGCCGGAGAATCTTTTAATGTGCTTAAAATTCTTATATAAAATAGGTTGTGTGTGTATATCACATAACTACATCACGGTAAAGAAGGTGACATAAATTGTCTATGCGTTATTTTCTTTTACTAAATGCTTCAAATGCTTTTTTTACAGTGAAGACTAAATCCGATATATATTAATTAAAATCATAAGAAGTATAAAATAAAAATTACCGAGAGACAGAAATCATTATAGTTATAAAAAGTAAAAATACTGGCTGATCAGTCAGAATCATGCAAATGACGTATTAATACATATTAATGTGAGTGAGGGATGTTCTGTTATTACATTGACGCTATAGGGACGTTGTACATCTTCATAGCGAGGCGATTATTAGCAAACTGATTTATATGTACACAGCTGATTATGATTTAAGTCTGAGGTATGAGTTTTACTCTTCAGCTAAGGGATACGCACCTGAATACTAAATAATAAAAATATATTTCTATGATAGTTTAAAAATAGAACTACAAAAATCATTTTTTTTATTTTAATCAATTATTTTTTACCAATAACATTCATAGGAATTAAAAAGGTTAACTGTTAATTACTTTAATAACTTAATGAGAAATAAACATGTTATAAAAATAATGATATTATTTTTATATCATCGACAATCGAGTTAGGTGATGAAAAGCCATTTACTTGTTGTGGTGTTTTCGACGCTTAACTATGATATATACACACTGAAGTGACTAGATCACGTCACCCTTGACTGCACTACATTATAACAACATACAACTAATACACCAACAAGGCTTTACCTAAAGCCTGAATAATGACACGACACGAGATGTCTGTTCTCGGACGAGGCGTCCATATCAAGTAGTATTATGATAACATTATGTACATGTTGTTAATGGTTTATGATCCATTATAAATTCTGTAGTTTATAAAGGTAAAGTAAATCACTATTTACTATAAGTATCTTTAATTCAAATACATATTTTATTTGAAACCATGTCTGTGGAATGTCCATGTCTGTGGAATTGTGGAATGATCTGAGGGAAAGCGAATGAAAATAATAATAATTATATTGAAATTTGTCAGGATACTAATTTAGATATTATTTTTGCTTCATGTGTTATCTTGGTAGGACTTTTTACTGTTGATATTTATAAGACTACTCTCCATTCATAAATCAAAGACCTTACTCGCCGAGTATTTAGGTCAACTAGATCGGGAACTAAATCCGACTCGATCATGCATGCAGTATACGACTCTTAGTAACACAGTTGGTTTATGTTGTACCAGAACTGCATGAGTTAAACTAAATACTTAGTTACGCTATATAAATACGAAGTATACTTATTCTGAACAGTTTACGTTACAGTAAAAAGTAAATTGTACAATAACACTGAAATAAAATCTATGTTGCCTTGATATTAAAAGCGTCGATATTGTGGGTGAGCCTTATTTTAATTTAGCACATATATGTTTAGAGGACGAGGAGGAGGAGAATAATATAATATATTGATAGAAAGTTAAAGATATGAAATTTCTTAGTCTTGGTCTTTTCTGGCAAGTTATTAAATTGTGTAATTATATTATTATATATTAAAAGGGTATTAATGGTATATATCAAATGTAGTTTATTCACACATGGTAGAGTTCGATGTAATTCAATCCTCGCGAGTCTCGTGACACGTAGTCTGTGATACTCGCTGCGTCAATAAGCAATGTTTCAACATGTAACTTGTTACTAGTCGTTGTTTGTTATCTGACTCGTATTTAACATCACATAACTACAGAATACACATGCATTTTATCGAAATTACCACCAATATGTTATTTTGTAACAACTTAATGGCTTGAACCAAATTTCAGAAAACATATGTTAACACAAATATAAAAAAATATATATCATGTGATAGCAAAATATTCCTGTTCTTTGTATACAAATATTATTAAATAAATATATTTATAAGCTTCTTATAAACTTAATAATCGTTTAGAGATGTGTTCGATTGTCTCTCGGTTAGCATATGAATTTCAATCTCACAAATACTTTTTTATTTTCTAATAGTTTCTTAGAAACATATAAATTATATTTCAGGTATTTTTTTGTAATCTCTTTCTTCTTACTATGTAAGGACAAATTTTAATTAATAGCGTAACTGTATACTATCGTTCAGTCCACCCTTCTTGTCTATGTTTGACGTGATTTGTTTTCTATAAAGTACATGTACACTTAGGACCGTATTTATGTGATCCTATTTTTATAAGGGACGACGTTGAGACTTTAATCGCAGTGTAATCAAAAGTGTTTGCTGTATGAGTAATCAGAGACATGATGTTGAATTTAAACTTTGATGTATTTGTGTTATAATTAACATTATTTTGCTTTATTAATATTCACTAATACACGACTACAATATTTGTCTTTATATCTAAATTATACCATTGTTTCTCTACTTAAATATAATAATTATAATAATAATTGTCATTTAATAAGAAATTAATTAGTGGCCCATGGAAAAGTGTAATAATATTTTAACTACTTCAAATACCGAAAAATACTTTACAGCGATTTGATTTTGCTTTTAAGTTAATAAACTCTAAATGTTATTGTCTCTTCCAGAGCTTTTTGCAATGTGTCATTTAATGAATGCGACCCCAGACATTCACAAGTATAGACCGCTATTATAAGACCATGACAGAGAAAGAAAATTCAATTACAGTGACTCTCTGAGGAAATCTCAGCATATTAGAAATTATTCAAAATTAATTAATAAAGTCTGTTTAAAGGCCATATCATTATACATCAGAAATTTAATAAACAGTTCAGTATGGACCTGGAATGTGATAAAGTGCGTATCTGAAAGAAGGAAAACTCGCAACTCCAATTTAACTCTTCGCATAGAAAATCAAATGAGAGAATCAAATGAAAATCAAAGGAAGTTGCTTTGCTTTTGAAAATTATTATAAAAAAAGTCCAACTTCTACCACTAAGACCGGCACTGAATCATTATGTAAAAAGAAAATTAATAAACGTAATATTCATTTTAATTTTCAAAAAATAGACTCAAAAGACATTTTTTAATGCCTTATATAGTACCTTAACTATTAAACTTCGACTTATGAGGATCATCTGTAAAGGTGATTGACTCAATAGTGGACATTGTTGGGCTTTACCTAGTAACTATTTTCAGTGACTGTATTTGGTCTCCTGATCTAATGAGATATAGCAAAATAATACCTCTTCTTGTTTCAGTTGCCAGACCTTCTTAGGTTAGTGGCAAATATTTTTCCGAACAGGTGGTAGCTTACTTTTAATAAACATTTCGATTTTTATTGGATTTTTTATATATAATCATAGCATCAGGAAACGAAAATGTTTCTGTTATTTAAAAGGTATATTATTATAATAATAATATTTATATTTTATAATACGTTGTTGACCAAGTTATAAACGCGCTACTGCTCATAAATAGAACAAAGACTTTGAATTGATTGGTTTTAATCCTGTGGTTTTAATGAAATAACTTAATCCTATTAGAGTAAATAGAATACAGCAACATGTTTGTAAATTTCATTCTATTAATATTTCATGTATATTCATTATTTTAGAAATTTATTAAAATAGATTAAATGAAACAAAAAAATCTTTTGTATAGAAGGTTCAGTGTGTCATATACAGTAAATATTTCACTGTAATTGTTATTCACGCACGAATTCACGCACACACACACGGACGGATGCACATACACACAATTATACACACACGCACACACCTAATAACTGTAATCACGATGTCAAAGAACAAGACGTGAGAGATTGTTTGTGACAAATTTATTTCATTTGATGTTCCCATACAATATACGGGTTCCTGCCAAATAACAATTAAAAGTGTCATATTTATATGCGAAATGTGTATTTAAAATATTATATTTTAAATATATGTTTCTAAATACAATACTCCTCGGTAGCTTTAAGCTATAAAGCTTAAATTAATCGTACTTCAAACGAACCGATCGCGTGTATTTGTATTATTTTTAGAATCAATACACGTTTCAATAATATTAGTTTACATTTCTTTCAGCTTTTCATATACAATTTTATTTTAATATATCATATAACATTGCTTTATTTATGAAATATAGTTCAGTAATCAGCAGTGTGACATATAACATGTATTGTTTATTATTTAAGATACAAAAATAAACACTTTATTTTTATAATTTCATGAGAGTGTGTGTGTGTTTAAAATTTATATTAAACAGATGAATATTGTACAACAGGAGATATAGACACGCTGTTCCTTCAGAATTTTATTGATTAGGTTAAGTGGCTATAAAGAAAATAACAAAATACCGATAAAATTTAAAATACCAATTAAAAGCTTGAGTACCTAGCATTTAGTAACAAAGGGGAAGCCAATTTGGCAAAGCTTTTATTAATAAAAAGCATATTGACTTTGTTCAGGATATTCTCAATTTAAGTTATAATAAAATTTTCACATAATATCTGTTTTATACACAAATTTATATCTCTTATTCCTAATACTTTGTTTACATCATAAAGGGAACCTATTGAATATCAGCTGTACAATTATAAATATAGTTAGAGAACCGAAAAGTGTACATTGGGATTAATCTCTAATGAAATAAAATAGTAGTTCGTGTTTTACAAAATACGAAGAAAATCAGACCAATAGTTAAATGAGTTTTAACTATAAATAACACGAATTTAATATAAAATATATGAAAATATTAATTTTATTTTTAACCTCTTATTTCATACATTTAGTACTAGTAGTGTAAGTAACAAGTTTGCTTTATTTTAAATTCCTTATTCCTTGGAGGCTATTTCTCAATAAATATTTTTTTATTGGGTACGAGTAAATACCTTCCACCCTGCACTAAATAAGATTTTTACCACATTTAATTTTGGAATGCACGCAATTCAATTATAATTAATTTAAACAATACAATCAAAAGGACACACGATAAGTTGTGATAACGGTGGAGGGTACCAGGGGAAGAGAGACGCCTTACCAAGAGATAAATTAAGTTATATGATATAAGTTATGAAAAATATTTCATTGTCTATTAAATCGTTACTTAACATTTTTATTTATGTACTTTTCATAAATTTAGCCTCTCATATTTCTATTAGACGTCACTACAACGAGATAATATGAAAAAAAATCCATGAACATGTAAGCCATATTATATATAATTAAAATGTGTGAATAAAATTAAAAAGTTAGCAAAGCGGATAACGAAAAGGTATCTTAGTTGGCGGAGCGGTGGTTCGGACGTCTAAAGTTTTTAGGTTCGAGTATATATTATAATATGTATTATAAAAAGAGCAATGCTCGATCAATAATGAGTAACAGAAGCTTGTGATGGATAGACGGGTAGAAGATTATGTTTCAAGCCCTTATGGATTATTTAAAATTTATATCACATTTAAAGATCCATCTCAAGATTGAAACTCAGTTCTGAGTAAGATATAAACCTCTCAAATAATACTAGTTGTCTACTACTACTTCGTTCATGTTTCTTTTTTTTAGTTTACTGTTAAGTTATTATTAAATTAAATATCGTAGCTGTAACTACTCATTTAAATTTTATAATTAATTTATTGGTTAAGATACACGTCTATTTACAATAAGATTTACTTTTATTATATGTAAAATAACTTAAATATAGATTCTTAATTTCTGTATAAGTCAACAGTATGTTCTTCATGAGAAATATCTTTAAACAAACATATATTCACATCTGCATTATTCTTATGTTGTTACATAAAACATAATTTCATTGTAAATGCCCTCAATTTCGATATTATGTCGCACACAAATTATAAGCCGGCTGCATTTAGCTAACTACAAATGACATTTAAATATATGCCCCTAACTGTCTTGAATTGTGGCACACAAGTTACACGGAAAAGGACATAAGTTATATCCCGAAAAAGTACCGTTCCCGAAGGATACAAGAATAACTTTTAGAGCGCTCTGCGATATTACAAACCGTTCTTATTACATTGTAGCGCGGACGAAGTCGCTGACTTTAACAGTATAGATATAAATATTTGAAATTTATATATTCCCGAACTCCATACTTTTATAAAATACATATATAAACAATAATATTTTTATGATTTTTTAAAACTAATTATTTTAATTAACATATCTCAGGAAAATAACCATTACACTGTTATTACAAAAATACAATATTATTATTAATAATTTAATTTACAAAAGGAAAAAATGATGAAACAAACCAAGAACTGGTTCAACTAATCAAAACCCAGAAGCAAAGGGTCGAATTGGTGAAGTTTTTATTTATTCCCAGGACCATTGCGTTCAAACGGAAACTCAAAGTTAGCCGACCTATGCTAATTTCAAGATGACCTCTTTTGAAGTGATAATAAAATACGTTTTTCGGTCTCCGATGTTATGTATAATTCGTATTTAGCAAAGAAAAATTATAATGTTGCATTATTAGATCTTAGCACTTATACCAAGAGAGGTTTTGCTAGCCATTTTTCAGCTTCATCTTACTCTAATTTTCTTACTTATTGCGTAACTTCGTGTTACTAGACAAACGGGAGTTTAATTATATGGAAAATCAATGACATATTATTAATATTAATACACTTTTATAATAATTATAATTTAGATACAAACTAAATTATGAAATTAAATATCTTTCATCATCAAAATACAAAATATTAAAAACTAAATATAAATTGTATTTGTAGGAAGCCACGTAAAGTTGAGGACATTCTAGGATTATGGATCAATTCTTAATTTTGACTACTAGTGACTAGTGGGCCTGCTTGTTAAGACGTCAAAATATTATGAATATATTAAAGGCTTACTGCACTTCGAATAATATTATGAACAATAACAATATAATCATAATATATAGTAAGGACTAACATGTTCGGATTAAAGAACTGATTTGCGTGACCTACTCGTACATATCCATCGAGTTAGGTCTCGACTGTAACATTGTTTGTTTTATAACTAGATTGACACTATTTTATGGCAAGTAGTTTAAGGCAACTTTAACGTTTAACGAAATTACTAATTATCAATCTAATTAATAATTCAATAAATATATATTACCTTTTTTAAAACTTATTTAAATATATTTAATTTAACCTATAATATTATCATCTGATAAAAACTTACAAAAACTGTTCCCAACAAATACACGTTTCATAAATGCAAAAGGCTTTCTTATAATCTTACAAAATACGGTAATTATGTAGTATACAATTGATATGGACGCTTCGTCCGCGAACAGACATCTCGTGTCGTGTCATTATTCAGGCTTCAGGTAAAGCCTTGTTGGTGTATTAGTTGTATGTTGTTATAATGTAGTGCAGTTAAAGATATTGTAAGATAACAACAGTGTGTGTTAACATATATCACAGTCAAGCATAGACATTTCTTAATCTTTAATAAATTTCTTAATACAGTTTTAACAATAGACATAACTGTAATAATTTTAGCCCTGGTGTTATTGGATAACGGTATATTCTATATCGTATCCGTTTGTGGATAGAATAATAAAACAACAAATAAGATGCCTTAGACATAAATCATAAGCAGCTGTGTACGTATAAATCAGTCTGATGATAATCACCTCGCTATGAGATGTACAACGTGCCTATAGCGTCAATGTATTAACAAAACATCCGTCACTGTACATTTTGTTAATATGTAATAACGTGTTTTTTCCATGACTGATGGCACATTACCAATACTGTTTATAGCAAATGGTTTCTGACTGTTCTCGTGTTGTTGATGGTTCTGCTTTCATTATTTTCATTTTGCTTATTAATTTCTGTTGCAAGCAGTGCAATTCAATTATGAATCTTAATACGTTCAAACAAACGAAGTACGATGAAATTGTACTCGTATATTTAATTAATATAATTGAAGAGCGGAGGAGGGGAGGGTAGAAGTGTGAACGAGATATGAATAGACATTTATTTAATATAGAAACATAATTTGATACAATATTGTTATCGAATACAAATACTCATTGGTATATTGATTTAAGCCCGCAAAGGAGATTCTCAACCCCTAGGTTATGACGTTATCATTTTGTTCCTGCTTTTGTTGATATGATAATGAATGTTTGGTTATTGTCACATCAGTGATATAGTTTTATCAAGTTCTATTTACTTGTTAACTTTATTAATATATTAGTCAAAATACATTCTACACGTCTTCTGTACATTTTATTTACAAACACTTTTGTTCTTTGTTGTTGTATATAAACTGCCTGACACTGATAGTTAAACCTAATAAAATTATTTATAAACATTTCAGACTTTTGTGCCACGGTAAATTATTTATCATATAAATCTTTTTTCGTCTAAAACAACTAATCTCCAGAGAAATTGGAACAATTTTCCTAGCAAGAAAGAAAAGTCTTAACTGTAACTAGTTTACGAATATTACTTCCTTGTGGCTCCATTGTTTTATATTCCTATAAGTAATTTATTTTGTATATATGTTATACTGGACTGGGCATTGCTTTCGCAAATGTGAAAAGATGCAAAGGCGTTGCTATTTCTGTATATAAAGAAAAATATAGGACACTAAGATAACCCAAAGGAACAGATGTGCTTTGAGCATTCGTGTTCTTATTCACAATATAAAACGAGCCGATTTTCTGTGACAAGATGGTACCTCGGATGGATCGCTCTCTAAGCATTAGAATGATATGTCGTCTAGTAACCCCAATAAGGGTGATTATATTCATTAATGTGTGTTAACACGATGGGCAAAGTGTTTCAGAGGTTGTAGATTTGAATCCTGCACGTGTGAATAATTATTTTATAACACGGGTAAAGGTGGTAATAAGCAATTTCAACTTTGCCGCAACTTATCAATGTTATTCTATAATATAAAAATGGAAATATTGATAAGGATTTTCAATTGTACGCTACAAATATCGTTTCTGTCTCGTTAATGACATTTCATCTACGTGTAGATGAATACATCTACACGTAGTACATTTTATTAAGTAAGAAATATAAATAACAATATCAAATCCCAATTCGGTGAAGTAAATGATGTAGATTCTGCTTCACAATCAATCAATCAAATCAAATCAAATCCATTAATTATAAAAAACCAAAATTATTTCTAAAGAAATTCAATATTAAAGCTGATATCCCTGTTTGGTAAGAACGCAATACATGCAATTACTTACGATCGTAGTCAAAGGATTCCGACCAAATCGCATAAGTATATTTAAATATAAACGACCACGAAGGGGAAGTGAATGGAGGGCAAGGGTTTCAGCGAGGACTGAATAGTGATGAGAGTCGTGTCTATCGATGCTGTAATTTGAGGGCTTGATGGTCTAATGGTTAGTGACCTCATCCGCTTATCCGCTTATCCAAATTCGTAAGTTCCGATCGAGTATAATAGATTTCTATAATTTAATAATTAAAATTATTGACTTCAATATAATCCATATGTCAGCTATGTAAATAGATTTTTCAAATGTGTAGACTAAATATGATAAACGGTTCACGAGTAAGTTACATATATTTAGAAACAATTAAACGAATCTAAAGAAAAAGAACTAAAGATGAAAGCAAAAGGACCTTTTTGCAAAGAACTGTCCCCATATTTCGTAATGGAGGGTGTGAGGAATGCAAAAATTGAGAATTATAAATAAATGTTGGTTTTAAACTCATTTGCATTCACAAAATCTTTTAGTGTGTTGAAAATTATTATATAAATTTTGTGTTTAAATTATCAATTTATTTTGAATAATACGATAAAGTGAAGAAGACCTCAACGTGTCTTACTAGTAGTGCGATTTAGTAGAAATCGTCACGTACGAAATGCCGTATGAATGTGTATGTGTGTGCATGTGTACCGGGTACACAACTCTTTATCTCTTTCTCTCTCTGTGTCTCTGCCTCTTTTTATCATATAACCTCAACACAGGCTTGTACAGACACGTGAAAATTTTGTGAAAATGCATGTGGTATTTGTGTTTTTGTGTTAGGTCATACATAAATATTGTTTTATTATTTCAATTAAGATTTGAAAAATGGAAACGTCAGCAAATGTGTTTATAATAAATTTAGAAAATTTTGTTGATAAAAGTATTGTATAGCTTGAAATATTTACTGTTTACATTTGTTTATTGTACATGTGATTTGAGTTGTATTTTTATTCATGAGGAGGGCAAACGAGCGTGTGGAGTGCGTCCTGACTAACTGAGATAGACCATTTGCTAGAGCAAAGTTAAACACAGATCTCCCCGCGTAGTCATGCGTGCGCGTAACTCCCCGAGGACTACGACTTCAGCGGATGGAGTCTGTAAATGGAAATCGTCAACCTTTAGTGTTAACTATTTATTATTTTATATATTCTTTCTTTCTTTCATTTCATTCTGATGTATATCGTTCAGTTCCGCTTGTTCGTTGGGTAATCGAGTAAAATAAAACGAAAAACAATACATAACCATTATCTGCACTAGTCCAATAAACGAAAGGTATTTTAGTTCCTAATGTGGTTTTCAGCGTGGCTCGAAGGCAAGTGACCGAAGCAGAAATCATAAACCACAAAGAGATATGTACATAACGTTATCATAATACTACTTGATAAGGACTCGTAGTCCGAGAACAGACATCTCGTGTCGTGTCATTATTCAGGCTTCAGGTGAAGCCTTGTAAGTGCATTAGTTGTATGTTGTTATAACAATTAGTTAGTCAAGGGTAATGTGACTTAGTGACGTCAGTGTATGTTAATATATGTCGTTAGTTAAGCGTCGGTAATACCCATAACTATTGAGAGGCTTTTCATCCCCTCCTTAACTTTCGTTGCATTAAATTGCTTTATCCTAAACATTAACCTCACCATTATTTTTATATGCCTAATTAAGTTATAAATTATTTGTAACAATTTACTTACTTAAATCATCTTTATTGCAACAATTTGCATTCCTAACGTCCTCCATTACGGACTCCCAGAACAGATGTCAGTAAAGAGATTATTTATCCTTTACCTGGGTCGTACGAACCTTTTACAAAAACAAAAATGAAAAAAACGATGAGAAGAAATTCAATATTTTACCACTTTTTACTTAGCTCGTCTTCGTCACGTCTGTCTGTTTGTGGCGATCAAATTTTGCAATCGAAATTTCACCCACTTTCCAGCTAGCTAGAGCGCTGAAATTTTCAGGATCGCTCAGAAGTCGATGACAATGCAATATTCAAGCATAAAAAAATTGTAAAAAGTAGAAAATAATTAAATAATTTTAAAGAATTTAAAACCCACGTTTTACAAATGCACTCAAAAGAAGAAAATTATTATGGCCCTACGGCAGCTCTGAGCTCCACGTCTGCCTCACCGCTCCTGCAGCTGTTGCCTTAATTTGTGTCACTCGTAATCTTGTAATAAGCTGAAGACTGAAAACGTGGGGCGCATCAACACACATCTCTACTCTCATATAAACATTACTCTAATCTTCTTTCCAAGTACATCCGTCGAGAATATCAACTTTAATTTCTCTTCCGATCAATTTCATTGTTAATTCTAATCCATAATTATGTTGATATAAATTTACAACAGTAGCAATTACTAAAAATTTTCCTTATACTCCTAGACTGAACATCCACACATCTCATACAAACTCACTGATGGAAGATTCCCATGAATCTCATAAACTTAACTCTCTAACTCTAACAGCCTTGATATCAAACGCATACATAGAAATTCACTCTCAATTGACTAAAAATTTAAAACCACCTAGAACTAATCAATACACATGTTATAAGCCAAATCATCAAATGATGCGCCCCACGTTTTCAGTCTTCAAATTGCAGCATTGATATTGCTGTGATAGCATCAATGTACAATCTATAATAAACGTCATATACTTCCCTTTACCTTCTCCCGCACCATACACCCCTTGTGGTTGCGATCGCCTATAATAGAATATACGGCACATATCAAATGATCTTTCTTCTGTATTCAATACAGTACTATATATATTTTAATATGATATGTATATTTATGGAAACATGTATTTTATTTATGTTATATTTATTTTTATTTGCGTATATATTTTATTTACGTTTGTGTATGAACTAAAGTCTGTTAATATTATACACCACTCTTCGGTATGTAACTTACCTTAAACTTACATATAAGGTTGTCTGGAAGGATAAATTTTGAATAATAATATAATAAATAAAACTTGTGTGATATCTTTTATACATACATGAGATATTTGAACTTTAAAGTTATTAACACTACACTCACACTAAATCCTTTACGTCGTATTCATAACGTCTAGGAACGAGACGTAAGAGCTTGCTTGAAAGAGCTGTATTTAAACTAAGAGAAAAGGACGAGAATTAACATTTTCGTTATAATATTTAAAAGTGATGTTTTTAATATATTTGGTTGTGAGAACATGTAAAGTATTTATCTTGTATCTTGTAAATAAAAATATATAAATATATTTATATAGAATAAGCAAGAATAATGTATAACTCTCTAGCTTTAAGGTTTAAAGGTTAGATCCAACATACTTTACGTCAAGTAGAGCACGCGTTTTAAATTTTATTTTTCAGGTCAAAAGTTGCTTGACTTTATAAAACAAATAACAAAACATCTATAAAATCTAAGTAACCAATCAAAAACCTGAGGACCAAAGTACTATCAAGTAACCAAAGGTGGCGAAGTTAACGAAGTTTCCATTTATACCAAGGAGTAATGTTCTCGGGTATTCGAAATATTCATTATAAAAGTGCTTACTTAAAAAGTGTTACATCTTTCGTTTCCCACGGAAACTTTTATTATTAAACTATTACTCTATAAACCTTGTTTATGTTAGAACCATAAAATTTAAAAAACTAAAATGTTTTCAGCTTTTTTGATCTAATGTTACTAGGATTGTTGACTAAGAATCCTTTTTGCTTCTTCATTAATAGGGAGACTTTAAAGAAACATTAAAACCAAACAAGTTTATTTAAATCACAAACATGTATAAACAAACAAACATGAATCTTAAATATATACTATAAACATATTTACATTGGGATTAAACACTCATAGTACATCTATTAATAGCTGATCGAATAGATTGGCTCATGTTTGTATGTAAATAACAAATCAGACTTATAGTTAAAGGCGTTTGAAATTAATAAAAAAATATATTATGCTTACGGAAACAGTAATAAACAATAATAAAATATTTTTAAAATATGTATTTATATGTTTTTCAACACGAACAGGAATCAAACTTGAGTGATATTTTTGGGAGTCAGTCACTCAGCGAGTTATGAAATCGTATCCATACTTGCCTTGATCAATTTATCTTTCTTTCATAAGTGATCAGATTTTTTTTATAAATCGCACTGAAACCAAAGTTAGTATTTTTAAATATTTTTTTTATAAACTAAAAGAAAATGATGGTTGGAGGTTATTTTTCAGTAGTGTTTTTTGTGTTAGCTTTTAGTTTGATAAATACTTTGATTGGTCGGTTGTGATTGACATATCTACTGCTATCGTGTTTCGTAATAAATAACTTATTTTGTATACAATCTAGTTTTTGAGAAAGCGTTTTGTTGGCATAATTTAATACCAGGTTAATACTAATAACCAAACAATAATCTCCAGCTGACCAAGAAAAACAAGTTACAAAATAGTATCTTGCTTTTCTTGTTTAAGAATATTTATTATATCCATTTACAAATATAATAAATATTTGGCATTTATACACTATTGTATTAAATCATTAAGTGATGATTCATATTTAATGTACTTCGTACATCTGTATTTACACCCATCTCTTTCTACTTTAGTATAATTTACTAAAAACCCTAACTGAAATGTTACATTTAGCAAATTTTAATATTTATCCCATTAATTACTCGTGATAAGTGAATTTTCTTCTGATTCTTAATTAATAACGATTAATATTTATATATTCACAACTATTCATAAACAACTTGAAGATCAAAGTCAAAATAACTATTACCGATGATTACAATTAAAAAATATGATATCGGACAGGTTTAATTAACTACAACAGCCTGAACTAAATGTCAATACTAAATAATTAACACAATACCAACATTATACAGGAACAAATCAAGTAAAAACAAATTTAATGACATAAGAATGAGCGAGTCATGATCAAATCGGATAAGTATAATAATATAACAATAATATACATTATTGCAACCCTATTGTAAAATAACAATGCAAGAACAAACTAAACATTCAAACTATGTACTGTACTTAGCGACAAGACCGCCTTATTGTACACCCACAATAAGGTGGTCTTGTCGCTAAGTAGCGATCTCTGCCAGACAACCTTATTTCAAGTTCAAGGTGAGTTACATAAAGAACAGTGGTGTATAATATTAACCGACTTTAGTTCATACACAAACGTAAATAAAATATAAACACAAATAAAAATAAATATAACATAAATAAAATACATATTTCCATAAATATATATATCATATTAAAATATATATAATACTGTATTGAATACAGAAGAAAGATCATTTGATAAGTGCAGTATATTCTATTATAGGCGATCGCAAACACAAGGGGTGTATGGTGCGGGAGAAGGAAAAGGGAAGTATATGACGTTTATTATAGATTGTACATTGATGCTATCATAGCAATATCAATGCTGCAATTTGATGACTTGATGGTCTGGTGGTTTATGACCCCAATAGCTGATTCCAAAGATCATAGGTTTGATTTCCACATGGGAAAAGTGATTCACAAAATGATTCACAAAATAAAAAAACATATACATTTAAATTTCATGAATTAAATTATTTTCTTGCATTGAATATTATAGAACTAACAAAACCTCATATTTAAAAATAAACACTTAAAAATGCAATTGAATTAATACGAAAATAAAAAAAATTAACATCCTTTAATATTCCATAAAGAGTTTACACATCTTTATTAATAATATATTAGGTATCTTTTGACATTATAATGAAGGGTCGACTAAAGGACTGCATAGCATTATGGTGTTGTGTGGTTATTTCGCAGCACGAATCCCTTTTAATCTTAGTCTATATCTTTATAAAACAGTTTCCATACCTTTGCCCTAATATGAACATTGATGGGGTTGTAAATAAAATCATTCATTCCTATACTTGAATAGTTAATATTTAATTATGAAACATATTATTAAAATTTTTGAGATCATATTATAATCAATAGTTTTTCAAAAGTAAATGAACAATGAATTACATAAATAAATAGTAAGACAGGTAATAAACTAAATGTAAGTAAGAATCTATAAAAAAAATATTGAATCTCTTGTTATCGTTTTTTTAACTTTGTTTTTATAAAAGGTTGGTAAGGCCCAGGTAAGGACAAATAATCTCTTTACTTACATCTGTTCTGGGATTCCGTAATGGAGGACGTGAGGAATGCAAATTGTAAATTACAAATGAAAAATGTAGAAAAAATGTAAGTGCGAAGGTTACCTATCGCCGGAGAATCTTTTAATATGCAAAAATTATTATATAATGTTAGGTTCAGGTCTCTATATTACCATTTAGGTAATTCACTTATAAACGATAAGTTACTGAAGATGACATATTTTTTACTGCAATTTTTACAGTACAGATCCATTTCGATACATTAAAACCTAAGAAATATAGCCAGTAATATAAAAAATACTAACGTCTAGAAATCATTACAGCTATAAGCACTAAAGGTACTTGGCCATCAGTCAGAA
Organism: Melinaea menophilus ssp. n. AW-2005; assembly: GCA_918358695.1. Taxonomy (NCBI): domain Eukaryota; kingdom Metazoa; phylum Arthropoda; class Insecta; order Lepidoptera; family Nymphalidae; genus Melinaea; species Melinaea menophilus. The sequence continues at coordinate 10,123,125 of OU911039.1, read as the reverse complement.
GCATGCAAATGACGTATTACGAGGGCCAAACTGAAAGTTTTTAGAACTTGCCACTTAAAAGCATTATATTAAAAAAAATAGTTTAAATTTTGAAAATAGAACTCTTTACCAATATTATTGAGTGTACATTTCATTCATTTGTCATTTGTTTTACGATTTGGCGGCAAATTGAAAATTGTCTGTGCACGTCAGAATGAATTTAAGCCGAGAAAATTTTCGTGCAATGATTTTTTATGACTTTCGATGTCATTTAAGTCAACAAGTAAGTTATGATAGACTTCGATTGGCTTTTCACGACGAAGCCCCATCTCGTGCCACAGTTTACAACTGGTTTAATGAATTCAAACGTGGTCGAACTAATCTCACCGATGATTTGCGTGAGGGACGGCCTTCTACAGCGACGACTGAAGATAACATCAGTGTTGTGCGGCGTATGATAGAGACTGACAAAAGAGTGACCTATCAGCAGATTCGGACAAGTCTAGGCATAGGTATGAGTCAAGTGCACAAAATCCTCCATGAACATTTAGCGGTCAGGAAGCTTTGTGCCCGCTGGATACCGCATAATTTGACCGAGGCTCAAAAACTCCGCCGTGTTGATTGGTGCCGAGAAATGATCCAAAAATTTAACGGAGGTGACTCAAATGCTGTGTTCGACATATTAACGGGTGATGAAAGCTGGATTTACTGTTATGATCCGGAAACCAAAAGACAGTCTGCTCAGTGGGTGTTTCCTTCCGAAGAGTTGCCAACTAAAGTGAAGAGAGGTCGAAGTGTTGGAAAAAAGATGGTGGCCTCGTTCTTCGGAAAGACAGGTCATTAGGCGACAGTAGTCTTAGAGGATCAGAAAACGGTTAATGCAGAGTGGTATACTAACAATTGTTTGCCACTTGTCTTGGAGAAAGTTCGAGAGAAACGACCTCGCAGCAGGATCCTCCTTCATCACGAAAATGCCTCGTCGCACACCGCCAGGCAAACGATCGACTATTTGGTGACCTCAGACGTGGAATTACTGGGTCACCCGCCGTATAGCCCCGACCTCGCACCCTGTGATTTTTATTTATTTCCGAAAATAAAAGAAAAACTTCGAGGAAAACGTTTTATAGACGCCGTAGAAGCAGTGGCTGCGTTTCAGAACGCCGTCGAAGAGACCCCTAAGGCCGAGTGGGCAAGGTGCTTTTCTCAATGGTTCCATCGAATGCAGCGATGTATTGATGTAAATGGACGCTATTTTGAAAAGTTACAATAAAACTAATAACTTGCTAGAATGCTTAGTTTTTGATTTTCTAAGAACTTTCAGTTTGACCCTCGTAATATAAAGTACAATGACAGATGTTCTGTTATTACATTGAACGTTGTACATCTTCATAGCAAAGCTATTACCAACAGACTGATTTATATGTTCACAGCTGATTATGATTTATATCGAAGGTATAAGTTTTATTATTCTAAAGCAAAAGAATACGTACCTGAATACTAAATACATAAAAGAGATACTTCTATGATGTATTAGTTTTTTTTATCAATCATGATAGTATTATAACAATTATTGGCTATAAAGATGATTTAAGTAAGTTGATACAAATAATTTATAACTGAATTAGGCATATAAAAATAAAGATGAGGTTGATGTTTAGGATAAAGCAATTTAATGCAACGATAGTTAAGGGGAAGATGAAAAGCTTCTCAATAGTTATGGGTTTTCCCGACGTTTAACTAACGACATATATTAACATACACTGACGTCACTAAGTCACATTACCTTCGACTACACTAACTAATTGTTATAACAACATACAACTAATGCACTTACCTAAAGCCTTTACCTGAAGCCTGAATAATGACGGGACACTAGATGTCTGCTCTCGGACGATGCGGCTATATCAAGTGGTATTATGATAACATCAGTTTGTGGTTATATCTATTTGTGGTTTATGATTTCAGCATCGGTCACTTGCCTTCGAGCCACGCTTAAGACCACACTAGGAACTAGGATACCTTTCGTTTATTGAAGACTAGTGCAGACAATAAGGTTTCGTATTGCATTTTATTTTATTTTTGCTTGATTACTCAACGAACAAACGGAACTGAACGAAATACATTAGAAAGTTCTATAAAATATTTCAGAAAAAAAAATCAAAAAAAATTATATACAAAATAGTAAATTATATATTACATGAAGTTAAATACTACATGAAAATATTTTTTTAATGTCATAATTATATTCTATCCTAGACTTATAATAACTATTTCACTATGACGGCCTATAATTTAAATAGTAAAATAAATAGTTAACACTCTGGATGACCATGTCAGAGTCTACGCGTTATTGGGCCATTTCCAAGAGAAGGTTGACGATTTCCATTTACAGACTCCATCCGAAATGTCACATGCCATTGACTATGCGGGGAGATCTGTATTTAACTTTGCTCTGGCAATTGGTCTGTCCTAGTTAGTCAGGACGCACTCGTTTGCCCTCCTCTTGAATAAAAATAAACTCAAATCATATGTCCAATAAATAAATGTAAACAGTAAATACTTGTATCAAGCTACACAATACTTTTTCTACTTTTTTTTTTAATTTAAACATGTTTGCTACAGTTTCCATTTTTCAAAACTTTATTGCAATAATAAAACAATATTTTTGTATCACCGAACACAAAAACACAAATAACACTTGCGTTTTCACAAGATTTTCACGTGTCTGTAGAACCCTATGTTAACGTTATATGATAAAAAGAGGCAAGGCGACAGAGAGCGAAAGAGATAGAGAGTTGTGCACCTGGTTCCTATAACATATATAATGTTATAACAGAACATCCCTCACTGCACTATATATTAATATGTCATTTGCAAGATTCTGACTGATAACAAATTTTGTTTGTTATTGATATATTTGTTATATGCATTATATTTTAATGCTTTTTTTAATGGATTTTCAAATGATTGACTGTGAAATAACGGAGAAGTGATTCGATTCTAAAATGTAACAAAAAAATCTGAACTCGTAGCCCAAGGTTTTGTAAAAAAAACGTCGCTATGAATGTTTGTCTTATTTACTTTACTTTATCGTATGTCTCAAAAAATTGACAATTTAGACACAACAATTTTATATAGATATTTTCAGCATACTAAAAGATTTTATAATTGCAAATGAGTTTCGCAACAACAGTTATTTATAATTCTTAATTTCTGCATTCCCCCCTCCCTCCATTACGAAATGTGGAGACAGTTCTTGGAAAAAGATCCTTTTGCTTTCATCTTTAGTTCTTTTTCTTTAGATTCATTTAATTGTTTCTAAATGTATGTAGCTTACTCGTGAACCGTTTATTCATTTTTTAGTCTACACATTTGAAAAATCTTTTTGCATAGGGGGCATATGCTTTATATTAAAGTCAATAATTTTATTCATTGAAATGTAGAAATCTATTATACTCGATCGGAACCTACGAATTTTGGATTAGCGGATGAGGTCACTAACCATCAAGCCCTCAAATTCCAGCATCGAGAAACACGACTGTCATCACTATTCAGCCTTCAGCTAGAACCCTTGCCCTCCCATCCCATCCCCCTCGTGGTCGTGTATATTTAAATATACTTATGTGATTTGGTCATAATTCTTTGACTACGATCTTCGGTAATTGCACGTATTGTGTTCTTCGCAAACAGTAATATAAGCTACAATGTTAAATTTATTTAGAAATAATTTTGGCCTATTATGATTAATTGTTGATTCTGAAGCTGAACCTCCATCACTTACTTCACCGAATTTGGACTTGATATTGTGATTTAGATTTCATACTTAATAAAATTTACTAGACGTAGATGTATGCATCTACGCGTAGATGAAATGTCATTAATGAGACAGAAGCGATATTTGTAACGTGCAATTGAAAATCCTTATCAATATTTTCATTTTTATATTGTAGAATAACATTGATAATTTGCGGCAAAGTTGATACTACTTATTAACACGTTTATCCGTGTTATAAAAAATCATTCACACGTGCAGGATTCAAATCTACAACCTCTGAAACACTTTGTCCATCGAGTTAACACACATTAATGAATATAATCACCCTTATTGGGGTTACTAGACGGCTTTTCATTCTAATGCTTAGATGGCAGTTCAACCGAGATACCATCTTGTCACAGAAAATCGGTTCGTTTTATATTGTGAATAAGAACACGAATACCCAAAGAACATTTGTTCCTTTCGTTTTATCTTCTTTGCCTTTGCATCTTTCCACATATGCGAAAGAAATGTCCAGTCCAGTATAACATATATACAAAATAACGAACTTATAAGAATATAAAACAATGGAGCCACAAGGAAGTAATATTCGTAAACTAGTTACAGTTAAGAGTTTTCTTTCTTGCTAGGAAAATTGTTCCAATTTCTCTGGAAATCAGTTGTTTTAGACGAAAAAAGATTTATATCTTGATATATAAAACATAATGACACTCACTCATTGACTCATTCATCGCTCTACAGCCCAAACCGTTATACCTAGAAAGCTGAAATTTGGACAGAAGACTCCTGACATATTGAATAGGTGCGATAAGAAAGGATTTTGCAAAGGTCCAAACCGTTCCAAAGTAAAAGCTAAAAACTGCAAAGTTTACCCCCCGCTCCCTTCCTTCTCCCATTCCATTGCAGTAGAAATTAAAATTATTTGGCCTCTCACTATGTTTATTCGTAGGATAAGGGTTCCGTAACTCACATATAGTTTGTGATTATTTGTGATTTTTTTCTATTTACATACATACAGTATGTGATTATTTGTAATTATTTTCAATTTACCCACATTCAATTTGTGATTATTTTCAATTAACCCACATATAGTTTGCGATTCTTTTTTATAATTTGCCCAGCAAAGCGGGCGGGAATCTGCTAGTGATAAATAATTTACCGTGGCACAAAAGTCTGAAATGTTTATAAATAATTTTATTAGGTTTAACTATCAGTGTCAGGCAGTTTATATACAACAACAATGAACAAAAGTGTTTGTAAATAAAATGTACAGAAGACGTGTAGAATGTATTTTGACTAATATATTAATAAAGTTAACAAGTAAATAGAACTTGATAAAACTATATCACTGATGTGACAATAACCAAACATTCATTATCATATCAACAAAAGCATTAACAAAATGATAACGTCATAACATAGGGGTTGAGAATCTCCTTTGCGGGCTTAAATCAATATACCAATGAGTATTTGTATTCGATAACAATATTGTATCAAATTATGTTCCTATATTAAATAAATCTCTATTCATATCTCGTTCACACTTCTATCCTCCCTTCCTCCGCTTTTCAATTATATAAATTAAATATACGAGTACAATTTTATCGTACTTCGTTTGTTTGAACGTATTAAGATTTTTAATTGAATTGCATTGCATGCAACAGAAATTAATAAGCAAAATGAAAATAATTAAAGCAGAACCATCACCAACACGAGAACAGTCAGAAACCATTGCTATAAATGCCATCAGTCATGGAAAAAACAAGTTATTACATATTAACAAAAAGTACAGTGACGGATGTTCTGTTATTACATTGACACTATAGGGACGTTGTACATCTCATAGCAAGGCGATTATCAACACACTGATTTATATGTACACAGCTGATTATGATTTATGTCTAAGGCATCTTATTTGTTGTTTTATTATTCTATCCACAAACGGATATGTTACAGAATATACCGTTACCCAATAACAAAAGGGCTAGAATTATTACAGTTATGACTATTGTTATAACTATATTAAGAACTTAATTAAATATTAGGATAATGGTTAGGGTAAATAATTTTTAATGTAACGATTGTAGAGTGATACAAAGTTATGGAGGTTACCGAAGCTTGACTAACATATACGTTAATATACGCTGTTGTCGTTATCTTACAATCTCTTCAACTACACTACATTATAACAGCATACAACTAATACATGGCTTTACCTGAAGCCTGAATAATGACAATGTCTGTTCTTGGAAGACGAGCCATATCAATTGTATATTAGACACATTTATCGTATTTCGTAAGAAGGTTAAGAAAGTTTTTATACATTTATGAAGCTTGTGTTTTTTGAGAACAGTTTTTGTAAGTTCTTATCAGATGATAATATTATAGATTAAAGTAAATGTATTTAAATAAGTTTTAAATATTTTTATTAGATCCTGAGGTAGGAGATCTGTCGTATTAGATATAAAAGTTGTTTCTCTAGGCTTTAATACCGAGATCAAGGCTACATATAAACAGTGGATAATAATAGAAATAAGTAATAGAAATATCACTCTATCGAAAATTTTAATTAAAATCGTTTTTTTATAAATTTTACCTGTTTTCTATAATCGCGTTTTTGCTTCCAAAATCAAAGCGTCATAATTTTTGTAATAAATTATATTTGGTAATTAAAATTTAATAAGTACGTGTTTTAACAACTTTAAACTTATTTTTTCGTTAAGCAAGTTTCCTTAAAATACTGGCTATAAATTAAAAAGGACATGTCAATCTAGTAACAAATCAAACAATGTTACAGTCGAGCCTTAGGCCTTAGGCTTTGGATATGTAGGTCAAGCAAATCGGTACCTTAATCCGAACATGTTAGTCTTCATTATATATTATGATTATATTATTTATGACTGTTTATAATATTATTCGAAGTGCAGTAATACATTTCAATTTTTTTACATGTCTTACCAATCAGGCCCACTAATCACTAGTAGTCGAAATTAAGAATCGATCTACAATCCGAGAATGTCCTTCACACGGCTTCCTACAATATAATTAATAACTATTTTATATTTAGTTTTTTAATATTAAGTATTTTGATGATGAAATACATTTAATTTCATAACTTAGTTTATATCTAAATTATAAGTATTATAAAAGTGTATTATTATTAATAATATGTAATTGGTTTTCCATATAATTAAACCCCCGTGTGTCTAGTAACATGAAGTCACGTAATAAGTAAGAAAATTAGAGTAAGATAAAGCTGAAAAATGACTAACAAAACCTCTCTTGGTATAAGTGCTAAGATCTGCAACAGAACTGTTTATGCAACATTATAATTTTCCTTCGTTAAATAAGAATTATACATAACATCGGAGACCGAAAAACGTATTTTATTATCACCCTTCAGAAGCGGTTATCTTGAAATTAGCATAGGTCGGATAACTTTGAGTTTCCGTTTGAGTGCAATGGTCGGAATAAATAAAAACTTCACCAATTCGACCATTTGCTTCTGGGTTTTGATTAGTTGCTTTAGTTCTTGGTTTTTTGCATAATTTTTTCTTTTTGTAAATTAAGTTATTAATAATAATATCATCTTTTTGTAATAACAGTATAATCTTTATTTTCCTGAGATATGTTAATAAAAATAATTAGTTTAAAAAAAATCACAAAAATATTATTGTCTATATAAGTATTGGATAAAATTATGGAGTTCGGGAATATAAATTTCTAATATTTATATCGATACTGTTACAGTCAGCGACTTTGTCCGCTCTACAATGTAATAAGAATAGTTTGTAATATCGCAGAGCGCTATAAAAGTTATTCTTGTATCCTTCAAAAAAGGACACCCGTTTCTGTGTGACTTGTGTGCCACAATTGAAGACGGTAAGGGCATATATTTAAATGTTATTTGTAGTTAGTTAAATGCAGTTTGCTTATAATTTGTGTGACATATATATCGAAATTAAGGATATTTATGATAAAATTATGCTTACATATGCTTGAAGAAATGAAAGGATAAAAGATGGATGCTGATATTTGTTTCAATAATGCTTGGATTTTAAGAAGAAAATGTTATAAGAATCTTTTTTACGCTTCTAATGTGCTGCTCAAGTGAGGAATTATCTGTTGAAATTAGAATGATTTATATTGCATTTTAAATAAGTATCATATTCATAAATATGTGTGATTATATCATAATAACTTGATTTTTTAGAAGAAATCTTTTATGTAATAACATAGGACAAATGCAGATATGAATGAATTAAGTTTGGTGGCAGCGAAGGATGCAAAAAAAACCAATTTACTTAATAAAATATATTGAAATAAAATTACAATTAATTAACACTAAGGTAAGGTGCTTGTAAGTCAGCGATTGACCCAAGAATGAATATATTTTATCCTCGATTCCCATCGATGGTGAGAACGCAAGCCGTATGGTGTCGTCTTCAGGATACTCGAAGCGTGGTGTCAGCATTTAATCGTGTGAAACCAAGTTGGTTCTTACTATAACAATTGCCCTTGGCTATGCTTGCGTAACACCTCCCCCCGTAGAACAGCGACTATTGAAGAACTTCGTTGTAAATTGCGCTGGAAGTTCTGATTCATCCTTTTGAGTTTTTTGGATGGTGTGTTTCGTATGTTTAAGTCGGTATTTCCGGTATGCAAGGCCGCTAATTAGTACACATGCACCGAATAGTAACGTATATAAAGGTATTGTTGTATGGTAGACGCTTATATCGTTGGTCTTGCTTAAGTTTACTGGTGACTGTAGAATAACCTCTCTATTGGTAGCGTGAAGATTAGTCAAATTAATGGAGTTTAATTTGAATATCAGATGTGCTGCTGAACTGAGTGTATTTTCATTAGGGACATCTATTATCTTCAAGGCTTGACCTTTTAGTCGATCGTTGAGGTTCGAGATGATGAATTCTGTTGTTTGAATGAAACAATCATATGGAATTATAGCGAGATAACTTCCTTGCAACATCTTGTAGATATCTTGATCGCAGGACAAGCGTACTTTAGTAAGAGTTGGAAAGCTGATGGTGTAGTGTCGATCGTCGAGTTTCTCGTAGGCTGACGTAAGTAGGGATACGGTGACTGGTTTACATTCGGGGAGTTTTTGCTGCGTAGTAACGAGGGCTGTTACACAATCCGGCGATGTACGACTATGTATGTTGTGTATCTCTTCACATAGATACCCTTTAGTGAACTTCGGGCATTCAGCCTCTATGTACTTGAAATCTTTCAAATGGATTGCAAGGAATTGGTGTTGGGGAACAAGAATTTCATGATTTTTGTTAGGGATTATGGATATCTTATATAAATTATATATTTGGGATTTTATAATTGGGAATTTATATACTATAACTATTTCATTTCCTACATAATATGAACCTAATTGTATTACGTCATAATACTCTCGGGCCTCTATATCTAGTACTCTATTACTACCATACATACTACGTAGCTTTCTAATTATATTTCTAATAGAACTTAAACTAATGACATCATGATGAGCCGTGGATGTCCTTATAAATGCTAGCACATTCTGTAACTTAGTTATCTCTTGTGACAACTTGTCAACATTATCATCGACTATGAGAATAGTTTGTCCTAAATGAGCATATTGATTGGATTCATAGATACCTTTTTCCAAACTTAGACTAATGTTTTTTACTAGTTCCGCTAATTTGTTCTGATTATCTATTATTTTATCTATTATTTTAGAGTGCTGAGTTATCCAATCTTTGGTCAGGCTTACATGACTGTTAAATTCCGTAACTAATTTATTATCGTTTTCTTGCAGTGATCTTATTGCGTTATTAAACTGTAACGCATCTGTATAATCAAGATTACCGGTAATACTTTTTATTACGGAACCGAGACCATCAACGAGACCTCTTTTAGAGCGGCTAATTTCAAATGACTGCAATTGTTCTATAACGACTTGAAGCTTTTCTTTCAAATAGTTAGTATGGGGCTCAAACAAAGAAAAAGTTTTATTATTAACATTAGAGATTATATTGCTTAATTGGATATGAACTGTATTTACTTTGTCTTGCAATTCGTGGATATCGATATACTTCAAGAATGAGTGATAATAAGACACTATGTGACAAGGACCTAGTTTAAAAGGTAAAATGCCGGGACCATCATCTAGATTTTCAAGTTTTATTTCCTGCATTAGAACCGGATGCAGGAGCAGTTGGAGTAATAGGAGAGTCCTGCAACAATTAAACGCTTTTAGGAACTCTCTTTAATCTAGACTTAGCAATTGGCCCGCCTTTTTTGCGCGTATATATATGTATCGGGAGATCAGCTATAACTGTATCATGTGTGTAACGCGGCGCTATCTTTTGACGAACAGCAAAAGGGTTTCTAATAAATATTTGTTGATCGGGAGAGAATTGCTTTTCGGGCTCTCTAGACTTATTATGAGTATTTGTTAATTCATTTCTGTAACTTAAACTAGACTCATGAATTAAATTAAAAGCTTTGGTCATTTTATTTTTATGTTCTACCATATATTGTTGGAGTAAATGGGTGGTTAAGTCTATGTCTAATGGATCTCGCGGATCAAAATGTCCAGTAATAATGTCAATTGGTCGGCATTTTGTAAAACTGTGTATCGAACTATTATATGCTAATAGGGCATAATTTATTAAATTAATAACAGATTCATTCTTAAGTTCAAGTTTTAATATGCGTAGATGTTCTAAAATTGTTGAGTGGAATCGTTCAACGATTCCATTCTCATTGGGAGTATAGGGTGCTATTCTATGGTGTTGAATTTTGTGTACTCTTACAAATTCAGCAAATAATTGATTAGTGAACTCAGGGCCATTATCTGTAACTAGAGTATATGGTATACCATGATGAGTACTAAATTTTAATAACGCCTGCACAACACTTACTGCTGTTCCATCCCTTAAAGAATATGCTTGCGCATACTTTGAAAACGCATCAATGATAGTCAAAAACTTTTCACTCTGTATAGATAATAAATCTAGGTGAACAACTTCGAAAGGCTTACACGGTGGAGGGACAGTACGAAATTGTTGTCTAATAGGGTTGCGATCATATTTCGCTTGACCACAAATTATACATTCGTTAATGAACTTGGTTATATGCTCTCGCATTTTTGGCCAATAATACCTATGAGATAGGGCGAGATGACATTCATTAACACCCCTATGATTAGTTTTACCTACGTGGTATTTGCTTATTATTTCTTGTTGTTTTAAGTATTCTTTTATGTTTTCCAATTCCTTTTTAACTAGTATTAAATTCATAGCTGAACTTTTAAAAGCTTTTTGTATTATGGGAATAACCGAGTACATTGCTAATGGGGGATTTATGAGTAACCCTGTTTTAATTTTGGGATGAACATATTCTTTGATAACATTAATGATATCTTATTCGAGATTATTTTCTGACAATTGAACAGTGGTACGTGTGTGTGTTTCAAAAGGTTTTGAAACTATTGGTCTTCCTTTAATATTGCTTACAATTGTTAAAACTAGCTGTTTCGTGAATTTATTTAGGGGTTCGTCAGAAATCGGGATTTCCAAAATAGGATTTTCATTGTCGGTATGAACTGTTAGGGTATTAGAATTATCTCTATCAGCTTCTGAAGCTGTAATAGTGCTAGAGTCATTTTCAGATGCATTTACTGCTATTGAACTTAATTCTTCGTTATGAATTACTAAACGGGATAAGGCATCAGCATTTGTATTATATTTACCTGGCTTATAAATGACTGAGAAATTGTATTCGGATAATTTTAATCGCCATCTTGTAAGTCTCGAATTTGGTTCTTTAAGACTCATGACCCATTGTAAGGGTTTATGGTCGGTTATAATTTTAAATGTTCTGCCAAATAAGTATGGTCTGAAATATTTACAAGCCCACACAATTGCTAGTAGTTCTTTTTCTATAGTGCTGTAATTAAGCTCGCTTGAATTTAGGGTTCTAGAAGCGAATGCAATAGGTTTGTCTGAACCAATACAACCCTGGGATAATACGGCGCCTATTGCAACGTTCGATGCGTCAGTTGTCAGTAAAAACTCTTTATTAAAGTCGGGGTACTGTAAAATAGGGTCATTTGTCAATAAAGTCTTACAATGCTCGAAACAATTAATATAATTCTGATCACAAACTATCTTAGATCCTTTTTTTAAACACTGGGTTAAAGGTTTTGTTATCCGTGCAAAATCCGGAATAAATTTTCGGTAATATCCCAAAAGGCCAAGAAACCGTTTAATTTCTGTAGTAGTTTTAGGTAGCGGATAACTTTGTATAATACTTATTTTATTAGGATTGGGCTTAACTCCATCCCTACACACGACATGTCCTAAAAATTCCGTCTCTAACTTTAAGAACTCAGACTTATCCATCTGGATCTTGAAGTTAGATTCGCGCAAACGTTTTAGAACTTTTTCAAAATTAACTATGTGTTCCTGTAATGACGCACTAAAAATGATGACGTCATCTAGATAAACTAAACAGATATCTTGTAAATCTTTAAGAATGTTGTCCATTACCCTTTGAAATGTTGCGGGAGAGTTTTTTAAACCCATAGGCATTCTTAAAAATTCATAATGGCCGTTTTCAACATTAAAAGCAGTTTTATGTATGTCAGTAGGGTCTAATTCTACTTGATAAAATCCGCTAGCAAGGTCAAGAGTGGTGAAATATTGGCATTTCCCTAATTTGTCTAATATGTCCGAAATATTGGATATTGGATACTTATCACTAATTGTCTTTTCATTTACCTTTCGGAAATCTATTACTAAACGCCATTTGGTTTTACCCGAAGCATCTGCCTTTTTAGGGACCACCCAAATAGGAGAGCTCCACGCGGAATCCGAAGGTCTAATTATATTTTGTTCAAGCATTTTATTGATTTGACTTCTAACCTCTTGTTTATGGACATAAGGATACCTATAGCTTTTAACATGAACTGGGATCTCATCATTTGTTTTAATTTTATGCTTAATTTTGTTCGTAAATGTTAAGGGTTCTCCGTCAAGGTAAAACACATCCGAATAACGTGCACATAAGGTTTTTAAATTAGCTATTTCCTCTGGGTTCAAATGATCTGTACGGAGACGCGATAGAACTTCTTTTGTACGATCGGATAATTGTTTTAATTGCTTATATTCAATATTGAATACCTCAGCTGTAATAGGCCGATCCATTGAAAAGATTACATCATTCTTTGAATTATTTGAAATTTGTACTAAACCTCGACTGTTTTTCACATTTGTAAAGCAATCAGAAATTAAACAATTACTTATTATCTGATCAGGAACAAATACATCTCCGTCATTGGAGTTTATTGGCAATTTCACTAATTTGGATGACTGAGCTGGTATTATTTCTTCATAAAGATTTTTATTTCGAGCGTCATACATAATAATAGGCAATTCGGTATTTTTAGTAATTAATTTCTTGCGTCTAAAATCAATGTTAGTGTCCCACGAATCTAACAAATCAAAACCAATAATGCCATCAAAATAATTATGAAAATTAAGAATAAAAAAGGTTACGTCATCATTTTCTTTAAATTCCGAGAAACTAGGTAAAGTAATAGAATAGTCTTGTCTATACACATTATGATTATTCGTAACTTCAAATGGAGTATAATTAAGAGGTAAATGAGAAAAGTATTTTTCAACTACTTGAGGGGATATAAACGACTGATTGGCTCCCGTGTCTATAAGAAATTTTAAAGGTGGGTTTTGAATTTGTATATATCCGAGTTGTCTTTGAATATTAAAATTTACTTCTATTTTGGCTTTTCTGACTTCGTAGCTTCGAAAAAAATTTTGATCTTTTATCTCATCAGTGTTTGAGTTAAGCTCCTCTACTACTGGAGATTCACATTGCTCATAATTTGGAAAGTAATCTCCATTTTCCTGGTAAGAGTCACAGTTTTGGTAGTAATCAGTATAGTCATAGTCGTAATAGGGTTCATAGTCACATTCATAATTGTTAATTTCTCGAGTTTTAAAGTAATTATTTGGGGGCGGGTTGCCACTTCTACGCCAGTCGTGCCCAGACAATGGTAAGGGTTTAGGCACGAAGTGACTAACACCACTCATAGGACGAGGTACATTATTAGAATTATTATTCGGTTGCATGAATGGTCTATTTGGAATCCTAAAAACGTTACTGCTCGCATTATAATTTGGAGGTGGAGCACGGAATATTTGTTGAGTCCTTGTGGGACCACGAAATTGTTGCGTTGGAGGCATATTAGATCGCCAACCTTGATTTTGTTGATGGTTAAATTGATGAGGACGCGAGGGGCCTGACATATTATATGGTTGTTTAAAAGAACTACCATTGAATGCATTACCTGTATATTGCATAAAATTATTTAAAGGCAAAATAAAATGAGATTTTAGTGACTGTTGATTATTCAAATTATCCTTTTTATTAGGTAAACCCTCAGCACGCTGCTGCATATATAATGTATTAAGCTCTTCTTGTACGAATTCTAAAGCCTTTTCTATCGTTTCGGGACGCATGCAACGTATCCTAGAGCCTAAGGGGTCTTTAAGACCACGCAAGTAACACTGTAGAGTTAAATTCTTATAAAGATTACGTTTAGCTTCAACTGTAGTAGCCACGGTTTCATGCAACGTAACGTATGTCATGATAGTGCTGAATAAATTTTGAACACGTTCGTAAAATTCCTGTGGGGTTGAAGACCCCTGGGTTTGTAATGATAAATCGTTAAATAAAGCGGTCTCGTCTCGATGGTCAGCAAAATTATTAATAAGTGCACTACGAATACCGAACCAATTTTCAGGAATACCGTTGGAATTTATCAATCGAGCTGCAGAGCCTGTAATCTTATTTAATATACCATTAATAAGGGCCAAATTGATTAACTCATAACCCGGTTCTGTTTTAAAATATGCAAGTACTAATTGATCACATAAATTTATAAATCTTGTTAATACATGGGGGTTACCGTCAAAATCAGGCAAAACTCTAAGTGACTTGTATATCTCACCCATTTGATCTTGAGACATTTTAATATTAGGTATAACAATTTTTTTTAACTGTCTAAATTCGTCTATAGTATCGAGCCTGCTAGATCTACCCTTACACAAACTACGGCTACTGTTTTCTCTCGGATGAAAAATTTTGAACACTAATCTAACACTCTAAAAATTATATATAATAGTATTTATATATTAAATTACTTGGACAATCTAATGGAATAATAAAATAAATTGAAAGGATAAGAATAACGTTAAAAATTAGGATAGGTAGAAAGATTCAGAGTACTTACATGAACATGATTTTGTTTGCCGAATCGATTTTCGGATTCACCTCTGCTGGCCTCCACGATGTATGTAGATTCGGATACTCGAAATCGGTTAGTCACGCGGGATCTCGCACCGATATTAGGGGAAATCTTGACGCGACGCGTACCGAATATATCTCGAATATCCTACCGACTGCGCCAATTAAGTTTGGTGGCAGCGAAGGATGCAAAAAAAACCAATTTACTTAATAAAATATATTGAAATAAAATTACAATTAATTAAAACTAAGGTAAGGTGCTTGTAAGTCAGCGATTGACCCAAGAATGAATATATTTTATCCTCGATTCCCATCGATGGTGAGAACGCAAGCCGTATGGTGTCGTCTTCAGGATACTCGAAGCGTGGTGTCAGCATTTAATCGTGTGAAACCAAGTTGGTTCTTACTATAACAATTGCCCTTGGCTATGCTTGCGTAACAAATGTATGTTTGTTTATATTCAAACATCATTAAAATTAACATCATAGGGTCTGAAAATCTAACCCATTTGAAAACTGTTTAATCTCACTCAATCTCACTTTGATCTAATAATATATTCATATTCTATAAATAGTACTAAATAAAGATGATTAAAATAAAGCTACGATATTTAATTTAATAATAAACTAATAAAAAGAAACATAAACAAAGTAGCAGTCGACAACTAGTATCATTTGAGAGGTTTATATGACTCAGAACTGGGTTTCAATCCTGATGTAGATGGATCTTTAAATTCGATATAAATTTTAAATAATCCATACGGGTTTGAAACATAATCTTCTCCCCGTCTATCCATCACAAGCTTCTGTAACTCGTTATTGATCGAGCATTGCCCTTTTTATAATACATATTATAATATATACTCGAACCTAGAAACTTCAGACGTCCTAACCACCGCTCCGCCAACTAAAATACCTTTTCGTTATCCGCTTTGCTAACTTTTAATTTTATTCACACATTTTAATGATATATTAAATGGCTTACATGTTCATGGATAATTTTTCATATTATCTCGTTGTAGTGACGTCCAACGGAAATATGAGAGAATAAATTATGAAAAGTACATAAATAAAAATGTTAAGTAACGATTCAATAGACATATAACTTAATTTATCTCTTGGTAAGGCGTCTCTCTTCCCCTGGTGTCCTCCACTGTTATCACAACTGTGTGTCCTTTTGATTGTAATGTTTAAATGAATTATAATTGAATTGTGTACATTTCAAAATTAAATGTGGTAAAAATTTTGGTGCAGGGTAGAAAATATTTACGCAATAAAAATTCTTTATTCAGATATAACCTCCAAGCGAATGCAATAAGCATATTAAACTAAAGCCAACTTTTTGCTTACATTACTAATATACTAAATGTATGAAATAACAGGTTAAAAATGAAATTAATATTTTCATTTATTTTATATTAAATTCGTCTTATTTATAGTTAAAATTCATTTAACTATTAGGTCTGATTTTCTACGTACTTTGTAAAACACGAACTACTATTTTATTTAATTAGAGATTAATCCCAATGTAACTATGTATGTATATTGAATGTTGATGTAAGTTTGTGATTTAAACGAACTTGTTTGATAAAGCTGATATTCAACAGGTTCCTTTTATGATGTAAACAAGGTATCAGTAGGAATAAGAGATATAATTTTGTGTATAAAACAGATATTATGTGAAAATTTTATTATAACTTAAATTGAGAATATCCGGAACAAAATCAATATGCTTTTCAATAAATAAAAGCTTTGCCAAATTGGCTTCCCCTTTGTTACTAAATGCTAGGTACTCAAGCTTTTATTTGGTATTTTAAATTTTATGGGTATTTTGTTATTTTCTTTATAGTCACTTAAACTAATCAATAAAATTCTGAAGGAATAGCGTGTCTATATCTCCTGTTGTACAATATTCATCTGTTTAATATAAATTATAAACACACACACACTCTCATGCAATTATAAAATTAAAGTGTTTATTTCTGTACCTTAAATAATAAACAGATTAAAGTAATACATGTTATATGTCACACTGCTGTTTACTGAACTATATTTCATAAATAAAGTTAAATATAAAATATTAATGACATATTAAAAGAAATTTAAATATGAAAAGCTGAAAGAAATGTAAACTAATATTATTGAAACGTTCTAAAAATAATACAAATACACGCGATCAGTTCGTTTGAACTACGATTAATTTAAGCTTTATAGCTTAAAGCTCGAGAGAAGTATTATATTTTGAAACATGTATTTAAAAAAAATCTTTCAAATACACATTTTGCATATAATTGTTATTTGGCAGGAACCCGTATATTGTATGGGAACATCAAATAAAATAAATTTGTCACAAACAATCTCTCACGTCTTGTTCTTTGACATCGTGATTACAGTTATTAGGTGTGTGCGTGTGTGTATAATTGTGTGTGTGCATCCGTCCGTGTGTGTGTGTGCGTGAATTCGTGCGTGAATAACAATTACAGAAAAATATTTGACAGTATATGACACACTGAACCTTCTATACAAAAGATTTTTTGTTTTATTTAATCTATTTTAATAAAATTCTAAAATAATGAGTATACATGAAATATTAATAGAATGAAATTTACAAACATGTTGCTACATTCTATTTACTCTAATAGGATTAAGTTATTTCATTAAAACCACAGGATTAAAACCAATCAATTCAAAGCCTTTGTTCTGTTTAAGAGCAGTAGCGCGTTTATAACTTGGTCATTACAACGTATTATAAAATATAAATCATTTTATTATAATAATATACCTTTTAAATAACAGAAACCTTTTCGTCTCCTGTTGCTATGATTATATATCAAAAATACAATCAAAATCAAAATGTTTATTACAAGTAAGCTACCACCAGGTCGGAAAGTTATTCGCTACTAACCTAAGAAGACCTGGCGACTGAAACAAAAAGAGGTATTACTTTGCTATATCTCATTAGATCAGGAAACCAGATACAGTCACTGAAAATAGTTACTAGGTGAGGCTCAAAATGTCCACTATTGAGCCAATCACCTTTACAGATAATCCTCATAAGTTTAATATTTAAGGTAATATAAGGCATTAAAAAATGTCCTTTGGCTCTATGTTTTGAAAATTAAAATGAATATTACGTTTATTAATTTTCTTTTTACATAATGATTCAGTGACGGTCTTAGTGGTAGAAGCTGGATATTTTTAATAATAATTTTCAAAAGCAGAGCAACTTCCTTATTTGATTCTCTCATTTGGTTTACTATGCGAAGAGTTAAATTGGAGTTGCGAGTTTTCCTTCTTTCAGATACGCACTTTATCACATTCCAGGTCCATACTGAACTGTTTGTTAAATTTCTGATGTATAATGGCCTGATGTATAATGTAAATTTCTGATGTATATGGCCTTTAAACAGACTTTATTAAATATTTTTTTAATAATTTCTAATATGCTGAGATTCACTGTAATTGAATTTTCTTTCTCTGTCATGGTCTTATAATAGCGGTCTATACTTGTGAATGTCTGGGGTGGCCCATTCATTAAATGACACATTGCAAAAAGCTCTGGAAGAGACAATAACATTAAGAGTTTATTAACTTAAAAACAAAATCATATCGCTGTGAAGTATTTTTCGGTATTTCAAGTAGTTAAAATATTATTTCTACACTTTTCCATGGGCCACTAATTAATTTTTTATTAAATGACAATTATTATTATTCTTATATTTAGGTAGAGAAACAATGGTATAATTTAGATATAAAGACAAATATTGTAGTCGTGTATTAGTGAATATTAATAAAGCAAAATAATGTTAATTATGACACAAATACATCAAAGTTTAAATTCATTATCATGTCTCTGATTACTCTTACAACAAACACACACTCTGATTACACAGAGATTAAAGTGTCAACGTCGTCCCTTATTAAAATAGGATCACATAAATACAGTCCTAAGTGTACATGTACTTTATAGAAAACAAATCACGTCAAACAGACAAGAAGGGTGGACTGAACGATAGTATACAGTTACGCTATTAATTAAAATTTGTCCTTACATAGTAAGAAGAAAGAGATTACAAAAAAATATCTGAAAAAAATACCTGAAATATAATTTATATGTATCTAAGAAACTAGAAGAAAATAAAAAAAATATTAGTGAGATTGAAATTCATATGCTAACCGCGAGGCAATCGAACACTTCTTCTCTAAACGATTATTAACTTTATGAGAAGCTTAAAAATATTTTTATTTAATAATATTCGTATGAAAAGAACAAGATTTTTTTGCTAACACACGATATAATTTTTTTTTATATTTGTGTTAACATACACTTTTTGAAATTTAGTTCAAGCCTTTAAGTTATTACAAATAACATATTGGTGGTAATTTCGATAAAATACATGTGTATTCTGTTGTTTGTTACTATAATACATAGTTTCCCTAATAATTCCCGAAACTATTTAATGTTAAATACGAGTCAAATAACAAACAAGTGACAAGTTACATAGATGTTGTAACTTTGTTTAGTGACGCAGTGAGTATCACAGACTACGTGTCACGAGACACGCTGGGATTAAATTACATCGAACTTGACCAAGTGTGAAAATAAACTACATTTGATATATACCATTAATAATCGTTTAATATGTAATAATATTATTACACATTTAATAACTTGCTAGATAAGACCGAGGTCAAGAAATTTCATACCTCTATCATTCTATCAACATACTAAATATCCTCCTCCTCCACCTTCCTTAAACATATAGTTGATAAATTAAAATAAGGCTCACCGACAAAGCCGACGCTTTTAATATCAAGGCAACATAGATTTTATTTCAGTGTTATTATACAATTTACTTTTTACTGCAACATAAACTGTTCAGAATAAGAATACTTCGTATTTATATAGCGTAACTAAGTATTTAGTTTAATTCAAGCAGCTCTGGTACAACACGAACCAACTGTGTTACTAAGAGTCGTATACTGCATGCATGATCGAGTCGGATTTAGTTCCCGATCTAGTTGACCTAAATACCCGGCGAGTAAGATCTTTGATTTATAAATGGAGAGTAGTCTTATAAATATCAAGAGTAAAATGTTTAAAACTTATCAAGATAACACATGAAACAAAAATATTAACTAAATTAGTAACCTGACATTTTACAATATAATTAAAATTATTTTCATTCGCTTTCCTTGAGATCGTTCCACATTTATATAAATTGAAATAAAATTATCTTTATATTGATACAACTTTTAAAATAAATCGCTTAAAATCAATCACAATTTTTTTTTTGACAATACAGACAAGATAAGACATGGTTTCAAATAAAATATATGTTTGAATTTATAAGGGATCAAATTTAAAAGGAACTACTAATAATACGTACATAGTGTTATCATAATACTACTTGATATGGACGCCCGAGAACAGACATCTAGTGTCGTGTCATTATTCAGGGTTTAGGTAAAGCCTTGTTGGTGTATTAGTTGTATGTTGTTATAATGTAGTGCAGTCAAGGGTGACGTGATCTAGTCACAGCAGTGTATATATACTATAAGCTTCAAAAACACCATAACAAGTAAATAGCTTTTCATCATCTACCTCGACTGTCGTTGATATATAAATAATATCATTATTTTTATTATATGCTTATTTCTAATTAAGTTCTTAAAGTAATTAACAGTTAACCTTTTTAATTCCTCTGAATGTTATTGGTAACAACTGTCATAATTAATAAAAATAAAAAGCTGATTTTTGTAGTTCTATTTTTAAACTATCATAGAAATATATTTTTATTATTTAGTATTCAGGTGCGTATCCGTTTGTTGAAGAGTAAAACTCATACCTTAGACATAAATCGTAATCAGCTGTGTACATATAAATCAATCTGCTGATAATCACCTCACTATGAAGATGTACAACGTCCCTATAGCGTCAATGTAATAACAGAACATCCCTCACTGCACTTTATATTAATATGTAACAAGATGTCATTTACGAGATTCCGACTGATGAGCGAGTATTATTACTGTTAATATAATTATTTCTGTCTCTGGTAATTTTTATTTAATACTTCTTATGCTTTTAATTAATGGATATCGGATTCAGTCTTAACTGTTAAAAAAATAATGCATAGACAATTTATGTCACCTTCTATTTCGTAGTTATGTAATATACACACACTCTACTTTATATAAGAATTTTAAGCACATTAAAAGATTCTCCGGCGGAAGGTAAGATTCAAACCTACATTCTCATTTGTAATTCACCATTTGCATTCCCCACGTCCTCCATTACGGAATCCCGGAACAGTTGTCAGTAAAGAGATTTTTTGCTTTCACCTGGCGTTTACTAACCTTATATGTAAACAAAGTTAAAAAACGATTGCAGTTTTTTAATCGTATTCTTTTAATTCGTTTAGGTAATTTACCTTTTTGAACATTTGAATGAATTTTATATATTAATGTAATTCTTATAATATTTTATGATACCAATAAATGTGTTAATTAAATATCATGTACAGAAATACAGGAATCAGTGAAATTATTAACTGGCTCTCGAAGTCCATATTGGATAACGTATGGAATCGGTTTTACACAGATGTAGAAGAATATTAAAGGCCGACCCTTCATTATAATGTCAAAAGATACCTAAATACATTATTCATAATCTACTATATTCTATTATAATACGTGGAAACTTAGATAAATATTATTTATTTATTTATTTATTTATTTATTTATTTATTTATTTATGCACCATAAAAAAAAAATACAAGAAAAAAGACAATTATAAAAGACATACACATAGGATTAACTTATCTCTACAAAGAGATCTCTTCCAGCTACCCTTAGAGTGTTGGACAGAAGGTTTAAGAGGGCAGAGAATGGTACATAGGTATGTTATAATAATATACATAATAATAATACTATATAAAATATGATACATACATATACATTTATGCCTACATAAATTAAAAAGAACATACATATAATAATACTATATAAAATTAGATACATACATATACATTTATACCTACATAAATTAAGAAGTACATACATATAATAATAACATATAGAAATACATATATCTATTGTACATTATAATTTAATCGTGTGAGAGATAGTAGTGCTTTAATTTACGTTTAAATGCCAAGACAGAACGACTGGATGTTATACTGGTTGGTAAGGAATTCCATAACCGCGCTGCTTGTATAGTAAAAGATTTGGAATAAAAGTGCGATTTATAAGAGGGAATATCAAAGGTTTTTACTATAACACAGGAGCGTTTAGGACGACTACTAGGAATTGCAAGATGGAACCGTTGATGAAGATAGGAGGGAGCTGAGTTGGAGAAGAGATTATACAGCGCGGTTAGGACGTGCATATTCCGGCGAAGGCGGATTGGGAGCCACTTAAGCGGAAGACTGAAACATGGTCAAACTTGCGTAATCCAAAAATAAAGCGGATACACAAGTTTTGAAGGCGATCTAATTTGTTAAGCAGCTCCTCAGATACATCCAGATAGCAAACGTCAGCATAGTCGAGAAGGGCTAATAAAAGAGATTGCGCTAGGAGGATTTTAGTACGCATTGGTAGGAAATTCTGTAAACGTTTAAGAGAGTGAATAGACATGTAAATGCGCTTGCTGATATCATTAACTTGCGCCGTCCACGATAAAAATTTGTCAAATGTCAATCCTAAATTCTTAACTTCATCAGAAAAAGGTATAATTGATTCATCGTATAAAATGTTAGTGAGGTTATTTATAATAATCTTATTTCTAAAATGTCTACTACCTATAATAATGGCTTGCGATTTCTTGGGATTCACAAGAATCCCAAAAGACGCAGTCCATTCCTTTATTAAAAAGTTATAATTAATCTGATTAATATTTATATTTAAATCTTCAAATGATGAATGTCTATAAAGTTGCAAATCGTCAGCATATAGATGGTAGGAACATGAAAGAATTTTTGTGATTTCATTAATAAAAATGGAGAAAAGTAGAGGAGATAAAACGCCGCCCTGAGGAACGCCAGCAGAGAGTTCAGCCCATTCAGAAGACGAATCATCAGAACAGGTAATCTGTCGACGTCCATACAGGTAAGTACGAAACCATTCAATTACGGGTGGAGATATGTTAAGACTGCGCATGATCCCTAGCAATATATCAAAATCCACAGTGTTGAAAGCATTACTAAAATCTAATAGAACAAGGATAGTAAGGTTTTGGTTGTCCATAGCGTATCTGATATCCTCAGTAACCTTAAGCAAGGCGGAGGATGTGCTGTGTGCAGTACGAAAACCGGATTGGAAAGGACTAAGGAGCTTGTTAATGTTTAAAAAAGATGTTAGTTGTTTGGATATAACGCTTTCTAGGACTTTGGATAAGAAAGGAAGTATAGATATCGGACGAAAGTGGGAGGGAGAACTTGGATTATTGTTTTTAGGTAGAGGAAGTATATGTGCTAATTTCCAAGGAGAAGGAAAGGAATTGGTTGTTAACGAAAAGTTTAAAATGTGTGTTATAACAGCCAATATAATGTCAAGAAGCGGAATTAACATGTCTCAACTAATGTTGTCCTCACCCACTGCTCGGGAACTGATACTAACTATAGCTGTCTTAACATCACACTCCGTAACTTCAGCGAAGGTAAAACTGTCACAGATAGGTGGAGTGATATTATTTAATTTAGTAAGAACTGAGGTTTTTTTTACATTATCTATAATAAGTGGCGGTGTCGAAAAATAATTATTAAGAGAATTTAAATTAATACAAGTATTTGAAGAAGGCCGAGATTTACCCACACCTAGTGACTGAAAAAATCTCCACAATTGTGGAGGAGTAGACTTATTAGCACAAGAGAAAATATAACGGCGTTTGGCGTCTCTACACAATCTATTGCAACGATTGCGCAACTTTTTATAAGTAGCAAAGTTATCATTATTTGGGAACTTCTTGTAACGTGACTTGGCTTTATTGCGTTTGTTCATCGCGCTCTTTATATCGGTGGTTAGCCACGGTGCAGGATAGTGCTTAACTTTGATCTTTTTGATGGGGGCATGGGAATCATATAAGCACGTGATAAAAGAGTTAAATAATTCTACTTTTATGTCTATTGTAGGAGCGTTAAATACACTGGACCAATCAATGTTTCTAGCATCAGAAAGTAAATTGGCCCAATTTATCGATATTTAAGTATTTCAATGTTAATATGTTCTTTTGAAAATCAATTGCATTTTAAATTCCTCAATATTTCTAATATGAAAATTAACAACATTTATTCCAAATTGAATTGATTTGAATACCATAAGTTTGTATGTTAATAAGTTATGTAAAGAAAACTCCTTGAATATCTTACAACGCGTTTATAAACATTAGATAAAGACCCAAACCAAACAGCCGATGTACATGTAAACATTAAACAAATAATAATCATAACAGTTCTGTAACATTAAATTAAAGTAAAAGAAAGTCATTAATTAAATTAACTTTAAAATATATATTTTTTATACTTTTACAGAACTCGCAAAAATAGCTATAAAGTTAACGTAATCTTAGAAAAACGATCGGTGATAAAACAAAAAAAAAAACATCGTAGCAATCTAGCAATCTAACCTACGATGTTTGAATCAGCTGTTCACTAACCATTAGACCAGAAAGCCATCAATTTGCAGCATCGTTATTGCTATGTCAGAATTAATATACTAAACGTCATACACACGACTTATCACTCCCTATTTATCCCTCGTTAAAACCCTCCCCCTCCCTCTTCCCCCTCGCATTCCCGTATAATTAAATAAACTTATGTAATTTGGTCATAACCCGATTTATTTAAATCACTTTTAATTTAATTACTCCAGCACAAAATGAAATGCGAGAATTTTTTTGTCGTTTTTATAAATTCTAGGTTTAGATTGTCCAATTAATTAAATTGGTTTCCATATTAAAGTTGTTTAGGAATAGTTCTAAGTTTATTTGTTTATATTTTTGCATGTTTATTACAATAAACTTTGTAAAGGAAGACAGAAATGTATTATGACGATATTATTACTATTATAAATATATATTAAAATCTATTTATCATGTGCCAATGACTGCGTTTTAATATTTTATTAACTTTGTTACTTTATATATTTATTATTCATATTTTATGTATTGTTTTGTTTCGTTGTTTCACAAGTTAAAAACCAATTAATTTATTTTAGTAAAATTTATGTTGGATGTTTAATAAATTTAAAATTAAAGACAAAAATTATATATACTCAAGTATGGAATACAATATGTAAAAAGCTAGAAAGAAAAACATTATTTACAAATACACTTTTAAATTCAACCTGTTATAAGATAAAAATTTCGCATATAATTTTGCATATGCTTATAATATTTCAAATATAAATTCAATATCAATTGTACTTTTTTGTTATTACAAAACTTACAGATATAATATTTCAAAAGTTTAAATTCTTCACCTGTTCTCACAATATAAATAGATATTTGTATAGAAACATCAACTAAAATAAATTTGTCACACACAAGCTTCCACGTCGCGTTCTTTGACATTGTAAATACGTGTCATATTAATAAGTAGAAACTCTTAAAAAAGTTTTAGAAAAGTACAAATACTTCATGAATAGAATGACATCACATAAGTTTCATTTATTATATTATTTTTGTATTGTGATTTATTATATTATTATTTTATTATTGAAGTATTAGAACTGACTGACTCAACAAAATTCTTGGGTATAACTTTAGATAAAAAGCTCCAGTGGAACCGCAATCTCTCAACACTCGTACGCAAGTTCAGCTCGGCTGTCTTTGCAATTAGAATAGTTGACAATTAACGGACATTAATACGGCTCGGCTTGTTTATTTCAGTTATTATCATAGTATTTTATCTTACGTTATTTTATTATGGGGCTGTGCTGCCAATTAATTCAATTAATTCTATAATTATTTAAAAAAAACGGTGATAAAACGGTAGTAAATAAAAACAAGTTTCATTTGCATTTATAATATATTTCGTTAAATCGGTTATTATATTGATTAAATTAATATACAGGATTCTTTTTATACTACATAATATATTATCATTTTTAAAGAAAAAAACGGCTAGAGGTGTAACAACTACAACACTCAAAATATTTATTTCTTATTTTATGTGACGATAAATCGTTTTTCATTTAAGTTACACAGAGGCGAGGAGACAGACGAAGCGGCTAGCAAAAGCTTGTTAACTGGAATATATAACAAAATCTCTACTTGTACTATTAATATATTTCATAATATTTATTATAATCTCAGACTGGTTCTAACGATCAATGATGCACGAATATCTTCACATTTCTAACAAAATGTCGTTCACATTTTTCAGTCGCACTCGTTCACTTACCCCAGACTCTCGACCCGCTGAGAGTGCTTCGAAATACACACGCGTTTTTGTTAGGCATTACTTTATTGTAAAGAAATATATGAATTGAGCTATACATATTTATTATACAGTATAAGTTATATGAGGGTATTGTATTTCAATACAATATAAATAATTTTCTTTTAAATATATTACATTCATATATACATTTTAATAAAATATCAGTCTTGTCTTTTTACTGATGCAATAATATTATTAGGATAAAAATCTCATCATTGACTCTATTACAAGAGGATCAAATAATCTGATCTAATCCTATTTATAAATCACATCAGAATTGAGCTGGATCGTGTCGTTTTATTTAATATTTATACTTATAATAAAATTACAAAGATAAAATCTCCACATTTATTATTTTTTGCAAAAGATAATTATTCCGTTTGTAGTACACGTCACAGCTTCAAATAGTTTATTCAGTTTGTGCTTTTGTAACTAAAGTACTGGATGTATGTAATTAGGTACAATTATAGGTTACCGCTGCAATAAGTAAAAACATAGGAATTTCAAAGATAACAGAAATTTAGATATAGGTTATAATTACAAAATGACAATTTAGATGCTTTTTCATATAGAAAAATTTGATTTCCATAAGAACTGTTTTAAAATATTAATATTTTCTTAATTATTTTACAGCAACTTATAATGTGTAGTCTTGCTTATTATCTTCGTCAAAACAAAGGAAAATTTAAAGTTACGTTCCGGAAAATTTAAAGTTAATTTTATAATTAATAAATAATAACATTTTAATTAAATGAAAATACGTATATATTAATAAAACATTCATGCTACTTAGTTCTTACTAAATAGGAATCCATGCAAGCTATAATTAAATTGCATATTGTGTATTTAATTATTTGTAGTTGGGGGTGGAAAGAGAGGGGGCGTAGAGAGACTGAACGATAGTTGAATAGAGTTATAATGTTCATGAACATTACAGAGTCATAATAAAGGTAGTGTGTCAAAAAAAACTAAACGTGAAACACCATTTATGTATTTAACAAAGTAGGAGGGATAGATATAGAAGAAAGAACGAGATAGAAACTTATCATCAATAGACGTCTAAACACAGCTTTTTATTAATGACTGAGTCATTAACAATTTTAGTAGAAGTTTTAAAATATTTTATATTATCTTAATTGGCATACAAAGAACGCGAATACTTTGCTGTCTAAGATATGATATATATTTTAAATATATTTATACCAATACAAAATTGCATGAAAATATTTTTTATAAAAGCAACCTTTGTATTGAAGGCTCCCAGGATATTTGTATCATGAATACCTGGTGGGTGGAGAAAAACATTTCGAGAAAATTAGAATTAATATATAACAGGTTTATTATTTTTAAAGTTAATTCAATAAAATAAATAAAGAATTTAGATTCCAAACTGAAACCTCTTACAAGAACCAGAGATGAAGGGTCGAATTTTAGATGTTTTTATTTATTAACGTAACCCACGTGACGTGGACCGGAAACTTCCAAAACTACCCGACATATGCTAATTTTAAGATGGCCTCTTCTGAGGATGGAAGGGTGATAAATAAAATATGTTACTGTTTTATTATATAATATTTAACGATAAAAAAATATACAACATCGTGGTAAAATGTATCTATATTAAAAATTCATTGTAGTCATATCATATTGTCTAAGTCAATATAGAGGATGCCTTCAATATGATGAACAATACTATTTTCAACACAATGTGTCTATAATTGCAATAATAAATAAATGTATGTTAGTTTTATTCATGTTAAGTAGTGATTGGCAGGTTATTATCTCTATCGAGGGAGTCGTTCGCAACAGTCACTATATATGTAAATAACATATTGGTTGTAATTTCCATGAAATGAATGTATATTCAGTTCTGTAGTTTGTTGTTATAATACATATGGTAGTATAGATATTCCCGAATCTATGTGATGTTATATATGAGTCAGGTAGCCAACAACAACTAGTAACAAGTTCCATCAACACTGAAACATTGATTACTGAAACAGTGAGTATTATTGAGTACGTGTCACGAGACTCACGAAGGTTAGGTTACCTCAAACTCGACCATGTGTGAAAATAAAATACATTCATAATTTTAATTAAATTCATCGTCAAAATTACTTAATTACTATTATAATTCATACCAATATGAAACATAAATATGAATACTTATTATTATTATGAAGTAAAGAAAGTTGTGAGTTCCACTTACATAGTTTTGTTTAAACAACAAACAACTAATCATATTAAGACATTGAGGAAAAAACATTAAATAGGATTCAGTTCTAGTTCTATGTGATTGACCTAAATACTCGCCGCGTAAGGCCTTTGATTTTTAGATAGATTCCGATTTATTTTATAAAAATCCACTGTAAAAATTTTAAACAAAACTTAAAGATAAATCATGATACAAACATACTGTCTAAATTTGTGTAATTTATCAAGACTAATGAAATGTTATTAACTTATTAATGAAAAAATTTTATTATTATTTTTGCTTAATTGAAACGTCTTTTTTAATAAATCAGCTAGAAATATGATAAAAATGTATGTGTAGCCATCTTAAATAAGGTAACTAATTACTATCAGACGCGTATTTATTAAGACAATACAAACATTATAAATTATGATGTCGAATAAAAACGCTTACATTACAGATACACTGGAGGAAAGGCCGTATCCTTCCATTACTGAAAGTTCCAAACCCCGCGCTATGTAATGAATTTCGTCCTATTTCTAAACTCCAATACCTATCAAAAACTCTTGAAGCAATTGTCCAAAAACAATCCTGTAACTTTGTTTTTAAGTCCCATCTTCGTAGCAATTTTCAATCTGATTTTCGTCCTGAATAGCATATAAATAGTGCTGCTACTGAATGTATGAGGGATCTGAAAGAAGATGATCATTTAACCGTGTTAGTATCAATTGATTTCTCTAACGCCTTTAACATGACCATGACTCATTGCCCTCTTAACTACCCTGAACTTTTTTCTGACCAGCTAAACTGGTTTTTTTAATACCTTTGGAAGCGCCAGCAGGATGTTTGCATTGGCAATGCTTTCTCTGACTGGTGTAAGTAAACTGGCAGCTGGTATTTCGCAAGGTATTATTCTCTCCCTACTTCGGTTTTCGCTATTCATTAGTTTCGCCACTAATAATCTTTGTTCGTCTTACCATGCAGACGATCAGCAAAATTATGCTGATGCGAAATCTGTATCTAAAGTTTGGTATTAGTTCAAATCCTAATAAATGTCAGGTTATTATTAGCAGCAAATATGGGCTGTTTAAATTTGATAGTTATATATAACACCCGTTATATATAACAAACCTAAAGTAACTTTCATGAAATCAGTAATAAACCTGGGTCTTTATATTGATATGTTAGTAGCTGCAATGGTTTCTGTGTTGGTAATTTTTATGTGACAGGACTTATATTTCATATTTTTTATTGACGGATATCGAATTCGATCGTTATTATTATATTATATTTTATGGATTAGTCAGTGACAAAAAACATCGCATAGAAAATTAAATTCATCTTCTTTACCGTGTGGTAAACCACTCAAACTATTTATTTCAAAATATTTAGATGATAAAAAACACAAACCCCAATTATAAAATTATTTTAACCACATTAAAAGATTCCCCGGCTGTAGGTAGGCTTCGTACCCACATTTTCCCTAGGTTTTTACATTTATAATTCAAAATTTGCATTTCTCACTTTCTCCATAACGGAATTCTGGGACAATTGTAAATAAAGAGGGCCTTTACTTTCACCTTGGGCTTACTAATCGTTTATGTTAACAAAGTAAAAACATTAGCATAAGGCATTTTTTGTATTTGATTTGACTAAATATTCCGAATAACTAAATACAGTTGATTAAAGGCGATATATTCTAGACTTTATGGTTCTGTTATATAGTCTTTTGGTCAACTCTTAATTATAATATTCAAAGACACCTAAACAAATTATAAATATATTTTTTGTGGAATACTTGAGTATGGTCATGTTCACAGTTTCTAATTTGATTTAATTTACTTTTTCAATTTTTCCGTTTTACAATTTTAGTTTATTGAGCATCATTTTTACCAAACTTGTATTATTAGGACATATATTTTTTACAAAACGGTAATATGGGCTTAAATACCAAAACTGGTTTTGAGATCCTTCGAGTTTATAAATGTGTTTCCGTTATTTCCAAATTTTCAAAGGCTAATGTATAGTGTTTTTACATTAGAAGAATAGCAACTACAATAAATCTTATATAAGGGTATCCCATTCTTTAATTAGACAAATTTGAACTGACTACAAGTGGAACATAATCGAAGATAAGAAAACAGGAATATATTTTGCAAACCAAATCGTTATCTAATAGGGACGTTTTTTATTTAACAACATATTACAATAAAATATGTTTTTTTTTATTAAAATATTTAAATTATACCTACACACACACATACACCAACTAAATAAATTGAATTAAGCGACATATTAAGTGCAATTGTTTGCAATCCAATTATAGTTCATTTAAACAAATCGTGTTACAAACAAAATGCATACGTTAATAAACACAGGACTCACGAGGTGACTTGTGATGACGAGGATGAAGGGTACAAGGGAGGAAACGAAGAGTATAAATGAGAGATGAATGGAATATTATGACATACATAAAGAATAATAATATATTACATAACAAATGAACGGTTGCAATACCTCTTTATTCTGATATACTTTTCCAACGCCTTAATTACTTTTATTTTGATTATTGACAGGAAATGATCTCACGTATAGACGGAAAAATAACCTATTATAAACCGTTACGGATTACATAAAATCTCTATGAAACTTAAAGAATCATCTAGATGAGGAGAAATTGAAACTCAGCTCTCAGTAAGACATAAGCCTCTTAAAAGACAGTAGTTACTCGCTTTCTTTTTTTATAATAAAGCTTTAGAGAATTTTGTTTGGTAATTTAATCAGATCGTTTACAAGCATATAGTATTATATAAAATTTAAAATACTCGCTATCCATATTACACTAGAAATCTATATATTTACATATATATATATATATATATATATATATATATATATATATATAATATAGTAGTAACAAGACAAAACCTCATACATTGTTTATATTTGTTACGTGTTTAAGAGACAGAACTCAAAAGAATATTTTTTTCGCACATTATTTAAATAACATATGATATGTAGATAATTGCTGCTAAAAATATCCTTCAAAACACAAAAATCGGTTAAGACTATAAACACAACAAAACTAAAAAGGTATTTTTGGTATAATCTGAATCAAAGTAGGGCGGGGGAGCAGAGGCGTTGCTAGTAATAGCTAGATACTTGTTCTTAGATTTTTTTTGTAGCAACATATTTCATTTAATATTTAGCAACTTTTGCAATATTTTATTTTATTGTTTATATTTTGAATACCGCTAACAACACGTCCAATATATCACGTCTTGTGACACGCTACAATGACGTATTTGTTCTGAAATTGTTTAAATATCGTGTTTTTCCAACTAAATGTGTAAAATAACAAGAATGATGGTTTAAATAAAGTTCTATACAGACATATATATATATATATATATACACTTGAACAAACAAATACATACCTATATCTTATGATATAAAATAATTCGTATATTTCAGAATTGAAAATACTCTGGTCATAACAATTAAGTGAAAAAAATAACTTTATTGCTTCTGCTCAAATTATAGTGTTTTTGTTGTTTAAAAATGAAGTTATTAGAAATAATATAAATTATATACGAATATAATTACATAAGCTATAGAATAGATCTTGCTTGATGATGAAATATATTGTCTTATTTGTACTCAGAATTTGACGGATTATTGCCCACTGCAGCGACATATTGTGCGAATAAAAAGATTCTCATAATAATATTTCTGGAAATTCAAACAGTAGAAATTATTTGTTGAACAAAATACGACACTTCCACGTATTTTTGAAATGTTCAATAAATGCTCCCTGGTATTGCTATTGATATTGCTTATAAGCTACTATATACTATCCTTGAAACAAATATTAGAATTAATCCTTTATCTTTTTATCTCGGCGGTTGGAAGAATTATTGAATAGAAAAACCCATCAAACTACTACCTACATGATTGTCAGTTTATTAAGCAGGACACATTTAGATCAAACATATAAATATTTACCATAAATACTCAAACGATTGTCATGATATTTGCCCCACATTATATAAGAAATGACATGGGGTAAATCTAGCAAAAGTAAAATTTATCGAGTAATACCTTTTAGAAGAGTACCTTTTAGACGACGTTCGTTTTACGTTGTGGCAGTTACGAAACCGTTGATAGAAGCTAATAGAGTAAAGACATAGAACGTTATATTTTTAATCCAATATATATAGAGGAAAATAACAATCGATATGTAATGCGATAAATAATATGCTATCTTTGCCAGGCAAACTTGAGGTACAGCTTACAGCGTACAGCAGCTTATACAATTTAAACCTAATACTTGTGAGTATGAGGGATGCACCAAAATTATTACAATAAAAAGTCCATAGCAATACATAGAAGCATACCTAAATACATTAATACATATATAATATGTAACAGATGTAACTAAGGAAGAAAAAAAACACAGGACGAGGTTAAATATGATGAAGATGAATAGAAATCATGAACGAGTTTCTTAATAACAGAAAGAGATTTTGATCATTTTACTTGTATAGGAAGTGAATTCTCTTAACTACAAGCTTTTACAGAAAAAGAATTTGTGAAAAATGTAATAGAACTAAGGAAATCGAATGAGATTTCTTTAAAACTTGAAATTAAATTAAGTATAGAGGAGTAGTATCCGTGTACAGTAAAGAAAATTATACAATGTGCAATCGGGCGAAGACGTATTGGGAGCTACTTGAGTTGGTTACGAAATTCAAAAATATGGTCCAAATATGAACCTGATACAAAGATTTTGGAGTCTCTTAAGTAAATTTAACTGTTCTTCTTTTAAATCTATATGGCACACATCAGCACAGTCAAGAAAAGGCAAGAAAAGGGATTTAGCCAGCGCTATCCTTGTGGGAATAAGAAGAAAATTGTCAAAAATCTTCCCACCGACCTCACCAATCTGAGGGGTGCAAGATAAATGTTTGTCGAAAATGATGCCCAGATTTTTTACTTTATTACATTATACGTTATTGTCTATTTTTATTTTTAAATACGTTATTGCCTCTCCAAGTTTTTTTGATAACACATATTTATTTATCAAAGGGAAATTATAATCTCGTGGTAGAATATTTAAAAAAAATAAATATAACATAGACAGTTTTGCAGATGTATATAATATAACAAGTGAGATTTTTATTAACATTATTAAGAAACCTGCTTTTTGTCCCTTTTTGTTACTTATCAGTATAAACATAATCATTTTGAATTGATAGTAATAACGATAAAATTAATGTGTATTTAGTTCTGTAGTTAGTTGTTATAGTACAAAGTAGAAAGTTCCAAAATCTATGTAATATTAAATACGAATCAGATAACAAACAACAACTAGTAAGAAGTTACATTGATTTTGAAACATTGATTATTGACGCAGCGAGTATCACAGACGTTTCACAAGACTCATTAGGGTTGAATTACATCGAACTTGACCAAGTGGAAAATTTGACATTTGACATATGATATTAATACAAAATGTAATAATATTTACAAACTTTAAAAATTAGCCAAAATTGGGATTTATTTAAATTTCATTTATCTAACATAAATATGCTCCAAAATAAAGTAAATTGAAATATGGCTCACACACTGTTGATGCTTTTCAGTATGATATCAAATTTACATATTATTTGATTGGTATTGTCCAAATAACTGTGATAATTATAACGTATATTCCATTGTGTGGAAGGCTCTGACTACACATGAAACAATATTACAATTGTACTGACATGTTCAAACTAATCTCAATAAATTGTAATGCATACACCATCAAATCGGATTTAGGAACCGATTTGGCTGACCTATATACACCACGAGGAAGGCCTCCACTGTAATACTACTTGATTTATAACTAGATTTATATTGACTTAATTTATTATCATTGTTTAGTTACCTCTTATGTTTTTATTGTCCGAAAATAATAAATAAACATAAAATAATAATCAGTATCACTTAATAGTTTATTTATATTAACAATTAACGAAAGCGTTGTATAAAGTTTTTAAAACATTGATTATTTTCAAAATACTTACAACATATTTTCATTTATTTATAGTATAAAAAATTACTTAATAGAATTTTGTATTCAGTTAGTGACACTTGTTTAATTTAGAAAAAAGGTAAAATATTTACACAAAACGACACGACACGAATTCGGCACGACATTCGTAAATTATAATACGTCGGTCATGGTATGTGTATGTTATGAGGAGGGATGAAAGGCACGTGACCAAAAGAGTGCTAGGTATGGTAGTGGAGGGATGGACAGGTAGAGGACGGCCGAAGAAAAGTTGGATGGATTGCGTGAAAGACGATATGGAGAAGAAGGGAGTGTGTACAGAGATGACGAGTAAGAGGAGAGTATGGAAGGAAAAACATACTGTGCCGACCCCAAAATGGGATAAGGGCAGGAAGATGATGACATTCGTAAATTATTGATTTTAGATGGGATCGTAAACCAACAATAGACATGTACATAATGTTATTATAATACCACTAGATATGGACGCGACATGGATGGATGGATGGATGAGCCTTCCTAATGTACTAGTTGTATGTTGTTGTGTATAGTGTAGTTGAGGCGGATGTGATATATTGACGACAGTGTATCTAAATTAATATTAAAATGAGTCGCTAGATTGGTTGGTACCACTTAAAAGCTTTTCACCTACATATATATATTAAAAAATCTCTTAAATAATCTTTAATTAATTCAATTCTTTTCTCACGTAAGTTGGTTATGCATTCGTTAACTACAGAATTCAAAACGGATCATAAACCACAAAGAGATACGTACACAATATTATCATAATACCACTTGATATAGAAGCGTCGTCCAAGAACAGACATCTAGTGTCGTGTCATTATTCAGGCTGTGGGTAAAGCCTTGTAAGTGCATTAGTTGTATGTTGTTATAACAGTTAGTTAGTTAGATACTGTAGTTGAGGGTGATGTGACTTAGTGACGGTAGTGTATGTCACCTACCTGTACCTTACGTTAGTCAAGCATCGGTAAACCTAAAATCTTGAAGTAGTTGTAGTAATTTACTAATTTAATTCATGTTACACCTTTATGTTACAGATAATAATTGTTTTTAGATAATATATCATACAAATATCATTTTTTTTTTTTTAAGAAAAATTTATTTTAAAATTCTTAACATATCATAGCAATATCATATTTTTTATTTATAAAAGTCATATCTTAGACATAAATCATAAGCAGCTGTGTACATATAAATCAGTCTGCTGGTAATCGTCTCACTATGAATATGTACAACGTGCCTATAGCGTCAATGTAATAACAAAACATTTGTCACTATACTTTATATAAATATATAATATGTGATTGCCATGATCCTGACTAATAGCTAAGAATTATATTAATAGCTGCAATGCTTTCTGTCTGTTGGTAATTTTCCGTCACATAATATGATTGCTTTTATAAATCTATGACACTAAACCGAATGTATGTAAGAATTTTAAACACATTAAATGATTCTCAGACAATAGTTGTGCTTCACCCTACATTGCTCCTATTTTTCATTTGTAATTCACAATTTACATTCCTCACGACCTCTATTACGTAATCCTGGAACAGTTGTCAGTAAAAAGGGCCTTTGTTGTCACCTGGGACTTACTAAACGTTTATGTAAACAAAGTTAAAACACGAATACAAAGAGTTTAATATCTTTTTTTTAGGTTTGTGTTGTGTTCTTTAGTTAATTGATTATAAAAGTATTCTGTAATTTGAAGAGCTCCACATAACATCGAAAATCAGCAGGTAGTTATCTCATATAAACTTCTACAGAGTTATTATTGTTTTATATTATTGATAAATAATAATAAAGATAGCACATTTTACTCTACTAAGTATATACGAGTATATTATATTCTTAATTTATATTCATAAAGCAAAGTGCTATACACAAAATTAGCTTTAACTTTTTATTTTATTAATTTTAAGCTGTATAGGAAATTATGAATAAAGCGACGAGATTATTACGTGTCGTCAAAAGAAATGTATAGACTAGTATCCTTCTTAGAATCTTGTGTTACTTTTTGCGATAATGCTGATCTGGGAACGGACCATTATCTAGTCGTTGCTAGAATAAGAGGTCTGCTTGCAGGTTGGCGCAGCCGCACGACGTGTCCTAACTTGGAGTCGAATTATCGCATAAGAAGCTGAAAGTTTCAAGATTCACCGATCTGAGAGGAAAAACAAAGAAAGGGTTTCCAAGAAGCTTGAAAGCTGTGATTCTGGAAATGAAAGTGCTGAAGAATGTTGGCAGAATATTAGTAATGGTATGGTAAAAGTACCGACAGAGGTATGTGGTAAAAGTAAAAGAGGTTTTAGTAAAAGCGCGAAGTAATGGTGGGATGATGAAGTGAAAGACGCTGTGGAGTTAAAGAAGAAAGCATGGCTGGATTTTAAAGCCACGGGTAAGGATAAAAGTATGAAAGAGATAAGAAAAAGAGAGTACAAGCTGCAAAAACACAAAACGAAAGCACTTATAAAAATGAAACGTGAGAATCCTGAGAGAGTAATGGATGAAAGGTTGACAAACAACTTCCGGGAAAACACGAAGCTTTTCTGGCCAGAAGTTAGTGATTCCCGAGGTTGTTCGGTAACCAGGAAGGGGGGCTTTCGAAGAACGGTGAAATTTTAACAGAGCAAGAACACTTTTTGCAGCGGTGAGACGTATGAATGTGAGGATGCCTCGGCCTTGAGAACCAGTGAAATGCTGAGTCCGGATTTAGCCGATGGTGAAATCACGTTTGGAAGAAGTGGAGAGCGTGATTCGAAGCCTGAAATGTGGTAAGGATGCAGGAGAAGATAAAGTTACTGCTGAGATGATCAAATATGGTAGGCCATGCATCGTGGACTTGTTTCGGTTTTTGTGCAATTTATGCTGGAAATCAGGGAAGGTCCCAGACGATTGGCGAAGTGCAATCATCGTACCTTTGTATAAAGGGAAAGGTTCACAGATAGACTCTGCAAGCTATAGGGCTATCAGTTTTATTAGCTTGGGCAGTAAAGTTTATGCTAAAATATTAGCCAGAATAATGCAAGAGAGATCTGAAAGGCTGTCGTGGGAGGCTCAAGGAGGTTTAAGACCTGGATGAGGGTTTATAAATCAAATCTTTTCCCTCCGCAAGATCACAGAAAAGTTTTTGGCCCTAAACTAAAAGGTTTTCTGTGCTTTTGTGGATTTGGAAAAGGCGTTTGACAGGGTTGTGAGAAAGAAGTTATGGGAGATACTGCCCCGATACAATGTGAACGGACCCTTGCTACAGGCTGTAAGGTCTCTTTACCGAGATCACTCAGCCTGTGTGCGAGTAGGAGCTGGCATGTCGCCCTGGTTTGACATTCAATCGGGTGTTAAGCAAGGTTGCGCTATGTCAGCTTGGTTGTTCAATTTGTATTTGGATAGTTGTCTCCAAGGCTTGAAATACAGTGACATGGGAGTGAAAGTGGGTGACCTTAATGTCAATTGCTTGCAATGCAGATGATGCAGTGCTCATTGCCTCATCAGAATGCGATCTGCAGGCTTTGGTCACCACTGTGATGAGTGTGAAAATAATAGTCTAAACCTGAATACAGATAAGACGAAGGTTCTTATATTTGAAAGAAATGAAGAAAGAACGGAGTGTAAGATCAACGTGAATGGTAAGATAATAGAACAAGTGAATGAAGCTATATATTTGGGAAGTATTTGCAGAGACGGAAGATACGAAATGGATGTGGAAAGGCGTATTGCTGCCGGTAACAGAGTCAACGGTACTTTGGCTGCATTGTTGAAACGGCGAAACGTCAGCATAGCTGCACGTTTGGCTGTATACAATGCGGTTTTGCTACCGACGCTGTTATACGGCAGCCAAACGTGGGTAACACAGAAGAAGAATATAAGAAAGATGAATGCTGTGGAGATGCGACCTCTTCGCAGAATATGCGGAGTCAGTCTAGCTGACTGAATCCGCAATGAAGAGTTCCACAGATTGGCAGGTACTAGCGAAGATGTTACGGTGAGAATGAAGCAGAACATGCTCAGGTGGTTTGGGCACGTCGAACGAATGAGTGATGAAAGAGTAGTAAAAAGGATTTATCCAGGAAAAATGAGCGGTAAGAGAGACAGGGGGAGGCATCGAGTGACCTTCGAAAACACAGTATCTATGATACTGGAGGAAGGTCACGTAAAAAGCATAAGGGCCCCTCGGAGGGCATGTATGAAGAGGTTGATGTCTGTGGAGGCGAAAGAGGTATGTAGGGACCATAGCGTTTGGCGCTCCGTCGTCTCTGGCTACCCCGCAAGGGATATGACGTGAAGATAAATAAATAAATAACATTAGATCGAGAAAGCTGAAACCATTTTAGCTATCTCAATCTTATGGTTCTAACATAAACAAGGTTTAAATAATAATAGTTTAATTATAAATGTTTCCGTGAAAAATGAAACATGTGTTTTTTTAAGTAAGCACTTTTAAAATGAATATTTAGAATATCCGAGAACATTCAATACTCCTTGGTATAAATGGAAACTTCGTTAACTTCGCCACCTTTTGTTACTTGATAGTACTTTGGTCCTCAAGTTTTTGATTGGTTACTTAGATTTTATCGATATTTTGTTATTTGTTTTATAAAGTCAAGCAACGTTTGACCTGAAAAATAAAATTTAAAACGTAACAGCGTGCTCTTCTTGGCGTAAAGTATGTTGGATCTAACCTTTAAACCTTAAAGCTAGAGAGAATACATTATTCTGCCTTATTTTATATATACATATATTTTACTGTACATGATACAAAATAAATACTTTACATGTTCTTACAATCAAATATATAAATACATTACTTTTAAGTATTATAATGAAAATGTTAATTCTCGTCCTTTTCTCTTAGCTAAAATACAGCTCTTACAAGCAATCTCTCACGTCTCGTTCCTAGATATAATGAATACGACGTGAAGGATTTAGTGTGAGTGTAGTGTTAATAACTTGAAACTTGTAAAGTTCAAATATCTCATGTATTTATAAAAGATATCACACAAGTTTTATTTTTATATTATTATAAAAAATTTATTAACTACGTAATTTGTATTTTTTTACGTGAGTATAGTCTTTAACATACATAGTTATGGACAGAACAGAGCAAGAATAATATGAAAACATATTTTATTGTAAGATTCTGTTCTTGTGCTCCTAATTTAAGACAATAAGGATCTGTGTTTTATAGTTTAATCATAAATATGTAATATATAATATATATATACATATATATACATATATATATATATATATATATATATATATATATATATATATATATATATATATATATATATATATATATATATATATATATATATATATATATATATATATATATATATATGTATATATATGTATATATATATATTGCATTGATATTGAATATCTTTATAACGGTCAATTTAAAATTTGTCTCAATACTAATGTTGGTATAGTTAAGTTAATATTTCTTAATCCCTCTTTAATTAGTTATATAAAAATAAGTAACATAATTATCAGCCTGGGTAATTAAAATTTAGGTTTATTCCTTACTTTAACGGTTTGACCTATTTGTCTCTATTTCGTTAACTGAACAGTTTTAACCTTATTTGGTCCTATATGAGACGATATTCAGGCAAACCAAAAAAAATATCCTTATTATTAGTAAAACTTTTCTTTATATTCGGCAATCGGTTATTACTTTACTCATGTAAAAAATATATATTTGCAATTATCATTAGATTTCATACAAATATTATTTTAGCGTTTTATTCTTAACAGATATTTAAGACAATATTATACTTTCAGACTTCGTTTAAAATTAATCACACAATTAAAATAACAGTACATTATTGGATTCAGGTACTTTTGTTAATGCGAGAGGAACCGGTGACGGACAACAGTATTATAATAAAAATAATCATGAACAAATTATTTGATATCATCAAATTGCTGTAATCAAGTTGTCACGTACAGCTAGGCGACCTGTCACGTAAGGAACGTAAATTGACACCGTGACGCATTTAAGTAGGAGGAACATTTATATTTAAGATTTTTGAAGACATTTCATATTGCTGCTAGCGCTTACCTGTGACTTTCCGTGACAGAACTGTATTACAGAATAAATATTTATTGGGACAAATAGAATATAATTACAATTAAATATTAACTTGTATATTAGTGATATATAGTCAATATAAACGAATACAAGATATATATTGCTTTTTTTATTATTTCATATTTTTCGTATTGCATTTTTCCCTTATTCTTCCTCTAAGTACCTATGTGCTTGCCTTGGAAAAACCTGTAATACTCATTTTTATGATAAAATTATCCAACACTACTCACATGAAAAGTTATTCATATAGGAATGTCAACTAAAATAAAGTTGTCACTAACAACCTCTCACGTCACGTTTTTTGGCATCATGCATACATAGGTGTGTGTGGTATATAGATAAGATAAAAAGTACCACCACCACCACCAGATAATAATACCACCACAATAACAAATACCACATACATAACATTACAGAATTGTCTGTTTTATATAGTAAGTAACAAAAATACAATAAAACACTTATTTAAAGACAAATAATTTTATATTCTCTACGCTACTGTGTATATTAATTGCCTTACATTGCAATAATTCAAGTGAACACGAATAATTGTATAGAATATATATTTATTTGGCATTTTGCAGTTTTATAATACGAGTCAAATATTGATTGTTAAATGATCTTTACGACAGACACCAATAAACATCAAGTTATCTAATAATATGTTTTATCTATCTGAACAATCCAACAGTAACATTTAATTATATACAGTTAGTAACCAAGACATCGACCGCGTACACTAAAGAAGGACATTCCTTTTTAAATTACTTATACAATTCTAATATATAGTGTCATAAATATTAAAATATTAAAAGTCCTACATAGGACAACTGTGAAAAAACGAATATATACGTTATATTGGAATAATCAATCAATAGACAAGTATACTAAAGAATAACTTCATTTAAATATTTAATAAAATAAATTTTTAATAATACTAATAAATAACAAAAACACATGTAATATTACCATAATGTAATCAACAAACAAGCTGCTACATAAGCTTCATTCTATTAACTAAAATAGGATTATGTTATTTCATTGAATAGGATTAAGACCAATCAATTGAGTCAATCCTTTGTTTTATTTAAGAGCGTTAGTGTTTTTAGAGGATAGTAAATTACAAGATATTATAAAATATAAATAATTTTATAGTGAATATTAATAAATCAAATTATTGCTTATTATGACACAAATACTTTAGAATTTACTTTTGATTACATTAAGATTAAAATATCAAAGTCGTCGTTAAAAGAAGACTAACAACAAAAGTACACAAGGATAAGACTGAATGATAGTTGAATAATGTTGCATTCATGAACATTACAGTCTTTAGTCATAATAAAGATAATATTTGAAAATAACTATACGTGAAATACAATTTATATCTAATAAATTAGAAGGACTGTGACCATTGCTTCTTAATTATATCTGATTGACAACGTAATCAATTCTTAATAATCAAGACATTCAAGTCATTCAGTTCACTTAGTAAAAGTTTTAAAATATTTTTATATGTTAACATTTATATACAAAGAACACGAATACTTTGTTACGATATGATGTTTATTTATATTTACTTGTATCAGCATGAATTATTATAAATATAAATATATTCTATCGACCGAAGAGCCGGCAGACGAAGTTGCACCCCACAGCTAGTATTATATTTACAAATAACATATTGGTAGTAATTTCAATGAAATGTATATGTATTAAGTAATGTAGTTTGCTATTATAGTATATAATAAAAAAATCAGGAATTGATGTACTGTTAAATACAAGTCAGACAACATACAACTAGTAGCAAGTTACATCGACACGCGAGGGGTTGATTACATCGAACTCATCAATCATCATCAAATAGACTGAGGTTAAGAAAGCTCACATCTTTGTTATCTATCAACATATATACGATACAAAAGTATAGTATTAAAATAAAGCTCACCCGCAATAACAACGGTTTTTAATATGACATCAATGTAGGTTTTATTTCAGGGATATTGTACAAACTACTTTTTCCCGTGAGAATTAAAAACAATAATTATTTAACACAGTAAGAATGCCTCGTATTTTTGTAGCGTAATTAAATAGTTTAATTCATGCGGTTTTGACACAACAAGAAACAACTAATCTTACTAAGATATAGTGCACAGAGCATCAAATCGGATTTAGTTACCGATTTAGTTGACCTAAATACCCACCGAATGGGGTATTTGATTTATGTATAGGGAGGTCTCTTTAAAAATCGAGTGTTTAAATGTTTAAAACTTATGAACATAAGACATGAAACAAAGTATTATAAAATATAATTTAAAAACTTATAAATGATAGAAGTCCCTTTGTTACTAATACTAAGATTAAAAATTATTTAATAGCGTATAATTATAAATAATAAATTATGACCAAAATACTTCAAAATTTACTTTTGATTACACCGCGATTAAAATCTCAACGTCGTATTTATAAAAAGAGGACCAACTAGTCTGTCATGATTGATAAAAATAAAAACTGATGTTCTTAGTCTTTTATTTTAAACTAAAATAATAATATATAATAGAAAAATAAGTACTTTTAGTACTCTGGAGTGTATTCTAAATCTCATACCGTATTCTAAATCTCTCATAGACATAGATCATAATCAGCTGTGTACAAATAAATCAGTCTGCTGATAATCGGCTCCCTATGAATGTGTACAACGTCCCTATAGTGTCAATGTAATAACAGAACATCCCTCACTGTACTTTATATTAATAAGTCATTTACATAATTCCAATTAAAAGGCGAGTACTGTTACTGTTAGTGTCTCAGCTAGTGACGTGACTAATTACATTATATTCAATTACTAAAATAATTATTTATTTACATTTTCGCTCAAATCGATCCAA
This sequence comes from Melinaea menophilus ssp. n. AW-2005, assembly GCA_918358695.1. Taxonomy (NCBI): domain Eukaryota; kingdom Metazoa; phylum Arthropoda; class Insecta; order Lepidoptera; family Nymphalidae; genus Melinaea; species Melinaea menophilus. The sequence goes on along the minus strand of OU911039.1, from coordinate 10,079,345 downwards.
AATTAAATAAATTGAACTAAAATTATCTTTATATTAAAAAGGCTTTTGTAAAAAAAGTAATAAAAAGGTATGTGTATCAATCAGAAAGTAAGTAACCAATTACTTATTTACTTGGATGTTTTAAAACAAGCAAAATATGGTTTCGAATAATGAACTATGGATACTTAGTTTTATTAAAGTGATATACTTATATACTTACTATACATTCGTAAACATCATAAACCACCAATAGATACGTACATAATGTTATCATAATACCACTTGATATGGACGCGTCGTCCGAGAACAGACATCTCTAGTTTATTCAGGCTTTAGGGCATTAGTTAAAGCCTTGTAAGTATATTAGTTATATGTTGTTGTAATATAGTGTAATCGTGTATCGTGATCTAGTGAAAGCAGTGTATGTTAAGGATATCATAGTAAAAGGTTAATACCATAACAAGTAGAGGGCCTTTCATTGCCTGCCTCGACTGTCGTTATATAAAAAATATTGTTGTCTTTGTTTTTACAATAACCTTATCAAGAATTAGGTATTAAGTGTTACAAATCTGTAATGAATGATAAAAATATTATAAACTTGCATAATAATATATCATAGAAATATCAATACTTTATTTGGTATTTTGGTGTGTATTCTTTTTCTGTAGAGTAATAAAACTCAAACTTAGACATAAATCATAATTAGCTGTGTACACATAAATCAGTTTGCTGGTAATCGTCTCACTATGAAGATGTAAAACGTGCCTATAGTGTCAATGTAATAACAGAACAGCCGTCACTGTATATTGTGTATTTTATATTAGTAAGGTATTTGTATGATTCTGACTGACAGCCAGAGTGCCTTGACTGCTTAACTGTAACGATTTCTACATGTTGGTAATTGTTATGTTACAGGCCATATTTCTTAAGTTTTAATTTATGGATATTGCATTCGATTTTTAGTGTAAAAAAACACACTTGGACTAGTCAGTGAAAGAATACATTGTGTAGAAAATGTAAGACACTTTCAGTATCGTATCGCTTATCTAGAAGTATTAAGCTGATCTAACACACAAACCCCAATTCATATATTTTAAGCTCATTTATAGTTTCCCCGGCGGTATATAAGCTTCGACCACACATTGTTGCTATATTTTTTATTTGTAATTCACAATTTGCATTCCACACGTCCTCCATTACGGAATACCAGAACAGTTGCCAGTAAACCATTTCTTGTAGTCACCTGTGGCTTAATAATCTTTTATGTAAACAAAGTTAATACAAGATTAAATCCCTGTACATTTAATACTATTATTACTTTTATTACTTGTATGTAGTTATACTACTTTTTGTTCAATTTATAAATTTGACCGCATTTCATAAATTATTATAACTCATATAATACGACTCATGTAACAAAAAAGATTGTTATATATGAAGATTGTACAGTTGTCCCTGTATTGGGACAACTGTACAATCTTCATATATATCTATATAAAACCGATTGTTTACATATATATATATATATATATATATATATATATATATATATATATATAAAATAAATATGTGCTGCCAAATAAGCACACAACACCAATGAATGGTATACAGTCCATTGGTCAACTCTTCATTATAATGTCAACATATACCTAAATACATTATCAATAAACGCGTGGAAACTCTTAATGGAATATTTAACTGTAATGTTCATTTTTTCTATCATAAATCATAACTGTATTCAACTACCGTTTAGTCTCTCCCTCCCCTTTACCTAGTGTATATAATCAAATACATCTATGCCAATTTAATTGTAAATTGACTAGTTTTAAGGACTTTTAATTGAATTGCGTGAATATACACTCTTTTGGCTTTATTATAATTATAACCCGAATCAATTGACTGAACCAAATTTTGTAGTCCTTCCAGCAGTTTCCAAATTAAATGTAATTATTGCTTAAATCTAATTTTTTGTTTTCTCGTGAATTTTTATGACCGCTGCAATAACATTTATCTAACTGAATTTAATTAAAAACATTCAGTAAATAATTGCATGCTATGCTAATAGACAAATAGATAAAAGAAATTAAAAACTCTCAATGAGTCTTCAAACATGAGTATAGTTATAGATTTCTCTCTGTTATTATTTTAATGAAAAAATACAATTTAGTTTACTCTACTTTGCACACATACGATGGGATTTATTTAATCCGATTTCAATAAGAGTCGTGGGAGATTTTAATCTCAGTGTAATCAAAAACGTATTACATAACATTTATGAAGTGTTTGTGTGTTTGCTCGTATGTTAATTAGAGAGACGTGATGTTGAATTTAAATTATGATATATTTGTGATATATTAAACAATATGCTTTATTAATATTAAATTAACCAATAATTGAAACAAATTTACCAATGCACCATTACAATAATTGTTTTTATCAGAAGTATACTTTAATATGAAAATAATAGGTATTCTACTTATTACTATAGAATAAAGTAATATCCAACACAATATCGTGTGTACTTTGAAGCACTTTCAAAGGGTCGAGTCTGAGGTTCGTCAACGAGTGCGGCTGAAACATGTGAGCGACATTTTGTTAGAGACGTGAAGACTTTTATTGATTACATTATTTGTTACTTTCTTACCTAAAAATAAATTCAATGTAACCAATACATTAATAGTACAAGTATAGATTTTGGTTTATTTTACACGACTTATTCTGATTACATCATAAATTAACATTGTTTTTAAAATGGATTCGGCGTCATATATCAAGATAAGAAAATGTATGGAAGAAAAAGAATCGTTTACTTTGACAGGAGGAAATTTTATTAAAATTCGTCTAATATTATAACCTTGATGCACGAATAAAGAAACAGACAAAAAGGCACAATATGAGTATATATATATATATATACTCATATATATTAGTTTTTATAGTAATATTTAGTGTGCAATTTTGGTTTATTAGTTTTCATTTTTAATAGTATAATGGAAAATGAGACTGATATTTTATGATATACAAATTATACAGCCACGTTCTAAAAGCACTAATACTAAAAGTACAACATACGGTTGACCACTGAATCGGTTGATTTTAATCCTATTCAAAGTAATTACTTGATCCTATTAGAGTTAACAGAATGGAGCTGCATGTAGCAACATGTATCACATGATGATTTGATTCTGCTAATACTTCATGTCCATTTAATTATGAAGTAAATATATTTTGAACTCATTAATATTATTGAACAAATTCATATCCTGAAATAGGTTAAAATAATATGACTTTGACAACATTTATCTGCACAATCATTCGTATTCATTATAAGGCTATTATTGCAATACGTTCGAAATCCAAAAATTAAAATATATATAAATATATATATATATATTTTAATTCTTATTTTTACACCATCTAGGTTAGTGCTTGACTACATTCCACCTGATGGAAAGTGGAAATGTAGTCATAGATGGTAAGGAGCATTAACCTAGCTACCTATTCACTCTTCTCTTGAATACACACACATTGTATTGGAACGGAAATACCGGCGCAGGCAAGCTGTTCCAGTCCTTCGCTGTACGAACTAAAAAAAACGAAGCAAAGTGCTTTGTTCGGACAGGGGGAATGTCCACAACGTAAGGATGGATATCTGCTGTGCGTCGGAACGTCTTGTGATGGAAGGGGGACGGAGTAATTAAATCGTGTAATTCCAGAGCACACTCAGCAAAATGTATCCTATAGAATACTGAGAGACTAGCCATTCTACGCCAGCATTCAAGGCTGCGGAGGTTGGCTTCAACCAATTCAGGGTCGCCTATAAGCCTCTTTGCTCAAGAGTAAATAATATAAAAGAAGAGAGGAAAAAATATACTAGGATTGAGTTTGTAGAAATGTATGAACTATTGAAATTGAAATGTGTGAAAATCTACTATTGATAATCATGACAAATATATATATATATGGATAAATAAAAATAAAATATAAAATAACTTAAAATATAGCAATATTCATAAAAAATAAGACGATGTTGTTATTACTTTATAGGGAAGAAGGTAATATCTATTAATTAGGCTTCATTCGTAAATCCTGAACAATATTTCTTATAAATAAATTAAAAATAAATAAATGTAGCATTTATTTGTTAGACGCTATAAGCTCGGGGAGAAATAAATAAAATATACTGGCTTTATTGCAATACGTATATTTATCTCCAATTTAAGATATGCAATAAAAAGAGATGCAAGATATTTCCAGTATTCGTATTTTATTTACGGAACCTACCACTGGTATAGGAGTAAATTTATCATTATTATTTTCATAATAGTTAGTCTTTATTTTTTTATTATAATAATAGAGGGTGGTATAATTTTATACAGAATATTGTTTATTTGTCGATATATTATATTCTGTAATACAGTTCTCTCATGAAAAGTCACAGGTAAACGCTAGGAGCAAAATGAAATATCTTGAAAAGTTTTTATTTTCCTGCTACTCAAACGTGACGGTGTCAATTTAAGTTCCTTGCGTGACAGGTTGCTTAACTGTACGTGACAATTTCATTTTAGCAATATGATTTAAAATTAAATCATTTGTTCAATGATATATTTTTATAATAATACTAGCTGATATTCAACGGTTCCGCTCTCGTTAGTAAAATAATAATAATATTGTGTTGTCTATTTCTTTTCTGAGTCTAATTTTAAACCACAGATTGTGTTAAATATCAGTTAAAAATAAGATTATACTATATTATTATTTATTATTATTATTATTTATTATTATTTAGCTTCACGCCATATCCCTTGCGGGGTAGCCAAGGGCTACGATCCCTGCATACCTCTTTCGCCTCGGCCACAGATATCAACCTCTTCATACATGCCCTCCGGGGGGTCCTCATTCTTTTTACGTGACCTTCCTCCAGTATCATAGATACTGTATTTTCGAAGGTCACTCGAGGCCTCCCCCTGTCTCTCTTACCGCTCAATTTTCCTATATAAATCTTTATACTATATCTTCTATTTATTCTTAGAAAACTGGTCTGGGAAACAAAAACCATAAATAACAATTAAAGTATTAAACTGTTGAAACTTTATTTTTCAATAATAACAATAACAAGTTCCACACTGTTCATACTGCTGTCAGTTTCAGTTAACTTACAAGGTGAATCTATAAAATTCTGAAGAATAATACAATAAATAAATCTTGTGTGTTGTCATTTTGTGTATGAAGAAATTGTACTTTAAAAGTTTCAAGTTTCACGACGTCGGAGAACGCGAGGTGAGAGGTTGTGTAGGAGTATGACAACTTTATTCTAGTTGATGTTTCTTTATAATTAACTAAATAATTATTATATATGTAGGTTTCTATAAAAATAAATGTGTTGCGAGAAAAGTTGAACAATTTTTAACATTTAAAAGTATTTTGAACTTTGTACCTTTATTTTTAAACAAAAAAAGATTTTAAATTGAATTTAAATTTTCTTGTTGCTAATGAAATATTTATCTTATAACAGGCAGAATTAAAAAGTGAATCACTTTCTACTTTTAAGTTATAAAAGATTAAAAGCACCACAAACCGTACTAAATCACTTACAAATTCAATCTGTGTAAATAAAATCTCTCTCTTATTATATCTCTCTTCTTTATATTTAAGGAAAGTTTATAGAAGAGCTTTTTGAAATAATATGAACCGATCGATTTTATTTTTGTTACATTTAAATACGATATACATTTGAATAATGTTCGTCTATATTTTTATTTGACAGGGCTTTCTAAGTTATTCAACATAGTTGTTACACAAGTATTAAAAGAAAGATCTATCACATGAATGTTTAATCAATATATAATTAAAAAAATAACCACTTCATTTTCCAATTATTTTAATAACTGAAATAAAGTTGTTTTTATAAGATATACTAGTATTAGCCCTCGGCATCGCCCGCCCCAAATTGTTCATAGGGTGTTACAATTTTAAAAATGACTACACAATGAAGTTTCAAAAACTTAAAATATGCTTTATTGAATTACAACAACAAATAAAAAAATATATTTAACTGTGACAAAAATAAATAATATCGAATTCTAACAATTTAAAAGATAAATGCAGAGTATTAATCTAAGATATTTTTATAGACTATATTATAAGTTTTTCCATCGGGTGCAAATATGTGTAAATTCCGGGCATTAGATACTCGCGAACAGGCTACATATAGTTGACCATCAGAGAAGCATGGCTTTTCTAAATGCACTTCCGCTACCTGTAAAGTTTTGCCCTTGTGCTTTGTTTATAGTAATAGCAAAGCTAAGCAAAGCTAAGTAATGGGAAAATGAAACCAAAAAAAAAAAAAAAAAAATTACTTCTCATACCTCCAAAAGTACGTGTACAAAGTTTCAAAATGATCGGTTGAGTAGTTTTCGCGTGAAAGCGTAACAAACAAACTTACATTCGCAAACTTACATTCTTATAATATAAGTAGGGAAGTAGGGATATCCAGTAAAAGATACCTAACTCTATCACTTTCCGAAGTCATTCTTTTTCTTTTGAAATATATCAATACCGTCTCTCTCTTTACATCGAGGATAGCAACGCCTTTGCATATTTGCAGAAGTCCATCGGTGAACTACCACTTACCATGAGGTTACCACTTACCGTTTGGTTCAAAATTCCAGAAAAACCAGACTTTATAACATTCACAAAGTAAATGAATTATGAGAATATAATATCATAAAGTAAGTTATTTATAAGAACTAGTTACAATTAAGAGGTTTACTTGTTCCAATTTTTCTTGAGATTACTCTTTTCGAAGAAAAAAGATTTATAACAGAAATAAGTATTAATGAGATAAAAAACTTACTTACTTATTCGTATTTTAGGATTAGATTTGTCTTTTATTGTAAAACAGTCTAGTTTATAAATAGAATAATAATATAAATAATAATAATATGTTTATTGTTTATCTCAAAAAGTAACAAAATAGAGTTTAATATAAATTAAAAATTATAGTTACAAAAATAGTTCAAAATATTTTAAGATTTGTAATAAAGCTAAAATAAATAAGACTTGACTATTTTAATATCAGTTATACTAAATAATAAAAATAGATGAAATATTTATATCCTTACAGATAATATTTAAATCCATCAGCATTGGTATTCCATTCCAGTGTAGTATTAAACCATCACTTCATGGACATGTATAACATAAATCTCTATTCATATCTCGTTAACACTCCTACCCTCCCCTCCACCGCTCTCCAATACCTCCCCCTCTTACATCCGAGTTTAATTAAATATACCAGTACAATTTGATCGTAGTTTGATTTGTTTGAACGTATTAAGGTTCATAATTGAATTGCATTGTTTTGCATCGGAACTTTATATGCAGAGAAAATAATTATTCATTAGTTTTATATATAATATTGAAATATCATAATATTGATACGTTAATCAAAAATGTATATAATAATAAATTAGAAATATATACATATGTTAAAAATAACATAACATATCTATATATACTCTTCGTTTGACAATTGTTACATACAAATAAAATATATGATTGGTATCTCAACAATGTCAATGTCAAATACATAACTTGACGCAAACAGTAGATTGTTATCAGACGGAACAGAATAAAGTATATACATATTTGTATAACGTACCTTTATCAGTACATTAATATAAGTTACTTTTAATATATATATTGATATTCATTGTACCTTTACCGAGAATATCAAAATATTACTTCAAACAATAAGGGTTTTTGATAGTGACCTCTTTTAAGATATAAGCTATCCTTTTTTCCATTATTTTATTTTATAGAGATTGTGTTTTGTATTTATTCCTCATACATATATAAATAATTAAATAAATAAACAAAATAAATGCAATGATTATAGATATAGTTTTAGGACCAATAATAAATATATTATAGTTCTCTGCTGTCCTTTCTTTTTGTTATATACTTTATTTCTTACTTTTGGAGTCATTCTAACAAACATTAAAAGCTTTAAAAGAATTTAATAAAATATCGAGCGTTTTTTTTTAAATAAGAATGTGTCTCAAGCCTGTGACCAACCCCGCAGCTGTTCGGTTCAAAGGTTCTGTGATAATGTCGGTATTATCATATATTTAATGCTATAATATATGTGAAGAATAAAATAATATATAATATGAGGTGATAACTTCATATCTTGATGACATAAACAATATATATTTCAGGGTTGTGTTTCATTTATGGTCAGTTCTAAACTTTTCTTATTGTAAATCGGTTATATAAATCGAGATAACCCTACAAAAGATTTATTGTACTTTTTATACTTCCTAAGTATGAAACATTCTATTAGTTTGTGGGGGATGTATGTAACTCGGCATTTTAAACAAAGATTATCTTGTTTTTATTGACTACTTGATCTTTAAGTATATTTTTGCATGATCTTCGTTTGTATCTCAATTTCACTTAAAAATTTCATTACACGGGAACTTGTCCTAAGATGTTGTTTCTTACGACTCTGTTTCGGTGCTCGATGTAGGTGAATAATCTTTCAGTGCAGTTCAGTCTAATTAAATGTAGTTCTTAATTATAATTTTACACTTATATTTATTGTTATGTTGTTACTAATTTTAAGTCTCACATACTTTATTTTATTCTTAGATCTGTGGATATATTTGTCTTGGAAATATATTTAAAGTACGACAATGAGTGAAATTACAAAAATAAAAAAAAATGAATATTTTATTAAAATTAAATTTATTTGTTTTTATTGACTAACAGCGACAAACAATCCAAAAAATAAAAAAAAATATGTTTAAAAAAATATATAATGCAACGACGTTAAAAAATAACTCAAACGCAGTCATTGCTACCTGATGAAGATTGATTTTAGACCAATATAGATGTAAAATCTTTTAGTAATAATAATAATATGGGTGGAATTCATTTATTTTTTTCTTAACAAAATGTACTGCAAAAAACAAAAACTAAACTCAGAACTGTTCCTAAATGACTGTAATATTGAAACCAATCTAATTAGCTGTGACAAATTAAAGATAATAAAAACTACGAACTATCATATATACACTATACTGGAACAATTCAATTAAAATTAATTCAAACAAATTGAGCTTTGACCAAATCACATAAGTTTATGTAATTATACGGGACTGCGAGGGGGGAGAGATGGGGGGGGCGAGGGTTTTAACGAGGGATTAATTGGGAGTGATGGGAGTCCTGTATATGACGTTTATTATATTAATTGTCATAGCAGTACCGATGCTGCAAATTTAATGTTGTTTTGGTCTAGTGATTCGCTGATCGTAGGTTCGAGTGCCACAAGGAAAAATTTCTTTGTTTTGTCCACGGGTTGTTGTTTACAATAACTTTATATCAGTTTGTTTAACTTTAACTTAACGTTTCAGAACTAATAAACATAAAAATGGTAATGATTTATTAGTTTTACGAAAAATATAATGGAATAATTCAACTAAATGATGATTAAACTAAATTATTCTAAAAATCATATTGTAAAAAATTGTAAAAAATTGTGATTTTCATAAAATTAATACGAGAAATAAAAAAAAACTCGCTATGCCCAACACTAGGCTCCATAAAATAGGTAAATCCTTTAAGGTTAATTGTATACGTTTTTATAATAAGCTCCCAAATGAAGCCTTAAGTTTATCATTAAATAAATTTCAATTATATATAAAAATAAATTTGATAAAAAAATCCTACTATAGTGTACAGGATTACATCAACGACGGTATGGCCTGGGAATGAATTGTATAATATTGCGAATAACTAGTAATCTCCGCAATTTGTTTTTTGTTGTAGATTAATTTCGTTTTATCGACCTGTTGCATCACACCGATTCCTTGGAAGTCATTACTTGCGGTAGCGTCGGGAGTCGGGTTGCGCTCGTCCCTCAAATATGTGCGAAGGGCGTGATGGCTGGCTCTTGCGTTATGCTCGTGAACGGGTGCTGCTTGCGTTGAATGGTTGTGTAGCAGGGCTATTTTTATTTTTATTTTTATCATTATCATTATTTTTTTTTTTTCTTTGCTATTATTATTATTATTTTTTTCATTAAATTGCGACGGTTCTAGTTGTTCGAAAATAGCTTTTAAAATTGACATTTGTGAAACAGTGACAGTTTATCACAATATAAAAAAATATATATCCGGCTGAGTTTGTTGTGTGGTTCTTCTCAGACTAGGACGCGTTTGGAACCCTCATAGCTTTAACATTAAGTTGGACAGTGCTTTTACAGAAGGGCTTATTACGATAAATCTGGTATCGAAATAGGCCCTCCTGACACTTCCATTTTGACGTACACAAGTGATCACTGATAATGATTCAAAGTGGAAAAGATATAAATAAATAAATAAATAAATAAATAAATAAATGACCTATGTTAATTACAAGATGACATTTTTTGATAATACACTTTTGCATCTCCAATGTTATATTAAATTTTTATGCAACAAAATAAAATTACACTGTTGTGCTAAAATGCGTTTTAATACACGCAGCACTAGCACAAATTTCAAAACAATACTTCTTAAAATGTTAGTTAATTTTTATATTTGTTTTTTGCACATCTCGGGAAGATTGTTAAACTACGGTCGGGTTATAATGAAATTTGGGGTAGTTTATTATTTAAGTCTACAAACACCATGGTTTGAACTCCAAACACATATCACATTAGTTTTGGAACAAACCAAAAAAATATTTGCGATACTTTTCAATTATAATATAACAAAACTGTTGCATTTTTTATAAAGTTTAGTGTAGATTTGGTTTCTTGCCTATTTAAAATATTTGTTATTGTATAGTTTTATATAAATATTCAGTGCTGATATATAATTAATTATTTATATCGTGGAAGGGAGAGGTCAGACGAAGTCACTCGCAACAGATAGTATTATTGATAGTAATTAGGTTCAAATAGATGTATTTAGTTCTATAGTTTGTTGTAATACAAAGCACAAAGTTCTCGAATCTATGTGATGTTAAATAAGAGTCAGATAACAAATAACAACAAGTAACAAGTTACATCGATGTTGAAACATTGTTTAGTGACGCAGTGAGTATCACAGACTACGTGTCACGAGACACACATGAGGATTGGATTACACCGAACTAGACCACGTGTGAAAATAAACTACATTTGATATATATACCATTAATGTCCTCTTGTATTTCTTATACAATGTTATAACTTCCCAAGAGATAATAAATATTGCATCGTTATGATATTAAATATCAAAATAAAAATACTCCAAAAATGTATTAAATTAGGTTATCCTATGTGTGAGTGTGTGTGTGTGTGAGTGAGCCATACCGCTCACTTACACTGTTGAGGCTTTTTAGTAAGATGTCAAGTTACAATATATTATTATATAGTTATTATTTTAATAGTCATTATTTGATTGGTGTTATTTAATTTTAGCTATTTACTATTTAAATTATAACTACGTATTTGAGTTAAGTTTTGACGTATATGAGTTGAATTGAGTTTGAGTTAGTTTAGTTCATGTTGTTCTGATTCAGCGTCAAACAACTAATCTTACTAAGATAGTACGTATAGCATCAAATCGGATTTAGTTCCCAATCTAGTTGATCTAAATACCGGCCCATTTATCAATTGCTAGATATTTCCTTAAAAAATATGACTGTTTAAAATTTAAAGACAACTTAAGATAAATCATGATACAGCAATACTGTCTAAATTTCTGTCATTTAACATAACTAATGAAATTTTATTAACTTACTAATACAATTATTTATTGACATTTTCACTGAGATCGTTCCATACTTAATATATTAAACTACAATTATCTATATATCAAAATTTTTGTAATAAATTGAACCGAAATAGAAATAAAAAATTGAAAAGTAGGAATATGATAATTAAAATAAATAAGATAATTAATACATACATATTAGACATAAAAAATAAATATATCACTACGACGTAGTCCTAAAACGAATATATATTGAAAGATTGGACACTTCTACGTTAATAAATGAGGATAAAAAAATAATCTAAAAAATATCCTTCAAAAATAATTTCAAAAATAATTCTAATAAAAAAAATACACTTGGACTAGTCTATCAAGGAAAATATCGAGTTTCTAGAAAGTACGACGTCTTCTATATCATATCGTTTAACTTGAAGTATGTAGGAGATATATACACGCAAACCTAACATTATATAAGAATGTTATGCACATTTAAATATTCTCCGGCAGTAGGTAACGTTGGCACCTACATTTTCCCTAGATTTTTCATTTGTAATTCACAATTTGCATTCCTCGGTCCTCCATTACGGAATCCCGGAACAGATGTCAGTAAAGAGATTATTTGCCTTTACCTGGGCCTTACTAACCTTTTATGTAAACAAAGTTAAAACACGAATAAAAAGAATTTATTCTTTTTTTATATATTCTTACTTCTGTTACATTTAATTTATTACTTGTCTTACTGTTTATTTATGTGATTCATATAACACGATCTCAATGATTGTATAACGCCTATATTGGGAAAACTGTATGGAATCGATTTTATTTAAATATAAACCAAGATTAAAGGCGTTACGTGCTGCAAAATAATAATACAACACCATATGGTTATCTAGTCTTTTGGTCGACCCTTCATTATAATGTCAAAAGATACTTAAATACGTTATTAATAAACGCGTGAAAACCCTTTGGGGAACATTAAAGTATGTTCATGTTTTTATTTTCGTGTTGATTCAATTTCATTTTTAATTAATAATTATTTTGTTAATGTTTTGTTATTTTTTTAATAATAAATGCAAATTAAAAATATTGATTTAGATAACGATAGCATTATGTCATACATGATAACAAGTCCCTAGAGCGCTGTGAATACAACTGAAATAACATTTTAATATGTATTATGTAACATTTGCAAATATTTTTATCAAAACGCTAACGCCACCTGCAAAATTATTTTTAAATAATTATCAAAGTATTTACCAAACTAAAGGCCAACGCAAACACACGTTACTGAAAAATAATCTCTAAACTATATTCTTTTAGTTTATAAACAAAAAACATTAGAAAATATTAATTTTACAAAAAGTACTATGTATTGCTTCAGTAAGCATAAAAAGAATATATACATATATAACATATAAATATATACATATATAACATATAAAAAATATACATATATAACATTACATAATACTGATATTAAATACATATATATGATTGAAGAGTTACTTTTTTTAACTTTTTTTATTACATTCGGATTAGTTATAGTTCTAATGCATTAAACTATTGGTCTAATTTGATCTGTACATACAAACATACAAACATGAGCCGATGTATTCAATTCGCTATTAATAGGTGTACTATGAGAGTTTAATCCCAATGTAAATACGTATATAATGGATGTGGAATATTCATGTTTGTTTCTGATTTAAATAAACTGGTTTAGTTCTGGTGCTTCTCCTTATTCATGAAGAAGAGAATCGCAGCCAAAATCATAAGACCAAGAATAGTTTTCTAGATCTTACTTAAAAAACAACAAATTATGTTATATTATTGAATAGTGACATTGTAAAAAATGTAATAATTTAATAAAATGTGTTTTTGAGAGAAACGTAAAATGAGTTTCCTTTAAACACTTTATAGATAATATTAAGAATATCCGAGAAAAAACCATACCAATGTTGGTAAAAAAAAAAACTTTTCAAGTTCATCACCTTTTGTTTCTTTATAATACTAAGTATTATCTAGAAAAAGAAGGCATTTAAGTTTTTGATAGGTAACTTCAATTTTTTAGATACTTTGTTATTGGCATTAAAAAGTCAAACAACTTATCTAAAAAAAATATAGGAAAAATAAAATTAAAAACGCAACAGCGTGTTCTTGCCTCCTGTTATTTTTTTTTACATATTTTATAAACCTGCATATATGTCTTAGTTATAAAAATAATAAATTTAAAAAAAAATCTTATATTACACAAAGATTAAAGGAATAGCTTTTAAATATACCGAGACTGATTACAAGTTTTCTTGTAGTTATTACAGGAATAGTCGTAATGAAATATATTATATAATATGTTCCGATGTCAATTAACGTGACGAAAGTAGAGGTCACTCGAGTCAATTGTATTTCAAAGGTTAGATTAAGATATAGATAGATAGAGATAAGATTTTGAGACTATTAATGAATAGGCTGTAAATAGATATGTACTTAAAAATAATTTATTCATACAAATATATTATTATGAAAAATAAAAATTACTTTTATAGGATACATCAACAAACAACATCTCACGCACGTTTTCTGACATCGTGAATACGAGGTGTCCTATTAATAAATTGAATCTTTTAAAGTACAAATACTTCATATATTAAATGATATCACACAAAATGTAACAGATCCACGTCGTAACTTATTATATAAGAGTAAAGTCTGAAACAGACAATAGTATGGACAGATTGGAAAACGAATACAATAAAAATATATATTATTTCATGATTGCCGTTTTTTATATAAGATTAGCGTTTATAAAATGTATTAAGTTTTAACAGCCAAATTTCACTTTACAGTCTTATAGTTTTTATTGATTTTTGTTTCTTCGTTTAATTTCCTAAACTAAGAAGCTTTGGCAAATAAGATATATGTCTCTGCACCACCTTAATGGCCTGACTATTGGTCTTACTTTGATTGCCTGTATGGCTTTAAGGTTTAGGTGTTTTCAGTAGGACAAATATTTTTCTTCATCGGTTTCCTTTAAAACTAAATTACCTGTCACGACCTGTCATGTAAGAAACGTAAATTGACACCGTGACGCATTCAAGTAGGACAAAAATTTGTATTAAAGATTTTTAAAGCATTTCATATGCTACTAGCGCCTACCTGTGACTTTCCATGACAGAACTGTATTCCAGGATAAACATTTATTGGGACAAATAGAATCCATCGAAAAACAAACATTCTTTTGTATAAAATTATACTATCTTCTATTACGGTTCTAATGCACGAAGTAAAGATAATGACAATGAAAAATTAACACTACACTTATGCCATATAGTGTCAATAGAATATTTTTTATTGTTGCATATGTTGAACTGCAGCTACATTTATCTATGTGTAAAATAACTGCATTAGAGCCTATAGATTTGAATTTATTTTTAATTTGGCCTATGGTGTCTTAGAAATAAATACTTCCTTTAATTCAGATTTAACATGAAAATTTGATTAAAATGATAAGCTATCGACAGGGGCCCTGATATTGACAAAGTTTTTATTTAATCGCGCGAGTCTCTATTGAATTCAGTCGGATGTTCCTTGAGGTAGTAAGTTAGTAGTTACAATTAAAGAATACTCTGTGGAGGATGAGGTGATCATAATTTGTTATATACGTATACAACTTACTATGTTTGAAATGATTTATTTTTGATACTTTATTTTGATGGTGGCATTTTTTCAATGCAAATTCTATAATACTAAATAAGAAATATTGTGTAGGATTTATGATAGAAGACTAATAGATATCTTCTTCCCTGTAAAGTTATAACGACGGCGCCTTTTTTCTGGATGAATATTTTATTACGTATTTACTTTATGTAATAAAATATTCATCAAGAAGACAATTTATATATTTATATATTATAAGCTAATATACTCTATTCTCTCTTCTTTTATAATTTATATTTTAATTCTCGGATATTGAACGAATTACAATAATGGCCTTCAAGTGAATAGGAATGATTATAGAAATAGATTGTGAAAATCATATTATTTTAACCTATTTTAGGATATGACTTTCTGTAATAATTAAATAAGGTTTAAAGATGCCGTCTTATGATAACAAATATTTTATGGACACAAATTCATATTTTTTACAAGCAGACATACAAGGATGTTACATGTAAAGTTATTTGTGTATCAAACCAGAAAATAATTACATATTTTGTAGTTGCAGCATTCGAGTCTAATACCCATTATTGAAATAATATTGACTATTGAAACGCGCCTTTACACTCTTTTGTAGTCAGTACTACTGTAACTCATGGTGCCTTCATCAACATGGACAAAAGTCGTTACGTTCAGAACTACTCGTAAAACCTGACAACATACGAGTGTAGTCTCATCTGCATACCTGCTATATATTTTGAGGATACTTTATGATAGTGAATATAAGTAACAATATGGAACCAAAATAAACGAGCTGCTATATATTTTTATAAATTATTTGTAAATATTAATGTAAAACGTATTAATTATTTAGAAGGATTCATTAAGATATTGGTCAGTAAAAGAAAAGCTAAACCTTTTACTGAAAGGTTTTTTACATTTTTATTTATTTGATTTCAAAAAAAGTTAATAAAATTTATTGTATCAATATTATGAATGCATTTTGTAATATTATGATAGTAAAATGTTTGAAGAGTATTAAATAATAACATTAACGACGCAATTGATTTAGACAAAATTTCGCTAACAAATACATTGGAAGTTATTATGGATATTGATATTTAGTTAAAATATGTTTAAAGATAGTAATATAAGCAATTCAAAATTGTATAAAAATTGTTCTAGAAAAAAAAACGACTGCTAAGTAAAAATATAATCTAGTAAATAATGCTGGTGTAGAAGGAATGAGATATAAGTATGTCACATATGAATATATTCGTTACTAATGTTAGATACTAATGTAGCTAACATTGGTAACGCATAAATGTATTTAAATATTTAAAAAAAAATTATAAAATTTTGTAATTATCAGTACAAGAGAGATATTAACAGACTCAAATAAATAAACATATGATGTATTAGGAACGTTGCCACATGTAGCTCCGTTCTATTAACTCTAATAGGATTAGGTAATTACATTGAAGGGGATTAAAATAAACCGATTCAGTGCTCAATTATGTGTGGTCTTCAAAAGGTGCTTTTAAGACCAAAGACTGGCAAGAGAATATTAACTGATAAAATTTTAACATTATAAATATGTATATATATACAGATATATATATGTATACATATTTATAATGTTTAAATTTTATCTGACATAGATTTTGTTTTACACCGTTTAATTTTCAGTTCACAACGCTTTTGCTAACGGCTTTAAAAAACTTAAAACGATATTGTTGTTTGTACGATTTCGCGTTCGCATCATTTTTTTTCGTACTGTGAAAATGACGAGTTACGAGCCAAATAAAGAGCATTTGTATTGTATTGCTATTTTTGTTTAACCAAAAGAAAAGTGCAAGTGAGAGCCGACGAATTCTTGTACAAAGATACGGTGACAATGTCCTAACGCAGGACGCTTGCGTGCGGTGGTTTAGAAGATTTAAAAATGGTGATTTTGACTTGAAAGATAAAGAACGACTAGTTCAACCGAAAAAAATCGAAGATTCTGAATTACAAGCATTGCTGGATGAAGACGATACACAAACGCAACAACAAATGGCGGAAAGGTTAGGCATTGCCATGCTATGCCATGGGTATGATGAAGAAGGCAGGGAAATGGGTACCTCATCAGCTGAACGACAGACAGATGGAAAGGGGCAAAGCAGTGTCCGACATTTGGCTTTGTCGACATGAACGAAAAAGTTTTTTTGCATCAGATCGGAACTGGAGACGAAAAATTTATATATTTTGAGAACCCAAAACGTAGAAAATCATGAGTAGACCCGGGTGAACCGTCAACATACACCGCAAGACCGAATCACTTCGGAAAAAAGACATTGCTGTGTATCTGGTGGGATCAGAAGGCGGTCGTGTACCATAAGCTTTTAAAAGCAGGTGAAACTGTCAACACCGTTCGCTACTGTGAACAAATGGTCAAATTGAAGCATCGCGACCGCAATGGGCTTCAAGGCACGCAAAGGTGATTTTACAGCACGAAAACGCCCCCTCGCACACAGCGAAAGTAGTAAGGGACACCATTTCTAGGTTTGGCTGGGAATTCTTGCCTCACCCATCATGTTTACCAGACCTAGCGCTATCTGATTACTATCTGATTTCCCATGCGCTCTCTACGAAACACTTCGAGAACTACGAAGATGTCGAAAAATTTTGAAAGATGAACAATTCGAAAGATGAACATTTTTGGAAGGGCATCCACGAATTACCAGATAGATGGGGAAATTGTGTATTAAGCGATGGCGCATATTTTGAGTAAACAGTTTTATTATTTTGTTCCCTAAATGACGTGTTTTTTCTTTAAAAATATTAAGAATTCTTAACCGCCACATCTAAGTAAATATCTTTTCGTCTTAAAATCTCCATTGAAATTGGAATAGAGCTCCCAACATAAAATAAACTTCTTAACTTAACTTCTAACATATGCCATAATAATCCATTAATTGCTCGTTTATACCTGCCCGTTACCTTTCTTGTACCCCCCACCTACGAAATCATAGTTCAGTCCTGTGTAATTAAATAACCGATGCAAGGACACGTTTAGATTTTTGGATGTTGGTTTTATGGATGCGTGGCGATCGTTCATTTTCTTTCCGTTGCCATCTTCCACTTTTCGACCTTTCTTCTACATATTACTGCAATGGTGAACAAACCGCCTTGTCAAAAAAGACGTTTACTCCTACTTTCAAGGCCGGCAGCCGTCTTGTGAACCCTCGGATGTTACAAGAGTTCATTGGTGGCGGTGATCACGTATCATCCGTGACCCATAAGCTGGTTTGCATAAAAAGTTATTTTTAAAAATAATCAAAACTTTTCTGTTAATGTTATTGGAACATTGACTTGTCGTATGTAATTAATAAAAGTACCGGACAGATTATAACGAATATGGTTACTGAAATTTTTGAGAGTCAATATTGAAAGCAATTTTTTACAATTTTTATTTTAATTGTCAAAGCTATCAAAAATGTATAAATCTATAGTCAATAATTATATGAATTACAACTTTTGGTTTTTGTAAGAATATTGTTTTAGAAGAAAATCCATTAAAAAGTTCTTAAAAGGACAAGCAAAAAAATTTACGTTTTTATTCGTTATCTCAATGAATAAATAAGTAATTAACCATCCAAATAAACGATAAACATCTCGAAATCCATCATTCTGGACCCACAGTAGACCCAGTAAGAGAACAAAGACAAAATATAAAGTCGAATTAATTAAATAGCAAAAATTATAAACAGAAATTAATATTACTAAATAAAAAGCGAACTTAAACATGCCTTATTTAAATAAGATTAAAGTTATTAATTGTAACAATAAATTGTCAACATTCAAGTAATTCTGCAATATATCAAGTAATGACTGACGGATAACGTATACGACATTCGCTGAATCCCTTCTTATAAATAAGAGGTGTCCTTTCTCAAACGAAGCGGATCGGTCTCAATATGGTGAGGCCATTCATCTTCTCAACACTCGACAAAATTTTTCTATCTTTTTCTATCAGGTGACGATTAGAATTATTGCTTCGTGATTTAAGTTTTTGTTCTATGTACATTACTTTTAATTTTCCAAATTTCATTTATTACTTATTTAATTTGTAAAACTTAACAACGATGTTTTAAGTTTTAATTTATAGAGTAATTACCTAAATCTAAAAGTTTCCCTAAAGTTAGGGTTTATCTAATAATAAACAAAAAGTTTATTTTTAGATTTGCATTCTTCACGTTTTTATACTTTCGTATTATAAAAAATATAGATTTAAAATAATTCTTTAATATATTTGTTGTGTATCTCTCTACATAAAATTCTAAAAAAAAATCACGAATCACCAGCTGAGGTAGTGACAATCATCCATTTAAGTGGACCTCTGTATATATCTAGGCCCTTATAAAACGGATACAAAAGGAAGGATTTCTTATAAAGACACAGGCCTTAGATAGAAGACAACCTCTATTCACGCGAGGATGTGCTATGTTACATTGTGTTACAGGCTAGATTTGTTCATATAAAATTTTTTGTTCTCTCTTTTAGCCACTTTGACATAGACCTTTAATGTCATGCGTCCAAAAGGATAGTGCGAACTTTTCATTAGATAGAAAGAGCGACGATTTATTTCCAAGATTTATGATATACCTTTTAACAATTTTCTTAGGTTCAGATTCAATATTTTCTGATTCACGTCATTTACGTTCTTCGAACCAATGGATTTGATACTCACACTAAAAATAAAAATATATATGTTTATTTATTTACTGAATAATTGAAATAATTATTTCTTTTAAGAAGGGGTGACTCTGTCTTAAGTTAATATATACAACATTACTAAAGCTGTTAAATAGAGCCTAGTGCACACCTCAGTGCGTCACGTCAGGAGTTATTGCGTACGTGAGGTTTCAGAAAGCGTGTTAGAAAAATAGTGTGGATATATGAGCTTTTTGATTATCGAACTGGAAAATATCACACCGTATAAAATATAATCGGTATTCTGTTTAGGTTTATCTAAGTTTATATAAAAAACAATGTCATCAACCATCGGCAATACAGCACTCTTCAAAATG
Source organism: Melinaea menophilus ssp. n. AW-2005 (assembly GCA_918358695.1). Classification (NCBI taxonomy): domain Eukaryota; kingdom Metazoa; phylum Arthropoda; class Insecta; order Lepidoptera; family Nymphalidae; genus Melinaea; species Melinaea menophilus. The sequence continues at coordinate 10,058,893 of OU911039.1, read as the reverse complement.
TTTAAAATCACACTTAGTAGGTTATCTGTTCACTGATAATTATAAAGTTGTTAATTCTTAAAGTGACGTCAGAAATTGAACATAAACAATAAGTATGCTTAGCGGGAAACAAGAAAGAAGTTATGGTCAAAAATGATACTTCTGATAATAAAATAAGACCTATTATCGTTAAAATGCAGTCAAGATACAAAAAAGATGATTTCTTAACACTATTGCGCAAGCTTAAGAGTTGTATGGCAAAGGATATCGGTTTTACCGGTATTCAAGGCAATAATAGAATTTATTTTAATGATCATCTATCTACGAAAAATAAATTTCTACTCAAAAGAACGAAACAGATTGCAAAGGAAAAAAAGTATACTTTCTGCTGGGTCCGGAACTGTACAATAATGGTACGACGCAACGAACAGTCACCTATTATTCACGTAATATCAGAGGAATCTTTAAACAAGATTATATAGGAGATAAGCGAAAATTGTTGTTCTTATGTTTTGTTACTTGTCTTTATTTGTTTGAGTTGATGTGTATTGCGGGCTGCTTGATTTACAATTTGGAATGTATGTTGGTTCTATTTAAATCTACTCATAATTATTTATACGAATTTAAAAATTATATTCTTAATTTAACTTTTGTTTCACGGAGTTATATTAATTCTACGTTTCTTATTTTCGGGCTAGAATCTCGGTACAATATTTTTATAAAAATTGTCACGGTAGTTTGTAATCAGCGTTTAATTATTGATTTCTATAACAATGGTACTTAACATTTTTTATCAAAATGTACGCGGGTTAAGGTCAAAAACTAAAACATTTTATAGTAATGTGTTACACGTGGATTATGATATAATTTGCTTAACTGAAACCTGGCTATTGCCAGGAATCTTTGATGGGGAACTGTTTGACTCGCGATACATTGTTTACCGAACAGATCGTAATTATGAACAAATAAATATTACGAGGGGGGGTGGTGTCCTCATAGCTGTCCGTCGTGGCCTGGCAGTGAGTATGTTGAGATTAATACCTTTACCTCTTTTATACGATGCCGACGTAACTTGTGTACACATTGTATTCAAACAAATATCACGAACATATTTGTTGAGACTATATTGTTGTTACTTCCCACAAACACACAGTCAGGGGCCAGCACAGCTTTCGTTGTACGAACATATTTCAAATTTAAAATTAAATTATCCTAATGATAAGTTTTTGGTTATTGGTGATTTTAATATGCGATTTGCTGAATGGTGTTCTGGGCCCGCTATTTCTTCTACTTTAAATAACTCGTTGCTATTAGTAAATGCCCATGAAGATTGTTTAACTTCACAGCTGTATGATTTTATGTGTTTTAATGGTTTTGCTCAATTTAATTCTGTGAAAAATATCAATAATAGGCAACTTGATTTAATAATGTCTGACATTTCATGTTCGGTATATCGTGTTAGTCCTTTATCATTACCAGAGGACGCTCATCATCCTTCTTTATGCATCGATGTTACTACCCAACTTGATCTACGGTGCCTACGGCCCGCAACGCGTTTGATACGTTGTTTTGGAGCTGCTGATTATACCAGAATTAATGATATGATGGCCAGAATCGACTGGGAAGAGCGTTTAGCTTTAGAGGACGTTGAATCAGCAGTGAGTACTTTTTATGATATTACCAATGAAATAATTGAGCTTAATATAACTGGGTTTATTTCTAGAAATGATAGATATCCAACTTGGTTCAATAAAAAATTAATAAAAATTATAAACAAAAAAATTAAAAAGCATAAAAAATGGAAAATGTATGGTAGAATTAAGGATTATTTTGAGTATTCGGTTTTACGAAGTCAAGCAAAAGAACTTGAAAAAACCTGCTATAAAACTTTTATTGATCGAAGTGAGAAAAATATATCATTAAATTCTAAACATTTTTGGACATATAATAAATCTATACGTAATTCCAATGAAATACCCGATGAATTGTACTTGGGTAACACTAATGTTACGCACGGTCAGAATATTGCCGACCTTTTTAACTCATTCTTTTTTTCGGTATTTGAACCAAGTCTCAATAATAATGTACTCACTGAAAATATTAAAAACAATAATGATTGTATCATTGATAGAATAATTATAAATGAAATAATTGTTGAGAGGTATCTCAAATCAATTAAAACGGATAAGGGAGCGGGGCCAGACGGGATTCATCCTATCTTTTTAAAGCAGTGTAGCAAGACATTGGCTAAACCACTTTCTTTTTTATTTAATCTCTCTCTGAAGACTGGTACGGTGCCTATAATGTGGAAAAAATCTATTATTGTCCCTATTTTTAAAAGTGGCGATAAACACAACATAGCCAACTATCGTGGTATTTCAAAACTTTCAGTCATACCGAAACTTTTTGAAAAAATTGTTTATGATTCATTATTCCCTGCAATTAGACCATTTATCACTGACAATCAGCATGGATTTGTAAGCGGCCGTTCCACAGAGTCGAACTTATGTGAATTTTTAGATTTTGTTTTGAACGCTATGGATGGAGGTCAACAGGTGGACGCCGTGTATACTGATTTTTCAAAGGCTTTTGATAAAATTAATCATGGTTTACTTGTAAAGAAACTAGAAAACATTGGTATACACGGCGATCTTCTGAGGTGGATGAAATCTTATTTACGTGATAGATCACAGGCAGTGGCAGTTAAAGGTCGAGCTTTATACCCATTACTTCTGGAGTCCCCCAGGGATCCCACCTCGGTCCATTGCTCTTTAATATTTTTATTAATTCTATAACAGATTGTTTTAAAAATTCGAAAATAATTCTTTATGCAGATGACACCAAAATTTTTTCTTTAATAAAATCTTTCGAGGATTGCAAATTATTTCAAAACGATCTAAATAGGCTTCATTGTTATTGTTTGAATAATGGTTTAAAATTAAATATTGACAAATGTTTTTCTATAACATTTTCTCGTAAAGTCAATAAAATAAAATTTAATTATAGATTAAACAAAACGAGTCTTAAGATAACGACTGAGGTGAGAGACTTAGGGGTAATTCTAGACAGTAGACTTTCTTTCTCGTCTCACATTACCGCAATCAAAGCAAAAGCATACCGAATGTTAGGGTTTGTTTTTCGACAGTGTAGAGATTTTAAGAATGTAAAAACATATTATATCTTATATAATTCGTATGTAAGATCTATTTTGGAATACGCATCTACAATTTGGAATCCAATATACTGTGTTTATAAGAATCAAATAGAAGCTATTCAAAACAAATTCCTTCGGAGGATAAACTATATCTTTGGCAGTGAGGTTATATCAGGTCCTACTCGTATGTCATTAGAGCTACGTCGTGAACACAAAGACCAAATTTTTCTATATAAATTAATTAACAATATTATAGATTCTCCTTATCTTCTTACACGTATTTATTTTAATTGTCCGAGATTGAGTGCTCGCACTAAATTAGTATTTCATATTCCAGTTTGCAGAACCAAATACGCCCGTAATCGTTTCGTGACAAGAGCTTGTAATGCACACAACGAACATTATTATGATATTGATATATTTTGTTCTAAATTGACTATGTATGTATCTTTGGTTAGAAAAGTTGTTCACAATTAAGTTTTTTTTTTTTTTTTTTAATGTTTTTATGTAAAAATTAGTTTCGATTATTATCGATAAAGTTTTTTTATTGTTTGTGTATTAATATTTTAATGTTTTTTTTCTATCTTATTAATTTGTTGTATTTTTTTTTCCATCCTTTTTGTAAACATGCTTTTAGTAAACATTTTTAATGGACACTCGCTATGTATAAATTAGTAGTGAAAACTTTTTGGCTTGTGTATATTTAAAAAAAATGTTATAAATGAAGTATTGTAAGCTGTATGTTTTCCGAAAATAAATAAATAAATAAATAAATTACAATTTATACAACAGTTGGTCTTATTTATTTGGTATTTTACATCTCCCTCCTTTCCGTGAGCGTCTGAAACCATTTACAATATCTACAACCTGTTTCGGTGTTACCGTTACAAATATTGTCGCAGACATACTTTTTCTTTATGATATAGTCGATATTGTGACAATATTATCAAACATTTTGATAAATAATTTTCGCGTGTTTTTTTCTATATTATCTATATCTTTATAATTCCAAAGTGTTGTTTTATTTAATTCTTCCAAAATTATCTTATAAGAATTAAAAATGTATTATTTTTTATCTTACATAAAAAAGGGCCGATCATTTGGTCCCAAACCATTTCTTTCTTACTTTTTCATTTCCCGAATTTCAAATAACTACGCATGTTCTGCAGATGTCAGCGACCATTTACCACAAGGTCGACCGTATACCTATACGCTTGCTCACAGCTAATATATGTATAACAATGAAATGAAAAAAACAATATGCACCATAATCTGATTTATTATCTCCTCAGGGTTTGTCAAGAGGTATTAATTAACATCTCTTTCAAGAAGTTCTTCAGCTTCCAGTTTATTTCATCAGCTAGTAACACCTTTAAAAACTAGGGTAAGAATGTATTATTATGTATAAAGTATTTGTAACATCTGTATTACAATGACAAGTAGACCTTGTTTGAGTGAAAAAACATTGGTAAAAAGTGTAGTGTGATTTGTTATCTATATTGAGAAAAAAAGACTTGAAAGGCGATTTATATAACATTGTTTGTTATATAATATATTTGTAAAAAACAGAGTGTCTTATTTTATAAACGTCTCAAATATATAAAACATATCTTAACCAACCAACATATTTGTACCGTTTAGCACGTGGGACTCCTTGTTTTTACAATATACGTTATTTTATTATTTATAATATTTTAATCAAAATAATTTTATCTCTTCTTCAAGTGTAAGTAATGTGTAGTTATAAATAATGTTTGTGAACATATAATTTATTTATTATTGCTATTACGGTAATACTAGGTTATGTCAAGTAAAATTAATTTATTTTATCGTTAATTAATAATAATATAAATCGTTTATTACAAAAAAGCATCGGTGTTAATAAAATCTTATATTTTTTATTTCTTTATTAAAAGCGTTTATGAGATTCTCGATTTATCATCAAAGTCGCAGCTATCTGAATAGGCTATAAACACAACAATAATATTATTATAGTTCATCCTAAGGCAAGGATACAGTGCTTGAAAAACTCTATTAGAGTTTTTTTGAAGGGCACATGTGATGACGTACGTGATCGTATAAATTAGTGTTCACTGACTTCTGTAGGGTGACTATCATTCAGGGGGCTTAGGAGTTATTTTGCGAAACTATTTATTTACTTAATCTTTATTAATGCTAATATTAAATAGACTGTTTCTTTCATCGCTTCGGTAAATTTAACTAATTCCATTAAAGGAGCATAACAGACAGTTTGTGTATTTTTTAATCTTTATAATTAGTCCGAATCTTAAAATAAGTGAATAATTTATCATCTACGAATTAATAATAACAAGTATATAGTGAAGTAATAGTATTCGTAAATAAAGACCAGCTTCTGCCCTTCTATCTCCTTAAAAAGCCTTTTATATAATATGAAAATTTTAGTCTTAATTTTACTCCACTCAATACATACGCATGTTTTCTCATGCGCTGCTAATAAAAAGACAAATAATATTAAAAATAAACATTGCATATTATTTATATAACATATTACTAACGTATAAATTTATAGCGATCTCTTACTCCGTGTTTTGATTGTCATAATATTAATCTGTTAATATTCTGAGTAGCTTGACAACTATACACTACTACTGCTACTGGCTACTGCAAAGAGTGTCAAATAACTTATATATATTTTAAAAACTGTATTCCTAATTCTATTTTAAAAACTTTTTACAAATATTTGTAATCTATGTAATCTAATTCTGCGGAACGAACTATGTGTTTGGAGTCGTGACGAACGTCAATTTCCGTGGAGTGGGCGGTACACACTCTGTCGGTGTAATATATTTCCTTCAGAGCCTTGCTGCCTTATATTACACTGTAAAGTGGCAAAGCTATTTATATAATTGACAAACTGTAGTCACACGTACACACAACCCTATATGACTATATAATAACATCTTTAGTAGTTATACAACATGCTGTCACTAACCTCCTTCATCTAAAACGTGAGTGTGAAAAGTGAGCGATACATTAAAATATATCTTTCCTTATCTTCTTATTTTTTAGCTTGCTTTCTCTGCTTTAGTTCCCCTTTTATAAACATATACACGTTCTGTATATTTTTTACTAATTTTAAAGCATTTTTCGATTTTTTTAGATATATACGAGGGGAGGTCCAAAAGTTCGTGGAATGGAGAGGATGGAGCAGGGGTAGAGGCGCTCGCTTGGTGTGAAACGAATCGAAGGCTCATCATTAGCATAAATACCGAGTTTCAACCCGATTGCGTCATTCGTTTACGAACAGTCGCCTGTTAAACAAGTCAATCCGGAAGAAAACTGAAACTATGGAGAAAATTGAACACCGCGCTGTGATAAAATTCCTTACCAAGCAAGGAAAGAACGCTCAAACCATTTTGAATGAAATGGGAGTCGTTTATAGGGAACAGTGCCCTAGTAAATCAATGATTTACAATTGGCATGGTCTTTATAAACATGGTCGAGAGTCAATTGAAGACGACCCCCGCTCAGGAAGGCCAGTTGAGGCCACCACATCGGACATCGTCGAAAAAGTGGAGAAAATTGTACTAGAGGATGCCCGTTTGAATAAAAAACAATAATCTGCATTAGTTGGAGTACAAGATACTATTTTGCGAATCCTACATGATCACCTGGGTATGACAAAAGTCAGCGCAAGATGAGTACCGAGAATGCCCACGCCGTTTCAGAAAGCGCAGCGCGTCGATGCGTCAAAGCAGTTTTTGGAGTTGTGTGGAGATAAACCTGCACAGATTTTAGACCAAATTGTTACGGGAAATAAAACAAGGGTTCATCATTTTGAGCCTGAGTCCAAACAAGAGTCCATGCAATGGCATAAAAACGGGACACAACCGCTAAAGAAATTCAAGGTGACGAAGTCGGCTGGAAAGATGATGGCTACTGTTTTTTGGGATTGTGAGGGGATAATCTTGATTGATTACAAAGAAAAGGGAAGGACTATAACCGGAGAATACTACGCAACGATATTAGAAAAATTAAAGGATGCCATCAAGAAAAAGCGGCGAGGAAAATTAACAAAGGGTGTGTTGCTGTTGCAAGACAACGCGCCGGTTCACAAAAGCAGAATTGCAATGGCTGCTCTGCACACGCATGGGTTCGAATTCCTAGTTCACCCACCCTACACTCCAGACCTGGCCCCGAGTGACTTTTTTTACCTCCCAAATTTAAAAAAAGACTTAAGGGGAAGGAAATTTTCCGACGACAATGAGGTAAGGGAGGCAATTTCGGCTCATTTTGACGGAAAAGATAAAACATTTTTATAGTGGTTTAGAAAAATTATTTTATAGGTCTAATAAATGTATTGAGCTTAAGGGTGATTGTATTGAAAAGGAAAAATAGTTTTGTTGTTTTAATTTATTTAGATCCCTTTCATTCCACGAACTTTTGGACCTCCCCTCGTATATTGTTTTCTGTGATTGAAATAATATTTTTATTTTATAAAATGTGTCAGACACACGTTAGCACGAGACACGTCCCTGCGCGTGCTCGTATCTACTACGTGAGAAGCTATTATGTGCTTTCAATATTTCTATTGATCTCATGGTATATAATATGTTACACAACACATGGTTATTATAGTAGTATTTTATAATAACTAAACTTTAACGGAAATAGCAATAAAAACATACAACTTATCTCGAGGCAATGGATATAATTTAAATAAACCTAATCTCCGGTAGAAATTAATTAACTTCAGTTGTAGACTCGCTACATATAAAGAACAAAACGCGTTTTCCTTTCATAAAACAAAAATGCATCCGATCAAAAGATACATGTAAATAAAAGATTTCAAAACAAATACAACAAACAACTGAAAAAAACTAAACAATGATTATTTGAATATATTTACGTTTTGTTACTTTAATTTAGATCATGTTATTTTCAATAATATAGTTACAAAAATAACGGCGAATTAATATTTAATTAAAAAAGTATTTACATGTAATATTATGAAATGTGTAATTAAATATGAGTTATAATTCACTTTCCATATTCTGTTGTGATTTATTATCATTTACGATGCATGATGCATCTGGAATACCAAATATTTGTTTACTGCTACTATGAAACATGAGGCCCGTCGAGTCTATTAGCGCCTCGCCAAGCCTCTCTAGTGGATAACTAGATACATAATATAGAGTAACTATTGGAACTACATATTTATAAGTCTATTTGTTACTAACAATATTATACACATAAATAATATTAAAAACATATTTTTGTCAGCAAATTATTCATCATCATTTGAAAATCCTTTTAAAATCCTCTAAACACTTGCTTGATATTATTAAAAATTACGCTTCAGTCTTGCTTTAATCGTGATATTCATATGAAATATGAAAACCTTAATAAATGATATAATCATTAAGTATATTAATACAACAGTCTAACAATCTATTAACAATGTTAAAAATAATAAACTATGAAAATATTGCAATCATTGACATTGTAATATAAACGTAATGAATTACAATTCGTTTAAACAAAACATGTTCTTACTAATTTGCATAATTTTACTTTGATCTCCGATTTGGGTGAATTTCAGGGATATAGTGGGGGGGGAGGGAAAAGTGGAGTAAACGAGAGATGAATAGAGAATCATGAGAGCTTTTATATGTATGTAATTAGATCATTTGAAATGCAAACTCATGTTATATTTTTAATAATAAATTGCATCTATTTTTTATCCAATAAATATTGACAACTAAAGACTAAATTCAACGTCTTGAAAAGATTATTTTTGCTAATATTCAAGAAGTTCCATAAAAATATGATATTTATATTTTGGTGTTATAATAAGGACCCACCAAATAACGTGTCGTAGGGATAAACGATAATCTCGACGTGACGTGTTCGCCTCAAAAGTGACACTCTTCATTCTGGAATGAATGAGTGTGATGTATTAATCAATGTAGTGGTAGCTTTTATTTATATTTTAATAATATTATATAAAATTAAATGGCTCTTATAAATAGTGATATTGATGATACACGAACATTCTGGAAAATCCTAATATTGGCTTTTATTGGTATTTAAAGAAATAAATGCATAACGTAACGCATATATATAAACGTTCAATAGGAAATAGCTTAATTACAGTTCCCGCAGGAACCAACTATAAAGTAGATAACATCGTGCATGTGTAAATGTAGCCTTAATAAGCGACAAAGCTGGAATAATACTAATTTTAGATTGGAATAATTTTATAAAATGTATTAAAGTTAGTTTGTTTGTGTAAATATAAAAAAAATCTTATTTAGTTTTGAGTAGATAATTGCATATTTACATCTGTGTTTTACAAGAGGTTGTATAAAAATAAATGGTATGTAAAGAGTTATGATTGGCTGTCATGCCGCCGCTGTGATTATCTGTCACGCCATCAATCAATTAGAATATATAAACACTGTGTTTTGATCTGTCAAATAACTACTCCAAATACTGTTAAACATCTTTTTTTTTATTTTACCTCGAAATAAACCTTACGTTTATCGAATACATTATAATAACAAAAAGTCGGTGGTCACGTTAGCGTGTTAATAAAAATGTTTTGCACGTCGATATCTGTAGATAATATATATTAAAATGTTATCCCAGTTGTATTTACAGCGCTCCAGGGACTTGTTATCATTTAATGTCATATAAATTGAAATAAATTATTCCTTTTCAATATTTACAAATCACAGGTTATACAATAATTGTATTATATCATACGACGAAGAAGTAACCTAAAGTATGAACATAATTATAAAAAAAACAATTATAAATTTACATCAGTAAATTCAATCATTTATTACACTTTGACTAAGGTAGGTCTTCACGCCGATATAGATATATAATAAAATAATAGCTAAAATACATTTACAGGATTCTACATAGTCCTCATCATGAATATTCTAACTCTTATTATCATTAATTTACTTAATTTATCCAGCTACTATGACGATTTATTATATCTCTTCATTCCAAAGTATAATATTCCAAAAAAAATATAGTTTCTATCTTAAATAAAATTAGTCTTCCAAATGAGGGGGCAGTATATAGTTAACATAATTGATTTAGCTAGACTTTGTGAATACCTTTAATAACATTGACTGTAACTAGTTACTCCCATGGAAGTTAACATCGATAAAGCTTTTTCTTCTTGATGTGGTGTTTGTGCTGGTGCACCTCAAAGATAAGTATTGTTACCTTTATTATTCTCAATCTTCATCAATAAAATTATTTATAAATTGGCTTCTTTCTTTCACATGTTATGTTTAAAACTTTATTGCTAGGTATGGTAGACTTGCCATTCACTATTGCTCGACTTAGTCAAGATCTGCGGTTTATCTTAAGTTAAAGCATCAAAAATCGAACTGCTATTATTGATTTTATAAGTATTATCGCTATAGTTTACTGGTGAAACTTCGCATCGATTTCATTAGTTTTCAGTGCTTCCGACAATTTTATTTTATAAACCTATAAGGGAAACCAAATTTTATCAAGGACAAATTAAATATATTAAGTTGATAGGAAGAGACAGTATAAAGATAGAGAGACTAGATAGATGGGGGGGGGGTACTTATCAATTAATAATTTAATTTGAAAGAGAAATAAAAAATATATAAATATTATGTATAAACTTAATAATTAATTGTTTTGTTTGCATTTTAATTTCTGTTACAAATGCAATGCAATTCAATTATGAACCTTAATAAGTTTAAGCAAATCAAAGTAAAATCAAATCGTACTGGTATATTTAATTAAACTCGGAAGTATATGGGAAAGGGGTACTGAAGAGCTGAGGAGGGGAGGGTAGAAGTGTTAAAGGGATATTAATAGAGATTGATTGATTTATTTATAACGAGATATGAAGTTATGATTTAATACAATAATGTCATCGCATACAAATACTTGGATATAAACCTGGAAAAGATATTTTCGACCTTAATGTTATGAAGTTATCATTTTGTTTCTACTTTTCTAGTTAAGATAATGATAATTGTTTGATTATTAGCATATGAGTGATATAAATTTAGTAACTTTTATTTACATGTTAGTTTTATTAAAATATTGGATAAAAATATATTCTGAATGTCTTCTGTATATTATATTTATCAACATTTTTATAAAATAGAGAATATTATAATAACCGTATATTCATTAAGCCGACTATCGTATGCTAATAAATAAATGTAATAAAATAAATCATAAACATTTCAAGCTTTTGTTTCACGGTAAATTATTTCTTATATAAATATCTTTTCGTCTAAAAAACTAATCTCCAGTGAAATTAAAACAGTGCTTCCAACATAAAATAAACTTCTCAACTGTTACACGTTCACGAATATAAATTGCTTGTGGTTCAATTGTTATAAGTTAGTTATTTTGTATAAATATTATACTGCCTGTTTTTGTATTGTATTGAGTGCCAAACGAGCAGATGGCTCATATGCTAAGTGGTGCGGTCGCCGATGGACTTCTGCAAATGTGGAAAGATGCAAAAGGGGTGCAATTTCTGATATATAGGATGTTGGATATTAAGAAACAAAGAAAGGAACAAGTAGGCTTTGAGCATTCAAGTTCTTTTTCACAATATGAAACGAACTGATATTTTATGAGATGATACCTGCGTTGAACCGCCTCCTAGACATTTGAATTAAATTACCTCTAGTGATCCCGATAAGGAAGATTATATTTAGATTATTAGTTTAATCAAGGTTTGTATAGGCACGGTAACTCGCTTGGCAGAGTGATATAATGGTTTGCAGTGGTTGCAGATTTGAATACTGCCAGTGTGAATGATTTTTATAACACGGATAAACATGTTAATAACCAATTTCAACTTTTCAATGTTATTCTATAATATAAAATTGGAAACATTGGTTAGAATTTTCAAAACTACGTTATAAATGTCGCTTCGGTATCGTTAAAGATATTTAATTATTCTTCTACACGTAGTAAATTTTATAAAGCATTCAACAATAAATCACAACATCAAATGCAAATCCCACGATTTAAGAGAAATATTTTCTGATTTATATTCAACAACTAATTATAACAAACCCAAAACTATCTCTAAACTATTTAAACGTGCAATACGTGCAAATACCGATGATTGTTCTTAAATAATATTAACATAATATTAACAGGTCCAATTAAGTAAGACGATTCAAATTAAACTTAATAAAACAACTTTATAATTCACATAATATAAACGTGATGCAGCAATTATTCAATTAAAATAATTTTAACAAAGTTAGTTACGACCGCATTGCATAAGTATATTTAAATAGATGGAACTGCGAGGGCAAGGGTTTCAACCAGACATGAATAGTGATAAGATTCGTGAATATTGATGCTGTAATTTGAAAGAATGTTGGGCTAATGGGTAATGTAGAAATCTATTGGTAACTTACGATCCAATCTGAAATCTATACTTTACGAATGACGTATCGTATATTGTAAGCTTAAAAGCTTTTGTGAATTTATTAAGACAACTTTATATAATGCTTTCGTTAATTGCTATTCTAAATAAATGATTAAATAATACCAGTTATTCTTTTATCTTTATTTATTACATTATTGAAATGACAACTAAAAGGAAACTATATATTGAAAATAATTTAAGTCATTATCAATCTAGTCATAAATCAAGGACATTACAGTGGAGGTCTTCCTTGACGGGTATGTGAGTCAACCAAATCGGTTCCTAACATTCGGAATAAAGATTATAATTACTTTAGTAATTTGGAGAAAATCAATCAGATAATGTGTATATTAATAAAAGGCGTTAACAGCGTGCGTGCGTGTTATTTTAATTTTCTACTTACTTACTTACTTACCTTCAAGCCATATCCCTTACGGGGTAGCCAGAGACGACGGAGCGCCAAACGCTACGGTCCCTGCATACCTCTTTCGCCTCGGCCACAGACATCAACCTCTTCATACATGCCCTCCGGGGGGTCCTCCTGCTTTTTACGTGAAATTTTCTTATTTAAATTTCTATATTTTTCGAATATATTTATCTATATAGGTATATTATAAACATAATTAAAACTATGAATTTCTTAACTTTTCTCTGTTTTTAGATCATTTTCCATTTGGTCCAGTTCGATGTTATCAAATCCGCGCGAGTCTCGTGACACGTAGTCCGTAATACTCAGTGCGTCAGTAATCAATGTTTTCACATCGATGTAACTTGTTACTGCGTATTGTTTGTTATCTTACTCGTATTTAACATCACATAGATTCTTGAACTTTCTAATATGTATTAGAACAACAAGACTGAATATACATTTATTTGACCGTAATTACTAACAATTAACAATGATTATGAGTGAGAAAAAATAAATAAAAACACAGGATTCTTAATAATCTTAACTAACACCTCATTTGGTATAGATATCAACATCTGCAGCAGAACTGTCTATGTTATGTTTATATTTGAAATATGTCTTATAACGACATCATCATTTTCTTTTGGATAGATAAATATGTGTTATCAAAGATTTGAGAGGCAACAACGTACTTCATTATCACCCTTTAGAAGAAGTAAACTTAAATTGTGCAAAGGTCGAGTAAGTTTGTAAGTTTCCGGTCGAAGTCAATGGTCGCGGGAATAAATAAATTTCACCAATTTCCACCCTTTGCTTCTGGTTCTTCTAATAGAGATTTAGATCGTAACTTTAGTTCGTTATTTATAGTACATTTTTTTTCTTTTTACAAGGAAAAGCATATTGTACAAACATATATTTTTAGTAGTAATTACCAGCAGCACTAATATTAAACTGAATTTCATAAATAGCAAAAGTTTTTTGTACAAACAAACCAACAAAAAAATATATAATCTTTAAATTCTATCTCTGAACTGTAACAAATATAAAAAATATTCCCAACATTTTGTCTTGTCACTATTGTATTATATGTATAGATTTCTATTTGAATGTGGATACTCGCTTTAACTCGTAATATTAAACTATATTTCAGAAATCGACGTGGTTACAATAGATAATTTTCCCGAGCTTTAATATAAAAAGATGAAAGTCGACAACTAGTTTCACTTAAGAGGTTTATGTCTCACTGAGAGCTGAGTTTCAATTTCTCCTCATCTAGACGAATCTTTACGTTTGCTAGAGATTTTATTTAATCCGTAATGGTATATAAAAGGATCGTTTCTCCGACTGTTCGTCACAATATTCTATCTCAGATTGAATCTTAAATTAGTTTTTTTTAATGATTAATTTTATTATTATTATCGACAGGACTGGAGTCTACGATATTTGTGACTCTCCTACTATCTTAATCCTACTATCGTTTCTTTACCCTTCTTTTCTTTAAACATTTTAAAAAGCATAACTTGGCTAACATGTGATAACAATTTTAAATGTAGTGTTTTGCAATTAAACATAACCGAAATATTTTTTATCGTTAAAATATGATTTACCATGTTATTAACAAGTTTGAAAGTATATCTGAGTAAAATTGTGAAAATATATTATTAAACTTTACATGTATCGTAATATTCAATTCATATCTCGTTTATACCTCCCCGTTTACTCCCTCGTACCCCCCACCCGCGTCATCACAGTTCACCTCGTGTGTTCTGTGTAAATAAACGTGTGCATTTTGATTGTTACAGGATTTGTTTTAAAAAAATAATTGAATATTGTGCAATCCAATTATATTTGTGGGTTATTCAAATTAGGTTAGTGTGACGTTCTAATTTATTAAAGTTTTTGCGTATTTAATGATATTGAAACCAGTTTTTCAATCTAAAATAACTTTTATGCAAATTGCATATGAGACATCGTATTAAAACCAAATCAAATTCCTCTTAAATAAGACACTTCTCAACCTTAAAATTTACTTCTTACTAGATTTTTGGAATACTTAATAAAATCACATTGACAAATTTATCACTGACACCTGGACTCGAACCGGTAATCTATCGCGGTCATAGATGTTTCACCAACTGAGCTATGGTGTCGTCTCTTGTTGACAAATGTAGCATTGCATATGTCGTTATGATCGTCTTTATCGAGTTGTAACATATATAGAGTTTTTAAATATTTACAGAAAAAAATGAAAAAGTAAAGTAAGGTTTTTATATTTGATTTTGTTCCATTTGAAGTCAGTTAAAATTATTCTTATCATAAATGTGGATAACCTAATATAAGATTCATTGTAGTTTCTATTCTTCCTATGTAAATAAATATAAATAAGACTTTAGTAATTTAAAATACCTGGCCCATAATCGACAATGAATTTTTAATAAACTCAGAAGTACTGAAAACCAATTTTAATATTAAAGTTAATATAATCATATCGGTGGAACGCAACACGTACGTTTACAAAACATTATATTGGACAGTTTATTTATCTAGGACAGACTAAACTAAATAAAAGCAACAAAATAAATCACGCAATACAAATATTACACGGGAACAATTCAATTTAAATTTATTTAAACAAATCGAGTTGTGACCTAATTATATAATTATATTTTATCATACTTGACCGCGAGCATAAGGGAGCACAGGAGTGTGGGGGAGGGAGCAAGGGTTGAATGAACGGGGGAGTGATGAGAGTCGTGTGTACGACGTATATTATAAATTGTACATTGATGCTGTCTTAGCAATATTAATGCTGCAATTTGATGGGTCGTGGGTTTAGTGGTCTGTATTTAATAAATAAAAATATTAAAGAAATAACAAACAACTAACAATATCTTGTAATATTGAAATCAATTTAGTTAATATATAAAAATATAAACTAGTAATATAAGGTATAAATTATGCTCATTAGTATAATTTTGTATAAAGGAAGAATTTAAAAAAGCAGTTAAGTAAAAAAGTATAATATATATATGACCGTTCTTTAAAATTCCTTATTAATGATGTATTTAGGTATCTTTTGACATTATAATGAAGGATCGATTAAAGGACTACATAGCATTATGATGTTGTGTGGATATTCTCTAGAAAAAGCCTTTAATCAAACTTTAATTTAATATTTGGTAACACACGTACAAGTCTAAGCATAAAATCCCTGTTGCTAATGTTTTAGCTTTGTTTACATAAACGGTTAGTAAGACGAAGGCGAAGGCGAAGAACCTCTTTTCTCACAACTGTTTCTGGATTTCGTAATGGAGGACGTGAGGAATGCAATTTACATATAAAAAAGGTAGGGAAAATCTAGGTCCGAAGGCTACCTGTCGTCGGGGAATCTCTCAGTGTGCTCATATCTATTGGAATGTGTTTATGTCACCTAAATACTACAAGATGAAAGATAAGATTAAGGACGTTAATTTCTTAAGCCATGTTTTCTTTCACTGACTAGTTAATGACCATTTATTTACAATAACGATCAAATCCGATATCTATCAATTAAAAACATGATAAGTATAGCCTGTAACATAACAATTACCGACACAGAAACCATTGCACCTATTAACATAATTATCTGCTATTAGTCAGAATAATGCAAATGACATCTTGTTACATGTTAATATAAAGTGCAGTGACGGATGTTCTGTTATTACATTGAACGTTGTACATCTTCATAGCAAAGCTATTAACAGCAGACTGATTTATATGTACACAGCTGATTATGATGTATGTCTAAGGTATAAGTTTTATTATTCTATTTAAAAAAAATACGCAGCTGATTAAAAAAAACTATTTCTATTAAATAATAGAAGATTACAAAAAGAAAACCTTTATTCTTATTAACTATAACATCCAGAGGAATTAAATAAGTCAATCGTGACAAATACGTTAAGAACTTAATTATTGATGAGCATATTATAAAAATAAAGATAAGTATAATGACTAGAGTATGTTATTAAAAAGAATATATAATTCATACATTACTATTTTATTCGGAACCATATCTTATGATGTTTGTATTCTCCAAATAAATAAGCTTCTTACAGTAATTGGTTATTTTACCTTATTTTAAGATTGATATACCTTTGTTATATTTGGATCCAATTTATTGAAATATATTTAATATAAAGATAATTTTGATACGACCCGAGCGAAAACGTAAAAAAATATATTTCTTTGTACATGAATACATATAATGTAATTCGTCGTAACAATAATTTAGACACAATTGATGTTTCATCTTTTATTTGAGAAAATGTTAAAGTTATAAACAGTCGATTGTCAGAGAAGATTTCATCTATCCATAATTAAATTCATTCATTCTTGACGTATATTTAGGTCAACTAAATCAGAAACTAAATACGATTTGAAATTGTGAGCACTATATCTTGGTAAGATTAGTTGTTTCTTGTTGTACCAAAACTGCATGGACTGAATTATCCACTTCGTTTACTTATAATACTAAGTATCTTTCTATTAAAACAATTATAAATTATAATTATTACAGTAATATCAATTAAATAATATATTTATATATTATTAGGTTATTGAAAAGCGTCGACATTGTTTGTAAGACTTATTTTTATTTGTTATTTTCCTCGTGGTTCGATGCAATGAAACCTTCGCGAGTTTCGTAATACTCGCTGCGTCAATAATCAATGTTTAACATCGATGTAACTTGTTACCAGTTGTTGTTTGTTATCTGACTCGTATATAACATCACTGATTCGGTAACTTTGTACTACAATGTGTATTATAACAACAAACTACAAAACACATTCATTTCATTTCATTGAACTACCAATGTTATTTGTAAATATACTGACTCTTGCGGGCGGGCGACTTCGTCTGCCCACACATTTCATCATCTGGCAGTATTTAATATTTATACAAATCTTTTGTTATATTGTAGTCAGATCTCAAACCAATTGTATTACCTACTTCAATGATAACCGTCCTATATGTTGCCTTAAGTTATATGACAACACTACAACACACTTTTAAAATTAACTTAAATATTTTTTTTGCATTATAGTAATTCCTAATTAGTTTTTTGTGTTTTGTTATAGAAATGTATTATACAACGGTATTATATACTTTTTTGTTCTTTAAATATTATACGTGACATTGGAGACGCAGTAACGTATTTTATTATCAGTTTTCAAAAAGGTCATCTTGAAATTAGCATGGGTCGGCCTTTGAGAGTTTCCGTTCGAACCAATTTTTACCCTTTACTTATGGTTCTTCTAATAGGATTTTGGTTTGTAGCTTTAAATGCTTATGTATTATTTCAGATTATTTTTATAAAATTATTAAAGTTTTTATATTCCCATAAAGACAAGTGGTTTTAGATGCTAAATTCATGGAGGCGGGTAGCGATACGATTATTAGTATCACAGGGTGGTATTGACAAATTTTATTATTAATTTAGTTAAAATGTTTAATAAATTATCTAGTATTTAATAGATTGTTCTTCTTACCCAACCACACCCAGGCAAATATAAGTAGATATTAATAAAACAAATATTTTTCAGTTCTGTTCAGTCATTCCCCCCTCACCCTTCCTGTTCCAACTATTATTAATGAAATATAAGTATGCAATTTCATTATAACATGATTTGTTTGAACGAGTTATAACTGTATTGCGTACATTCCTATTAAGGGCATGAAATTTTCATTTGAACGTGTCATTGAAATGTACTTATAGTCACTTGATTGAAATATTATAAACATTGTATTGATATTAAATAACTTTTGTAATAAAGACTTGTCATTTTTGTTCCTAACTTCGATCATGAAGTTTCGAATATTATGTAGATTTCCTTAATAAACTTTTAATCTAGATGTTTTTTAAGCTGACTCATTTTGATGAATTCTCATTTACAGTTCATAAAACTTACCTAACTTACTTCCATTTATAAGTTACAAAATAAAAATCATGGAATAAACTGTTTTTCATTATTACTTATTACATTTAAATAATATAAGAAGACTTCACTCGTGTATGTGTGTTCTTATTATAGCGATTTAAATGTTTTATACATCTGTTTGTCTTCCTAACAAATGAATAAAGATAAATGTCATAAACACACTGTTTTTACCGAAAGCCTTATTGTTTACCTTTTTCTGATGAACGGTATAATAATTTATGTATTTTCTGTGAATAAAATGTATATTTGGTAATAAATAAAACATTTTAATTTACAACATACTCTTGCATGTACTCGGTAGTGTTCTGGACAAGTATAGTGACTTGTGTGATTAAATGTTTATAATATTAAGAAAAACTAAATGAAAAAAGCGTGTCTTATTATCAATTGTTTTATTTCATTTAAAACGAGCTTTGTATGATGAAAAATTTTGTGCTTGTAGAATGTTGGGAGTTTGAAATATTACACAAATATTAAATTTAATCTTACTTTTTAAAGCTACATCTAATGTGTAGTCAAATTTCTTTTATTTTATTAATATATATATATATATATATATATATATTTGTTAATTTGTAACTAATAAGAAATATATTAGCGTTTATCGATTATTAAATAAAATAATAATATTAGCAGTTGTCAGATACTCTGTCCTCGCACCTATCATCACATAACATATTACATAACATGTATGAAGTGTTAATGTGTGTTTGTTCGTATGTTAATTAGAGAGACGTGATCTTGAATTACAGTTTGATATATTTATCTCATATGAAACGGTATTTGCTTTATTCAAATTCAATATTAACCAACCCAACCACTCAACCAATAAAAAGTCGAGAATTATATTTTAAAATATCTATACTTTTATATGAATTGAAATAACTTATATTTAATAATAAATAAATATATATATGGTAATGTAGTTTTTTATTACTATAGAATAAAATAACTCCTAACACAATATCGTGTGTACTCTGAAGCACTCTCAGCGGGTCAAGAGTCTGAGGTTCGTGAACGAGTGCGGCTGAAACATGTGAGCGACATTTTGTTAGAGATGTGAGCATTTTGTGCATTTCATTGTTCGCTAGAACTAGTCTGGGATCATATATATATATATAGTTCCATGTAAATATATAGTAAATGAATAGAAGACTTCCAAACATTGACAACGCTTTTCAATATGCAAACTTATTAATATAATAAACTAGCTGACCCGACGAATTCTGTTCCGCCTTTCCAGTAATTTTTTTTACCATACTTAACCAAAGACAAAATTACGTTTAGCTGTCATTTACGTTTTGGTATTCCATTGTCATTTGCGTTTTGTTATTCCCTGTCAGATGCGTTTTTGTTATACCACGTTTTATAGTGACTTGATGGAAACGTGGTCGAGCGGGATAAAAAGTATCCTATGTCCGTCTCCTGGTTCTAAGCAACCTCTCCACCAATTTTCAGCCAAATTGGTTCATCCGTTCTTGAGTTATAAATGGTGTAACTAACACCACTTTCTTTTATATATATAGATATATTATTTGATTGATACGTAATAATTACTGTGATAATTATAATTCATAATTGTTTTGATAGAAATATACTTAGTTTTATAAGTAAACGAAGTGTTTAGGTCAGTCCATGCAGTTTTGGTACTACAAGAAACAACTAATCTTACTAAGATATAGTGCTTACAATTCAGATCGTATTTAGTTTCTGAGCTAGTTGACCTAAATACCCGTTAAGTGATGTATTTGAATCAATGATATGATGAAAACTTCTCTGACAATCGACTGTTTATATCTTTAAGATTTTCTCAAATAAAAGATGAAACAACACTTGTATCTAAATTATTGTTACGACGAATTACATTATACATTTTTTTACGTTTTCACTCGGGTCGTATCAAAATTATCTTTAGGTACATTAACACTAAACCTACCAAGTACCGGTCCAATTGACCGTTCTTAAACTTTTGTAAAACTTACAAATTTTTAAACGTTATAATATCGTTATCATACTACATGACAATTCTTAGAATATAATATTTTCTACACTCTTAACTTTAAGTTATTTCCATTATTACCTGCGTTATATAATAAAATAACTTTTAATTACCGGTCAATTTGACGGCGTGCGATAGGAACAGGTATACAAGAATTGTCGGTAGGTTTAGTGTTAAATATATTTCAATAAATTGGATCCAAATACAACAAAGGTATATCAATCTTAAAATAAGGTAAGATAACCAATTACTGTAAGAAGCTTATTTATTTGGAGTATACAAACATTATAAGATATGGTTCCGAATAAAATAGTAATGTATGAATTATACATTCTTTTTAACAACATACTCTAGTCGTTATACTTATCTTTATTTTTATAATATGCTTATCAATAATTAAGTTCCTAACGTATTTGTTAC